>CP144697.1:32179615-33649761 GCA_036885675.1 Vigna mungo | reverse complement strand
ACAGCATGACAGTAATCGATTACACAGGCAAACACTCAACATAGACCTGGAAAATAACCAAGTCATGACCACCAGCACACTGGGAAGCCCCCTCCAGCAGGGGTAGGGAGCAGCGTTGGACTTTTGGTACACATGCCAATGTAATCGATTACATCATGACCGTAATGGATTACACAGGTAAACAATCAATATAGAACTGAAAAATAACCAAGTCATGACCAAGAGCTAACTGGGGAGCCCCCTCTAGTAGGGGCAGGGAACAGCGTTGCACTTTTGGTACACATGCCAATGTAATCGATTACATCATGACCGTAATCGATTACACATGCAAAAACTCAATATAGAACTGGAAAATAACCAAGTCATGACCAAGAGCAAACTGGGAAGCCCCCTCTAACAGGGGGTAAGGAGCAGCGTTGGACTTTTGGTACAAATGCCAATGTAATCTCTTACAGCAAGACACTAATCGATTACACAAGCAAACACTCAACATAGACCTGGAGAATAACCAAGTCATGACCAACAACACACTGGGAGCCCCCTCCAGCAGGGGCAGGGAGCAGCGTTGGACTTTTGGTACAAATGCCAATGTAATCGGTTACAGCAAGACAGTAATCGATTACACAAGGAAAGACTCATCATAGACCTGGAAAATAACCAAGTGATGACCAACAACACCTTGGGGAGCCCCCTCCAGCAGGGGCAGGGAGCAGCGTTGGACTATTGGTACAAATGTTAATGTAATCGCTTACAGCATGACAGTAATCGATTAGAAAGGCAAACACTCAACATAGACCTGGAAAATAACCAAGTCATGAACAACAGCACACTAGGGAGCCCCCTCCAGCAGGGGTAGGGAGCAGCGTTCGACTTTTGGTACACATGCCAATGTAATCGAGTACATCATGACCGTAATCGATTACACAGGCAAACACTCAATATAGAACTGGAAAATAACCAAGTCATGACCAAGAGCATACTGGGGAGCCCCCTCTAGTAGGGGCAGGTAGCAGCGTTGCACTTTTGGTACACATGCCAATGTAATCGATTACATCATGACCGTAATCGATTACACAGGCAAACACTCAATATAGAACTGGAAAATAACCAAGTCATGACCAAGAGCAAACTGGGGAGCCCCCTCTCGTAGGAGCAGGGAGCAGCGTTGCACTTTTGGTACACATGCCAATGTAATCGATTACATCATGACCGTAATCGATTACACAGGCAAACACTCAATATAGAACTGGAAAATAACCAAGTCATCACCAAGAGCAAACTGGGGAGCCCGCTCTAACAGGGGGCAGGGAGCAGCGTTGGACTTTTGGTACAAATGCCAATGTAATCTCTTACAGCAAGACACTAATCGATTACACAAGCAAACACTCAACATAGACCTGGAGAATAACCAAGTCATGACCAACAACACACTGGGAAGCCCCCTCCAGCAGGGGCAGGGAGCAGCGTTGGACTTTTGGTACAAATGCTAATCTAATCGCTTACAACATGACAGTAATCGATTACACAGGAAAACACTCAACATAGACCTGGAAAATAACCAAGTCATGACCAACAGCACACTGGGGAGCCCCCTACAGCAGGGGTAGGGAGCAGCGTGGGACTTTTGGTACACATGCCAATGTAATCGATTACATCATGACCGTAATCGATTACACAGGAAAACACTCAATATAGAACTGGAAAATCACCAAGTCATGACCAAAAGCAAACTTGGGAGCCCCCCCTAGTACGGGTAGGGAGCAGCGTTGCACTTTTGGTACACATGCCAATGTAATCAATTACATCATGATCGTAATCGATTACACAGGCAAACACTCAATATAGAACTGGAAAATAACCAAGTCATGTCCAAGAGCAAACTGGGGAGACCCTCTAACAGGGGGCAGGGAGCAGCGTTGGACTTTTGGTACAAATGCCAATGTAATCGCTTACAGCAAGACAGTAATCGATTACACAAGCAAACACTCAACATAGACCTGGAAAATAACCAAGTGATGACCAACAACACCTTGGGGAGCCCTCTCCAGCAGGGGCAGGGAGCAGCGTTGGACTATTGGTACAAATGTTAATGTAATCGCTTACAGCATGACAGTAATCGATTACAACGGCAAACACTCAACATAGACCTTGAAAATAACCAAGTCATGACCAACAGCACACTTGGGAGCCCCCTACAGCAGGGGTAGGGAGCAGCGTTGGACTTTTGGTACACATGCCAATGTAATCGATTACATCATGACCGTAATCGATTACACAGGAAAACACTCAATATAGAACTGGAAAATCACCAAGTCATGACCAAAAGCAAACTTGGGAGCCCCCCCTAGTACGGGTAGGGAGCAGCGTTGCACTTTTGGTACACATGCCAATGTAATCAATTACATCATGACATTAATCGATTACACAGGCAAACACTCAATATAGAACTGGAAAATAACCAAGTCATGTCCAAGAGCAAACTCGGGAGACCCTCTAACAGGGGGCAGGGAGCAGCGTTGGACTTTTGGTACAAATGCCAATGTAATCGCATACAGCAAGACAGTAATCGATTACACAAGCAAACACTCAACATAGACCTGGAAAATAACCAAGTGATGACCAACAACACCTTGGGGAGCCCCCTCCAGCAGGGGCAGGGAGCAGCGTTGGACTATTGGTACAAATGTTAATGTAATCGCTTACAGCATGACAGTAATATATTACAAAGGCAAAAACTCAACATAGACCTGGAAAATAACCAAGTCATGACCAACAGCACACTGGGGAGCCCCCTACAGCAGGGGTAGGGAGCAGCGTTCGACTTTTGGTACACATGCCAATGTAATCGATTACTTCATGACCGTAATCGATTACACAGGCAAACACTCCATATAGAACTGGAAAATAACCAAGTCATGACCAAGAGCATACTGGGGAGCCCCCTCTAGTAGGGGCAGGTAGCAGCGTTGCACTTTTGGTACACATGCCAATGTAATCGATTACATCATGACTGTAATCGATTACACAGGCAAACACTCAATATAGAACTGGAAAATAACCAAGTCATGACCAAGAGCAAACTGGGAAGCCCCCTCTAGTAGGGGCAGGGAGCAGCGTTGCACTTTTGGTACACATGCCAATGTAATCTCTTACAGCAAGACAGTAATCGATTACACAAGCAAACACTGAACATAGACCTGGAGAATAACCAAGTCATGACCAACAACACACTGGGGAGCCCCCTCCAGCAGGGGCAGGGAGCAGCGTTGGACTTTTGGTACAAATGCTAATGTAATCGCTTACAACATGACAGTAATCGATTACACAGGCAAACAGTCAACATAGACCTGGAAAATAACCAAGTCATGACCAACAGCACACTGGGGAGCCCCCTACAGCAGGGGTAGGGAGCAGCGTTGGACTTTTGGTACACATGCCAATGTAATCGATTACATCATGACCGTAATCGATTACACAGGAAAACACTCAATATAGAACTGGAAAATCACCAAGTCATGACCAAAAGCAAACTTGGGAGCCCCCCCTAGTACGGGTAGGGAGCAGCGTTGCACTTATGGTACACATGCCAATGTAATCAATTACATCATGACCGTAATCGATTACACAGGCAAACACTCAATATAGAACTGGAAAATAACCAAGTCATGTCCAAGAGCAAACTGGGGAGACCCTCTAACAGGGGGCAGGGAGCAGCGTTGGACTTTTGGTACAAATGCCAATGTAATCGCTTACAGCAAGACAGTAATCGATTACACAAGCAAACACTCAACATAGACCTGGAAAATAACCAAGTGATGACCAACAACACCTTGGGGAGCCCCCTCCAGCAGGGGCAGGGAGCAGCGTTGGACTATTGGTACAAATGTTAATGTAATCGCTTACAGCATGACAGTAATCGATTACAAAGGCAAACACTCAACATAGACCTGGAAAATAACCAAGTCATGACCAACAGCACACTAGGGAGCCCCCTCCAGCAGGGGTAGGGAGCAGCGTTCGACTTTTGGTACACATGCCAATGTAATCGATTACTTCATGACCGTAATCGATTACACAGGCAAACACTCCATATAGAACTGGAAAATAACCAAGTCATGACCAAGAGCATACTGGGGAGCCCCCTCTAGTAGGGGCAGGTAGCAGCGTTGCACTTTTGGTACACATGCCAATGTAATCGATTACATCATGACTGTAATCGATTACACAGGCAAACACTCAATATAGAACTGGAAAATAACCAAGTCATGACCAAGAGCAAACTGGGAAGCCCCCTCTAGTAGGGGCAGGGAGCAGCGTTGCACTTTTGGTACACATGCCAATGTAATCTCTTACAGCAAGACAGTAATCGATTACACAAGCAAACACTCAACATAGACCTGAGGAATAACCAAGTCATGACCAACAACACACTGGGGAGCCCCCTCCAGCAGGGGCAGGGAGCAGCGTTGGACTTTTGGTACAAATGCTAATGTAATCGCTTACAACATGACAGTAATCGATTACACAGGCAAACACTCAACATAGACCTGGAAAATAACCAAGTCATGACCAACAGCACACTGGGGAGCCCCCTACAGCAGGGGTAGGGAGCAGCGTTGGACTTTTGGTACACATGCCAATGTAATCGATTACATCATGACCGTAATCGATTACACAGGAAAACACTCAATATAGAACTGGAAAATCACCAAGTCATGACCAAAAGCAAACTTGGGAGCCCCCCCTAGTACGGGTAGGGAGCAGCGTTGCACTTTTGGTACACATGCCAATGTAATCAATTACATCATGACCGTAATCGATTACACAGGCAAACACTCAATATAGAACTGGAAAATAACCAAGTCATGTCCAAGAGCAAACTGGTGAGACCCTCTAACAGGGGGTAGGGAGCAGCGTTGGACTTTTGGTACAAATGCCAATGTAATCGCTTACAGCAAGACAGTAATCGATTACACAAGCAAACACTCAACATAGACCTGGAAAATAACCAAGTGATGACCAACAACACCTTGGGGAGCCCCATCCAGCAGGGGCAGGGAGCAGCGTTGGACTATTGGTACAAATGTTAATGTAATCGCTTACAGCATGACAGTAATCGATTACAAAGGCAAACACTCAACATAGACCTGGAAAATAACCAAGTCATGACCAACAGCACACTAGGGAGCCCCCTCCAGCAGGGGTAGGGAGCAGCGTTCGACTTTTGGTACACATGCCAATATAATCGATTACATCATGACCGTAATCGATTACACAGGCAAACACTCAATATAGAACTGGAAAATAACCAAGTCATGACCAAGAGCATACTGGGGAGCCCCCTCTAGTAGGGGCAGGTAGCAGCGTTGCACTTTTGGTACACATGCCAATGTAATCGATTACATCATGACTGTAATCGATTACACAGGCAAACACTCAATATACAACTGGAAAATAACCAAGTCATGACCAAGAGCAAACTGGGAAGCCCCCTCTAGTAGGGGCAGGGAGCAGCGTTGCACTTTTGGTACAAATGCCAATGTAATCGCTTACAGCAAGACAGTAATCGATTACACAAGCAAACACTCAACATAGACCTGGAAAATAACCAAGTGATGACCAACAACACCTTGGGGAGCCCCCTCCAGCAGGGGCAGGGAGCAGCGTTGGACTATTGGTACAAATGTTAATGTAATCGCTTACAGCATGACAGTAATCGATTACAAAGGCAAACACTCAACATAGACCTGGAAAATAACCAAGTCATGACCAACAGCACACTAGGGAGCCCCCTCCAGCAGGGGTAGGGAGCAGCGTTCGACTTTTGGTACACATGCCAATGTAATCGATTACTTCATGACCGTAATCGATTACACAGGCAAACACTCCATATAGAACTGGAAAATAACCAAGTCATGACCAAGAGCATACTGGGGAGCCCCCTCTAGTAGGGGCAGGTAGCAGCGTTGCACTTTTGGTACACATGCCAATGTAATCGATTACATCATGACTGTAATCGATTACACAGGCAAACACTCAATATAGAACTGGAAAATAACCAAGTCATGACCAAGAGCAAACTGGGAAGCCCCCTCTAGTAGGGGCAGGGAGCAGCGTTGCACTTTTGGTACACATGCCAATGTAATCTCTTACAGCAAGACAGTAATCGATTACACAAGCAAACACTGAACATAGACCTGAGGAATAACCAAGTCATGACCAACAACACACTGGGGAGCCCCCTCCAGCAGGGGCAGGGAGCAGCGTTGGACTTTTGGTACAAATGCTAATGTAATCGCTTACAACATGACAGTAATCGATTACACAGGCAAACAGTCAACATAGACCTGGAAAATAACCAAGTCATGACCAACAGCACACTGGGGAGCCCCCTACAGCAGGGGTAGGGAGCAGCGTTGGACTTTTGGTACACATGCCAATGTAATCGATTACATCATGACCGTAATCGATTACACAGGAAAACACTCAATATAGAACTGGAAAATCACCAAGTCATGACCAAAAGCAAACTTGGGAGCCCCCCCTAGTACGGGTAGGGAGCAGCGTTGCACTTTTGGTACACATGCCAATGTAATCAATTACATCATGACCGTAATCGATTACACAGGCAAACACTCAATATAGAACTGGAAAATAACCAAGTCATGTCCAAGAGCAAACTGGTGAGACCCTCTAACAGGGGGTAGGGAGCAGCGTTGGACTTTTGGTACAAATGCCAATGTAATCGCTTACAGCAAGACAGTAATCGATTACACAAGCAAACACTCAACATAGACCTGGAAAATAACCAAGTGATGACCAACAACACCTTGGGGAGCCCCATCCAGCAGGGGCAGGGAGCAGCGTTGGACTATTGGTACAAATGTTAATGTAATCGCTTACAGCATGACAGTAATCGATTACAAAGGCAAACACTCAACATAGACCTGGAAAATAACCAAGTCATGACCAACAGCACACTAGGGAGCCCCCTCCAGCAGGGGTAGGGAGCAGCGTTCGACTTTTGGTACACATGCCAATATAATCGATTACATCATGACCGTAATCGATTACACAGGCAAACACTCAATATAGAACTGGAAAATAACCAAGTCATGACCAAGAGCATACTGGGGAGCCCCCTCTAGTAGGGGCAGGTAGCAGCGTTGCACTTTTGGTACACATGCCAATGTAATCGATTACATCATGACTGTAATCGATTACACAGGCAAACACTCAATATACAACTGGAAAATAACCAAGTCATGACCAAGAGCAAACTGGGAAGCCCCCTCTAGTAGGGGCAGGGAGCAGCGTTGCACTTTTGGTACACATGCCAATGTAATCTCTTACAGCAAGACACTAATCGATTACACAAGCAAACACTGAACATAGACCTGGAGAATAACCAAGTCATGACCAACAACACACTAGGGAGCCCCTCCAGCAGGGGCAGGGAGCAGCGTTGGACTTTTGGTACAAATGCTAATGTAATCGCTTACAACATGACAGTAATCGATTACACAGGCAAACAGTCAACATAGACCTGGAAAATAACCAAGTCATGACCAACAGCACACTAGGGAGCCCCCTCCAGCAGGGGTAGGGAGCAGCGTTGGACTTTTGGTACACATGCCAATGTAATCGATTACATCATGACCGTAATCGATTACACAGGCAAACACTCAATATAGAACTGGAAAATAACCAAGTCATGACCAAGAGCAAACTGGGGAGCCCCCTTTAGTAGGAGCAGGGAGCAGCGTTGCACTTTTGGTACACATGCCAATGTAATCGATTACATCATGACCGTAATCGATTACACAGGCAAACACTCAATATAGAACTGGAAAATAACCAAGTCATCACCAAGAGCAAACTGGGGAGCCCGCTCTAACAGGGGGCAGGGAGCAGCGTTGGACTTTTGGTACAAATGCTAATGTAATCTCTTACAGCAAGACACTAATCGATTACACAAGCAAACACTCAACATAGACCTGGAGAATAACCAAGTCATGACCAACAACACACTGGGAAGCCCCCTCTAGCAGGGGCAGGGAGCAGCGTTGGACTTTTGGTACAAATGCTAATGTAATCGCTTACAACATGACAGTAATCGATTACACAGGAAAACACTCAACATAGACCTGGAAAATAACCAAGTCATGACCAACAGAACACCGGGGAGCACCCTACAGCAGGGGTAGGGAGCAGCGTTGGACTTTTGGTACACTTGCCAATGTAATCGATTACATCATGACCGTAATCGATTACACAGGAAAACACTCAATATAGAACTGGAAAATCACCAAGTCATGACCAAAAGCAAACTTGGGAGCCCCCCCTAGTACGGGTAGGGAGCAGCGTTGCACTTTTGGTACACATGCCAATGTAATCAATTACATCATGACCGTAATCGATTACACAGGCAAACACTCAATATAGAACTGGTAACTAACCAAGTCATGTCCAAGAGCAAACTGGGGAGCCCCCTCTAACAGGGGGCAGGGAGCAGCGTTGGACTTTTGGTACAAATGCCAATGTAATCGCTTACAGCAAGACAGTAATCGATTACACAAGCAAACACTCAACATAGACCTGGAAAATAACCAAGTCATGACCAACAACACCTTGGGGAGCCCCCTCCAGCAGGGGCAGGGAGCAGCATTAGACTATTGGTACAAATGTTAATGTAATCGCTTACAGCATGACAGTAATCGATTACAAAGGCAAACACTCAACATAGACCTGGAAAATAACCAAGTCATGACCAACAGCACACTAGGGAGCCCCCTCCAGCAGGGGTAGGGAGCAGCGTTCGACTTTTGGTACACATGCCAATGTAATCGATTACATCATGACCGTAATCAATTACACAGGCAAACACTCAATATAGAACTGGAAAATAACCAAGTCATGACCAAGAGCATACTGGGGAGCCCCCTCTAGTAGGGGCAGGTAGCAGCGTTGCACTTTTGGTACACATGCCAATGTAATCGATTACATCATGACTGTAATCGATTACACAGGCAAACACTCAATATAGAACTGGAAAATAACCAAGTCATGACCAAGAGCAAACTGGGAAGCCCCCTCTAGTAGGGGCAGGGAGCAGCGTTGCACTTTTGGTACACATGCCAATGTAATCTCTTACAGCAAGACGCTAATCGATTACACAAGCAAACACTGAACATAGACCTGGAGAATAACCAAGTCATGACCAACAACACACTGGGAGCCCCCTCCAGCAGGGGCAGGGAGCAGCGTTGGACTTTTGGTACAAATGCTAATGTAATCGCTTACAACATGACAGTAATCGATTACACAGGCAAACAGTCAACATAGACCTGGAAAATAACCAAGTCATGACCAACAGCACACTAGGGAGCCCCCTCGAGCAGGGGTAGGGAGCAGCGTTGGACTTTTGGTACACATGCCAATGTAATCGATTACATCATGACCGTAATCGATTACACAGGCAAACACTCAATATAGAACTGGAAAATAACCAAGTCATGACCAAGAGCAAACTGGGGAGCCCCCTCTAGTAGGAGCAGGGAGCAGCGTTGCACTTTTGGTACACATGCCAATGTAATCGATTACATCATGACCGTAATCGATTACACAGGCAAACACTCAATATAGAACTGGAAAATAACCAAGTCATCACCAAGAGCAAACTGGGGAGCCCGCTCTAACAGGGGGCAGGGAGCAGCGTTGGACTTTTGGTACAAATGCTAATGTAATCTCTTACAGCAAGACACTAATCGATTACACAAGCAAACACTCAACATAGACCTGGAGAATAACCAAGTCATGACCAACAACACACTGGGAAGCCCCCTCCAGCAGGGGCAGGGAGCAGCGTTGGACTTTTGGTACAAATGCTAATGTAATCGCTTACAACATGACAGTAATCGATTACACAGGAAAACACTCAACATAGACCTGGAAAATAACCAAGTCATGACCAACAGAACACCGGGGAGCACCCTACAGCAGGGGTAGGGAGCAGCGTTGGACTTTTGGTACACTTGCCAATGTAATCGATTACATCATGACCGTAATCGATTACACAGGAAAACACTCAATATAGAACTGGAAAATCACCAAGTCATGACCAAAAGCAAACTTGGGAGCCCCCCCTAGTACGGGTAGGGAGCAGCGTTGCACTTTTGGTACACATGCCAATGTAATCAATTACATCATGACCGTAATCGATTACACAGGCAAACACTCAATATAGAACTGGTAACTAACCAAGTCATGTCCAAGAGCAAACTGGGGAGCCCCATCTAACAGGGGGCAGGGAGCAGCGTTGGACTTTTGGTACAAATGCCAATGTAATCGCTTACAGCAAGACAGTAATCGATTACACAAGCAAACACTCAACATAGACCTGGAAAATAACCAAGTCATGACCAACAACACCTTGGGGAGCCCCCTCCAGCAGGGGCAGGGAGCAGCATTAGACTATTGGTACAAATGTTAATGTAATCGCTTACAGCATGACAGTAATCGATTACAAAGGCAAACACTCAACATAGACCTGGAAAATAACCAAGTCATGACCAACAGCACACTAGGGAGCCCCCTCCAGCAGGGGTAGGGAGCAGCGTTCGACTTTTGGTACACATGCCAATGTAATCGATTACATCATGACCGTAATCAATTACACAGGCAAACACTCAATATAGAACTGGAAAATAACCAAGTCATGACCAAGAGCATACTGGGGAGCCCCCTCTAGTAGGGGCAGGTAGCAGCGTTGCACTTTTGGTACACATGCCAATGTAATCGATTACATCATGACTGTAATCGATTACACAGGCAAACACTCAATATACAACTGGAAAATAACCAAGTCATGACCAAGAGCAAACTGGGAAGCCCCCTCTAGCAGGGGCAGGGAGCAGCGTTGCACTTTTGGTACACATGCCAATGTAATCTCTTACAGCAAGACACTAATCGATTACACAAGCAAACACTGAACATAGACCTGGAGAATAACCAAGTCATGACCAACAACACACTAGGGAGCCCCTCCAGCAGGGGCAGGGAGCAGCGTTGGACTTTTGGTACAAATGCTAATGTAATCGCTTACAACATGACAGTAATCGATTACACAGGCAAACAGTCAACATAGACCTGGAAAATAACCAAGTCATGACCAACAGCACACTAGGGAGCCCCCTCCAGCAGGGGTAGGGAGCAGCGTTGGACTTTTGGTACACATGCCAATGTAATCGATTACATCATGACCGTAATCGATTACACAGGCAAACACTCAATATAGAACTGGAAAATAACCAAGTCATGACCAAGAGCAAACTGGGGAGCCCCCTTTAGTAGGAGCAGGGAGCAGCGTTGCACTTTTGGTACACATGCCAATGTAATCGATTACATCATGACCGTAGTCGATTACACAGGCAAACACTCAATATAGAACTGGAAAATAACCAAGTCATCACCAAGAGCAAACTGGGGAGCCCGCTCTAACAGGGGGCAGGGAGCAGCGTTGGACTTTTGGTACAAATGCTAATGTAATCTCTTACAGCAAGACACTAATCGATTACACAAGCAAACACTCAACATAGACCTGGAGAATAACCAAGTCATGACCAACAACACACTGGGAAGCCCCCTCCAGCAGGGGCAG
This sequence comes from Vigna mungo, assembly GCA_036885675.1. Classification (NCBI taxonomy): domain Eukaryota; kingdom Viridiplantae; phylum Streptophyta; class Magnoliopsida; order Fabales; family Fabaceae; genus Vigna; species Vigna mungo. The sequence continues at coordinate 33,638,102 of CP144697.1, read as the reverse complement.
GGAGCAGCGTTGGACTTTTGGTACAAATGCTAATGTAATCGCTTACAACATGACAGTAATCGATTACACAGGAAAACACTCAAGATAGACCTGGAAAATAACCAAGTCATGACCAACAGAACACCGGGGAGCACCCTACAGCAGGGGTAGGGAGCAGCGTTGGACTTTTGGTACACTTGCCAATGTAATCGATTACATCATGACCGTAATCGATTACACAGGAAAACACTCAATATAGAACTGGAAAATCACCAAGTCATGACCAAAAGCAAACTTGGGAGCCCCCCCTAGTACGGGTAGGGAGCAGCGTTGCACTTTTGGTACACATGCCAATGTAATCAATTACATCATGACCGTAATCGATTACACAGGCAAACACTCAATATAGAACTGGTAACTAACCAAGTCATGTCCAAGAGCAAACTGGGGAGCCCCCTCTAACAGGGGGCAGGGAGCAGCGTTGGACTTTTGGTACAAATGCCAATGTAATCGCTTACAGCAAGACAGTAATCGATTACACAAGCAAACACTCAACATAGACCTGGAAAATAACCAAGTCATGACCAACAACACCTTGGGGAGCCCCCTCCAGCAGGGGCAGGGAGCAGCATTAGACTATTGGTACAAATGTTAATGTAATCGCTTACAGCATGACAGTAATCGATTACAAAGGCAAACACTCAACATAGACCTGGAAAATAACCAAGTCATGACCAACAGCACACTAGGGAGCCCCCTCCAGCAGGGGTAGGGAGCAGCGTTCGACTTTTGGTACACATGCCAATGTAATCGATTACATCATGACCGTAATCAATTACACAGGCAAACACTCAATATAGAACTGGAAAATAACCAAGTCATGACCAAGAGCATACTGGGGAGCCCCCTCTAGTAGGGGCAGGTAGCAGCGTTGCACTTTTGGTACACATGCCAATGTAATCGATTACATCATGACTGTAATCGATTACACAGGCAAACACTCAATATAGAACTGGAAAATAACCAAGTCATGACCAAGAGCAAACTGGGAAGCCCCCTCTAGTAGGGGCAGGGAGCAGCGTTGCACTTTTGGTACACATGCCAATGTAATCTCTTACAGCAAGACGCTAATCGATTACACAAGCAAACAATGAACATAGACCTGGAGAATAACCAAGTCATGACCAACAACACACTGGGAGCCCCCTCCAGCAGGGGCAGGGAGCAGCGTTGGACTTTTGGTACAAATGCTAATGTAATCGCTTACAACATGACAGTAATCGATTACACAGGCAAACAGTCAACATAGACCTGGAAAATAACCAAGTCATGACCAACAGCACACTAGGGAGCCCCCTCCAGCAGGGGTAGGGAGCAGCGTTGGACTTTTGGTACACATGCCAATGTAATCGATTACATCATGACCCTAATCGATTACACAGGCAAACACTCAATATAGAACTGGAAAATAACCAAGTCATGACCAAGAGCAAACTGGGGAGCCGCCTCTAGTAGGAGCAGGGAGCAGCGTTGCACTTTTGGTACACATGCCAATGTAATCGATTACATCATGACCGTAATCGATTACACAGGCAAACACTCAATATAGAACTGGAAAATAACCAAGTCATCACCAAGAGCAAACTGGGGAGCCCGCTCTAACAGGGGGCAGGGAGCAGCGTTGGACTTTTGGTACAAATGCTAATGTAATCTCTTACAGCAAGACACTAATCGATTACACAAGCAAACACTCAACATAGACCTGGAGAATAACCAAGTCATGACCAACAACACACTGGGAAGCCCCCTCCAGCAGGGGCAGGGAGCAGCGTTGGACTTTTGGTACAAATGCTAATGTAATCGCTTACAACATGACAGTAATCGATTACACAGGAAAACACTCAATATAATCCTGGAAAATAACCAAGTCATGACCAACAGATCACCGGGGAGCACCCTACAGCAGGGGTAGGGAGCAGCGTTGGACTTTTGGTACACTTGCCAATGTAATCGATTACATCATGACCGTAATCGATTACACAGGAAAACACTCAATATAGAACTGGAAAATCACCAAGTCATGACCAAAAGCAAACTTTGGAGCCCCCCTAGTACGGGTAGGGAGCAGCGTTGCACTTTTGGTACACATGCCAATGTAATCAATTACATCATGACCGTAATCGATTACACAGGCAAACACTCAATATAGAACTGGTAACTAACCAAGTCATGTCCAAGAGCAAACTGGGGAGCCCCCTCTAACAGGGGGCAGGGAGCAGCGTTGGACTTTTGGTACAAATGCCAATGTAATCGCTTACAGCAAGACAGTAATCGATTACACAAGCAAACACTCAACATAGACCTGGAGAATAACCAAGTCATGACCAACAACACACTGGGGAGCCCCCTCCAGCAGGGGCAGGGAGCAGCGTTGGACTTTTGGTACAAATGCTAATGTAATCGCTTACAGCATGACAGTAATCGATTACACAGGCAAACACTCAACATAGACCTGGAAAATAACCAAGTCATGACCAAGAGCAAACTGGGGAGCCCCCTCTAGTAGGGGCAGGGAACAGCGTTGCACTTTTGGTACACATGCCAATGTAATCGATTACATCATGACCGTAATCAATTACACAGGCAAACACTCAATATAGAACTGGAAAATAACCAAGTCATGACCAAGAGCATACTGGGGAGCCCCCTCTAGTAGGGGCAGGTAGCAGCGTTGCACTTTTGGTACACATGCCAATGTAATCGATTACATCATGACTGTAATCGATTACACAGGCAAACACTCAATATAGAACTGGAAAATAACCAAGTCATGACCAAGAGCAAACTGGGAAGCCCCCTCTAGTAGGGGCAGGGAGCAGCGTTGCACTTTTGGTACACATGCCAATGTAATCTCTTACAGCAAGACGCTAATCGATTACACAAGCAAACACTGAACATAGACCTGGAGAATAACCAAGTCATGACCAACAACACACTGGGAGCCCCCTCCAGCAGGGGCAGGGAGCAGCGTTGGACTTTTGGTACAAATGCTAATGTAATCGCTTACAACATGACAGTAATCGATTACACAGGCAAACAGTCAACATAGACCTGGAAAATAACCAAGTCATGACCAACAGCACACTAGGGAGCCCCCTCCAGCAGGGGTAGGGAGCAGCGTTGGACTTTTGGTACACATGCCAATGTAATCGATTACATCATGACCGTAATCGATTACACAGGCAAACACTCAATATAGAACTGGAAAATAACCAAGTCATGACCAAGAGCAAACTGGGGAGCCCCCTCTAGTAGGAGCAGGGAGCAGCGTTGCACTTTTGGTACACATGCCAATGTAATCGATTACTTCATGACCGTAATCGATTACACAGGCAAACACTCAATATAGAACTGGAAAATAACCAAGTCATCACCAAGAGCAAACTGGGGAGCCCGCTCTAACAGGGGGCAGGGAGCAGCGTTGGACTTTTGGTACCAATGCCAATGTAATCTCTTACAGCAAGACACTAATCGATTACACAAGCAAACACTCAACATAGACCTGGAGAATAACCATGTCATGACCAACAACACACTGGGGAGCCCCCTCCAGCAGGGGCAGGGAGCAGCGTTGGACTTTTGGTACAAATGCTAATGTAATCGCTTACAGCATGACAGTAATCGATTACACAGGCAAACACTCAACATAGACCTGGAAAATAACCAAGTCATGACAACCAGCACACTGGGGAGCCCCCTCCAGCAGGGGTAGGGAGCAGCGTTGGACTTTTGGTTCACATGCCAATGTAATCGATTACATCATGACCGTAATCGATTACACAGGCAAACACTGAATATAGAACTGGAAAATAACCAAGTCATGACCAAGAGCAAACTGGGGAGCCCCCTCTAAGAGGGGGCAGGGAGAAGCGTTGGACTTTTGGTACAAATGCCAATGTAATCTCTTACAGCAAGACACTAATCGAGTACACAAGCAAACACTCAACATAGACCTGGAGAATAACCAAGTCATGACCAACAACACACTGGGGAGCCCCCTCCAGCAGGCGCAGGGAGCAGCGTTGGACTTTTGGTACAAAGGCTAATGTAATCGCTTACAACATGACAGTAATCGATTATACAGGCAAACACTCAACATAGACCTGGAAAATAACCAAGTCATGACAAACAGCACACTGGGGAGCCCCCTCTAGCAGGGGTAGGGAGCAGCGTTGGACTTTTGGTACACATGCCAATGTAATCGATTACATCATGACCGTAATCGATTACACAAGCAAACACTCAATATAGAACTGGAAACTCACCAAGTCATGACCAAAAGGAAACTGGGGAGCCCCCTCTAGTAGGGGCAGGGAGCAGCGTTGCACTTTTGGTACACATGCCAATGTAATCGATTACATCATGACCGTAATCGATTACACAGGCAAACACTCAATATAGAACTGGAAAATAACCAAGTCATGACCAAGAGCAAATTGGGGAGACCCTCTAACAGGGGGCAGGGAGCAGCGTTGGACTTTTGGTACAAATGCCAATGTAATCGCTTACAGCAAGACAGTAATCGATTACACATGCAAACACTCAACATTGACCTGGAAAATAACCAAGTCATGACCAACAATACACTCGGCAGCCCCCTCCAGCAGGGGCAGGGAGCAGCATTGGACTCTTGGTACAAATGCTAATGTAATCGCTTAAACCATGACAGTAATCGATTGCACAGGCAAACACTCAACATAGACCTGGAAAATAACCAAGTCATGACCAACAGCACATTGGGGAGCCCCCTCCAGCAGGGGTAGGGAGCAGCGTTGGACTTTTGGTACACATGCCAATGTAATCGATTACATCATGACCGTAATCGATTACACAGGCAAACACTCAATATAGAACTGGAAAATAACCAAGTCATGACCAAGAGCAAACTGGGGAGCCCCCTCCAGCAGGGGTAGGGAGCAGCGTTGGACTTTTGGTACACATGCCAATGTAATCGATTACATCATGACCGTAATCGATTACATAGGCAAACACTCAATATAGAACTGGAAAGTAACCAAGTCAGGACCAAAAGCAAATTGGGGAGCCCCTTCTAGTAGAGGCAGGGAGCAGCGTTGCACTTTTGGTACACATGCCAATGTAATCGATTACATCATGACCTTAATCGTTTACACAGGCAAACACTCAATATAGAATTTGAAAATAACCAAGTCATGACCAAGAGCAAATTTGGGAGCCCCCTCTAACAGGAGGCAGGGAGCAGCGTTGGACTTTTGGTACAAATGCCAATGTAATCGCTTACAGCAAGACAGTAATCGATTACACAGGCAAACACTCAATATAGACCTGGAAAATAACCAAAGTCATGACCAACAACAAACTGGGGAGCCACTGGTACAAATTATTTTTTGCCACCGGTAATCACTTACAAGGACAGTGTAAGCGATTACAAGAGCACCTTGGTTGTCTCATTGCTGAAGGAAGTGACATCTCAGTTCACCCTCACCTCTACTTGGTCTTCCCTTAACAAAGACATTCACCCCATTGCAATGTGGCTAAACCAATATTAAAAATTATGAAAAACACTGCAGTAAGGATTGGTGGGGAGCCACTAAGTAATTTGTGGGGTGCACAGTTGAGGTTTTGGTACAAATTATTTTTTGCCACTGGTAATCGCTTACAAGGACAATATAAGCGATTACAAGAGCACCTTTGTTGTCTAATTGCTGAAGGAAGTCACATCCCACCCCACCCAGACCTCTCATTGGTCTTCCCTTAACAGAGACATTCATCTCATTGCAATGTGGCTAAACCAAGATTAAAAATTATGAAAAACATTGTAGTAAGGACTGGTGGGGAGTCACTAAGTAATTTGTGGGGAGCACAATTGAGGTTTTGGTACAAATTATTTTCTGTCACTGGTAATCGCTTACAGTGTCCTTGTAAGCAATTACAAGAGCACCTTGGTTGTCTCATTACTGTAGGAAGTCACATCCAGTCCACACCTCTACTTGGTATTCCATTAACAGAGGTCAGACTAATAATGCAAATTGTGATAAGTTAAATAATGTAATAAAATTAAATAATAAAACCAAAAAACAAAGGTAATGAACATTGAACTCAAATTTCCAATAACCACTTCCTTTAGTCACGATCACATTAATTGATCAAAATACAACCATCCATACTTAAAGAACTACCAAATATTGCACTAGTAATAAATTACATAATCAATTATCTAAAAACATAGGGACTATATCAAGTGAACGAAGTTCTACAAGTTTTGCTTTTGTAACGCTTTCGACGTTGTTCTGCCTTCTTAACACTTTCACAACTTGAAATTCCTCCCTCACATGCAAAATCATTGTACAAATTATCTTCTTTACAAGGCGTAATGTAACCACCTTCATCTTTATTCTTTTCTTCAAGCAGCTCAGCCTTTAATGCATATAACTCTTCTTTAAGTTCTTCAATTACAACATCTTGTTCCTCTAAAACTTGGTCTAGAATAGCTAAGCCACTTTCTTTTTCCTGTTTATATGACTTTATTCCTTTCTTCATATCTTCTCCAGTTCGATGTACTGATGCTTTAACAGATGACTCACCCATTTCTTTCCTGGATGCACCGTACTCATCAAGCATCTACAAATTAATCACAATTAATCACAAATTAATCATATCATAGCATATGGAAACGTGAAAGCAGCTTTTGCCAATCCAGAATTGAGTTTTGGAGGGCTGGCCAAAGTGCAAATAGCAAGCAAAGTAGGCAAATCTGCACTGAAATGCTGAAAAAAATGAGTACAGCAGTGGTGAAATTCAATGACACTGAATGTAAGGTGTAATTGAGGCTTCCAGCAAGCTTATTTCATCAAATAGAAGATGATCAAACACTTAAACAACAAGCAAAGAGTTGTCAGCTGAAAATCAGTGGAGTAGTTCCACTTTCAAGCAACTATGATGGTGTAGAAACATGACTTTGCAAAATTTGGTAAAAATGACCAAATGCACAGTTAAAGTAACTTTCAAATCACCAAATAAACTTGTACAAACAGTGTAGCATCACTGAAACATGCAGCAACTCCAAAACATAGGTGCAGGCACGGTTTATGCCAACTCAAAGTGAGAAAACTACACCAAAATGATAAAAATTGGCTAAAAAAATGGTGGTTTCAGGGGGTGATTTCAGTAGCAGTGGTGAAAAGGTTCAAATGAGACCTCAAACAACTTCATATCATCATAGTAGAGGTGTACAAACACCTAGACAACAAAGAATGTGGCTGCAGTAAAATATAACAATTGCACTTGCAAATTTTCAAACAAAAGTGGATGTGAAACTGTGATTTAATGGCTGGACTGATGTATGGCCAAATAGACACTTGGGACAAATTTAAAATGTCTAAATAAACTTGTTCAAACAGAGAAAATGCACACAAACATGTAAACTCACCAAATCACTCCCTCAGTTGCTTGAAATGCAGAAAAAACACATGAAATTTGCATCGGATTTGAAAAATAGCATAGAATCAATGCTGGTTGGATCAAACAACATATAGAAATGGTCCTATACACTAGATCTAGATTAGAAAAGATGAGCTAGGAGAATTAAAAATGGCCTAAGACACAAGCAATGAAAACAGGCATGGTGCAAAAGCCAAAAGAAAGCAAAACCCGTGACAGTAGCAGTCTCGGGAAAAACAGAATTGCTTGCAACTCTAATATGTTTTTCACAATTCAATGGTGAATTGAAGTTGCTATCATTGAGAACATGTTTAGAAACATTAAACAAATATGAATCAAACTGCAGAAACAAGAATTTATGGAAAACACAAATTTGACAAATGCATTCCAGAATGAACTATCAATGCAAAGCCTAAATTCAGATTTTACTCAACTCAACTATGCATTTTGAGAATTGTTGTCAGCACTTGAAACAAGTATTAAATCAGTAAACAAACATGTTTTAAACAGGTATTGCCAACATGTTTTAATACATTAAACTTTAAGATTCTACATTAAAAGTGATATCAAGATTTTTATATAAACGGCTCATGTCTTAAACTCTTTGTCAGAAACCCTGGTCCCTCTATCTGCAGCTACTTTCAATACAAATACCTGCAAATCAAATATGCATACCTTATTCTTAGGTCCTGTTATTATTTCTCGGTAAGGGATAATAATACAGGAAACAAACTCACCCTCTCAGCAAGCTCGTCCACCTCTGCTCTGACTTCAACAACAGCTTCAAAAGCCTTTAAGCCTTTAACATGTCATTATGTTTTCTAATTTCCTCAATTTTCGACTCTTCACTAGCAGTATTATCCAAAAGCAAAATATTTGATTTGTCCAGCACACCTTCTACGTACAAAGTCTCTTCATTGTACTTTTCTTCTCCTCGGAAGAAGAGTTGCTGCTCTTCAGGCTGCAAACCAGTTTTGTTTGCAAGCAGTTTCTTAACATCCCCTGCCATCGAAGACTTGGTTAAGAGAAAAACAGATACCAATGTCAATAGACATAACTCATTGAAAGCTTATGCAGACTTATTTGAGCTTATTAAATTTCCTTGTTTCAGTTTGATGACTATGCACAATATCTCAACTTCGCTTATATCAGAATATTGGCCTATTGAAAACTTACATCAGAAATGACAATGCAGAATATAACCTTTCCCGTAAATTCCAGCTTATTTCAATAAGTTTATTAATAAGTGTTTAATTAAACTAAATCATAAACATATTCTAGGGCATAAATTACTTTTATGCAACAACTATCAAGACAACCACTGTTTTGCTGAAACATACTCCAAATTAAGGACACATTAAATTTTAAGATTTTATATATTAAAAATGATATAAGATATTTTATACAGACAACTCATACCCAAAGATAGTTAATCTTTCCTGTTTATTTGAATAAAAAAATTCCGACAAATATTTGGCTATATAAAGTAAATGTTTAGATTTGTAAAGCTTTAATCAAATAAATTTGACTCCAAATGAAAGTGGTACACCAGGATTTACAACACAAATCCATCAAAAAATAAAAATGAACAGCTTTGACTACAAAGACCAATAAATGTTAAAAATTTCCAACCCCCCAAGACCAAAAAAAAAGAAGCAAAATGGCCAACAACCAAATTTGTTTTCATTGAATGACGAACAAATAACTGCAAAATATAAAATTAATTCACATTTAAAGATACAAATAACATACAAAACTCTCAACACCAAAACCAATCAAAAGCATAACCATGATCATCAAATACCGTAACCCTAAACCCTAAATACGAATAAGTAACAAGGATAATGTTCATATCTTGTTTGACGGACCAATGTCAGCTGATGAACCCATAGCATAAAAAAGGGAAACACTTCGACCAAATACACACCCAACGTCGACACAAGCGAAATGTAAAACTCATGATACTAACCCAACGAAATCCCTCAACGTCCACAGAGAATGCTCACCACTTCAACGCCTTACAAAAATGGACCGAGAACACTTCAAAGGAACACCAAAAACAAAAATGGATGGAGAGAAAGGTTTAGAGAAAATGCAAAACCTAAAATGGAGAGAGATATGTGCTTCCAAGAAGAAAGTCTCATTAAAACGATGGAGGATGTTTTTGAAATAACACAAAATCACTTTTTTCAAATCACTTTTTTAAATAAAAAAAATATAGACACGTGACGTTGGCAAATCGTTGTCAAATTTTCGTTTTCAACATATCACGATCCTTGTAATTATTAGCATTTCTTTTCTTAAGTTTTCGTTTCTGGTTCACACTCTTGGCTTTATATATACTTTTAAACGTATTAACTTTTCGTTTCTCGTGCACACAGTACATTGGATATTGAATTTTATATATACATTAAGTATCTGGAGACATTGTTTCATAAAGGAATAGGTATTAGAATATTATGGGAAAGAAGAATTGTGAGAATTAAATGGCAGAGCTCGGTTTCTGTGCTTCTAATTAATTTTGCAATTCAATTCAAAAAGAAAAAACAAATCTGGAAGGCTGAAAGCCTAATTAGAAAAATCATTTTCCTTTTGGGTTCAACTTCGAACCAGGGAAACCAGTGGGTCGTGCAAGGGGAAATTATTTCCCAATCTTTTCGGTTCTCCTACTCGCTCGAGGGAAAACTCTTTCCCATTTCTTTTCTGTTCCAGTTAATGCCAACCACCAGAAGCTCCAAGCTTCTTACACTTTTTCTTCTTGCGGACCACCTAATTTTGGGGGCGAGAACGGTCTACGTCTCGAGCAGAAACATTGACCTTGCCGCGACGAGAATGTCCTGCATTTTCGAATAGAGACAGTAAACTTGTGGAGACATGTGAAGGTGCAGCTATGACAGAGTGATGATGCGGTAGAGTCGCGGTGGCGAGAACCTTGGTCGTCCTGATTCTTTCTCCTCCTTCTTTCTCTGATTTCGTTTGAGTTTTAGGGTTCCTTGTTTTCGCATAAGGATGCGAGTTGGGTGCAGTCGGTGTTACGATGAGGGATGACGGATGATGGATGACGAACGACATACGAAAAGCCGAAACAAAACGAAACGGATATAGAGACAACAGATATGGTGAGAGTGAGAATCTGAGAAAAAATAAAGTGAGATTTGGAAGAGTCGATGATGGGGCTGCTTGAGTTAAAAGTAAAAAAAAAAAAAGGCTAATTTTATAATTAAAAAAAATTAGAGAGAGTTGGAGAGGTGGAGAGAGAAGATGAGGAGGTCGAGGGAGCAACGCTCGCCTTTTAATTGCTTTCTTCGTGAGAATTGTTGTTGGCGCTCCAAACTTTAATTACCCAAGAGCCCGCTACGCCATATCACAATTTCTTGCTTTTTTTAAGCTCCGTGATTCTCCCTTTCAACTGCCATGGGTCGTGGCATATAGCCCAAAATGAATCCGTGGTGCTTTTTTTATTATTGGATATTTTTTTATTTTTTTATTTTATTTTATTGATAAAAAAATATAAAAAAATAACGTTACTTACATATGCATTATATATATATATAATTATATATATATATATATATATATATATATATATATATATATATATATTATATATATACACTAACTTTAAAAATATAAAACTATATATTGGAAACTTACTTTTCCTTTATTGTACGATGAATGTGAATATTTTCTTGAATATTTTTTATCATTGTGGTAAAGCTATATTTGCATTTTATCCAATTAATTTTATTGAATGTTTAATATTATGATTGGATAAATCGGGTGTGGTAGGATGATGTTTGAATTTTTGGTTGATAAATCATAAATAAATGGCATTGTGTATTATGTATTATTACACTGTTAATATCCATTAGAAATTAAAGGCGTGATTGATTCCTACAATTGAATTCTATAAATGATTTATTCACGTAATTGAATTCTTGAATTCTTTAATATTAAGAATTCATGTAATTGAATTTTGTATAAGGAGGTTAAGAATTCTTTAATATTAAGAATTCATCAGGAAGGGTATAATACTTAGGGTTTTGAATAGAGCTGTCAAAATGGATTACAACCCGCGAGCCAACCCGGCTCGTCACAGGTTCGGGCTGGGTTGGATTTGAAAAATACAACTCACTTATATGCGGGTTAGATTTCAACCCGACTCATGCGGGTTGAACCCGTGGTGAGCCGGGTTAGCCCACCAACTCACCTACCTAATTTTATTTTTTAATTTATTATTTTATTTATGAAAGTCTAAAAAATAAAATACTTTCTTCATTCACTGTGTATATCAAAAAGTAACATCTGCTCTCACAAATCACTTTCATGGTACTTGCTCTCATTTGAAGGTGCTATCACCCTCACTTCACTGAAATTCTTCAAGGAGCAGGTAAAACACCCTTCCTTTTTTCTTCTCTTTTCTCCACATTTTTGTTTTCTCACTTCTCTTTCTTTTTTTTTTCAAAAACCCTATAATGAAAAAAATAGGGGTTTGCGAATTTGGTTTTTGATTTAGGGGATTTGAAGACATAGAATGATTTTTTTCATGTTCTGACATGCTTGTATCAGATTTTGTTCATTTTATTTAAACAATTTGAGTATATATTATTTGAACAAGCTCTTTTTGATATCTTTGAATTTGGGAAATTATGTTACAAATTAAACTATTAATTTTTTGTTGATGTTATTGAGTATTGGTTCTCTTTTTTTTGACTAATATTTTTTTATTGATTGTCATAATTGTTCTGATATTAGGAAAATCTTTATTAGTGAATTTAGAGACAACAAGAACAAGGGTCAAGGGTTACAACAATTGATGTGATAGGCTACATTCAGGTAGGTTTGACATTCAGGATGATTCAAGATAACAGAATATTGTGGATTTATCTATTCAAGATTCGAATATCGTAAATGGATAAGGAACAAAAAACGATGAATATAAGAAACTTATTTGTAGTTTTTTGTGTTTGTTTTTGGATGACATTTGGATTATATTGTACTTTTTATTATTATTTTGAATTGTCTTTAACATAATTTTTTGGGAGTAAAATTTGTTTAAATTTATTTGTATTTTTTATTTAAAAAAAATATAATTAAATGGGCTAGTGAGCCAACCCGTTTACCCATCAACCCGTGGTGGGTCAGGCCGGGTTCAAGTTTTTCTGGCTCGCTAATAAATGAGTCGGGTTGGGTTGGCTCACTAAATGACCAACCTGTGGTGGGCCGGGCCGGGTCGAGCCGGGTTACCCGTTTTGACAGCTCTAGTTTTGAATTAATGGCAATTCTAATAAAAAAAATTAAAAAAAATAGGGTTTTCGAATTTACTTAATTTTGGGGTTTTGGCCTTTTCATTTTTTTGAGTCAGAAGACCTTGTTGAGGGTGGAAAGCCTTTCCCCACCTCTCCTCCTCTATTCAGTTTTCCCATCTCTCCTCTATGTTCAATGTAATTTTTCTTGCTCTTCAGAAGCTTCAAGCTTCTTTCTTCTCTCACTCTCTCTTGCACGGACAACCAAACCTTAGGGCCTTTGCGATGACAGCGAGAAGGGCGGCACTGAATGAGGCGCGGCGAGGGCGTCCTGCAGTGGTGGCGTTTCCGTGGAGGTTCCAATTTGGGGCTTTGGAAGAACTCTTCTTTCCCAAAGATTTCTTTTGGTTTTGTGGTTTCATTGTAGGGAAAGCATCATTGCCATTCAAAATGACAACCTTGGGGTTTTGTCGAATTCAGTTTCTGATTTGGGGAATTTCTCTGTCAAGAGTTTTGTTCTTGTGTTCTTGGTTGTGTTGCGGCTTTTGATCTTGTTTTGTTTTGTGATTAGCGATTATGGAGTTTTGGTTTTCGATAGAGCTGTCAAAACGGGTAACCCGGCTCAACCCGGCCCGGCCCACCACGGGTTGGTCATTTAGTGAGCCAACCCAACCCGACTCATTTATTAGCGAGCCAGAAAAACTTGAACCCGGCCCGACCCACCACGGGTTGGTGGGTAAACGGGTTGGCTCACTAGCCCATTTAATTATTATTTTTTAAATAAAAAATAAAAACTTTCTGTAATTTAAATTTAAACAAATTTCACTCTCAAAAAATTATGTTAAAGACAATTCAAAATAATAATAAAAAGTACAATATAATCCAAATGTCATCCAAAAACAAACACAAAAAACATACAAATAAGTTTCTTATATTCATCATTTTTTGTTCCTTATTTACGATATTAGAATCTTGAATAGATAAATCCACAATATTATGCTCTCTTGAATCATCTGGAATGTCAAACCTACCTGAATGTAGTCTATCATATCAATTCTTGTAACCCTTGACCCTTGTTCTTGTTGTCTCTAAATTCACTAATAAAGATTTTCCTAATATCAGAACAATTCTGACAATCAATAAAAAAATATTAGTCAAAAAAAAGAGAACCAATACTCAATAACATCAACAAAAAATTAATAGTTTAATTTGTAACATAATTTCCCAAATTCAAAGATATCAAAAAGAGCTTGTTCCAATAATATATACTCAAATTGTTTAAATAAAATGAACAAAATCTGATACAAGCATGTCAGAACATGAAAAAAAATCATTCCATGTCTTCAAATCCCCCAAAACAAAAAACAAATTCATAAACCCCTATTTTTGTCATTATAGGGTTTTTGAAAAAAAAAAGAAAGAGAAGTGAGAAAACAAAAATGTGGAGAAAAGAGAAGAAAAAAGGAAGGTGTTTTACCTGCTCCTTGAAGAATTTTAGTGAAGTGAGGGTGAGAGCACCGTCAAATGAGAGCAAGTACCATGAGAGTGATTTGTGAGAACAGATGTTACTTTTTTGTATAAATAGTGAGTGAAGAAAGTATTTTATTTTTTAGAGTTTCATAAATAAAATAATAAATTAAAAAAATAAAATTTGGTAGGTGGGTTGGTGGGCCAACCCGGCTCACCACGGGTTCAACCCGCATGAGCCGGGTTTAAATGAGCCGGGTTGAAATCTGACCCGCATATAAATGGGTTGTATTTTTCAAACCCAACCCGGCCCGAACCCGTGACGGGCCGGGTTGGCTCGCGGGTTGTGACCCATTTTGACGGCTCTAGTTTTCGATTTGGAGGTGGTTCTTTGGGTTTCCTGTTGATTCACGTTGGAAGGTTTCTTTCTCGTTCCGTGGTGGTTGTTGTTGGATGCACGGGTTGCGCCAATGAGGGTGTTGGTGGGTGCTGCCATGGGGCCGCATCGCGGTGGTTGGCAGTGGCAGCTTCGTTGTGACTGAGTTTCCTGGCAGATTTGTGACTGAGTTTCCTGGCAGATTTGGTTGGGCTGGGAAATTGGGGTTGAGCTAACTAATGAGGCCGTAAAAACCCATTTGGGCAGTTTTTGACATAATATCAATAAATTGAAAATGAAAAATAAAAAATTGTAATTAGAGAGAGACTTTTATGATAATAATTATTATAATTATGAGAAGAAAAATTATTATTAATTATTTAGCAATTATTTGGCAATCAAATTAATTTAAATTGGAAAGAGAAATTAATTTGATTAAAAAGGAATTTGATTGGGATTTTAATTAATTGGGAATTTGATGATGGATTATAATAATAAGTGATCTATTATTTTGGAATGATTTATTTATTGTTTATTATCTATGGTTTGAATAGAACTCATTGAATATATTATATTTTTGAATGAGACTTTAGATAACAATTAATGATGAATGAACAGTGTCAGATAAAGAATGAGAATGATTATTGTTATAACTAAATTGGTTCTATGATTAAACTTTGAAAAGACATGGGTGAACTCAATGTATTTTTAGGTGTTAGAATCATAAGGAAGGGCGATAGTATATTACTATCCCAAGAACTATATATTGAGAAACTTCTTAAGAAGTTTTATGTTTTCAATCATGTGATTACCCCTTATGATGCTAACTCTAAATTAGTGAAAAATAAAGGAGAATTATTATCTCAACCTCAGTATGCCCAGATAATTGGGAGCTTACTGCTCTTAATGAGCTTTTCTAGGCCTGATATTGCTTATGCAGTAGGTAGACTGAGTAGGTACACTCAACGTCCAAATCAAGAACATTGGGATGCACTTGCTAGGCTTATGAGATAATTAAGAGGTTCAATGGATTACGCCATTGAATATAGTGGATTTCCCGTTGTACTAGAAGGGTACAGTGATGTTAACTGGATCTCTGATTTAGACGAAACAAAATCCACTAATAGTTATGTATTCACACTTGGAGGTGGTGCGATTACATGCAAATCAGTCAGGCAAACTATTATTGCAAAATCAACAATGAAATATGAGGTTGTTGCACTTGAGATGGCTAGAAATGAGCCTGAGTGGTTGAAAAACTTCTTAGCAAACATTCCATTAGGAATGAAACCAACCCCATCGATGTCAATACACTATGATTGCCAATTGGCAATAGCTATAGCTAAAAACAAGAATTTGTTGAAACAGCTGCTAAATAGTGGAACTATTTCCATTTATTATGTAAAGCCAGAACGGAATCTAGTGGATCCTCTGACAAAACCCTTGGGAAGACAAATGATATTAGAAACATCAAGGGGAATGAGATTTAAGCCACTTGCAAACAAACAAGTGATGGTAACCCAACCTTTGTGATTGGAGATCCCATGAATAAGGTTCATATGGGTAAAAACAAGTCACTTGTTAGTTCTGATAACACTAAATTGATTTTAATCAATTATGTCCATTCCTATGGTGTGTGTGAAAGTGCTAAAGACTGCAATTTTGAGAGGTTAAACTTTGTCATTAAAATTCTATGTCGGAATTTTATTTAAACAAAGTTTTTAATGATTTTCATATCCCTTATGGGTGGTGTATGATTTGCAGCATACACTTGATGAAATCACCTATATGAGTGTTGAGTGGGGCCGCTTGCATGAGATCTTGGCATGATCTCTAGAGCACTCATGAATACCGGGCACGCGCATGGCCTAGTAAGCGCAACACAGCGATAACAATAAGAATTGTGGGGGTGTATTGTGATTGATAAACCTCTAACACACTTCAAGTGTCTTTAGTTCATATAGCTTGTTATACCAACTACACTGTGTGTTAAGTTTATTGATCTAAGATTGGTTCATATAGCTTGCTATACCAACTCTAATGCATTACATCCTATGCGACCCAGGATAAAAGTTTCTTTTCTTTTCTCTCAACTTTCTTTTGCAATAAGTGGGGGATTGTTGTAATAATGTTAGATTATTGCAAAAGAAACGTTGCTCAACAGTAACATTCCAACAGTCAAATTTTTAAATGCTGCAACGGCCAAATTATTTATTGTTTTTCATTGTCTTTTATTTATCTTATTCTTTCCTAGCTCTATAAATAGAGAGCTTTTTTCCCATTCCAAAACACACCAAGTTGAGTCTCTTTCATTCTCCTCTCTTCTTAGTTTCATTCTCTTTTCATCCTGGGTATAAACTCTATCAGAGTTTCTTGTTTCTTGCTAGTTATGTGACCTCGAATACATTTCAAGAAGTTCCTGTTGTATCTTGGGGGACTTGCGCAATACACCACGAATAAGTCCTTAAGGACAGTGAATTTACACGCCTCAGGAATTGTGGTTCGAGATTTTGGTCAGTATTTTCTAACAAAATATTGATCAAACGGCACAGCTCCCACTTGAAGAGACTTATCCAACGCATAGAGTGTGTTCTCCATAGTCAAACATCTGCTTGAACAGTACATCCACACACTCAAAGGCATCCTCAGGATTGTCCAAACCACCCAACTTCTTCCCCTGGTTATCCCTCAACCACCCCTCCAAAACATCAGTGTTGATTAACACAACTGCTACTCCAGCGCCTCCATCTCCTCCTGCATCTCCTTCAACCCCTTGTTGAGAGTTTCTGAAACGGTCTCCATTTTGTCACCCATTGCAATTCAAATAACAAGTTGAATATGAATTCTGAACCTAATTGAGAAAATTTTCCCAATTTTGATTTTGCTTTTCCCAGTTACAGAGACAATTCAATGTTTCAGCAAAAAGATCATCCTTTTCCATTTTTGCCCTTTCTTTTCTTAATTTCAGCAAATATTATAATATATTATTTAATTCTTTAATTCTAAAATTTAAAAAATCCAATTCAAACATGTTTTTTTGACACGTGTATTAAAAATGTAGTGTCACTAGGCTATGTCATATATTGATTGACGCCGTTTGACAAAATTAACGGAAAGGATTTATTTGCATCAAATTAACAAAAATGAGGACCTAATTGAGACGCCAAAAAAGTAAAGGACCTATTTGAAATTTTGAACGAAAATAGAGACCTATGGAGACATTAAACCTTATTATTATTAAATGTAATGATAGTAATGATAATAATAGTAATGATAAGGATAGTAATACTGGTAAAATTATTACAAATGATAATATTATACCTTAATAATTAGTAGGATACCTTAATAATGAAAATAATAAGAATAATTATTAATGTTATTATTATTAATATAGTATGATTATTACTATCAATTATAATGATAATAATTTGGTCATTATGATATTATGGTAATTATTAATAAATATATACGGAGTAATATGGTGCTTTTAAATTTAATATTATTAGTAAGATGAAAAAGAAGAAGTGTTAAGGTAGGTTAAACATGATAATTATTGCCGGTAATAGAGGAATTATAAGAATAATAGGTTGCCTAATTATATTATAGTTCATATACCATATTATCATAATGATTATCACCATTATGATAACTATCAATTATTATTATTATTATTATTATTAGTAAAAGAATAACAGCAACACTGTAACATCCCAAAAATTATATCCAATTTTTCGAATGATTTAACATTATAATATGATAGAACAGTTTAATAATAAAATAAAGTTATAAGTTTACAGTCATCAAAAATTGACCATAAATTTAAAACCTTACTTACAAAGGATGTATTTCAAAACAGATGAGTCAACTAAGAATAATCCTAAGCACTAGGTGGTTGCACCTTCTTCATTCTCCAGTGCTTGCTCCAAGGGCACATCCTGAGCTACTGCTCACATCCAAAGGATTGGATGATCATCGCAAGGGGGAAAGCAAGCACATACAACACACAATGCAAGGGTAAGCTAGGTATAAAAATCATGTTATACAATCACACACAGCATGAAAAGACCATAACATAACATAGACTACGACCAAATGCATTATTTTGATACCAATGACTAACCAAGTGATTTGACCATCCGGACTAGTATGAAATTCGAGTTCTAGGAGTTTGTGCACTTGTTGTGGTCCTACTACTTTGCAAAGCCATTGCCAAGGGGTTTCACCTGACCACACACAAGTGTAAGCCCTTTAAAGCGGTATAGGCCTTCCAAGAAGCGCTTATCCTAGGACCTCCTGCTATTCTCACCACATGACTCATCACTCTCTACTTGAGCATGGATGGTCATTAGAATGTCAAGATAAACCCCATCAGGAACTTTGGCCATTCATACGGTCAATCACAATAAACTACAGGGCACCACCATGTAACCTCCCTTGAGAATCATGGAATTCCGTCCAATAACCATACTCTGTACATATATGCTTTCAGACTATACTTCACAACGCAATACCTCATACTCTTAATCATGTTACACAATCATCCTTTAGTTATGTTGTAAAAAAACTCATACATACTCAGGCATTCCATACTTTCACAGAACCATCACTCATTAACACAAGTTTCTTTATAATCTTTAGTTATCAATACTTAGATATTTCAAAAAGCTTGGGGACCCTCACTAATGGCTCCAGAAGGGTCAAAAACCCCCAGAACGACCTAAAGAACGTCCAAAACGGACATCCGGAACCCCACAAACTATCAAAAAGAAAAGCAACAGCAGAAAAGGGCGCCCAGCGCCCTTTAGGGGGGTTCGGGCGCCATAATTCTGGAAAATGTCGAATCAAAGGGCGTCCAACGCCCTTTTGGAGCGCCCAGGCGTGCATTCTACAGATTTTGTAGAACTAAACTCCTCAAAAATCATTTTAGGCATTTTGGTGAACTTTTAATCATCCTAACTCGAAGTATAGGTGGATTTAAACTTGTCTAAAGGTCCATAAACATTCCTAACCTCATTCCCTATCATCTATGCACTGATTTACACTTAAAAATCTCAATTTCCTCATCCTATGGGCTCATATCTCAATTTATCCCTTAAAGACTATTTTTTGGTCATTTTGCCACTTCTAACAAGTCACATTAGACTTACCTAAGTTGTCTCAACGGTCTAATTCAAGTTATAACCCCTAGAACTCAAAACCACTACCTTATTTCCTAAATTCTAGTCTAAAACACCATACTTAACTTTGGATTTCAACTAGTAACCTGCACAAAACAATTCACAGTCCTTAACCACTCAATTTCCACATCAAACATACTACTCATACCATTACAAATCACAATTTCACATTTAATATACAAGCGCACATAAGTCAACATTCAAAACTGAAATTTACAGTTCACACAACACAATCTCAACAAAATAACTTCATACATGCATCAATACATAATCCTAAGTAAATTCTCAATTCATGCAAACCCAAATTCCAAAACAGAATTAAAATCCCCAACTTCCCTTACCTTCAATTGATAGCACAGTCGAGCTGTAAGAGACTCCAACGCCCTCTCTTTACATTCAAAATGCTATATTACCTATGAATCATCAATTGATGATGGAAAACAATTGTTAGAGCTAAGTTGAGACTAGGATCGGGAAGGAAGAACGCTATGGGTTACATGCAGCAAGATCAATTGCATGTTTACAGCCCAAAGATGAAGGGAAAATGGGGAAAACCACTTACCAGTCTGATTGGAGAAAATTATCGGTTGAAAACAAGTCCCTCTACTCTATGATCGTTAGGGTACCACCTAATTCAAGATTAAATTGTCAATTTATGGAGAAAGATAAGAGAGAAGGTAGAGAAAGAAGGAAGAAACGTTGAAGGAGATGGTGGTGTTTCAGGCAACATGAGAAACTTGGAGATCTTTATATTTTTTATTTTTCTAAGCCTTTACAAGCACAAATCTGCATAACTAATAATAATGCCTATTATTTAAGTCATGGATACACTAATGGAAAATAGTAATAGTAAGTCATGGATATATAATAATAGGAATATATATATGTTTATTATTATTATTATTATTATAATTATTATTTTTCATTAAAGAGGGTCATAATAATATTAATAATAATAATAATAATAATAATAATAATAATATTTACTTATTGTTAGAGGGAAATTATTATTATTATTATTATTATTATTATTATTATTATTATTATTATTAATCTGCACCATAATATTAATAAATGAAAAATTAAATCTTAATAATTAGTAGGTACCTTAATAATGACCATAATAAGAATAATTATTAATAATAATATTATTAATATAGTATGATTATAACTATCACTTAAAATAATAATAATATGGTCATTATGATATTAGGGTAATTAATAATAATTGTATATCGAGTAATATAGTGGTATTAATATTCACTAGTGCAGAAATGCTATTTAACGTCGATTAATTTGGGTTTTTAACGTCACTTTCCCAATCGACGTCTAAAAGGGTGACGTCTATGGGACATCAGAATTCCTCCAATCCACGTCTATATACACGTCAGTTAACGATATCCACTGACGTCTATATAGACGTCTGATTATACTCACACCGACATTTATTTATTTTATATAGACGTCCACCTATGCTTAAACCAACGTCAACATGAATATATAGAGGTTATATCCCAACGTCTATGTCCTTATAGACGTCGGACCATGCACTAATTGACGTCTAACAAGGGCGTTGTGTTTTAGTGTAGTTTTGATCCAGACTCTCGGTAACAGTGTGTAACACTCTCCTCTCGCTAGTTTCCCCACAAAAAAAGCTTGTGTCTTTAGAATCTTCTATGAAATTCAATCCAAAACCGAACCTGGGTCCATGACTACTTCCCATTATTCAACCGCAAAATAAAAAAATTACGGTAACACGAGAACTAGACAAGGACCTGAGTTCCATTTTAGGTCGGAAGCCATAGAAAACTCAAAAGATCACCACTCTATTTGTGAGGAAACAAGCAAAGGGAGAATGTTACACTATGTTACCCAAAGAAAGGAACAAAACTGGACTACAACACAACACAAAGAAAATAAATTTTAATCAGTTGAACCACAAGATAATCGATAAAAAAGTAAAGAAAGTTTAAACGGTAAGCATTAAAAAAAAACACGCACTTGGGATGCAAGAGAGAAAAAGGAGAGGACGAAGACAATGACATATTGAGAAACGACAATGCAATGCCGCAAGAGATAAAAAAATAAAGGTTCACAAGTGAGTAAAAGAAGAGGAGAAGCAGAGAAAAAGGAGAAGAGATGAAGACGCGATCAGAAACTGAATGAAGACGCGGTCTATTTAAAATGAAAGGGGTGTCGATTGTTCCAGAAACCGACGTCTATAGACGTCAGTGTTTCAGGGGATCCGACATCTATTAAGCTGAAAAGATTGACGTTTGGATTTCTGTCAGGGTAGTTCACGTCGGTGCCCCTCCTAGCCGACGTCTAAAACCCTCGAATTTGGTGATACTAGACGTCACTTAGGTTCAGAACCGACGTCTAACTTGAAGAATTTTTCTCTTCCCACCTTCCAGACAGGCCTTAGACGTCATCGTTTGACTAAGTGACGTCTAAGCGCCTGGTAATTAGGTGAACAACATTAATTGTAGCCAAGTCGATGTCGATTTTTCACGGGATCCGACGTCTATTCGACGTCTAAAAGCTGAACCGGTTGACGTTTGATTTCCTGTCAGTGACTTGAACGTCGGTGCCCTTTCTAGCCGACGTCTAAGCTCTTGGGAAATTGGTGAGCAACATTAATTGCAGCCTATTAGACGTCAGTCCCCTTGAACACCGACATCAATTGACTGTCTTATCACATACCTCAGGCAATTGGACATCGGTTTGCGGCAGGTGCGACGTCTATGATGTCCGAGACGTCGCCTGACATCGAAACTAATGTCTAGTTTTCCAATATATTTACGATAATACCACGTGCAGAAATAGACGTTGGGGTTTCACGAAACCGACGTCTAAGGAGTGATGTTAAACAGCGTTTTTGCACTAATGATTATTAGTAATAGGAAGAAGAAAAAGGTATTATTATTGTTATTGTTATTAATAGGCTAATAACAACGATAACAATCATAATATTAAGTGGTACCGCGGATTAATAATGTTTCTTCATTATAATATAACTACTAAGATAAGTTATTATTATCGGTAATAATTATCATTATAGGACCCTGTAATAATGGTAATAATAAGAATTATATAATAATAATAATAATAATAATAATAATAATAATAAT
The DNA here is from genome assembly GCA_036885675.1 of Vigna mungo. Taxonomy (NCBI): domain Eukaryota; kingdom Viridiplantae; phylum Streptophyta; class Magnoliopsida; order Fabales; family Fabaceae; genus Vigna; species Vigna mungo. The sequence goes on along the minus strand of CP144697.1, from coordinate 33,615,247 downwards.
AATAATAATAATAATAATAATAATGATAATTAATATTATTATTATTATTATTAAATGGTCATTATTGTGCATAATAATGTCTAAATAAGATATACTCTTTAATGGATAATAATAGCATTACTAACAATTATAGGCCCTAAAAGGTAATTATAAACCAATATTATGATTGTTTTAAATTATTATCGTTATTAGTAATCATATTATTTGCCAAAATAATAATAATAATATTAATATTTAGGTAAATATTAACTAAATAATGATAATATTATGATTGTTATTAATTAGATACAAATAATTATGGTAAATAATGTTAATAATAATAATAATAATAATAATAATAATAATAATAATACGGATGAATAATAATAATATGGTTAATAATAGTAATAATATTATTATTAATGTATTGTGAATAATAGTAATATATCAGTCCATTATATATGAATAATAGGTCTAATAATAATATCCGTATGAGTAATAATATTATTAATAAGGTTAATATTAGTATAATTATTGTACCGTTAATGTTAATAATAATCTTCACTTATTATTGTTATTGTTATTCTTCTTTTTATGAAACATGGTACCATATAAAAAAGTTTAAAGACTAATTTCTATTTATTATTTAAAAGAATACTATATATATAAATATAAGGGTTCTATAACTTTTCATTTATTAAAAGAATAGCAACCGTAGAAATTTGTACAAATAATAATAATGCCTAAATTGTAGTGAAGACAATATTATTATGTTGCCTTTAATAGAGGAATTAATAAGAATAATAGGTTGTCTAATTATATTATTGTTGATATATCATATTATCATAATAATTATCACCATAATTATTATCACCATTAAAATAACCATCAATAATTAATTAATATATATAATAAGAATAGTGCCAACTAACAAAGATCATAATAATAATAAGAAGAAAACAAATAATATTATATAGAATAGTAAAAGTACACTTGATAATATGATATTACAATGGATGATATAAAAATATTATAACCCTTATTAATAATAATAATAATAATAATAATAATAATAATAATAATTACCCATGAATCAGTTAATAATAATGGTATTAATACAATAATTATCATGTCTAATAATTATAATAATAAATATCATATTCACTTATTACTCGATATTAAATAGTTATATATATACCATGAATCGGGGTACTATATGGTACATACTATTACCATATATAGGTAAATGATAATAATACTAAGTGCAAGATAGTAATAGTAACCCATGGATAATAATAGGAATAATTTCGATTTAGGCATAATATTAATAATATTAATAATGCCCTAGCAATAACAATTATACATGCCTACAATATTTATTATTATTATTATTATTATTATTATTATTATTATTATTATTATTATTATTATTATTATGTCTAACCTATCTATTACCGTTAATAATAATAGTTATTATGATCGAGTTTTAAATAATAATAATAGGACCCTTGTATTATAATTTTAATATTATTAATAAGTAATACTTATTATTATATTATTATAGCCATTATTATTATAACACACTTATTCTTATAATTCTTCTTACAATTTAGGCATGATTTTTATTTATGCAGATTTATATGGTTGTTATTTTTTTAATAAATGAAAAATCATAAGACAATTGTATGTATATATATGAGAGATAATATATTTGTTTATTATTATTATTATTTTTCATGAAAGACGGTCATAATAATATTAATAATAACAATAATAATATTTATTTATTTTAAAAGGAAAATAATAATAATAATAATTATTATTATTAATCTTAACCATAATATTAATAAATGAAAAATTATAGAACCTTCGACTCACTAGTGGAAAAACGCTGATTAACGTCACCGCCTAGACGTCAGTTGTTATGTGCAAGGACGTAAAATGATGACCGGTGGCAAAATCGTAATTAAGTAGGACAAGTAGACGTCGGGCCCTGGACCAACTGATGCCTGAAGAATTATAGACGTCAGTCACCAAAAAAGGCGACGTCTATAGGCTGCCATGTAAGGTGAACAGTCGACCTGTAGACGTCTCCAAGAACACCACCAACGTCTATAGGTCTCAGAGATGGTGAAAAGTCGCGAGGTAGACGTCGGTGCCCCCCAATAGACATCTATAACCTGACAGGTAGTTTGGTGCCATTAATGTCTGAGCCATAGATGTCCACGCCCCGCCTAAGAGACGTCTATAACCTGACAATTAGGTGAAACTGTAATGATTATGCTACGGACTAGACGTCGGTTACAATCCAACCGACGTCTCGGTCCAACTAGACGTCAGTTGCGCACCTACCTGATGTTTATAATCCGCGCCAATATTAATATTTAAATGATATAGACGTCGCATTAGTGAGATGACTGACGTCTATAACCTTTCAGACATTTGGCTCGATTGGGAACCGACGTCTACAGTGACATAAACTTCAGAACTTGAACCTGCGAGCAGTTTCCACTATTGATCGTCTTCTTCGTCGAGAGCTCTTCTCCGTCGCGCCATTAGAGGTTCGTTTTCTATGTTTTTTACCGTTTAAATTTAGTTTTGCTCTGATTTAATTAATCTCTGATGAAAAAGCTTTCATTTGAACCGATCATAATTTCATTTCGTTGCGTTTTGTTGCAGTTTCAAACGTCTTTGTTGGGTTGCATTTTGGACTGTTTTTGGACTGCATTTCTGACCTATATTTGGGCGTTCACTACAACAGCTGTCTCATTTGGTTATATATAATCTGCTAAAAAGGTTAGGTTGTTTCTTGAAAACTTAATTTGTATGGATATTATTGGCTTTTACGTATGATGTTGCCATTTTGAATTTGCATTTTATTGGTTTTTTTTTATGATTTCAAATTGACGTTTAGGTATGCATGTGTTTGCAAATTGTTAGTATATGCATGTGTTTGCAGATTGTTAGTATATGCACGTGATTAAGTTTAGTTGTGTTATTATAATTGACATGCATTAGTATGGGAGCACTTAGTGAAACGTATTTCCCGTTTGAAATTTATCACAAATGATTAATCTTTTAATTGTTTTTATTAAATTTTGAATTGTCCGATTGTCCAATTGTCCAATTTAATACTGATGAAGTATGTTACGAACATAGTATGGATCGAAGTTGGATGAATGCACGTCGCATTTCTGAAGAATATGAGAAGGGTGTTTCGGTGTTCTTACAATATGTTAAAGAAAATGCAAAGTCTGTGAACGGGACATATTTTTGTCCTTGTGTTCGTTGTGCTAATCAAATACGACAAGACCTGGGCAATTTGCATGATCATCTATTCATGTTCGGCATAACGAAATCATATACCGTTTGGACTTGGCATGGAGAAATACTAGACTAGTCTATGACGTCACAAAGAATAAATTATGTGGAAGAATGGATGACTGATCATTTAGAGGACATGATACATGATGTTGGTGAAAATAACTTCTTAAGAGCTAATTTGTACAATTCTGTTATCAATGATTCTGAGCAACCGTTGTACCCAGGCTGCACGAACTTTACACGTTTGTCTGCAACTTTGAAGTTGTTCAGTTTAAAAGCAAGGAACGGATGGACGGATAAAAGTTTCACGGAGTTGTTGGAGTTGCTGAAGGAGATGCTTCCAGAAAACAATACTCTTCCTATTCGTAACTACGAGGCCAAAAATGTTTTATATCCAATGGGTCTTGAATATCAGAAGATACATGTTTGCCCCAATGATTGTGTTTTGTACATTAAGGAATTTGCTTCACTAAAGCATTGTCCAACATTTGGTTTAAGCCGTTTTAAGAAGAAACGTGACAAAAACACTGAAGAGGGTAATGATGGTGCACCTGGTAAGGTCATGTGGTATTTGCCTATAATACTTAGGTTCAAACATATGTTCTCTATTAAGGAGGATGCAAAGAACCTTAAATGGCACGTTTTAGGAAGAAAGTGTGATAATCTTCTTAGACACCCAACAGACTCACCTCAATGGAAGAAGAACGATGAAACATTTCCCGAATTTGGTGCAGATCCAAGAAACTTAAGACTTGTACTTGCAACTGATGGTATGAATCCGTACGGGAATTTGAGTAGCAAACATAGTTCATGGCCAGTTATGTTGATGATATACAATCTTTCTCCATTGTTGTGCATGAAGAGCAAATATGTCATGTTGTCAATGATGATATCTGGTCCTAAACAACCTAGCAATGACATTGATGTTTACTTGAAACCTTTAATTGATGATTTGAAATTGTTGTGGGAAGAAGGAGTCGAAGTGTTTGATTCAGATGTTGAAGACAATTTCCGTTTGTGTGCAATGTTGTTTTGCACTATAAATGATTTCCCAGCCTATGGAAACTTGAGTGGTTATAGTGTTAAAGGACATTTTGCATGTTTGATTTGTGAAGAAAACGCTAGTTACGTTCAATTGAAGCATGGTCAGAAGACGGTTTATACAAGACATCGGAAATTCCTTCCTCGCAATCACCCTTATCGTAGATTGAAAAAAGCATTTAATGGAAGTGTCGAGGATGAGGTTGTGTGCAGACCCCAGAATGGTGAAGAGGTGTACAACGAAGTCAAAAACATTGACATTGTATTCGGAAAACATCGTAAAATTACATCTGCAAAACAAGTTTGGAAGAAATGATCAATATTTTTTAATCTTCCATATTGGTCTATACTTGATGTTCGACATTGTATTGATGTGATGCACGTAGAAAAAAATGTTTGTGACAGTGTCATTGGAACTTTATTAAACGTCAAAGGGAAGACCAAAGATGAGATAAAATCAAGACAAGATTTGGCTGACATGGGAATTCGAACAGAGTTACATCCACAGACAATAGGTAGACGCACTTATTTGCCCCCAGCCTGTCATACTCTTTCTAAAAAAGAAAAACAAAGTTTTTGTAAGTCTTTACGAAGTGTGAAGGTTCCACAAGGTTATTCTTCTAATATTAGTAACCTTGTTTCTATGCAAGACCTTAAGTTAGTTGGATTAAAGTCTCATGATTGTCATATATTGTTGCAACAATTGTTACCGGTTGTTATTGTTGGTATCGGAGCGGGTATTTTTCGAAGAGTATAATGCAGCAGAATTAAAAATCTTAGAGTAAGCGGAAAGCGTGTTCGGTCACGTTAAAATGAAATTGGTCCTTTTTAGCAAAGATAATTTTCTTTTAGAAAATTAAACAAACAGTTGATATGCATAACGTAAAATGAGTATAGGGAATAGAAAATTCATACGAGTATTTTTATACTGGTTCGATTCAACAGAATCTACGTCCAGTCGTTAATCACTATAAACAGTTATTAACAGTTCCACTATAAATCAATCTCACATATTACAATTAAGTGAATAAAATATAAAATGGAAAGAAACCACTCTACCAACTTGAAGAGAACCGCTCCGGCAATCGACCAACGATTCGCGAGCTTCTCCTTTCACAAGACCAGGCAGAGCACCTTGCTAACTTGAAGAGTGTCTGCTCCGACTATCGACACACGATACGCGAGCCACTCCTTTCACAAGACCAAGCAAGGGAACAATGAACAAAAGCTTTCTAAGAACGTTCCTCTGACACACAGTGTTCTGATAAGCTTTCCCAGTTCAAAAACGTTGCCTCTGAATTTTACAGAAGCCAAATATATAGCCAAATACACTGAATGCCAAAGGTCAGCTCGCAACTGCCATGAATAATCGATTATTGTAAGTGATAATCGATTATTCAAGTCCGTTACAGAGTTTTCAAAAAGTGATAATCGATTATATGAAGTGATAATCGATTATTCAAGTATGACTTGTGATAATCGATTATTGCTTCATGATAATCGATGATTCTAGTACAAAAAACATGTGATAATCGATTATAGCTTGACCATAATCGATTATACCAGTAAGAATTACAATATTTCAATATTTTCCTACTACATTCAAAATCTAAAAGTTGCTTTTAAATATTTTCCTACTACATTCAAAATCTACAAGTTGCAGCATCATCAAAACTCATCTTCAGGTTTTACTAATACTCCCTTATTGGTAACAATCTCCCCCTTTTTGATGATGACCAAAAATATTCTTTTTAAAAGCAACTCAGGTTTACCTGCAACACAAACAAACTAATGGACAACCACAGAGTTAGTAATACCTGTACAATTGTAAAATATGTCTCCCCTTAATTCTATATTGCTTCTCCCCCTTTTTGATCATAAGCAAAAAGAATAATGTAAAAATCTCCCCCTTAATATGAGCTCCCCCTCAAATATATAATATATGCATAAAATTGACATAAAAGCTCATTATATTAAGAACAAAAGGGAATTACATGAAATTCATAAAGATCAATACTAAATACCACAAAGAAAATAACATAACAAGCAATCTTAGTGGCCTAAAACCTAGAATTCAGGACTAGGGGATCTTTCAGTAGGTGGGATATTGAGATGACTCTCAATGTTATGTAGGCGAACATCAAGCTCAAGAAATTGATCGGCCAAGTATTCATCAAGAGATTGTTGCCACTCATGAACTTCATCAAAGTATGTCTTATGTGCTAGACTCATATCCTCCAATTGCTTAGATAACCTTGCAAAGTGTTCTTCCATAAAAGTTGAGGAAGAGGAGGATATGTTGGAAGGTCCAGCATCAGACGGAGCAGCAAAACTCATTGGGTCAGCCATATGAGTGTCCATGTCATCATCTTCATCGCCATCAGGATGGTCATCATCTTTATGAATAAGAACTCTTCCTCTGGTAATGAATCTCTTGACGAAAGGTAGTATCTCCAATTTCTGATCCCACAGCTTCAATAGCTTGAACGAGTTCTCCTTCAACAGGTACACCTTTGTATTCTAAAATCCTAGAAATAAGAAGAGCATTAGGGAAATTGATATGAATGAGATTTCTTAGCTTTTGCCATTGTGTCAGCAATGAGAGCAGGCCAGTCGATGTGTATGTGATTTAGAATCCCATGCAAAAAAAGTAAATCCTGCTCACAGCATTGAGCATGGTTGGTTGCTCTAGGACATAAAATCCAAACAATCAAGTAGTGGATCATCCTTTCTTCAACTTTGAGACCTCCAACCAGTAATTCCCTTCTATTTGATTGTCGTTCAGGATGACGCAGGAAGGATTGGAAAGTCATCATCCTGTTGAAATCTTCAAGTCCTAAATGGACTTTGACAGCATCATCCCGGATGGGGAGTTAAGCAACATTGGTCCACACATCATCATCTAAAATGATATGTACGCCTTTCACCTTAGTGGATATTATCCCATCCCGATAGCGCAAGTTGAAGTAGAAGACTCTTATAAGATCGGGATAAATGCATCCTTTTTGTTCTACCAGATGCTTTAGTCCCTGCTCAGCAAAAATGTTTGGAAATTGAAAGCCATAGAAGCGGAAAAAGTCAAGACGAATAAACTTTACCGCCATGATTTTCCTTTCTTGCCAAGAGTTTACAAAGTCTGCATGTTTCCCTTGATCTGAAATCCATCCATCTATGTTTGCAAGACGTGGTTAAGAAGAAGAGGAAGCTCCAACTGTCTTGTGACGATGCCTTCTTGATTCAACCATGGAGGAAGTTTGGGAAAATGAAATTTTAAGAATGTGAAGAGAAATGAAGAGATTTTGAGCTCTGGATTTGATTTCAGCAGTATTTGGGTTCAAAGAAGTGTCTAATAATTGATTATGGGGGACTATTTATAAGAAAATTTGAAAAACTAGCCGTTTATGGCCGTTTATAGCCGTTATTGGACGGTCCAACGACTCTATTTTTGAAACTGACAGCGCGATAATCGATTATCTGCTCAATAATCAATGTCCAGAATTGCAGGATAATCGATTATGCATGATGATAATCGATTATCTGCTCAAAATTTTCCAGAATTGAATTTTATGAGTGAATAATCGATTATAACCTTGTGATAATCGATTATGAAGTGTTAAGTTCACGAAAAAGCAAACATTTGCATAGATTTTGATCCTAAGACATGTCTAATACTCCTAACTCTCTTCTTAGCTCAAAACATCTATCTTTAGGTAGAGGCTTGGTGAAAATATCAGCTAATTGATGTAGGGTATCAACATATTCAATTTGACAATCCCCCTTTTGAATATGGTATCTTAAGAAATGGTGCCTAATTTCTATGTGTTTAGTTCTTGAATGCATTATGGGGTTCTTGATCAGATTTATAGCACTAGTATTATCACATTTTAAAGGAATATTGTCAAGGAAGATATCAAAATCTTCTAGTTGTTGTTTCATCCACAAAATTTGGGCATAACAGTTTCCAGCTGCAATATATTCAGCTTCAGTGGTAGACAAAGTTACAAATGCTTGTTTCTTTGAGTGCCATGACACTAAAGAACAGCCCAAGAAATGACAGGTTCCACTAGTACTTTTTCTATCAATTTTACAACCACCATAATCTGCATCAGAGTAACCTATTAAACTAGGGGAGGCATCAGAGGGATACCAAAGTCCAAATGAAGTGGTTCCCTTAAGATATTTAAGAATTCTCTTAGCAGCAGTCAAATGTGACTCTTTAGGATTAGCTTGGTATCTAGCACATACTCAAACACTGCATAATATCTGGTCTACTAGCAGTTAAGTACAACAAAGATCCTATCATGCCTCTAAACATAGTTTCATTCACTCCCTTTACAGTTTCATCCTTATCTAAATAACATGAAGTACTCATAGGAGTACTAGCTTCTTTGCAGCTATCCATACCAAATTTCTTAAGAATTTCTCTACAGTATTTAGTTTGGGAGATGAAGGTACCTCCATTCATTTGTTTTATCTGTAGTCCTAAGAAAAAATTTAACTCACCCATCATAGACATCTCAAATTCACCTTGCATTATTTTTGCAAACTCTTCACACAAAGAGTAATCAGTTGACCCAAAAATAATGTCGTCTACATAGACTTGGACAATTAAAATGTGTTTTCCTACTTTCTTAATGAACAAGGTTGAATCAACCTTTCCTCTAGAAAATGCATTTTCAATCAAAAAGTACTAAGTCTTTCATACCAAGACCTAGGTGCCTGTTTAAGACCATAAAGGGCCTTTTTCAACTTGTACACATGATCAGGAAATTTAAAATCTTCAAAGCGAGGGGGTTGACTAACATACACTTCTTCTTTTATAAAATCATTTAAGAAAGCACTTTTGACATTCATTTGATACAGTTTAAATTTCATCAAAGATGCATATGCAAGTAATAATCTAATTGCTTCTAACCTGGCTACCAGTGCATAGGTTTCATCATAATCTATGCCTTCCTCTTGACAGTAGCCCTTAGTAACTAGCCTTGCTTTATTCTTTGTGATGTTTCCATCCTCCAATGTCTCCGGCCCCATTATTCTGCCTTTGTTGTTATCCCCATAAGTTACAAATCCTTGCTTCTTCTTCACAAAAGAGATGAACCTTTTCTTGTCACCAATCATGTGTCTTGAGCAACCATTGTCAAGATACCACAAAGACTTCTTTGACTAAGATTGTTCCTACAAAACAAGTTAGCAAGAATTTTAGGTTCCCAATCTCAATATGGGTCCTTGGGGTTAGTTTTTGCAAGTATACATCATTTCACAGCTTTAACCCATGCATATTTACCATTTGGAACATCAACATGTTTAATATTACACTTATTTGATGTGTGACCATGCTTCATACAGTAAAAACAACATACATCATTAACTTTATTTTTAACAAAAGTTCCTTTAACAACCCAAATTTTTCGAGTTCTTCTTATCTTGGAATTATAATATTGATGCATGTTTCTATTTTTATTATTGCTTTTATTTAAGTTTATTTTAGCATGTGAATTAGTCTTAGTTTGCCTTAGCAAGTAAATTTTCAAGTATATCAATATCAAACATATGACTTTTGCATGACAAGCATTCAACAGGTTCAATAGTAGCATTTGTATCTGACAATTTGATTTCTAAAGTATTAACTCTATTTCTTAAAACAACCTCATCATCAAGCAATTTATCATATTTTAACTTCAATTCATTGTGTTCCTTTTTTAGCTTTTTATGAGCAGCATCAAGTTTTTCAGATTCATTCATCAAATCAAAGAAAGCCTTTTGTAAATCTAATTCACTAGATTCAAAACTTGAGTCACTTACTTGGCTTCCTGTGTCTTCAGAATCTGCCATAAGACATAAGTTGGCTTCTCTTCTATGTCACTTGAGCTTGTTGAGCTAGAAGCATTATCCTCCCAAGCTATGTATGCTTTCTTTTTCTTTTGAAATTTTCTTTCCTTCTTGTCTTCACTTTTCTTGCTCTTTGGACACTCAGATTTTACGTGCCCTCTTTCTCCACAACCAAAGGACTTCACATTTGAAGGAGATTCTTGATTTTCTCTCCTTTCTTTATGAAATTTATCCTTTCCCTTTGCCTTCATGAACTTTGCAAATTTCTTTATCATCAGGCTCATGTTTTCCTCATAATCAGAATCGTCTTCTTCGATCCTCTTAGAGCTCTTTCCTTTAGATATTTCAGACTTGAAGGTTAGTGTTTTTCTCTTGCCTTGATCCTCTTCAGTAGTTAATCTCCTTAACTCAAGCTCATGCTCTCGGAGCTTTCCAAACAAGATTGGCATTGACATCTGAGTAAGATTCTGAGACTCCGAGATGGAAGTCACCTTAGGTTGCCAAGACCTGTCTAAAGATTTCAGAATTTTCACATTTAGTTCATCAGTATCAAAAGTCTTACCCAACCCTGTTAAGTGATTCACAATATGAGTGAAACGCTTTTGAACATCAGAGATCGTTTCTCTAGGTTGCATTCTGAACATCTCATATTCCTGAATGAGAGTGTTCTTCCTAGCGTGTTTCACGTCCTCTGTTCCTTCATGAGTGACTCTGAGGACCTCCCACATTTCCTGTGCTGTCTTACACACTGAAATTCTATAAAATACATCAAGTACAACAGCGGATGAAATAATATTGCGAGCTTTAATATCAAACTGAGCTCGTCTGTTTTCTTCAGCAGTCCAATTAAAATAAGGTTTTTCTATCTCTACACCATCAACTGTACTCATAGGAATATAAGGACCATTTTGTACTGCTTCCCAGATGCCTCTATCAACAAACCCCATAAAAATTTCCATTCTCACTTTCCGAAAAGCATAGTTATCACTAGTAAACAATGGAGGTCTGTTAATGGAAGCACCCTCAGCATATACATGGTTTTGATTGTGACCTGCCATTTTCGCAAATATTTTCAAAAACTATCAAAGCAAGCTCTAATACCAATTGTTGGTATCGGAGGGGGTATTTTTCGAAGAGTATAGCGCAGCGGAATTAAAAAACATAGAGTAAGCGGAAAGCGTGTTCCGTCACATTAAAATGAAATTAGTCCTTTTTAGCAAAGATAATTTTCTTTCAGAAAATTAAACAAACAGTTGATATGCGTAACGTAAAATGAGTATAGGGAATAGAAAATTCACACGAGTATTTTTATACTGGTTTGATTCAACAGAATCTACGTCCAGTCATTAATCACTATAAACAGTGATTAACAGTTCCACTATAAACCAATCTCACAGATTACAATTAAGTGAATAAAATATAAAATGGAAAGAAACCACTCTACCAACTTGAAGAGAACCGCTCCGGCAATCGACCAACGATTCGCGAGCTTCTCCTTTCACAAGACCAGGCAGAGCACCTTGCTAACTTGAAGAGTGTCTGCTCCAACTATCGACACACGATACGCGAGCCACTCCTTTCACAAGACCAAGCAAGGGAACAATGAACAAAATCTTTCTAAGAACGTTCCTCTGACACACAGTGTTCTGATAAGCTTTCTCAGTTCAAAAACGTTGCCTCTGAATTTTACAGAAGCCAAATATATAGCCAAATACACTGAATGCCAAAGGTCAGCTCGCAACTGCCATGAATAATCGATTATTGTAAGTGATAATCGATTATTCAAGTCCGTTACAGAGTTTTCAAAAAGTGATAATCGATTATATGAAGTGATAATCGATTATTCAAGTATGACTTGTGATAATCGATTATTGCTTCATGATAATCGATGATTCTAGTACAAAAAACATGTGATAATCGATTATAGCTTGACCATAATCGATTATACCAGTAAGAATTACAATATTTCAATATTTTCCTACTACATTCAAAATCTACAAGTTGCTTTTAAATATTTTCCTACTACATTCAAAATCTACAAGTTGCAGCATCATCAAAACTCATCTTCAGGTTTTACCAATACTCCCTTATTGGTAACAGTTATTTGAGGCATATTACCTCGTTCTGTTAGGGGTAATCTGACACGTCTGTGTTTGTTTTTTAATGCCATTTGCAAAAAAGTTGTTGACCCTCGATGTTTAGGTCAATTGGAAAATGAAGGAATAAGACTACTATGTGAATTGGAAATGTATTTTCCACCTTCTTTTTTTGATATCATGGTTCATTTGATCGTTCATCTAGTTCGAGAAATTTGAATATGTGGGCCGGTTTACCTAAGGTGGATGTATCCTGTTGAAAGATACATGAAAATCTTAATGGGATATGTCAAGAATCAGTATAGACCAGAAGCTTCAATCATAGAGCGATACATTGCTAAAGAAGCCATTGAATTTTGTTTAAGTTACATGCCAAGTTGTGAACTAGTGGGTCTACCTAATAGCATAAATGAAGGAAGATGTGAAGGTAAGGGTAGTGGTGTGAGAATTCAACGTGTAAGTAGACAAGAAGTTGATCAAGCCCAATTGTACATCTTAAACAACACTGATGATGTTATTCCTTACATTTTTGAACATGTTCATGAAATAAAGGTACGACACCCAAGAATGAATGAAAAATGGCAGCTTAATGAACATGTCAAAACCTTCTAAAGACAAAAATCTCATCACTACATCAATTAGTTATTTTGGAGTAATACAAGAAATATGGGAGGTGGATTATGTCAGGTTTAGAGTCCCTGTTTTCAAGTGTAAATGGGTTGATATAAATTCTGGTATCATTACAGATGACTATAGTTTCACATTGGTAGATCTGACAAAGATGAGTTTCACCGATGAACCATTTATTATGGCAAGTCAAGCGAATGAAAAATGGTCAGTGGTTTTGGAAGGGAAAAACATGCACGGTTTTGGTAATGAAGAATGTCTTGATATTCTTGAGACAACATGTACCACATCAAGACCCAATGAAGACTCTATTGATGACGTTGCCAATGACATACATGCAATTCGTACTGATCATAATGAAGGTTTCTGGGAGAAAATAATATCTTAATAAGTAACGTGTTTATTTTTATTTAGATTTTATATGAATTTTTATTTTGATGAATATTACAATTTCAATTCATATTAACCTTGTATATATTATTCAGGTATGTCGACCTCAGACTCAGCATCAGCTCACAGCAGACGTACACGAGGAGTGACACGTTTGCTAGAAGCAGCATCCGGAAAGGTTCCTGGGTCGAGGATACATGTTGATTTTGACCCAAAAACCGGTGTGGCTACAGGGCCAAATGCTGATAGATTTAAAAGTCATTTGGGTAAGATAGCAAAAACCTATGTTTCTATCCTTCATCCAACTTGGGATGACATCCCAGAGGTGGAGAAGAACCTCTTATGGCAAGATGTTCAGGTATATATACCTACTTCAAAGAAATTTGATGTATTCATTTCTTTGATCTTATTATGTTATTAACATTTTTCTTGTTTAAACAGCTAAAATATGATATTCCAGACACAGTTCAAATGAGGAGGAAAATCTTAACACAGATATGTAAGATGTGGAGAGATTTCAAGACAAGGCTAATACGTCTGTATGCATGAGAATTCATCTACGAAATATTCATTCACAGAAGAAGAATGGATTCAGTTTCGTAAAAATAGAGAGACTGAGGAATGGAAGGTATTTCTCTTAACCAACAATGTCTTCAACCTTCATTTTTATTACTATATAGTTATGCATAAAAATTGTCTTACAGGGTAAAAGGTTAGCCGCCCAAGAAAGGCAAAGGCTAAATGATGCACCACAGGTGTTATCACGAGGTGGTTATGCGAAACTCGAGGAGAAACTTAAGAAGAGTCGAGCGGATGAGTTGGGGCTTGAGTCCCCGGACCTAGCACCTCCACCTACAAGGTACAAGATGTGGAAGGCTGCTCGTACCAAATCTGATGGGAACATGACATCTGCCTCAGCCGTAGCGATCTCACAGAGAATTGTAAGTACAAATTTTAAACATTAGTTTATTGTATTTTATTCATATCTTGCAATTTAAGTAACGTAACATTTTTAATGTGCAGGATGAGTTGGTTGAGCAGCAGACGCAAGGAACATTTACTCCCCAAGGTAGAGAGGACATATTAACAACGGCCATTGGAAAACTGGAGCACCCAGGACGTGTACGTGCAGTTCCTGGGTCCATTGGTCTTCGTCAGTACTTTGGCCCTCTACAAAAAATAACTCAAACACCACAAGCAACGAATCAGGAGGCACTGAGGCAGATGGATCGTCAGTGGGAAGAAAGATTTCGTCAAATGGAGGAGCGATTCAATGAGCAGCTACAAGAACAAAAACAAATACAAAGAGCGCTTGAGGAGAAGCTACAATGCATGACTCAGGGCACCCTGGGTGTGCCAACTGAAACTCCCACACCCCCTCCTGCCAGCACCAAAGGATCATGTTGTGCTGCTGAACCTACTGACTACAGTGGTCAGTATGACATGTTGGTTGAAGGGGATCCCGCACGCATTGTGGCTGTTAGACGAGTAGTTGAGGGAGGAGTAACTATTCATGGTGTTCCCATAGCAGCCCAGCACGTGCGTCTCATGATTGACGAGGTTCGGGATCCCTAGGCTCAGGTGCCTGTACCCACTCCAAAAGTTCAATTTGTGGGAAAGGCCGTAGGAACTTTTTTAGCTTGGCCTAGAGCATTGATTGTCACACACATTGGGACACAACAGGTATAATATTTGTATTATTGGCTATTTTATATTATAATTTCAAAAAATTGTTAATAACGATGAAAATGTTATCTTCAGTTCACACGTCCTCAAAAGCAGCCGATGAATGAGGTACCAATACTTGAACATGATGATGCTCATGATGGTGATGACATGGCTGAAGCGAAGGATGATCCCATATCAAAACTAATGGCAAGATGTCCCAGGTTTACCAAAGGATCAGTAGAAATATACTGGAATTTAAGAGTATTTGGTCTCCCCCCCACTTGGCAGTATATATCACATTCAATGATGTATGGGAGATCATTGCGGGAGACAGGATGTTGAATATTTCCATTATTCAACTCTGGTGCATGTAAGACAGTTAATTTTTTGTACCATATTATTTTAATTAAGATGCCTACTTTGTAATAAGTTAACTTTTTTGTTATAGGTACATGGACTCAATCATTGTAAACCAAGGTCGGTCTTCCGTTTACGGATTTGTTGAACCTCAGACCATCCAACGTTGTGGTAACACAGATGAAGTGAAACAAAATTATTTGGCAACATGGATGGCTGAGTCAAACAGAGACATATACCTTGTGTCATACATTGACGGGTATGCCTTGTTTTATGTAAAAGGTAATTAAAGTTCACTTAATTAGTTTACTAACATTTTTTTATGTTCCAAATAGGGCTCATTGGCAACTGGTAGTCCTAATTCCCAAAAAAAATACAGTTGTCTTCTTATGTTCGCTACATAGGAAGATTAAAGATAACTTCAAAGTCCTGCTTCAAGGGTAAGTGTTTTGCTAAAAATGACTTTTAATTTCATGTCGGACTTAATTTTTAATGATTTCATACTTAAATTAATATTACTTTCTGTTTTAAGGTAAATAGAGTAATGGGTAAATCTCGCTATCAGCTAAATCAAGTGTTGTATCCCAAGGTTTGCTGCATTTATAGTTTTAATTCATTTACTCTATTTTTCAATGATCTTAATTCTTGACTAAATGTACTTTTTCATTTTAGTGTAACAAACAACTTGATTCATGGGAATGTGGGTACTATGTGATGTGTTGGATTAAGACCATCATTCGAGCTGGCATTATAGATAACTGGAAAAAGGTAATAATCAGCCTTACTTTGAATACATCAAAAAATCAATTCATTCTTTTCAACATATATCAAACCATAATCAATATTTTTTAAATGTGCATAACTTCAACAATTCATCTGCTCTAACCGAAGGCATGATAAGGCAAATAAGGGAAGAATGGGCAAGTTATTGTATCCAAAAGTGGAACTAGAGCAAGACTTCTTTTTTGTTGTTTTGAGTTACTTAGGTTTAGTTTAAGTTTATAATTATTGTTATTGATCTTGGATTGAATTATATTTCATTTATAGCTCAAACAAACAATAATTTATTATAAACAATTGTTCTGGCAAATTTTTCTGATTTTCAGGTGTGGTTATATTCGAAAAATAAAATTTTATTAAAAAAAAATTGCCTAGTAGACGTCGGTTAAGGCAAAACGCGACGTCCACAGACATCAGTCAGTGCAAAACGCGACGTCCAATAAGTAACAGTGAACAAAACGATCCAGCGCGTTCATACGTTTATTTTGTTGACCACTGACGTCTATGGTAATGTCTATTGTTATCTCGCCCGACGTCTACAAACGTCTATTGTTATCTCGCCCGACGTCTACAGACGTCTGTCATGAAGTGACTGATGCAAAGTTACGTCACTGGAATAGACGTCGGATACAAAACTGACGTCAAAAGCCCAAATTAACCGACGTTAATCAGCGTTTTTGCACTAGTGTCTATATATAAGTAATAGTTACTAGGTAACATATATATATATATATATATATATATATATATATATAAATAATAGTGCCATTCTTATATTATTATATAGTTATTATCAGTATTATGACATAAGAATAATTATTATTACTGATCATAATAATATAATTTGTCGTTACTATTATCATCACTAATAGAGAATGATAATATACCACTTTAAATATTAGTTATAACTTTATACTAACAATATTAATTATTTTCTAACAAATGCTTATAATAAGAATGATGAAGGGTCCGAATATATGGATCATTTTTTCAATAATAATTATACGACCTTTTATGTATATAATAATTATGAAGGATAATAATCTTATGTACTAGTAAAAAGTAGAGTTTTCATTGCACATATTATGCCACGGTTCACTAGAAATCACACTATAATACTATGCAGTGGCATTTGTGAAAAGAAATCTAATGTATAGATTACACTTTCCTAATTAACCGCAGTCCATTCCCTAGTCAAACATCTGCCTTTGACGCCACGTCAGAAAAATAATAAATTGGCAGGGGAATAGGTCGCGATTCTCTGAGCAACTGCGGCCTATTCCCCCTGCAACTTCTGACATTCCCAACTAGTCAACCCTTGCAATAAATTGGCAGGGACTGACATGGCGGGGAATTTCAGATGGTTGCAGGGGGAATATGTCGCGGTTGCTCAGAGAACCGCGACCTATTCCCCCTGCAACCTTCTGACATCCCCAAAAGGCAGTTGAACGTTATTCTGAAAATAATAAAAATGGGAGAACCGACCACGGTTATCCCAAGAACCGCGGCATAAACCCTACCTGACTTCTCCCACTTGGCACTCATGCATTAAATGGACAGTTAAAGGGTTAGGGAATAAACCGCGTTGGCTGACGAACCGCTGTCTATTCCCATATTTAGGAGAATAGGCCGCGGTTTCCCCCAACCGCGGCATAAAGTTTAGTGAAAATTTTCAAAATTGCCATTTTAGTTTAATTTTTTATTTTTTAATGGGAATAGACCGCGGTTCTCTCTAAGAACCGTGGTAGTATCGTTTTATTAGGTTAAAAAAAAGACAGTGAACAGTTTCATCTTCCTTGCGAAGTCTGAAATTGCAACATTATGACGCTCTCCTCTCCGCCATCGCTGAAACTGCAACTCTCTCCGCAGTGCATTGTCACTCCACCACTACATTCTGCATGCCGCCATTGCAACATTACGACGCTCTCCTCTCCGCCACGGCTGAAACGACAAATATCTTTGCAGTGCATTGTCGCTCCGCCACTGCATTCCGCGTGCCTTTTTGACATCGACTCTAATAATCAACATCGTCTTTGGGAGTGTTGCTTCCGCTTACTGCCTTTGTGGGTCACAATTGACAAAGACTCTTGTTGGGTTCCTGGGGCGTTTCGAGAAAACCCTAGAACCAGAGAATAATAAAAGAGAGAGAGCGGAGCGAGAGAATGAATACTGAATATTATTGAATGAAAAGTTGTAATTGAAAGAGCGGGGTTGGTTACTATTTATAACCAACGTAAACGCGCAACAGGCATAGCCCGCAAACAAAACAAGCCCAAAACAAAACAAGCCCAAAGTAAACAACCAGACCGACCGGACTGACCGGTCCATAGACAAAGGAAGCCAAGTCTAAATAACAATTCTCCACCTAGACTTGCTTCAAAAACAAAAACAAAAGTAAAACACAGACACGGCCGGTCAAACAATTAGTGACCGACCGGTAGACACCCAATCCTGGACAACAACAAGAGAAACCTCTCCTTAGCGAGCGGCTTTGTTAACATATCTGCAGGATTCTCTTCGGATGCAATTTTGCAGATTTGAACGTCACCGGATTCAACAATGCTTCTGACAAAGTGCAGCTTGACGTCAATATGCTTGGTTCTGAAATGATAAATCTGATGATTGGCCAGATGAATAGCACTCTGGCTGTCGCAATGAACACATACATACTTCTGATCAAAACCAAGTTCCCGAACCAAACCTTTCAACCACAGTGCCTCCTTAACTCCTTCAGCAAGAGCATAGTACTCAGCTTCCGTAGTTGACAAAGCCACAACCGACTGTAGTGTAGACCTCCAGCTAACAGCAGTCCCAAACAGTGTAAACACATATCCCGACCGGGATTTCCTAGTGTCCATGCATCCGGCAAAGTCAGAATCAACAAAACCTTCAATATAACCTCCACCTTGAAAGTTATTCTGGAAAGACAATCCAGTACCGAGAGACCCCCGTATATATCTGAGCATCCACTTCAACGCTTCCCAGTGTGTTGGTCCAGGATTAACCATGAACTGACTGAGAACACTAACACCGTGCGCCACGTCCGGTCTTGTGCAGATCATGCCGTACATAATGCTCCCAATCCCATTTGAAAATGGAACAGATTCCATCTTCTTTCTTTCTTCCTCGGTCTTTGGGCATTGCTCCTTGGTAAGTTTCAAGTGTTGACCGACCGGCGTGCTGGCCATTTTAGATTCAGCCATCCGATACCTTGAAATTACCTTCTGCAAATAGCACTCCTGAGACAGAAAAAGGTTACCGCCCGGTCTATCCCTTTTAATGTCTATGCCCAAAATCCGCCTTGCTTCCCCTAGCTCTTTCATTTCGAAAGCATCCGCCAACCTTGCTTTCGTCTCACCGATCATGCCCCTGTCACTGCTAGCAATTAGGATATCATCCACATAAAGCAGGAGATATAACATTTCACCGTCATGATTCAGAGTGTAAACACAGTCATCATAATTGCACCGCTTGAAGTTCAGCTTTATCAGAAAGTCATCAAATTTCCTGTACCACTGCCTTGGGCTTTGCTTCAAGCCATAAAGTGACTTCTGCAACAGACACACCCTATCATCCACAGCGAAACCGTCCGGTTGCTTCATATAGATGGTTTCCTCCAAATCGCCGTGCAGAAAAGCTGTCCAAACGTCCAACTGTTCAAGATGCAAATTGCAATGCGCAACTATTGCCATCAGAACTCTGACCGAACAATGCTTAACCACTGGAGCAAAGATCTCATGATAGTCTACGCCTTCAATCTGAGTAAAGCCTTTGGCAACAAGCCTAGCTTTGTACCTCGCTTTCTCACCGCCCGGTGTAGCTTCCTTTTTCTTGAAAATCCATTTCGAACCTATGACCTTCTTACCCTTCGGCAGATCCACCAATCTCCAGGTGCTATTCTTTTTAAAAGCCTCCAACTCTTCTTCCATAGCACCCTGCCAAAGATGTCGGTCGCTGCTGTCAAGGGCCTCCTTATAACTTCTCGGTTCATCCGATCGGTTAAGATCTTCAGCAGCATTCAGGGCGTAGCAGATTAGATCCGCCTCTCCAAACCGTTTGGTTGGCTTGGAGATCCTTCTTTCTCTGTCACGAACAAGCTGATAGTTTCTCAAATCAACACCAGCAGCTTTTCCATGACTTCCCTCGCCAGACATACCATCTGTATCATCACCAAGGTCTGTTCGAAATTCATCCGATCGGTTCTCCTCTATCGTCCGACCGTTTTCAACTTGCCCTTCACCCGTTTGGTTTTCCTCAGTCCCACTGGGCGTGCCAGCTCCATTAGTAGTATGCTCCACCTCCACGAGAATCTTCTTCTCACTTCCAGAGTTTTCAGGGTGCATCGCCATCCTTGTTTCATCAAAAATGACATCCCTACTAATGATTAGTTTTGAAGGTGAATCTAACCTCCATAACCTGTATCCCTTAACTCCGTCAGCGTATCCAAGAAAGATACATCTCGCCGCCCGGGAATCCAGCCTATCACCCCTGACATGAGCAAACGCCAAAGAACCAAACACTCTCAAGTGTGAGTAATCAGCCGGTCGTCCACTCCACACTTCCATTGGCGTTTTAAAATTGAGAGCGGAAGACGGACTCCTGTTAATCAGATAGACGGCCGTATTGGCAGCCTCTCCCCAGAAAGCCTTTGACAACCCTGATCCCAGCAACATGCACCGGACCCTCTCCAGAATGGTTCTATTCATCCGTTTGGCCAATCCATTCTGTTGAGGAGTTCCAACGACCGTTCTGTGCCTCCTGATCCCTTTCTCTTTGCAAAAACCATTAAACTCCTCTGAAACGAACTCCAGCCCATTATCGGTTCTTAGGCATTTCAGCCTACACCCCAATTGGTTCTCAATCTGTGTGTGCCACTCTTTGAACTTCTGAAACGTTTCAGACTTATTTTTTAGAACGTAAATCCACACTCTCCTTGAGAAATCATCAATTATACTTAAGAAATACGTTCCTCCACCATGAGTTAAGGTTCTTGCCGGTCCCCATAAGTCAGCATGGACATATTCAAAGGGGCGTTCGGTTGAGTGTTTCCCTTTTCCGAACGGTATCCTGTGTGATTTCCCTAAGACACAATGGTCACAGAAATCCAGCTTTTGTAGTTTGTCTCCCAGAAGCAAGTCTTGCTTTTCCAATTCTTCAAGACCCTTCTCACTGATGTGTCCCATCCTCAAGTGCCATAACCGGGCGGTATTCTCGGTCCCACTTGCTACTGAGACATGACCAATGACAGTTGATCCCTCCAGAATGTACAAGCCGTTCCTCCTTCTGCCTTTGGCAACCACAGAATCTCTAGAACAAACCCTCATTACTCCATCTTCAACTTTAGTGGTGTAACCTCCAAGATCAAATGCACTAATAGAAATCAAATTTCTCTTTAGTTCGGGCACATACCTAACAGCCTACAACACCATCTCACGATTGTCAAACATCTTCAGCCTCACCGACCCCACACCTTGCACTCGGCAAGCTTTGTTATTTCCGAGCAGTACATTACCATGCTCTTTCTGATCAAGATTCTCAAAAAACTCCTTCACCGGGCACATGTGATAGGAGCAGCCGGAATCCATGACCCAGCTCCTTTGAGGATCTTCAGACGAAGCCACCAGCACTCCAACCGACTCATATCCCTCAGACGCCTCTGCCACATCAGCGGTTTCTTGTGGCCAGCCGGCCTTTCCTTTCTCCGGGCAGAACTTCTTGATATGACCCATCTTCTGGCACTTGAAGCAACGCACCTGCTTCGTACCGTCCGGATTCAGCTTCTTCTCTTTTCCAGACTGCTTCTTTCCTTTCCCTTTCACCGAGATCAATCCGGACGCTCCTTCCTCGGTTGTCTTCGAATCTTGAAGTTTTTGGAACTCCTTGGTTCGAATTGACGTCAGAACCTCCTCTAACGTGATCACTTGATCTTTCCCGTAGAGTAACGCATCCCTGAAATGCTCGAAGGTTTTTGGAAGCGCATTCAACAGGATGACAGCTTTATCTTCATCCTCCAACTTCACTTCAATATTCTCCAGATCATCAACTATCTTGCTGAATTCTGCAATCTGCTCCTCTATCGTTCTTGATTCTGACATCTTGAACGAAAAGAGTTGCTGCTTCAGGCACAACCTATGAGCCAACGATCTCGTCATGTACAGAGACTCTAGTTTTGCCCAGATTTCAGCGGCAGTCTTCTCCTTCGCAACCTCCCTCAGTACCTTATCACCAAGGCACAAGATGATTGTACTCCTTGCCTTATCTCCCATCTTCTTCTTCTCTTCTTGAGTCATGGCACCACTCATCCTCGACTCACCCTTCAACGCTTCATCACATCCCTGCTGTATCAAGATTGCCTCCATCTTGATTTTCCACAGCCCGAAGTCATTAGCGCCGTTGAACTTCTCTACGTCGAACTTGGTTGCCATTGCTCCTTGGGAATTCTTGAATCCTTGCCCCACGGTGGGCGCCAATTGTTGGGTTCCTGAGGCGTTTCGAGAAAACCCTAGAACCAGAGAATAATAAAAGAGAGAGAGCGGAGCGAGAGAATGAATACTGAATATTATTGAATGAAAAGTTGTAATTGAAAGAGCGGGGTTGGTTACTATTTATAACCAACGTAAACGCGCAACAGGCAAAGCCCGCAAACAAAACAAGCCCAAAACAAAACAAGCCCAAAGTAAACAACCAGACCGACCGGACTGACCGGTCCACAGACAAAGGAAGCCAAGTCTAAATAACAACTCTGATAATCCAAGTACTGCCTTTGACACTTTTGTATAACGAATTCGGCTTTCTCTTTTGGTTTTGCGTCTTAGGGTTTATGACCAAACTTTATTTGTCACAAATTTTGATTTTAATTTTTATGTTTTTTCTTTATTTTTATTATTCTGTCATTATCACATGCTGATTTTTTTTAGTTGATTTCATTATCACTGTTTATTTAACATTTTATCTATGTTTATGATTTTTCTATAATTCTATTTTATGCAAATATTTTGATGTGTTTATTTCCTTTCATTTTGAATCAACGCGTTAAGATAAAATATATACCATCTAATAAAAACAAATTAAGAGATAATAGCTAGAAATTAGAACTAAATAAAATACTTTGTAGAAGCTAATTCAAATTTTAAAAGAAGTATATTGAGTTTAAATTTTATATATCACGATAACATATTTATAAAATCATTTTCCTCGTATTTATTGATTTAACATGCGATAAATTCTTTATAAATTAATCAACTATAGATTTTCAACTAATGTATTGGTACAATAGGTAAGGATCTACGGAAAGTTAGATCAAAATATATACAATTTAATACAAATGAAAAAAAAAGTTGAAAATTTGAAAAAGTTTGTTTTGTATTCATATGACTTTTGAGAAAAAAAAAAGAGTATTTATTACCTTTAATATGATCTCATAATATGATCAATAACCTTTTAAAAATAGACTTTTACTATAAAATGTTAATAGTATTAAGGTAATATTTAAATATAACAAATTTTTATTTTGTCCAAAATTTGGAATTTATATACACTTATTAATATCAATTGTTTTGTGCAGAGATTCAAGACTACTACAATAGTTCCTGAGAAGGCAATTTCATTCATGAGGAAAGCTGCTGCAAAATATTTAGTTAGATTATAAAATAGGTCATAGTTATTAGACTTATAATAATTTGAACATGTTGATTTATAGTTATTAGACTTTGTACATTAATTATGTGATGTAAACATTGATTATTGTGTTGAATTTGTTGAATCTGTGTGCATTGTGATTGTTTGATATGCAGGTCTATTTTTGTGGTAGTGGATATCACAAAATCAAACCTGCTATTTAAAAAAAATGCAGGAGAATATGCCGCGGTTGTTACCACAACTGCGGTGTGACGTTTTTTAATTTATTTTTTTAAAAAAGATCTTTGGCCGCGGTCTATAGTGCAACGATTTTTTTTTTAAAAAAAGGGTTTTGGTCGCGGTTGTGGCAGGAACTGCGGTCTATTACCCCGCTTTTTACCGCGGCTGAATATGCCGCGGTTCATAAACTATGACGTATACTGAAAACAACCGTGGTCGTTTCCCTTCGCTACACTAGTATGGGCATTATAATTATTAATATTATTTATTATTATTATCAATTGTATTATTATTATTCTTATTATTAATATTATGATTGTATGTCTATTTTAGGACCCTTATGTGTATATATATGATACTCTTTTAAATAATAAATAAAAATTATTCTTTAAACCTTTTTATATAGTATTATGTTCCAAACACAGACATCCTCTGAATGGTGCTTCCTTAAATATTAGGTTTACATTCATCTAATGCTTATTAATGGTAATAATAATCATAATAAAAATGATAATAATAATAATAAAAATAATAAGAATAATAAAAATAATAACAATAATAACAATAACAATAATAATAATAATAATAATAATAATAATAATAATAATAATAATATTAAGATGAATAAGTGTTAAGGTAGGTTATATCATTTGTTAGAAAATATTGGTTAATTAAATATTGTGTTCACTATAATTTTAGGCATTATTATTATTTGTGCAAATTTGTGTTACTGTTTTTCATTTAATAACTAAAAAATTATAAGACCTTATATGTATATATATAGTACTCTTTTAAAATAATAAATTGGAATTACTCTTTAAACATTTTTATATGATACCATGTTCTAAACAATGACATCCTCTGAATCGGTGCTTCTTTAAATATTAGTTGTATCTTCATCTAATGCTTGTTAACGGTAATAATAATGATAATAATAAAATAATAATAATAATAATAATAATAATAATAATAATAATAATAAGAATAAGTGTTAAGGTAGGTTAGATCATTAGTTAGAAAATATTAAATAATTAAATATTCTGTTAATTACAATTTAGACATTATTAACGGTAATTATAATAATAATAATAATAGTAATAATAATAATAATTATTATTATTATTATTTTTATTATTATTATTATTTAAGAATATGTTTTTTTTTAATAATGTTAAGAATAAGAAGAACATATTCTTAAATAATAATAATAATAATAATTATTATTATTATTAATATTTTAATAATAATAATAATAATAATAATAATAATAATAATAATAATAATAATAATAATAATAAGATGAAGAAGAAGAATAAGAAGAATAAGTGTTAAGGTAGGTCAGATAATTTGTTAGAAAATATTAGATAATTAAGTATTGTGTTTAGTACAATATTTCGTTATTATTAGATAATTATTAGTAGTAGTAGTATTATTATAAGATTGTTGAATAATAATATTATTGTACCTATATTATACCTATATTATAATAGCAC
Organism: Vigna mungo; assembly: GCA_036885675.1. NCBI lineage: Eukaryota > Viridiplantae > Streptophyta > Magnoliopsida > Fabales > Fabaceae > Vigna > Vigna mungo. Next base: position 33,589,803 of record CP144697.1, on the reverse strand, counting down.
CCTAATTGTAATTACTATCTTTTAATGGTAATAATACTGATAATAATAATAATAATAATTATTACTATTATAATTTTTATGGTATCCTATTATTACTATTACTCAAATAATATTTTGCCATTATTATTATAATAGTATGTGTTTCGGTATAAATTGTAGGACCGAAAGGTCAAACCTGGATGAAGTCGTCTTCTGTCTTTCTGTCTGCTTCTTCTGGATGTCGACCGCACGCTCTATGTTGATTTTGACCGTCTGGTGATCTTCAAGTCTTGACCGGAGGGGGGAGGTACCTGAAAAGGCGCTCCGACGCCCAAGTTAGGCGTGTATGATAGATTCTCAGTAGGAGAGAACTCGATCCTCTATGGGAGAGGATTGATGTATGATAGCAAAGAATATGCTAAATGAATTGTGAGTGAAGTATATTTGGAACGTGAGTAGAACCTACCTTGTTTGGAGTCCTCCGGCCTTTATTTATAGGCTTTGGATTGATATAATATAAACAAAATATAAACAGAATAAAATATAAATCTTACTTGACATATCTCTGCTATGATATCTTTGTTTGGATTTTATTTGTGCTTGCAACTGGTTGATATATTTCTGTTTGGAATATATGTGGTTGATATATTTGGAAATCCTTTATGCTGGCGTTGGGCCTCGAGCCCAATAAGAATTGGCACTGTGATGGGCTATTAGTCCAGTAAAGCCGACCGTTCAGTTTAACCGACCGTTGGAGATATACTACCGTACAGTATGTAATAATGTTTCATGTTAATAATAACTATTATATCTTCCTGTACCTTCTCAAACTTCTTTAAAAAAGTTTTAATTACAAGAATATTCTTTTTAATTTTATATTTATTTACTTATATCTCATTTTTACTCTCTCTTACTGCTTCCCCCACCCCATTCCCAATTCTAACTTTTCTAAATCCGTTTTTTCCACTCCAAACTTTCACTTCTCGATTTGTTTATTTCCATCCCTTAACTCTCACTTTCTCTCGTTCTCCATACTCATGATAATATGAAATTAGAATTGTAGTTGATGTTTTTAATGTTAGTTGAAATTAGGTATTTTTACGAAGTAGAGGTAGCATGACACTGCATTTATTAAAAGGAAAAATGGAATTGTGAATTTTGTTCATGAAAATGGCATTACAGTGTCCTTTAATTCAGCTTTCTGATATGTGAAAAATAAGAAAGAAAGATGAATGGATCTTTGGATTTCCCATGCAGGGATCTTGATATATAAAGTGATGGAAATAAATGTCTACAGCTTTCCTGTTGTTTGAAAAAGCAAAAGAAAGAAAGCATCTAATTCTTTTAAACAAAGAATCTTTTGAAATGTTTATCAATATCCGCAAACGGATTCCCACATCCGTTTGGTCTAACATCCGTTTAAAAATTTAACATATTTTTACATTTATTTACATATTATAAAAGGATAAAAAAAGAGATGGAAAGGTGGAGAACGAAATCTGTAAAGATGCAGGGAGTAACTCCCATGTTTATTTATTATTTAAAAAAGTATCATATATAAGATCCTATAATTTTTCATTTATGAAGAGAATAACAGTCTCATAAATATGTACAAATATTAATAATACCTAAATTGTAGTGAACACAATATTTAATTATCTAATATTTCTAATAAATGATCTAACCTATCTTAATACGTATTCTCCTTATTATTGGTCTTCTTCTTCTTTTTCTTCTTCTTCCAATAAATAAGTAATATGGTAGCACAACATAGTAGTTGTACCTTCTTATTATTAATTAGTAACCTATTCTTATTTTTTTTTTAAAAATAATAATATTATTATTAATAATATTCTTATTATTATTAATAATAAGACGGTAAGTAATTTAATATTACGTATTATTGTTATGCCATCAATAATATTATTTAATTATTATAATATTATTAGGTACCATTATTATAATGTTATTGTAGTAGAATAATTATTATTAATAATTATTAATAATAATCATTCTACTACAATAATATTATTATCCTATAAATAATAATAATAATAATAATAGTAATAATAATAATAGTAATAATAATAATATTAATAATAATAATACTAATATTAGTAATAATTTATGATTATTATAATGGTGATAATAATTATGGTGATAATTATCATGATAATATGGTATACCAACTATAATGTAATTAGGCAACCTACTTATTGTACCATATTCATATTAGTTCCTCTATCATAGGCAACAATTATCATGTTTAACTTACCTTAACATTTCTTCATCTTCTTCTTCCTATTACTAATAATATTAATACCACCATGTATATATATTACTCGGTATATAATTATCAATAATTACCCTAATATCATGATGACCTTATTATTATCATTTCAATTGATAGTAATAATCATATTATATTAAAAATAATAATATTAATAATTATTCTTATTATGGTCATTATGAAGGTACCCTACTAATTATTAAGGTATGATAATTACCCTTATCATCATCATCATCATCATCATCATCATTATTATTATTATTATTATTATTATTATTATTATTATTATTATTATTATTATTATTATTATTATTGTATAAATGGTTTTAACCGCCTAATAATTATAATAATAAATATCATGTTCACTTATTACTAGATAGTTATTCTAAGAATGATGTTGAGTGTACTGTAATAATAATTATATACTACCATGAATAGGGGTATATATACGGTAATGAATATTATTCCCATGATTCAGGTCCTATATGGTACATACTATTACCATATATAGGTAAATGATAATGATTCTATGTGGAAGATAGTAATACTAATCCATGGATAATAATACGAATAATTCCAATTTAGACATAATATTAGTAGTGCCTTACCAATAATAATTATACATGCCTACAATATTGTTTATTATTATTATTATTATTATTATTATTATTATTATTATTATTATTATTATTATTATTATTATTATTAATATTATTATCTCTAACCTAGCTATTACCGTTAATAATAATCGTTATTATGATCGTATTTTAAATGATAATAATAATAGGATCCTTGTACTCTTATTATAATATTATTAATAAATAATACTTATTATTATATTATTATAGGCATTATTATTATAACACACTTACTCTTATAATTCTGCTTATTAGCGTAAAAATATTACGAAAGTGTACCAAATATTATTATTATTATTTTTATTACAAGAAGACGAATAATAATTAGAATAATAATAATAAAAAATATTGTAGACATGTATAATTATTATTGGTAGGGCATTATTAATATTACAAGGACATAATAATCACAAGGTATATTATTCTTAAAAATGCTTATTATACGTGGACAAAAATAGAATAAGAAGGTTTAAAAATTATTATCATTATTGTCATAATATTAATACTAATAATAATAATAATAACAATAATATATTATTACAGAACAATTATAAGGCATAATAATAGTATATACTAATTATAAGAATTAATGTAATAACAACTATTATTCATCATAAGATCGTTATTATAATCATATTAAAGTATATTATTACGGTAATATCAACTGAATAACAGCTTAATGACATAATAATAAGTAACAATAATAATAGTGGGATCTAATGAGTATAGGTTATTGTCGTGCATATAAGGGTTATTAATAATAATATATTATTAATAACAATATCATCATTAATAATATAGTAATAATAAGTAATAAATAAGAAAAATATTATGGTATATCAATAATAATTAATATTCATATTTCTTAGTATAATGACCTTGAAGTAATAATTATAATAACAATATGATATTATTAACCTTGAAGGTATATAATCACAACTACTATAATGTTATTATTATTATATGGTATTATTAATATATTACTATTAATAATAATAATAATAATAATTTTCAGTTTTTTTTTTCAAGACGTACTATTGAAATATTATGATCCTTGTTAGTAGACACTATTCTTATTATTTATATAATAATAAGAAGAACAATATTATTATTAATAAGAATAATAATAATAATAATAATATTTAAATAATAGGTATTATTATTATTATTTGTGTAGCTGTTAATCTTTTAATATAATAATAATAATAAAATAATAATAATAAGAATAGTAATAATTATTGACGATTATCATAATGGTGATAATCATTATGATAATATGTTATATGAACTATAATATAATTCGGCAACCTACAATTTGTATTAATTCCTCTAGGCAATAATTATCATAGTTTACTACCTTAACAGTTCTTCTTCCTCTTACTAATAATATTAATATCACCATATTACTCCATATATATTTATTATTAATTACCCTGATATCATAACGACCATATTATTATCATTATAGTTGATAGTAAAAATGATATTGTATTAATAATATTATTATTAATAATTATTCTTATTATTGTCATTATTAAGGTATCTACTTAATATTATCATCCCTACTACTACTACTAATAATAATAATAATAATAATAATAATTAGTTACCTTTTTAAAATAACAAATCATTATTGTGTTCACAATATAAAAAGAAGAATATTATTAATAAGGACAATAATGATAATAATGCATATATGTACCCTTATTATTATTATATAACCATGTTTTATAATTGATGTATAGGTTATTATTATTTAAGACATAACTCTACAACAAATATTGGAATTTCATATAAATCTTTACATACGGATCTAAATCCATATGTAATTTAAATATTATATACGAATATTATATACGGATTTTGAAAAGGGTGGTGGGCGCCAAAATGTTCCTGTCGGGATTTCGTCCAAGCTCCCTTGCACAATTTCCCACTCCGAACCGTGATACTCCGACGCTCAAGTCAGTGTTCTAGTTCCTCTTCAATCAAAGTAGAGATAGAAAGAGAAAAAGAAATAAATGAGCATTCAAAAATCTACCAACCTCTTACTTTGACTCCTATTTATAGTTTTCCTGATGGGCCGATGATTAATAGGATCTTAATCACGGCCCAATCACAGGCCTGTTAAGATTAGTCTGTTTTATCTTAATCTCGAATGTTTGGCAACTTTACCCGGAGTCCTTCCCGGCCGTCAGGACCGACCATGATTCCTTACCATTGCGCACACGCCATAGGCGGTTTCCTGCCTTGGTTATACGTTTTGCCTTGCTTTCTTCTTACCGGTCCCGACCGGCCCTCCGTACCGGGCTCCTAAGAATTTCCTCGAAGGGTGTGACGGCCACCCCTTTCCTTCTCTGGTCGTCCGTCCTAACCCTTACAGTATTTCTCATCTGTCTGTCCGTCCCTACCCTTACAGTACACATATGCATATTATATATAGATTTTTATATATGGAAAATTTGTATATAAATTCCATATGTAAAATTGACGCGTGATGGTAGGAAAATTATCTAAGGACAGTAGCCTATATCATTCTTATTATCCGTATGTAATGAAAACCAAACGTTAACTATCGATATTATATACCGATTTGGAAAATAATTTTTTTTAAAAGTTTTTTTGATTAAATTGAAGCTAGACAACAATTTCACTCTCATTCTAAACCCTTGATCTTTTCCCTCTCTCTTTCTCCTTTCTTTCATGTTCAAAACCCTTACACTTACACATTGCTTCAATTTCTTTTTTCTTCCCGTACCCTAACCAGCCATAAATTATATCAGAGCTCCATGTTTCAGTTTTCTTTTTCCTGGCTCTTAATATGCAATGTGTATTTCAATCGAAGATTTGGGTTTCACTCCTTAACAAATTTTCTCACTCTCGCTCACTCAATTTCATAGAGATGCTTTGTTCTTTCTCTCAGTGGAGGTCATTCAATCTCGCTCACAAAAAAGAAGTTTGGTTCTTCTCACATTCTTTGGAACCCTACCTAGCCTCCATTGAAACCCTAGCCATCGTAAACGCCTCCTCCGCATTAGCTCTCCTCTCGAACCCTAGTCCCTATCCCGTGCTCCATTACAAGGCTGAGGTTTGGAGACCAGTCGCAGTGAAGCGTTGGAGCGTCTCATGGCCTACCTCTGTGGCGTTGTCGGTTCGATGGCACTGGGCCCCAAATCAAGTTAGAAAACCTAGCTATGACACTGTCCCTGAGGATGAGTAGATCGCACTTGTCGGCAAGCGGCGCGAACAGGCTCACTCCTTCATAGCCGATAATGAGAGAAACAGATAGGGCCATGAGGCCTAGGAAGAAGATTGATATGAGGTGAGCTGATTAATGAACTGCATAAAGACGAGGATTATGGTCATTACTGAAATTTTCTTTTAGTTATATAATAATATGGTCATTTTTGAAATACTAAAACTTAAGTTTTCTCATACTTTGTTGCTTATTGAAGGTTCTCCGAATACTAGAGGGTGACATGGTGATGGACATAAATTACATCTCTACTCTAGGCTATGATGGTGGAAACCGAAGTGGGAGACTCGTAAGAGCCATTTCAATTCCCTCGAATAATCAATGCTTTGTCATTTTTTAAGTTTATATATCTTCAAGAATTGAATTCCTGACATAGGCATACTTTAATTGCAATACTTATGTCATTGGTAATTTTTCCATGTTTGATAATTCCATACTTTAATTCTGCAGAAATTTTTTTTCTTTTTTAATTCTTAAGTAATCCAATTTTACATAGATTTTGGTAATTACCATTTGTCAACACCCAATTTCGTCCGGATAAGTAAATAATTAAAATTAAAGAATAGTAGAATAATAATTAATGGTGAGTAAAGGAAAAAAAAGAAAGAGAAAATAATAAAATAATCTTCCTTAATGCAGGACACATCACTTTGGAATGTTTTTGAAATATTAGTTTAATATGGTAATAATTTGAATCAATATTATGGCAATAATTGTAAGCAATAATTAAAAATATATTGATATAATTTGTTGCTTCAGTTTTTTTTTCTAAAGAGGAAAATATGATTTTTTTTTAAAATGGACATTTTTTTCTGACAATTATTATTTGATTTATTTTCCTTGCAATCAAGACCATCTCTTTCCCTATTTTTGCTAATTGTCAATTAATTCGCCATTAAGGCAACATCACAATAATATTACAATGTGTGTATATAAATACGCACTCTGTGATAGAAAAAAGGGACGAAAAGATAGAAAAAAAAGATGTAGAGAGATATTAAAGATTGAAAGAGACAATATAGAGAAAAAATAGGTTCTGAGACATAAGAGTTCATTCAACTGCAACCACCAAGGAAGCAGGAAATTCTAGAAGCTAAAAAAGTACGCTTTTCACTACAAAATAACGTTTTTTCTAACAAAAAATCATAGAAAGAATGTTTTCTTTCGTTTATTTTGGTATTGGCTATATCTCTCGCATCACTTGATGTTTTATTATTATTATTATTATTTTTAAAGAAAATAAATAATAAACCAATAATTTCAAGAATAAAAAATACATTTCTTATCACGTTGTTTTTTATAACTAAATCGTAAAATCAAAAGTACGCGTCCGCCTATGAGTGTTTTCTTTTTTTTTTCCAATCTTTCTTAAAAATAAAAAATTTACAAAATATTTAAAACCAAAAGGTCAATTTTGTTAACCCAAACCTTTTCACTTTTCGAAAAATGTCAAACAATCCTTACTAATTTGTAAACAACCTCACGAACCTTTTTTTAATAAAGAACTACGTGATCTCTGATTGTCCATTTTAATGGATATACGTAGGACAAAGGTCAATCGGCTTCATAAAACAAAAAATATTTTTTTGTTTCCTAATAATTTATTTTATTTTTACTTTATTTTTTATTTTTGGGGAAAATTAATTATTTTGGAAAACCACATTAATTTTATACATTTAATTAAAGGTATTGCCTTTGGGTAGACGCGATAAGGTGTTAACACCTTCCTTACGTGTAACCGATTCCCGGACTTGAAAATCTCTTTTTCGTAGACCATGCTTTTATTTTAGGGTTTTTCCATAGTTTTCTATAATAAATTATGGTGCCGACGCCTAAAATCTTTTCTTAAACCCGTTTGTTTTTCGGTTCGCCGTCCTATCACTATCCCCGTTGCGACACCATTTTGATTGAATCGGATGCAAAAATTTAATCTAGAAACTTTTGAAGTGTCATAATTAACAGAGTAAAATTGATTAGATAATGCAAGTGTTTAGCTACATTTAACGAGAAGCGAACAGGTACCCAAGTAACAACTTAGTGCAAAATCAGGTAATCACCCAATATAAGTCGAAAAAGTCCCTAATATATATTTTGTATTAATTTTTGTGCAACATTTAAAGGACCCTGGGTGGCATCCAAGCACATTGAAGTCTACTTAATTACAAACAATGGATATTACTTGATTTTATCATTTTCCACCCAAATGGTTGGTTGCTGAGCATACTTTCCGGCCTCCATATTATTATCACAACTGTATGAGTGAATTTATGGGCCTCATTCACGATGGCTATGAGGTATATTGATGAGTCGATATTTTATTGATTTCACTTAGTTTATTGTGCTAGAATTAATCAGGGAATTGTGTTTAATTGTCCGATATTTTCCCGTTTATGCTAATTGTGCTTAATTTGACCGGAAATTCTAATTTTAATTAATTTGAATTTTCTAAGCCAATTATTTGCATTATTTATTGCTGGAAAATTTTGGAGATACAATTTTGGACATTAGAAGAGACATCAATTCATTCAAGACTCTCCACATGGAAAAATCTAAAATTAGTTATATTTTAATTTAGTAGTTTAGAATAAATTGTAATTTAAAAGTTTAGTTTTTTTTAGACAAGCTTGTGCACATTGGACCAAGATTTTAGCAAAAAAAATATGATGGGCCCAAATTGTGGAGGAGACACTTGGCACTTAGGGTTTTTGGGTGGACCCCACCCATTTTAATTTGAGAAATAGCAATTGGGTCCAAAGGTGGAGGATTTATTTTTGAGGTGCATTTAGAAAAAATAATTGCAACACATGGCTTGTCTAGCAGCTATGCACACTGCCACGACCTGCCTTCTAGCGTTCAGCGGCTTGGAGCAAAATAAGAAGAGCAGGTGCTGTCATGGATGGGCTTTGGGCTACAGCACGTGGAGAGGCCATTTATTCTTCAAAAGAAGGAAGCAGCAGGCCATATTGAAGATTCATACGGTTCAGTAAGGGGTTGCGACACGAAACTTCATTTGGTGCTTGGAGAACTCCACGTTGGCAGCAAGGGGTACATACAGTAGCTCGGTCCAACTAGCTTTCCACGTTCAACTTGAAGAGGTGCTGCCAAGGTCCAGCCTCCATGGAAGTCCAGCAATTGGGAGGTGCACATTCACGTGAATTCATCCAACAGCTCTTCACGGACAACACACGTTCACGGGCTTCACGCTTCCAGCTTGGAGAATCCAGCAGCTTAGAGAAGAAGAAGCCCAATCACTGTTGCAACATAATTCAAACTCATATGAGCACATAAGAAGCTGAATAAATTAGCTATTTTGTTGGAAGACGTCGTCAAAAATTTGTTGCTGATTTTTTGGGTAGTGGTTAGGAGTAATTTTGAGTTTCAGTTTTTAAGTTATTTTTTTAGCACCACTGACGTAGGATTGTTAGACGTGGTTAGTGGAGAGTGTTAGCCAAGTTTCCTCTATCTTTAAATATTGTATTGTTCAACATTTAATAAAATAAGAAGACAGTTGAACTCTCTCATTATTTTTGGTCATCCAGTTTTTTTGTGATCTTCTTCATCTGAAATTGTAACATTTGGTATCAGAGCTAATTGTTATCCGGGTTCATATCCAAGGGAATTGTTGGGTGAGAGGAGAGAGAACTCAAGGGTAAACACGGGTTAGAGAGTGTTGTTCATAATGCAGAACAACGGATCAGGAATCGCTAGTTCACAATTGCCTATTTTTAAAGGCATAAATTATCAGTTTTGGAGCTTGAAAATGAAAACATTATTCAAGTCTCAAGAACTGTGGGGTTTTGTTGAAAAAGGATTTGAAGATGATCAACCTCCAGAACCTGATCAGCGGTTGAGAGAGAATAGAAAGAAAGATTCCAAGGCATTGTTTATGATACAGCAGGCCTTGGATGATGAAATCTTTCCTAGAATTGCCTCAGCAACCACATCTAAGATGGCGTGGGATACTCTAAAGCAAGAGTATCTAGGTGATAAGAAGGTGATTACAGTGAGGCTGCAATCACTAAGGAGAGAGTTTGAAACAGCTCTAATGACGGACAAAGAATCTGTCCAAGAATACTTGTCACATGTATCCACTGTGGTACAACAAATGTGGTCATATGGAGAAACAATGACCAATGAGCATGTGGTTGGAAAAGTTCTAAGAAGTCTTACAAACAAATATGATCATGTTGTAGCGGCTATTGAAGAGTCAAAGGACATGGCTAATTACACCTTTGATGAACTCATGGGATCCTTGCAAGCTCATGAGGAGAGGCTCAATAGAAATGGTGAGAAGAAGGAAGAGAAGGCATTCCATGTGAAAGGAGAATCCTCAAACAAGGAAAAAACAGGGCAATGGCAATTTAGTGGAAGAGGAAGAGGTAGAGCTGGCTCAAGAGGAAGGGGCTGTGGAAGAGGACAAATTAAGGAAGGAAAAGAGCAATCTTATAAGGGTCCACTTAAATGTTACTATTGCAAGAAGCCAGGCCACAAAGAAGCTAGCTGTTGGAAGAAGGAGGAGGATGAACAAAAAGGTGATCAAAAATCCAATTTTGTGGAGAATGAGCAAAAGTTGTTCTTAGCACAAAGTGCAGCTGGAAATGATGCAGGAGGTGGCGTGTGGTATATTGACAGTGGGTGCTCCAACCATATGTCAAGTACCAAGTCTATGTTCAGATAGCTAAATGAATCTTTAAAGAGTAAGGTGAGGCTTGGAGATGGAAAACAACTTGAAGTGGAAGGAAGAGGCACGATTGAAATCAAAACTGAGCAAGGAAACACTAAGCTCTTATATGATGTGCAGTATGTGCCAAATTTGGCTCACAATTTGCTGAGTGTGGGTCAATTACTCAATTCTGGATATTCAGTACTGTTTGATAATGATTTTTGTTTGATTTGTGATAAGAAATCCAAAGAAGTTGTAGTAAAAATTATTATGGGGAGAAACAGAATGTTCCCTCTTGATCTATCTAGAAATATGAGCAAAGCATTGATAGTTAAAGAAGATATTGATGCCAAGCTGTGGCATTTGAGGTATGGTCACTTGAATGTGCAAGGGCTGAAGCTTCTGAGTTCCAAAGACATGGTGCAAGGGCTGCCTAAAATTGGTGAGCTTGAGTTGTGTGAAGGATGCTTATATGGAAAGCAATCAAAAGGACCATTTCCTAGTGGCCGAGCTTGGAGAGCAAGTGAAAGTTTGGAGCTATTGCATGCTGATCTTTATGGACCAATGCAGACAGTTTCTCTTGGTGGAAGTAAGTATTTCTTGCTTATAACTGATGACTACAGTAGAATGAGTTGGGTCTACTTTCTAAAGGCTAAATCTGAAGCCTTTGAAAAATTTAAAATTTTTAAGGCTATGGTTGAGAAACAATCTGGTTTATATGTGAAAGCCTTAAGAACAGATCGTGGTGGTGAATTTTTGTCAAATGAATTCATCACATTTTGTGAGGAGCAAGGAATTAGAAGAGAATTGACTGCACCATATACTCCAGAGCAAAACGGAGTAGCTGAGAGAAAGAACAGGACAGTAGTAGAGATGGCAAGAAGCATGCTCAAAGCTAAAGGTGTACCAAACAACTTATGGTGTGAAGCTGTAGCTACTGCAGTATATATCCTCAATGTCTCTCCTACAAAAGCAGTCATGAATATGACACCATTTGAAGCATGGAGAGGAAAAAAACCATCTGTAAGTCATTTAAGAGTTTTCGGTTGTACAGCTTATGCTCTGGTTGATTTGAGATCTAAACTAGATGATAAATCTCTGAAATGTGTATTCATTGGCTATTCTACTCAATCCAAAGCATATAGACTGTATAACCCTCTTACTAGCAAGGTTATGGTCAGTAGGAACGTTGTGTTTGATGAGAATGCAGGCTGGAATTGGGAGCAAAGAGAAAGTTGTGACAGTACTCCGTAGAAAACAGTAGGGACTGATGATTCAGGGGTGGACTTAATTGTGCCAACAAATGATCAGCAGTCTCCAAGTCCTCCTACAACACCAACATCTACAAATCACAGCTCATCATCATCTTCTTCAAGTCCAAGAAGATACAGAATGCTTGCTGACTTGTATGCAAACTGCGACTTTGCACTGATGGCAGCAGATCCAACCAGTTTTGATGAAGCTAAAGATGATATTGAATGGCAAGATGCAATGAAGGAGGAAATCAAGTCCATTCAAAAGAATGAGACTTGGAAATTGGTTGATCTTCCTGAAGAGAAGAATGTTATTGGACTTAAATGGGTATTCAGAACTAAGTTAAATCCAGATGGAAGTATTAAGAAGCACAAAACCAGGTTGGTGGCAAAAGGGTATGCACAGCAAGAAGGAATCGATTTTGAGGAGACATTCTCACCAGTGACAAGATTTGAAACTATAAGAGTGATATTAGCTTTGGTTGCCCAATGGAAATTGGATGTGTTTCAACTGGATGTAAAATCTGCATTTCTCAATGGAGACTTACAAGAAGAAGTTTTTGTTGAGCAACCACTCGGCTTTGTCAAAGATGGTGAAGAAGGCAAGGTTTACAAGCTGCAAAAGGCACTTTATGGACTGAAACAGGCTCCAAGAGCCTGGTACACCAAGATTGACTCATTCTTCCGTCAAAATCAGTTTGAGAGAAGTGAGAATGAGCCAACTCTTTATGTAAAAAAGGAAGGCTTGAATGGATTCATTGTTGTTTGTCTTTATGTGGACGACATCATCTACTTTAGCTCCTCTCAGAAGTTGTTAAATGAGTTCAAAGCATCAATGATGGAGCAATTTGAGATGACAGACTTGGGACTGCTTCAGTATTTCTTGGGACTAGAAGTAAAGCAAGGAGAAGATGGAATATTTCTGTGCCAGAAGAAATATGCAGAGGATTTACTAAAGAAATTTTCAATGGAAAAATGTGAAACTGTCAAAACTCCTATGAATTCTAATGAGAAGCTGCAAAAAGAGGATGGCACAGGAAAAGCCGATGAAAAATTGTTCAGAAGTCTTGTAGGTGGTCTGAATTATCTCACTCACACACGTCCTGACATTGCTCATAGTGTAAGTGTGGTATCAAGATACATGCATTCTCCATCAAAGCAACAACTAGGTGCAACAAAAAGGATTCTGAAGTATGTTGCAGGGTCAACTCGTTATGGAATCTTGTATGAACATGTCAGTGAGTTCAAGTTAGTTGGCTACACAGATAGTGACTGGGCAGGCAGTTTGGATGACAGGAAAAGTACATCTGGGTCAGTTTTCAGTCTTGGCTCAGGAGCTATTACTTGGAGCTCAAAGAAGCAGGATACTGTGGCTCTGTCATCATCGGAAGCAGAATATGTAGCTGTTGGTGCAGCGGCAAGACAAGCTGTTTGGCTTAGAAAGTTGTTAAAAGATTTATGTTGTGAGCAGGAAGGAGCAACTGAGATATGGTGTGATAACAGGTCTGCAATTGCTATGACAAGAAACCCAACATTTCACGCAAGAACCAAGCATATTGAAGTACAACATCACTTCATAAGAAAGCTTACGTCAGAGGAAACAATTGCTCTAAGATTCTGCAGCACAAACGTCCAAAATGCAGATCTGTTTACCAAGGCTTTAACTCAAGCCAAACATCAGTTCTTTATGGAGAAAATTGGTATGTATGAGTTTGAATTAAGGGGAGGTGTTGCAACATAATTCAAACTCATATGAGCACGTAAGAAGCTGAATAAATTAGCTATTTTGTTGGAAGACGTCGTCAAAAATTTGTTGCTGATTTTTTGGGTAGTGGTTAAGAGTAATTTTGAGTTTCAGTTTTTAAGTTATTTTTTTTAGCACCACTGACGTAGGATTGTTAGACGTGGTTAGTGGAGAGTGTTAGCCAAGTTTCCTCTATCTTTAAATATTGTATTGTTCAGCATTTAATAAAATAAGAAGACAGTTGAACTCTCTCATTATTTTTGGTCATCCAGTTTTTTTGTGATCTTCTTCATCTGAAATTGTAACAATCACACAGCTGCAAGCTTCATGCAACATATCACAGCCCATTAGCAGCACAATCAGGTTCAACTTTGGAGAGTCCACCAACACGGACAGTAGCTGGCCTCATCTTGGAAGGAGGTGCAACATCAACCATAGGGTGCATCAGTAACACATGAAAAACGGCATGACTCCACAATCATAGCCCATAGCAGCTCCATCAGCAGGTCATCATCCTCATTTAAGGGCATCATCCACCACTTTGGAGGGGGACTTTACTCTTGAAAAAAAAATAACAGATCACTTGACGAGAGAGACTTGGATATGGAGGGTTATGGTTAGCTGGAAGCACATGCTGCATTTACTTTTTGCTATTGAAGAGAGCACGTTTTTTTTTCTTGGAGAAGAGATACGCTGTGATTGTCAGCTGGAGACAAGCACACGGTGTAGGATGTTATGGAATAAAAGAAGAGGTTGATTTAATTGGAGAAAAGAGGAAGCGGTGGTGTAATTTTTTATTTGATTATTGCTGAGTCTTCATTTGTTTTTCTTATGTTAATTATTAAGGAAGTTTACTTTTGTTTTGAAAGTTTAATTGCAAGCAGCTTGTCATTCTATTTTGATTGTCTCGTGTTTGAATTTATTGCTTTTCGATGATGGATGTTTTTATTTTCTTCACCAATTTGATTTGCTGCTCCATTTACTTTAGTTGGAACGCGGACATATTGAAATGCCGCTAGTTAGGCTATTTAATTTAGTGACTCATTTTCATTTTGTTTTATTTAATATTTTCTCTTATTTTAATGTTGTCTAGTATTTTTGGTGATGATAATTTAGCTGCCATGTTAGTTTAGGTTAGGCGGGTTGGTCACTATTTAAATTACTTTGTTTCCTTGAGAATTGTTGTACTGTACTTGTGCTTATTCTGCTCTGCCTGACATTGTATGAAATCTGATTGTGTTCTTGCAATGGGTATACCCTTAGTTGCCCGATTGGTGATTGCATCTTCGCTTAGTTGATCAATCTGTATAGAACACATTGGATGGAATAGGTGTATTACGTTCGCTTAGTTCGTGATTATGATAGCATGATTGACCTTCGCTTAGTCGGTTAGTTGTGTTGGATTAAAGGCTAGAGTAGTTTATTCATGAGACTTCTTCACTTTAATTGCCATGCTGCTGCTCTGATTTGGCTCAAAAATTAATCTGTTATGTGCTTGCGATTAGGTATACGCTTAGTTGCCTAATCGGTGTTTAGTCTTCGCTTAGTTGATTAAACTGTATGGTGCATGACTGATTGGATTTGAGCATTCCATTCACTTAGTTTGCAATTCTGAAGACCAAATTAGCCTTCGCTTAGTTGGGTCATTTGTGTCGGATTTGGATTAAAGTAGTGTGTACTTGTTAATCTATGATAGAAAGCATAGTGATTGAGTTAATGATTAATCGTGTTTATTCTGTATTTGATTTTGTTTTGCATTTTTGTTTTCACATTTCTGTTTGCATCCGTGTTTTAATTTAATTCATTTGCATTCACAAAACCTTTCACAAAACCCTCCCACTTCGTGTTTGACCTGATTCTCAAACCACTATTTGGTCCTTGAAAGATGATCCAGGAGTCACTTACTAGTTTATACTGCATTCTTTATGCACATTAAATTTGCCTAGTGTGCGACACCCAACAGTTAGTATCAAATATTACCCTTATAATAATATAACCTTATATAATTATATCAAATATGGTGCCTAATATCATGTAGTATAATTATAATCCCTAATAGTATATGGTTATTCTTATTATAGGTGTTTATTACTACCTATATTCTAATGGTACCTTAATTATCAATAATTATCCGTAATAATAATAATATTTAATTATTATTATTATTATTATCATTAATTATGCCTTATTATTATTGCCCAATTAGTGGAAGATGATAACAATAATTATAATAATAATAGGGTACCATTAGAAAATGAGGTATAGAATAAGGGTACCATAAGGTTATTATTATTAAGGGTTCTACAATTAGGTTATTAATGAACAGTATAATATATTAAAATTGTTACACTAAAAAAATTTACATTTTTAGCGGGGGTTATATTTTCTATTTTCGGCGATTTTAACTTCTGAAAAGTAGGTTACCCGCGATTAGGAAAACCGTTGGGAAAAGTTGCGTCGCTAAGTAATTACTAGCAATTTTTTGAAATCGTTGGTAGTAGCAGGGATTTTATCAAAACCGTAAGTATTAGCGGGAGTTTTGTCGGATTCGCCAGTAGTAGCTGGGTTTTGTCGAAACTGCCGAAAATGGCAGGGATTTTCAAAAACTGCCGGAAATAACAGGGGTTTTGCGAAAACAGCTGGGAATGATAGAGGTTTTTCAAAAACTGCCAAAAATGTATGTTAGTTTGGTTTTTTTATATTATTTAATTTATTATGATAAAAAAAAGCTATAATAAACAAAAAGACATAATAAAATAATTTGAAATGAAAATTAAATATTACATAAAATAAACTATAAAATGTTTTGATACAAGTAATTGTTAAATATAAATAATAACATTTTTCAAATATACATTAAAGAGAAACATGTTCACTAAATGGAAAATGTTCATCCGAAAGCTTCGGCACTTCTTCGATGTTCTTTATATCCCTCTCATAAAATGAGGCGACTGATTTCCTGTATTGAACATAAACTCATGTGTTAACATCAAGCCATCCATACCAAGTTTTTCTTTATCCGATAATAATACAAAAAAGAGACTGTAAGTAAGAAGCTAATAAAGAAATCATGAAATGAGACCAAATGAAGTTTTACATAATTTAATGAAACTGCAAAAGATAATGCATGTCACATTGGCTAACAAAAAAAATTAATAGTTAATAAATCAAATATATAACGTATTTGGATTAGCTATGGAAAAGATTATTTATAATAAGTTATTGTTACAATCCGTTATAAAAAAAATTGCTTGGATATGTTATGTGACAACATATTATAAGATAGTCTATTTCAATAAACAAAATGTCTAATAAATGACATTTTTCATAATTAAGTTAAAAATAAAATAGGTATCAAATTATTTGTCATAATTTCTTTCGTATTGTAAATCATAAATAATTTATGGTTAGAAATAAAATAGAAAAACAAGAAAATCACCTGTCAGATTTTAATAATAAGCTTCAAGATTTTGTATAAAATAAGATAGATTTTTCCTTTAGCTCCCCAAAATCATATCATTCAAATACGCACCTAGTTTCTGAAACAACTTGTAATACTCTCTCCCAGATTGAAGATTAGTGATAATCAAGTAAGTTCTCAATAGTTGCATAACAAAACTTGCACGAACAGGAAACTAGAGGAACAAATGCATATCAATGAAGAAACAAGAGGAGATCAATGAATAAATGCAAATCATTATGTACACCTTAAGAAGATGCATTAAATAATTAACAAAGCACGTTTTCAGTACCCCAAGCTCCATCCACTACAAAAAAAAATATTATAAAGTGGAGATTATAAAAACCCTCCACAAATAAACATTATTTAAAATCATTATAATGAATTGTTTTATAGCCAATAATTATAGGGGTTTTAGTTTTTCTTTTAAGAGGTTTATAACCTCCCTAATTAAAAAATTTAAACCTTCTCACTTAACTTTATATTTTCCTAAAAAATTTCCCCCTTTTTTTCTTTTTTCCTAAAACGTAAGTGGGATTTAACTTTTTCCAACTATGATCAGAGCCTCTTTTCCTATTTCCTAAAGCGCGGGATTTAACTTTTTCACTAAACCTTTGCTCCCAATTTTTTTCAGACCCCCTCCAAAATATCTCTTTCTATTTCCCCAAATCTCAACCCTCTTTTCCTATTTCCTTTTTATTTGAAATTACTGTTGATAATTGTGTGGTTTGTAACTAAGAAATTCTGGAAAACATGGTTTGTATGGTTATTTTGCCATTGTGTTGGTCTGTTATTTATGTTTTAATATCAAAAACCAGAACTAGAGTAACAAAGTTAATTGTCTAACCTGCTGAGTACATCTAACTCATTTTGGAAGTCGATGTTACTGTCGTTAGCTATAGATCATTGCAAGGATAGATGGTTAATATAAGCTTAAACCCTGAACCAAAAAAATAAATAGTGATTAATACAAAAAAAAAATCAACTGCCAAAACACCCCAACGAAAAAAGATACAGAAAAAAAAACCCGGATTTCATCCTCTTCCGGAGAAACAAAAACTATATAAATACGTGACACAAATTCACCAATCTTCTTTTTTCTTCTCAATTTATCTGTTTATCCCACACCATGAAAAACTAGAACACAATTTTTAATTTATTTTTTAAAGCCAAAAACCATCCAGAACCACAGCAGGGTCAAGCAAATAAAAAACAGAAATTTATAAGACCCAGAGAAGGAGATGAAGGAAAGACGACGCATTTAATGTGGCATATTTAAAACTGATAAGTATATGGATCTTTGTATGTGCATAAGTTGGAAAAGAATAAAGTAATAAGAGAGATAAAATGAGTGTAGGAAAGGAGATTTACTTTTGAGATTACTTGCATGAATAAAAATCCAATTCTCAGTATTCCTAGTTATGATTTTCTGGTGAAAGATATCTCTTATTCTAACTCCTCATTTAATCTCCTCATTTAATGTGGCCAACATGGCAGCCTATGAGGACAATTGTCCTGTTCCCTTATCTAATTACGGTGATCAAAATCCCTTTATGTACAGTTCAAAATATTGGAATGTGTCTTTCTTTTATAACTGTACCATAGAACCATTGTTTTTTATTGTATATTGATTTGCTATTTGAAAATTTTGTGGTTTCACTTCACTTATGATTCGCTAATATAAATTGTATGGCTTGAATGCTTGAGTTGTTGTACTGTGATATAATAAGGTATGTTGTTCATTTAATTCGAGCCATATAATTTTATATTCCTGTTAGGTGCTTTAAGTTTGGTGGTGATTGTATTGGTTATTTAATGGGTATTGAAACTGGGTTACTGAAAAAATATAATGGAATAGTGAGAAAAAGTTGGTGTTTTAGTTCATATAAAATTAGTTCTCTTATATGGTTTTAAAAAAAAAAAGTAATCGCTAGGCATGAATAAGTCTTGTAGCAGCGGCATATTTATCTTGATCAAAATGATTGAATCCATAATTTGTTGAAACTAACGCATGATACAATAGGTGGTGCAATGTTTATGGATGTTTTTTAATATATAATTAGTTATTTAGCTTTTTAAGTCAAGGTATAATTCTGGAAAACTATGCATGATATAAAAGAAAAATTGACAGTTAAATTACTTTTTTTAAGTAATAAACTAGTTTTTTATAACTTGAAAAATCTGTATCTCTTTAATATTTTGATTATTTTGGGATATGAGATTTTACCCTCTAAACCTATAACTCTAAATCTTACCACCAATTACAAGTAATCCAATATAAGCTTATAGTTTCAGCTTTTCTCCTAAACCACTTTGTAGGTAGTTCACAGATTCAAACGTGCTTATTAATAAACTGGTGTTACAACTAAGCTTAGGAGGCATTTTGTTATTACTATGTTACTGAGTTGTTCTACTATTTGACTGCCATCAAACTTTGGAATCTCATAGTTCTCAAGGTTAGTACATTTAATTTCATTTGGAAGCATTTTATTTATTAATT
This sequence comes from Vigna mungo, assembly GCA_036885675.1. NCBI lineage: Eukaryota > Viridiplantae > Streptophyta > Magnoliopsida > Fabales > Fabaceae > Vigna > Vigna mungo. The sequence goes on along the minus strand of CP144697.1, from coordinate 33,570,023 downwards.
CAATCTTTGTTTGTATATTCCATGAATATTGTTATCTTTTTGATGTGGTAGTGTATTTCATTTTGTTTAGGAATATTTTTGAATGGATAAATCTTGGATTGCTAAATCTCGAAATACAATTGAATACTCTATTGGTTTAGAAAAATTCTTAAATTTTGCTTTTGAGAATGGGGTTATTGGAGATACAATTCGGTGCCCATGTCCCAAATGTAGATTTATGAAATGGCATAATAGAATCGAAGTTGAAGAGCACTTGATCTTAAAACAATTTCCTAAAAATTATGTTATATGGAATCTTCATGGTGAGAAACAACAACTGAATCATGTTCATCTTTTTGAATCATGTTCATCTTTTTAACAGAGAAAAATGTTCATCTTTTTGAATCATGTTCATCTTCTTAACAGGTTAACCTACTTTATAAACCTTTTTAATCTGAGAAGTAAGCCTTCTCAGAACTAGGTGGGGCCAACAACATAGATTTAATGATATGAATTACATATGTTTTTGCAAACCCATTTAGAGTAAAGTCTCTTTAACTAGTTACTCCAAAAGTTCACTTTATAGTTTTAATTCATGCCTTCTAGTGACTCTATTTTAATTGGACCATATGGGCAACCCAACTAATCCAATACCTTAAGAGTTGTAACTGTCAACATGGTCAGTTCAAGCAATAAAATTAAAATCAGTACTGCATAAAATTGCTTACCATGGGCCTCATCAGCTAATCGCTTGAAGTCCTCAAGAGTACCATATCGGCTACTAACAGCAAAATCATTTGTAACATGCACCATTGAATCAATGTTTGAGCATGTCACTAAAGGTCAGAGTGGTAATAAAATTCTAACAAAACTTATAAACAGCTATAAGCAGCTTGCCAGCATGTACAAGGTGTGCACATAGTTTGTGTCAATGTCAAGACTTAAAAAAAGCATGTATGCCTTTTGTACAATTCATACACATAACTTAAAATAAAGAATCTTAATCACTGTGTAATTACCATGAGAAAAATAAGAATTACAACATTAACTTACTCTGTAACCAACGGTAAAATAATCCTTATGTTCAACAATTACAATCAGCTGGATGGCATTGTATCCAGCTTCCTTAATGTAAGGAAGAACCTGCATTGTTTATTGAGAATATTTTGCAACAATAAAAAATCAACAGAACCAATTACAAATATAGACATGGAAGATATGCATAATGGAATAATTATAAATTCCAACCAAAAGAAATGGGGAAAACCTTGTCATGACCTTCGTATATCCGCAAGGATTTTGGTACCTTGGGACTTCTATTTTTCCACTTGTATTCTTGCTCAGGGGGTGGTTCCCAGTGAATTGCATAAGCTTGTTTCCCATCAACCTCTGCAATGCATGAAATCAGCATCATTGATAACACAAATCAAAGGACCTCCATCTCCATCCTCCAAAAAGAAAGTAACCAAGAGTCCAGACAAATTTTTCCATAAGCACTTCAAGGAAAACTATAAGAAAAAAAACGTTACAAATAAAAATTAGGAACATTATTGTAGTACTTCTTATTTTAACATATCTTCCAACTCCAAGATGCATTATAGTTAATATGTAAGAAACAATCATAAGAATCCATATAAGTTTAAATAACTTTCAAGAATCCATATAAGATTTACCTGGCTGCACATATGTAGCTCAAGCAGCACCCTCTCCAATGGTCCATTAGGAGTGTTGAAGTAGACTCTTCTGGCAATGGATAGTGACAGAAAATTCAGACCATCTGTAATGCACCTTGTGACCAGGGGTTGATGCAGATCCAAGCGATATTTGAAGTAATTAAGAATGCTGGTCTTAGATTTCTGTGACAAAAAAGGAAGACACTCTTTCAAGACATCAAGAATATAGAGAATTTGTTGAGCTTCCTTAGTTCCTTCACCAGTACTTGCTTTTGCTCCACCAACCTAATATTTTCACCACCGCAAACTACCGCGAGACAAAATTAGAACCTGCGAAAATCCCTAAATCAAATATTAGAAAAATCTCTAATCACGATAACTCTAACTGAGGCAGATGTTAAAATCCAAATTCGCAGATCTTAATTGCGAGTTTCTCTGTCACTGGACCACCACAGCTCCTGCATGTAAGCCACTGCAAACAGCACCTCTCGCACCTTCATCTTCTTCGAGCTTCTATGGAAACCTGCAAAACTAGAAATCCAAGACAAACCTACATATACGGTGAACACGAAGTAGAGAGCAAGATGACAACTGAACAATAGAGTACATAAGGAAATGGTAAGTGTGAAGACAAGAGAGGGAAATAGAAAATGAAGAAAAGGAAACAGATGAAAGTCGTGCAAATTACTTGAGGTTATCCAAACCGCCAGAAATAATCCCCTGTTATATTACATTATTTTTGTAGTAATTATCATTCTCATAATAATCAATATAACAACAAGAATAAGTGTTAAGACATATAAGTATCACAATAGGAATAACAATTAGTACCATAATAATACATAACAATGTTCTTCATCACAGATATAAATGATACTGGTAATACTGTTAATATTATTACAAATGATAATATTATAGCTTAATAATTAGTAGGATACCATAATAATAACAATAATAAGAATAATTATTAGTGTTATTATTATTAATATAGTATGATTATTACTATCAATTATAATGATAATAATTTGGTCATTATGATATTATGGTAATTATTAATAAATATATACGGAGTAATATGGTGCTTTTAATATTATTAGTAAGAGGAAAAAGAAGATGAAGAAGAAGTGTTAAGGTAGGTTAAACATGATGATTATTGCCTATAATAAAGGAATTATAAGAATAATAGGTTGCCTAATTATATTATATTTCATATACCATATTATCATAATAATTATCACCATAATGATTATCACCGTTATGATAACCCTCAATAATAATAATAATAATAATAATAATAATAATAATAATAATAATAATAATAATAATATATTATTATTATTATTATTATTATTATTATTATTTTTAAAGAATAATAAAGCATAAATCTGCACAAATAATAATAATGTCTATTATTTAAGTCATGAATACAGTAATGGAAAATAGTAATAGTAAGTCATGGATATATAATAATAGGAATATATATATATATATATATATATATATATATATATATATATATATATGTTTATTATTATTATTATTTCTCATTAAAGAGAGTCATAATAATATTATTAATAATAATAATAATATTTACTTATTGTTAAAGGGAAATAATAATGATAATAATAATTATTATTATTAATCTGCACCATAATATTAATAAATGAAAAATTATATCTTAATAATTAGTAGGATACCTTAATAATGACCATAATAAGAATAATTATGAATATTATTATTATTAATATAGTATGATTATAACTATCACTTAAAATGATAATAATATGGTCATTATGATATTAAGGTAATTAATAATAATTATATACCGAGTAATATAGTGGTATTAATATTATTAGTAATAGGAAGAAGAAGAAGGTATTATTCTTGTTATTGTTATTAATAGGCTAATAACAATGATAACAATCATAATATTAAGTGGTACCGATTAATAATGTTTCTTCATTATAATATAATACTAAGGTAAGTTATTATTATCGGTAATAATTATCATTATAGGACCCTGTAATAATGGTAATAATAAGAATTATATAATAATAATAATAATAATAATAATAATAATGATGATGATAATTAATATTATTATTATTATTGTTAAATGGTCATTATTGTGCATAATAATGTCTAAATAAGATATGCTGTAAAGACTTGTAATTTAGTCAACACAAAAGGAGACATGTGGCAATAGATAAGAGGGGATGTATTTTAAAACTAAAAAACACCATTTTATATCAAAAATCTGATTTTTGTTAAGCCATTTCCTCTTGTCTGGAAAGCCACCATCTCTTCCAAGCTCTCTTTATGCTCCTTACATTCTCCCAAATTCCCTTCCATCTGAATCATTGCTTTCCATTTCACAGACGCTTCGAACATCTTGATGTCGTGGGCTTCCTGTGCACCGATCAATCTTTTCTTTCAAAAGGGGGTGCTCTTTCCTCTTTTCTCCATTCTTGAATCTTAGAACATGCAATCTGCTGATTGCATGTGTTTTTGATTTCCTCCTTTCAAATTCCTTTCCAATTTTAGCTTTGAAAACTGTTTTGATCACCATTTTGTGATCCATATGGTTGGGACAAAATTTTGAAAATAAAAATGAGAAACCATAGGAGCAAGCTTTGAGCTGTGTTAAGTCGACAAGGTGGAAGATAGGAAAGGGCATATAGAGTTGATAGAGGAGCAAAAAAGGGAGCTGGAAGAGGTTTTGAAGTTACACCCGGGGGTTTTTCAGGAGGTTAGTGGGCTGCCACCTAAATGGGGAATGGTAGACCAAATTTCCCTCAAGGAAGGGGTTAAGCTAGTGAACGTTCAACCATATAGATATCCACACTTAATGAAGGGAGAAATAGAGAAACAAGTTGTAGAAATGTTGAGAGCAGAGGTCATTCGACCAAGTATTAACCCTTATTCCAGCCTGGTCATCCTGGTCAAGAAGAAGGATGGAAATTGGCGGTTATGTGTAGATTATAGAGCTCTGAACCGTGCGACTATACCGGACAAATTTCCAATTCCAGTGATAGAAGAGCTCCTAGATGAATTGAGGGAGGCTAGATATTTCTCCAAGATTGACTTAAAGGTCGGATACCATCAGATTCGGATGGGCAAGAGGGATATTCATAAGACCGCTTTTAGGACTCATCAGGGTCACTATGAGTTTTTGGTAATGTCGTTCGGCCTCACCAACGCGTCGATCACTTTTCAAAGCGCCATGAGCGGCCTATTGCAACCATATTTGCAGAAGTTTGTGTTGGTTTTCTTTGACGATATATTAGTGTACAGCTCGACATGGGGGGAACACTTGGACCATGTCAAACTAGTATTACAAGTGTTGGAGTAGAGTAAGTGGATGGCTAATAAGAAGTGTAACTTCGGGTAGACACAAATTTCGTATCTGGGGCATCATATTTTAGAGAAGGGGGTAGAGATGGACCCGAATAAGACCAAGGTCATTCGAGAGTGGGAGGAGCCGAGAACCTTGAAGGTTTTGAGAGGATTTTTGGGTTTGATGGGATATTATAGGAGGTTCGTGAAGGACTACGACAAGATAGTCAAACCCCTAACCGAATGTTGAAAAAGGGGCAAAGCTGCAATATCTAGGTTGAAGGAGGCTATGACCTCGGCACCAGTTTTAACGCTGCCAAATTTCCACCAGACTTTTCATATAGAATGTGATGCTTCAAGGGGAGGAATATGGGCAATGTTGACGCAAGGGAAGAAGCCCATTGCTTTCTTTAGTAAGGCGTTGTCAGAGGGATCTTTGAAAAGTCAATATATGAAAAAGAGTTTACGGCTTTAGTCTTGCCGATCCAACATTGGAGATCCTACTTGTTAGGAGAGAAATTTATAGAGCACACAAATCAGCGTAGCCTTAAATACTTGTTGGAGTAGAGAATAACTACACAGAACCAGCAGAACTGGATAGCAAAGTTATTGGGGTATGACTTTGAGATTCGGTATAAAGCTGGCAACACCAATCGAGTGGCGGATGCGCTGTCGAGAAGAGGAGAAAGCGGAGAAGAAGAGGAGAAGGAGATAACTGATCGCGAGGCCATATTGGCAAGATTTCGAAGAAATATTACAGGAAGTAGAGGAGGATGAGGAGTTGGTAAAGGTGATTAAAGATCTTAAGAAGGATCCCGATGCTCATGCAACTTTTACTAGAGCACGACTGATTGCATTACAAAGGGAGACTGGTGTTGTTTGCAAAATCAGCTTAAATTCCGAAGCTGCTGGCCGAGTTCCATGTAACCTGAACTGGCAATCATTTGGGATTGTATAGGACATATAGGAGGGTTGCCCTGTCATTGTATTGGAGGAGAGTGAAGAAGTCAGTAACAGATTTTGTTGCAAGATGCTTATTGTGCCAACAACACAAATACCTGGCAACATCTCCCCAGGGGTTGTTGCAGCCACTACCCATACCTCACGCAATTTGGGAGGAAGTGAGTATGGACTTCATAGTAAAGCTGCCAAAATCCCAAGGTTACGATGTAGTTCTGGTAGTAGTTGATCGGCTGAGCAAGTATGGCCATTTTGTGTAGCTTAAGCATCCTTAATCAGCCAAGACAGTAGCAGAGGTGTTTGTGAAGGAGATAATAAGGCTACATGGGATTCCCGTTTCCATTATTAGTGATAGGGATCCTTTGGTCTTGCGCATTTTTTGGAAAGAATTGTTTCGACTGTAGGGAACCCAACTTAAGATGAGCACGACATATCATCCTGAGTCAGATGGACAAAGCAAGGTAATAAAGAGAGTTTTGGAGGGCTATTTACGTTGTTTTTGTTTTGAACAACCAAGAAGTTGGAGTGCTATGCTGCCTTGGGCTGAATACTGGTATAATACCAATTATCAGGGTGCAGCCAGATGCACCCCGTTTGAGACGATATATGGGAGGGCTCCACCTTCCTTTAGCAGATTCGTGCCAAGGGAGACACAAGTAGAGGTGGTTGCCAAGGAATTGTTAACAAGGGATGAAGCCCTCAAACAGCTGAAATTCCATTTGAACCGAGCTCAGGATTTAGTGACTCAGAAGGCAAACAAAAAGAGGTGTCCAACAGACATAAAGGTAGAAGATTGGGTTTACTTGAAGATTTGATCCCACAGACAGACTTTTATCCCTTGCAAACTCCATCCGAAGTTATCAGCTCGTTACTTTGGCCCTTTTCAAGTGGTGCAGTAGTGGGAGAGGTGGCGTATAGGCTTAGGTTACCTGAAACAGCTAGGATACACCCAGTCTTCCATGTATCCCAGTTCAAGAAGGCAGTGAGCGAAAAAAAGGTGGAGAAGGATCTGCCACCTGAGTTGCAAGCAGAAGGACCTACTTTCAGGCCAGTTCGAATCCCGGAAAGCAGGCAGGTGAAATAGGAAGAAGAGATGATACAACAAGTATTGGTGGAATGGCAAGAAGGAGGGAGAAAGGGTGCAACCTAGGAGGACAGGAGCACTATCAAGGACCAATATCTTGAGTTCAACCTTTAGGACAAGGTTGTTGAGGGAGTGGAGGGTAATGTTAAGACTTGGAGAGTGGAGAAGGAATAAACATTAATTGCCTAATTGCTTTAACAGTTAGGAAAGGCGGGAATAAGAATGTATAAATAGCATTTGTTTAGTTGTTGGGGGGACTTTTGGTTGTTGAGTTTTTCTAATAGGAATTGTTAATCCAGTGGGGGAAGTTAGGCTCTCTTTGTATTCTCTGTACATTGCATTCTTGCTCTGTTAATACCAGAAGAGGTTATTCATTGCTTTCTCTGTGTGTTTGGGTGTGAATTGTGATTGATCGTAAAGGTTTCGTGAATAGAAACCTAACCGAATAGGTAAAGCGAGATATAATTCTTAAATCACAATACTTCTTTTGCTTACACTTATTTTTATGCACCCATATGAGCGGTCTTTTTCAGTTCATATGTTCGTTTCTGGATCTCTTAGAACCTTTTTCTATGATCCACAGTTTTCTTATACCGCAGTTACTAAGTTCTACTCAAATGCAATTCATTACTATAACTTTTCTAAACAGTTTTCGGTTCTCTCTTAGAATTCACAAAAAATTTGAGAAATTTGATTAATACCATTAGAAAATATGGTTAAGGGGTAACCTTAGTCTTTAAGCATACAATCAGATAACGAAATTAACCGTAAAGTATGAAAGACTTAGATACTAAATACGTAGAGAAGTTAGTCCTTAATTTCTCGTTAAAGGATTTCTGAGTAACAAAAACGAAAGTGTTAATGTTATTCCTAGAGCTGAGATGGTGACTCCAAATTCCCGCAACTTCAAAACTCCTACATATATTTAAATATATTGTCTTTATCTTATAATGCACAGAACTAATTTTTGTTTAAGAAAAGAATGCAGGTGTTGCAGATGCTCTATACGCTTCGGATTAAAAAGGAAATCGATGTTGAGTTGCACAAGGGCAAAATATTTATTTAGTTTTATCGTTTGCAATATTTTGTATGTAAGAAATAAATTGAAAAATCTTGTTTCCAGAAACTTGTTATGATTTGGTTGTATTTTATAATATAATATATTGTAATGTTGTTTCCTGTTCAATTATTGGTTATATTTGTGATAAACGATAATTCATCTTCAACATTATTTTCTGTTACTTCTTATTCGTAGGAATTCTGAACTAAATTTGCAATGTAAAAAAAGAATGCAAGAAGATACCTCATTCGTTCATAGTTACTGACAGATAGCTAGCATACCTCTTCATCATTGTCTCTTTGTAAAGGTTACACCTAATTCCTTTCCAATTTCCATAAGTCTACTATAGCCTCTACCTTCCATCCTTTAACCTGTATAACCAGTATGTCAAACCTGATATTTGGAGATAAAGAATATTCTATAAAAACTTACGTCTATTAGCAATACCAACATTGTCATGCATCTATATCATCCATCATACATTAAAGCATCTACTCATACCATGCTTACAAAACATTTATATGTGGGGCTCCAATACTTTGACACGCCGACATGGAGGTGACATTCATCACTAAAATTAGTATTTTTCAACCTATTCTATTTAGCTATGAAGTTTTCTTCTTTAATTTGATTTCCATTTCTTCTCTCACCTTATTGTTTGCCCGAGCATACGCTATCAATTGCTTAGTGTATGACTCAGGGACGCCTTCAGCAATAATAGCAATAACTCTAATTGTCGGCTGTTTTAAAGCAGACATGGATGATGCAGGCGCACTGCAAGTATATCAAACTATTATCGTGATACCATGCAATAAGATAGTCTTGGACTCAAAAAGAACAGCCATGAATACCAACCTTCTAAACGATGCAAAATTGATGAAAACATCAGCAGTAGGGTGTGCAGCACAAGCTGCTTCAATACTGAAAAATAAGTCAAACATAAACTTAGAGAAACGAGAATTTCCTTTCATTAAAGGTTACTTGGTATTCCAGTGGCATGTCCAAACAGTAAAGAGACCACAAAAATGAAGGGAGGAAAAGAAAACTTTTAACTATGTTTAGTTCACCAAGTCCAAATTTTAAGCCAAGAAGAGACTATTTGTGAATCATGAAACACATACTCAGCATGAACTGGGATTGCAATTTCCTCCTGACCAAAAGAGAATTTTTGATGACTTGTAAGAATTAAATGAACTTTATCATTCTATGGTTTTACCTATAACCAAGAATTAATACTATCACCATAGGTCACGACTTGGAATACAAATTTTGGCATACAGTTCAGGGTCTATACTTTTAGCAAACACAAAATAACTAACCAAACATGTACAACATTTTGTACTCTCACTGCACTATCTAACCTTTTATGTAGATCACATCATGAGAAGTTACATGAAAAGTTAAATGAAAAGTTATGATTATAAACTTATGATTGCCCCTTATTCTTCAATTGATTCTAAGCAAATCATTCTGACAATTTTAAAAGGTCACAGAGATCTAAATATATCATTGTTGTGTAAACTATAAAAGAATGAGTAATAATATCATGACACACTTTTACATTCATTTGACACAGAATATAAGAGTAAAATGATACTAAAAGTGTAAAGTTTTGTAGTTTTTCAAGAAAGAAAAGAGTAAAAAGTAAATAAAAATAATGTCAAATGAATATAAAAAATATAGGTGTGTAAAAAAATCTTTATTATAAAAGAATCTTCCAGCATTAAATCCATTACATCAACTCTCCTTTTACATAACCTAGACTACTGGTTTACAATGCTATGTCAATCTTTAAAGATTTTAAAAGGACATTTTAAAAAATAATAAAATAATAAAGCAAAAGATAAACAAATTCAAATACAACAAGTACATAACAATATTACCTTCATGCTATCAAATTTGACATTCATCACCCAGTTATCTTCCATTGAAATTACATTTTAAATTTCTAAACTAAGGTAAACATACCCTGAAACAGGGATTATATCAATTGTACTTTAAATTATATTATACTAGCCTATCACACTGTAAGAGACTTATTTCACCTTCAAACCAATCAAACATTCCGCGTGGTTACTCAAGTTTAGTTTCTGTATAATTATTTTATATTTAACAGACCAACATAGTAATGGTGATGTTCATTGTAATCAATCATGCACAATTACGTTCTCTTATACTTCTAACTATATTCACAATATCTACAGGAAGGCATACAACATTTATCCACACAAGTCCTAACAATTAACATCTCCCCAATACCAAACCCAACCAGTACAGACCACAATATCTATCAATATTACCCAGTAAAATGCCAAATTTAAGCTAATCGGTTTACTTAACAATAAGTCATCTTCAAACACCATGCACCCAATACAAAGCACAAATTATCATATAATCGAAGTACCTCTATGAATTCATTCAATGCTTTAATCACATTTATCAGCCAATGAGAGAGAAAATTCAATGCTTTAATATATTCATCGACTCATACATCAAAATATACTTAGAATATAAGAAAATCAAATTTGTCAAAAAGGGAATCTAACCAAACAAACATCTCAAATTGCACATTCAACCAGACTTTTCAAATTAGTCAGAGATAGTTCGTCAAACCTTCTTCTCTCAGTGCCTCTCACTTACCACCGATCATGCTCGTCACGGATTGAGCATTTACTTTTCTCCCTACCGCAACACTTCCTCCTTGCCCCCTGTAGTCTACAATTTACGAAAATGAAGCAAAAATAAATGGAAATGTACACAAATGATGACAAAAGAAGAAAAATAAATGTAAAGATACACAAATGATGACAAAAGAAAAAATGAAGAAGAAGCATACACCCACGAAGAAGAAGCGTTCTTTATCAGTCCCAACCCTAACAGAACATGAACAGTTGCTCTTCGAAAAGAAGGGTTCTCTATCAGCCCCAATCCTAACACACACTAGTGAAAAATTGACTTTTTATAACACATATATTATAACGTAGTTTTGTAAATAAGTTATAATAAAAATGCGGTGACAAATTTGTAAATAAATTTAAGAGATATTATAACGTAATTTTATAAATCAATTATAATATAAAACACGGTGACAAACTTATAAATATAATCTAATTTATTATAACGTAAATTTAAAACTACTTTATAATATTTCTTCCTAAAAAATGTGCTTAATTTCATTTCACGTTGCCTCTCACTTTCGTTCTTCGTCTCTGAACTCCACTGCGTTCTCTCTTCTTCGTCTCAGAACATTGCCTCCATCTCTTCTCGCGTTCGCTGCTTCTTCTTTGCCAAAACCTACATCTTCTTCGCTGCCTCGAGAGTTGCCTCAAACACCCAATCTCATCTTCGTTCCAACCTTTTTCATCTATTAAATCTCTTCCTATCTCGAACCCTAGAATCTCCTCCAAACAAACCTTCGAATCTAGGGTTCGCTTTGATTTCACCGTCTTTCGCTGTGTCCTTGTTCGCCGACTAGATTTTACACTGCAGAAGAAGCTTTTGAACAACATTAACCAAGTTCGGGAGGAGTGCTTGAAGAATTGAAGAAGCTGAAACGAACTCCCAATGCGAAGAAAGCGGAGAGGGAAAAAAGTGTGCGCACTTTTGGAAGGTTCCTCGCCTTGACTAATAGATGCCACAAAAAGCTGCTGATAAGGACCAGTGAGTTTAAATTATCATTGAATTGTTAATTTTGGTCATTCACCTGATTTTTTCTATCTTATATTGCACAATTATCTATGACTTACTAATATCGCTTAATCTAATTTCTTTATATTTTTAAAAGAAAAATACTGTAATTAACTTCATTTGATTCCCCAGTGCTCAGCTCACAAAAGCATATCAAACGGCTGCTGTTTTATTTGAAGTATTGAAGGCAGTTAATCGAACGGAAGATGTTCCAGTATCTGAAGAGGTAAAACTACTTTGTAAACTAAGTTTACATACAAAGAGAACAATGTGTTGATTCTTCATTGATTTTTTATTTTGATGATTACATTCTGTTTTTGATATTTAATTGCAGATTATGCAACCTCATACCAAGGTTGAGGAACAGAAGCAATTATATTCCCCTTATAATATTTTGCCACTTGATCAAGAGAGTGGAAAAGAGGCTATAATGAAATATCATGAGGTTTGTTCTCTATAGTTATGTTTTAATCAACTTTTCATGAGTTAATGCTTGATACGTAAGGTTAAAAGAGGTAACACTCTGCAGTAGAACTTGGAATCTCCCCTTTAAGCTAATGAAAAAAAAAACTGTAGAAAGCCTGTAGAATATCACTAAATCAAAGGCTGATTGCCTAGAAACATCGATTCTTTCAATGGGTTAGCATTGCCTGTGATACAAACACAGGCAAAAAAGATTAAAGATTTTTCAATATTGGATAATTAAATGATATATGGTGAACAATTTCCTCATTCCTTTTCATGTCTTAACCTACTTATTATTACTACTTTTAGCTGTTAAATAACCTCTACCCGCATTTGTTTTTGAAGTGTTGCTTAGGTTGCATGTGCTTATTTGCTTTTACAGATTCAAGCTGCGGTTTTGGCACTCCGTAATATAAGGGGTTTGCCTTGGACAAAGGGTCATGCTAACAAAGTAAATGAAGACATTCTAGACTGGCTTCAGCTGATGTTTGGTTTCCAGGTAGTGATTGAACTGATCTATGTCTACCATTTGGTGTTTAATGTTTTATATATCGCTTAAGGGTTATTTTTCTTCTATTGGTGCAGAAGGATAATGTGGAAAATCAAAGGGAGCACTTGATTCTTTTGCTTGCAAATGTACATATTCGACAAGTTCCAAAACCTGATCAACAACCTAAGGTTTGATTATATCTGTTACTATGGCTTGTCTTTCTTAACTGATATAAACATACTTTTCCCCAATTGGTAGTTACTTCAAATGCTAGTTTATTTGAGTGTCAAATTGAAATTTATGGTCTTATAAGTACCTAGTGAGGGTAGAGATCAATCACTCAAGTCTGTTGGTATTGTTAGAATCATCATATTGCATGTATTGTTCACTTTGGTATTTGGGCTTCCTTATTATTTTGTCATTAAAAGGCATTTCAGTTTGAAGTCTGGATATTGATCTCTAATAGTCAGGGCATCTTCCCAGGTTGCGTCGTCTGTCCCCCCCACTTGCCATTTTATTAACACTTGGTGTACCACGTCCTCCCCTTGTTGTATCCGTCTTCTATCCAAAATTCTGATCGGCCAAAAAGAGGGTCCCTCCATTTGCAAATCTCCTGGTAATTCCTTCTCCACGCTTCTTTCCCCCACTGCCTTCTTCAATTGAGATACATGGAAAACTGGATGTATCCGTGCGGTCTCTGGTAGTTGAAGCTTAAAAGCCACTTCCCCAATCTTCTGTATGACCTGGTACGGTCCAAAATACCGTGCGCCTAGTTTAGGATGCAATTTGGACGACATTGATGATTGCTTGTGCGGTCTGATCTTTAAGAACACCCAATCACTCACTTCCACATCTGCCGGTCTCCTTCTTTTATCGGCCTGTTTCACCATCAGTTCCTGGGCCCTTGCTAAATGAAACTTCAGCTGTTTTAGTGCTTCGTCCCTTGTCTGCAACTCCTGGCCTACTGCTTCCACTAAGGTCTCCCCCGGTATAAACCTATGCAGAGAGGGGGGGGACCGTCCATACACTGCTTCAAACGGTGTACATCTCGCTGCCTCTTGGTAGCTGGTATTGTACCAATATTCCGCCCAGGGTAGTACGGCACTTCATCCCTTTGGTTGTTCTGAACAGAAGCACCTCAGATAACCCTCCAATACTCTGTTTACGACCTCGGTCTGCCCATCCGATTCAGGATGATAGGCTGTGCTCATTTTCAGCTGAGTACCCTGCAGTTTAAAAAGCTCCTTCCAAAAAAGACTCAGAAACAGTGGATCCCTGTCGCTCACAATAGATATTGGGACCCCATGCAGTCGGACAACCTCTTTTACAAATACTTCAGCTATGGTACGAGCAGAATAGGGGTGTTTCAGTGGTATGAAATGGCCATATTTACTGAGTCGGTCCACCACTACCAAAACAGCGTCAAACCCGTGGGATTTAGGCAACTTCACTATAAAATCCATACTTATTTCTTCCCAAATGGCGTTCGGTATGGGCAAAGGCTGCAACAACCCTTGTGGAGATGATGCCAGATATTTATGTTGTTGGCACACCAGGCAGCTTGCTACGAAGTCGGTCACTGCTTTCTTCATCCCTATCCAGTAAAGTGATTGTGCTACCTTGCGATAAGTCCTATAAACCCCTGAATGCCCTCCGGTCTGAGTTGTGTGAAACTCTGCTATCAGCTTAGGCACCCAGGTTGAGTGCGCTGAAATCACAAGCCTCCCCTTATAGTGTAGTCGATCGTTCTCCATAGTAAACGAGGGATGGGAGTTGGGGTCCTTTCTCAGGTCTTCTATCACCTTTTTTAGCGCCTCATCCTTCTCAACTTCCTTTAGGATTTCCCCAAAGTCCTACCAGTACGGTCTGGCCACCATTCCCAATTCCCTTGTCTCCTCCGTGTCTTCTTCCTCCTTTCGGGATAAGGCGTCTGCTACCCTATTGGTGATCCCCGACTTGTAAACAATCTCAAAATCATACCCTAGGAGTTTTGCAATCCAATTCTGCTGATTCTGGGTGGTGATGCGTTGCTCCAAAAGGTATCTCAGGCTTCTTTGATCCGTGTGAACCACAAACTTTTGCCCTAACAAATAATGTCGCCAGTGTTGTATGGCTAGGACCAATGCCATCAGTTCTTTCTCATAAATCGACTTACTCAGTGATCTCTCCGACAATGCCTTGCTAAAGAAAGCGATGGGTCTCTTTCCTTGTGTGAGAACCGCCCCTATTCCTCTCCCGGAAGCATCGCACTCGATATGGAAAGGTTGGTCAAAGTCAGGCAGAACCAGTACTGGGGCAGTGGTGACGACTTTCTTTAAACTAGCCATGGCTTCCTCCGCTTGTTTCGTCCACGTGAATTTCCCCTTTTTTAGAAGGTTGGTCAGTGGTTTGGCAATTTTCCCATAGTCCTTTACAAACCGCCTATAGTTTAAAGAAAATTGCCAAACCACTGACCGACCTTCTAAAAAAGGGGAAATTCACGTGGACGAAACAAGCGGAGGAAGCCATGGCTAGTTTAAAGAAAGTCGTCACCACTGCCCCAGTACTGGTTCTGCCTGACTTTGACCAACCTTTCCATATCGAGTGCGATGCTTCCGAGAGAGGAATAGGGGCGGTTCTCACACAAGGAAAGAGACCCATCGCTTTCTTTAGCAAGGCATTGTCGGAGAGATCACTGAGTAAGTCGATTTATGAGAAAGAACTGATGGCATTGGTCCTAGCCATACAACACTGGCGACATTATCTGTTAGGGCAAAAGTTTGTGGTTCACACGGATCAAAAAAGCCTGAGATACCTTTTGGAGCAACGCATCACCACCCAGAATCAGCAGAATTGGATTGCAAAACTCCTAGGGTATGATTTTGAGATTGTTTACAAGTCGGGGATCACCAATAGGGTAGCAGACGCCTTATCCCGAAAGGAGGAAGAAGACACGGAGGAGACAAGGGAATTGGGAATGGTGGCCAGACCGTACTGGTAGGACTTTGGGGAAATCCTAAAGGAAGTTGAGAAGGATGAGGCGCTAAAAAAGGTGATAGAAGACCTGAGAAAGGACCCCAACTCCCATCCCTCGTTTACTATGGAGAACGATCGACTACACTATAAGGGGAGGCTTGTGATTTCAGCGCACTCAACCTGGGTGCCTAAGCTGATAGCAGAGTTTCACACAACTCAGACCGGAGGGCATTCAGGGGTTTATAGGACTTATCGCAAGGTAGCACAATCACTTTACTGGATAGGGATGAAGAAAGCAGTGACCGACTTCGTAGCAAGCTGCCTGGTGTGCCAACAACATAAATATCTGGCATCATCTCCACAAGGGTTGTTGCAGCCTTTGCCCATACCGAACGCCATTTGGGAAGAAATAAGTATGGATTTTATAGTGAAGTTGCCTAAATCCCACGGGTTTGACGCTGTTTTGGTAGTGGTGGACCGACTCAGTAAATATGGCCATTTCATACCACTGAAACACCCCTATTCTGCTCGTACCATAGCTGAAGTATTTGTAAAAGAGGTTGTCCGACTGCATGGGGTCCCAATATCTATTGTGAGCGACAGGGATCCACTGTTTCTGAGTCTTTTTTGGAAGGAGCTTTTTAAACTGCAGGGTACTCAGCTGAAAATGAGCACAGCCTATCATCCTGAATCGGATGGGCAGACCGAGGTCGTAAACAGAGTATTGGAGGGTTATCTGAGGTGCTTCTGTTGAGAACAACCAAAGGGATGGAGTGCCGTACTACCCTGGGCGGAATATTGGTACAATACCAGCTACCAAGAGGCAGCGAGATGTACACCGTTTGAAGCAGTGTATGGACGGTCCCCCCCTTCTCTGCATAGGTTTATACCGGGGGAGACCTTAGTGGAAGCAGTAGGCCAGGAGTTGCAGACAAGGGACGAAGCACTAAAACAGCTGAAGTTTCATTTAGCAAGGGCCTAGGAACTGATGGTGAAACAGACCGATAAAAGAAGGAGACCGGCAGATGTGGAAGTGGGTGATTGGGTGTTCTTAAAGATCAGACTGCACAAGCAGTCATCAATGTCGTCCAGATTGCATCCTAAACTAGCCGCACGGTATTTTGGACCGTACAAGGTCATACAGAAGATTGGGGAAGTGGCTTTTAAGCTTCAACTACCAGAGACCGCACGGATACATCCAGTTTTCCATGTATCTCAATTGAAGAAGGCAGTGGGGGAAAGAAGCGTGGAGAAGGAATTACCAGGAGATTTGCAAATGGAGGGACCCTCTTTTTGGCCGATCAGAATTTTGGATAGAAGACAGATACAACAAGGGGAGGACGTGGTACACCAAGTGTTAATAGAATGGCAAGTGGGGGGACGGACAGCGTAACCTGGGAAGACGCCCTGACTATTAGAGATCAATATCCAGACTTCAACCTTGAGGACAAGGTTGATCATCAGGCGGTGGGTAATGTTAGGGGCTGGAAAGTATATGAGAGGAAAAGGTATAAGAGGGACCGAACGGTAGAAGCAGGAACCGAACGGTAAGAAGCGGGAACCAAACAGTAGAAGCAGGAACGGGAAACTAGGAAAAGTAACTAAAGAGATATTCTGAGAGAAGATATTCAGCAAAGCATAATTAGAGTAACAAAGATCATATCGTAATATATTATTCGGTAGATCTTAATATATTATTCAGTATAAGTTAAATATAGTAAATAGGATTATTTTCTAATATTCAGTACACTTTTCGGGGGGAATTATTTAGTATAAATAAAGGGGAAGCCTAGGGTTAAAGGCATGCTTTTGATTAGTGAGTTTATAAGAGAGGTTATGCTCTCAGGTAACTGACGGAGGTTATGCTCCCAGTTATTGGTTGTTTTCTTTGATTCAGTATTTTCCATTCAATAAAAGAGGTATTGTTCATTTATCTTCCAGTGTTATTGTCCTGTGAGGGTGTGTGAGGAAAGCACTCTAGTTACGATCCCTTATCGGATACGTAACAGTAATCAATAAAAGGAAACAACTCAAAGTTTAACAAAGAAATAGACAATAAATAATTATTATTCAATTAAACTGTCTGACAAATTCTACATCTAAAATAAATATTGAATATAAAAACAAATGCAATTGTTATAGACAATAAATATTGAATATAACAAACAAATATTGAATACAAACTTTCTTTTTTCTCAGTGGATTATCACTTAGTTAATCTGTTATTAGTTAAACTTTCAACTTTAAGTTAAATAAAACTGGTAATGCAAAGTATATTTATAAAAACATAATTGTCATAATTAAATTTCGTTAATCACACTTAAACAATATTTGTATTATTGAATCTGAAATGTGATGTAAGTGGACTCTTTAAATGATACAAGTCCAAGAAGAAGTTATGTTTTGATACCATCAAACATTCTGGAAGACAGATATACATTAATCTAAATAGATATACTTGAACCATCAATCTAAAATAATTTTGTTGAAATACGCACATTTTGCAATGTATTTAGAAGTTTCGATAGAATGTGGAGCTTTTATATACTCTGTTTACAGGTAATATTTTCATACATACATATGTATATTTTGATATACAACATTTTATTCCACTCTGCATCCATTCAATCTAATGAGGGTGTTGATCATGCTTTTCAATTAAGGCGATGATAATCATTGCTTGGAATGGTTCTGGCCAATTAAGCTCTTTATTTGGAATGGTTCTACATCTGATATTACTTAAAAAAACGAGTTTGATAGCCATTGTTGCATATGTAATAATACATATGAAAAATAACAGTAATATCCTAAAAAAAATGCAATATTCCCTCCCCTTTCGATTTTGAATCTTATGTTTGCATAAGTTAACTAAAGGAAGTAAAATAAATGTTATTTACCATTTGATTTAACACTTAAATTTCTAGAATCATGATAAATGGTGTCGTATTTTTTCCCATTTTTGTAGCTTTTAGAAGATGACACGTACATGATTGTAATTTTCTTCTAATTCACCTTTCCATTTTCCCTGTACTTTTTCTTGACAATAGTTCTATTCTGAATTTGACATATGTTTGATATGATATCTATTAAAAAATGGTCTTCTGAATTGCTCTGAATGTCGGTCCATAAGTGGATATGTTCTTCTTGCAAGCATTTTTAACTTTTGAATTTTTCCATCAGTGTTTCTTCATCAGACCTTGTTTCAAAGTGGATGGGTGAAAGTGAAAAGTTGGTTTCAAATCTTTTCGAAATGGCTCGAGAAAGTGCCCCATCCATCATATTCATTGATGAAATAGATTCCTTATGTGGTCAGCGTGGGGAAGGCAATGAGAGCAAAGCTTCAAGACGAATTAAAACAGATCTTCTGGTTCAGATGCAGGTATTAGTTTTAATTGTTTGTTGGTTTACTTATGAATTGCAATATTGCATATGCACAACAAGCTGTCAAGTTGCATATTTTCAATTGTTCTCTATCTTATATCTACGTCTCAAAGAAATGCTAGGTTCTGTTCTCTTTTACACTGTTTTATTTTAAGTTAAACCCAGCAATTACTACTTTGTATAATATTGTCAGAATATATGGCTTGCTTATCTGTTTTTATTCTCTCGTTTTAATTCACTTTTTTGCTATTAACATCAGGGAAGTTTCCAACATTTTCGGTATATGTTCTCTCTGTTTTATTTAATATAGTTTATCCACTTACATTGTAGGGTGTAGGGCACAATGATCAGAAAGTTCTTGTTCTTGCATCAACAAATACACCCTATGCCTTAGACCAGGTTAGACAGAAATGATATTTGTTCATGCAATCCCATATAGAATTAATACTATGTTGTTTTCACTACGCCACTTGTAATTGCAGGCAATGAGGCGAAGATTTGTTAAGCGCATATATATTCCACTACCAGATTTGAAGGCTCGCCAACACATGTTCAAGGCAAGTACAATGTACTTTGATTGTTGAATGGTGGATTTTGTTGTGCTGTATAAATATATGGGTTTAATATGCTATTTTGCAGGCTTAATAAATGAGCAGGTGCATCTGGGAGATACTCCTAATAACTTGACTGAAAGTGATTTTGAGTACTTGGTGAGCAGGACATAGGGGTTTTCTGGTTCAGATATCTCCGTCTGTGTAAGTTTGCCTTTATATGAAATGTTCAGTTTCATTAATCTTATACTTGATGAATCTCAAGTAAAAAATTTTTTGGACTTGCTCTTCAGGTAAAAGATGTGTTATTTGAACCTGTTCGCAAAACCCAAGATGCAATGTTCTTCTTTAAAAATCCCGAGGGTATGTGGATCCCGTGTGGACCAAAGCAACAGGGTTCTGTACAAACCACAATGCAGGATCTTGCTACAAAAGGACTTGCTTCTAAGGTATTTAATGCGTATTGTCTTTTATGGTAGTAGCACTGTTTCAAGTGTCTTCATTTTCTTAATGATAATTGGATAAGTGGAGTTGTCTTAGGACGAGCTTGTTATGTCTCTAATTGAAACTGGGAAGTGCTTACTACTTTGAAACTTATTGTAGATCCTTCCACCCCTATTACAAGGACAAATTTTGAGAAGGTACTCGCGAGACAAAGGCCTACAGTAAGCAAATCCGACCTTGATGTTCACGAGAGATTCACGAAGGAGTTTGGAGAGGACTTGTGCATAAAAACGTTTTATGGAAGGAATACATATAAGAGAGAAGCAATTTCTATTGAATTTTATTGTAAAGAAGATAGGACTATTTATTAGTGTTCTTATCTGTAGCCTCGGAGCATGTTATTGAATTCTATATTCTTGACATTTTATAATAATCACTGTCATTATTTTTATATGTGTTGTTCCATTGGGATTGGAAAGTAATGATGATCAGCGGCAGCAATAAGGGTATGTGGGAACATTTATTTGAGAGAACTGTGATATAAGAAGGGTGGGTGGGGATGGAGTGAGAGTGAGATTGGAGAGGGATTTGTTGGTGTGTGAATATATGTGTGGTGGAAGCGTTGGGAGGAACGTGAGCGGTTGGGGACTAGTTAAAATTAAGGTTATTTCCATCCTTGTTAATAGTTGGATTGTAAGCTTATTTCTCGTTATAATAAGTAGATCAAATTTTATAACATTTATAACATATTATAATGTACAAAATTTTTTGCGTTATAATATTTTCTATCCTATTATAACGTACAAAAAACTTTTACGTTATAATATCATCCTATTATAACGTACAAAAACTTTTACGTCATAATACCTTTTACCATATTATAACGTATTTCAGAAACTACGTTATAATATGTTCAGACTTATTATAAAGTAAATTTTTGCTACGTTATAAAATGTGCAGACTTATTATATCGTCCATAACTATATCTTCAGTAACTATGTTATAAAAAGCCATTTTTATACGTTATAAAAGGTCTTTTTTATACTAGTATAAGCGAATCTTACGCTGCTTCTGACATTCGGATTTAAGTCGATCAACCACTCCTTCTTGCCTGTCATGTGATTGGAGCAACCCGTATCTAAATATCAAGTATCTTCTTCTTCTGCATGTCCTGAATCATGTGACATCAACACGTGTTCGATTGTTTCTTGACATCTGTCTTTGTTGCATATCGCAAGTTTCCGCGTCTTAATTTCTTGACTCTTGTCTTTATCGAAAGTCTCCTTTTTTTGTGTTGACTTCCACCGTTGCATTTCTTTATCAACAACAATAGTACTCATAAGAAAAACATGATCCAAATTTGGGTAAGTTTATTTTCAAAATAGAGGTTTTTATTTATTTTTTATCTAAGTTCATTTATCTTCATATATTATTATTATCATACTTTATATTTTTTAAAATTACAGTAATGATAGAAAAAATACAATAATTGATCAGACATTATAATTTTTTTTCTAACTGGTTTTAACGTTTTAGAAAATTGAGTCATCAATCACATCAAATGGAAACTAAAAGAATTGCACGAAATTGTTAGTCTTTCATAGACTTCTTTGTATAAAAGCAAATTAAGCTACGTCTCTCATGCTTTGGCAGTGTAAACTTTCTCAATCCTCTTGTTCCCACCTGTGCCCTCACCTTCAAACCTTTTCACATGTGAATAACATGAGACATTGAAGTAAATAATGAAACTGCTCATGTACTCATGATTCATCTTCTTGGTCGAAATACACTATTTCAGTTCTCTTCAAAATATTCAACATTGCAACCATCATGATCATAAGTCTTTTCTTCATCTCCTATTTTCGTATATACTGATGAGTCGTTATTTCTTGAACTATATTTAGTTTATTGCACTTAAATAAATCAGAGAATTGTGTTTAATTGTCTGTTATTTTCCCGTTTTCCGAATTCTGCTTAATTTGGTCGGAAATTCGTATTTTCGCTAATTTGGATTTTCTAAGCTGATTAATTGCATTTTTGGGTGTAGGGAAATTTTGGAAACATTATTTGGAGCATTAGGATGTGGCGTGACACATTAAAGACTCAACATTTAGTCATTTAAATTTTAATTAAAGTTGTAATTTCGTTTTCTAGAAATGTTAATTAGAATTAGGTGTTTTGGACCCTTTTAGGGGCAATTTTGTAAAAAACCCATGTGTAGGACATATGGCTTTTAGCTAAGGTTTCATTAGAAGGTGGTCCCCACCAATTTTAGAGTCTTGGAAGGTCTTTAGAGGGGAGAATGCCGAGACACACTCTTGGGCTCCCATAGCCACACTTCATACTTCATGTTTTTAAACTTTTCTCTCATAGGGTTTCATGGATGAACATGCCTTAAGGGAGCTTGCTTGGTATTTCGGTTTTGGGCCACTTTCCATGAATGAGATGCAGATTTTCTTCTTCTCTTAACTTGCTCTTGGTTGTCTTAGCTTATTGTTGGTCAAAAACCATTCATTTCTACTTCCATTTGCTTTTGTTGATGTTGAAGCTTAAGCTTGTAAGCTTGTTTTTGCCTTTTCATGATGGATGTTGGTTTTGAGTGACTTTATATTTCGTTTTCCTCTCCTTTGCTGCTGTTCCTCATGTTTTTCTTTGCATTTTATTTGGTTGGATGATAAAAATGGAGTTCTATGTGAGTTTTGGGTTGAATAGAGCTTAACTTGATGTGTAGGTGTTGTGGTTTGGGCTCTTTCTTCTTGATTTTTGGTTTTGATGTTTGAAGCAAGGATGGAACCAGATTTTGGGGTTATTATTGTGGCTGGACAGAGCTTGAATTGGTAGCTTAATTATCATTTTAGTTTTTGCAAAGAAATTTGAAGAGAAGAGAGTTAGAACTTGGGTTGAAGGAGTTAAATTTTGTGTTTGATGTGTTAGAATGATTTTACATGTGCAAGCTTGGTTTCTAGAGCTCATTCTCGGTATTGAGAAGAGGAAGAAAGATTATGAAGGTGTGTATTGGTGAAGAAAACGAAAATGAGTGTAGTAAGGAGAGAGAAATGCACATTTAATTTTTACCACTTTTAGCCAAGCAAAAGGAGATGCTTCTTTTAACTAAAGGAATTTTTTCCACTTTGGTTTTGTCTCTTGCATTGTTGCAGCCGAGAATTGCAAGGGGATGAGAGGTCTTTGGTGTTTATTTTTCATTTGACCTTACTTATGTGGCACAAGGGTAGGAGAAATTGAGCACTTTTTGACTTGTGGACTTTTTGAAGCATTGTTTGCAACCATTGCATTGTAGTTCACGTTTTTTTTGTGCCTTGGTGTGTACAATCATGTTTTTGCTGCATGGGAAGGGAGGAAAACATGGTTTTATTGTGTGTTTAAGGCACATGCTTATTTCCTTGAAGAATGGTGCACATGGGATAAGAAGTCAACACATTTTGGTGGCTTATTGAAGGTGGAAATTGAAGTTTGACTTGTTGAAACATGACTCACGGCCAAGAGGTTTCCTTAGGCCATTTGGACTTTTAATTTATTCGTTAATTGCATATTGGGTCACTTAATTTGCTAGAAGTAAAATAGGCTTGTTAATTTCTCTTGTTTTAACTTAGTTTAATTAGTAGGTTGAGTTGTTTTTCATCCACTTAATTTAGTGTTGCATTTTAATGGCTTTAATTGTGTTTGGATATTTATCTATTGCAGTGTTCAATTTTCTTTTTCCATTCACCATGTTGTCTATTTTGTTTGGTTTGTTTACCTTCTTGCATTTCCATTTTCCTCACTTGGTTTAGAGATAGTTTGGTCTCAATGTAGAATCGTTCGGTCATCTGTAGGACCGTTCGGTCTTCATGCTTTGTCCATTTATTTTAAGGTTTTCAATAATGTTGGGTTGTATTTAATTTCCAGTTTTATTTTTAATTTCGTCATTGCATTAACAAAAAAACCTTTCACAACTTCCTCCCACTTCGTGTTAGACCTAAGACTCGAACCACATTTGGTCCTTGAGAGACGACCTATGAGTCACTTCCTAGCACTATACTGCATTCCTAATATGCAATCAAATTTGTATGGGCGGCGACACCCCATCATGTGTTGTATGTTCAGCTTCAACTTTATGAAGACTTTTCCTGCATGTTTCACGTAAAGTCAAGTAAATTATTTAAATTAAATATAAATTATTTAATTTAGTATAAATGAAAAATTATCCAATTTATAATGAGTATAAAGAATTTAAATTCAGTATATAAATGAAAAAATAAATCCAATTTATGATGTAAATTATTTCAGTTGACTATAAAGGAAACAATTGATCCAATTTATGATGAATATAAAGAAAACATGTGTAAATTATTTAAATTTTGTATAAATTATTTAATGGAGTATAAACAAAATAATTGATCCAATTTATGATGAATATAAAGGAAACATGAGTATTTAATTCAGTATAAAGAAAAAAATTAATAAATTAATCCAATATATAATGAGCATAAAGGAAACATGACAATTTTTTATGCACAAATTCCTTTAGTAATTTGAATTTCCATAAATGTAATTCATATTTTAACTTATTTTTAATTTTTTTTTCTCTGGTAATCAATTACAAAAACACTCAATTACAACAGCACTGTAATTGATTATTAGACCCTTTTATTCAAATCTCAACACTATAGTGGTGGAATCAATTACCAGTAGAGTCGTTCTCTCTGCATGACTTTAATATTGTGTAATCGAATAGATGTGCTCGTAATCAATTACTAGTATCTGAAAACATGTGGAGGGTGCTGATAACGGTTAATTTTACTTCTTTTTGTGTATATATTAAAAAAACTTCTTCATAGCTTTTATTTTGTTTTATTCTAAAATAATAATATATTTTTTTTAGAATTATTATTATTATTATTATTATTATTTTGGGAAGCACTAACGAACCAATACTCCTATTTTTCAATTGCACATTAAAAATGATTAAATCAGTTGCACATTGGAAATAATTAGATGGGGATAATATTGTAAATATTTTCCCTCCCGCAAATCTCCTCCCTCAAGGACATGGGATATTGAATTCATCCCGCAAATCAATGCCTTGAATCAATTTCAAATCCTTACAAGTGAACATGATCTTTCCTCGCAAATTCGTCTTTCACCATATCTTAATATATCATTTGAAACAAACAAAGCCTTAGTCTGTGTGAGTTTGTGTGACAACGATAAGTATGTGAGACTCATTTGTCTATGTGACTGGGAGTCAAACGATAAGTTTGGGTGAATGCTATTAGTCGTAATATTTTGATTATTGTACTATTGGATATTATATATGCTTTGTTCTTATTCAAATAGTTCACCCATACATGTTTATTGTTGTTGTGTGTTTACTACAATGATCGTATAGTATGAAAATAGATAGAAATACAGATGATTTTGGAACTGCTAATTGATGAAAGAGGGATCTACGATGGTAATTTTATAAGGATCTTTTAGAAGTTTATGGAAATAATTTATAATTTGTAATTGATGTTTTACTTATTTAATTTGAGATATGGATAGGTATGTTTTAAATTTATAATAAATTAAGGAGTTATTAAAGATCAGGGCATGAAGTTCTCAAAGTTTGTAAACCTAGTGTATTTGAGCCACAGAGAAAAAAAAAATGAATAGCAAATATGTGAAAAGGAGAAAACTGAAAAGACACATTGTATTCGAGTGGAGAGAAAGAAAACAAATAGCAATTATTAGAAAAGAGGGAAACTGACAATGAGGTAAGAAAATATCCTATAATTTACTAGAACGGTTTTTCAAAAGATCTCTTATACTTACCAAGGGTTTCTAAAATCCCTGTTATGTTAATGTCTTACTAAAGGTTACTATAACCTCCGCTGTCAAACCTACGCTAAAATCAAATATTTTTGTAGTGTTTTATTATGTTGTTTAGAATAGTATTGATATTATTGCACTTAAAAAAATATGGTATGAATAAATGGATAATTTCTTTATTGCACACAGATAAATAAAGAAAGAGATATTTTAATATTTTAATAATCATTCACATTTATATAAAATATAATGGATTATGTGGCGAGTAACAAAACATTATAGTCTAAAGACTTTTCCTCAGTCTAAGACGTGAATGAGTGAAACTTGTAAGAAGCCAAAAATATACATAGATATATATACTTATTAATAATAAAAAGAGCAATCAGCGTTTTAAGAAAAAGGAAAATGAGCAATTTTCTTTTTAATAAAACACTATTATAATCAAAATCAGAAAAAGCAACTCATTTCCTTAAGAGCTTCCTTTTTCTAGAAAACCTTGTTCTTCATTTCTCTATGTTTTCTCTCTATCAAATCTCTTCACTGAACCGTTAAAATTTTGACACGTAGACGCTTAAATGATCCTGACACCGAGGGCTTCAAATTGCACCGATCAATTTTTGGGTTTCTAGCGGTAAGTTGTTCTTCACTGTTTTGGAACCCTAGACCATGCAATCTGCTGGTTGCATGTGTCTTTTGCCTTTTTTTCTTCCGCTGCCTGTCCTATCCTAACTCTAAGAGCTGTTATTGATCACTGTTTTGTGGTCTTTAGGGTGCAGTCTAAATTCCTTGTGACTCTGGGTACTGTAGAGGCGGGTCTTAAGCTAAATTGTGAAAGTACAAGGTAAGGGGAGCTAACCTTGAGTCTTTTGTTTCTGTATGATCTTGAATTTAGACTATGATTATGATCTTGATTCTCTTTATGGTTTTAGAATGAAATTATGTTTCTGTTATATATTTTAAATTGGTGAACGAAAGCACCAAATGTTATGCAACAAAAAAAATTCAAACACACACTGTACAATAAAAGTTTACTGATTGTATATTTCAAAATGAAGAAAAAGTAATACAATCAGAAATGGATTATTCAAAACATTCCAGCATTTTTCTTATCAACTCAAAAAAAGGATCCTCCTAGTAGAGAGGATAGTCACGGTCACTGTTTCATTTCCAGGAGCATAGTACCTGAGAAAAGAATGTAAGGATTAGGGAATTTGTTTCAGGAGAGAGAATGAAGAATATAAGAGGAAGAATTGTACTACAGATTTCCTGCTACCCCAAGTCTTGCAACGTCCTATTTGATATTCTTTTTCTGTTGCTCCTTCTTGGTTCCTTGATTTCATAATTGTTTGCCAGCTGTCCCCTTTCAGTAACGAACTCTGGATTTGTCTCCTTATGCATTATATATTCCATGTGGCCATCCATTTCAGAATTATCTTAGTAGACACCTCAACATTATTTTTCTTCCTAACACACAACACCAACACTTCATCTTCGGTCTTCTCACGTTCTATCAGCCCCCACAGCACGAACAATTCCTCTTCGAAAATGAAATGCTCCAAAAGTGAAATTAAGGACAGCAAAGTGAAATCCAAAAGTGAAATCAAGCTCAAAAAAGTGAAATCAGACTTTACTGAATAAAAGCGTTTCATTTAGTAAGTAAAAGCCAAATTCACCCTTCATCACATTCATAGAATGTGGGCCCACTATGTGACTTCCTTCTGGAAGACTAGAAGTATAGGACGTAAAATTTGGGAGAGCCACCAACTCAATTCCACTCTTGACAATGTAAATTCCATCTCACCCCATAGCTATCTTTCTCAGCATGGTACTAATTAAAAACAAAACACACAAGGGAATGGGTTTAGCTTTCACATTGATCCCCTATTAACATAAGTCAATAAAAATTTGGGTAGGAGATTGAAAATTCATTCACTTTATCTTAGCACGAGACTCTCTTTTCTGCTCAAATTTTTCTCGAGCAAAACTTGGCAATGACCACATGTAATCTTTTTTTTTTAGTTTATACAAATACATGTTGATTAAAAACTATAGGTATGATGTTCATTTGTGTTGACCGATTGTTTTTGTGTTCTTCTTCAGAGGCGTGTTCTCATTTCTCTTTTATTGACGACAACAGTTTATTTCGACGAACCCGCCTTCAAGAAGGTTAGTGTTCGTTTTTGTTTTTTTTTTCGTTTTCAATAACTTTTTTGTTGTATTGTTGAACTTGTTTGTTGTTCATACTACATGTTACAGATCCAAGTATAGGGTAAAATTGAGAGTGTATTCAAAACAAACCCAAATGACTTGAAAATTTGTTCAAAGCATCAAAATATCATGAGAAGCCCCACAAAAAACTTTATATCAAAATTCAAAGTGAAATATTTTTACAAAGTTTGGAAAAAAACAAAAAAAAAAGGTGATGAAAAATAGAAGTGACGACCTGACCAGTTAAGGCCAGAAGCGCATCGTCAGCAGAAGGGACGAGCAGACTGATGCACACTAGAGGCGAACCGATCGACCTAACCCAAGGTCCAACTAAGAGTTTTTTAACTGCAACAACTTAAATATAAGTTATTGGAGTTGGAGTTATCGTGGTTGCTGGCACTAGACTTACCCTTCAATGGATCCTCGTTAAGGGATTTAGATTGTAGTCATTCTTATTACTAGACTCAATGAGTCCAATATTGTTATTTATTGTCACTACTTCCCCATGTCAGGATTGAGTAATTTCGTGCGGTTAATGCCTTCCTTGGATGTAGTACCTATTTCTCAGGCTCCCTCTCCAAAATCGAACTTTAATTCTCCATCACCTGTCACTACTATGGTAGGCCACCATATACCATCGAAAGTTGATAGAGCAGAAATTTGAATGATGCATCGTAGGCACAAGGGTCGTGCGATCCGACGAGTTATCATGAATCATCAAAGCAACAGATAGACCCTACGTCGAGCTTTTATCTAATACATGCATCCCTTCCAGAAGTCGGGGTTTATTGCACGTATTAGCTCTAGAATTTCTACGGTTATCCGAGTAGTAGATACCATTAAACAAACTATAACTAATTTAATGAGCCATTCACAGTTTCACAATCTGAATTAGTTCATACTTACACATGCACGGCTTAATCTTTGAGACAAGCATATGACTACAGTAGGATCAACCAGGTAGCATTCGTGGCTAACGACCTAGCGCTGCCTGCAAGGGCTCTTACAAGAAAGCTGCTAATTACCGAAGGATTCTTACCGAAGGTTTCTGGGCCTTCGGTAAAAGCTGATATACCGAAGGCTTTCGCCCCTCGGTAATGGGCAGCGATTTTGTCACGTTATATGGTGCTTACCGAGGGTTTATGTCCTTCGGTAATGGGCAGCGACTTTATCGAAGGATTTTTGCCCGTCGGTATGTTCATTCACTTAATGAAATCAGAATTTGGGATGCCAGACTTTCATTTTCCCCAATTTTCTCCTCAGCGAAAGCTTCCCCCTAACTTTCAGACCCAATTTCTCTTCAATCTCCCAGGCCCTTCTTTCTCGACTCATTAGTTCTGATCAGAGGGTGGTGTCGCAGCGTGAGGAGGTGTTGTCGCTAGGTCAGAGGGTGGTTTCGCGGTGTGGGCAAAGCTTGTAGCT
Organism: Vigna mungo; assembly: GCA_036885675.1. Taxonomy (NCBI): domain Eukaryota; kingdom Viridiplantae; phylum Streptophyta; class Magnoliopsida; order Fabales; family Fabaceae; genus Vigna; species Vigna mungo. The sequence goes on along the minus strand of CP144697.1, from coordinate 33,540,517 downwards.
GGCGAGGAAGGCGTGACGAAGTGGCTTTCACTGCATGAGAAGGGCTTCGCGAGAGAGGGTATCGGAGGTGCGGGTTGTTGCTGCCGTAGAGGTAAGTTGTTTCTTTTGTGAATGGGGTTTGCGTGGTTTAAATCAAAGAAGGGGACCAAGGAACATTGGTTCTCTGAAGAATGTTGTTTTGATTTTGATTGTACTTTGTTGCAGTGATTTGTGCTTTTTAATTTAAGAACAAAGAAGTTTGTAGATGTGCTAACTTTTGACTTAGACTAACTTCATTAGGATTTGCTCTAGTGTATCAAATTGTATGTTGTACTGATTGGCCTTAGCACATACCAAACTATCATCCATGGGGTGTGTTCTGACAAAGATTTGTAGTGGTTTTTTGGCTATGGGAAACTCTAGTCTCTTTCTCTTGTTCACATCCAAGATAGGTTCGGATACTGATCCTATTTGATTTGAACTCATTCCCTTGTGCTGTTCCTTGTTTATCTCTTGAAGATGGGACTCAAGCTTTGTGTACTTGCTGCATATAACTTGAAACATCACTCTTAGAGCATCAATCACAACGGATAGAATTTCTCTTAACTAAAAGCAAACGATGATGAGAAAACTGTTAAATATGAAGCTCTCTTAGCATATAAATTATAATAAAATATTGGACAGGGGTAGTTGAGATGAGTGAGTGAAACGAAAGAAATGGGAAAAGTATTCTTCAAACAGATTCTAGTGACCATTATTAGGGAGCAATATTCATTGAAGAAGAGAAAAATAAGAAAATTCTGATTTAAAAACAGGAAATGCTTTTACTAAGACATTGTCCTCACATTGGACAACAAAATTGTTTCATTTTGTAACCTGTTTATGACAACAAGTTTGTCTATTACAACATTGACTGTATCAGTATGATGCTAGTTTCTGGATTTCAATACTGCTTATCACAGACCACTCTTCATGGAAATACTAAGACACGCCCTTTGTTTTTAAGCATATTGGAGGTGATGCTTCTCTCATGTGAAGCTTAGATATCACAATCTCTGCCGTCCAAGTTGAAATGTGTATTATTATTTAATATTCATAGCTGCAAAACTTATGATTACTTTCCCTTATTTTTTTTCTTGATTTTGCTTATTTGTATACACTGAATCATTGCTTATTGCCATCATCATATCCCTCAATGGTTCATTTACCATCAGAGCTAATTTAGTACCGATTCAGTTTTTTTATGTACAAAATAAGTAATCATGGATCACTCAGAACTGGGTTTTAAGATAATACGGGACCTATCAAAATAAAGACAAACATATGCAGCTCATACTTATTTCTTGAAAAGTAGTTTTCAGTTTTTGTCACTGACAGTTCTATTGCTTTTCATTGATTGCATGGTTATGGTTGTTCAGATATAAAGAAAAGAAAAATAAATTTTTGTGCTTCTAAGTGACAATGTAAAAGCATTTCATAAGAACAATCTAGATTCAATTTTTTTTTACCTTGAAATATTTTGGAGGAATTGTGTTTCCTGCTCTATGTTGACACCCTACATTTGGTAATATGCCTTATTTCATTGACATGTGACTAGCTTCCTCTGTTTCCTCTTTCTACTCTATGTAGAAGTGAATCAAGCAAGGCCTAGAAGAAGCCATTTATTTTGGCTCTAGCTTTCCTCACTCACTAACTGTTTTAGATAAACACACTATTATTAAGCTTTCCTCACAGCCTATATGCTAATAACTATTCATTCTGACTTTATAGAAGTTAGAGGCAAACTAACTACCTTACATATAGTTAAAACCGTTTGTCATACAATTTTCCTTCTAATATATGGAACATTGAGTAACTTGATCTTGCTTTGTACAATTTATATAAAATTTGGAAATGAGATTTAATAATGTTGCTTAAGCATTTAGAATTGATACATGTAATCGCTTTTGCAGCTAGTGGAGCTGGTTGAATTATTTCTTTTGCTTGTACGAGATTTGGATTCAATTGAAAAGGTTAGATTACTTAAATTGTTATGTTTGTCACAAGTTAGTAACTTTTGGTGCATCTGATATTGCATATTATGTTAATGATACAATTTTGTACTCATGAAAACCTTCATGACTTAGGAATGATTTGATTTTGATCTTTAGGTTCTGATTGTGTCTCTTATTATGCCAGCCATGATTTGGTTTGATTTTTTTTTCTCAATTTATTTTAAAATCTGTCCAGTTTTGTAACAAGTCATGGTACATGGTTTCAATTGTATATAATGGGAAAGTGTTCTGCATTTTGAACATGTTATGTGTAGCTGACTGGTTGATCAATATTAATTAGACTAAATTTATGACCTTAACAATGTGAGATTATAATTTAAAGGGATATGAGATTATGTTTTTGAAGAAAGATTTACCACATACGGTTATCCATTAGATTAAATAGAGATGAATAACCACTCAAGAATAACCATTAGGTAGGTATTGATAACTATAAATATATGATGATTATGTTAATCTGGAAGTTTAAAGCTTATATCCTATATCCTTTGGACACTACTGGCCACCTCTCCCTGAGAAATTATCCTTTTTACAACCTTATAATTACAATCAAGTTTCCAATCTTAGTTTCCAATCAAGTTGCTTTCTCTTCTCATTGCCTAACAACATCAAGACAAATAAGATATCTCAAAAGAGGAAGAGCAACATGCAAAGGAAATAAAAACTTAAGAGCTCAGAATTATTTATTTCAACTCAGTTTCACATTATGAATAGAAATGAACTTTGCCCTGTAACTTTCTCTGGTATCATTGTTATGATGATCATCATCATCATGACTTCTTGCTCTTAGTCTTAAAACAGCACTTGATACAAAATCATACTGCAGATGTCTTATAAGGTAACAAATAATATAAATTATGCTCATTTCCACATCAACAATTTAAACCCAATAGCCTCCTTCTTGATTAATTTCCATAGGCCATGATTAATTGGAGCTCAAAAAATGCAGTAAAAGCTACAAAAACTCATGAAAAAAACTATTCACTAAAACTATATGTTAAACATACCACCAAAGAGGTGAGAGTCAAACAGTGGCTGAAATTGGAATTCTGCACTAGAAAAATGGACTAATTTTGGTGGTTTGATACCCAAAACTGTATGGAAGTGTCTCAAACTCACAAATAACAGTTCAAGCAACTTTAATTCATGATTTTGAGTGTGTTTAAACTTTAAAATGACTTAATATCTGTTGACAACTGAAAATCATCATTCCACTTCCATTTTTACCCAAAAATTGATGGTTTCAAATGCAAATATGCATATAGGCCAAGTTTTGACCAAATGAACAGTGCCAACACTTTTAAACCATCAATTTAGGCTTGCTCAAGCTATACAACAACAAAGAAATAGCAGATTTCGAAATTCACCTCTGCTGTACCAAATTATGCAGCAAAATGCACCAATAAACCACCTAAAACTAGTTTTCCAAGGATTCTAAAGCTGGACAGCAAAGAAAAATGAGTTAATGAAGTGTAATTGCACAGAACTAAGCTAAAATTGAAGTGCTTAATACGAATAAAATGAAACTGGACCAAATCAAAGATGCTAGCATGGTGAAAGCACTTCAAAGTGTAACATGTTTATGATTCATTTCAAAGTGTAAACACAATTAAAAAAGTCAATTAGAAACTTGTAAGAAACTGTCCTAACAAGTTTAAAAGGGTAAAACCTAGCTAATTAGACACTCACACTGCAAAAACAACCTATAACTCAAAATATGACACCCTAGAACCTAAAAGTAGTTGCTAGAATAGGCTAAAAATGGTCATAATGCATGGTGTCTTTAAGTATTAACCAAAGCAGTCAAAAAACTATGTACACAAGTTTTAAAACATAAAAGAAAGATTAAAATAAGGGCAAAATTCGAAAATACAATGAAATTAAAGATTTGACTATTAAGGACCTAATATTACACTACTTAAAACCTAAAAAGTGTGCTAAATAGGTTACAATTTCGAAATTAACCTATGGAAACCTAAGAATGCATAAGGTTGTTATCCTAACAAGTTTAAAGTACCTAAATAAAGTTAAGAAAGATGTCAAAGTGGATGAAGTACCTAAATCTCAAAATTTGGCTAGTTAAACCTAAAAAGTGTACTAAATAGGTAAGAAAATGAGAATTGACCTAAAGTAACCTAAGAGTGTGTATTCTAAAAATCCTAACAAGTTTAAAGTTGTTAAAGGAAGCTAAGAAACATGTCAAAATAGATGAAGTACCTAAATCTCAAAGTTTGCCTACTTGAAACCTAAAAAAGTAGATGAAGTACCTAAAAATCACTACTCAAACCTAAAAAATGGTGTACTACAATTGCAAACTGCACTTAACTAGGAAAATAAACTAGAAAGAAAGTATCCTAACATGTTTAGAATGGTAAAACCTAGCTAATTAAGAATTGACACTACAAAAAATACCTAAAACTCAAAATATGACAAGTTAGAACCTAAAACTAGTTACTAGAATAGGCTAAAAATAGTGAATCTGAGTTCTAGTTTTGTTTTGTGCCTAATTAGAGTTCAAACAAGTGTATTATGATGAACTAAAACTGTTGAAATCAAGTGCAAGTTTCCTAGCATAAATTTGTTATCAAACATGCATTTAGACCATGACTGGCTGTTCAATATATATGCAGGTCTGTTTGTGGATTGAAACTGTTATGCAGGTTTGTGTCTGTTGTGAACATGATATGCAGGTATGTGTGGTAGACAAGAAAAACAAATACAACACATTTTTCCATGCATCATACCGAAGGCTTTACCGAGGGCTAGTAGCCCTGGGTAATTACCGAGGGCCAGAAGCCTTCGGTAATTACCCAGGGCCCGCCGACGGCCGAAAGTTTATAGTTCATGAAATAGGGGTTCTAAGGAGTGGTAAAAAAAATTCAACCAAAACCAATAATCATAGTTATCAACACCAAAAACTACAAGTTAATACTACTACTGTCATAGTTTTTTGTGTTTTTCTTATAGTTTATAGTTCATGAGGTACAAAATACCAAAAACTAGATTATATTTGTTTTTTTTTTTTTACTTTTTAGTCTCATAAAGCTGTAAAAATGGATCACTATTAATTAAAAAAAGAGTTGATTTACATCGAATATTGTCTTATGTTCAACATTAATTAACGTCAAAAGGTAATTTCTAATGTCAATTAATGTCAAATGTTTTATCTCTGATGTCAATTTAATGTCTTCCGATATGACGTTAGTATTTTTTTTTACGTTAAATGCCAAAAAAACACAGATTTCAAACCCTTTTTTACGATAGTGTGGGAGCAAAAGTTCAACCAAACATATCACAAAGACCTTTATGCCAATGGTCTAGATTAGTACTAGAAGACTGAAACATGCTTTAGGAACAAAGGACCAATTATCGATAAACTTCAAGAAAGACTCGAAATTTAACATTATCACATCGCTACTAAATTTTGGATTTTCACGGTACTCACAAAACGTTGAATAATGTGATCCATTTAATATTTGGTTTTATGGGAAATATCATGGTTTTGCTTGCATCACTTGTGGAAGTAAGAAAGGAAAAAAGAAATAGACTCAACCTTCTTGCAATCCATGGACTCATTATAAAACTTAAAGATTAAAAATACAGAAACGTAACACCAAAACCAAACAAATTCTTTGAAAATAATATTCAAAAAATTTATCTATAAACAGCTACCATCAGTAAATTTGGACTTGGTTTTATTATACTTAAAAGAAATAGGATGAATGAATGAGTTGTAGGGCATTCTCAGTGGAGAAATCTTATTGAATGGATAATTTCTTTATTGTATACATATATAGATTAGTGGATTAAAATAAGAAGATATTTTAATGTTCTAATAATTATTCACACTTGTATAGAGTAAAATGAATTATGTGATGTATAGAGTAAAATGAATTATGTGATGAGTAGAAAGAAATTCTGATCTAAAGGCTTTTCCTTGGTCTAAAGGTGTAAATAGAATTAATCTTGTGTGTGATAAGATAAAATTATTTGTTAATGATTTTGTAAAATAAATGCATGAATGTAATAAATTCAATATTAATACTTGTATTTAGAGAATTGAGTTAAAAATATTTGTATTTGTCGCAACCGAAAATCGCGACGGGACGATGACGATCCAAAAGAGAAACTAGTTTGAGAAAAAAGAGTTTTGGAGTCGCCACCATAGTTTATTCTGGAAAACTATGGAAAAAACCATAAAAGATAAGGCAAGGTCTACAAAACCAGACTCAGGGTCCGGGAGTCGGTTACGTGTAGGGAAGGTATATGCACCCCACACGCCTGCCCGAAGGCAGTACCTTTAACTAAAAACGCGAATTTGATGTGGTTTTGAAAAATGTTTAATTTCCCCTAATCAAAATAAAATTTAACTCTAAAGAAAACAAAATATTTTTTTGTGTTTTTTGTGCCCGACAAGGACTGACCTTGCTCCTACGTATTCTCAGTTAGACTGAGAAATCAGGGTTACGTAGTTCTTTGTGAAAATTGATTGTTGTTTGAAAATTTGGATGTTTTATATTTTGGTATTTTTATTTCAGAAAGAGAAAAGGTTTTAGCACGAGGACGATGCGAGCGATCACACACGCGGTTAAACCTTTAAAATCTTTCTGTCATTTTATAAAAAGGAAAAAAAAAAGTCTTAGCGCGAGGCTGATGCGAATGATCGCACACACGCTTAAACCTTTAAAATATTTTTGATTATTTAATAAAAGGGAAAAAAGGTCTTAACGCGAGGCTGATGCGAACGATCGCACACATGCTTAAATCTTTAAAATATTTTTGATTATTTAATAAAAGGAAAAAGGTCTTAATGCGAGGCTGATGCGATCGATCGCACAAACGCTTAAACCTTTAAAATATTTTTGGTATTTTTTTAAAAGAAGAAGAAAAGGTGTCCAGCACAAGGACGATGCGTGCGATCACACATGCGGTGGCCCCTTTAAAAATATTTTTGGTATTTTTATAAAAGAAGAAGAAAAGGTGTCCAGCACAAAGACGATGCGTGCGATCACACATGCGCTGGACCCCTTTAAAAATATTTTTTAATATTTTTGAATATTTATTGAAAAAAAAAGATAAAATAAAATAAATAGGTAAATACTAAATAAAATAAAAAGTAAGAATAAATACACTAAAAGTTAAAATAAAAAAAAATAAAAAAAATAAAAAAATAAAAATAAAAATAAAAATAAAAATAATAAAAAAATAATAAGAGAATAATAAGTAAATGGGGTGGTGGTGCTTAAATAAGAAAAAGGAGTGTCTAAACCTAATTTACTCCTAATAATAGATTGGGCCTAAGCCCAAGGGAAAGAGAGTGTAAACATGAAAAACAAAGGCATAGAAAGGCAACCACCGAAGTGGCCTAAGCCCATGAAAATGTGGTGCAGATTAGTAGCAACGGGGGGTGTGGAATTAAATCTTATATCCTGGTTTTCTTTTTAATTGAAATTTTATTATTCTTCTGGGCTTGGCTCCACGGCCCAACATTCCCAAATCCATCCTCAGAAACCCTAAGGGGTCTCCCAAAGTGCAACTCATTTCACACACTCAGAAACTAAGAGGCCAAATCTCTCCCTCTCAATAAACCCTAGAGGCCTCCCACTCTACCATTCATGCAACCTCCCATCACCACCGGCAGATGCCCCTCCCACAGCTACCGCGCCGCCGTTCCCACTCGATCAGCCACGGCGACGCCGGCGCACTTGTCATCGTCCGGCCAGGAACCTTATCGCCGACCGCCCTCTCTCTTCCTCTTCGCGACTCGTCCCAGGGTTGGGGTTTCTTCTCCAATGCGCCGGCGCTTCCTCCGACAGCCACGAGCCACTTCCACTTCGAACCGGCCACTGCCACTGTTGTTTACGGTAGTTCGAACTCTTAGACACTCCCTCCTATGCATGACAGAGGGGTTCCGCTACTCCTATTTTCTTCTATTTCTGGTTGGGTTCGAATGTAGGATGATGGGGGTTTGGGCTGAATGGGTCAATGTTGAACAAAGGTGCAAGCGAAAAAAGGGCAAGGTTTCCGTCATCTGATCTGGTTTATGATTGTTGCAGTTGATAGAGGTAGAAGAAAACAAAAGTTGTGTTCCTGCTAGAACTGGGTGTGAGTTTCTCTGACGGTGTCATGTGTGTTGGATTGTGGAAACAGAGACAAAGAAATGTTTTCGATGTATGTTTGGTATTGTGCGTGTGTGTTTGGTATTGGGCGTGTATCAAAGGGGGCTTGGGCTTCTATCATGGTGGTTAGGAGTGATTGTGATACGAAGGGAAGGTTAATCTGGTGGTGAAAGAGAGGGGTGATGGGGCTATGACGGCATGAGGATTTCCGGTGGAGGAGATTATACGATTGGGGTTCTAAGTGGCTGGCTTTCTAGTTTGTTTTGTATAATGCAGGTTGAGGGGTGATGGTGTGAGTTCAGATATGGCGGTGAGTGAAGGCGTGGTGATGGCGGGGGAGACTAGAACTGTGAATGGTTGTGGATGTCGGGAATAGAGGAGGAAGAGTGATAGCTATATGGTGGCCAACAGAAACGCAATGAGAACGGTGGTGGTGGCGTTGTGAACAACTTAAGGAGGCTGAGTTAGTTTTTCTTTGCTTGGTTGTTAACTCCATTGGGTGCAGGTGAGAAACACAGAGCATGGGACAGTGTGGGATAGTGATGGAGAACGGGAAAGATTCAAGTCACATGATCATACACAACATGATAGATAAAATTTCTCATAGCAGTCAAAGCAGCGATGCAACAATAACTTGCTCAAGGACAAAAGATATGGAGCGCGAGGAGGTATTACTTACCTCTTGAGGACTCGATTGCTGGTGCCAACCTTGCGTATCCGATGGGTCTCCTTCTCCTCCCTTTGTGTAGTTCCAAATACTGCTCTCGCAGCTCCTATTCTCTTTTGTAGAATGAATGCTCACAATACCACCGTCCTCTCTCTGGGTAACTTGGTTTTCTTTGCTTGTGATTGAATGAATCCCGTTGATGTTTTCTCCCTCAGCTTTTGTTGCTTTCTCTCTTTTTCTTCTCTGCAAATTTTTTTCTCGCTAAAATGCCCATCCGTCAGCCCAAAACGGCTTGTCCTTATCTGCCAAATCCCTTCTGCAATTCCCTCCGTGTCTGCCAAATTCTGTTTGGTCCCCTGTACTCCATGTTCTCTGTCACCCCCAAATTTCCATTGTCCTTGGCTGCAGAAAAGTGAGTATGTCCCTGCACCACCAACACCGTACACAACAACCAACATTTTTCTCTTTTCTTTTTTTTTTTTTACTAAAAGAAAAAAAAAATTAACATACTTCTTATTTTAATTTTAACACGTTTTTTATTAATAATAATTTCTAATAACTATGTTTTAATGCACAAGACAAAAACTATCAACTAAAACGAAAATTAAAAATTAACATTAATAAAAACCAAAATAGAAAAAGATAAAATAAAATGAATAAAAAAACATAAAAGGGTAATAAAATAAGAATAATAAAATAAAAAAACTAAAATAAGTAAATAATAGATAATAAATAAAGAATGGGAAGAAGTACAAAAGAGTGAGAAGAAGTACAAAAGAGTGACAATAAAATACGATATATATATATATATATATATATATATATATATATATATATATATATATATATATATATATATATATATATATATATATATATATATATATATATATATATATATATATATATATATATATATATATATATATATATATAAATATGATCCGGACGAAATTTGGTATTCATAATATTATATGTTTCATTTCTCGATAACTACTTGAATTGTATATCTATATTTTGAATTTTTTTTTGTTTGCTATATGGATATTCTTTTATGAATTAGCTAACTCGTTATTATGCTTGTGTCCAGCTGTTTTTTCTTTTTTTTTTGCAATAAATAACATTATTTTGTGTGAATACATGTGAAGAATTAGGAATTGGTTAACAGGAGATGGTGCAACTCTACAATCTTTAAATCAACGTTTTCATCACTTTGTTATCTTTTTTTTTTTTTTAATTTGTAGTTCATATACTTTTATAATTGTTACATTTTTTTTCTTTATATAAAGTTATTTTTATTCCAGGATTACCTTTTGGAATCACCCTAATGAAGTAATCACATTCTTTATTTACGCTTAATGGATATCAATTATATGTGTAGTAACTGATAATTTTGGACTGTTAATTAAGATGTTACATCTTATCTTACATAATTAACAAAATAAATTTATTGAGTTAATTTAATCATTTAGTGCACTTATATTTAATAAAAGAAAATACATAATTTCTGAACCTATTATTAACCGTAGAACGAAATATAAACAATCACATAAAATTTGCAAACAAAACAAATAGAAAGACTTAAAATTCTAGTGTATATGTAAAGATATTAAACTTGCAATTATAGTCGTTAAGGGTGTTACACATCTCTTAGAACACAACATAACACAAGATATTGAAGGTTTAATTCTAAGACATTTCTAATACTGTGTGCTATTTATTGTAGGTTTAATTCATATCAGACATTTATAATATAATACAGTGTGTTACTGTTTTATTTTTTAGAGAAAGTGTTTCAGGGCTCTCCATTAAACTCCTCACACATTACTTTATGCTCTTTCTTTTATATATAATGGATTCATCAATAAACCAATATGAATGTTGTGTACGTGAACGGTCGGAATTAATAGATTAAAAAACCACTCACCTAAATATTTTAAAAGTCAATTTTCAAATTTGTTATTGTCTGTGTGTATAATAATCTTTATTGATAATTTTAGGGACATTAATGCAAACTCCATTGACTTTAATTAATGTAGATATATCAATTCACCAATAAGTGAAATAATTTTCTTTTTGGTGTGGAAATATGAAACTAGAAGGAGTGAAAATGAATAACGGCAATTTGAATAATGGGTAGCATGGCATATTTGCTTCATAAATATAGGACAGGAATTCTCTTCTCTACCTTGTTTAGTTGGTTGTGAAAATATAAGGAGAAGTGTTTAGGATTTGTTTACTCTTACTTATTGGCCAATTGCAAGGATGCGTATTAACAGTCCCAAATTTGTGTGTCTTGTGTTCAGTACTCTTGAGGCTATATTTTATACTAAAATTTCTGGATCACTTGAGTTTGACATATGAACCTTATCTCTCTAAGTTATAATCAACCGTATTCATCTTTCACTTCATTTCTATTACAGGAGCTACTTATATGTTATGTTGATTTTGGAAGTCGAGAAGGGATGATCTATAAGTTTATTGTAAGGACTTGTAAACATATCACTTAAGTGGAAAACACGTGGCAACATAGGATAGGTTAGACCATATTAGTAAAGTAAAAACCCTTGACATTCTAAGTTTACAGTCACTTTGTTTCTGAAGAACAGTGTCCCCTTTTCTTTTTCTTCTTTCCCTTAGCACCTCTCCATCTCAACTCAGATTCTAACAGTTGGTTTCTTAAATTGCAGCTACCTAAGTGATCGAGGCTTCAAGAGCAATGTTTCTACCGATTGAAGTTCTGATTCCTCCAACCGGTAAGAAAACCCCTTTTCTCGTTGCCCTAGGGTTGTAAGCATGCGATCGAACTTGTTGCATGCAACCTATTTCGTTTTCTTCCATAATCTAGCTTCGATTTGGTTCTAAGATTCATTTTCCATCATCAATTGATGATTTATAGGTGATTCTAACATTTTGGGAGTGCAGGGGAGCTAGTTCTACTCTTGATTTTACTGTGTGAAGTGAATGCATGATAAACTTTATAGTGGTATCTTGTTGGAAGCATGAATTTGATTTTAGTTAACTTGAAATGCATGTATAAAAGAGCTTGATATGCAAATTTGGTGTGTGATGACCATGTGCTGTTTCGGAATGACTTAGAATGCTGAAATTGAGTATGTTGGAACTGTTTTGGCATGCAAATTCTGTTGTGGTACTGTTAGGAAAGAAATAAAGTGTCTTTAGGGTCAATTTTTGGTCATTTAGAGGAAGTGAGGTAGTGATTTTGAGCAAATGATGTCTGCAGCATTTTTGAACCATTGAGGCAGTTTTATCCACTCTATTGTGACTTGTTTGAGTCACTAAATTGGCCAAAATAGGTGCAAAGTGGTAAGATTGAGTTTTGGGTCCCTAAGTTGGAAAAATGGGTGTTTTGGAGTTAGAATGAAGTGTAAATCACTTTAGAAAGGTAATGGGGATGTTTAGAATCATTGAGAAAGGTTTAATCATATCTAAAACAAAAATTAATGGTGCTAGAAGTTCGTAAAAGTCGCTAGAAATGGTAACAGGGGGTGCTGTCCAGATTCTGCAGAATTCTGCATAATTTGACTGTTCGGTCTTAGGGGTCTCGGTCAGAGAAGGATTGGTCCTTCTCATGACCGTTTGGTCTAAGGAGTCTCGGTCAGAGAAGGATTGGTCCTTCTCATGACCGTTCGGTCTTGTGGGTCTCAGTCAAGGAAGGATCGACCCTTCCCATGACCGTTCGGTATGGATCTCTCTCGGCCTTGTATTGTTCTCGGCCATGTGTGTTTCACGGTCTTAGATGTTCTCGGCCATATGTGGTTCACGGTCTTAGATGTTCTCGGCCAGGTATTGCTCTCGGTCTTAGGTGTTCCCTGCCAGGTATTGCTTTCGGTCTTAGGTGCTCTCGGCCATGTAGTTGCCCTCAGTCCAGTATTGCTCTCGGCCATGTATTGTTCTCTGTATAATGTTGTCATTGGTACAGTATTGCTCTCGGCCTTGTGGGTCTCGGTCAGAGAAGGATGGGTCCTTCCCATGACCGTTCGATCTATCAAAGGGGTGCTCGGTCCTAACACTCAGTCCTTGCCCAGTGGTCGGCCAGTGCACTAAGTGCTCGGCCCATGCTTAAAACGTTTGGTTCAAGCCTTCCAGTTAATTGCTTTTGGTGAATTAAAGGTGTGTTTGACTCTTATTGCTAAAGTAAGAATGATTGATGTTGTATGGTATGCATGTGAATTAATATGGCATTGGAGGTATATCATGCGATTAAAGTGGTCGGATTGGTTATGGAATTAAGATCTCTTGGTGAGATCAGTTAGTGTATTGAATGAATGTGAAAGCCTTCCATATGGGGGGTTATCCCTAACACTCCAACGGTCTTTCATTCTCACTTAGAGAGGATTGACGAGTGTGGTGGGAGTAGTAGGAGGTCCCAGGGTAGACGCTATCACTGGAGGTCTATACCGCGGTAACGGACTAGCCTTGTGTGTGGTCGGGTAGAACCCCTCGGCAATGGCTTTGCAAAGCAGTAGGGGCCATCACAAGTACAGCCCGCCCTATCTCTACATACATTCTATGTCCGGACGTGTCTAGAAGTCTTAACATGATAGGATGCTTACTTTAATGAGTTTTGTGCAATAAATGTTCATGTTTATGATGACTTACATGTTTATGTGTGTATGGACGTTCTTGGAAATGCTAGATTGAATTGAAATGATTTGTATGTTTGTTTGAGACCTAGCTCACCCTTACATTGTATGGTTGTATGTGTTTGCCTTCCCCCTTGCGACGATCATCCAATCCTTTGGATGTGAGCAGTAGGTGATGATGTGCCTTTGGAGCAAGCTTTGGAGACCGAGGAAGATCCCGCTCCTAGTGCTTAGGACTTCTTTTAGCTCCTAATGTAGAGGACCTTTATATTTTTGGAAGACTCTTAGCATTTATGTATTATGTTCAATACTTTTGGAAACTTATTAGGTCTCTTTAAAGTTTAATAGCCTTGTATTTTGGAGAACTTTAGAAACTTGTGCTTAGTCTTATTTCGTTTTAAAATTCCCTCTATATTCTGGATGATTGTATAAATATTTAAATACTGTTATCTCTATCTCTCAACTGCTTTTATATATTATAATAGCTGAATCCTAGTATATTATATGTGTATATGATATTTTGGGATGTCACATTTACACTTAGTTCCTGTTGAATTGGATATGTATAGCTGGTTTCCACTTTCAATGATTTAATGTATAAATATTTTATAATGTAGATTCATCTTTTTGTTTAAAACAACAATCCTCTATAGATATATGGCTTATAGTTTGTGCAGCTGTAAAAGCAGCTTGCTCTAAAGCTAAAGTTGCACCAACAAAAAGTACAGGGTCTGGGAAAACAACAATCCTCTATAGATATTATTTTTACATAATTTCCCCTTCTTTCTATCTCTATTTTTATATTTTACCAAAAAACTTTTGATACTCCTGCCTTGTAAGTGAAGCATAATGGACGCTCAACTTCATCCATGTCATCACTTGAATTCTTCATATTCTCAATCCCTAAAATATGGTCAAGGGTAACAGAACCAGATACACTTCTAATAGCATGTTTTTCTTCATAGATATGAGAGGGTATTAGAGTAGGCTTTTGAATCCGCCTTTTGAAATAGACAATAGGCTGTTTTACATCTTTATTGCAAGTGGCACTTTGCAACGACGTTGTACTTGGAAGTGTAACAGAAGTTATAGGTTCTGAGTCCATACTGCTCCCACCATGGTGATCATTCTCAGTATTGTGTTCTATTCTTTGCCTTTCTTTTCTGCAGCTTCTTTAATACTTTTTATTTGTTTTCTTAATCTGTTCTAGAGCTAATCTTAGGTTCCACTTGTGTGCTAGCTTTTTTCAATACTTTTGTTCTTGATTTTCTTACATTGGTTGTCCTTGTTTTGTCAAAGTTAATCTTAGATATCCCTAAACTCTAAAATGAGTCAAAAACATCTTGTAGTACAGACTCACCACTTCACTTCCAATTTTGACTAAGAATGTGATGGTTTAAGAAGCAATTCTGCATATAGGCTCATATATGATCAAATGAACAGTGCTAGCAAGTTTTAAACATCATTTTGAACTTGCTTAACCTTTTAAACAGCACAAAAACTGCTCAAACCGAAAGCACACCTTGCTATGGCCAATTATGCAGTAAAACAAAGTCTAAATTGGTTTTCTTGATGTCCCTCACTTACTTTGTTCCTCTCTATAGTTGCACAAGTATTTACAAAAGTAGCTACACTTTCTTGAGTCAATTTATTTGTTGTTCCAGCCTTTATTTCTGTGAAACTTGATTTTGGTGGTATGATGGTGTTTTTTACTGCATAATTGGCAATAACAAGGGTTGATTTTCGGTTTATGCTTTTTATGTGCTTTTGGAAAGCTTGAACAAGTTTAAATTGGTGTTTGAAATTTTCTAGTACTGTTCATTTGGTCATAGTTTGGCTTATATGAAGATTTTCTTTTTAAACCATCACTTTTTGAGTTAAAATAGAATTGGAGTAGTGATTTTGAGTTGCAGGCTGTTTATAACTCATTTTAGAGTTTAAACACAATTAAAATCATCAAACAAAGTTGCTTGAACATTCAGTTGTGTGTTTAAATCACTTCCATACGTTTTTTAGTATCAAACCACCAAAGTATAGGGACTTTCTCTAGTGTAGAATTTATTTTCCAGCTACTGTTTGCTTATTTTGTTTGCCCAAATTCAATTTTGGATTATTAAATTAATGGAACGAAATGTAATGAACAAACCTAAATACACTTTTATTTGATGTGTTATGGTGAATTTTTAAAGGAGTTATAATTGTGGCCAGAAGGGGAGGAAGAGAGTTTACAGAGAAGACTTGAGCAGGAAAGGAAAGCTGAGGCGAAGGTATGGTGACCTAAATTGAAATTGCATGATTGTACTTGCTATGTTCTATTATTTTCATTCTTGTCTCATGAATGTTGAGTTTCAATGTTAAGTTATGTTGATTGGAGTTTTATGATATTGTATACATTGAGTTTTATCAAACTTGTGAATGGTTTGAAACTGATTGTCAAATATGTAAGAGGTTTTAGACTTAGAACCTATTGTGCAAATCTAAAAACCTCAAAAAGTCTACTAGAAATGCACTAGAATGGTCAAAATTTACAAAGTATACTAAACTAGCCTAAGAAACTATCCTAACAAGTTTAGAATAGTAAAACCTATCTAATTAGAAACTTACACTACAAAACAACCTAGAACTCAAAATTTGGCTATAGGAGTTACCAATTTTCACATTTTTCCTTGCTGGATAGCCCCTTTGAATTGACAAATTTTGTTCCTTCTCCACTTCCTAAGATACCACCTTAGTTGGAAAAGGTTTCTAAAACTGGACTACACCACAAAGTCTTCAGAACACCACAATTTCACACATAAATTAGCACCAAAGCATATCAAAAATTGCACCAAAAATGGTCACTGGATAACACCAAAATATAACTTGAATTGGTCAATTTTAAGATGTCAAAAAGCTTAAAAGCAATACAAATGGGTGTAGAATAGAAGTAGGCACTCAAACCCAAACCTAGAGAAAGTTATACCTTCTTTCTCTAACTCATGCGAACACTCGTCATACCTCTCCATGCCTTTATTTTCATTACTGCTACCTACGTTCTTATTGCAGGAAGTGCACGAGAAAGGTTTTCCCATGCAAAACCTCACTCAAACATTCTTCTCCCTCAACAACCGAGAATAAAATCCTTCCCTGCACCTCTAAACCACCATCAACATTGTTACTATCCACCCATTTAATATGTACAAATACCTATTCTCCTACTCTGCACAACTTCTCTGGAAATAGAGAAAAGAAACGTGCCTGCTTACTTTGCTTTCCCTTTTTCCACATAACCTCTGCCACACTACTTACTAAAACTTACCATGATCTTCCTTGCATTTCAACCAATCAACTTGTACCAAATTGAACTAAAGAAAATCACTTTACACCAATAGAATTCAACTAAAACAGCATAAATGAACTTTGAACAATGAGTTAGGCTGGACTAATTCATCACCATGCAGAATCTTAAATTTCATCTATGCACTAAAATCAATATTAACTAGTTAGTAAGTAAATGAACCTATGAAACTGAAATAGTTCTAATCTTTACCTAAAGCATTATGTACAACAACTAATAAGTTCCAATGCATTAAACTAAACTACTTAACAAGTATTCAGACATGTTAAAGTAGAATGCAAAACTTAACTCTATGCACACTGATTTCTGCAATCAAAGTCTTTAACCACAAACAATTAAGCTCAAAGTGTTGGCTGGTTCATTTTTGCCACAAAAATGACTCACAATTTGGTGGTTTGAGACACGAAATGTCACAGCCGTGGCTGTAGCTCAAAACTAATCACTCCAACAACTTGATTTAGTGATTTTAAACTTGTTCAAACTTTGAATTGGCTCAAATCCAAGTTGTTACTTAAAAACACCTTGCCACTTCCCAATTTCGACTCAAAGTTGATGGTTTAGTATACTATTATGCACTTAGACCATTATATCACTAATTCAACTCTGCTAGCAACATTAAACTTGCTCAAATGAAAACGAAGCTAAAGAAAATGAAACAATCTAGTTTTGGTACCAAAACTTGAAAATCACAAAATCTGAAATCCATTGGGGACTTTCATCAAACAGTTTGCAAAATTATCAAACAATTTCACTGCACTTGATTTTGATCTTTGTTTTTGAGTTTTCTTGCTTGTTTAATCTGTTGTAGTTCCTAAATTATGTTGATGTATATATTGTATGTTCATGTATATTGTATTTCGTTTATTAGGATACAACTTGATTATATTAAGTAGTCATTTAAAATCATATAGTACTACACACATTCCCAATGCAATGAGAAGGGTAAAAATACTATAATCACTTCAACCCTACAAAATATTTGGAAGTACTCTATAAAAGAGAACTTCAGTAGTAATAAGTTGTCTCCCCCAACTTTAATACCTTTGATTCCTTATCTTTGGAAGCAAGTAATGTCGCCGATTGAGATACAAGAGGTATCCATGGCGTCAAGAAGAAACCTCTTGAGATAATGGTTTATCAGATCATTACTTACCTCTTTGGAGACTTAGGATTTGCTATTTCTTTTCCAGACAGAACATGGTGACAGAGAGACTAAACATAGATTGAAGTAAAACAACTTAAAGTAAGAAATCTTAATGAAATAAAAGTATAATTTCATTTTTCAAACGGATAACGAATACTTGTAAACACGGATAATGTGATATCCGAACCAACTCACTAACGAGCGAGTATTAAATTACCTGCTGAGATCTCTTATCCACAAATATTAAATACTTGCAACAAATTTTACCCGGAAGTCCAAGTTTTGTTGCCATCCGCCATTTATTATAGCTTTAATTCCACTCAGACATTTATAATAAAATACAGTGTTTCGGGGCTCTCCATTAAACTCCTCACACATTACATTATGCTCTTTCTTTTATTTAGAGTGGATTCATCAATAAACCAATATGAATGGTCGTATATGAGAACTGTCGGAATTAATAGATGTCGATCACCACAACTCTTCTAACCTAAATATTTTAAATAAAAATTATTCTTTGATGATAAATATATTAAAATTATAATAGAAATTTTGTAACAGTAAGTATTTTAAAAGTCAACAAACTTTTAAAATCAGTTTTAGAAATATATATCATGAATTAAATTGACTAACAATATAATTTGAATTTTACAAATAATTCACATATTTGGGAGAGTGATATGAAAATTTTAAATTTGAAAAAGTAATAATTATATTTAAAAACTAAGTTAATAATTTATTAGATTATTAAATAATAGAGTTAAAATATATTGTTTTTTTTATGTAAATAAAGTTTACACAACTACCCCAATCCTAAAGGAAGCTTTGGGAATTACAAACATGTAAAACAAAGTTATAAGATCCAACCAGATCCATTCCACTTTGCTCTTGGCTGTGAAGATTCATCTGACAATAAGGAGCACCGGATCAAAACAAATGTCGATTGTAAGTGTGCAATTACAAATACCATTAATTAATTCTCAAATATACATATATAATGACTGAGACTTTTAATTATACTGCAGACTTGGTGTTGGAGATCTGAAGAGAGAAAGGGAAAAATAATTGAAGGTCCTATAGAAGCAATATATGATATGATATTGAAAAGAGTACGTTTGGGAGAAGAATTAAAAAAGAGAGGTAGTCCCTCTAATTACCTCTTAGTAGTGTATACAATATAGTAATAATTATTATGTGAGAAGTGCATAAAGAGGACGAAAGAAGGACAAAACAAGTAGAAAATATAAAGATGTGTTGTGGTGTTATCACTAAATACATTGCCTAGTCCTGGTTTGGGCTGGCAAAGAAAGACTTACAAAATATTTAATGCTATTTAGTTGAAGAGCTTAATGCCATTGTAATTATTATTATTATGGGTAGCTTTATACTGTCATATAATAAAAGAATGAGATCCATTCAACCTTTAGTGTTCTGTTTGATCTACACCTTAGTTTAATCAATTGACTTTATTCTATCCCGTTTTCTTTATTTGTTTTACCAAAACTTGGATTCGAAGATTCATCACAATAACCTTCTCAATAACATACTTGCAAAGGTATTTTCCTGTTCTTCTCAAGATTGTTTAGAAGTAGTGTTCAACCAAAATGTGCTAATTACTGTTATTAGTAGTAGATGATTTCTAGTTGTAACAATTATGGTTGTTAAGTTAGTTTAACATGGTAATCCTTATTTTATTATCATCATTATGGAGTATTTTGGATAATGTTGTATCATAAAATGAAAATGAGTCATGTTTAATTACCATTGTTATTAACCATTTATTATTGTATGCAAAGAGATATATGGACTATTGTTTGCCATAGCTGCAACTACAGCATATTAGTTCAATTGACTTTCCCAAGCTTGATAGAAATTATAATTTGATAGCATCTTTTCTTACTAATATCCTGCCTCAGTGGTATATTTTACTTCATTACTAAAATATTATTATTGGCCAAGTGCAGATTGAAGGCAATAATGCAAAAGCAGATGATGCAATCATGCTTGATCAAGATGGTTATTTGTCAGAAACCAATGCAACTAACCTTGTATGTCCTCAAATTTACCCTTACTGTCAAAGAAGTCTTTATGCTTATCAATGAAGTGTACATTGGCATTGATTGGACTGTTCTGGTTTGCAATTTTAGATAATGGATCTTGTTGTGTAAATCTTTAGAGGAGTGCAGAATCAGCTTGTCAGAAGTGCATATTGCAGATGAGGTTCATTAATATTCAACTCTCAACTTCTACTGTTATAAGTATCTTATATTGTTCTAATCATTTTCTTATTTGATAATTTTATATAAATATATTATTTTTAGCATATAAATTATTTCTGCAAAATTTGTACAATTATATATATATATATATATATATATATATAGACACATATATATATATACACACATATATATATATATATATATACTCACACATATATATATACATATATATATATATATATATAATAAGGTATTAAAAAACTAAATACTTGTCCAACTGTTTATTGCAAAATTGTGCTAACTTAATTATTTTATTTGTAGATTCTTAATGATTCATCTCTAATGGAAGTTCTTGAAGATATTAGAACTAAGTGGATTTCTTTTATTTTAAGTGTTAGTAAATTGTAGAAACTTGACTACAATGTAGTGTAGATTAATGTTATATTTGGATTTAATATATGGTTTGATTTACAAATTATGTATTAAATATTATTACACAATTTAATGTTTCAAGTGGATTTCATTGTTAGTTTAATTGAATATGCTCATTTCATGTTATATTGATTATAAATTGATTGATAAGATTATAATACAGGAAGTTAATTGTAAATTGAATGAATATGTCAAATGTAATAATGAATTTTTTGTTAGTATAAAACAAGTTTTTATGATAGGTGAACAACATATGTAATAAAAGATTATTTTTGAAAAGTATATATTATGATAGGTGAACAATTACTTGTCATAATATGTTCTACATATTATGATTCACTACAAAAATCAGGAATTTTACCGGAGGTTATTTTCAATATTACCGGCGGTTTTAACTCCCGAAAAGTGTTTTTCCAACGATCACGGAAACCGTCGAGAAATCATTCGTCGCTAAGTAAGTACCGGCGGTTTTTTGTAAAACCGCCAAAAATAGCGGAGGTTTGCTGGAAACTGCCGAAAATTGCGGGGTTTCCATAAAACCGTCTGAAATTCCAGGAATTATATCAAGGAATTATATCAAAACCACCGGGAATTCCAGGGGTTACTCGAAAACCGCCCATACTGCCTTATCCTGCGCATGTGGATTCCTAACCGTGCATATTTGGCACTTCCTGGGTTTCAACTTTAAAATGATACTACCAGATCTGCCACCCCTTTCCCCCATAATTATTTACTTTACTTTGAACCCAGGTCCCAAAAACTGAATTTTCTTGACTGCAGTTCTCCAATTCATGCTATCTTTGTCATGTTCAGCGCTTTTTGGAAAGTTAAACAAAGATTCAAACACTTTATGAGGAATTTCAGACTTCGTACATTTTGAGCTAATACCAAAATCAACTTCCACATATTTCCTAAAACCAAGAAACAACTAAGCTAGTGGAGTTAGGTACGTTCCGAATACCAATGTCCTTGTTTAAGAGGATGTTGAGATTTGAATGCAAGAAGGTGCAAGGGCTAATCATAAATGCTAGAATACGAGATTAAAGTAACAGACAAATCAAAATTAAAAGTAATAAACTCCACAACATTCTTATATAATTTGGTAGTATAGTTGTCTTGAGAGTGTTGAACTTGTGACTACATGCAAACTACAACAGTTGTCTTCTTCTCCAGCCCAATATTATATCACTAATTCAATCAGTACAAAAGTGGCACCTGTAAATGTATATTTTTATCTAAATGCCTGACTCTCAGGAATTCAGCCAACATTATAGCTCAGGTTCAAGATTGAATTTACTTCAGTTTAATGCAATGAGTTGAGACTGATAATATTTGGCCTGCTTAGCATAATTACAATCCTAGTGGATGTAACAAAATTTCATCAAAATGAATGTACCTTCAGTAATTCTATAAACTTCAACACTTAAAGATCCAACATCTCAAATAACATCGAACATCTCAAATAACATCGAACATCTCAAATAAAACTTTTTACTTTGACTCAAAGATATTTAATAACAATATCTAATTTTCTTCTTCTTCATTACATCCATTGTTTGGCACACTCCCTTGATCAGATACCTACAATATAACATAATAGTTAGTTGATAATATATTTAATAAAAAAATCATACAAATAAATTTAACAATTATTACCGATGATCGTTGAAATACTGCAAACTGTGAAAGCAATGAGCCTTGATGATTTTGCAACAAAAGTGTCATCATTGCCTTCATTTCACTAACTTGTGATGTCAATGAAGATACCTATAACAGAAAAATTTATTTAAAAAGTAAGAAATATGATACCTAAGAAGTTAATCTTAAAAGGAACAAACCAAGTAAATATTTATTAAATATTCATTAACCTGAGATTGTAATTGAACATTAGAAAAGTTAGTGAAGATACCTATAACAGAAAAATTTATTTAAAAAGTGAGAAATATAATATCTAACATGTTAATCTTCAAAGGAAAAAACCAAGTAAACCTTTATTAATATTCATTAACCTGAGATTGTAATTCAACATTAGAAGGAGTAGATGAAGATGATCAACGAGCATGGACTCCAAAGTCCGCGAACACGTCCACTATGCTCTTGGCTTCCTAAAACATGAGCCAATGAATCTGAACTTGATATTCCTTTTGATTGAGACGGTGTTGTAGATTCATATGCTTGAATTTTTTTCTACATACAAGGGAAAAAGGATGGAAAAAAAGAGTGCTTAGGTTTGAAACATTCAAGGGCAGTTATTTCAGTAGTTGCTTTCACAAAACGAGAAAGTTATAATGCAATGTTTTGTTATTTGATTTGAAACCCATGTTTGCCATCAATTGCTTTCAAACTAGAGTTACAGATTTTCACACAAGAGTTGTCATAGAATAAATAAGAAGCAACAATAACAATGTAAAGAGAGCAAGCCAAATACCCCATGATAAATCTAATTTTATATAATCCACACTTACACCTAAGAGGGTACACCATATTTCAGGAGAAATTATATAAATCTAATTTTATTCTAATCCACACTGAGAATCTAATATTACTTTTAATCTATAAATACATGGGTAGTCGCGTTGTACTGGACTTGGTTACCAAATTCAATGCCAGGATACCATTCAAAAATTCCCAACAATTTTTAGTTGTTAAATATCATTTTTCAAATTTGTATGTTTCAAATAAAGGGTACATCTTAATTTGAAAATTTTAGTACTTCAGAGAATCATCCATAAGATATCTCAATCCAGAAAAGTAGCATTTTGCCATCATGATAACCTTTCCACTTCCAATATTACACACATGTCAGTATCATTTTAACATTAAAAACATCCCAACAAATACCCAGTAGCATTTGCTGGCGCAATGAGTCACTCACCTTCTCTTTTAACATCTAACTTCCAAAAGATATCAGTCTCTTCCTCACTTTCCTACCCTCTTCACGTACCAGATTAAAAGGGGAAGGGGAAAATAGTATTTCATGAATTCATTATTCTAAATATTGACCTACATATTGACAGTTCTGAAGATGTAGTATAGTATGTCTAAACAACAATCATAAATTCTTCACTTATCTGAGTTCATTCCACATTTTTTCACCTGTTATGTAGCTTAAATCATGTTTCACTCTCATTTCTAGACCTTTATTTGCCTTCCCTTGATAACTCCACTTTCTTTTCACAGTAACTTCTTTTCTATTGTATGTTATCATTTATAACTCACAGTAACAACAGACACATCAAATCCAGAAACACGAAACATTCTCGAATAAATAAGTAGCATTAGAAACCAAAAGACAAACAAAACTTGCAACACTTCACTTCGCACACACTTATTTTATGAAGAGAAGCCAATGAATTCTAGAACCTAGTATTTTGTTTAAGAAAAACATATTTAACAATTTTTTTGAATTGGTCCAGTTGCTCCCTGCAATAAGAGAAAAACAGGTTGCATAATATTGCTTGAGGTTTGCTGAAGTCTGCAAATAATATATGTATCAGTTACCATTTTGCCAAACCTTTTCGAAGAGAAGTAAATAATTATCCATGCTCATCAGAACAAATGACAAAATCAACATGACTTGTTATAAATGCAAAAAAATTGAGATGATTCGTAGCTAAGTAATTCTAAGAAACTTACCAAAGGAGGCAAGAATGGAATGAATGATGGGAAGTTAGGAAGTTCATTCTCTTGTTCTTCATCTATAATTCCATGTAGTATTTTGATTTATTTTCCAAACTTAAATGAAGTTGAGGTTGGAGTGATTAAAGAGATATGCTAAAAAGGACAAGAAAAGTGGATTGTGTAACTTTAACCCCAAGCGGATAATAATTAAATGCGATGTGTAACTTTGAGGTGATAGTTAATGTTTACTTTCATATGTAGTAAATATTTTAAATCTAAAATATAAATATTTTAAATCAAAATTCATCCACTTATTCTCAATACTGCTAAATTGAATCTGAATAAATTCTAGACTTTGCAAATGTTCCCTTTTTCAGATTCAAAACCAAAGGCATTCATAACAAAAAACATTCAAACTAGAACCTGTTATGTGGAAAAATATGTAGCAGAAAATGAAGGACACCCAATTTTAATGCTTCTAAAGAAATGGTCCAAATTTTGGACATTGATGAAGAAATTTGTCTTTTTCCCAACAACTAACTCCTGCTAAGTTGACCCTAACAAGAGTAATAATATATTAAAATATCAATTTAACTAAGTCAATAAATACTACTGCTACAGTGAAGTATTATATTTGCTGCAGCAGAGGCTAATGTTTATTTTTGAATTTTTATCTGCCGCTCCAGCTTTATATGCATAATAACTATCACCCTGCCATTGATTTCTTTCTTCCGTATATGGCAATGAAATTAAAGCATCACTAAAAGACAATGGCCCTGCAGTCTAGATATCAAAATCCTTATTTTAATATGAAATATCAGACAAAATATGAGGGTGTTGCAGGTGTTTTCAGACCCAAAATGGGTGCTGTCATTCTGCACTAGTAGATCGCCATATATTGTGCAATGCTTTTAGATTGATTGTAAGAAAGATAGGCTTAGGCTTTGGCTTGGCTTAAGGGTGAAAGAGTGTGGAAAACAGACTACTCTATGCTACTACGAAAACTATATTTGTATAACCATAGAGCTTTACGCATATGATGAATCAACATATATGTATATAGTGGTTTACGAAAAGAATAATGTGGAAAATTAATTTGGTCCCTTTGGATTCGATATATATCAAGTTGTAAATAGTGATTTGACCATTGAGATGCTTTGAAATTTTCTTAAAAGAAGCAAGGGACAATGAACTATTACTAACATATGTATATTAAGTAATCTCTACAACGACACAATCATGCATATTTATGACAAATGGATGATTATTGTTCTAGTTATGTGGCTGAAAGGAAGTTTACGACATCAACAAATTTAGAATAGTGCAATGTAAAAATTTAGACATAATCCTGTAAGCAATATGGCAGGCAAAGAGAAAAAACTGTACTAAATGTTTATTGATTCCAAAAGCACATTGTTTGAACTGATATTAAGGGTGTGTTTACTTGAAGGAGATGATTTGAGGGAGAGTGAGTGGATGGATTTGAGAGGATTTGAGGGTGAATTTTTTGTTGTTTACTTGAATGGATTTGGAGGTAATTGAGAGTGAATTTGGAAGTAAAGTTTGTGAGAATTAGTGTAGGATTTAATTGATGTGATAGATAAAAAAATTATTTAATTGATAGAAATAAAAGATTACCAAAATGACCCTAGTTATTAAAATAATATAAAATGATAATGGTTAATGTTATATTTAATTGTAAAAATATTTATAGAAAATAAAAAATTAATATTAATTATTAAAATGTAAAAAATGGTTATTTAATAAATTAAAATAATAATAATAATTATTATTATTATTATTATTATCATTATTATTATTATTATATTATTTGTTATTATTATTATTTATTATTATTATTTAGAGAGGATATTTTATTCATTATTTATTATTATTTTATTAAACAAAGAAAAAAATATCACCAGTATATTATTTTAAAGGTGCAGGGTAATATGGTAAAAAGGTTTTAATTCCTTCAAATCTTCGCTAATATGCAGAGATGAAAGTGGACTGCAGTTCCGCAAATCCTTCTATGCTTTTACTTTCAAATCAGTCCAAGTGAACATGAAATCAAACGACCCAAATTGGGTTCCTCCTTTTCAAATAATATATTTGGAACTAAGATCTTGCAAGTTGGGTCCTAGCTTTCCTAGTTGGCTCCATACTCAACGCTCTTTATTTTATCTCGATATTTCTGAGGATAGGCTTAATGGTTCAGTACCAAAATGGTTTTGGAACAACTTGTATAATGTGAGATGTCTGTATATGTCTCATAATAATCTCAGTGGTGCAATTCCTAATAATATATCATTCAAGCTTTTAATAAACCGTCCATATTTCTGAATTCAAATTATTTTGAAGGCAAAATTCCTCAATTTTAACTACAAGCTTCAGACCTAAGGCAAAATTCCTCAATTTTTACTACAAGCTTCAAACCTGAAGCTTTCTGACAATAAATTTTCAGATTTGTTTTCATTCATATGTGACCAACGCACATATGCAATGAACACTTTGGATTTATCACACAATCAATTGAAGGGACGTCTACCAGACTGTTGGAAATCTGTAAATCTGTTACTGTTTCTTGATTTAAGCAACAATAAATTGTCAGGCAAGATTCCTATGTCCATGGGCAGCTTTGTTAAATTGAAAGTGTTGGTTTTACGAAACAATAACCTATTGAGTGAATTAGCTTCTGTTTTGGTGAATATTTTGGGATCGAAAGGACTGACCTTGATGACGTCGTTTTCTGTCTTTCTATCTGTTTTTTCTGGATCTCAATCGCACGCTCTGTGTTGATTTCGACTGTCTGGTGATCTTCAAGTCTTGACCGGAGGGGGAGGTACCTGAAAAGGCGCTCCGACGCTCAAGTTAGGCGTGTATGACAGATTCTCAATAGGAGAGAATTTGATCCTCTATGGGAGAGGATCGATAATGTGTTATAGCAGAGAGTGTGCTAAATGAATTGTGAGTGAAGTGTATTTGGAACGTACCTTGTTTGGAATCCTCTGGCCTTTATTTATAGGCTTTGGGTTGATATAATATTAACAGAATATAAACAGAATAAAATATAATCTTACTTGACATATCTCTGTTATAATATCTTTGTTTAGATATTATTTGTGTTTGGAATATATCTGGTTGATATATTTCTGTTTGGAATATATCTTGTTGATATATTTCTGTTTGAAATATATCTCGTTGATATATTTCTCTGGATATCATTCACGCTGGCGTTGGACCTTGAGCCCAATAAGAATTGGCACTGTGATGGGCTATTAGCCCAGTAAGGCCGTTCGGTGTAACCGACCGCTGGAGATATACTACCGTACATCATCTCCCCCAAGTCCAAGTGAAGCGTTAGGCTTTAGCCACGGTTGACTATAGGACTTAAAAGTTCGAGGGAGTAATTCGTGCTTCTGATAGTAAGTGAGCGTCTGGACTCGGTGGTCCGATCTGGCACCGGACGCGTGGCGCGTGGTGGTCCGGTCTGGCACCGGACGTGTTGGTGAACGCGTGATGGTCCGGTATGGCACCGGACGCGATGGTGAACGCGTGATGGTCTGGTATGGCACCGGACGCGATGGTGAATGCGTGATGGTCCGGTATGGCACCGGACGCGTTGGTGAACGCGTGATGGTCCGGTATGGCACCGGACGCGTTAGTGAACGCATGGTGGTCCGGTCTGGCACCGGACGTTTTGGTGAACGCGTGGTGGTCCGGTCTGGCACCGGACGCGTTGGTGACGAGGACGTAAGTGTTGATTCGTAAGTGTTTAGCATCCTCCGAGAGTTTGCTGTGATAGAGTAGATGTCAAGCTCATGATCTCGATCAAAGGCGTTTAAGTTGGAAGAAAATCTTTTCTTCATTCCTGCATTTGAATTCAAACCTGCACGAATGCATACACAATAATATTTAGAAGTAAGGTCTGGCACTACTTGTCGGCCTTTGACTTGGGGAATGCCGCGAGTGTTGCGGATGAATCGGAGATTGGTTCGGAAGGTAGGATTGCTGCAGCGGTGCAACTGTCGTCGCCGGCGGCGGGTTGGTCCCGTCGAAGGCCAATGGCTACCGCAGATGATGAAGAGTGAACCTCAGGTTTTCCCTGTTCTGGGGTGGCTCGTGAGGAGGACTATTTGATGATTATTGCATTTGGAGTTTTTGTAACCTGCAAAATACTGCAAAATAGAGATCAATCGTATTAATCTAAATAAACACTGCCCAAGATACCGTGAATAGGAGACTATGCTTCGAGGTTGAATCAGTTTTGCAGACGTTCTACCACCGCCCACTTGAATGTGTTTATGAAGTCTCTTGGTTTCATTAGAGAACTGTCAAGAGTCTTGCGAGACTTGCTCGCATAGAGATATTGGGTTTATCAGATGGTCATTTATTGACTTTTTATTTTTCCCATGCTTATCCGGCGGGACAACAGTGTATGCCAGTTGGGAATCTTTTTCTGCTAAAAGTTTGTTTTTTTCTGTCCGGTAATTTTTCAGTCATTGATGCCGATCAATCAAAAGTAGAAAATAGTGAGATAATAAAAAGGAACACGAGGAAAGAAACGGTGTCCACCGCCAACGGCGCTTCCGAACGGTGTGGTCGTTGACAATGTTACCGTCATGTGCAACCTTAACAAAGCCAAATCTGTAATGGATTGTCTGACAGGGGTTGCGGAACGGCATGATGCGGAGGTTTCGTATAACCATTGGCTTGTTTCATTTCAAGAAAGTGAAGGGTTGTTCCCTAAAGAGTCGAAGATGGAAAGGATTCGGCTGAAGCCTTGGAAGAGTACTCCAACAACGGGGTGGTGGTTGTCGCTTCGTCCTGATAACAATAAATTTGCCAGTGCAGAGGCTGCTTTCTTAAGTGAAGGAAGTATTGCACCATCCAATTGATGTTTCTATCTTACTTGGAAATCGCAGCATGGAAGTTTAGCATTATGTTGCCTTGGACACAAAGCCAGATCAGGATTGTTCGTGCGGACTGACTGTAGCAACTGCATGATGATGAGGTGTTGTCCGATGGCGCTTGGTATGGTGAAGGTCACGCCCTGGTGCTTCTCAGCAGGAGTGGTCGTCATGGGCGGACGATGCACTGTATTGGTTGATGGCGTCGTTTGAGCGATGATGAACTCAAATGTGAGCTAGGTCTCTGGCTTAACGATTTTTCCAAATGTCGTTGTGGCAACAAGCTATAATGGAAGCATTGTGATCATTGCCGGCGAAGGCAATGAGCTGGCACTGCAGGCGTCTTTGAGCACGGCGTAACGGTTTTGGTCACCATTGATTAAAAAAGTGGAATTGATTGCGATGCCGCCGAAAGAGTGCACCACCTTCTGCCTCATGTTCAGTATTCTTGCGGCTATCTTGATTTATCATCATATTGCCGCTGAAGTTTTTCTTTTTACCTTGATGAGCCTGATGTTCTTCTTGTGGCACGGACGGTGCCATTGCCCATGTCGACGTTGCTGGAGAGCGGGCGGTGAGAGTTACATCATTATGATCTAGAAAGCAGAATTGGCTGCAGCCGTTCGCAGGTTTTGCCGAAGGGGACACCCTACGACGATGGTGTTAGCGTCTATCTTTCTCCTCTTGGCTTTGTTGCTGCAGATTCATGATTTTGTAAATGCGGTTTCAATACTGCTTGCAGGAGGGATACTCAATTGGAATCTATCAGCGTGTTGGTTGCATCTGCATCACAAACATAGAGCTACTGTATGACGTCTAGGGTTGGAACCCTTGCACCGTTCCTTTCAACGCGTAGGGAGTCATCTTGTTTAAAAATCCAGAAACGGGTGACGTCCCCACTTGTGATCCCATCATTGATAACCATTGCCCTTTAAAAGCTTTTCACCTGGTTTCTTCAAGAAAGATGCATAAAAATAAACTTTGAATGAAGAATGTTATTCTTGTAGAATTGTCATAGTTTAACAGTAGAAGATGAAACTGCTAAGATTTTATTCAGAGTTGAGTAGGACCGAAAAAGTTTATTTTGACTATCATGGAAAATTCTTCTTCACATAAATCGCAGTCCAGTGATATGATATGCAATCTTGTTCTATATTCCAATATTTAGATAACATGGATGGGACAACGCATGTGGTTGTACGACTAGGCTTCCAGCCAAAGGCAAAGCACATTAAAATATAATAAAATGGAAGAAAATAAAAGCTACGTGAGCTTTGAGCAGTGCCTGAATGAAAAGTGGTGCCTGTTGCTGCATGATTACCAAATCCTAAAATTGGGGTTATATTATGGTATTATAATAATATAACATTCTCGGTTGTTATAATGTGGAGATATTATTCTCCTATTAGATTTTCATAATATATATTTATGATTAATCTTGAATCTTGATTGGAATTATGCGGCGGTGACAAAATGATAGCGCACGTACTAATATATGCATATTAGGTGTTTCCGGACCTTGATTTCGAAAGGTTAATTTTGAATATCATGTTTCAATTATGCAGCAACAAATTAATGATGGTTTCGGGTAAAACAGAATAAATTTTGAATAAGTCTTGCTTTAATATTATTTTTCAAAGATACTTATCTTGTTGATGGAGCTTCTGGTAAGGGTGATGATTCTTGTTAGATAGTTTTCGCTTTGTTGAAATTTTTTGCTGTTGATCCGAAGTAGCGACGTTGATACTGAGAGCTTGTCTTGGTTCCTTGCGGCTTTCAATGGGATGTCCTTCGGCCCCACGGTGGGCGCCAAAATGTTTCGGTGAATATTTTGGGACCGAAAGGACTGACCTTGATGACGTCGTCTTCTGTCTTTCTATCTGTTTCTTCTGGATCTCGACCGCACGCTCTGTGTTGGCGCTCTGACGCTCAAGTTAGGCATGTATGACAGATTCTCAATAGAAGAGAATTTGATCCTCTATGGGAGAGGATCGATAATGTGTTATAGCAGAGAGTGTGCTAAATGAATTGTGAGTGAAGTGTATTTGGAACGTACCTTGTTTGGAATCCTCTGACCTTTATTTATAGGCTTTGGGTTGATATAATATTAACAGAATAAAATATAATCTTACTTGACATATCTCTGTTGTAATATCTTTGTTTGGATATTATTTGTGTTTGGAATATATCTGGTTGATATATTTCTGTTTGGAATATATCTTGTTGATATATTTCTGTTTGAAATATATCTGGTTGATATATTTCTCTGGATATCATTCACGCTGGCGTTGGACCTTGAGCCCAATAAGAATTGGCACTGTGATGCGCTATTAGCCCAGTAAGACCGTTCGGTGTAACCGATCGCTGGAGATATACTACCGTACAGTTTCTTTCCACTTTGAAGAATTGCAACAATTTAAATATGTTTGATTGGCTGAAAATATGTTTAATGGCCGAATACCATCATGGATGTGGCTGAAAACATTTAATATGTACTCTCTTTACTCGGTTATCCCCCGTTTAACCTAATATTTAAGAATTAATACTTCAATTTAAATCATATATTTATATTACATTTATGTTTAATATTTTAAAATCTTTAAAGATATATTATTGATATTTATTAATGAAATATTTAATATATGAAGCATAATTTTTTTTATTAAAAATAATTTATTAAAATAGAATTTTTTTTTTGTAGAATTTTTATTTTAATGCTAAAAATTAAATTCCCATATATCATAAGAATGCTTTTATTAGAAACTAAACAAAAAGAAAACATTATTATAAGAAATTTACTTTTAAAAAGTAAACCAAAAATGAAAAACATGCTTTTCCAATTTTCAGATTTTTATAAACTAAAAATTTCTCTATGATTCGTAAAGTAAAATCCTATAAACTCTCTTTTCTACCTCTTTAATTTACTCTATTAAATAATAATCCTATATTAAATAATAAAACTGAATTACCAAAATATTCTTTTTCTTTTATTTAAAGAAAGATTGCACGTCATTTTACACTGATAGTCCATTATACACCGGTCTCCTCTGTTTTGGCCCATTTCACGACTGTGCTAATCCTTTTTACACATATGTGGACTAATTTTTTTCTTTCCATTTTGCATAACGTTTAGCTCGCAAGTTTGTGTTGAAATATTGATAAATGTATCATATTATATAAGTACTAAAGTAAAAAGTTTAGATATATTTTTTCAAGATACTCATGTTTGTTTAGTGAAACTATGGTGGTTTACTAATTGATGTTAAAGCACTTTGAAATAATTAAAGGAATAAATTTTAGTAAGATAATTCTAAATTTTAGAAAGTAATTAAATTTATGAAATTAACATGTGGTGAAGATTTTTTCATGGTTGGATTTCATGTTCTAATTTAATATAAAAATACTAAACAATATATTTTTAATTTTATTTTAACGCAAACTAATAAACTTTAATTCTTTAGGAAAAAGTCTACATATTACTAATAAAATATCTAATTCCTTAGATAGTTTTACCATAAATTCACATTAAATTCAAATGTGTTGAATGACTAATTGATAAAACTCTATGTTTAGAGGTAAGTCTATTAGTTATCTTAATCAAGGTTTTAAACTGTTTTTCAATAATTAGATATCAACGACTAAACAATAAATAATCAAGCAATGATTCCATGGATTGTATTCTTTCCATGCATAGTGATTCCACAAATAAAAATCAAATACTTCTCTTTTCAAAATTATTTGATAAGACCTTAATTATTAAAAAAACAATAATAAAAATACCAATATGACCTAAAAATAAGCTTTAAAAAATTATAATAGCAATTATCAAACTACTCTAGACTTGAAATTTGCATGTTTCCATGAAAGATAAAATTACTAAAAAGAAAAACTCTAATCAACTTATTATAATAACAGAAGACCAAATGACTTTCCAATCCTAATGAAACATCATAAGAGAATTACATCTGTAACTCCAAAATTCAAGACAAAATTGTTTAATTTTATCAGATATAAGTATATTTAAGTAAATTATAAGTAGTATTTAGAAACAACTTAAATTTTATTACAAATAGAAAACATAAATTTCGTGTATATTAATATTTAATCAAAAGTAATTATGGTGAGCCACAATGAATTATACAACTTAGGTGATCAATTCCCTGTTTAAATTAAATCACTTGATAGTTTTTAATATGCTAATAAAAAAGAACATGCTTAGACATTAACTAAAGTTTAAAATTTACTACTTAATTTATTTAATTATATAACAACTTAGAAAATATCTTCAGAACAGTGGTGGATTTTATAAAAAGAGAACACTAAAATATTTTAATAATAAAAGATTTAAACTATAAATATATTTTTAATAACTGAAGTTCATTATATAAAAATCACTATCTCTATGTTTTAGAATTTTTTCTCCCTTTTGAATTTGTCTTTAATCTGTTTCACCAGAGATCTCTATTGGATTCCTAACAAAAGAGGCTTATTGATGGAAACCCATCCAAGAAACTACAACATGAGCAATGACTAAGAGAATGGAAGAAGAAGAAAGGCTTCAAAGAGCTATTCTTTTGCCGAAGATAATGTATTAGCTTGTCTTTTCCTTCTCTTAGCAATGTAAAAATATAAATAAGTCCTTTTTTATGTCTTGTATTTGGGATTATCTTACATTTTGTTTGGGCTTGTATTTTTTCTATTTTTATTGAATATCTATGATTTAATTGATTATGTAAATGACCTAATCTATTAAAACAAACAATATCTTGTGAAGAGTGCAATTCTATGATTTAAATTATGTAAGTACTCTAATCGATTAAAACAGACAACTTTATGCAAAACCTTAGTTTTGGCTTTCAAAGGTGACTCTTGAGAGACTAGAGAAGCGAAGTGATTCTTTGGGCTACCTTGAACCTCGGTGCATGCATTTGAAATAACTAAATGATTATTGAATTCTTTACTTCAAAAGGTACACTAGTCACTCTTGACGCAAGATCTAGAGTTTTTCAATTCCAGCTCCATTTTCTTTTTCTTTCTTCTTTGTTAAGACTCGAGTCCACTCTCCTTTCTATAAATAAGAGTGGTGAAAACATTCTAAGAGAAAACTTGAAAATAATATAAAGAAATTATTCCAATTTTCAACTCTATTTTTATAAGTTCACTAATATAATTGTCTTCTTGATTACTCCTAACCTTTTTTTAGATGGTTAATCCAATTTCTGTAACACTTGAAAATTTATATAACACTAGATATAAAATAATAACTAAAATATTGTTTATTAATAAAATAAGTTTTATTTATAGAAGTATCATATGGTTTAATTAGTTAGAGTTTAATATGATGGGGGAAAAGGTTTTTATGTGTAAAATAATTAATGATGTGAGTAAAAATATAAAAATGTAAAAGAAGAATAACTTAAATATATATTAAATGGATGGGTTGGCCATGGCGGCAGGAGCGATCTGGTGTGTAAGTATAGGTAGGATATTTTAGTCTTTTCAGTTATTGAAATATGGTGTAGATAATAATCACGAGATGCAAGAAGTGAAACCCAACCAAAACACAAAGGGAGTGCTTTAAACACCCTCCTTTTCCTGAATAGAGTATGGTTAGCAGTTTCATTATTCCACAATTTTATGCTGATTTTGAAATCATATTCCCAAAAGTCTAATTATTAAAAGTTCTGGAATTTATGGAATTATATCTGCTCTTTATTGTCTGTTTAATTCTTATATATATGAACAGACTTCCATAAGTTTCGGAATTGTAAAAGAATTCTAAAAATTTCACTTCATTTTTCCCAATTCTGGAATAATGAAACAGAAAATAAGAACTTTATGGAAAAAATTACAAAATATTAGGTAGGCGTAGATAGTTATTCTTTTGTGTGAATAATCTCTAAAAAGTTCATTAAATAAAACTGATATAGAAATACAAAATTTTCAGCGATTATTTACACGAATTTAGCAATTATTTTAGAAATTCAAGATTATTATTTTTTAAATTATTTTATTTTCATTAAAAGTTATAAGTTAATTATTAAACTGTTTTTCAAATTAAAGACCAATTTATTTAATTTTAATTATTTTAGTGACTAATATTTTAAATTTAGCGACTATTAATTCAATCTCTGAAAGCATTTTTTCTTGTAAATTGATAACAATTTGATTAATAGCTTAGGTTAATATTTTGTGTGATCTACAAACTTGATCTAATAGAATAAAATCATTATTAATGGTATTCTTATATAAATGATATCTATAGTAATAAGACAAGCAGTACGTAGTGTTTATTGGAAAATAAAACAATGATATGTTTACTTGAGATATTATATATCACTTAAATGATTAGAAATTGGACTTGACATATTATTTGCATCATATATTATAATTTTAAATTTTTTATATATATCAAATATATCAGTGCTTTCAAATAATAACAAAATATATATTGATTTATCATAACATAAACATGATTGTTGTTGTCTTATACATTTTTAACTTTTCTAGTTGCTTAGAAAGTTAAGTAAGACAAGAGAGTTTTAAAAGTAAAACAAGCAAACAGACTTTGATATATTAGCCTCTGCAGAAATTTCATGCAAAGAAAAATTTTGTTGATAATTTGAAGTGAATATATCGCTTACACCTAACGAGTTCTATGAGAATTTATACGACCAATTTTCTAAATATACAATGAAAAATATTGCTGAAATTCTTATGATTACTGTATTTTTATTATAAAAATAATATGTAATATATATATATATATATATATATATATATATATATATATATATATATATATATATATATATATATATATATATATATATATATATATATATATATATATATATATATATATATATATATATATATATATATATATATATATATATATATATATATATATATATATTGCGTACGCCTGTTTTTCAGTTGGTATGTGTACCGGGTTTTAGTAGACAAAAATACCCTAGTATATTATGAATTTTAAGTTTTAAGGTTAAGGGTATTTTAATAATTTTCATTTTAAAAATTAAAAAAATAAAAACAAGAAACCCCCAAACCCTTGCTCACCTCCCTCATTCCTCTCAACCCTTCCTCTTTCATCTCTTTCACTCCAACATTTTATTTGTCATCGCTAGTGTAGCCCCAACTGAAAAAATCAGAAACACTATTAAACAATTTCTTACAAAATATATGATTTTATAATGAGTTTTCATTTCATAATTTTTGTAATTTTATCTAATTTTTACAAGCATAATGACATCCGAAGGAATTGGTAATTGGCCTGGAAAAAATCATAAACACTCACTATTAAACAATTTCTTACAAAAAATGATTTTATAATGAGTTTTCATTTTATAGTTTTTGTCTTATCTAATTTTTACAAACATAATGACATTGGATGAAATTGGTAATTGGCCTGGAAGTATTTTATCCAGAGATGATGACATCCGCAGATGATTTGAAATTAGAGAGGTTAGTGAAAATGATAAATTGAAGAGATCTTGAATGAATCTTTTCCTGAAAGCGAATAATGCAATGACTCAACTCTTTACAAAAGCAAATTGTTCAATGACTCAATTCTTTACAAAAGAAAATTGTTTAACAACGAGTGTTTTTTCATTTGGGACTAGTGTAGGGATGACAGAGAAAATGTTGGAGTGAGAGAGACGAAAGAGAAAGGATTGAGAGCAATGAGGGAAATGAGGGAGGTGAGGAAGGGTTTGAGAGTTTCTTTTTTCTTTTTTTAGTTTTGAGAATAAAAATTATTAAAATACTCTTAACCCTAAACCCTAAACCCTAAACCCTAAACCCTAAACCCTAAACCCTAAACCCTAAACCCTATATTAGGATATTTTTGTCTACTAAAACTAAAATGCCGTACACATTTGCTAAAATGTACCAACTGAAAAACGCGTACCTAAATTAGCAAACCCCATATATATTAATAATTTTTATTGTAATAATACTTATATCAATTTTTCTAATCATATTTATCATGTTTTATTTCCATAAAAAAAATGTAGAGATATATTATTTCCACTACTTGCTCTCTATATATCAATGTATTTATCTATTTACTATCTCTATATATGTATAAAAGAATTAATATATGTCTCAGTGCTTAAAATATATAGTTTTATTTCTTTTAATGGGTTAGAAAATTGAATGTGTTATCACATGAATCTTGGGAATTTAAAAAATTACATAGACTTTGAGAAGTCTTTGCAAAAGTTTTTGAATAAAGACAAATTTGGAAATTGAAAGAATTCCGTAGACTTTGAAGAGTCTCTGCTGAAATTTTGTATATAAACAAATTCGGGAAATTGAAACAGATAGATTTTGAAATGTCTTTTGGAGAAATTTGTATAAAGACAAATGAAACTTTCATATTCCATGCTTTAATGAAATCTCATTCCTTGAGAAAGACCATCATTGTCATGAGAATAGAAGAGATGCGGATAATAAAATGGAGGTCCTAAAAGAACTTAGAAAAATTACAAAATGGTGCGTTGATTGATATATTCAATGTAAACTTTGCAAGAGTTTTGAGAAGATCCTGTGTTTTATATTTTAAGGACTTTCAATTTTCCCGTTCTTTAATAATTAACAAAGTTGTTTCAGCACAATTGTAAGATAATTATTTGTAAGTATTTGTAAGATAAATAAGCAGGAAAAAGAAAATGGTGATAACACTTAAAAATGATTATGAGAAAACCTAAGTCTCGGTGAGCTGGAATTTTCTGTATCATATGATGGGTAGATTAGTACTTCCTAGTAAATACAAAGGAATCATCTACAATGAAATCATCTACAATGTTAGTAATAGGAAGTGGGTGCCTAAGTGAGGAATTCTAACTAAAAAGAGACTTGAAACAAGGGACCCAATAATACCATTTAATTTTCTAATTTTAGTAGAGGAGTTGGTAGGAATAGTTAGACAAACACTGCATAAAAACATATACAAAGGTGTTAAGGTATGGAAATTGAGGTTAATGTCTTACAAATATGATGATGATACATTATTTGTATGTAAAGCTAAGAAGAAAATTTTCATCACCATAAAAACTATTTTTAGATGTTTTGAGTTGGTGTCAGAACTAAAAGTAAATTACCATAAAACAAGGATTGCTGCGATGGGGATAGGAAAGGATACTATGGAAAATTTCTCAAGACTAATAAATTATAGTTCTCAAATCAGAAAAGTATAGTAATGTGTAAAAGATATTTTGGTTGTCTTTTGTTTTTCTAACTCTTTTAATGGGTAGAAAATTATGTGTACAATGACATCAAATTTGGAATGTAAAAAAACTGCATAGACTTTGAAATAGCAAGTCTTCACAAAATTTATATAAGAACAAATTAATCTTCTGTCTTTCTATGCTTTCTATAAAATGCAATGATTTTGTGTAGACTTTTCTCAATATAGTTTCGTCTTTGTGTACAGTATGATTGACCGGTTTTATACTAGTCTATGGTCTTATATGAGTCAGTTGATAACGGTTGAATTTACCGTTATCTAATATTTAATTTTGATACTAAAAACATTCTTTTTTATTTAGAAACTTACTTGAAATCATGGTTTTGTTTAAGTTGTGTGAATAAGAGAGTTGAGGATGAACTTAATGACTTTATGGCTAGATTCCCTTGTTTTAGCAGGAATTGAGATGATTTGGAAGAAGAGTTAAAGTACCAAGGAGTTGGAACTCAGAAAGGACTGCCAAAGCATCAGAAAGGCAGATCGCATGACGCCTAAGCGCCCTTTTCAAGGGCCCTCAGCTCAGAGTACACTGTCTCACGCCTGGCTGCCCTTTTTTGAGGCCCCCAGCGTAGGAAGCTTCGGGTTCGCATCTGGGTGCCCTTTTTGGGACGCTGAGTGTCACTTCCTCAAGTCACACCATGCCTCGGTGCCCTTTCAGGGCCGCTGAGCGCCAATACTTGTTGTTTCACGCCTTAAGTGGGGCGCTGAGCGTTGACGATATGGGCTTGGGCTATGTTTATGTTTTTATTTCGATCTGTTTAAGGACTTAGATGTCCTAGGCATTGTATCTTTTGACAGAAGAGGTGCATAAACATACATTTTCACTCTCTGAAGGCGGATTTGGATGCGGGAGCTCCCATCTTCAACTTTTAGGGTTTTTTCTATCTCATTCTTTTCCATTGTTCATCGAGTTTCTCCATGTTAATAAGGAACTAAATTCCATTTGTTGTTGGGGAAAGATGTAATCCTTTGAAACTCTCATGTATTTGAATTGATTTATATTTACAAATGCTTCTTTCATTACTTGTTATGGTTTTTCCTCTATACTCTATGCATTGCTTTGTTTAACTCATTCATAGCATGATTATTGATTTCGTTGATATGGACACATACGGGGGAATCTAGATCTGAGGAATATCTCCCAAGGGAACTATTGCCTAGACATATAAGGATAGAATGCTTGGTTGCCTTAAGCTTCTGTGCGTATGTAATGCATAATTAATTACTAGGGAGACAAGACATTGTAAACTAGTAATTAAGGATAGGCTTTCTTCGCCGAGACATCAGGTTTTAAGTAAATTAGAAAGTGACATTAACATTAATGAAGAAGGAGAATTCTTATATACATGAGAATGAATAGGAGAAATCGAAACCCCAACAACATATTCATTCCATAATTTACAAACTATCCACCTTTGAGTTTTTTTGTCAATTGATCAACATTGCATTCATGTTTACTTTTATTTGCATTTTAAACCAAATGAGTTTGTTCTCAAGTCTTATTTAATCAAGACATCACATAATTGTTTACACTAGTACAAAAACAACTTATAACGTCGAATATTTTTGGCCTTTCACGTCGAATTCGATAACAACGTCATATCAGGAGACGTTAAATTGATGTCGAATTTAAAAAATTTGACGTTAATTTAACGTCGAATTTTGTCAATATACGACGTTAATCAATTTTTTTTAATTAATTGTGATCATTTTTTACAGTTCTACGAGACCTGAAAAGTAGAAAAAACAACAATTTCAGTTTTTGGTATTTTATAAAGCATGAACTATGAACAGTAATATAGGATCAATCAAAGAACAATAACAAACAAAAAATAATTTCAATCAAACAACAAACAAGTTCAATCAAACAATAACAACAAACAAGTTCAACCAAACAAAAACAACAACAAACAAGCTCAACAAAAAAATAACAAACAAGTTATCAACAAATAAGTTCTTCCAAACGAAAACTAACCTGGGTTCATTGGAATAAAGTGTTGCCACCAGTGAGAGAGAAAGTTGAATGCGCCTACAAAGGACAAGAACATGAAAATAATCGGGAAAAACAAACGAAAATCATACCTAAAGTAGTTAATTAACATGCATTTGTATCAAATGAAAGAAAGATTACATGTGATGGTCGTCAAACTTCGTTCGAAAAAGGTTTCAGTAGAGAAAAGGGTCTCGCGCGTTAAGATAAAGTGAATGAATTTTCAATCTCCCGCTCAAATTTTTTTGAATTCACTAACCTTTTAACATCTAACGTTGGAGCATTCGATGTTTTATATTCTTTTACGTCGAATTACAATTCTAAATGACATTTAATAATATTATTTATTTACAAAAATGCCACCTATCATTTTTAACGTTGGCTATTAAGTGGTTCGGCGTTAAACGCGTGACGTTATACGTTGTTTTTGTAGTAGTGTTAGGTCGTGAGTCTTTTGGAAAATGATATTTGGTCTTACCATGTTTATTACTTGATACGATTCGGTACACTTGTCAATTCATTAACACCAGTCTGTGAACCGATCGATCGGATTATAAACAGAGTTAACACTAAGAATAATTATACTAGGTCTAAGTCAGATCATCACTCTTTGGATCGTAATTAGATCAACATTAACAAAAAATTCATCCTAAAATCTATAAATACAAGTTTAATATTCATATAATTAGTTACATTAATTACATATTTATTACTAATACTATGTAAAAGACTATAACATTAAAGTGCTTTCTGCAAGTAGTATTCCAAGTTAACAGTAGGAGAAACAAATTAGAAGTGAAACTTTGACCTAACCTTAGAGATTTTTTGTAAAAACAAAGTTAACCCCGATCCCACCAAAACATTATGCTAGTCTTAAAAATATTTAAGAATACACTCAGGTACAACTAATGAGTTTTGAAGAGTTAAAGAAAATTAAGAAGAATGAAAGGTTTAATATTTGAATTTAAAAGAGATTATTAAGAAGAAAAAAAAAATTAAATTCACAGTCAACCACAACATTCTCGAGTACAAATGATTGAGACAAGGTTCCATAACATGTAGGGATCATACATCGTCAATATTAATAACTGGTAGATATTTTTAATTATATGTTCTTTAAATTTTAAATAAAATTATTTAAAAATAAATTTTAAAAATATAAAATTAGCTAATAAAATTAGTTTTAAAGTACTTACGAATAAATTTAGCTTTTCTAAAAATAAATTTAAATAAGTTGCATACTGACCTTGTAAAAAAGATTTATATGGTCTAAGTAAAAAAAAAATACTAAGTAAATTTTAAACTATTATTTAATAGTTAATATTTTTTTACTAATAACTTTATAATTACAATTCTTGTAAAAATATTCAAATAAAATTTATTAATAATTATTATTAATAAGTGACCATGATATTTGTACTTGTTCAATTAAATACACATATCCATCTATTAACAACATCCATAAAGATTTTACCGACATATATATCGGGTTATATGCAATTTTTTTATCACTAATAACATATGAAAAACGACAATAACACAATAGTACTATATAATCTGTTAAAAACATGAAAAATAATGACATTTTATAAAATAAATAGACATCATTTTCTAACCTATCCTTTCGCCATGGAAGGAAATTAATAAATCACATCAAAATAAAGTAAAAGAAATGCAAAGATTTAATTTCAGTGTCTACGTAGAAATTCAAGGAAGTCAGCAAACTTCATTTTTAGTACTGTTAAAGGTTTTTAGTACTGTTGTTAAATGGTAGTAGTAGAAATTCAAGCTATTCTGCCTTCTATCTTGTTCGTCGCGCTGCCATCGCTCTCCTCCAACATCAAGAACGTCTCGCCACCATCGCCCCTCCTCCGTTGGTTTGTGTTTTGCCATCCTCGCATTCTTCACTACAATGTTCATGATGGTGGTTGGGCGTGGTGTGGTGTTGCCTTTGCCGTCCACCTTTTCTGCATTTTCTTCCTTAAAAATGGTTAGCATATAAATCTAATATTTACTATATTTTGGCATTAATGTCTTTGCTTTATTATTTTGAAGAAACGAATAAATGTTGTTTGTTGGTTGCTACATATCAAATGTTAGAAAAAGAACTAGGCAATTATAAGGAACATTAAGAAGAGAGAATATGTGTGGTAAGAAACCCAAGCAGTGAACGAGTTGGCCAACTAGTAAGGGTGATGGGTTCTGATTTTTGGTGCAGTGATGCAAAATAAGGATAGACCTTTTTAGTATTGTGAAGTTAGGTTGGCAATCAGAGTGTTAAACAGAAGATATTTTATTCACCTTAATCTTTTATTGAGTCATTTACGGAGTATAAATAGATACACGGAAGAGAAATTTTAGGAGTTTTTCTAGCCTATTCACAATGTTCCTCGTTAAACATAAGTTTATCCCTTGATATACGAGATTTGACAACAATTACAATAAATGTTCCTAATTTTATGAGATAATAATGACTCACGCTAACACTCCTCCTCAAGTTAGTGCATAGTTGTCTTTCATGCCCAACTTGTCAAGAAAGTCGTGAAAGTTCTTACCAGACACTGCCTTTGTAAGAATATCTACCAACTGGTCTTTCGATTGGATAAAAGGAAATCAAATAATCTTCTATTCTGCTTGATAAAGTGTCTATCTACCTCCACGTGTTTTGTTCGATCATGTTGGACAGGATTTTGTGAGATATCAATTGTAGCCTTATTATCGTATAACATGTTCATCTCCATGCTAGGTCCAAAGCCAATCTCCATTAGTAACCTTCTAAGCCATAAAAGTTCACAAAGCCCTTTTGCCATGGCCCTGAACTAAGCTTCAGCATTAGACAAGGCCACTACCTTTTGCTTTATGCTTCTCCATGTAACTAAATTCCCTCCCACAAATGCGAAGTATCATGATGTTGATTTTCTATCTAAAACATTTCATGCCCAATCTGCATCAGTGTATCCTTCAATACTCAAGTGATTATTATTTGAGAACATCAACCCTTTCCTGGTGAGGATTTTAAATAGAGGAGTATTTTGTTTACTGCATCCATATGTTCTTCACTGGGATTATGCATAAATTGGTTCACCACACTTACATCATAGGCAATATCAAGGCGAGTATGTCACAAATAGATAAGTTTCCCCACCAATTTTTGGTATCTTCCTTTATCTACAAGCACTTGGTTTGTGTATTGTGAAAGTTTGTGATTTTGAACTATTGGAGTATCTGCTGGTTTGCTGTCCAGTAGCCCCACCTCAACCAATAGATCCAACACATACTTTCTTTGAGACAAGAAAATGCCCTTTTTCGAACTTGCCACCTCTATTCCCAAAAAATACTTCAGTCCCCCCAAATTCTTCATCTCAAACTCAGCTCCCAATTGCTCTTGTAGTCTTGTAATTTCTTATGTATCATCTCCAGTAATGATCATATCATCTACATAAACAATTAGAGTTGTCACCTTTCCTTGTTGATGCTTAAGGAATAGAGTGTGATCTGTGTTACTCTAGTTAAAGC
Organism: Vigna mungo; assembly: GCA_036885675.1. NCBI lineage: Eukaryota > Viridiplantae > Streptophyta > Magnoliopsida > Fabales > Fabaceae > Vigna > Vigna mungo. Next base: position 33,496,648 of record CP144697.1, on the reverse strand, counting down.
CATAACTCCTCATAGTTGAGCTAAACCTTCCAAACCATGCTCGAGGTGATTGTTTTAATCCATATAATGCCCGCTCTAACTTGCATACCACCTTGGTTCTAGAAGAGGGCATATAGCCTGGTAGGATATCCGTATAAACATCTTCTTCAAGATCTCCATGAAGAAAAGCATTCTTCACGTTGAGTTGGAGTAGTGGTCAATCTAAATTTGCTGTAAGAGATAACAAGACTCTAATAGTATTTAGTTTGGCCAATGGTTAAAAAGTCTCTGTATAATTTATGCCATAAATCTGTGTAAACCCTTTTGCCACTAGCCTTGCCTTGTGTTGATCAATGGATCCATCAACTTTGTATTTGATTGAAAACACCCATTTGCACCCCACTGTCTTTTTTCCCTTGGGAAGTGGTATCAACCTCCATGTATTATTCTTTTGTAAGGCCTTCATTCCTCTTGTATGGCTTGTGCCTAGTTAGGACTAGCTAATGCTTCTTCCACATTATTTGGCGTATGACAGGAGAATAACGTCTCTGTGAAGACTTGAATAGGATTTGATAACTGTTGAGTAGACACATAATTTGCAATGGGGTACTTGGATCACCCTTCTTCTATATTAGGAGAGTATCTATTTGGTGGCTTTCCTCGGTTGTTCCTGATAGGTAATACATATCTTACAGGAGTATTAGTAGATGAAGAGATAATAAGAGAACTTACCTCAGGATTGTTCTCAATGAAAAGGTTGGGTGCTTCAGAGCAAGGGGGCTCTTCACTTCCTTGATTGATGTACGCTTCATTGACCGGAGCTTCTTCACTAGCAATTTCTTCACTAGTTTCTTCGCTAGTAACTCCTTCATTAGTAGAAGGATCCTCTTCACTCTATTGCATTTTTGTAGGTTCATCATGGATTACTCCTTCAATTTCTGATTCATGCTCTCCATTTTTTTTCAGCAACTAATGATGGAGCTGCCAAGTACCAATTTGGCTCTTTATTCATGGACTTCCCCTAGAGAGCTGAATTGTATACTATAGGAGTAAAGAAAGGTTCAGATTCTAGGAAAGTAACATCCATAGTGATATAGGTTCTATTGGTGGTAGGATCAAAGCCTTTGTAGCCTTTTTATGCAGTCCATAGCCAAAGAACAAGCACCTAACAACACACGAATCAAGTTTGGTTCGTTGGTTTTTGTGAAGATGAACAAAAACCACACACCCAAAAATCCTAGATTGAAGCATCAACATGGTAGGTAATTGTACATGAGAGGAGAGTACTTGCATAGGTGTTTTAAACTGCAACACCTTGGAAGGCATGCAATTAAGGAGGTATACCATTGCAATTACTGCATCGTCCCAATGGCGAGTGGGAACATAGGTGTCAATAAGGAGAGCATGTGCAGTCTCCAAGATATGACGATTTTTATGTTCGGCATCACCATTTTGTTGTGGAGTTTCTGAGCATGAGGTATCGTGAAAAAGACCATGTTGTTGGAAGTATGCTTTAAAGTGGGTGTTAACAAACTCCCCTCCATTGTCTCACCGAAGAACTTGAATCTTGGCTGAAAACTGATTCTGAATCATGACATGAAAATTCTGAAATATTTGAAACACTTCATTTTTAGTCTTCATCGAGTAAAGCCATGTCATTCGTGTGCAATCATCGACAAATATTACAAACCAACGGTGACCAGATACAGTAGTCCTAGGGGAAGGTTCCCACACATCAGAGTGTATTAGAGCAAAAGGAACACTACTTTTATTCAAACTCATATGATAGGAGGTTCTATGGCTTTTAGCCAGAATACAAGTATCACATGTAAAAATGATAACAGTCTAAAAATCGTTATTTTCATGCTTAAATTCGATAGTAAAACACACCATTTGTGGCTTAGAATGAGCTTTAAATCAAGTAAAACACTTAGTTGAGTCTTTTGAGAATCAAAAGCTGGTTTTAGAGATATTATGCTTGTTTTGCATTGTTTTGCAGGGTTTTTAGATGAATTGAAGATGGAAGTGAAGTAAGGTGGACTTAGACCCACGAAAGAAGGAGAAAAATGATAAAAAGAAGGGTCAAACAAGTCGTTGAGCGCCAAAATGGTCCACTGAGCGCTCAGAGCGATTAGAGGCAAACCGCTCAGCGGAAAAAATGACCGCTGAGCGGTCAAAGTGGCAAGAGACAAACCGCTGAGCGGTGAATTTAGGCGCCTGGGCGGTTGTCTATTTTTTTAGTTAGATTATGTAAATCTTTCTGTTATCTATCTGTTATCTTTTTGGGCTTATATATAGCCCTAGTGCGAATTAGATAGGGATTCTTTTGGTAGAGAGAACGTCCAGAGCTATTCCACACACCTTGGAGGAGGTTCCTTGGATGCTTAGGCTCCTTTCAACCAAGTTTAGGGTTATCTCTTTCATTTTTTCATTATTTTCATCTAGTTTCACCATGATTATGGTGAACTAAACCCTTTGTTGTTGGGGAACAATGTAATCTTTTGAAACTCTCATATATTCAAATTCTTATTTATTTCATATGCTTGTCGTATACTTGTTTATTAATTGTTAGGTTCTCATCTGTGCTCAAAGCTTTTATTGTTTAACTCATTCAATAAATGTTGTTTGTCTTTATCGATATGGGGACGTATGGTAATGTCATGAACTGGTGGGAAATTCCTTGATTATGCAATATTGCCTAGGGATAGGGATGGGATGGTCAATTGCATTTGCTTCAGCACGCATTGCATTATTAGTTACTAGGGGAGGCTAGGGATAACAAGCCGGTAATTAGTAATAGGCTCTTTTCACCAAGGAATTGGGCTAAGGGTAATTAAGAAAGTTTGCATGACAATTAGATAAACAAGCGAATTAAATAAGAAGAGTAGATATATGAGAGTGGATAAGATGAAATTGTAAACCCCAACAACACCATTCATCCATAGTTCTCAAAACCAATTGAATCAATTGCATTGCATGTTTATTTTTTGTTCTTTGCATACAACCATCAATATTATTCTTTTCTCAAGTCTTACAAGATTAGGTTACATGAAAGTTAAGGCCTAAGAGTCCTTTGGGAAAACGATACTCGGACTTACTTGTTTATATTACTTGATAACGATCTGGTACACTTGCTAGGGACATAACAAAAACATTTTTCAAATTTAAAAATAAATCTAGAAATAAATGTCTCAAATAACCGAATGATGGATTTCCCAACCGACGATACCATAACCATATTTCCCATTCTTTGCCATTGACCTAGTGGTGCATGTGATATGCTTTTCCTTTGTTAAAATCATCAAGGTAGTATAACCCTCCCCCCCCCCCCCTCTTAGTACCACGCCCAATAATCTTCTTGCTGAGAACATCTTGAAGAAGGCAAAAAGCAGAGTACATCAATACCACACAATTGAGTTCTTTAGTTATTTGACTTAAAGATATTAATTTATTATATAGTGTAGGACCAAGGAGAGTGTGAGATAAGGAGAGTGAGGGTGATAATGTCACAGTTCCAGCACTTGTGATCGGGTATGTAACTCCATTTGCATTTTCAATGCAAGTCCTACGTGGTGGGGTTGAATGGGAGAAGTCTGTGGGATTAAAAGTCATATGGTCTATTGCCCTAGAGTCAATAATCCATGCACTTGCATCGTGAGACTTAGAACTACAAAAAACTTGACCGTAGTTACTTGGTTGCATTGAGACGAAGGAGTTGGTCATAGGAACAAACAACAATCGAGACTCGGCAATGACTATGAAACTTTACCAGTGCCTTCCTCTAGTGAAGTGGTTTCTTTGTTCTTCTTAGCTTGCAAGTCATGCGACCATTCTGGATACCTATGTAACTTGAAACAATTATCACGAGTGTGTCTAGTGTTTCCACAATGTGTGCACTTTCCCTCATCGAATGGACCTTTTGACTTCAAGATGGAGTTGTATTTCCCAGCCACTAATGTTAGCTGTTGACCAACTTTTGAGCCTTTAATGATCATACCCGCACCACTTATTATATTCTTTACCCCAGATGTCATCACGGTCTGACGAGTGTCCTCTCTTCGAACATATGCACAAGCCTGCTCGATCGTGGGAAATGGCTTCAGTTGGAGTATGTCACTTTGAATCTTATCAAGTTGGTCGTCCAATCCATCGAGAAAGATATAAAGTCTTTCCTCCTGTAGCAAAGCATTGCATTTTTGTATATCTCTAGCGCATTCTATGGGATTAGGATGTCAAAAGTCTATCTCATGCCACAACCCTTGTAGATCATTATAATATGTTTCAATCAATCCCCCTTTTGCCGCATCTGGGTTACCTTCCGTCGAAGGTTATAAACCTGTAACGTATCAGATCCATCAAAGTATGTCGTACCAATGGCATCTCACACCTCTTTAGTGGTTGGAAAGCGGATGAAATTCCCCACCAGTGAAGGATCTATTGAGTTGATCAACCATCCTTTCACTATCACGTTCTCAGTTCACCATTTACGGAATGCGGAATCAGTTTCCGTTGGCGAAGGAAAAGATCCATCAATATATCCCAGTTTCTCTTTGCCCGAGATGTACATCTCAGCCACCTCACTAGTGCAGTAAAGGGAATTGGCACCGGTTAATTTTGCTTATAGGCATCGGTTCTACAACCGAGGCATGTACAGACGAGGTAAAAGGGGTAAGTTTTATGCCTCGGTCAGGAACTGAGGTAAAGCGAGATAGGATGATGCCTCGGTTCTTACATAACCGAGGTAGTAGCGTGTTTTTTTTTTTATTTTTTAGACTTTAGGACTGGGTTCCGATGCGGTATGCATGAAGATGATAAGGAATCCAAATTATCAGGTTACAATGCCAAAATCAGGTTGCAATGCCAAAATCAGTAACCTCACTGGCCTCAAGAACAATGCCAACAACAAAGAGAAGAGTGAGCAGGGAAGGAAGAACCAGCTTTTCGCGTTTCCGAATGTCCACCGCACTGGCACAGCCTCTGGTGAAGTTAGAGCCGTCAAAATGGGTCACAACCCGCGGGACAACCCGGCCCGTCACGGGTTCGGGCCGGGTTGGGTTTGAAAAACACAACCCACTTATATGTGGGTCAAATTTCAACCCGGCTCATTTAGACCTGGCTCATGCGGGTTGAAACCGTGGAGAGCCGGGTTGGCCCACCAACCCACCTACCTAATTTTATTTTTTTAATTTATTATTTTATTTATGAAACCCTAAAAAATAAAATACTTTCTTCACTCACTGTATATACCAAAAAAGTAACATCTGCTCTCACAAATCACTCTCACAGTACTTGCTCTCATTTGACGGTGTTCTCACCCTCTCACTTCACTGAAATTCTTCAAGGAGCAGGTAAAACACCATTCCTTTTTTCTTCTCTTTTTTCCACATATTTGTTTTCTCACTTCTCTTTCTTTTTTTTTTCAAAAACCCTATAATGACAAAAATAGGGGTTTGCGAATTTGTTTTTTTGTTTTAGGGGATTTGAAGACATGAAATGATTTTTTTCATGTTCTGACATGCTTGTATCAGATTTTGTTCATTTTATTTAAAAAATGAGTATATATTATTTGAACAAGCTCTTTTTGATATCTTTAAATTTGGGAAATTATGTTACAGATTAAACTATTAATTTTTTGTTGATGTTATTGAGTACTGGTTCTCTTTTTTTTTTACTAATATTTTTTTATTGATTGTCAAAATTGTTCTGATATTAGTGAATTTGGAGACAACAAGAACAAGGGTCAAGGGTTACAACAATTGATGTGATCAACTACATTCAGGTAGGTTTGACATTCAGGATGATTCAAGAGAGCAAAATATTGTGGATTTATCTATTCAAGATTCTAATATCGTAAATGAATAAGGAACAAAAAATGATGAATATAAGAAACTTATTTGTATGTTTTTTGTGTTTGTTTTTGGATGACATTTGGAATATATTGTACTTTTTATTATTATTTTGAATTGTCTTTAACATAATTTTTTGGGAGTGAAATTTGTTTAAATTTAAATTACAGAAAGTTTATATTTTTTTATTTAAAAAAAATATAATTAAATGGGCTAGTGAGCCAACCCGTTTACCTACCAAACCGTGGTGGGTCGGGCCGGGTTCAAGTTTTTATGGCTCGCTAATAAATGAGCCGGGTTGGGTTGGTTCACTAAGTGACCAACCCGTGGTGGGCCGGGCCAGGTCAAGCCGGGTTACCCGTTTTGACAGCTCGAGGTGAAGTCCCAGCCTCTACACAACTTCGCCCTTCCCTTCTTGAAATGGGGAGCCAGCGGCAAGAACCACCACACCAACGCAACACATCACCACCGACTCCCACCCCCACCGCCTTGGATCCAGGACCGCCCGCAACCGATTCGCACTCCCCACCTGCTCCCTCAAGTCGCTAGCTCCACCACCACAACCACTTCAGGCGCCGTCGTGCAACGATGAAAATGACAATCAAGCTGCGAAGCGTGACATCGAGAATGCCGAGGAGGCCGTGCAAAAGCCGTGGAACTTGCGACAGTGGTCATTTGGGTTAAAAAAAAAAACCCAAGGATGTGCTCGAAACCCTGAATCTGGTTTCTGGGTTAAAAAATAACCTAAAAGGCCATTTGGGCTTGATCTCGGAAGGCGATGGTGGTCGGGAAAGGGACCCAGAATCCACCACCTGCGGAGGCACCACGGTCGACGCTGGCGCCGCATTGCCAGGGTCCAGCACGGGAAACGACAGCATGTGAAAGCATATGACCAGGGCAGTAGTTAGAGTGGTGATGCGGAGGCACATAGGGGGAAGCATAAGACCAGGGTTTGGTAGTAGCAGTAGAGTTTTGGTTTAAAGAATGAAGGGTTGAAGGGTTATCTAAAGAATGAAGGCATAAAGAAGAGAAGGAGTTTTGGTTTGGTAGTAGCAGTTGAGTAGTTTGGCTCACTAGAAAAAGGGGTAGCACCTAATGCCTCGGTTCTGCTACTAAACCGAGGTTGTAGCTCTTTCTGTCAGATGGGAAGCTGCTTCACTGGAAAAGGTGCAGGTTCTTATGCCTCGGTCCTGCGTCAACCGAAGCAGTATCAGGTTTATGCCTCGGTTCTTTGTACACCCGAAGCATATAATTTCATTTTAATTTCAAAACTGCCACCGCATCTTCAAATGCTTCGACTTTTAAAAAACCGCGGCATATATGGCGAGTTAAAAAAGTGTTTTTTTACTAGTGCCTGTGACCATAGAGTTGGAACCATCCAACTTGATGTTGATCTGTACTGTTGAAGAATAAAAGATTGACGATTGTGATGTGGGTTGCGCTTTCAATAAAGCCTCCGTCCTTTTGGCCGTAAGATTTTCCTAAATGGACTCGGCAGCAGAAGCATTGGTGGCCGCACTGTGGAATCGTCATTCACCGAAGAATCTCCCATTTCGGATGAATCACCCATCTATTTAGAGTTGTTTGGGTCCCAAGATTATGCTCTTGATATCGTGTTAAACAGAAGGTATTTTATTCACCTTAATCTTTTATTTAAGTCATTTATAGAGTATAAATAGATATAGGGAAGAGGAATTTTAGGAGCTTTTCTAGCTTATTCACGATGCTCCTGGCTAAACATAAGTTTATCCCTTGTTATACGGTGATGGGTGTCGCGGCCCATACAAATTTGATTGCAATTTAGAAATGCAGTATAATGCTAGGGAATGACCCCTAGGTCCTCTCTCAAGAACCAACTGCGGTTCAGAGTCAAGTCTAACACGAAAGGGGGGGTTTTGAAAAGTGTTTTTGTGACTTCAAATAACTAAATCAAAATGAATGGACATTAAACTCAACTGTGTAAGTTAGAAAACATCAAGGTAAAATAAAGTGCTAAACCCAACATTTCAACAAACAATTGTCCAAACACAATTAAAACTATTAAAATGCAACAGTAAATTAAGTGGATGAAAAACAACTCAACCTACTAATTAAACTAAGTGAAAACAAGAGAAATTAACAAGCCTATTTTACTTCTAGTAAATTAAGTGACTCAATATGAAATTAACAAATAAATTAAAAGTCCAAATGGCTTAAGGAAACCTCTTGGCCGTGAGTCATGTTTCAACAAGTCAAACTTCAATTTCCACCTTCAATAAGCCACCAAAATGTGTTGACTTCTTATCCCATGTGCGCCATTCTTCAAGGAAATAAGCATGTGCCTTAAACACACAATAAAACCATGTTTTCCTCCCTTCCCATGCAGCAAAAACGTGATTGTACACACCAAGGCACAAAAAAGTGAACTACAATGCAATGGTTGCAAACAATGCTTCAAAATGTCCACAAGTCAAAAAGTGCTCAATTTCTCCTACCCTTGTGCCACATAAGCAAGGTCAAATGAAAAATAAACACCAAAGACCTCTCATCCCCTTGCAATTCTCGGCTGCAACAATGCTAGAGACAAAACCAAAGTGGAAAAAAATTCCTTTAGTTAAAAGAAGCATCTCATGTGTTTGGCCAAATCGGGTAAAAACTTAAATGCACCATTTTCTCTCTCCCTTTCAATCCATTTTCGTTTTTCTTCAACAAACAAACATCCAAATTGTTTCTTCCCATCTCCAAACAGAGACACACACCCAACTAACCAAAGTTCATCATCAAAATAATTCAAGAACAATAAAACCAAGTTCTACCTTCATAAATCCAACTTCACCACTTACTTTTCTTCAACTTTTTGACCAAAACAAAACCAAACCCCTATGCTTCTATGCAATACCGTCCAGCCACCATCATCAAGCACAAATTCCAGCTCAAAATTCGTTTCCCAACATCAACAACAAAATGCTAGAAGAAAATGGCTCAAGAATACAATACCCATGCACCAACTTAAGCCTTTTTCACTACCAAACTTGGCAACAACTCCATTTTCATCCTCCAATCCAAGAAACTCAAAGTAAAAACGAAATCACTGCAGCAAAATGATGAGAAAACCGAAATGGAGAATGGGTCTCCCTTCAACCAAAGAGACCATCATCAAAAGGTAAAGAAGAAGCTTCAAACTCAAGCATTCAACCTTCAAAATGAAAATCTAAAAAGAGAAATGGTAGAGCTTCATTCCATCATGCAAGAACAAGCATTGTTGCACACAATAGAAGAGGAAAAACGTGATCTTGCTCATTCATAGTGAAGAAACGAAAATAGCACACCAAGGCTCCCAAGAGAGTTCATACAAGGCCAAAAGCAAAATGAAAGTGTAGTATGAAGTGTGTGCTTGGAGTGTCTCGGCAATTGGCTCAAAATGCTGTCCAAAAACCTCAAAAATGGTGGGGTCCACCTCTAAGAAACCCTAGGTTAAGGGCCACATGTCCCTCAAAGTTTGGGCCTAACATAAAATTTGCCCACATGGGCCCAATGCACCAAAAGCTTAAGTAAAGTTCTTAATCAACTAGATTACAATTTTAATTAAATTTGCAATGACTAAATATTAAATCTTGAATGTCCATGCCACCTCCTAATGCTCCAAAATATGTCTCCAATATTTTCCCTGCAATTAAACATGCAATTAATTAGCTCAGAAAATCCAAATTAGTGAAAATATGAATTTCCGACCAAATTAAGCACAGTTAGGACAAATGGGGAAATAACGGGCAATTAAACACAATTCCCTTATTTATTTGAGTGCAATAAACCAAATATAGTCAAGAAATAACGACTCATCATACGGGATTTGGCAGCAATTACAATAAATGTTCCTAATTTTATGAGATTCTAATGACTCAAGCCAATAGAGAGAAGAACAAGGAAAAAAATAGGTGGGAAAATTAAGGTGACAAGGAAGTTGATTCTGTAGGACAAAGTTGAAGCAACACCTCTGCATGTTTAGAGTTCCTCTAAAAATAATATCACTTTCACGATGATCACTTCTTAATAGGCTCAAAACTAGCACAACTTGTTATTGAAAATATCATTACTAATTTGTAGAATAACCATGCATATATGAAACTGAAAAACGATTAGTGTCCAATCTTTTCTTATTACAGTGACACAGTATTAATCCAAAGACATAAGAAAAAAATTTTGTTTATTTTCTATTTTCAACTATTTTAATTGATTTATTTTTAGTTCTCATAAAGTCTAGAAAGATATTCATCTTCCTTGAGAAAATTTAGGAAGATATTTCTCAATCATTTTGAAGTACCCAATGAGATATTTATCTCTTGAAGTCTTATGACTTTTAACTTGTTAAACATATAGTTAAAATATTTTTAATTTAGGTGTAAACAACCAAATACATTGATCAATAGTTTGTGATGTGGTTTAGTAGTAGGGCTGAATTCAAAGATTTGACTCCATGTTTGGTTGTTTCTTAGCTCTACCTTGAAGTAGAGGTGTTGATTTATAAACACAACAATGAATCAGAGTTGGATAAATTATTTATGCACAACAAATGAGTATAGGAGTGGAGTAACTCAATTTCTTGAATTTGAAAAGATGAATGTTCTGAATAATAATGGACGATTCTATTGCTCGTTTGTTAATTATTTGAATGAGTCAAAACACTCAATTGAAGTTATTCAATAACATGTTCTTTGTGATGAATTCCTAAAGAGCTACACAAAGTGGACATGAAATGGTTAATTAACAGACATGCCAAGTGTAATTGAGTTTCAAGTAGAAACAAAAGAAGTTGATTTAGAGATTGGTGATCGATTAAAGGACATGATACATGATGTTAGACATGATTCTTTTCAACGTGCTCATGCGTATGACAACTTGTACAGTAACGCATGAAGACCTTTGTATATAGAATGCACTAAGAATACTTGATTGTCAACGATAATAAAATTGTTCAATATCAAGGCAAGGGATGAGGGGATTGAAAAAAAGCTTCAATAATTGCTTGAGTTGTTGAGTGACATGCTTCTTGAAGGTAACACATTGCCAACACGCAATTATGATACAAAGAAGATGATGGAATACTTCCCGATGTACTTTCCTAAGTGTCCTTTAGTTGTATATTTTTACATTTTATTGTACACATTTTTAGCTTGTATGAAGCATGGGTTACTAAATACTAGAGCCGTCAAAATGGGTCACAACCCGCGGGTCAACCCGGCCCGACGGGCCGGGTTGGGTTTGAAAAATACAACCCACCTATATGTGGATCAGATTTCAACCCGGCTCATGCGGGTTGAACCCGTGGTGAGCCGGGTTGGCCCACCAACCCACCTACCTAATTTTATTTTTTTAATTTATTATTTTATTTATGAAATCCTAAAAAATAAAATACTCTCTTCACTCACTGTGTATACCAAAAAAGTAACATCTGCTCTCACAAATCACTCTCACGGTACTTGCTCTCATTTGACGGTGCTCTCACTCTCACTTCACTAAAATTGTTCAAGGAGCAGGTAAAACACCCTTCCTTTTTTCTTCTCTTTTCTCCACATTTTTGTTTTCTCACTTCTCTTTCTTTTTTTTTTCAAAAACCCTATAATGACAAAAATAGGGGTTTGCAAATTTGTTTTTTTTTTGTAGGAGATTTGAAGACATGGAATGATTTTTTTTTCCTCTGACATGCTTGTATTAGAGTTTGTTCATTTTATTTAAACAATTTGAGTATACATTATTTGAACAAGCTGCTTTTGATATCTTTGAATTTGGGAAATTATGTTACAAATTAAACTATTAATTTTTTGTTGATGAGAGTATTGGTTCTTTTTTGGTATCTTTGAATTTGGATTATATTGTATTTTTTATTATTATTTTGAATTGTCTTTAACATAATATTTTTGAGAGTGAAATTTGTCTAAATTTAAATTACAGAAAGCTTGTATTTTTTTATTTTAAAAAAATGTAATTAAATGAGCTAGTGAGCCAACCCGTTTACCCACCAACCCGTGGTGGGTCGGACCGGGTTCAAATTTTTCTAGCTCGCCAATAAATGAGTCGGGTTGGGTTGGCTCACTAAGTGACCAACCCGTGGTGAGCCGGGTCGGGTCGGGCCGGGTTACCCGTTTTGACAGCTCTACTAAATACCTAGCTCCACCCTTATAATTATCACTTTTGAACATAATGAGAATTCAATTTTTTGACAAACAAAATAATTCTTTCTTGAAAGTCAGGGTTCTTCCACTAGCCACCTTCCAACACACTAGCTTGAGTTTCATTTCTCCATTGGTGCTTCACCTTTTCTCTCTCTACCACATAGCCGACCTCATCCACATCAGCTTTGGAGACACGCAACAACATCACATCTTCAGCCACACATCTTCTCTCGCCACGTCTCCAATACGCTGAAGCATTCTTCAACGCCACATCTTCATTCTCATTTTCAGCTTGTGACCTCAGCCTCGTGAGCATTTCCTCTCGAGCACATCATCCGTAAGCATTATTTTTTTCACAGATTCATCATCTCCTTTCACATTTCTTACACTTTCACTGAACATTTTCATCTTCCACTTAGGGTTTCTTCTTTTTTTTTTTCACAATTTCATTACATTTTCACCGATTAATTCATAGATTTTCATCATTTGTTTGTATACTTTTGTGATTTTTTTCAAGTATGGTCATACGGTATAATCATAATTAGATAAATTATTATTGTTGTTATATTTATAATAAATATTGAATTATTTTTACTTTAATTTAAATAATATAAGTTAGATAAATAGTTTGATGTACATGTTTTATACTATTGTTTTACATTTTTTTTATGGAAATATATTAGTATTTTTAAACAATTACAAAAAGTATAGTTATGTATATAATAGATATTATTGTTGTCTTATATATCTAACTCTTTTAATGGGTTAGAAAATTATCTGTACAATCGCATCAAATTTAGAATTTGAAACAATTGCATAAACTTTGAAATTGTAAGTCTTCAAAAAACATATATAAAGACCTTAAACTTATGTTTTTCCATGTTTTTGGTAAAATGCCATGATTTTTTGGTAGACTTTTCTCAATATAGTTTCGTATTTTTGTTATGCAACTGTTAGCGTTAAAAATATTCTTAGGCACAAGTAATATATTTGTTTCTGTTAAGGAGATGCTATAACCCTACAATATTTGATATCTTTGTGTTGTATATGTATGACACTTTCTTTTGTTCGTGGATAAGTTTTGTTAAAAGTTATTTGTATTGATGTTTATTTTTTTTATTAGAGGTATCAAGAGGTTCCTTTTTCAATTATTTCTTTCTTTTACTTATTTGGATATACCAAATTTTGTGAGAGTTTATAGGACATGATTTTTCAGTCTTGATAAGATTCGTAATATGTTTGCTTTTTTAAAAGAAAAATTGTTTAGTATGATGGAGATAATTCTTCTACTAAATTCAATGATTTTGGCTTATTCTTCATGGTTTTTACGTTTATAAATGATATATTAATCTTATTCTTAAGATAAAACAATGGATTCAAAATTTTATTTGGATGAGAATACACAAAAATGAGGGTTGCTTATTGTTAAATCGTCTATATTATATAATTTGACGTTAATAAACTTTAACACACCGTATGAGAACTATCCGAGTAAGTGTGACCAAATAATCATACGATATGATTTTAAACTCAATAAAAAATTCAAATTTTTTTTCTTTCTTATTTTTTTAAAGATGTATGTACAAATTATGTTCAAACATAACGTAAAGAAATATCCATAACTCTCTTAAGTTTTATGTTCCTTGTTAACAAGAAAGATAAAGGAAAACATTATAAGGAAATTAATAAATAATAATAATTAATTTTAGAGATAAAATTTATTTAATTTAAATATTAATTTTTAAATTAAAAATTAATAGTATTTAAAATAGTTTTTGTTATAAAAAAAATTATAATTAATTTATAAATTAAAGTATAAATTTTCTAATATTAATTACCGAAATTTGAGTTATTAAATAATTAATTTTTAAATTAATATTTAATTTTAAAATAAGAAAAATGATTGAATATTTTTTAAAAGTTAGAAAAAGAATCCAGCAGATAAAAGGTATGAAGTATTGGCATAATATAACATATAAAGAAAAAAAAAACAATTTTAACTTGAAAGTCACCGAAGGGTAGTTAAGGAAATAAAAATATATAACGTAAAGTATGGGTCCTCATTGCAGGAGACTATGAGCCATATAAATCCTATCATTTGGTTTTGTAATGAATAGTTCACAACCTCTGTTTTACTGTTATTATTTTATATGAGCAACTACATAATGTCTAATTATTATCTGAAACTGTTTTATGTACTTCTCCTCCTCTTCCTGCCTGCTGCAGAATCCATTCTCGGATTCAACAATACCGCAGAAATAAAATGCATTGAAAGGGAGAGACAGGCACTCCTCAACTTCAAACATGGCCTCGTAGGTGCCCGTGACATGCTGTCTACATGGAGGGATGATGAGAAGAATCGAGATTGTTGCAAATGGAAAGGCATTCAATGCGACCATCAAACAGGTCACGTAACCATCCTTCGTCTCCGGGGTTCGGATACACAATATTTGAGTGGTGCAGTCAATATTACTTCACTGTTTCCCTTGCAAAATATTCAACATTTGGATCTCAGCTATAATCTTTTTGAAGCGAGTGACATCCCAGAACTCACGGGCTCACTTACCAACTTACGATATCTCAATCTCTCCTATTCTGATTTTGGTGGTAATATTCCTACCCAACTTGGAAGTCTTACACATTTATTGTCTCTGGATTTAAGTCACAATTATTATCTCCATGGAGATATCGCTTATCAACTTGGAAGCCTTACAAGTTTAAGGTATCTCGATCTCAGTGATAATAATCTTGATGGGAAAATCCCTTCTCAACTTGGAAATTTGTCACAGTTGAGACACCTTGGTCTTAGTGGTAATTCATTTTCTGGAGCACTCCCTTTCCAGGCTGGGAATCTTCCTTACTTGCAAACTCTTAGACTTACTGGTGATTTTGATGTGAAACCTAAGGATGCAGACTGGCTGTCTAGTCTCTCTTTCCTAACACATCTTGCCATCGATGGTTTACACAACCCTGACTGGTTTCATATGATTCATTATCCAAAGCTACGAGAGTTGAGACTAGTTCATTGTTCTCTTTCAGATACCCATATTCATTCTCTATTTTATTCAACTTCCAACTTTTCCAATTCTCTTACCATCCTTGACCTTTCTTCTAATATGCTCACATCCTCAACATTTCAATTATTGTCTAACTTCAGCCTTAATCTTCAAGAGCTTTATCTTTCTCATAATAACATTGTTTTGTCATCTCCGGTCCACTCAACCTTTCCTTCTCTTGTGATCCTTGACCTTTCCTACAATAACATGACATTATCAGTCTTTCAAGGTAGCTTCAACTTCAGTTCAAAACTTCAAAATCTTTATTTGCGAAATTGTAGTCTTAGGGATGATAGTTTTCTCATGTCAGCTATTTCAATTACGAATTCTTCGTCTTCTCTTGCCTCGCTTGATCTCTCCTCAAATATGCTAAAATCATCATCCATATTTTATTGGCTCTTCAACTCCACCACCAATCTTCGTACACTTGAACTTTTCAATAACATGTTGGAAGGTCCCATTCCAGATGGATTTGAGAAAGTAATGAACTCTATTGAATTTCTTGACTTCTCTTATAACAATCTGAAAGGCGAGATTCCATCTTTTTTTGGGAACATGTGCACATTGCAGACATTATACCTCTATAATAACGAGTTGAGTGGGGAAATTTCTAGCTTATTTCAAAATTCTTCAAGGTGCAACAAACACGTGTTTCAGAGTTTGGATTTATCTTATAACAAGATTACTGGCACGCTACCTGCAAGCCTTGGATTGCTATCAGAGTTGGAGAGTCTTTTGTTGGATGGAAATCATCTGGAGGGTGACATCACCGAATCCCATTTTTCCAGTCTTTCCAAATTATGGTACTTATCTTTGTCAGATAACTCTCTGTCTTTGAAAATAGTTCCTAATTGGGTTCCTCCATTTCAAATAACATACTTGGGACTAAAATCTTGCATGTTGGGCCCCACTTTTCCTAGTTGGCTCCAGACTCAACGCTCCTTAGTTTCTCTGGATATTTCTGATAATGGGCTTAAGGGTTCAGTACCAAAATTGTTTTGGAACAACTTGCAAAATGTTCAATATTTGAATGTCTCAGAATAATCTCAGTGGTGCAATTCCTGATATATCTTTGAAGCTCCTCAACAGACCGTCTATAATTCTGAATTCAAATATGTTTGAAGGCCAAATTCCGTCGTTTTTACTTCAAGCATCAGAATTGAGGCTTTCTAACAATAAATTTTCAGATCTATTTTCATTCATATGCGGCCAAAGCACCTCTGCAATGACCATTCTAGATTTATCAAATAATCAATTGAAGGGACAACTCCCAGACTGCTGGAAATCCATAGATGGGTTATTGTATCTCGATTTAAGCAACAATAAATTATCAGGGAAAATTCCTGTCTCCATGGGCAGCCTTCTTAAATTGGAAGTCTTGAATTTGCGAAACAATAACCTGATGGGTGAATTAGCTTTCACTTTGAAGAATTGCATGAATTTAATTATGCTGGATGTGTATGAAAATATGTTGTCTGGTCCCATACCATCTTGGATCGGTGAAAGTTTGCAGCAGTTGATAATCTTAAACATGCGAGAGAATCACTTTTCTGGAAATATTCCTATTAAACTCTGTTATTTGAAGCATATTCAATTCTTGGATCTCTCAAGAAATATGTTATCAAAAGGAATTCCATCTTGCTTAAACAATTTGACTGCACTGTCGGAAAAGAGGATCAACACAAGTGAGATTATATATAGTATGTATTGGAAGATTAACAATGGCTTTTTTATTTATGGCTGGTCTCTTAGGGAAGATTATACCCTTAACATAAGCTTTATGTGGAAAGGTGTGGAACAATGGTTCAAGAGTCCAGAGTTAAAGCTTAAGAGCATTGATCTTTCAAGTAATAAGTTGACAGGTGATATACCAAAAGAGGTTGGATATTTAATTGGGTTAGTGTCTTTGAATTTATCACGAAATAATCTGAGTGGAGAAATTCCTTCAGAGATAGGAAATTTAAGTTCATTAGAGTCCCTTGACTTATCAAAAAATCATATCAGTGGAGGAATTCCTTTCTCACTTTCTCAAATTGATTTTCTTGGCAAGTTAGATTTGTCACACAACTCTCTCTCTGGAAGAATACCATCAGGAAGACACTTTGGAACTTTTGATGTCTCTAGTTTTGAAGGGAATGTTGGTCTTTGTGGTGAACAACTTAACAGAACTTGTCCTGAAGATGGAAATCAGACAACAATAAAGCCTCAAGAACATGGAATAGTCAATGATGATGAAGATAATGGTTTCTATGAAGCACTGTATATGAGCATGGGGATTGGATATTTCATTGGATTTTGGGGCTTATTAGGGCCAATGCTACTTTGGCATTCTTGGAGAAATACTTATCTGAGGTTCCTATATAGATTGACAGATCGTATATATCAATAATATGCATGCCAAGTGTTCTTGGTGGTCTGATTGCAAGAAAAAGGTATGTTAGTTATATATATCAAAAATGGAATACATATTTTGAATAGAAAACTCTAGTTAAATGTATTCCAATTGTTAGGAGTAGTTTATTTTATTTGATCCTATAATTTAACAAATTCAGTAATCACTCTTTACTATAACATTTGTGGCTTTAACTAGTGTGTAACTTAGACAGAGGAAAAAAAGAAAAAGATAGTTTTCATGATTGAACTGTGTTTAATTTTGTTTAATAATCCAATGATAAAATAGTTATTTGTATCACATCACGTAACATATTTTATTAGATTATTTTTTTTTACTTTAAAAGAAGAATAACTATTTTTTTTAGCTAAGACTTTTTAAAAAGACTAAATTTTATTTGGTTGCTAAAAAAGTATTATTAAATATTAATTTATTATCATATTACATGATTTAGTAAAAATAATATAATTTTTTGGAAAAAATGTTTCATTTTAATTCATAAAAAATAAATTCTCATATTTTGATGAGAATATTTTATTGTAGAATATTGATAGTACTTTTTTTTGTAACATATTTATTCTTATTTTACAACATATAGTGTGAAGAATATATTAAGCTTTCTTAATCTTCTATAATATATATATATAATATATATATATATATATATATATATATATATATATATATATATATATATATAAAAGTTTGCTAATTTACATAAAGTGGTTTTTTAATTGGTACATTATAGTAAAGGGTACATAAATTAGCAAATCTATATATATATATATATTAATAAAATACATGTGTTATATATGTGTTTTGTTATTATGAATAATTAATTCTTCTTGTTTATTTCTGTCAATTGTTCTCTCTCCTCTTACTCTTCTTTAATGCCTTCTTGATGATTTAGAAGTTGCAGGATGTTTTTCTTTCTCTGTCACACACTGTTTCTTTTCTTTCTTGAGAGCTTTAAGTTCTCTCTTCTCCTTTTCAGAAACTTTTATATCGTATCCTCAGAAGTCAAACTTTTCCTCTTTTAATGATATTTTAATTAACTTTAATAAAATACCAAAATGTCCTTTTGGAGTGAGAAGAGAGGGATTAATTTTAATAACTCTAAAATAATCTCAATAACTTTAATACCTCATATTTTAATAATCATCACATTAGAATCTTTACATCAAAGTTATACTTTACATTACATGAACCAATGTTAATTATTAATATAATTTAACAAGGCATTCCCAATTTGATCTCCTTCTTTTAAACCTTCCCAACTGAGTCCTTATAAGTGTTAATTTCAAACAAATTAGCCCCTACCGTTAAAAATCGTTAACGGTGTTAAAATTGTGCAGAGAGTAGATGACATGGTTAAAATTCTCCTTTTGAAGTGTTAAAATTGTGCAGAGGTTAA
This sequence comes from Vigna mungo, assembly GCA_036885675.1. Lineage (NCBI taxonomy): Eukaryota > Viridiplantae > Streptophyta > Magnoliopsida > Fabales > Fabaceae > Vigna > Vigna mungo. Next base: position 33,477,812 of record CP144697.1, on the reverse strand, counting down.
CACTTCAAAAGGGAGAATTTTAACCACGTCATCTACTTACATCTACACAATTTTAACACTGTTAACGATTTTTAACGGGGCTAATTTGTTTGAAATTAGCACTTATAAGAACTCAATTGAAAAGGTTTAAAAGAAAGAAACCAAATTGGGAATACCTTACGAAAATAGGAGGCCTAAATGGTTTTAACCTTATTATTATTATTATTATAAAAGATGACGAGGAACATTATAAAAAATTGCTCATTTTCTTTTTTAACGAGAAAATTTCGTTTATTGATACTTTTGTCATCTAAAACCTAGTTATGTTTATGGGGAATAGAGATATTATTTATCTTACATGAGTACGTCTTGTTCTATTCTTAAAGGTAACCGTTATATAATTTATTGAAACAGTTACAGTTTCATAATATGTAGAATTCAGATACTTAATTACATTCGTTACAATTTGACCCACAGATACAATTCCATCTTTATTATGTTGTAATGAACGACATTAATGTTGTACAAAAATTGCAGGTTATTGCAGTACTGCTACGCCTTGATCTCGGGTGAAGGAAATGATATACAAGTGTAAGATATGCATTTATTGTTATCGTTTGAATGTTTTAATGTAAATAATTTATGTCAAAATCTTATTTCTAGAGACTAAGATTTGACTGAGTTGTTTTGCATAATAAATTTGTAAAGATGTTTCCTTTTAATTCAAGTTCGTGTGATCCGAAATCTTATCATTTTATATTTTATTTTCAACACCACTTTTCCTACTTCTCACATCTAAAATCTCTAAAGTATGATTGAAGATACCCATTTATTTCTAGTTAAGGGTCTTGTGTCGCAGAGAAAGATAATAACGAATACAGTTATTTTCGATATTAATATGTCAATTCATAAATTTAATAAATTTATTTAAACATTATTTTATCTATTTGATGTGTACAATATATGATTTGAAGAACGATATACAATTTGAATGAGAACAATATTCAACATCCATTTTTTTTTTCTGTCAAATTATCTCCTGAAAGTTTAGGTTTAGCAAGTTGTCCCTATGAAAAAGAGTTTTGGCCCGGAATTAACATACGAATTGTTAACGGATAGCGTGACAGAGTGAGTGTGACAGAAAACGTAATGCAGAGGTGAGAAAGAGGGGTAACGTGTAACATCGAGAGGAATGAAAGATGTAAAATTGTATTATTAGAAGAAGAGAGAAAGGGGGTATATATGCAGAGCATAGGACACACAATAACTCACACACGCCAGTTTAGTTTACACCAACACGCCCCCTTAAACTAAACTACAGAGGGACTTTACATTCAACATTTCCCTAAGCTTCTTGAACCTATTTAGTCTGAGAGCCTTCGTAAAAGTATCAACGACTTGCGCTTCAGTTGAGCAGTGCACCAGTTCCATTCTACCTTGATTCACTAAGTCTCTCAAGAAGTGAAACTTTGTGCTGATATGCTTGCTCCTGTCGTGGAACACTGGATTTTTGGACAAGCTGATTGTAGACTTGTTGTCCACCATCATCTGTACGGGTTTCTTGTATTCCAGCTTTAAGTCTACGAGAAGCGCCTCCAACCATAAGCACTGACACACCATTTCTGCAGAGGCTATATACTCAGCCTCACACGAAGAGAGTGCCACCACATTTTGTTTTTTCGAACACCAGGAGATGGGTGCTCCAACATATTTGAGAAAGTATCTAAAGGTGCTTCTCCTGTCCACCTGATCTCCACTCCAGTCAGAGTCGCTCCACACTTCCAGAGTACTCTCCAAGTTGCTTGCTGCCTTTGGAAATAGAAGACCATAACCAATTGTTCCCTTTAGATACCTCAAAACATGCTTAGCCGCTGACATATGGGACTGTTTAGGTTCATTCATGAACCTGCTCAGTAAACCAACTCCATAGTTTATGTCTGGTCTGCTGTTGCAGATATATCTTAAAGATCCAACAATTTGTTTGTATAGTGAAGCGTCTACGTTTTCTTCCTCAGGTTGATTTGTTAATTTCAAATTAGCAATGACTGGAATAGTCATGATGTTACACTCGATCATATTAAAACGCTTTAGAACTTCATTGATGAACCTCTGCTCATGATGCAAGAAAATTCCACTTGTTGTTTTAGTAAACTCCAGACAAAGAAAGTAGTTAAGTTTTCCAAGATCAGTCATATTGTATTTTGCCCTCATCCTAGTCTTGAATTCCTCAATCGTTGTTTTAGAATTTCTAGTTCGAGCATGTCATCGACGTATAGACATATCACCAAAACAATCTGTCGTGCTGCTGATTTTATATACACCCCAGATTCCATTGAACTCTTCACACAATCAAGTTTCAGAAGTAACGCGTTGATGTGTTCATTCCAGGCTCATGGTGTTTGCCTTAGTCCATACAGAGCTTTGTTCAACCTGTAAACTTTGTGTTCTTCACCTTTCCTTTCAAAACCAGGCGGCTGTTTAGGTAAGGAAAACCAAGCGGTTGTCTTACATAAACTTCTTCCTTCAGAGGTGCATTCAGAAATGCAGATTTGACATCTAGTTGATGTAATTGAGACTTGCTAGAGCAACCATTAATCTTACCGTTTCTAGCCTTGCGACTGGAGCAAACACTTATGTGAAGTCTACTTCCGGTTTTTGTAGAAATCCCTTCGCTACAAGCCTTGCTTTAAGCTTAGCAACCTCACCATTTGGTTTAAACTTCGTCTTGAAGACCCATTTCACTTCAATTGCTTGTTTTTGTCGAGGCAGCTTTACCAATTCCCAAGTTTTTTTTTTCTCGATAGCCTTTAATTCTTAAATCATGGCTTCTTTCCATTCCTTTATGCCAAGAGCTTGTTTCCAATTGATTATTTCTACATCAGCAAGAAACGTAAGGTGTGCTTGATCTCCAGGGTCAGCTACATCATTGTCAGCAAACACTTCATAGTCAGCTAATCTTGAGGATGGAAATCTCGTCCTCTGTGATCTCCTGTTATCCATATTGTCATGTGTTTCAGCTTGCTTATCATCAGGGGTCCAGTCTTCCAGCCAGCTTGAAGTAATAGCAGGCTTCTCATGATCTGTTTCGGCTTTCTTCCAATCAAACGTGGTTCTCTCATCGACAATAACGTCTCTGCTTATCACGATTTGTCTATTCTTTGGATTGTATAGCCTGTATGCACCCGTGGGATGGTATCCTATGAAGATAAAAGTTTCGCTTCTATCGTCTAACTTCTTCCTTTTTGCGTCTGGGATGTTCCTGTAACACACTGAACCAAAAACTTTAAGATGATTAACAAGTGGTTTAATACCTGACCAGGCTTCCTCTGGTGTTCAGTTTTCTAAGACTCTTGTTGGGCTTTTGTTTAAGAGGTACGTCGCTGTGGAGACAGCTTCCCCCCATAAGTAGTCTGGCAGTTTCTTGCATTTTAACATACACCGGGTCATGTCCAGCAGCGTTCTATTTCTTCGTTCAGCCAGTCCGTTGTGTTGTGGAGTGTAGGGAGCTACGACTTCATGTGTTATGCCGCTGTCACTGTAGTACTTGTTCATTTCGTGAGAGTTGAACTCTCCTCCACCGTCAGTTTTGAGTGTCTTGATACGCAGTCCAGATTGTCTCTCCACCATGACACAGAATTTGACAAAGCATGAGTAAACAGTTTTCTTTTCCTTAATCAGATAAATCCAAATTTTTCTGGTCCATTCATCAACAAAGATAAGGAAATACTTGTTACCTCCAATTGATTCTTGCTCGAAGGGTCCACACACGTCTGAATAAACTACTTCAAGAGGTTGCTTGGCCTTCTTATGTGTCGTTTTCTTGAATTATTTTCTAGTCTGCTTTCCAACTACACAACCTTCACATACCTTCCTTGGTGAGTGAATCTCAGGAATTCCTTCCACCATCTCTTTATCCTTCAACTGCTTCAAGCTTCTGAAGTTTAGATGGTATTGATAGTGTTGGGAAAATCTCAAGATACACACTCAGATATTTTTCTAAAAATGAGTCTTGCTATTCATTGATAATTAAGGGGCTTTAAATAGCCATGATACTTACAATATTGAGGAAATAAAAATAAAATCTGAAAATAAAATATCAACTGACTTAAAAATAAAATCTGCTTAACCTATCATAAAATAATATTCTACCTATATAAACAGAAAATCATAACTACTCATTCTTATTTTATCTCTATCAAATCAAACAAAATATTACTAGACCCAAAAACTAATAAAATAATAAATCTCCAAAATTGAAGTTTATTCCAACAAACTCCCCCATAAACTTAAATTCTTCCTTCCTTGCTTTCCTTGTGCATCATCCCACACCGGGCTTGCTTCTTCTCTCCAAGATTTTCAGCTCCATTTCATACAATCGGTTCTTCTTTTCTTTTACCTGGGTTGTTAGACGACCATGCTTATCCTTTAAGTACAATACCTGATTTTTCATAAAAATTGAATTACCTTTTCAATTATCTGACCCATGCTTAAAATATTGCTTTTCAACCCTGGAACATAATAAACATCCTTAATATCTCCAACTTGTCCATTATTTTGAATTTGTCGAATTGTTCCACATCCTTTCACGGCCACCTTGGAGTCATCTCCAAAAGACACAAATTTGGCCTCCACCTTGGTGAGTTCATAAAAAAAGTTCTCGTTCCCACACATATGATTGCTTGCTCCAATATCTAGATACCATACTGAGTTGGTAGAAATCTCATCAGCCTTCCTCTCTTCTTCATCTTCTTCCCAATTTTTATCTGGTTCAATAACGCTAGATGCTTTCTCTTCCTTTTCAGGAGCCGTCTTCCTCAGCTCCTCAAGCTCAACCCTCTGTTTATTCATAATTTCATTAGCTTCATGCAGAAGCCTCCCTATCCGCTGAATCTCTTCATCCTTTTGTTTGAGTTCCTTTTCCACGTTTGTTGCATCTTTTACTGAGATCACTTCATCCACTGTTGAGACAAAATTTTCCATGTCCACTGTATTCGAGCTCTTTGCCAGCAAGAGTTCTTCTGCATCTTCAGTAACGAGATTCGTCTCCCCCTTTGTCTCGGTCCTGCAATCCTTTGCAAAATGATCAAACTTGCCACAGTTGTAGCACCTTTTTGCAAAACACTCGTTTTCATAGTGGTCATACTTGCCACACCTAAAACACTCCGCCTTTGACCGATCTCCTCGGTCTTTTCCTTGTCTTCTGTCATGCCAATTTTGCTTACCGGTTTGATCTTCATTGTCTCTACCACGTCCACCCCGTCCTCTGCCACCAGGACCTCGGCTCTGAGTAATCCGAGATTTATTCGAGTCAAACTGTACCTGTAGTAGTGCTTGATTGTCGGGTTCAACATGATCATCCCAACTCCTTCTCCTTTGTTCGTGGGCTTCTAATGACCCAACAAGTTCATCCACTGTGAGAATCAACAAGTCCTTCGATTCTTCGATGGCGCACACAATACTTTCGAAATCTTTTGTAAGAGATCTCAAAATTTTTCCCACAACCTGGCTAGATGGCATTTGCTCTCCATTCCTGCCGAGTTGGTTGGCCACCTTCTCCACCCGAGTTATGTACTCGGTTATATGCTCTTTGGGCTCCATCTGCAACTGTTCAAACTCCCCTCTGAGAGCTTGTATTCGAACTTGTTTAACGCGATTGTCACCTTTATACGCAACCTCCAATATCTTTCAGGCTTCCTTTGCTGATTTAGCATTCGCTATTTTTTCGAATCCCGACTCATCTACTGCATTGTAGAGAAAATACAATGTTGACCCATCTCTTGCACGTGTTTTCTTTAATGTTTCTATCTGTGCCACCGTCTGATCTTTGTCCGCATCAGGTTCAACGTACCCTTCCTCCACCATATCCCAAATGTCTTGGGATCTCAATAACGCCTTCATCTGTAGGCACCAATTATCATAATTGGTTTTCCTCATCAATTGTGGCACACTCATACCATTGACAACTTTGCCATTTCTCACAAAAAAATCAAGCACTCACTTTTTCTCTCTCACGGTGTTTGACTCTCTCCCCTCTCATTTTCTCTCTCGGTACTCAGAGCATAAAGCTCTAATACCACTGTTGGGAAAATATCAAGATACACACTCAGATATTTTTCTAAAAATGAGTCTTGCTATTCATTGATAATTAAGGGGCTTTAAATAGCCATGATACTTACAATATTGTGGAAATAAAAATAAAATCTGAAAATAAAATATCAACTGACTTAAAAATAAAATCTGTTTAACCTATCATAAAATAATATTCTATCTATATAAACAGAAAATCATAACTACTCATTCCTATTTTATCTCTATCAAATCAAACAAAATATTACTAGACCCAAAAACTAATAAAAGAATAAAATATTAGATAGATGATAGGCATTGAACAACTGCAACATTAAGCTTCACCTTGAAAGTTCTGTTTCTGGACAGCGGAGCTTTGAGCACGAAACGCCTTCTGTTATCAAATACTTTTATATGATTTTGATGCATGTTCATAGTATAACATTTTTCAAGCAATTGCCCAAGGCTAAGCAGATTGGTCTTCATATTTGGTACATACAGCACGTTGTTCATGTATGCTGGTTGTCCGTCCTTACGTCTGATTAAAACCCTTCCAGCACCTTCAGCCATTATTATGCTGTTATCAGCGAATCTTACGCTGCTTCTGACATTCGGATTTAAGTCGATCAACCACTTCGTCTTGCCCGTCATGTGATTGGAGCAACCCGTATCTAAATACCAAGTATCTTCTTCTTCTGCATGTCCTGAATCATGTGACATCAACACGTGTTCGATTGTTTCTTGACATCTATCTTTGTTGCATATTGCAAGTTTCCGCGTCTTAATTTCTTGACTCTTGTCTTTATCGAAAGTCTCCTTTTCTTGTGTTGACTTCCACCGTTGCATTTCTTTATCAACAACAATAGTACTCATAAGAAGAACATGATTCAAATTTGGGTAAGTTTATTTTCAAAATAGAGGTTTTTATTTATTTTTTATCTAAGTTCATTTATCTTCATATATTATTATTATCATACTTTATATTTTTTTAAATTACAGTAAATGATAGAAAAAATACAATAATTGATCAGACATTATAATTTTTTTTCTAACTGGTTTTAACGTTTTAGAAAATTGAGTCATCAATCACATCAAATGGAAACTAAAAGAATTGCACGAAATTGTTAGTCTTTCATAGACTTCTTTGTATAAAAGCAAATTAAGCTACGTTTCTCATGCTTTGGCAGTGTAAACTTTCTCAATCCTCTTGTTCCCACCTGTGCCCTCACCTTCAAACCTTTTCACATGTGAATAACATGAGACATTGAAGTAAATAATGAAACTGCTCATGTACTCATGATTCATCTTCTTGGTCGAAATACACTATTTCAGTTCTCTTCAAAATATTCAACATTGCAACCATTATCATCATAAGTTCTTTTCTTCATCTCCTGTATTCATATATAGCAACACTTATCATGTGTTGTTGTATGTTCAGCTTCAACTTTATGAAGACTTTTCCTGCATGTTTCACGTCAAGTCAAGTAAATTATTTAAATTAAGTATAAATTGTTTAATTCAGTATAAATAAAAAATTGATTTAATTTATAATGAGTATAAAGAATTTAAATTCAGTATATAAATGAAACAAAATCTTTAATTTATGATGTAAATTATTTCAATTGGCTATAAAGGAAAGAATTAATCCAATTAATGATGAATATAAAAAAACATCAGTGTAAATTATTTAAATTCTGTATAAATTATTTAGTGGAGTATAAAGAAAACAATTGATCCAATTTATGATGAATATAAAGGAAACATGAGTATTTAATTCAGTATAAAGAAAAATATTAATCCAATTTATGATGAGGATAAAGGAAACGTGACAATTTTTTTATGCACAACTCTCTTTGGTAATTTGAATTTCCATCAATGTAATTCATATTTTAACTTAGTTATTATTTTTCTCTAGTAATCAATTACAACAACACTGTAATTGATTATCAGACTGTAGGATATGAGAGGATGAGCGGTCGGCAGGTTCAGAGAGGGAACGGTCGGTCAGTAAGCTCAAGTAACGATAGGAGCAAATGGACGATCGGCAAACCCCAATCGCAGTTAGAATGAGGTATGTGGCCGGTCCGTAACGAAGACTGAAGGTGGAGAGGAGAGCAGAGTTAAAAGGCATTTAATGGCCATAATGGGCAATGATTACCAAAAAGGAAATAAGGGATACGGTAATTATTGATAGTTAATGACCGTTACGAATAAAGACCTTATAAATATGTGATGAATGACCACGTAGTTTACTTTTTTCCGATTACAATCACTCATATCTGATAAGTGACCTAGCTAACTTGAGCGTCAGAGTGTTTTCTTGCAGGTCACCACCCATCGGTATCCGGAGAGAAGACTTTGGCGAACTGGTTAGACGATCGGATTCTAAGGGGTAATCTAATCTCGTACCTTACTCCAAAACACAGACCATTTTATTCAAATTTCAACATTGCAATGGTGTAATCAATTACCAGTAGAGTTATGCCCCCTGCACGACTTAACACTGTGTAATCGATTACCAGTAGAGTCGTGTCTCCTGCACAACTTTAACATTATGTAATCGATTACCAATGTCTGAAAATATGTGGGGTGCACAATTTTACCTTTTTTGTTGTGGTAGTGCAAAATGCATGTATTCTTCATTTAAAGTGTGGGAACTATACGACTTGTCTATTTAACTAAATAAAATTAAAATTGCCTAGATATGTAGTAACGAATTAATATTTGCCTATAAGAAAACTCATTATTTCATCAATCAAAAGACAATTGATGCCAGAAAGAATTGGAAACATTTCATACTCATGTAAACAACTTATACTAACATATCATCAATTGAGACTTAGTTTTTTTATTGTCTTTTATATAAAATATGTTCATATCTTATTTAGATAAACTTTTCGTGTTTCTCTTAAAAAAAATCTAAGATATCAAAGTCATTGTTTGTCTTATTGACTAATTTGAATTAGCATCGCATATAAATTTTTGAACTATGGGATGTTTGTATCAAAAGTATTTAAGGATTTTAGGCAAATGGTATAACTGAAAGGTGATCACTGAGTTACTTGTTGTTAAAAGAATGTGTTTAGAGACTCTACTAATAATGACACTTGAAAAATTAAATATATTGTTAAAATTTAAGTGTAAGTTAGTTATTGAATAAGAATCAATAGTATTCATAAAGAGAAAAAAAGAAAACATAAAATCAATATTGTCTTTATTTTTTTACGTATGATCGTATTTTCAGTGTATGTAATTAAACTTAGTAGGTGCATCGAAAACCATATTTTAATTAGTAGGTACATCAAAAACCATACTGCTTAAAGGGATAACAAACTATTAATGATTGTGTAACTGAATGGTATGAGTTAGTGTTGTCAAAACAGGTCATTCAGTCTCGTCTATCACCGGTTGATGGGTTATCACTGACTCATTTAATTACAAGTTTGGTTTTTAAATCTAAAAAAAAAAATTACAATTTTTTTATATTTAAATTTAAATAAATTTGATTCTAAAATGATGTTAAACTCCAAACACAATTCAAAATAAAAAGAAAAATATCATACAACTCAAATTTAATCCAAAAGAAAACTGGAAAAGCAAATAAATAAGTTTATAATAGGTTTAATTGTTTAATTGGTCCCAATGTTTCTGTGTAGTTGGTACCCCTTTTAAAAATGCCATAATTATGTTCCCATGTAGCATAATTGCACCAATCAAGTCCTATTCGGTTAACAGTGTACATCTTCATCAAATGAATCTCGGTCGGCCAGAAGGTAAATGACTGTGGATCTTTAAATCTCGACTCATCTATCGCATTGTAGAGAAAATATAATTTTGACTCATCTCTTGCATGTGTTTTTTTCAACGTAGTCATTTGTGCCACCTATTGATGTTCGTCCTAATTGGGTTTATTGTATTAGTCTTCTATCATATTCCAAATGTCTTGGGATCTGAGTAATGCCTTTATCTGTAAGTACCAATTATCATAATTGTTTTTTTTTTCAACACACTGATTTCATTTGTCATTTCTCTCACAATACACTCAAGCACTCACTTTTTTTTTTTATAGTGTTGGACTCTTTTTTGGTAAACCACTCTGTTGGATTTTTTCAAATAAAGTTTCTTTTTTTTTTTTCTCTAATTGGTTCTCTAAAGTGAGAACTTGAATTAATTGGCTTTCTGCCATTAAATTAGGTTAAGAGAGTTAACTTTCTGCTAACTTGCAAGTGTATGCTGGAATCACGTGGCATCTCCATATAGTCTTAGGTGGAAAATCTTTAATTTAAACATTAAAGAAAAGGGTTTTGTAAAATCTAAATGTAACCAAATTAGGGTTCGTGTTGGATTAAAATTGGAAAGGAGAGTGTTCTTCGAGGTTGGAGACGCAAGAAATCACATATCGTTATTGGAGAGGGTTTTCATGCAATTAGGGCTTTTGTGTTTGGAATCCACCAGTTTTCGATTGAAATCCACTAGTTTAGGATTGATAGAATTCAAGATTGGAGTGGGTTTTGGCTTGATTGTGAAACTTTGGATTGGAATCCACCAGTTTCGGATCGGGGTTAAGTTTGATTAGAAACGATTTGTTTATGAGCCTTCTAAAATATGATTATGGTTTTCATTTATTTGATTTTTAGTAGCCTAATATTATATCATTCCTGAAAAAAAATGCATCAGATCAAATGGATTCTTTGTATAAACATAATGGGAAATTGTGAAAAAAAAGAAGCCTGAGAACCACTTGCCCCTGATAAGTGTTGATCAATATGCTTCTCGTAGTGCAATGTTATGTTCCCTTGTTGTTTCATGGTCTCCCTTGCTGCATTTAGCATCCGAATATTATCCAGTTCCCTTTTTCGATGCTGCTGCTTTTTTCTTCATATATAAAGTTTTGGGTGGGTTGGATGAGTTTTCATCAGTACACAAAATAATGAAAAGTCTCTCAGCTTATTATTTGTGTGCGTCTATCTATATAATTGGTTCTGTCATTTTTTTCATTTTACCAATGTTTATTACACTCCCTCATTCTCAAATTAATGTCACTTTATAGTACTGTACAAGGATAGGAAACGAACAACTGTTCTAAAATCTATGAAAAAAACCAGAAAGTATTGCCATTTTCTTGAAAGCAAATGCTGTTAATTTATGCTCTTGGAGGGAGAAGGGAATTTTGGTGAGGAAAAAAGGAAATAAATTTTTTCTTGGCAGTGAAAACCAATAGATCATTTAGAACAAATTTTTGCTGAAGTGCATTTATTTGAGAATGGGGGCAATATGTACTATTCAGAGGAGTGGAAAAAAGAAATAATGTTATATCTTTACTTACTGGTTGCTTATTTGTTGCTTATGTTTTTATTATTTCTTACCAATGTTTATCATTTTATTAACAAACTAGTTTTTCCATCAGTAAATATCAACCATTATTTATATGATAAATAATTGGACCAAGTATGAGTAATTGAAACCACTGAGTCGTATTTGATATCACATACCGCCAAATTTCCTCTAGAATACCAGAAAAGAAAAACTCTAGGAACATTAGTGTTTCGGTATAAATTGTGGGACCGAAAGATCTGACCTGGATCACGTCGCTTTCTGCCTTTCTGTCCGTTTCTTCTACTTCTGGACCGCCCGGTTGATATCTGCCTCAACCGTCCGGTGTTCTTCGAGCTCTGACCGAGAGGGGGGAGTACCTGAAAAGGCGCTCCGACGCTCAAGTTAGGCGTGAATGGAGAATTCCCGGTAGAAGAGAATTCGACCCTCTGTGAGAGAGGATTGATAGAGTTCGATAGCAAAGAATGTGCTAAGGAATTATGAGTGAAGTGTATTTGGAGTGTGAGTAAAAACGTACCTTGTTTGGAGTCCTCCGGCCTTTATTTATAGGCTTTGGATTGATATAATATAAACAAAATATAAACAGAATAAAATATAATCTTACTTGACATATCTCTGTTATGATATCTTTGTTTGGATTTTATTTGTGCTTGCGATATATCTGGTTGATATATTTCTGTTTGGAATATATGTGGTTGATATATTTGGAAATCATTTATGCTGGCGTTGGGCCTCGAGCCCAATAAAAATTGGCACTGTGATGGGCTATTAGCCCTGTAAGGCCGGCCGTTCAGTTTAACCGACCGTTGGAGATATACTACCGTACATCATCCCCCCAAGTCCGAGGGAAAGGGAGGGGTTTGCTCCTTCATGACCGAAGGACTTAATTGTGCCTGGCGCTCGGTGTAACTTTGTCGCAAAAAACGCTGAAGAAGCTGCTAAAGTGATAGCGGATGGTCGGGCCCTGAACAGGCAGCTAGAGAAATTGAGTACTTGGATGAAGACCGAGCGAGATGATTTGTTGAAAGAGGTAATGGACACGGCGCCGGGCGGACATTGTGTCCTGTAAGGTTTCTAGATTTGATAAATCTAGCGGACATGGCGCCCGGTGGGACATTGCGTCCTGTAAGGTTTCTAGATTTGAGAAATCTAGCGGACATGGCGCCCGGTGGGACATTGCGTCCTGTAAGGTTTCTAGATTTGAGAAATCTAGCGGACATGGCGCCCGGTGGGACATTGCGTCCTGTAAGGTTTCTAGATTTGAGAAATCTAGCGGACATTGCGCCCGGTGGGACATTGCGTCCTGTAAGGTTTCTAGATTTGAGAAATCTAGCGGACATGGCGCCCGGTGGGACATTGTGTCCTGTAAGGTTTCTAGATTTGAGAAATCTAGCGGACATGGCGCCCGGTGGGACATTGCGTCCTGTAAGGTTTCTAGATTTGAGAAATCTAGCGGACATGGCGCCCGGTCGGACATTGCGTCCGGTCCTGCAGTGTAAAGATGAATTGCACATAGAATTTTGAACTGAAATACCTCGTTCAAAAATATATTGATAGAATGAATAACATTATTTATGAAAATTAAAGCATAAAGTAACAAACTAAGCATTTAACTATAGTAAAATTTAAGGTGGGTTGCGTTCCATGTGTTGGGAACAGCTGTTCCGTCAAGACGTTCCCGGCGATATGCCCCGTTTTTTAGGTCGTCTTTGACACGAAAAGGTCCTTTCCACTTATCTGCAAGCTTCCCGTGCGTTCTGTCTTTTCTCGCGTCCCCGCGTTTACGCCAAATCAGGTCTCCTTCAGTGAAACTGCGCGGCTTGACTTTGGTGTTGTAGCGCCGAGTGACAAGTCTTTTCTGGGCTGCATTTTTTATTAGGGCCGTTTCGCGGCGTTCGGGTAATATGTCTAGGTTGATCTTCAACTGTTGGTCATTGAGGCTCATATCCTGTATATTCCGTCATAGGGAAGGTTCTCCGACCTCGACTGGTAACATAGCGTCCGTTCCATACGTGAGGTTGAAAGGAGTTTCACCAGTAGAGCCATGCGGTGTACAGCGGTAGGCCCATAGTATTTCCGGGAGTTCCTCAACCCAAGCGCCCTTGGCTTGCCCCAGGCGTTTCTTCAATTCAGTAATGATGGCCTTGTTGGCCGCTTCCGCCTGACCATTAGTTTGTGGATGCTCCACCGAGCTTGTAACATGTTTGATACCCAGGCCGTGAAGGAATTCCTCCAGCGCTCGATCGATGAATTGCCGACCGTTATCTGTGATAATTTTCTGCGGAATGCCAAATCTGCATACTAAATGCCAAATGAAACTTTGTACCTTCCGGGCGGTTATGGTAGCAAGGGCTTCCGCTTCGATCCATTTGGTAAAATAATCAACCGCTACAAGAAGATATTTTCGCTGGCCACTGCCGACCGGTAAGGGGCCGGCTATATCCATTCCCCATTGAGCGAAAGGCCAGGGGGAGATGATTCCCATGAGTTCTGATGGGGGGATTCGGGTGTCCTGTCCATGGGATTGACAGGAGATGCATCTTCTGACGAAGTCCGCACAATCCTTTTCGATGGTAGGCCAATAGAAACCTGCTCGTAGAATTTTTGCTTGAAGTATTCTTTTTCCCGAGTGTGTACCACAGATTCCCTGATGCAACTCTTGCATAACGTATCTTCCTTCATCCGCCGACAAACATTTCAACAATGGGGTAGTATACCCACGCCGGTAAAGATCATCACCAACGAACGTATAACGGGCGATTCGCCTGGAATCAGAGGCATTCACGAACCCACCTTGTTCCTGTTGGATCATTAATTGTATAATTTCGTGCCGCCAGTCGGTTTTTGAAGGGGGAAGGTCAACGGAACATGTCTCCAGCAAAGGTTTATCTAACGTGGTTTTGATTACCGAGGTTAGTTGAGACTTATTCCGGTTGTGCGTCAGTTTAGACAACATATCTGCGCGGGAATTCTGTGCCCTGGGTACGTGTATGATAATGAAACTGGAGAATGACTTGATCAAATCACTAACCTTGTGATAATATCGCAATAGCTGATTGTCTTTGACCTGAAAAGTGTCGTTGATATGCCCGACGACCAGTTGAGAGTCCATCCGGCATTCCAAACGTTCGACCTCCAACTCTTCTGCCAAACGCAGTCCGCTGATTAGGGCCTCATACTCCGCCTGGTTATTGCTGAGTTGGAAGTTGAAGGATATAGCCTGTTCAACTACTAAACCGTCTGGTCCCTCAAGCACGACACCTGCACCGCCTCCCTTCCTATCTGAAGATCCATCCACACTCAAATTCCATGTGAATGGAATGAATTCCGGGGAGAACTCCGCCGTGAAGTCGGCTAGATGCTGGCCTTTGACGGAGCCCTGAGGTTCAAATCGGAGGCCGAATTCTGATAATTCAATGGACCAAGCCACCATCCGTCCAGCGAGGTCCGGTTTTCGGAGAATTTTAGCGATCGGGTGATTCGTCCGAACAACTACCTGATGGCTCTGGAAGTATGGTCGGAGTCTTCTCGCCGCCGTAATCAAGGCTAGAGCCACCTTTTCCACCTGGGAGTACCGTTCCTCAGCTCCATGCAGAGTTCTGCTGACAAAATAGATCAATTTAAAAGCAGGAGTTTCCTGAACGAGAGCTGCGCTTACCGAGTGATTAGAGATCGACAAATATAGTTGCAAATCAAAGTCGTCCGTTGGTCGTGCCATAACCGGTGAGGATGCTAATATGTTCTTTATTGTGGAGAAGGCGGCTTCACATTGATCATCCCAGTGCCGAGGTACATTTTGCTTCATGTTTTTTAATATGGGCTTAATGTGGTCCGAGAGCTTCGGAATGAATCGAGATAAGGCGGTGAGGCGACCGACCAAACATTGGACCTCTTTAAGCTTCTTCGGGCTTCGCATTTCCAAAATCGCCCGGCATTTATCTGGATTGGCCTCTATTCCTCGACTAGTCAGCATGAAACCTAGGAACTTTCCTGCATGTACTCCTAAAGTGCATTTCAAAGGGTTCAACCGTAAGCCATATCGGTTCAGCTGCTGGAAGACCTCAGCCAAGTCTTGCAGGTGTTGTTGGTGAGAAGAGCTTTTAACTACCATGTCATCGACATATACCTCCATACACCGTCCGATCTGGTCTCGGAATACCTTATCCATGAGCCTCTGGTAAGTCGCGCCGGCGTTTTTGAGACCGAACGGCATTACTTCGTAGCAGTAGTTAGCCTGTTCGGTTATGAAAGCTGTCTTCTCCTGATCCGGGACATGCATTGGGATCTGGTTATATCCCGAATAAGCATCTAAAAAACTCAAAACCGTATGCCCCGATGCTCCATCCACCAACCGGTCGATGCTGGGAAGAGGATAATTATCTTTAGGACATGCTTTGTTGAGATCGGTAAAATCAACGCACATCCGCCATTGACCATTTGCCTTTTTCACCATCACCACATTCGCGAGCCAAGTAGTGTATCGGATTTCCCGTACGAATCCGGCCTTCACTAGCTTGTTTACCTCGTCCCGAACGGCTTCTCTTTTGTCATTGCCCAGTCGCCGTTTTTTCTGAGTTACCGGACGTGCCTCCCGAAATATTGATAGTTTATGAGTGATCACACTAGGGTGAATCCCCGGTATGTCAGAAGCGGTCCACGCAAAAAGTTTGTTGTTCGACTTCAGAAATGTGGTTAGGTCCTTTTCCTGTTCGGGGGTTAAGTCAGCGCCGATGGAAGTGGTCCGGTCGGCACTCCCGCCGAGGATGAACTGTTTAGTTTCCCCCTGGGGTAGGATGCGCTCATCAGTGTTGGTTCTGGGATCCAAGTCGACCAGGATCGTTTCGGATCGATTTTCTTTTAAGTATGGTTTAGCTTTCAGAGCGGCCGCGTAACATTGCCGGGCGGTTTTCTGATCGGCCCGAGCGGTGCATATGGTTCCGTCGTCTGAAGGGAATTTCATCGCCAAGTGTGGAGTAGAAACAATAATGCCGAAGGCATTCAAGCAGGGTCTCCCTAGAAGGGCGTTATACGAAGTGTGGGCTTCTACCAGCAAAAAACGCGTGTGCTTCTCTTTGGCTTTATCTCCGGTTCCTAGACGGGTTCTGAGATCAAGATATCCCCGAGTATCGACCCGTTCACCTGCAAATCCCACAATTTGCTCGCTGAAGGGTGTTATCATATCTTCAGACAATCTCATCTTTTGAAATGTAGTCCAGTATAGGATATTGACGGAGCTCCCCTGATCTACAAGAACTTTACTCACATCAAATTGCGCTATGCGGGCGGTTATGACCATGGGATCATCCTGGTCGGGATCTGGAGCATGGAAATCTTTATCCGTGAAGATGATGTCCGGCATTGATAAAGGGCTACGGGCCACGTTATGTACACTTCGCAAACTCCGCAAATGTCTTTTGCGGGCGGAGGATGAGGCCCCCCCTCCCGCGAATCCACCGGAGATGGTGTCAATCCTTCTTCTTGGAGTTGAATCACGCTTCCGAGATCTACTACGGGAGCGGTCACGAGAGCGACCCTTAGACCGTTCGGTATTTCTACCCGAACGCTTAGGACTTTTTCGTGTTTTTCTAGGCGACCGCTCTCGTTGATGTGTTTCAGCCCGGACGAACTCTTGTAAGTGTCCATCACGAATTAGCTTCTCAATTTTATCTTTGAGGACTCGGCAGCTTTCAGTACTATGCCCTTGGTGGCCATGATATTTGCAAACTTTAGCTCCGTCCGCGACATTTGGTGCTATTTGTTTGACGGCAGATATGAGGTTGGCCTGTAGGGCTTTTTCAAATACCCTCTCTCTCGGAGCCGTGAGAGGAGCGTACCGTTCGTACCGTGGGTTATAGGGGGTTGGAGTGTCTCTGCGTGATGATTTATGATTACGACCTTTGTCCCGCGGTCGTCTCCCCTCCTGCTTGGCCTCCGTCGTGATAGTATCCGCCTTTCGGCGAAAGTGTCGCTGATCTTCCATTTTGACAAACTTGTTCATTTTTTCCTGCAATTCCTCCATCGTCGCCGGTAACTCGGCATACAGGGATTCAGATATGTAACCTGGCCTTAGGCAATTGGGTAGATTGCCAATAATGAATTCTTGACTTACCCCCTTGACCCTTCCTGCTATTTCAGTGTACCTGCGCATGAACGTTCTCAAGGACTCATCTTTTTCCTGTTTGAGATTGACAAGCTCAGCTGCGGTGGCCGTTTCTTTGCGATTGGTCGCATATTGTTTTTTGAACAAAGTGACAACGGTGCGAAAGTTATCAATAGAATTAGGGGGAGGGTATAATACCACTCGAGGGCTTCGCCCCTCAAGGATTGAGAAAACGCCCGGCATTTGACCGGATCTTCATTAGAGTAAAAGGCCATAGAATCAATGAAGCTTCGGAGATGGTGTTCCGGGTCCGTGGTTCCGTCGAACTTTTCCATCTGTGGGGGAGGCCGATCGGGCATAGGAGCCTGCATGACGGCTTCAGTAAAAGGTAGCATGTCCGGCGAGCGAGGGGGACCGCCGTTTTGATCAGTGCGGTTATTGTTATTGTTGTTACCGTCCTCGTGCAAGCTGTTATCATCTGCTGCTTCTCGTTGCTTCTCCCTGAGTTGCTTAAATTCCTCCATGAGCTTTAGATGAGTTTCTTGTTCACGAATGAGCTGATTCTGCTGCTCCAGTTGAATGTTCTGTTGTTCCAATTGAGCTTGAAGACGTCTCAGTTGCTCTGCGGGATCAACACCGTCCATACTTCTGGTGGTCACCATAGGGAGTCTTCGCTTTCGGGCCCCACGGTGGGCGCCAAAATGTTTCGGTATAAATTGTGGGATCGAAAGATCTGACCTGGATCACGTCGCTTTCTGCCATTCTGTCCGCTTCTTCTACTTCTGGACCGCCCGGTTGATATCTGCCTCAACCGTCCGGTGTTCTTCGAGCTCTGACCGAGAGGGGGGAGTACCTGAAAAGGCGCTCCGACGCTCAAGTTAGGCGTGAATGGAGAATTCCCGGTAGAAGAGAATTCGACCCTCTGTGAGAGAGGATTGATAGAGTTCGATAGCAAAGAATGTGCTAAGGAATTATGAGTGAAGTGTATTTGGAGTGTGAGTAAAAACGTACCTTGTTTGGAGTCCTCCGGCCTTTATTTATAGGCTTTGGATTGATATAATATAAACAAAATATAAACAGAATAAAATATAATCTTACTTGACATATCTCTGTTATGATATCTTTGTTTGGATTTTATTTGTGCTTGCGATATATCTGGTTGATATATTTCTGTTTGGAATATATGTGGTTGATATATTTGGAAATCATTTATGCTGGCGTTGGGCCTCGAGCCCAATAAAAATTGGCACTGTGATGGGCTATTAGCCCTGTAAGGCCGGCCGTTCAGTTTAACCGACCGTTGGAGATATACTAACGTACAATTAGTAAGGTAATGAATTTGGAATGCATCAGTTGGGAGATTCAATGTAGCTTGATTCGGATAGGACGCTATACAAAGTTGCATACCAGGGTCGGACGCAAAAGTAAAAGTAGGTATGCATCAGTTAGGAGATTCACCTTTTGGATTTGTCCAACAAGAAACTCCTAAAGTTGGTTTAGGATGTAAGGACGATTTTCTTCTACAAAATCAAATTGAGCACTGCAGCCAAGTATTACTTCTATATATTTATCCACTCTAGTTTTCTGAGCTATACATGTAAAACAGCTGTGCAGTTTGCAGGAAAGTTCGAAATTTATCCTGTTTTCTGCATTATATGCTTTAGAGTAGTTATTGAGTTTTTACTTTTCACCTTTTCCAATAAGCATTGTAGATATTTAGAGTAGGAAAAAGATGCTGATATGTGCAATAATTTAAGTCAAGTTTAAATCATGTTGTTGCTTTATCCAATATGATTTCTTAGAAAATAATATATGCAGACATAAATAGAGAGTTTGGTACAAACCCTTTAAGATCATTTCAATATTTGCCCAAATGGTATGTATAACTTATAATAGAGGGTGGCTTTTTAACATATCAACTGATCGCCTTAGAGACAAAGCTCTTGAACAACCATGTGCTATAACTGTTAAGGTAGAAACAGGACAAAGAAACTTCACTTCTAATCAAAATCAAATGGTTACTACTTTGTCGGCACAGGGGCTTAAGTAGGAGTCATGTTATTGTAAGGGAACGTTGATATGAGTATTTTCCAATATCAGTTTCCTTGTGTTTCTCTTGTTGGTTGACATAGGTTTTTCTTTCTCAAAATTTGAACAGCCCAATTCAGATGAGTTGCATAGCACAATGAATCATCACGCATTCATCTGTACTCAAATTTTAAAGTTCTTCAATTTCTTATTAGTCGTTACATGTTTGGACCTGGCACAGTGAGCATAAAGATCTGAAAACTGGTTTAACTCAATTAGAGTGTCCACAGCCACCTAATTTTAATCATTTGCTTCACTTGCTTAATTTAGCGTGAAGTTGGAAATAATTTCCAAAGGGTCTAGAATGGAGACAAACTTGCATCAACGCATGTCATCTAGCATAAGTAGTACTTCTCTATATAGTTTATTGTTCTGCATAATCTTTCTCAGTGCATATAGGCAAAATCTGGAAAAAGGAATATATGGCTCAGAATAATCTCACTGGTGCAATTCCTAATACATCATTGAAGCTTCTCAATAAGCCATTTATAATTCTGAATTCAAATTAGTTTGAAGGCAAAATTCCTTCGTTTTTCCTACAAGCTTCAAAGTTGAGGCTTTCAAACAACAAATTTCAGATTTGTTTTCATTCATATGTGACCGAAGCACTTCTGCAATTGCCATTTTAGATTTATCGAATAATCAATTGAAGGGACGACTCCCAGATTGTTGGAAATCTGTAGATCGGTTACTTTTTTTTTTTTTTTATTTAAGCAACCATAAATAATCTGGGAAGATTTCTATGTCCATTGGCAGCCTTGTTAAATTGAAAGTCTTGGTTTTAGGAAACAATAACCCGGGTAAATTAATTTCTACTTTGAAGAATTGCAGCAATTTAATTATGTTGGATGTGGGTGAAAATGTTGGAAGTCCGACATCGACTAGAGATAAGGCCAATTTATAATATATAAGTGAGGTACAAACCTCATCTTACAAGTTAGGTTTTTGTCGAGTTGAGTTAGGTTTAAAACTCACCTTCTAACATGGTATCAAAGTCATGTCACCTTACAAGCCGGTTTTGTAGTTTTGAGTTAGGTTTAAAACCCACCTTCTAACAGATAGGAGAAAGTATTCAACAATTCATAATCTTGCCTTCTCTGGACATCTTCCTATTCAACTTTGTTATTTGAAGCACATTCAATTCTTAGGATCTTTCGGGAAATATGTTATCAAAAGGAATTCCATCTTGCTTAAAGAATTTGACTGCAATGACTAAAAAGAACATCAACATAAGTGACACTCTAAATCGTATATATTCGATCAATATCACTTATCTTGAAATTTATGGCGTTTTTGGTCGGAAAAAAATACACCCTTAACATAAGCTTGATGTGGAAAGATGTGGAACAGGGGTTCAAAAATCCAGAGTTACTGCTTAAGAGCATTGATCTTTCAATTAGTAAGTTAACGGGTGAAATACCAAAAGAGATTGGATATTTGATCGGGTTAGTTTTTTTTAGTTTATCGAGAAATTATCTGAGTGGAGAAATTCCTTTGGGAATTGGAAATTTAAGTTCAATGGAGTCCCTTGACTCATCAAGAAATCATATAAGTGGGGAATTCCTTGTTCACTTTCTCAAATTGATTTTCTTTCCACATTAGATTTGTCACACAACTCTCTTTCGGGAAGAATTCCATCTGGGAGACATTTTGAAACCTTTGACGTCTCCAGTTTTGAAGATGTTGGTCTTTGTGGTGGACAACTTAATAGAACATATCCTGGAGATGGAATTAAGACAACAATAAAGCCTCAAGAACATGTGTTATTTAGACTTGGCTTCCGTGTGTATGGACCGGTCTGTCCGGCCGGTCTGGTTGTTTACTTTGGGCTTGTTTTGTTTTGGGCTTGTTTTGTTTACAGGCTTTGCCTGTTGCGTGTCTACGTTGGTTAATTATAGTAACCAACCCTGTTACTTGTTTTACGTTGGTTAATTATAGTAACCAACCCTGTTGCGTCCTGTTGCGTTGGCTATAAATAGTAGCCAACCCCGTCTTTACAATCACAACTTTCAATTCAATAATATTCAGTATTCATTCTCTCGCTCCGCTCTCTCTTTTTTATTATTCTCTGGTTCTAAGGTTTTCTTGAAAAGCCCCAAGAACCCAACAATTGGCGCCCACCGTGGGGCAAGGATTCAAGAATTCCCAAGGAGCAATGGCAACCAAGTTCGACGTAGAAAAGTTCAACGGCGCTAATGACTTCGGGCTGTGGAAGATCAAGATGGAGGCAATCTTGATACAGCAGGGATGTGTTGAAGCGTTGAAGGGTGAGTCGAAGATGAGTGATACCATGACTCAAGAAGAGAAGAAGAAGATGGGAGATAAGGCAAGGAGTGCAATCATCTTGTGCCTTGGTGATAAGGTATTGAGGGAGGTTGCGAAGGAGAAAACTGCCGCTGAAATCTGGGTAAAACTAGAGTCTCTATACATGACGAGATCGTTGGCTCATAGGTTGTGCCTGAAGCAGCAACTTTTTTCGTTCAAGATGTCAGAATCAAGAACGATAGAGGAGCAGATTGCAGAATTCAGCAAGATAGTTGATGATCTGGAGAATATTGGAGTGAAGTTGGAGGATGAAGATAAAGCTGTCATCCTGTTAAATGCTCTTCCCAAAACCTTCGAGCATTTCAGGGATGCGTTACTCTACGGGAAAGATCAAGTGATCACGTTAGAGGAGGTTCTGACGTCAATTCGAACCAAGGAGTTCCAAAAACTCCAAGATTCGAAGACAACCGAGGAAGGAGCGTCCGGTCTGATCGCGGTGAAAGGGAAAGGGAAGAAACCGTCCGGAAAAGAGAAGAAGCTGAATCCGGACGGTACGAAGCAGGTGCGTTGCTTCAAGTGCCAGAAGATGGGTCATATCAAGAAGTTCTGCCCGGAGAAAGGAAAGGCCGGTCGGCCACAAGAAACCGCTGATGTGGCAGAGGCGTCTGAGGGATATGAGTCGGCTGGGGTGCTGGTGGCTTCGTCTGAAGATTCTCAAAGGAGCTGGGTCATGGATTCCGGCTGCTCCTATCACATGTGCCCGGTAAAGGAGTTTTTTGAGAACCTGGATCAGAAAGAGCATGGTAATGTACTGCTCGGAAATAACAAAGCTTGCCGAGTGCAAGGTGTGGGGTCGGTGAGGCTGAAGATGTTTGACAATCGTGAGATGGTGCTGCAGGCCGTCCGGTATGTGCCCGAACTAAAGAGAAATTTGATTTCTATTAGCGCATTTGATCTTGGAGGTTACACCACTAAAGTTGAAGATGGAGTAATGAGGGTTTGTTCTGGAGATTCTGTGGTTGCCAAAGGCAGAAGGAGGAACGGCTTGTACATTCTGGAGGGATCAACTGTCATTGGTCATGTCTCAGTAGCAAGTGGGACCGAGAATACCGCCCGGTTATGGCACTTGAGGATGGGACACATCAGTGAGAAGGGTCTTGAAGAATTGGAAAAGCAAAACTTGCTTCTGGGAGACAAACTGCAGAAGCTGGATTTCTGTGACCATTGTGTCTTAGGGAAATCACACAGGATACCGTTCGGAAAAGGGAAACACTCAACCGAACGGCCCTTTGAATATGTCCATGCTGACTTATGGGGACCGGCAAGAACCTTAACTCATGGTGGAGGAGCGTATTTCTTAAGTATAATTGATGATTTCTCAAGGAGAGTGTGGATTTACGTTCTAAAGAATAAGTCTGAAACGTTTCAGAAGTTCAAAGAGTGGCACACACAGATTGAGAACCAATTGGGGTATAGGCTGAAATGCCTAAGAACCGATAATGGGCTGGAGTTCGTTTCAGAGGAGTTTAATGGTTTTTGCACAGAGAAAGGGATCAGGAGGCACAAAACGGTCGTTGGAACTCCTCAACAGAATGGATTGGCCGAACGGATGAACAGAACCATTCTGGAGAGGGTCCGGTGCATGTTACTGGGATCAGGATTGTCAAAGGCTTTCTGGGGAGAGGCTGCCAATACGGCCGTCTATCTGATTAACAGGAGTCCGTCTTCAGCTCTCAATTTTAAAACGCCAATGGAAGTGTGGAGTGGACGGTCGGCTGATTACTCACACTTGAAAGTGTTTGGTTCTTTGGCGTTTGCTCATGTCAGGGGTGATAAGCTGGATTCCCGGGCGGCGAGATGTATCTTTCTTGGATACGCCGACGGAGTTAAGGGATACAGGTTGTGGAGGTTAGATTCACCTTCAAAACTAATCATTAGTAGGGATGTCATCTTTGATGAAACAAGGATGGCGATGCACCCGGAAAACTCTGGAAGTGAGAAGAAGATTCTCGTGGAGGTGGAGCATACTACTAATGGAGCTGGTACGCCCGGTGGGACTGAGGAAAACCAAACAGGTGAAGGGCAAGTTGAAACCGGTCGGTCGATAGCTGAGAACCGATCGGATGAATTTCGAACAGACCTTGGTGATGACACAGATGGTATATCTGGCGAGGGAAGTCATGGAAAAGCTGCTGGTGTTGATTTGAGAAACTATCAGCTTGTTCGTGACAGAGAAAGAAGGATCTCCAAGCCAACCAAACGGCTTGGAGAGGCGGATCTAATCTGCTACGCCCTGAATGCTGCTGAAGACCTTAACCGACCGGATGAACCGAGAAGTTATAAGGAGGCTCTTGACAGCAGCGACCGGCATCTTTGGCAGGGTGCTATGGAAGAAGAGTTGGAGGCTTTGAAAAAGAATAACACCTGGAGATTGGTGGAGCTGCCGAAGGGTAAGAAGGTCATAGGTTCGAAATGGATTTTCAAGAAAAAGGAAGCTACACCGGGCGGTGAGAAAGCGAGGTACAAGGCTAGGCTTGTTGCCAAAGGCTTTACTCAGATTGAAGGCGTAGACTACCATGAGATTTTTGCTCCAGTGGTTAAGCATTGTTCGGTCAGAGTTCTGATGGCAATAGTTGCACATTGCAATTTGCATCTTGAACAGTTGGACGTCCGGACGGCTTTTCTGCACGGCGATTTGGAGGAAACCATCTATATGAAGCAACCGGACGGTTTCGCTGTGGATGATAGGGTGTGTCTGTTGCAGAAGTCACTTTATGGCTTGAAGCAAAGCCCAAGGCAGTGGTACAGGAAATTCGATGACTTTCTGATAAAGCTGAACTTCAAGCGGTGCAATTATGATGACTGTGTTTACACTCTGAATCATGGCGGTGAAATGTTGTATCTTCTGCTTTATGTGGATGATATCCTAATGGCTAGCAGTGACATGGGCATGATCGGTGAGACGAAAGCAAGGTTGGCGGATGCTTTCGAGATGAAAGAGCTTGGGGAAGCAAGGCGGATTTTGGGCATAGACATTAAAAGGGATAGACCGGGCGGTAACCTTTTTCTGTCACAGGAGTGCTATTTGCAGAAGGTAATTTCAAGGTATCGGATGGCTGAATCTAAAATGGCCAACACGCCGGTCGGCCAACACTTGAAACTTACCAAGGAGCAATGCCCAAAGACCGAGGAAGAAAGAAAGAAGATGGAATCTGTTCCATTTTCAAATGGGATTGGGAGCATTATGTACGGCATGGTCTGCACAAGACCGGACGTGGCGCACGGTGTTAGTGTTCTCAGTCAGTTCATGGTTAATCCTGGACCAACACACTGGGAAGCGTTGAAGTGGATGCTCAGGTACATACGGGGGTCTCTCGGTACTGGATTGTTTTTTCAGAATAACTTTCAAGGTGGAGGTTATATTGAAGGTTTTGTTGATTCCGACTTTGCCGGATGCTTGGACACTAGGAAATCCCGGTCGGGATATGTGTTTACACTGTTTGGGACGGCCGTTAGCTGGAGGTCTACACTACAGTCGGTAGTGGCTTTGTCGACTACTGAAGCCGAGTATTATGCTCTTTCTGAAGGAGTTAAGGAGGCACTGTGGTTGAAAGGTTTGGTTCGGGAACTCGGTTTTGATCAGAAGTCTGTATGCGTTCATTGCGACAGCCAGAGTGCTATTCATCTGGCCAATCATCAGAGTTATCATTCCAGAACCAAACATATTGACGTCAAGCTACACTTTGTCAGAAGCATTGTTGAATCCGGTGACGTTCAAATCTGCAAAATTGCATCCGAAGAGAATCCTGCAGATATGTTAACCAAGCCGCTCGCTAAGGAGAGGTTTCTCTTGTTGTTGTCCAGGATTGGGTGTCTACCGGCCGGTCCCTAATTGTTTGACCGGCCGTGTTCGTGTGTTACTTTTGTTTTTTGTTTTGAAGCAAGTCTAGGTGGAGAATTGTTATTTAGACTTGGCTTCCGTGTGTATGGACCGGTCTGTCCGGCCGGTCTGGTTGTTTACTTTGGGCTTGTTTTGTTTTGGGCTTGTTTTGTTTACAGGCTTTGCCTGTTGCGTGTCTACGTTGGTTAATTATAGTAACCAACCCTGTTACTTGTTTTACGTTGGTTAATTATAGTAACCAACCCTGTTGCGTCCTGTTGCGTTGGCTATAAATAGTAGCCAACCCCGTCTTTACAATCACAACTTTCAATTCAATAATATTCAGTATTCATTCTCTCGCTCCGCTCTCTCTTTTTTATTATTCTCTGGTTCTAAGGTTTTCTTGAAAAGCCCCAAAAACCCAACAACATGGAACAATCAATGATGATGAGGATGGTGTTTTCTATGAGGCATTGTATATGAGCATGGGGATAGGATATTTCATTGAATTTTGGGGCTTATTAGGACCAATACTTTTGTGGCGTTATTGGAGGATTGTTTATATAATGTGGCAAGTGTTGTTGGTGACCTGATTGCAAGAAAAATGTATGTTAGTCAAATAAATCAATATTTGCTTAACAAATTCAGTGACCCTTTACGATAATACTTATTGCTTTAACGGCAGAAAAAAGAGAAAAAAAAAATAGTTTTCACCACTGAACTGTGTTTAATTTTGTTTAATAATCCAATGATGAAAAGTTATTTGTTTCAGATCATGTAACATATTTTATCATATTTTTTTTTACGTTAAAAGAAGAATGATGAGTTTTGGTAATTATATAGTTTTTTAAAATGATTAAATTTTATTTGGTTGGTAAAAATATTATTAAAACTTTATTTGTTTTATCATATTAAATGATTTAGTACAAATAATATAATGGATTTTGGGAGCTATTCATAATGTGGAACACTAATGCTCCCCTGTTCATCATTTGAGAAAGTAATGTTATGTTATTCATCATTTAGAATACTAATGCTCCCTTATTCATTGGAAGATTAATCTTCCTTTCGTTGTTTAGAAGATTAAAACTCTATTCACATTTTAGAAAATTAAAGCTCATTTTGCCTTACAAAAGTCCTTTTGAGAGAACATCTTGAAATATTGTTAATTCTTTTTTATTGGTTAAGAGAAATGTTACACAAAACAAATCCACCAAACAATCTCACCATTGTATTATTTTTTACTCCTCAGTCATCATCAATGTGATCATCACACGGAAACATTAATCTTCAATATTCTCGACAAGATAAATCATCGAACCTACTTCAATCACTGTTGCAAAAAAACAAATATTGTGTTTGGTGAGCAAATCCTGAAAATCAAATAGAAAGAAAAAAGAAGAAATCGAAAAAAAAAAAAGAGAAGGGAGAAATCAAGTTATCATAAATAGTTGTCGATCAAAATGGAATTTTAATTGTCCACTGATCATAGTTTCTTGACACAATGCAGGACGATGTACAACTAATCCAATCATCATACTATTTCTAGAAATCTTCAAGCTAACCAAACTATTCATCAATCACCATAATCCTAAAATGTTAAGTGACAAATAGGGCTGAACAAAATTAATTAAATAATATTAAACTATAATTAATTATACTATAATAATATCCAAACTGTATTATTTTAGAATTCAATTTTAAAAAATTGAACTTATATCAATTAACTAATAACAAAAGTGAACTTTGCATTCAAACATAACCATACTATTACTTACAAAAAGCAGTAAATAAAATATATATAATTACAAACTTTGAATTGTGGAATTGAAGAAGATATTATTTAAAATACTATTTATTTTACATTTAAAATAATAAAATGGTATATTTAAAGATATTATTTTATATTTAAAATAATAAAATAAATAGTATTTGAAGAAGAATATCTACTTTCTTTGTCCGATTTATTCACTGTCTTAATTGGTGAATAATTAAGATTAAAAAAAAATAATATGAAGTACAATTAACTTTTAATATTTGAATTTAAGCACCAAATGAATATGTTAGGTAAATTAGTATATAATTCAAATTCGAATTAAAACTAGTGCCTTGATCTTTATTAATATTATAAACAATTATTTAAGTTCATAACTTTGTAAGAAATTATTATTAGTATGGACTTAAACATTGTCATTTTCAATCTTTTTCAATTTCACACTTCAAGGGTTTATAATTATATATTTTATTATTATAATTTTATTTACCATTTTATGAAGTTGATAGTATGATTAACATTTCAATACAAAATTCCGTTCAATTATTAGTTAATTGTTATAAGTTTAGTTTTTTTGAAACTGAACTCTTAAATAATACAGTTTTAAATATTATATTAAGTAGTTCAATTATTTTTAATTTATTAAAAATATAATTAGCTATAATTTAGTATCTTATGTCCAGCCTTGATTACAAGAGAGGATGTGAATGCTCTATATTGTCATTCCATTGTTTATGATATGCATTAGAAATATTAAATTTTAACATCAATAATTGTTTTTCGAAATCTCACTGTAAACGCCAAAATGTTATAACAAAAGAACATTCAAAATAACTTTCATCTCATATTTAGGAAGAGTCCTTCTATACTCATTATTCTCCAACCTTTTAGATTTTCTTCAATCTTTATTATTCTCAAAACTTCTTATTTACTCCTGTATTATTTCTTTTTACATCTTTTCCTTATTATTCGACTATTTATCTTCTATTATAATAATTCTATCAGTCGAGATTTTACCTATTATACCATTTAACATTCAGCTTACCCGATCTATATTGGGTCTAAGATTTTGTACTACTACGTATTTGGTCATCCTGTTCATAAACCTTACACTAAAATAGCTGTCAAATGAGTTAAGAGACTCGTTAATATAGTGTTTTTAGTTAAAAGCCGAAGACTGAAGATAATTAACTTCTCTAATCAGTTGTCCATATACCGACATAATAATATAAAGGTTGGTAATTGAGAGGCATCAAACTACTGGACGCAAGCAAATACGAGTTTATTGAAATGAATCCTGAAGAACAAGTTCTATTGTTTCAATCTCACAAGATAAAAAAAATTATTTGTACAGTTTCAAGAAAAATACAAAAAGAATGTGGAAGGCGTTCTTTAATCTTGATTTGCAATTGCATATGACCCTTATGTGTATTTAATGTTCTTCCATCTCGATTTTCAAATAAAATTCTTATTATTCATATAAAAAATTTCTTAATAATATCGCATCGTCATTTTCAAACAAACGAAAAAGAATCTTTGGAAATATTAAAAAAAATAGCTATTATTTTAGTTTTTAATCATAATGGTGTAACTTTAGGTATCTTTATGAAGTCAAATTTAATTACACTTTTTAAAACTGTTTCTCAATGTAATAAACTAAATAATTTTATTTGTTTTAAAACAAAAAAAAAAATTATAACTTGCTAATTAATGTATTATTGATGAAATGTACATGTATGATATTTTGTAGGACCTTTGTCAGAATTCCAGGAGATGAGAACTTTACATTTCTTTAAAGTGCTTAAATAAATAAAAAAATGTGTTGAAAGAAAAAAAAATTACCTACAGAAAGTTATTAAGTTAACTACTTTGATTCTCCTTTTGCAGAGACAAAAACGACGACGTGGTTCATCTTCTTCTGCGTTTAATATCAATTTCTCACCTCAGAAACACTACCACTACCACTCTTCACTCTGCAATGGAGGCCAGGGTCTCTTCCTCTCTGGGCCTCCCTTCTCCGAATCCTCACGAGATCTCAATCTCCACAAGCCTCTCTGACTTCCCCTCCCTCCTCACCCATTTCCCCCCTTTCGCCTCCACCACCTCCGTCAAATGGCCCCGGCCCAATCCTAAACCCCAGCCCCTCAAATCCCTCCCCCTCCTTGATCGCGCCTTAATCGGCGCCGCCGCAGGAGGCCTCGCTGGCGCCTTTACCTACGTCTGCCTTCTTCCCCTCGACACCATCAAAACCAAGATGCAGACCAAAGGTGCTGCACAAATTTACAAAAACGCCCTCGACGCAGTCGTGAAAACGTTCCAGTCCAGTGGCCTCCTCGGCTTCTACAGCGGCATCTCAGCCGTCATAGTCGGCTCAACCGCCTCATCCGCCGTCTACTTCGGCACCTGCGAGTTCGGCAAATCGTTCCTTGGCAAACTCGAAAATTTCCCTGCCGTACTGATCCCTCCCACCGCAGGTGCCATGGGGAACGTCGCCTCATCGGCGATCATGGTACCCAAGGAGCTCATCACGCAGCGAATGCAAGCTGGCGCCAAGGGACGCTCCTGGCAAGTCCTCGTGGAAATTCTCCAAAACGACGGTGTTATGGGCCTCTACGCTGGATACTCCGCGACATTGCTCCGAAACCTACCCGCAGGGGTTCTGAGTTATTCCTCTTTTGAGTATCTGAAAGCGGCGGTGCTTCAGAAAACAGAGAAGAACAATTTGGAACCGGTTCAGAGCGTTCTGTGCGGGGCACTCGCGGGGGCGATTTCAGCGTCCCTTACAACACCGTTGGACGTGGTGAAGACACGGTTGATGACGCAGGTTCGCGGCGAGGGGGTGAATAAGGTTGCGGCGGTTATGTACGACGGCGTTTCGTCGACGGTGAAGCAAATTTTGAAGGAGGAAGGGTGGGTGGGGCTGACACGTGGCATGGGACCTAGGGTGCTTCACAGTGCGTGCTTTTCCGCGTTGGGTTACTTCGCTTTTGAGACGGCGAGGCTTGGGATTTTGCGGGAGTATCTTAGGAGGAAGGAGTTGAGGGAAAGGGAAACTCAAGTTTCTGTTTCCACTGCCTGAGTTAGTATTTTCACTATTTTTATTCTTTATTGCTTAATTTATGTTGGGATTTGTGTTTTGGGTTTTCAATGAGTGACTTCTTGTAGAATGTTTTAGTAGAAAGTTTTTCTTATGGAAATTGGGCTACTGAGGTGGCTTATACAAATGTAGGTTCTTGAATGTTGTCGTAGTTGTCCTTTTGCTTGAGATTTGTTAATGGTTACACATAAAGTTGTTACAATAATAATTGTTATAATAGTTTTCCTCCTCTGCATAATGCTGTTCTTAAATTCAAAATTACATGCTGGTGATGGTATGATTCAGTAGTGCCATGTTCTTGTAGAAACAAACCAGGTTGCTGATTCTTAGGCTGGATACAGTTTTAACTCTTAGACTTCTTTTAGGAGTTTTGAGTCTCCTACTCATATCACTCTTTTAGATCTTTTGGGCTTTCACCTGTGGGTTTTGAGTTTAGTCTATAATCCTCTGGTCTCACCAAAAGAAATTAACTGCTTTTACCGATCTATGGCATATTTGATGGAAGTTTAGGATTGGCTCATGCATGATGATTCTGGGGTACTATGATTCTAAGATTTGTTTAGCATAAGGCACATGAGTTTCAGCGTGCATGTTGCATGACTATATGAGTTGGTCACATATCGAATGCTTGTTGGTGTTTTTGTTGTTTTTTGCTTCTCTATTGTATTATTAGTCACACTCTTTGGTTGTTTTGCTCCTTTCACACTTATATTTTTATATTGACTATCGGACATAGTCTTGTGGATTGAACAGTTTACCATACATTTATTGAATTGAAACTTGGGATTGTTCATCAGAGAGGGAAGGGCTGTTAATTTCTCGGTTCTAGAATGAGAGTATAAAACTGTGTTAAAATGAATACAAGCTAATTAAGATGTTATAAGGTCTATTCTTATTCCTTTCTTTTTAAAAGGATTTCTAATACGAAAATATTAATTTCAAATGAATTTTATTCTTCCTTTTGTGCTCTTTCATATATTTCTGTAAAGTTCTAACAAAGTAAACAAAGTTTCACATTTCAAGTATATCTCAAATGACTTTAGTTTCAGGCTTCGGTCTACCATTTGTAGGATCAGGAATTTTCTAATTCCTAAATTCACTTAAAATACTTAAAGTAGGAGAAAGTAGAAGGGAAGAAATTGTATATCTAGAATAGAAAATAAGTTTCTTCTTATTATTCTATTTTGTCTTCTTAATACAAAACCTCCTTATATAAGTTTTTAAATGCTAAAGAAATAATGGTTTACTATCAATTATAACTATGAATATTAAAAAAACGTAAAGACGTA
This sequence comes from Vigna mungo, assembly GCA_036885675.1. NCBI lineage: Eukaryota > Viridiplantae > Streptophyta > Magnoliopsida > Fabales > Fabaceae > Vigna > Vigna mungo. The sequence goes on along the minus strand of CP144697.1, from coordinate 33,445,940 downwards.
GAAAAACTTTTTATTATAGTTTCCAATATTTAAGTTTGCCATTTTCAATACGTCTCCCCAAACTTGAATATTTTATCTTCATGTGGGCCGCTTGATTCCAAACATTGTTTTAAACTTCTAAAAAAAATTAATCTTCAATGATTTAGTCATCATATCTGCGACTTATTCTTCTGACTTGCAGGATTGGAGCTCAATTTCTTCTATAATGATAACGAATTTCTTCTTTCTTGATCAACTTACTCTAATGTTATTTTGAAAGAATAAAATATTATTACATTGTGGAGTTTTCTCAAGAATGAAGGACAATTTATGACTAGAGTTTCTGAAGTTTGTACGTTTTAGAAAATTATCAATGTCGTAAATTTGCTATCTAATAATATGTTAAAGATGGTCGGGAATATGTAAGTTGAGAAATAATACCCTGGTTTTCGTGAGGGAAAATCACTACGTAGACTACAGAACACGGGGGAAGAATCTTATCCTATTATCTAATAAAAATGGATACTCTAAGCCTTCATTCTCTAAAAGTACTGAAGTTCACCGGTATCCAGAGTGCTGATGAACAGTTCGTTGTTCTACTAGTCTAACCGGTCTCTGACTTCGTGAGAGGTTATGTATTGTTTCTGACTTCTGGATTTGCATAAATGTTTCAATTCTTTCTTGATGAACATATGAAATACTTTTTTCTGCATTTCAAATAATTTTATTTCTAGGTAGCCTCGGTAGAGGGAACAGAGGAACTGGAGCAGTGCAGTACAAACTAGACTATCTGTCCTAAGAATATATATATTAAAGCATTAATTTTGGCATTGGATCAGTTGAACCACTTATTTAATAATCAGATAAGATTTGTTTTTTTTTTTAAAAAAAAACTATTTAAAAAATAGATTAGACAAACATAAAAGAATATAAATCTACTTATTTTATTTAAAGGAATATTTTTTAAAAGAATAAACAAAAACAAACTCACTCATAAATGCTATGAATAATTTCATAGGTCGTTGTTGTTTTTAAAGCAGCTATAAATGGTGAACCTTTTTCCTCTGGGAAAATGATATATGAACAACACTTTTCAACAACATTTAGACACATTACAGGTGTCAAACGTTGATTGGTCCACGTTGCAAAGAGAGAGAAAATTACAAATTTGTGAAGATGAGCTGAGATGTTGACGCGTGGCAGAGAGAGAAAAATTTCATTTATTCTGAAATCCTTTCCAGATTCAAATTTCGAACCACATTTCGCAATCCCCTTTCGCACACCCATTTCGCGACCCCGACTACCTCTGACCATCTCGTGCTCTTCCGGGAAGACTGCCGCCGCACTACGCCCTTGCAGGACACCGTCCGCCCGTTCGCCGTCTTCCATCCACCAAGAATCGCGGTTCGATTGAGTCGACGGCAGAACCGTAAACCCTACTCCAGGTGAGTCTTCACTTTTTAAGTTCATTGCAAAAATTTCTCATGTGCTTGAGTTTGTGGAGTTTTTAAATTGCTTTTTTTGCTTTGTGCAATGGGGGAAGGCTACATATAATTATCCTCCCTCGATGCATTTGTGAAGTGAGGAGCTTCCACGACAGGGGTTTGTAGGTTTTATGAATAATATTTGGGGTTTGGCATGGTTGAAAGTCAAGATCTCTATTATTTATGAGTACGCATCACAATCTTGAGTTTTTCATAATGTCATACTCGTCCCTAAGATACTCATATATTTGAGCATACTTAGCATCCCTCCAAGCAATTTCGGATCTGATTAATCAATCCACAATAAAACATTAACCAAATCTTGTAACTATTGACTAGGATGAAATTATTTCAAATACCAAATATTTGAAATCTTTTCGGATACCACAACAACAAAAGTCTTTTCCAACTAAGTGGGGTTGGCTAGGGGATATACTATAATAAGAAATTTTCCATATATTATTACATAAGCGTATGCATATATTTCTAAGCCTAAAACAGGTCGAAAATACCTCTCAAAGAGCCCAACTTTAAGAATCACATCGGCCAAATTTGAGTTAGCCTTTCCAACAAGCTGAAGTAGTTTCTTCTTATCCATAGTGAAGGTTCCAATTTTCTCCATTCCTCGGTTTATACCTGCAAAATCTTCAACTAAACCATCAACCTGATAATAAGAGAGAACAAATGTCAAATATTCAATGGTGCAATTTTAAGGTTTGTCTCTTAGGAAATAAGATGGCGTTTGCCAAATATTAACCTGCAAGACAAAATAATCCAGAGCTATGCTTTGTCCCAGTACACTTCCAATTATACGAATGCCATCTGTATCCAACGGTTTCAGAACTATGTAGTCTGGACCTCCTTGCATGTCCTCAACTAACAATGGCTTCTCCTTTATTGCATAATCTAATCACACAAAAGCAGAAACATGTTAACTATATACACAACAGCATTCAGAAAAACTTCATGACTAATTGGTTTCTTTGAAGAAACTTACCATCTTTTCTCATCTCTCTAAGTAAACCAGATGCATGCCTCTTAACTAATTGTAGATAATCTTCCACTTCATGATCCTCAACATTGAACAAGACAGCTGACCCATACTGATATACAACCATGTATTGACAGTTGCTTGCTTTCACGTGAAACCCAGGTCCCTGAATCAAACGCCTAAAGTTGTTCAGACCTTTTTAAATCAGTCATGTTACCACACAATTTAGTCACAGATTTTGTCATTATTAACACTTGAATCTTCTTTTAAATCGGTAGTATTATTTTCCTTGATGATACAGTGAATAATTTACTCATCATCGATAAACAAAATATCGTTATTTATGAAGCAGCTCAGGCTACATAAATCAGAATATGTAGCTTGATTTTCTCTTATCTTTCCCTTAACCTTCAGATGCACACATAATTTCAATGACACGATTGTAATAAAAATCTACCCTGAAGGCTCATAATCCAATCTAGTGTCTGGACATTTGACATTCACACAAAGCTCCACGAGGAGCTTCAACAATAAACCAACTATCCTAAAAATGATGGACACATAAAGACTCAATAAAGATATTTAAGAACTATTTAGTGACATGTTAATTTCTATAGAAACACAGGCTATTGAGAAAAATAAAAATAATAATACATGCACAAGCATATTTTGTTGGGGTTTGGAAACGGGCAGCTTGTAATCTTAAAATGTGTTTAATTCAGATTATTTTGGTTTCTTGTTGCCATACTCTGTCCATCTTGGTTTAATTTTTTTGTTGTTATACTTTCTCCATCTTAGTTTAAGAGTAGTCTCTATTGTCTTTGTTTTGGATGAATTAGATTGTAGAACTCTGCATACATAAGTTTCGTTATGGGAATTCAATGTCTTTGTTGTTATACTCTGCATACATGTCTTGATGAAGCAGATAAATGTGATATGCATAAGCTAGGATTGAACTTTTATGATGTTAAGCATATTAGGATTCTCATTTATGCATTTAGTTAATTTTTCTTCTTTTCCATTTAAGGTTGTTTTCCAACTTTTATCATTATTTGTTGACTAAGTCAATTTAGTTAATAAATATTGATTTCTTTACTGAAGGTTGATTATTTATTTTTGTTGGATTCACAGTGATGGATTGCACAACAAATGAAGATTATAAAAATGAAAGTATAGGAATTGTTTTGAAAATTGATATCTTTGATTGAAAACAATTTGGTGATGGTTATTTGGTTTGATAATGCTTTATAGTTGCGAGTGCGGGCTTGGAGTGATACAAAAGCTATAGTCCACATTAATGGAATATTACGAGAATTAATAGACAACGTATCGAGGACACTCCATTCAAATGGTGTCTTCAAATCAACAATCCAATTGAGTTCTGCAATCCTCTTTTCAAGGAAATGCTTATACGTTGGGTTGGGCGGAATGATTGTTTTGTTTTAAAGCAAACACTTGTGCCATTTACAGTTGCTGATGTGTGCATAGGATTAAGGTTGGGTGTGGATGGTATAGACGTCACTTTTGATGATGAGTTAGTTGGTGTCATTTTCTTCGAATTCTTTTACTCTTAAAGATGTCATTCTTAAAATAGAGTTCTTAATTGAAAATGAGAACATGGATGTTGATTCTGTCTGTCGGTTGTATATTTTACTTTGTTTCACTGTTTTTTACTTCCCTAGACATTCAAAGGCAATTACTAACATGCCTTTTACATGTTTGGATAACATTGATAATTTGTATCAATATAATTGGGCAAAAGCTGTGCACACGTATGTGGTAAATAGTTTAGAAAATGCTTTAAGGATGTTAAGACAACGTGTCATCAAGGACTCCTTAAGCCTTAGTGGCAATGTTGCAGTGTTGCAGGTAAGAAATTTAATAAATTATTTACATTTTATGTTGTTGGAAATATGTTTATTATATAATTATCATTTTGGTTATTGTATGTTTATTAGCTTTGGGCCGTTGAACGTTTGGGATTAACGGACGGTCCAAATGAGATTGTTTTCCCAAGAATATTAAAATGGCCTACGCTTAAGATGAGGTCAAACAAAATACAAGACTTGTTGAAGAAGAAGGATGTAAGTTAATTGTTATTTATCTGTACCTTTATTTCACATGTATGGCAAGAATTAGATTTCATTATTGTTTCAGAATGATTAATCATATTTTGAGTTTCAGAATGATTAGTTTGAGTTTTATAGATATTGTTTCATAATGATTTCATTATTGTTTCAGAATGATTAGTCATATTTATAGATATTTTCATAATGATTTATATTTGTTATTGGACAGGACTTGCAAAGTGCATTTGGAAATTTGATCAAGACCAAAGGCTTGACAGAGGTCTTCCTCCTTGGACACAAAGATGGAGTCTTGTGCAAAGTTTTACTCTCGCAAACACGGAATTCAATAAAGTTTGGAAAAGGATGGAAGCAATTTTGCACAGAATATGGCTTGAAGGAGGGAGATGTTCTCGTGTTTGAGGTTGAAAATTGTGCAATTGATGATTTAATAGTTGAAGTTTATATTAATGGATGTCCGTGTAATGTAATAGATCCAATTTCAGTGTAAACCACAAAGTACATCATGAATTTAAGGTCATGTTTTTCATTATTTATGTTTGAATGAAAATGAAAGTATTACTTCTTTGTCTCAATTACGGAGGTATTTCTAACTTTGTTTTACTTCAAAGGTATATTATTCTTATAATACTAATTAATAATTTATGTCGAACATGTATTAAAATATCGTTTAAAGGTTTTTTTTATTACCTTTCATATGAATTATAGTAACATCACTTAAAAACCAAAAAATTACGTCCTTGCATACATAGGGAATTTTTAATCAATATGTTTTGAATGTCTTGTATTGTTTAAAAAGAAAAAAAATTAATTACTCACAAGTAACAAATTTGGTTTAAAATATGGAATTTAAGTCTAAAATTTGTCTTCAAAAAATGAAATATAAGTTCAATATTTTTAAGGGGGACTATAGTTCGAACAAGTGGGTACTTGTGTTACGAGTTTTGCACACAGGGGTTCATTGTCTTATCAATTCATCTTTCAACCTCAAAAACATTTATTATCCTGACCATTACCATGTTCTTAAGACAAGGACACATTGGTGTCATGCTAATATCAACCCAAGCCCCCAACTTATCAAGTTAAACAACATAAGTAATTTTATAAAATCAAGTGGGACTATAGTTTGAATACGTGGGTACTTGGGTTACGAGATTTGCACACAGGGGTTCATTGTCTTATCACTTCATCTTTCAACCTCAAAAACATTTATTATCCTGACCATTACCATGTTCTTAAGACAAGGACACATTGGTGTCATGCTAATATCAACCCAAGCCCCCAACTTATCAAGTTAAACAACATAAGTAATTTTATAAAATCAAGTGGGACTATAGTTCGAATAAGTGGGTACTTGGGTTACGAGATTTGCACACAGGGGTTCATTGTCTTATCACTTCATCTTTCAACCTCAAAAACATTTATTATCCTGACCATTACCATGTTCTTAAGACAAGGACACGTTGGTGTCATGATAATATCAACCCAAGCCCCCAACTTATCAAGTTAAACAACATAAGTAACTTTATAAAATCAAGTGGGACTATAGTTCGAATACGTGGGTACTTGGGTTACGAGATTTGCACACAGGGGTTCATTGTCTTATCACTTCATCTTTCAACCTCAAAAACATTTATTATCCTGACCATTACCATGTTCTTAAGACAAGGACACATTGGTGTCATGCTAATATCAACCCAAGCCCCCAACTTATCAAGTTAAACAACATAAGTAACATTATAAAATCAAGTGGGACTATAGTTCGAATAAGTGGGTACTTGTGTAACGAGTTTTGCACACAAGGGTGCATTAACTTGTATATTCATCTTCTAACCTGAGAAAAATTGTGTATCAAATGAATATTACGTTAACACTTTTGCACACAGACTTTTTATAAATTTTGTAATGCTCCACTACCTTTTTGATAAAGATTTTGTACTTATAATAACCACCAACAATGTGAACAACAACAAATTTCATATTCAACAACAATTTTAAACAACATTCCAAACATCACCATTTTAAATCAAAAGTACATTGGGAATTCTAGTACAAGTTAATGAAGTACTCATTTTTTTTCTTGTAACATGTTCGGTATAGGGAGTTCTTCTTGCCAGACTCTTAATCCGTTTTCGAGGAGCAGCTTTCATCTGGTCATACATCGTGGTTTGTTTCATTTCAATACCACCATCAACCATCGGGGTTTGCTGATCATCTTGAACCGGTGTGCTTTGCAAATGACCTTCACTTCCAAAAAATGGTTGTTCGACAAAATCTTCACTTGTATCTTCATTGCTGGCCTGAACCGACTTCTTTAATTTGTCAATACTAGTTCGCATGTCGGCAACAACTTTTGTTTGTTCATCTACAATAGAAAATAATTTCTCCCTTTCTCCTCTATTTTGCTTGTAATATGGAAAACCATGTTTTTGCACAGCGTCTTTGACCACCCCATAACTAAGCTCCTCTTTGGACACACCAACGTCAACAACAACCTGCAATGTCATTAACAAATTTCGTTGAATAAAACATCAAATATTAAATACATTGCATCAGCACACTCCTATAATGAATGACTACTCACTGATCCCTTTGCCAATGCAGTTGCTATAAACTTCTCCTCAATATTCATACCAATCCAGTTCAACAACCTTGGGAATTTAGTCACCCGGGTACTGTACATTGACTTTGATGTAACAAAATGATGACAAAACCAAACCTGCAAATTAGAAATCAAATAACCTACAAAATTAAAATGATGGTAAACAATAATAAATCATTGTCTTTAATTAACAACTACAAAACAAACGTGTACCTGCAACAGGTAAGCACATCCTTCAACATGGAAATTACTTCTAGTTGAATCATTCTTCATTGATGTTGAAACATTACAGACACTTTGAATAAAGTAATGAAAAACTAAATTGCCCCAATTGTACTTACCCAAAGAACCCAACTCCGAAACAAGGTCAAAAATAACTAGAAATACTAGTCCACTCCTATTAGGAAGTAAGAACTCTGATATCTCAACCAATATATACAAGCTGCAAAATTCTTCTACACAAAAATTTTCATGTTCCTCTAACAAAAATTCATAAACCATTTTCACATCTACTTTCCCATCAGGGAAGTAGTCCCTACAAACACAACGATGACCAACTTTATTTAAATCTATCATTTCACCAAGAACAGGCAGCCCTAAGGACATACATACATCAAATTCAGTAAACCCAATAACTTTGTCTCCAATATAAAACCCTTCCATGTTCTCTACCCAACAACCACATAAATGAGCTAACAAATTCCTACCTATTTTTATACAATCTGGCAAAAATAACAACCAACGAAAAACATTTTTGTCAATGTAAGCCTTCTGTTCAGTATTCAAGAGTTCATTCAAAGCACCTATGAAGTTGGTCTTGCAAAAGTGTCTAAACACTAACTGCATACAAAAAAAAAAATACTTACTATTTAAAAACATTGCAATAGAACACTAATTGTATGGAAATCAAATATATCCCTACATACCTTCTTCCTTGTGTCAGAAGCTTTACTGTGTTCACCCACACCCACTTCCTCCATGACATTGAACCAAAAACAATTACGACAATAATTACTGTGCAAAACAGTTTGGCATCAGCATAGAGAACAAGCTGGCATCAATTGTTTAGTTCACTTTCTTTTTATTTCAATCAACCAAATTAAATTGATCCGGTCTGTGCCCATTACAAAACAAATACTTTGGGCTTCTGAATTGTGTTTACTAGGTAATAATATAATGATAAACAAATTAAAAAGTGATGGAAGCCGAACATCACAAGCAACCTGTGTAAACAAATATACATGAGTGCTAATCAATGGTTTCATCTAATAACTGGATATTGATGTTGCATAAGAGGGAAAAAGAATAACAGAAATCCTACAAAAAAAAAGGCACGTGGCAACATGAACGCTTAAGTATCTCATACGAAGCACTTAAAGCACTGAATATCTAATGGAAAGCTTCTTCATATTTCATAGATTTAACACAAAAACAGAAAAAATTGAAATATATCTTAAATATTAAAGAACAGAACACAATAGGAACAGAGAAGACTTAGCATAAATGATTTTGAATGTCCATCAAACATAAAAGATTAAGCACCACATATATGAAATGAATTGAGGAAACAAAATTGAATAAACCAACTCCACAAACTCAAGCACATGAGAAATTTTTGCAATGAACTTAAAAAGTGAAGACTCACCTGGATTAGGGTTTACGGTTCTGCCGTCGACTCAATCGAACCGCGATTCTTGGTGGATGGAAGACGGCGGACGGGCGGACGGTGTCCGGCAAGGGTGAAAAATACACTTTCTATTATTATATAGGATCAAAATTCTCTCAATACTTTTAGCACCCACTTCACCATGTTAAGGAGTCAACTACAACAGAGAAAGAAATGGAGATCTCGATATGAATACTGGTATATTTATTCTGATAAGAGAATAGGACAAAAACACTTAATAAAGGACATCTAACTTTTGTTCCTGTTACTCACTACTCAGCCTATCAATTAAACAATGAACACACAACCTTTACTAATTAACCCAACCGACTAGTTGTACACACTACAGATAACCTTAAACACCACAACAAGAAATTTCCTACCTACTGGAGAAAACCCCATGTTTAGAGCCAACAGTAGAGCCATTAATCCAATCAAAGAAACGCACTAGCAATGGAAAATTGAATTAAAAAAAATAAACTTAAAATTAAAAATGACACTTTATACAAGCACTGCAGCAGAAACACTTCCATAACCACAGACACTATTGCAAGTTTATTCTGCCATTTACAATTAGAACAAAAGGTAAATTGATTTCTTTAGATGTTTTCAGTGTTAAGTTCTCAGGGAGAATTGAAGTTTCACCTCAACAATCATCCTACTAAAGGTTTAGTTGAAAATCAATATAGACTACCAATTGAAACTCAAATTCTAGTTAGAGAGTAGGACTAACAACACCCTACTAATGGCATCTAAGTTTGGTTCTCCCTAACCCAGCATTTCACCTCAACAGTCATCCTACGTTAATTAAATCTAAATTATTGAGAAGAAATTTCATTTCTAATCAGAAAATAACATCAAAACCACCTGGGAATTAGAGAAAGCCAGAAAAAGAAATTTATATATATTTTGTTGCAATCAAACCAACCCAAAAAGTGGAAGATCAATCACTCGGCGAATACAGTAACACCAATCAAATGGAAATCCATCATAGACACGAAAGACAAGAACAAATTAAAGAAAACGAAAAGAGGTGGATGGAAGAAATACCGTTCTTGGTCGACAAAGTGCAAATCTGACATTAAACGATGATACAATATGCGCATATGGTGGTGGCTCACAGAACTGTGACAGTGGCACAACTTACAAGTGTTAGCACGGGCGTATGGTGGTGGTGGCTGAAAAAAGGAAAGGGGCGCATAGATGATGAAAGAGGAAAAGAGGAAAGAAGGAGCATATAGAAACCTAGCTTCTTACAGTGCAAGAAATAATGGAATTACATACGGAAATTTATATACGAATTTAAATCTGTATATAAATCAAAATTTATATACAAAAATTATGTACGGATCATAGAAAAGGAGTTATATACGGTTTTTATATACGAAATTTTATATACGGAAAATTCTGTATATAATATCCGTATATAAAGTTGGTGCGTGGTAGCGGGAAAATTACCCAAGAATGTATCCGTATATAAGCTATATTATCCGTATGTAGTTTGAACCAGGTTTTTAACTGCGGATATTATGTACGGGTGTGGAAAATAATTTATTTTAAAAAAAAAAAATTTGATTAATTGGCTGCTGGAGCTGACTCGAAGCTTTTTACCCTTTTTCTTGAACCCTGGGAAGTCTGTTTTCTCTCTCGTGCTCTCGATCTCGAACCCTCATCTCCAGAAACATTGTCACCTCTCTTCGCTCTCTCTGCTTATCAATCCTTCATCAAACACTATCACCTTCAGTCAGTTGTCGTCTCGAAGCTTCAGTCACGTCTCCTCTCGAAGATCTCTTCTCTGCAACTGTCGGTGGACTTCTTCGATGGCGAGCCCTGTTAAGCATTGTGTCGAACCTCTCTTCTCTGTAGCTGTCGGTCTACTCCATCCCTCTTCTGTCGAACCGACTGTGCCCTATATCATTGTTCTGTCGAGCCCTAAATCTGGTAAGTGATTCATCTCTTCCTTCATTTTTCTAGTAATCTGTAATGCCTTGAAATCGTTAAAATTGAACCCTAATCTGTGTTTTTTTTTAATTGGCCCATTTATGGTTCATCTGGCAAGACGTAGTTGGATTTTGACGAGGCATCAATTGAGGCTGCTATGTTGCGGTTTAAGCTGAGACATAGATGTTGGTGATGCAAAGGTCGAAGGAACTAGAAAAAGATGTTTTTAATTTCCTCGATTTGATATTCAATGAACTATATATAATGTAAATTTTTCGTTGACTTTATATGGCAAAACAAAAGGTTGGTTTAAGTGGGTGGTTGGAATGGGAGATGAGATTAAGACAAAAGGTGATTGCAGTTTGCAGAGGAGAGAGAAGTGAGGCTGAAAAAGAACCAATAATGCTAACAGGGGATAACAGACAGAGGGTTGCTTTTTGGGTACTTGGAGAATAAATTACTGTCTCTCTAGGAGGATTGGCGTCAAAAGAGAGACCCCAACTTAGCTAGCTAATGATGTACCATTAATTTAACAATTAATGTAAAACTTAACCTTTCTGCATGTTAAGTTTGAATCAATTCTATCTTCTAAACTTAGTTTCTAAAACCCAACTTTGACCATTATGTCTAAATTGTAATGGCTTGAATTTCAAATCCTCTTTAAGGCATATGTAAGAATATATTCAAACTATACTTGATATCAAGTCAGAAAGCTCAACGTTATCACCAAACCCATGAGTTTATTCAGACAAGTGTAATTGAAGGAGGCTAAATAGTAAAACTACACATAATCTAGCTATGTCTAGTTTATATAAATTAAAAAAAATGTTTAAAGATTATAAAAAAAATGTAAGTTATAAAGAAAATCTTTCAAGCCATTGGTTTCTTTTCCCTTTAGTAACTTTTTTTTTTTTAATTTCTGCTGGCCTTGTCTGTCTATTCAAAAGATGACGTGGAAAAGGGTGGTGGGAAGATGTATGAGTCCGAGTAAAAATTTTGAATTGCGGGTCCACATCACTGCACTCTCTAATTTCCTGTGCTACTTTATTTTCTTACAAATGATGTAGCAGAAAATAACAGTACAATTTATGATAGTTCTTTTAGCCCTTTGTATTATGATAACAATGATTAACCATGATAAAAAGAAAATGCATGCATGAACATTGTTAATGCAGATAGCAGATAGATGAGTAGCCTAAGATCACTAAAGCCTCAGGAATAAACAGATAGTTCTTACCATATAAACCTCTGTTCTAGTTTTCACTAATAAAATAAATGATTTTAGTTCAATGTGCTCTTTCTATTTTTTACTTTTTGTTCAATTTCTTTGACTAAGATATGGTTTTGAACTTGGTTAAAAAAATTGTCATTATAAATTTGATTATCTTTTTGTATTAGATTATGCATGTATTCATTAGTGTTGATTTTTGTTTGCTTAGTGTTGCCATTGGACGAGAAGGAGGTGTTGCACCTCTGATTGCACTTCCACGGTTTTAATTAAACATAACATAAGGAAGGATAAAAATGTATTTTTAATTTTTTTAGTGGGTAACGGGTATCCGCGGGTCGGATAGTGTAGTACCTGAACCCGACCCCATTATAAGCGGGTATTAAAATATCTGCTATCCGCGGGTAGTAAATATTCGCGGATACTAACTATCCGTTGCGGATTTTATCCGCGGATATCCGCGGGCACGGATTTTTTTGCCATCCCTAGTCATGATATAGCGATTTACCTATCATAATATGTAGCGTTTTATGATGAAGATTTTTTCACTTATCATAATATGTAGAACATATTATGACAAATAATTGTTCACCTATCATAATATATACTTTTCAGAAATAAGTTTTTATTACATACATTGTTCACCTATCATAAAAACTTGTTTTGTAAAAAAAAATCATTATTACATTTGACATATCCATTCAATTTACAATTCATTTCCTGTATTATAATTTCATGAATCAATTTATAATCAATATAACATGAAATGAACATATTCAATTAAACTAACATAATGAAATCCATTTCAAACATTAAATTGTGTAATAATATTTAGTACATAATTTGTAAATCATATTAAATCCCAATATAACATTAATCTCCACTACATTGTAGTCAAGTTTCTACAATTTACTAACACTTAAAATAAAAGAAGCCCACTTAGTTCTAATGTCTTCAATGTCTGGAACTTCTATTGGAGATGAATCATTAAAAATCTACAAATAAAATAATTAAGTTAGAACAATTTTGTAATAACAGTTAGATAAGTATTTAGTTAGTTTTTAATACCTTATCCCATGAATCAGTAATGTTTGTACACATAATGGTGTGCATGTGCTTCATTACGTAATACCCACACTCATAGCTGCCCAATTGACGTCGACACTGCAAATTAAACACGAATAATCAAAACTCATTCAAACTAAGGACACAGAAGATCATATTATACTCTAGTTATAGCCTTTGTACCACCTTTGATCAATTTTGGTAAACCAACAAGTCAATTCCTCATAAAAATAGCAAAATCATAAAATACAGAATGAAGGTCAACTTCTCTTACATTAGGTGTCACTATTTGCATCTTCTTCCTAGATACAGATGGAATGCCTCGCAACTTTGAATGAGCTTCCAAAGGCCTACAAAAGATACACATTCATTATATATTATTATAATCATATAGGAAGGAAACAAAATAGAAAGGAAAACTTAAGCCTCTAAAATTTTTTTGATGGACAATGTGTTAGCTTTCTTATGCAAGGAACATAAGAGAACTACAAGAGAACAATCCGGAACAATTACTACCAATTGCCAATGACCCCTATAAGTGACAATAATATTAATTAAAAATAACTTTTAAATTAGTTACCAAGAATTCAAAATTTGTGTACTCACTTATGCAAGTAAGGTGCTAAATAAACTTCTTTACTAGCTTTTTCAAACATCTCTGTTAAGTATTTTTGCACCTTCTCTGATTGATTTCCTACACTTTGAATGATAACAGGGTCAAGAAATCCATAGATAGTAGCATTCTTTCTCTCGATGCTAAGGTGATGCAAATACCTTCAATATGAACAAATAATGTTAGAATCAATACATGAATGCAATATGAGAGTATTTTCATGGTTTGTCAAAGTTGAACTTACAAATTCCAAACTTGTAGAACTGTTGTAGAGAGAAGCTCATTACCAATGACAATCTCACAAATATCCCTATGACATGCAAATAAAGTGGTGGTAGCAGTCTTGCATGTCAATTCAGGAGGCATATCTATCTCAATAGTTTTATTCCCCATTGTCACTACCGCTGCATCAAGTTGTTGTAGAGGAGACAATTGTGGTTGTGGAGGTGTAACAATGTTTGTCTTCTTAGAAATGTCCTACATTTGACCACAAAATAAGTCTAATATATGCATCAAAAATACAAGAAATACATAAGTAATTAAGGTAAGTATGAATAACAATACTTACTAAAATTGGCTATGCCAATCTGGATGGGCAAATGACAAAATTCACTGGTGCTTGTCCCACTGTTTGAACCTCCTCACTAGGCACAGGAACACGAGCAAAACCATCTTTAATATCTACAATCACCACTCGCAACATATCATCTTTAATAGTCTCATGGTGGATGGTGCTTCCCAAATTATATATTTTACCTAAGACACAAAAGTAGATGACAATTGTTGAGTACAACTACATAGAGAACTTATTTCTTGGTCAATTCTGCACAAGCAAGAATTAACATGTACACAAGATCCAATGCAATAGAACTAATGAATACAACAAATTTGTCACTTCCCAACCTACATTGTATATTTGCATATCTATAGGAGATAATGTTTCCTTAGCATAGCATAGCATAACATTAAATAATTTCTCTGTTATCAAAGAATCCAGCTTTCAGACACAAACACGCATAAAACAACAAAGAACATTAAACGAAAAGGCCACCACAAGATTTCACAGGAGAGAAACTATTTATGTAAGGTTTAATAGATTCGGAGGTCCCTATTTCTGCCTATTCGTTCCAATTGGGTCCTCCTATTTTGGAAGTGGTCAATTGAGTCCCTAATTTGATAAAATTGATTCAATAAAGTCCTTTCCGTCAAATTCTGTGGACGGCGTTAACTTTCTTACTGAGATCGCATGGTGATGTGACATTTATTAACAACGTGGCACATTTTAAATTACGTGGAGTTAAATAATTTTAAATTTAAAAAAACTTCATTTAATTATTTAATAAAAACAAATAGCGTTAAATTTTCTCCTACGGCGGGACACCGAATCCAAGGGAGCGGAGGACGTTGTCCAGCTCGCTGACGGAGATCTTACCGTCGCCGTTGGCGTTGAAGCTGTTGAAGACTCGCTTCATCTCGTCCATGTCTTGGAGGTAGACATAGGATTTGTTACTGGTGTCAGGGTTTTTTTTTTCAAAAAATCAGTTCATCTCACATTACAGTTTGCTACTCTCATTTTGAGCTTGATCGGTATCTGGGCTGCTTGGAAGTTTCACATTGACAAGGGCATTGACAACTTCTACAGCCTCCATTCATGGTTAGGCCTTGCATGCTTTTTCCTGTTCTTCATCCATTGGGCTGCTGGGTTTGCAACATTTTTCTACCCTGGAGGGTCAAGAAATAGAAGAGCAACTTTACTACCATGACATGTTTTCTTTGGTATGTATATCTATGCCTTGGCCATAGCCACAACTGCTACTGGCATTTGAGAAAAAGCTACATTCCTTCAGGTGAACAAAATCATATCACGCTATTCCAATGAACCCTTCTGATCAATTCTTTAGGCATTTTGATATTTCCCTTTGCAATCTGATTCGAAGTCATCTTCTCCAAACAGAGCTTTTATTTTTGTTAATGAATAAGAGAAGGTTATACACTACTTTTCCTTCAAAATTCGATTTTTTCAGTTGTGAACATTTTTAAAGTGTGTTGTAACGTAAGGCAAGACCATAAAAATATGTTTGATGAAAGCTGCAGCACGACCCTCTCCATTTTCGATCCCCCTTCTTTGTCAATAACTTTACCTCTTGAACAACAAAAATTCCCCAACTATTATTAAGATTTGTAAAGTACATGAATCGCATTGCCTCTCTAAAACGAAAGAAAGAGGAAACTATAAGTTCCTTGTCCAATCTAAAACGAAAGAAAAAAATCATAGTCAGAAGATTTCCATGGTGGTGCTGTTGTAGTGTAGAGCTTGCAATTTCTGGAAATGATTTGCAGGTCCGGTGAGATGTGAAGGTGATGGATTTCGAGTTCTGTTTTCTGGGAAGACCCTTTGGTGATGGTGCGTGATGCATTGGAGAGCACAGCTACCGGCGATGATGGCGATGACGGCGCTGGATGGTGCGGCGGCTAGGTTTTCTGGAGAGAAATTAGGATTTGTTTAGAGATGATGATGACAACGTGTCAGGGTAGTAGGGACTTTTTCAAAAAAAATTTAAATTAAAAAAATTATTTAAGTCCACCTATTTGCCACGTGCTTATGAGTTGCCACTTCACCTAGCCACCAGGCAACATTTTTAATGCCGTCCACAGAATTTGACGGCATGGGTTTTATTGAATCAATTTTATCAAATTAGAAACCCAATTGACCACTTCCAAAATAGTAGGACCCAATTGGAATAAATGGGCGAAAATAGGAACCTCCAAACCTATATGTAATACATACATACATACATATATATATATATATATATATATATATATATATATATATATATATATATATATAAATGAATCAACATTGTTATGCAGGGCAAGAAAGGTGTTTGGATAAAATTACCTATTCATTTAGCCGGTCTAGTTGAAGCTTTAGTTAAGGTGACTAATATTATTGCTAATTTTAAATAATTCAATTAGTCTAATAAAATTGTAAATGGGAAGAAAAATGAAGAATAAGAAAGCATTAATTAGTAATAATTGTAAATGCGCACATTCGTTAACAGAGTATAAGGATCCTATATTTATGCTTTTCTTAGATCTATAAATAAAGCTTTTGAAACACCAAATAACACCATTTTACATCTATTATTCTTTCTATCATTTTTTTTCATCAAATCAATAAAAGATGTCAAATACTCAGCAAAACTTCAGTGCAGGCCAAACCCAAGGCCAGACTCAAGTCAACAAATCCGTTTCTCTTTTCTTATTGTTGGGTTCTTGGAGCGTTTCGAGAAAACCCTAGAACCAGAGAAAAATAAGAGAGAGAGAGCGGAACGAGAGAATGAATACTGAATATTATTGAATGAAAAGTTGTTATTGAGGAGCGGGGTTGGTTACTATTTATAACCAACGTAAACGCGCAACAGGCCAAAACCGGCAAACAAAACAAGCCCAAAACGCGCACCCGGTAAACCACACAAAGCAAACAACCGGACCGACCGGACCGACCGGTCAACAGACAAAAGAAGCTAAGTCTAAATAGCACTTATATATTTATATTACTTCTTTCTTTTACCCAAAAATTTGGTAGAAAGTTTATAGCTATTTTTATGTATTGTACATTACTTTTAACTCAAATATCCTGATATATTTTTATATATTTTATCTTAGCAAATTGAAAATATATATTATTCTTAATTGTTAATGAGTGTTGTTGGATTATGGTTCAGGCTAAGGCCGAAAATTTGGTCCAATCTACGAAGGAATCAGCTTCGGCAGCTCTGACAAAGCTAATGCAGCTGCCAACACATCAGGGCAAACTGCTGAGCAAGATAAGGAGGAAGCAGCTGGTTTTCTCCAACAGGTTCCTCTTATTTCTCATATCAAATTTTTCGCTCAATTTTTTCATTATAGAACTTTTGTTCAATGTTGCTTTAAGAGTTCATCATATATAATATCCTTACCATCAACATAACCAATGTTTCTTATTGTGATTCTCACTGCAAGTTCATGAACATTAATTTCTTAATTAATTCATTAAACAGTGTTGTAATTTCAATTACACCTTTTTGCAGACTAGGGAGCAAATGAAGAACATGGCTCAAGGTGCTGTGGATAGTGTGAAACACACACTGGGAATGGACAAGAAATGATCAATGTTCATTAGTAAAAGTGTTTTCATAGGTTCTTGCTTATTCCTAGTTGTTAGGAACTAGCAAATTAAGTATTTATCGATTAATTATTATGGAGTTTTCTTCAAGGAAAATTCATTTCTACTCGTTCAATCTGTATAGGGACAAGATATTTGTGCATATAAATTTATGGTTTTTAGTTTGAGGTACGATCACCAATTTCATGTCAAACTGTTTATCTGTCATTTTTCTTTTATTTTCAAACAACTTAAACAGTGTTTCAGCTAAACAATTACTCTTAAAATTTCCCAAATCAAAGATTGGATGTTTATGGTAATTTCTATATAATCAAAGATTGGATTTTTCATTAGTTAAACAATTTATTCTCTCTTCTCTTTCTCTCATAGACTCTCCATATCTTATTAAAGATTCTATACTAGCAAGGTTTCTTAGACATATATCATATCCCCTTTGGAAAAACTTAGTTAAAATAAAATATGAATATGCTGCTGATTCAGTTGTTAGAAAGGCTGTTTTTATGTCTTGTTCTGCTCCTATAATTTTTAGATGATAATGTGCATAGAACATGCAGTCACTAAAAAACTACATGAACAAAACACAATTTGTTGTATACATAGAGAAAATGAAGAAATAAATTGAATTTACCTATGTGATCATGCAAAGACATAATCTCCAACATCACTAATCATTTGCTCCAAACCATCTTCCATAACGAAATCCACTTCTTCTGCTTCAGTTTGAGACACATGTGCTATTGGCACTTCTACTAATTCACCATGCCATGTCCACTTGGTGTAGTTCTTTAGGAACCCATCACACAAAACATGCTCTCGTATTACTGCAATGGGTAGTCTCCGCTCGTTCAAGCAATTCACACATGGACAATAAAATCTTCCATTATTATCTACTACATTCCTCGTAGCAAATTCAATAAATTATTCCACTTCTCTCTCATATTCTTCGGTTGTTCGTTTAGAATTTATCCATCTTTGGTCCATATTAACTTTCTATGCCAATGGACTGAAACTAAGAGTACGAATCTATCAAAAGAGTCAAAGTAAATTCATAACTCAACCTTATCATTGATAAGGTCAAACTAACTAAAGTAAGTAAACATAATTACTTACTTAAGTTAGATGAATTAAGTTAAGTTAGATGAATTAAGTTGAGTTAAACTCTATTCACACAACCAGTAGCCACCATTGCTAACATGCAAATTCTTTTTCTCAAATTATGTTTTAAAACACATGCATACAAATATATAGCCGTAAATGGGTACCTAAAAATATGATTTTGCAAGAGAAACAACCATACCTTGAAATCAATACACGAGAAGCAATCCTTTACAGTCAATCAGATTGCTAGTTATCCAGTTAACTGAAATTCACAATTAATACCCCTGCAAACACTTGGAAATAAGAGAAGTCATGATATTGCACCAAAGATGTACATGAAAAACTAAGAAAATTTAAGAAGTCAGAGAAACAACCAAATTCTCAACATATTTAATAAGATCAATACAAGCCAACACTATTAAAAACTAAGGCTCAAGATAAACAAATATTTTTCTCGTCAATTTTCAATTTTCTTCTGGTTACAAACTATTTTCTTTCTATTCCTGCTTTCTCTTAAAATATAGTAATCAGTAACCTTCAGAAAAACAAAATCAGATTTCTTATTAAAAGGTTATGATACATCAGAATAATACAATGGATTAATTGTACAATCAGATTTCAATCATACACAAGTTTTCAATAATGTTATTATAGAAAATCTGATACAAATGCAATCATATTATTTTTGGTCTATCTGTATATTGTTGCAGCATATTAATTGTACACAACAAAAATATAGGTTCAGAGTTTCAATATCTCACCTACTGTATTGTATACTACATCAAACTTTTCTTCCAGCTCTTCAAGCAGCCCCTTTGTGAATGGCTAAGTCTGCTCCCAAGTTCCTTAACAAGTCCAGTTTCCCAGTACTGACTATGGCTGCAACCTTTGATGCCCAAAAAACGTGCTTCGCTAGCTGCATCATCAAACACATACACAACAAATCATTTGGCATGTTCTGAATCGATTTATGTCAATAATGACAATTTTCAATTTTAGAAGTATTTAAGAGTGCTCCATAAACACATTATCTTAAAGGCAGTTCTGTAATAAACACATTATTTAATGACAGTGTTGTCAGTTCTCTTACTTATACATACTTATAAATCTTGTTTAGAAAAATCTTATTCTTGAATCAATCTTAAAAGTGTTGAATCGGTACTCACCACGACTTCAAACCTGAATTAGGGAAATTAATATTATTAAGGTGCTACTTCAAAATTTAACTACCATATCAAATGCACATTCAACATAGTCTAAACAAACAAAATACATTTGAAGCAAACATACAGAACATTGTTGCTCTGTTTGACATTGGTTGTAACCCCCCAAAAATGAAAGTCACAAATTAATCTAAAACATAGCCGTGGTTGATATTGATAGTGTGTGGTACGTAAAGTTTAGGAATCCTAAGTGAAACCCAACACGTCTAATAGAAGAAAAATAACAAACAATTAATAGAAGAAAATCATGACAAATTAGGAAAACCACAACCCCAGTGCTTTCAGTTCACGCGGAGATATCGACGAACACGTCTTCCCCTAACCTAGCTCTCCTTCTCTCTATAGCCTAAACCACAACCACAGTCGCGCGGAGGGAGTGTTCTCAGAGTGTTCGGATGGAGGAGTGCCGAGAAATTAGAGATGCGTGGTGTGGGAGTGCCGAGAAATTAGAGATGCGTGGTGTTGATGCTGCTTTAGACACGAAGGAATAGGCGAAGAGGGGAGTGTTCGGAGCTTTAGACACGAAGAGCGGGAGAGGAAAAATATGAGGGAAACGTTGAAATGAAATTAGAAAAATGTGAAAAATTAGAAAGGAGGAGATATTATAACTGATTTCTAAAACTCCGTTATAATAGGTTATGAACTTATTTACAAGTTTGCCACAGCGTTTCATATTATAACTTATTTAGAAAACTACGTTATAATAGGTCTTACACTTATTTACAAGTTTGCCACCGCGTTTCATATTATAACTGATTTACAAAACTACGTTATAATATCAACCTATTATAACGGATAATTTTTATCCGTTATAATAGGGTCGTTATAAAAAGTCATTTTTCCACTAGTGTCAATGTCAATGCATACACTAAATCATCACTACAAAGAAATTTTTCTTGAAAATCTCTCAACATCATCACCATACTTGTCCAAAACCATAATCATCACCACAAATGTTAATAAACAATACAATAAACATACATAAGTTTCATCCCAAATTTATTTCAAACAACCCAAGAAGAAGAGAAAATAACAAACATACACACTGATACTCAACGGTGGCGCTCAACGCCAAACTTGTAACATCCCAATTCGGAACGTTCCGAACAAACCATTTATTTTATCATGAAAATAATTACAACTTAAACACCTTGTAAATGAAATTTCAAATTATTTAAACGTAAATGATAACTCGAAACAACCGTTTACAATTGAAAGAAAACATTAGATCATTCAACATTTAAATAAAAAGTCAACTATGTTCAAAATAACCCAAAGGAATAAAACTCCCAATCTCTCAATATCCTCGCCGCTTTAAGCATCCACTGGATTATCTGTAACATCATCTGCTCTCATACAACAACACGAGTCATACGATAATCGAAGGTGGAAATCACAACCACAAAATGTCAAGGGTGAGTTAACAAAATAAACATCAAATCACTAAAATAACATTTATAACACCATGGTTCAATCTTTAACACAATTCTATAATATCTTTAACACCAATACGATACCCGTCATACATTCCCATAACCGGAATCATGACCAACCCATTCGCTCTACACACTTGTTGGGCAAAGGCAACCTGTGGATATACTAGTCATCTCTATCAATGTATGTTTTCTTCTATACTTCACCATACCATTTCTGTTTTACCAAAACATGATGATTCGAGTGGTCCTCCATTATAAGCTCAAACCTATCTCCCGTGCTCTTTAAATTGCTCACATAAGCTTTGTTGGAAATAGGATGGCTCAGTTTCAACACCAAGAGGGTGGGTGTGAATTGGTAAGGTTTAAAAATTAGAGTCTTTTCAAAATCTTTTTCGCAAAGTATAAACCTTTACAAATTTTCTTGAATCGCAAGGAATGAAAAGTTTAAGTGCAACGGAAATATAAAGTTGACTACATAAATAGTAAAGTCGACTTAATGTAAAAGTGTAAGGATAGAGAAATCAAACGCAGAATTTTTATACGGGTTCGGCGTCAATGCCTACATCCAGTGTCCTTCCACAACTAGGAAGCAAATGCACTATAATGGTCAAGGTTTTTACAATAAGGCTTTTATAGAGACCTCCACGTCAAAAATATAAAACACATCTCTAACCCTCTAACCAAAATATAGGCAGCACCATAAAGATCTGCAGCAAGATATCCCCTCTTCTAAAATCTTCAACCCACTTTGAACAATCCTCAAAGTGTCAGAACTCCACGAGTCCACCTCCTGTAATCCCAACAAGACAACTACAATCTTTCAAAAGATTGATAGAAATCTTGATCAACTGATGAACACCACAACGTGCAGAATATTATCAACCAGTAAGCACAAAATTCTTTCTCCTTCAGAATCTCTTCAAAGAAAGATCTCCACCATCTTCTTGATGAGTTCTTGGAGCATTTAATCACAGGATCTCAATCTGAAACAACAAATGAAAATGTTAGTTCAACCAAAAAGTCTCTTGTGATCAACAACGTCACGTCTATTTATAGTTTTCTATAAATCAGATGCTCCTGTAGTCGACTGTGCTACTAATGAAGTCGACTATCACTAGACAGTTATAACAGATAAGCAATTTAGCAGCAGTTATAACAACCAAATTGATTTCGCATTTAGTACAGTTGACTTTCATTTAATGTTTTAACAAACAATTGAAATATAGCTGTTACAGTACAAAAGCATTAACATAATTTCAAATCAAATAACTAACTAAGTTAGATCCACTGCGCATGTAGTCGTCTTAGACACTTCAACTCAGTTTGAAAATCTTTTCAATGCAAAATCACTCACAGCACTGCTTTTGAAAATTTGTGCAAAGTCACGATTTTAATCGACTTACTTCACAAAACCCCCGCCACATGACAAATCGCCATGTAACCTCTATAGTAGGTGCCACGTGGGCCCACCTGATATGATCATAGATGGGGCAACAATGAAGATTTTTCAAAGTTACAACAAGCATAAAAAAGAGTAGAATAGGTTTAATTGGCTTGTATTTGCCTCTTTCGTTCTTTCGTTATTTTTTAGTTGCAGAGAAGCTTATAAACTCTTATTTTCTTAATAGTACAAGCAATGTGAGACTTCACATAGCTTGAACTTAAAAGAAAAGAAGAATAAATAGGTTTTCTCCTTTTGTTGCTTGTAATGCAAGTAAACATGCATAATTTTTAGCTTTTGAATTCTAGACTTGCTAGGAAGCTTATAAACCCTTTAGGAATGGAAGATTTAAGAGATGTGGGACTGATATACACTTGGGACGCTGCTGGTCACCTTTTGAAGCATTCCAAGTCCCACATCCCTTAGAACTCTCCACTTAATTCACCCTAAAGGTATAAGTAGCCTAGGGGTCTCCTTTTGTACACAACTTTGAATGAATCAATTTTAAGAGTGATTTGCATTCTTGCATTTCTTCTTTGAGATAGCAACCTGTCTCTTATTCCTTTTAAGGTTCTTATCTTGAGCAAATCAAGTGGCGGTTCAATCATTGGCACTTATCTTGGAATCCTTTTCAAGTGACATGTCTACATCTCATAAGTTTTCCCTATCCTTTCTCTTATCCATTTTTAATTCTTTTCATTCCTTAATTGTCATTAAAATAGTTCTCTCTAAGCATGTTATTCCCTTGCACTCAATTTGGATGAGAAATGAGCAAGATATGAAGCAAACAAGTTGGACTATCATGCAACGTGCGTGCTGGGCGCGAAGAACTACGTTGAGCGCAAGCGAGAATTGAAAAATGCTTTTCTACTCTACTGTAACATGCAATTCCTAATAAGGATCAAACTCATGGCTCTAGATACCACATGATAGGGAATAGATGAACCTAAATGATAGGGTTTCATTACATGCAACCCAAGTTTTAGTTTGCACCCATGGATGAACCTAAAAGTATAAAATACATAATACATGATTACCATGGTTAGAGATCCATCCCTGCATGTGTGGCTACACCACCAGAACCTCCATGGTTTAAACAAAAATAAACTTATATAGGGATTACATCATGCATAAATACCACCATAGAGGGTTAAGTCTGTTGAGACAAGACAAACTCGTCTATAGCACCCTTGGTTTTAAACTTTAAACAAACAACATGAAATGAAACAAAGTAGTCTTAGATAAACGAAGTACTCTTAATATGCTCGTAAAATACAAGTAGTCAAAACACCAAATAATAAGCTAGGAACCCTAGGTTTAAAATATCAGGTATCCACACAACAAATCTAACATATCTAACTCATTAATAATCAACCAGGAAGAGAAATTTGTAGACGACTTTCCAAGATAAAAGTCTAATTTACATTCAGGTCGAACTAAGATACAACACTACAGAAATAGGATAGATAGAAACATAAGAATTAGGCTTAAATTCCCAACATAGAAAAGTCTTAGGGAAACACTTAGGATTGTAAGAAACGCAAAAAACACCTAAGTCAAAACATCCAGACGCAATGCTAAACGACTCACAAGTCAAAGCATATAAGAGAGTTATGCTAAACACATAAGTTATATTGTACCCAAGGGTATTCAGTTGAACTCTCGAGAAAACAAAAAGAATTTCAAGACGATGTCTTTGACAAAACACTCTAAAAAGCCTAAATAAAAAACATGAAGAAAACATAACCTGCTAAACACTCCTACTCCAAAAAGGCAACAAAAAGCGTTTACATAAGCCTAAATGATACCATGAGCTAAAACTTTTACTTCGTCCAATGATGAACTTATTACTCAACAATTGGTATCTTAAGAGAAAAGCTTAATTGATAAACATTACCTCAATGGTAGAAAATGTAAAAAGCACTTTATTGTTCTGAGTAAGCACTAAATGACATTAAATGTTTAACGTTCAAAAACAACAAAAGTTATAAGAATTTGCTACATGCATCCACTCGCTCTATTGGAAATGTATCAGAAGTGGACATTAGTAACAAAGAAGACATTCACATAATGTTCTTGTTTTTGGAAATCATAACTAGAAAACAGTACAACCTACCTTTAGCAAAGACTAGAAATAACAAGTAAAACATTAACCAAGAAAAATCCTCTTACATGCTAAACGATACTAGACACATTCTTAGTAAAAAAAAATAGAAAACATAAAACCTTGAGTGTTCTGAACAAACTTTGAACAACATTAAATGCTCAACGATTAAAAACGAAATAAGACATATTTGTTGTATAGACATCCGCTCTATCTTGTGCAGGACAACTCCTACAAGCGTTCATTTATCCTACCTTATTAGAATAAAAAATGAACGTTGGAAAGAAGAAGATATAAGAAGAATGATTCGTTCATCAAAAGCTATGCCAAATGAGAAGTAAAATATGCTTTTGATAAAGTTTTGAAAAAACATGTATGCTTTGACAAAAAGACTTCATTCTATGATAAACACCTACACCAATAGCCATAAGAGATGAGATCTCGAGACAAGCTTCGTCAAATGGTCATATTGTCAAATCTCAAGACAAACATCATCTAAACGGCTATATAATCAAAGATGTATAAATAGAAGATCAACAAAAGAAGAACATGATGATGATGATGAAGAAAAAGATCATGAAGAGGTATTATCATCTGAATTGAGCAAGGAAATTTCTTTGAGCTATCTAAGTCAAATCCCTCTAAACAAGGATATAGAGAAAGAGAAGAACTCAAGGAAAGGAATACTCTCAAGTTTCATTAGAATATAAGCTTACGTTTGTAAGAAGAAAAGAAGAGAGAATGATAGAGTCAAACACTAAGAAGTTCTCTCAAACTTTATCGTAATATTTGCTTACTTTTGTAAGAAGAGAGAAGAGAGAAACATTGAGCGAGTGTATAGACTGTATTGTATTTAATATATATCCTCTCTGTGAGAGTAATAGTTTAAACGACTTGTAAGAAATCAATTGATTGCAATTCTGGAAAGAATTAAAACACATGTAACTTAACTTAGGAGAGTTAAGGAATGTAGGCATCATATCAAAGGATATTAGGATTGTCCAATATCAGGAGTGGTGCGAATACTCAATTGATCTAGGGTAATTAAAGGTTATTCACTGATCAGGGATACTAGGAGTGGTGCGAATATTCAACTGATCTAGGGTAATTGGAGGTTATTAGTTGATCAAGGATACTAGGAGTGGTGAAATACTCAACTAGTCTAGGGTAACTAGAGGTTATTCGTTGATTAGGGATATTGAGAGTGGCAAAAATACTCAACTAGTCTAGGGTAACTGAGGTTATTCACTGACTAGGGATATCGGGAGTTATGAAGAATACTGCATAACCTGGAGTGGGTTAAACTCAACTAGACGGTGTATCAAAGGGATACCAAGAGCGTTTAGAGATACTAAGAGTGGTGAAGAATACTGCACAACTAGGAATGGGTGAAACTTAGTTGAGATCATAGTAACAGGTGGTTACTACCGGGAATTGGTTAAACTAAACTAGACAGAATGTTAGGGAGACACCAGAAGCGTCTAGGGATATCAAGAGTGGTGAAGAATATTGCACAACCAAGAGTGGGTGAAACTCAACTAGTTAAAGTAATAATGGTTTCTCAGTTTGACTAGGGATACTAGGAGTAGTTAAAATAATCAAATGTACTTTATTAAATATTTAATGGAATCCTCTAAGTTAACATAAAGGAGAATTGGACGTAGCTCTAGCAAGTGAACCAATATAAAAATGGTTTGTGTTACAACTTATTCAATAAACGGTTAACTTTTAATGAAGGTGATCTCTTAACACACAAGCCAATGACAAGTTGTCAACGACCGTTAAAATTCTCAAAGGGTCTGCCTACAAATCTTTTAAGGAATGAGTTTGAGTTGGTCCTATAAACTAACTCAATAGTATAACATTTATAGATGGAGCTCAACTAACTCACAAGCTTAATGTACATTACGATCAGTCTTATAACGTTTCTTTTCTGTAACAACTTTTATCTTTTTGCCACTAAAAACTCAAGTTTTCTTTTCTATTCATTGCATGCACTTATATTATATTATTATTTTATTATTTCTTTTAGAACTTCTTCAAAATCTATTCTATTTCTCTAATATGTTGTTTTTATTAAAACTATTTGTTAAATATAAAAACATCACAAAAACAATCAGGACATATAATTATGACCACTGATCAGTAGAAACTTATATAAATGACTAAAAAGATGCATGCAAGTGATAACAAAAAAATCAAAAAAAGAGAGTTGAAACTCAATTTACACGAAGAAAACTGATTGATTCAAATTGAAAAGCTCGTCAATGATCAATGTTATAATTTTTCAATCGGATAAGCATAGAGGAAAGACCCTTAAAAGAAGTCAGAAAACTATAGAAAAATGATTGAGAAAGAAATTGTATGTTTTAAAATAATGAAACTCATAACAAAACTACTTATGTTAAAATCTTTTAATATTAAAATGATAAAGTTTCACTATTTTTAAATCATTATCACTTTTAAAATATTATTTTCTAATTTTTTAGGTTCACACTAAAAAGATGAAATCATTATTAATTTTAACAAATAATTATATAATTCTATAACTAACCTTAGTATACAAAATGAATACATGATTAAAGTGGATAAAATTAACAAAATATTATATATAATATTGAAAATACACTTGCGTAAAAAAAAATAGATGCTTTAATTTCTTTAAATTTGTTAAATTTTTGTAATATTTAAAACCTAATAATGGATTTTTATCAAAATCGTTTTAAATAATGTTTAAAATGATTAATTTTTATATTTTTAATGACTAATTTCTGATTTTTTTTATGGAAAAAAAGTTATGGAAAAAGCTAGTAATATAAAGAAACGGTTAATTTGATAACAGCACCATCACAATATATACAAGTTATGTAGTAAAAAAATGTGTAGAGTTTTTAAATAGAAGAATTACAATATCTGAACCAAAGAGTAATCAGAAAAAAAGAAGAAAAACCTTGGGTATTCTTCCACCCATCAACTCCTACCTCCAATAACCATTTTGTTGCCGGAAGTTGCAGGAAAGACACATAATACAGAAAGAGGTTCGAATGTGAGCAGGTAAATTAGGTTTCGTATGAGAAAGAGGGATTTCGAACCTAACATGTGTTTTCTTTCTTTCTTTCTGTGCAGAGTGACTCGCAACATCACGTCACACCTATGATTTCACGAGTTTCTTTAACGATTTTACCCATTTCACCAAAATTAACTCGCAAATAGGTAGCAAAATCACAATCCGGATTGCCATTTTTGGTACCCTGGCTGTGACTTTTCACTCACTTTCTTGCTGTTTCCCCTGGCAGAAATTTGTTATCTGGAACTGGAATGGTGCTTATTCTACTTTTGTTATATCTCTCTCTCTCTCTCTCTCTGTCTCTCTTTCTCTTTCTCTCTTTCTCTGTGTATACATGTATTATTCAGAATGCTCATTTGAAATGCGATCTATCACTTGGTGACATTTGGTGCCCTTCTGTCAGATGGAAACATTTGGTGCATCGATTTCAGAGGTGAGGAATGTTGCAACAGGTAATTCCAATGACGGTACGGTTGAAATGGAGGGTTTCAAGCAACGCGTTGACGAGATAATTTCGAAGGTTGATAAGGCAAGTATATTTATTAAAAATTATTGTGCAATTGTGTGTATTGTGCATCGTATTGGTGTTATATGTTAGTTTTTGGAAGGCTCAATTGGTGTTAGGAGATGACCAACTAGAACCAATTGGAAAAGAGGTGCTTAGTTAGGAACAGTGTACCTGGATTAATGTGGCCTAAAGGGAAAGAAAACTGTACAATACTCCGGCTGGATTGAGAGTGCCCAAACTCTCCAGCAATTCACAGACTTCCCTCCTTTGTTTTTCTTTTTCCATCTTACTTTGGATACAAGCTAGAAGTGCTTTTGGTAGCTTCTTTTTTTGGAAATGTAGGGTTTTTTTCCAATAGAAAAGCTCCCAAAAGCACTTACAACTTTGTATCCGAACTTGTTTTTACTACATTTCTGCTAGGTACAACCACAACCATCTTTTACTCCTTATACCTCTTCTATTCCATGAACGATCTCCTACCACTTTTCAACAGTGAGTTATATTGAGGTTATGCTTTATCACCACTTTTTGAGCTTTCACACGATTTACTCCTAAGGAATCCATTCACGTGGTTGGTTCCTGTATGAGACAATTGACTAGTATATTACATGATTTTGATGGCTTATATATAGGTATCAATAACGAGATAGGATTTGAGTTTTATTTTTTATGTTTGCCTCTCCTTCTGTGGCTTGATTTTTAATTGACTGTGCTTCATGCACTATGTATTGATGCATATCCATTGCACAATTTATGGCCTTTTGGCATGCTGTGGCAATTTTACAATGCATGCTTCTGCCTCACTTAATGGTTAGCATATTATGCATCTGGTCCTCTGATAAGGAGGCAATTTATGGCCTTTTGGCATGCTGTGGTAAGACTACAATGCATGCTGCTTCCTTTGTAAAAGTATGAGAAGTTCATTCTTTCTGGAAGCATTTAGCTTGATGCCATGTTTGCAAACCACTCCCATCAACTTTGTGCAAAGTGAATGATCTGTAGAGCTTCTACATTTTGGGTTGTCTACTACTTTATTGTGCCTTACTTTATGGTTATAATATTATGCATATGATTGCATGACTCATGAGATTTTGATCTCTGATACGTAGAGGAGATTTCATATAGAGCTAACTTGGACCCTGAAAATGCAATTTGTTATCACATTTGTCAAAATTAAAACACATAGTTCTTGAGCATAGTAAACTTAAAGTCCTAGAGTGTAATCGTGTCAACTTGGAAAACATGTTAAATCCTTTTTTCCCAAATGAAATGAGTTAAGATGTAATATTTTTCACTATCATTCACTTTGACATTTGGGGTCCAAGTTGTGTAATATATTTTTGGATTTTAACAATTTGTTACCTTCACTAACGAATACTCTAATGTTTTGTCTATCTTTATATTATTCTTGAATGAAACAAAATGTAATTTGGACAAGTTATCAAAACACACAAAAGTGATAATGCAAAATAATATTTTCTTCTGAACTTTTTGCTATTTTGGGTTCAATTGAATTTTACTTTTGTCCGCCAACTCTCATACACCTTCGCAAAATTCTCAAAATTAGAAGAAAATTCTCTCTTGTTCAGTCTCATTACGTGCATTTGATATATATATACATGCATTGGTTGGATAATTTAGGAAACAAGCATAACCTATTCTAGGATACAAAAGTTTGAGATTGCAGGATTGCTATGCTAGTAAGAAACCAATATACAAAATCAAAACCAATAGGAATAAAATCTAAATCTGTCTTAAATATCTCGACAAAAATGATATAGCAGAGAAAAAAAATTGTTGTAATCTAGGATATTATATGTAGAATCTTCCTAATTAGAGGAAATAGATACATAATATTTTATTTTATTTTATTTTTTCCTACGTTTCCTAGTTTCCCTTTTTAAGAGGACTAGATTATTACAAATAGAAGGTTTGAGAATGTATTTTACATGATTTGAATAATAAATTAGTATTATTTTCCACATGGTATCAGAGCTTGTTTGATCCGCTTCCGCTGTCTTTGCTGTCTGTCGGCGGCCGACCGCCATAGTCGTCGGCAACCCCCTAAAATTCTCGTTTTTAACCTGTGTTTTGTAATGGGCTCCAATTGCCCTAGTCAAGTTCTGACTTTTTTCTTCCAGTATTGCCTAGAGTTTGTCTGAGTATCATTAGAGTGGGATTCGAACCTATTCCCTTGAAAGCCACTGCCTTTGCTGTTTTTTTTTTTTTTTTTTTTTTTTTTTTTTTTTTTTTTTTTTTTTTTCCGCTGTGTATCGCCGCTCTCCTTAAGAATTTTGACCTTTTTTTTTTTTTTTTCAGTATCACCAAATACAGAATTTATTTGAGTATAATCAGAGTGAGATTTGAACCCATCCCCTTTCAAACCAGTAGCTGAAAGTGGTGCTTTAGATCTTGATGCCCAAATCAATTTTGGCACTTTTTGGCATTCTTATTGGTTGCCACTTGAATCAAAGAGACCGAAAGTCTCTTTTTCGAAGAATCGAAGAAAGGTCACTGCCTTCAATGTTGACTCTGCTGTGCACCGCTGTGAACCATTGCCGGCCACCGTCCGCCGCCGCTGTTGCCGCCGTCGTCGGTTGGGGTCCTTCATAGGGCAGAAAGGTGCGCCCAAGTCCGACGACCACAACGTCGGAAGTCGCTCCGAGAGAGGAGCCTCCACGTGCCGCCACGCGCCTCCACCGTCACCTGCGCGTGTATCCCACGCGCCCACCTCCGGCGAGACCCACTCGCCGCCGCTGCCGTAGACAGGGTCGCCGGAGCCTCCTGAGCCCAATCTTAGGGTCGGTGACGACTCGTTTGGGCTATATTTTAGTAGATCTGAGTTTTAATCTCTGCTCCGTTTTTAGCGGATCTGGACCGCCTCCTTGAGCGACGGTCAACCCCGCCTGAGTCAAGACCTTTCCTCCTCCATTGGGTTTCTCCCTCTCTACAATGGACAAAAGCATCTTCGACTTCTTCCGCATCGCCAGACCTACTGCTCGTTTCTGCATTCTGGTTTCTGTCACCACCAATGGGTTCTTCTCCCTCTTTCTTGTGTGGCACTGATTGGTGCTTCTTGCCGACGTATCTGCTGCTTGTGCCGCCGAATGCATCGACACCTGTGGCCAAGCCTGTCTCCTCCATCTGGTTACAATTATGTGATTCTTTCTTGCAAGTGTGATGTCTCGTTGGCCTGTGGCATGAAGGGGAGTCTATTTCTGTGAAGTGCACTAGCCGTTGGTTTTGGTGATGGGTGGTGGAAGATCGTCATCTTCTGCCTCTTCTCCGGAGGATTCTTCATCCTTTTCTTCCGACGAAGCTTCTTCCTTTTCTTTTCCATGCTGCAGAGAAGATGTTTTTGCGTGTTCCTCGGAATCTGAAGAAGCCATGGGTGCTCATCCAGAGGGGAAAGGCGCTTCTACTTCTGCTTCTGATAACAACTATACAAAATTGTGCTTCCAGAATCTGGCCATAACTAGATTTCCTTCTTGGGCTAAAGTTTAGCCCGTACTTCTTGTGATACAATGTTAAGTATCACCATTTAGGAGTAGTGCAACAGAGAACTTTGGACCTCCAACCTTTTGATGCCATGGTGTTTTTTGGTTTCTACCAATGCTTTGTTGTAACAGCTCACTAAGAGTTGTTCTTTGAGACTGATCGCTGAATTGAATATTTCAAAGTTATGGGATTCAGAGTTGTCCCTCGTACGGATCGGTTCTCACCAGTTCTTCCACCTTCACGTTCTGCTGTTCAGTCGTGAGGAGGAGAAAGTTCTAGCCCCTGCAGGGTAGTGTAGTCCTTGCAGGTTTGTTGCTGTTTGCCTCTGCAGGACAGTTGTTTCCTGAAGGCCTCCAATATATTTAGGGCAGTTAAGTCCCTTGAAGGTTTGTTGCTGTTTAGGGTGGTTAAGTCCCTACAGGTTTATGGCTGTTAGCCTTTTAATTCCAGTCGCTGCAGGGTAGTGTAGTCCCTGCAGGTCTGTTGTTGTTTGTCTTTGCAGGACATATGTTTCCTGAAAGCTTGTTGTTGTTTAGGGCAGTTAAGTCCCTTGAAGTTTTGTTGCTGTTCGCTATTATTGATGGCAATCCAATCCCTGCAGTTTGTTGCTATTTGCCACTGCAAGCCCTTCATCTGTTCTTGCAGTTTGTTGTTGTTTGCTGCTGCAAGTCATCATCCATTTTTGATGGAAATCTCTCTCGTCCATTGCTGTCCAAGTTGAAGTTTCATGGTGCAAGTTCGCCCTCATCCATTGCTGTCCAAGTTGAAGTTTGCCCTTGTCCATTGTTGTCCAAGTTGAAGTTTCATTGTGCTAGTTCGCCTTCGTCCGTTGCAATCCAAGTTGGTTTATTGACGTTCGGTACAATTGAGTTTGTCTATTCCAAGCTTGGTTCATACAATCTTGTATGATCCAGCTTGAGGGGGAGTATTGTAATCTGGGATAATATATGTAGAATCTTCCTAATTAGAGGAAATAGATACATAATATTTTATTTTATTTTATTTTTTCCTAGGTTTCCTAGTTTTCCTATTTCCCTTTTTAGGAGAGCTAGATTATTACAAACAGAAGGTTTGAGAATGTATTTTTCATGATTTGAATAATAAATCAGTATTATTTTCCAAAAATATAGACACTTGGTTGAAACTACATATGAAGTAGTAAAAGAGATGAGGGGAAATCTCCCTTATGTGTCTTTGCATACACATAGGGTAATATATTTATAATAATAAGAGTGTGGGCTAAGCCCAAATACAAATGAACATGTAAATGAAATAAACACAATATCTAACACTCCCCCTCAAGCTGGAGCATATAAATCATATGTTCCAAGCTTGTTACAAAGATAGTCAATTCTAGGTCCTCGCAAGGACTTAGTAAATATGTCTGCCAACTGGTTGCTTGAGTTAACAAACTCAGTCTTGATATCTCCAGATATGATTTTTTCTCTAATAAAATGGCAATCAACTTCAATGTGCTTGGTTCTCTCATGGAAGCCAGGGTTAGAGCTAATATGAAGAGCAGCTTGATTATCACATATAAGTGTCATGTGTGTAACATCTCCAAATTTCAATTCACTAAGTAATTGTTTAAGCCACACAAGCTCACAAGTAGCTGATGCCATAACTCTATATTCTGCTTCTGCACTGGACCTAGCCACAACACTTTTGCTTCTTACTTTTCCAAGATATCAAGTTGCCACCAATAGAGACACAATATCCAGAAGTAGACCTCCTATCAGAAGGGGAACCAGCCCAATCAGCATCTGAATAGCACACGATTTTTGTATCGTTGTTAGGACCATATAGCAAACCTTTTCCAGGTGATCCTTTAATATACTTCAGTATGCGAACCACTGCATCCTAATAGTCTTCACATGGGGAGTTAAGGAATTGACTCACCACACTAACTGCGAAGGAAATGTCAGGACGCGTAACAGTAAGGTAGTTTAATTTACCAACTAATCTTCTGTAACGTTCAGGATCTGAGAAAGGCTCCCCCTGATTTGGTAGGAGCTTGATGTTAGGATCCATAGGTGTCTCAACAGACTTACAGTTCATTAACCCTGTTTCCTCCAAGATGTCTAACGCATACTTCCTCTGAGATATGACAATACCATCATTGGATTGTGCTACTTCAATACCCAAAAAATACCAGAGTTTGCCAAGATCTTTGGTTTGAAAATGGTGACAAAGGTGCTGTTTCATCTGAGAGATGCCAAGGTAGTCGCTTCCTGTGAGAATAATGTCATCGACATACACTATTAAGTAAATACATCCAGCACTTGAGTGGCGATAGAACACTGAATGATCCACTTCACTGCGAGACATACCAAATTGTTGAACAACACTGCTGAATTTACCAAACCAGGCCCGAGGAGAC
The DNA here is from genome assembly GCA_036885675.1 of Vigna mungo. NCBI lineage: Eukaryota > Viridiplantae > Streptophyta > Magnoliopsida > Fabales > Fabaceae > Vigna > Vigna mungo. The sequence goes on along the minus strand of CP144697.1, from coordinate 33,411,358 downwards.
TGTTTTAGGCCATATAGGGATTTGCGAAGACGACATACCAATCCAGATGACTCCCACTGAGCAACAAAGCCAGGTGGTTGTTCCATGTAAATTTCCTCCTGCAAATCACCATTAAGGAAAGCATTTTTGACATCAAGTTGGTAAGGAGGCCATTGTCGAAGAGCGGCCATGGCAATGAAAAGGCGAACAGAGGTCATTTTCGCCACTGGAGAAAAAGTATCACCATAATCCAAACCAAAAATTTGTGTGTATCCTTTGGCAACCAGTCGAGCCTTCAAACGATCAATTGTACCATCAGGGCCAACCTTGATAGCATACACCCACCTGCAACCAACAACAGACTTTCCAGATGGTAATTGGACAAGCTCCCAAGTTCCACTTTTCTGTAAAGCACTTAATTCATCCAGCATGGCTTGTCGCCAACCAGGATGAGTTAAGGCATCACCCACAGACTTAGGAATGGACACAGAAGAAATGGATGAGAGACATGTGTAAAAAGATGGAGATAATCTGTGGTAACTAAGAACAGTATAATGGGGGGAAGGGTTACGAGTAGAGCGTATACCTTTACGGAGGGCAATAGGCAGGTCAGACTCATTTTCTGGAGCCGGAGGAGACACAGGAGGTGGCACAGGAGGTGAGTCATGAGGGAGACGATTGCGGCGACTATAAACTTGAAGGGGTGGAGTTGAAGGACGATCCTGTGGGGAATGAGAGTCTAAAGGATCACAGACAAGAGGAATATCAACAATAGGAGGTGGAGGTACAGAACTAGAAGATATATGAGAAAAATAAAATGAAGATTCATCAAAGGTGACATCAGCGGAGATGAAATGACGATTGAGGGAAGGGGAAAAACACTTATAGCCCTTTTGTGATCGTGGAAATCCTAAGAAGACACATTTGTGAGATCTAGGAGATAACTTATCAAGACCAGGACTAAAATCATGAACAAAACATGTAGACCCAAAAACTCTAAGAGGTAATGGATGTAAAGGGTCTTGAGGGAATAAGACGGAATGAGGGATTTTGTTATCTAGGACAGAAGACGGCATGCGGTTTATGAGATAACATGCAGTAAGAACTGCATCACCCCAAAAACGCGAGGGTACTTGGCCATGGATTAGAAGTGTACGAGTTGTTTCAATAAGGTGTCTATTCTTACGCTCAGCCACCCCATTTTGTTGAGGAGTATAAGCACATGAGATCTGGTGAAGAATGCCATGAGAAGCCATAAAATGTTTAAATGGTGAAGAAAGCTATTCACGGCCATTATCGCTGCGTAAAGTTCGAATAGAAACCCCAAACTGTGTTTTTATTTCATTGAAAAATGATTGGAAAATAGAAAACAACTCAGAACGATTCTTCATTAAAAACAACCAAGTACATCTTGAATAGTCATCAATAAAAGTAACAAAATATTGAAAGCCTAAAGTGGACTTAACACGACTAGGACCCCAAATATCCTAATGGACTAATGAAAAAGGAGACGATGCTCTTTGTGACACACTACGAGGAAAGGAACTACGAGTATGCTTTCCCAACTGACAAGACTCACACGACAAACTTGATAACTTCGACAAACTCGGAACAAGTTGTTGTAGTTTGGCAAGGCTGGGATGACCTAACTGAGCATGAAGAAGGGATGGTGACTCCATGATTATGCCAGCATGTGGAGAAGGGCGTAGAAGATAGAGGCCATGAGACTCACATCCTGTGCTAATCATGTGTTTCGAACTCCGGTCCTGCAAATAAACAGAATCTTTAGTAAATGAAATAACACAATTAAGGGAATGAGTTAGATGACTTATGGACAATAAATTGAAAGGAGATCCAGGGACATAGAGTACATGATCAATGGATATGGACGGAAAAATATGAACAGTGCCAATACCATGAGATGAAACTATAGACCCATCAGCCATTGTTACCGAGGGTAAATTATTCGGACATGACAAGGAAGAAAACAAGGACTTGTTACCAGTTATATGATCGGTGGCGCCTGAGTCAAGGACCCAAGATCCGAGGGAAGTTAAACCAACAAAAGGTCTACCTGTGCGTGCAACAGATGCAGATGTAGTGGAACTAGATTGCTGACGATCCTCATACCATCTGAGAAATTCGTTGAAGACTGCAGGGTTGTCTACAGAATTTGATGAAGTAGGATGGTCTGTAGACGGGGGTTGAGGGGTTGGACCAGAATTCGCCATTGCTACAAATCGAGGAGGACGTCCATGAAGCGCATAACATTTATCAATTTTGTGGCCAAGTTTGCCACAGTGGTCACATTTTGGTCGTCCTCTTCCAGGCTTGCGAGTCCGACTTCGATCATCCCGTTGGGCAGCCATAGCCGAGGAATCATCAATATGAACTGTCTCAACGACTGGTTTACTCGGAATACGCAAAAGAGCAGAACAAGTAGCAGTAAAGTTGGGTATGACAGGAGAACCCAAAATCTGATCACGGACATGGGAGGAATCATCAGAGAGCCCGTATAAAGCCAACAACATGAAGAACTTTGATCGTTGTTCTAGTTCTTCAGCAGGAGTGGAAGCAGGAGGTAATAGCTCATTAAAGTCATGCAGGAGGGCATGAACTTTACCCAAATACTCTGCCATAGGACCAGGACTACGCGGGCCAATAACAGTGAATAGGTCCTGACAGACACCATAAAGACGCTGGGTGTCATTTGTATATAATAGTTTTGCTTGTGACCACACTTCTGAGCATGTTTCATAGGATCGAAACATTTGTTTCAAAGAGGAGTGAATAGTGGACTTCATGACGATGCATAATTGGGCATCAATTTTCATCCAGCGAGAAGCGTCATCTGTGGGAACACTAGTCACATTATTAGTGAGGTGATCTACATACCCATGACTTTTCAACCAAAGTTTGATGTCGGATGCCCACGTTGCATAATTGGTTCCATCTAACTTGTCAATGGACAAGTGTACATTCACAAAATTAGTATATATTTCAGACGAGGAGGCACCAGCAGAGGAGGTGGTTGTTGACGAAGAAGACTCCATGGAGAGGGAGAAACCCTAAAAACCCAAAGTGCTCCAATTGATGCAACGACAACAGATCCGGAAAGAGGGCGAGGAGGCGATCACGGCGGTGCTGGTCGGCGGCGGAACCCTCCGGCGACGCGCGGCGGGAAGTGGCGGATCTGCGAACTTTGTGGCGGCGCGTGGAGGCGCGTGAGAGCTCCGATCACCGCGATCTTTGGACCACGGTGGTCGCCCGGCCGAGACGATCCAGATGGAGTGGTCGTCGGTCGATTCTGAAACTCCGGCGACGGTGCCGGTGACGGTGCCGGAGGCGGCGACGGTGGCGGTTGCGACAGTGATGAGTACCGGAGACGACTGGAATAGAACCTAAGCTCTAGATACCATATGAAGTAGTAAAAGAGATGAGGGGAAATCTCTCTTATGTGTCTTTGCATACACATAGGGTAATATATTTATAATAATAAGAGTGTGGGCTAAGCCCACGTACAAATGAACATGTAAATTAAATAAACACAATATCTAACACTACATGTGTCTTATTACTTGGTGTTGGTATACTTGCTCATTATTGGGGGTGATGTCATTCTTACAACTTGTTTTCTTATCAATAGAATGATTTCTTCTTCCCTTGATAATGAAATTCCTTATTCCATTCTACTTTCCCAATGAACTTTTATTTCATGTTGCTCCTTGTGTTTTTTTGAGTGTATTTTGTACATGACTTGTCTCTGGGTTTTGACAGATCATAGACTAGAGCCACCTCCCATATTACATGGTGAGTCCTTTTCATCAAGTGTCACTTGATGCTTTGGACACTTGCTGCAACCTAGGATTAGTGATGTTTGTCTTCTAAAATAGAATTTGACAGCTGACTAGCTTTACTTGGCCAGCTTTCTAGGCTTCATCATCTCCTGAATTCTCATGTTCAACCTGCTGGAAACACAATTCAAGCCATGTGTGACTGTATTTACTATTTTTGACAAGGCTGCTGAATATATGAAGGAAAGGGCTGCACTGGGTGGCTAGAAAACTGTGACAGCTGCTCATAATATGTATGATTCATGATGCATATATAGTTGAGCAATGTAGAATGAAGAATAATCCCCATATACAGAATGGTAATTCATACTAAAACCAGAACCAAAAACAGTTAAAGAAAATATGGCTTAATAGCATGCACAAATTGGAAAATCAGAAAAATGATAACTAAACACAATTGGCTACAAATTTTCCAATTCCCACTACGCCAATTTGTTAGCAGTCCTTTAGTTGCATAAAGGCTAACAAAAATCTCAGTTTCTCCCTAATGTGTATAGGAATCTAACCAAGGTATCAATCCGAAAAATTGTGTAACTTTGTAGCTAAAGTTGTCTCTATTTATCACCCTAGAAACCGAACAAACAGTGGGGGAATGAAAAACGTAAACCCTACTCTAAAACAATGAAATGATATCAAGTTATAAAGAAACATGAAGAAATGTGTTCTAGGTCCTAATACTACCTAAACTCGTGCTTAAATGCAAAACTGAAAAGTGTTTGATAAAATGACTCAATGAAAACCTAGTTTCCACCAAGTGTTTGATGAAATGCTTGAATGAACCAAACTATTATTTATGCAATGTGAATGACCTAGACAAGTTTCTATATGCCTAATTATGCATAATGAATGATTAAACCATGCTAAGAACTCCAAAATCACAAAATCATATGCTGAAATAAATTTGACAGCTAAACTTCTAGTGCATAAATTTTTTTGACAGCAAATGGATTATGCAGAAGTTTTGAGAGCAACTAAAATCATGCATATTCTTTGGTCTGATGCAATGCTACTGTTCTAACCATGTTTCTATATGCCTAAGTATTTGAATGAAATGCTTAAACCACACTAAAAATAAATTCCATTGCCATTCCTCAACGCCACTGACAATCCTGTCCAGGCCTCAATGTTGCAACTCCAAATGGTTCTCCATATACATATATACAACCCTCTGGCTTTTTATCTTAAACTTGGCCTCATTGCCATGCCTTTAAGCTCTTGTTCATGCTCCCAGTATCATGATCGGCTTATCTTAAAACATATTATTCGATAAGTCTATCTTCTAATACTTATGGTACTCATCATACAATACCACCTTGATGACCGTATTGTTTGATGGTACTCTTGTTAGACTATTCACCCTTACACTTGGTGTGATTAATCCGACAAACATATCGTGTGTTGGTCTAAGTTAGGACATTCTCGATTATGTCAACTAATTTGTTTATAAATCCCCACTGTAAAATATTTCCAACATTGAATTTCTTTCTGAAAAGTTTTAACTCTTTACTGTCACAAATTAGCTAATAGAATGAGAATTCCCCCTTTTTTCATTTATATATCATTTTCACAACAGACCACAGAAACACTTTAGCTAAGATACACATTCAGTTCTCATACATCACATACAATTCATATAAATTTCCAACGAATTCAAAGTATCACAGAATCTGGTCAAACAACACAAAATAATATACATTCAAGAGTTAGCTTCCCTTACCTGGAAATTAGCTTTGAAATCTCTAGATTCTACCACTCCAACCTCAACAAAAGCACTTTTCAACTTTGAGCCCAGGTTACAACAACTCCTTCCTCATAAAACCTCTGTTAAGCTTGATATTCAAACAACAGGACTTAATCAGGTTATTGAGGAATTGAGAGAGTGAGAGGATTTCTAGATAAAGATTAATGCTCTAATATGTTTGAGTTACACATAATAAACATTAAATACTTCCCTCGTGGATAGTTGTTTTCCACTTTTCTATTACTTCTGCTCCACCACTTCTGAAGTTTAGTGTGTTTATTATCTTTCGAATCAAGTGTTTGCCTGTTAAGAACTTGTTTTCCATTTTTTTGACAATTTACTCCACCACCGTTTGAAGCACCTGTTATATCTTGCCACATACTCATTTAATTTCTATATTATCTTGGCACCGTTTTAAGCATCTTTGTTAAACTCTACAAAAAATATTTAATAGATATTTTAATATTTAAAGAATGAAAAGTTGCTTGTGTTTTCTGGGCATCAAGTTTAGGTTGGTTTTAATATGTATGTCAGTCACTTGTGTTTATGATTACTCTTGTTTAATTAAGTTCAGAACTTTTCTGTTTATTGTTTTTGTCCCAACAGCTTGAGCAGAAAGTACATGATGTGGAGAACTTTTACTCGAGTGTGAATAAAAAGCAAACAAACATGGTTAAAGGTAATTCAACTACAAAGGATAAGGAGAAACATGTTCCAAGTATTAAGAAGCAACAACAGGATGCCTCACGTAGAGAAGTCGCTGCTTTAAAAAGAATGCAAGATCTTATGCGCCAGTTCGGCACAATACTACGCCAGGCAACTACTTTTCATTTATCAATGGTGTTTGTGTTGATATGCTGCAATATTTGAAACATGCTTTTTAGTGCAACTGTGTTAACGTGATAATTGTCTATTTATTTAGATGTCATTCTTTTTGTGACATTTGTGGGATCATTGTGTTTGTTCTTATTTGGACTAATGCAGTGTTATAAAACATCTGTTATGGCAGCACCATAGCAGAAATTGGTGGCAGTTTTATAGCTTGCCACCACAACATGGCAGTGGCGATGCGGGTTTTGCATGGCGGCTGCTTTTTTTTTTTTTTTTTTTTTTTTTTATCACAGTTTACTGGTGCAAAATGGAGATGGCTAAAAATGTGCCGTAGGAGAAGGAAACTCCATTGCAGGGATGATTTGGTAGGGTAGGAGAAGAAAACTTTGTGCATAGGGCAGCAACACAAGGAGGAAACCCTAATTATTTCTTTTTTCGTTTTAGGTTAAAAGCCCAAATGATAATTTTGTTGAAAATTGGGCCATACTTGGCCTAACAAAAATATTATAATAAAACACTAGTTATCTCTTTTCTTGTTTTCTGTTGGGTTAAAAGCCCAAATGATAATTTTGTTGCAAATTGGGCCATATCTTACCCATAAAAAATATTATAATTTAACCTGATACGATATCGAAGGTTTATTGTAGAAGGAAAAATAAAAGAAAGCAGTAATTAGACCAATTAGTCCCTTGGAGAGGAGGACGATAATTTTGTAGTTTGAGCTTTGGCTCTTTGTGAAGGGGAAGCCCTCGGAGGAGAGAGTACTCTCATATTTTGTGTTCTTTTTAGTCTATTCAATAAAGAATGTTACTCTTCTTTCTCTTTTCAATTCTGGATTCCTATCAAATTGGTCTGACTTGCCAGATTCAAAGAGAAGGGGAAAGTTTGGCCTACAAGCAAGGAAGAGTTATGGCAGAGATGAAGACAAGTTTTCTATTACCAAAGAGATCCTACATGACTTGAGGGAGATTAAATAACTTCTTCATGATATCAAGAAAGAAAAGAAAAAGGTAAAGACTGGTTTGGGTATTGTGAAAGATGGCTTGCAGGAAATAAAAGAGACCAAAGATCTTTTTCTAGATGGAGGAGACAATTCAATCAAACAAGAAAAGCAAAGAGAAGAGGATGCCTTTGACAATAATGAACTTAATAATGGTGAGAAAGAATCAGTTTGCCCTCAGGTTAAAAGGATGGAGTTGCCCACATTGGAAGGGAATGATCCCCAAGGTCAGATTTCAAGGACAACAAATGTTTTGGAAGTTCAAAAAATCAAAGGATCAACAAGAGTACATCCAATCCTTAGCAGCATGGAAGAAGATGCAGTGCAAGGGATAAAAATCTGGCAACAAAAAATCAAGAAAAGTAAGAAATTTTCCAAATGTAAGGAGAATTTAGGGAATGTAGGAGAGCAGAAGGAAGAACTGTTCAAGATCTCAAAAAAAGCAAGAAACTATCCAGAGGGGGAGAAAACTCAATTATTATTGAAGAAAAGATGGAAGGATCAAATGAGGAAGGAGAAGAAATGCTAAGGCCCTGGACTACAAGAGTAGAGTTATCAGCATTTGAGAGGAAGGATCCTTTAGGATGGGTATCAAGAGTGGAGAAATATTTTTGGGTTCAAGTTATCACCTCAAGAGAAAAACTAGGTTTGGCTTCCATCGGCATGGAGGAAAATGCAATGATAAATTTTGAGGGTGGTGATAGAGTAGATAAGAACTAGGAACCAGAAGCAGGGGATGAAACACATGATTTTAGTTTGCCAAAAAGAAGTTCTGACTTGGGTGATAAACATTTGTGTAAGCAGCGACACATGATCTTAGGAAAAGGGATGAAGCACTCCAACATCTTAATTTTCCAAGAGTACAACCTTGAGGACAAGGTTTTTCCAACAAAGGAGAGTATTGTTAGGCATCTAAATAATGAGGAAGAGTGGAATAGGTATTATAGAAGGAATGATAAGATATGGAAGGTTTATTGTAGAAAGAAAATTAAAAGGAAGCGGTGAATAAAGAAAGGAATGGAAAAATAAATGGATGTAGGACTGTTAGTTGGGAGTTGGTCCATATAATTAGACCAATGAATCCCTTGGAGAGGAGGATGATAATTTTGTTGTTTGAGCTTTGGATCTCTGTGAAGGGGAAACCCTTGGAGGAAAGAGTGCTCTCCTATTTTGTGTTCTTTTCCGTCTATTCAATAAAGAATATTACTCTTATTTCTCTTTTCAATTCTAGGTTCCTATAAACCTTTAATGTACTTTAATGTACGAATAACAACTTTTAGTGATCTATACATGGAGAATAAAGAGATTGACTCACCACATTGACTGCAAGGGAAATGTTAGGCCAAGTAAGTATAAGATATTTCAATTTTCCAACTAATGTTATGTACTTAACATGATCTGAGAGTGTCTCCTCTTGATTAGGTAGGAGTTTGGCATTGACATCCATGGATGTCAAAAAACTTCAAATTCATTAACCTAATTTCCTCTAAAATATTTAATGCATATTTTCTTTGAGAAATAACAATTCCATTGTTGGATTGTGCTACCTCCATCTTCAAGAAATATGAGTTTGCTAAGGTCTTTGGTCTAAAAGTGGTGATAAAGGTGATGTTTGTTTTACTTGAGAGATTTGTCTAACTGCGAGCCATATCAAAATATTTAACAATAGTGCTAAATTTGCCAAACCAAGTCCTAGGAGATTGCTTAAGGCCATATAAAGATTTGCAGAGACTACATATCAATCCAAAAGACTCCCCTTGGATAACAAAACCTGGAAGTTGCTCCATATAAATATATTTCTGCAATGTTGATAAAGTGGCCAATGTTGAGGTGTACCCATGGCTATGAATAAGTGAAAATGGCCATCTTCGCAATTGAAGAAAAAGTGTCACCATAGTCCAACCAAAAATTTGTGTATCCTTTGGCCACTGGGTGAACTTTGAGACAATCAGTAGTACTATCATGACCAACTTTACTAGCAAAATCCATCTACAACCAACAATAGAGTAAGGGAATAAGTTCCTAAGTTCCACTTTTATGAAGAACATTTATTTCATGAAGTATGACCTGGCGTCAATCAGAACGGGTAAGACATCACCTACAGATTTTGGAATTGACATAGAAGAAATTGGGGAAATACAACTGCAAAGTGATGGAAATAACCTATGATAACTCAAAGTAGTATAATAAAGAGAGGGATTACGAGTAGAGAGTATACCTATATGTAGGGCTATAGGATAATTTGATTCAATTGTTGCAGTAGGAGGGGATGGAGGAGTTGACACTAGAAGAGAGTCATTCAGTGGACGATTGAGAATCTATCGACGTGTATACACTTGAAGAGGTGGTGGAGGTGAGGAATTTGTAGGTATATTAGACATAATAGAAGGATCATAGATAACTATGATCATGACTTCATTAGATGGAGACGGAGTAGGAGTAGGAAGAAGATAAATAGTACTAACACCATGTGAGGAGGTAAATAACCTTAAGTAGACAAAGCAGAGAAATTATTTAAAATCAGTAATGTGATATGTGACACTTCAGTATAGAATCTAAGGGCAAAGAGAGTTGTAGTGATGCCAACAAATGAGGTACCTATGTGTGGAATCAAAGTTTTGACGATTCTCATACCATTTGAGAAATTTGTTGAAGATAGCATGATGTTCTAAAGTATTAAATGAAGTGGGATCCAAATGAGATGGTTGCAGGGAGCAACTTGGGCAACCGCAACAAATCGAGGAAGATGACCATGTAAGGCATAACATCGATCAATTTTGTGTCCGAGCTGGTAACAATGTTCACACCCATGACACCCTTTTTCTGGCTTGCAAGGGAAATTGCGATCATGATGCTGAAGAGTTATCAAAGGTGACTAAAGAGAGTATTTTAGTGGTTGACTTACAAGACATGCAATAAATGGAACAAAAGGTAGGTACAACTAAGGATCCCAAAATCTAATCACAAGGTAGGTACAACTAAGGATCCCAAAATCTAATCACAGACATGTGAATAATCGCTAGGAAATCCATGTAAGGCTAACAACATGAAAGACTTTGATCGTGTCTCTAGTTCATGAGAAGGAGTGGAGTTAGTAGACAATAAATCATTGAAGTCATGCAGAAGAAGATGAACTTTACTGAACTATTCAGCCATTATATTGTTAAGACTTTTGGAAGTAAAAATATTGAAGATATTTTGACAAATACTATAAAGATGTTACGTATCATTGGTGTACAACAGTGTGTCATGTTTCCAAACTTTTGAACATGTCTCAAAAGCTTTCATTTTTAAGATTCTTCTATATAGAAACCTAATATTCGTAAAACATTTTATGCCAAGTATTGTTATTGTTAAGAAGGGAACTTCAAGCCTAACTTAACCCTATAAAACTGAGGTTTGATGTGAGATTTCTAACACACCCCGCCCATGCCAAGACATACATCTCTAACATGGGTCTATACATTAATGGGTGGTTCAATAACGGGTGGAACAATAAATCCAACAAACAACAAATTTTGCTAGAATAGGCTAACTCATGGATCTAATACCATGTTAAGAAGTGGAGTTTTAGCTTAACTTTACAAAATTGACTTGTAAGGTAAGGTTTTGCATCGACTTATACATTATAAACTCGTCTTATCTCTAGTCGATGTGAGATTTCCAACACAACCCCTCACATCGAGTCATACTCGAGCGTGGGACTACATTAATGAGTGGTCCAATAGCGGGTGAAACTATAGACCAAACAAATAACAAATCTTGCTCAAACTCATGCTCTGATACCAGGTTAAAAATTGAACTTTAAACCTAACTCAACCCTACAAAGCTGGCTTGTAAGATGAGATTTGCATCCACCTATGTATATTCGAAATTAGCTTTTTTCTAGTCAATGTTGAGGCATATACATCTTGTTCAGATAGTCTCAAACTCATGGCTCTTACTTAGGCTTAAAGTCCACTTTTTAATAGTTATATTTGATTTGGTGTTGTTATGTGGCTTGGTTACTTCTACTTATCTCTAAGTTTTCCTGTAAAAGTTATGTAATGTTCGATTGTTTGTAAATTGAGTAGTTTAGACTCTACTTTAGTGTAGGGTAATCTCTTCAAATTATGAAATCAGTTCTTTAATAACTGGTCTCTTATGCCAGATCACACAACACAAGTGGGCTTGGCCTTTTATGCAGCCTGTGGATGTGGAGGGGCTTGGTTTACATGATTATTATGAGGTATGATTAATATATGCATTTCCCCATGTTACTCTTGCATTGGCATGGTTTTTTTGGGGTATCTTGTTACTAATATTTATAGACTTTTGAGGTTCATTATATTCCTTTATAATTTGAGGTTTTCGTATATTTCATTGTGCAATGCCTGTTGAGAGAAAACATGGGATACATTTGATAAATTGTGTCTGACTTATGCAATGAAAGCTTTTATTTAGAATGAACTGTAAAGATAAAGTTAATATCAAGCCTAATTTATATACATACTATTGTTGATCTCCGATAATATTTGTAAATACTTTTTTTCATAATCTCTAACATATTGCATGGTTATCAAACTTGCGTGTTAACTCAAAAACACAAACGAGTTTACTAAACGAGTTTACAATTCTTAAATCCATTGCTTGAGTTGACTCAAAAGGAAACTTGTTTTTGAAGCAAGATCAATAGGCTTGATGTGAACTCGACCAAACTCATGAGCTTGCAATCGAGTTAACAAGTTCGGAAGGGTTTTCTTTTTAAAGTGAAATGAATCCAATGATTGTTGTTTCTTACAGAGAAATAAAAAAAACTCATTGTGATTATGTTCATCCTTCTCCACCTCATGGATTAGGATTTGTTGTTTTGTACATCTTGAATAATCATTGATAAAAGTGACAATATAATGAAATCCTCAATTTGACTTAACACAACTTGGTTCCCTGATGTTAGAGTAAATTAAGGCAAAAAGGGACAAAGCACATTAAGACATCTCTAGAAAAAGAACTACAACTGCTTTTTTCTACACGACTCACAAGATAATGTAGACAAACTTGGAACAAGTTGTTGTATCTTGACAAGGCTAGGATGACCTAACTAAGGAGGAGAGGGACGAAGGTGATCATGGTCGGAGAGGTCCCTAGACATGTTGCCATCCACGGTGGGAAGTAGCAACCCATATAGTTGCATCAGAGCTCTATTCATTGCAATTTTTGTGGCATGGTGGTTGCTTGGCTAGGGCGAGCAAAATCATGTTGTTGGTGAAAAACGACGTTGGGGACAATGACAACGACGATAGGTATTGCGAAACAACAAGACCAGACTTGGTGTTGGCAAGAAAAATGGCTTAGAAAAGCTAAGAACAATGCCCAAAAAAGGGTTTCTAGAAAAAATTTAGCATCAGTGAACAATGGGTTCACTAGGGAGGCAAGGATCAACCCTAATTCTAGATACCATGTTGAAGTTACACAAAAAGAGGCATAGGATGAATCCCTTTTATAAAATACACACATAGTTAATATATTTATAATTAAAAATCATACCAAAAATATGTGCTAAAGCCCATTTCATGAAATACCAATATTGTTATATCTACAACATCTCAAAATATCTAATAATATTTAACACTAACAATATCTCATAATATATAAAAATAAATGTTAGAATCTATTTTATTTCTGTCAGAATCATTGTTTTTTATTAGTTATATTTTTTTTCCTTATTTAACAAATTATAATTATTGTGAATAATGGGCATGTCCCTGAATCATAGGGATGTGGTTGTCTAGAAGTTATTATTATGCTTCCTAAAATAACTTCCTAGCCTTGTAATATGGATTGTATTCTCAGCATAATAATAAAATATAAGATTCTACCCTAAATTGTGAGAATAAAGACAAAAAAGACTCGATAGGAGTAACATTATTTAAGTTACGAGTAGTTAGCTTGTTGATGAGGTATGTAACACTTAACACAACTTCTCCCCAATAGGCTGTAGTAATCTTTAGAAGTTGACGATTTTTCCTTTCTATAACTCCATTTTGTTTTGGAATGTTAACATATTAGTTCATAAACAATACCTTTATGAGATAAAAGTTTGAGAAATCGTGATTCAAATATTAAATACCATTACCAAACCTAATTCTTTTGATTCGTTTACTAAATTGAATTTGTACAAGACAGAAAAGAATAACAAAAAATTTGAAGAACTTAAATTCACTTTTCATATTGTTAGATAATATTAGATATTGTTAGTCACAATATCTAACAATCTAACAATATCCTATATTTACCAATATAGTGGAAGTTTAGAAAGGAGTAGTTCTAAAGGTGACATTGGCAGAAACTATGTAGCATTGAAATTGAGGACAAAAACGATAGCCCTTCTGAAGGGTTGAGTAACCAAGGAAAATACACTTGAGAGATTTGGAAAAAGTTTATCTTTACTTAGGGTAAATTCATGGACAAAGCATGTGCAACCAAAGACACAAGGAGGAATGGATTAAACATCTTGTGTTGGATATAAGAGAGTGAGGAACTTGATATTAAAGATGGAGAAAGGCATGTGGTTGATCAAGTAACATGCTGTCAGAATGGCATCTCCCTAGAAGCAAAGAAGAACATTGTGGTGAAGAAGGGTGCGGGCAGTTCTAACCAAGTGCTGATTTTTTCTTTTGGCGATACCATTCTATTGTGGTGTGTGAGAGCAAGATGTTTGGTGAAGAATTGATTTTGAATTTCAGTTGAGAAACCTTGGAATTGAGAAGACATATATTTACGAGCATTGTCAATGCGTAAGATTTTAATAGAGGTGCCAAATTGATTTTGAATTTCAGTTGAGAAATCTTGGAATATAGAATAAACATCAGAAGGATTTTTTATTAAGAATATCTAAGTACATCGGGAAAAATGGTCAATGAAAGTAACTAAGTAATAAAAGCCCAAAGTTGAATGGACATGACTAGGACCCCAAATATTGGAATGAACCAAGGCAAAAGGTGACGAAACACTTTTATTAACGTGAGTACCATAGGTATGATGAGTGTGTTTTCCTAACTGACAAGATTCACATTAAAAAGACAAATTGTGAGAAAAACTTGGAAGCATTAGATACATTATGGAAAGACTAGGATGTCCCAAGTGCTAATGCTCAAGAGCTTGTGACGCAGTGGATATACAAGCAACAAATTGTAATAGATAGTAAAATCCTCGAGACTCATGTCCTACTTCAATCGTCTGTTCGGTACATTGATCCTGAACAAAAACCCAAAGTTGAATGGACATGACTAGGACCCCAAATATTGGAATGAACCAAGGCAAAAGGTGACGAAACACTTTTATTAACTTGAGTACCATAGGTATGACGAGTGTGTTTTCCTAACTGACAAGACTCACATTGAAAAGACAAATTGTGAGAAAAACTTGGAAGCATTAGATACATTTTGGAAAGACTAAGATGTCCCAAGTGCTAATGCTCAAGAGCTTGAGACACAGTGGAGATACAAGCAACGAATTGTAACAGATAGTAAAATCCTCGAGACTCATGTCCCATTCCAAACGTCTGTCTGGTACATTGATCTTGAACAAGAACAAAATTATTAGCAAAAATAACAGAGTAATTTTGGGTGCGAGTGAGCTTGCTTATGGAGATTAAATTAAAAGGACACCCAAGAATATAAAGCACAATGTCTAGGGTAAGATTAGAAGAAGGTTGTGTTTGACCAATGCCATGAACTTTTAATTGAGAGCCATCTGCCATAGTAACAAAGGGTAAAAAATCCAAATAAGTTAGTTGAGAGAAAAGGGACTTTTTACCAAACATATGATCAAAGGCACCGGATTCAAGAATCCAAGGTCCAAGGGAGGAGGACTAAGAAATACAGGTGACATGATCACTGGACTGAGCAACAATGGCAACAACTTGTGTAGGCTGCACAGTTGCCTTGTATTGGAGAAACTCATTGTAGGCATCAATGGACATTGAAACCTCATCTGATGCTCTTAGAGAAATGACTTGAGCAATATTAGCTGTCTTGGGTTGTTGTGGCGCCTTTGTATTGTCTGCCTCAATATGGCCATATCTTGATAAAAATTGCAACGAGGGCGTTGACCATGATATCAACCACGAATTCCACTCAGTCTACTTCGATAGGAAGAGTGGGAATAAAAGGCAGAGGAATTAGTTGGGGGTATAAGAGAATGGCCAAACATGTGAGGAAGTGAGAGGCGAAGTATTTGTTAACTAACGGTGTCATAAGATGGAATAACAGTGCTGGATATTTGATAGACAAAGCCAAACTTAGGAGGAAGTCCAGCAAGTGCAAGAATAATAAAAAGCTTTCCACATTGTTCAGGATGTTTGTCTGCATCAATAGTGAATGACATGAGTGAATTAAAATAAGCATTTAAGCGGTCGAGCTTACTAAGATATATTTTGTATATCATGACTTTCCAGCTTCACAGTGATAAGGTTGAAGACAACATTATAAAGGTGATGAACATCATTGAAGTATACTTTCTTGGATTTGTTCTAGACATCATAACAGGTAATAAAAACATGGTATTGAGGTTGCGATTTGACATCAATGGAGAACCAGAGTACGCTACACAGAGAGGCATCAATTTGCATCCATTGGGCTTGATTATTGCGGGGAATGTCTTTGGCCTATTTGTTCAAGTGGTTGGCATGGCCTTGACCCTGAAACCCCAACTGGATAGCTGCAGCCCAAGAGCTATAGTTGCTCCTCTCAGTCAGTTTTTCACGTGGAATCAATGGAAGAATGGTGAAAGTCAATGTAGAGATGGAATTTGAGTGTGAGCTGTCAAAAGCCATGGGAAAAGAACCTAAAATGGGGTTAAAAGGGATCACTTGGGTGTGAGGAAGGAGGCAGAGGGTGCTTCAACAAGGTGGTTGTGCTGAAAATGGAAAAACAATGCAATTTGAGATGGGTGCGTGAAACGAAGCTTGGTGGTAGCCAGAGGAAGGCGGTTCTGGTCACAATGGTCACCAAATTAAACAGACCTCGGTGGTGGGAAAAAGGGGCACATAGTAGCCACGAGTACCGTTCACCCGATAAAAAAAGAACACTGCAGACCGAAAAAAAAATCCTAAACTACTAATACCATATAAAATATTTGCTTAATGTATTGTGTCTAATGCAGACTACAAAATATGTATTTATATTAATTTACAGAATCAAATATAATAAATTTCTACCTAATAATTAGGGATCAATCATCTTAATTTGCTAGAATATGTAAATGTTAATTTTCTACAAATTTGTTTACATTCTAATAGAAACATTTTCTCCAATTGATTTAGTCGAGGTTAATTTCTCTAGCAGCTAATTATGGTTGGAACTTGCCATAATTTGATTTAAAAATTGTCTTTCTTCATGGGGACTTGAATAGGAGATTTACATCGAATTGTCCCCTATATATGATGGGAAAACCTGTGCCAAAGCTGTAAAAAGTATTTATGGACTAAACCTATTACCACGAGCTAGTTTTGGAAGGTTTACTGAAGTTATGATAGGTTTGGGCTTCAAACAAAGCCAAGGAGATCACATGTCGTTAGAAACACTAAGTCAGGGGTAGTAACAATGTTACTAGTGTATGTGGATGATATTTAAGTGATTGGTGGTGATGAAGAGAAGCGACAACTATTAAGCCAACATTTAGCAAAGGAGTTTGAAATCAAGATCTTAGGAAAATTGAATTATATTTTAAATTGATGTAGCCCATTCTAAAAAATGGGTATTTTAATATCCAAACTTTCAAGTAGACCAATTGATCCAAATCTGAAGTTGGGAAATGCAGAGACACTGCTAAAAAGGAAATGTACTCGAGATTAGTTAGCAAACTCATATTAATCACACACTACACCTGATGTTGCATTTGCATTGAGTCTAGTGAGCCAATTCATGCACCAACCAAATGAGATTCACTTACGGGCTCAGTTAGAATTGTGCAATATCTGAATGGCACTCCTTGCAATGGAATTCTTTTGAAACGAAATGGGCATGTAAATCTCAAAGTATGTACTAATGATGACTATGCTGGGTCAATTGTGGATAGTAGATCAACTACTGAATTGTACTTTTTTTGGTGGGAATCTAGTAACTTTGAAGAGTAATAAACAAAAGGTGGTAGTAAGATCTAGTGCTAAACCGGAGTTCAGGGCAATGGCTTTAGGGATCTATGAAATACTATGGGTGGAAAGCATCTTGGAAGACTTAAGAATAAAGTGTGATGAACCAGTGAGAATTTACTGTGATAATAAGTCTTCTATTAGCATGGCCCATAAATACCAGACATTGAAACTGATCTGCATTTTATCAAAGAAAAATTAGACAGTGGTCAAATCTGCATTCCATATGTCTCCTCTCTAGTCAACCGTGCAGACCTACTAAGAAAGGGGCTGAATTGAAACAACTCTGAAAGGATTGTTTCCAAGCTAGGAGAAGGAAACACATTTACTAGTGTTAAAGTTTGGGAGAGAAAATGGAATGGTAAAAATATTATTACTGCACACTAACTTACTATTACACAAAAAAATGTCCTTTTAAGGGACAATGGACCAGAACCTAAAAGCCCAAAACTCAAAGTCCAATTCTACAATACAATATATTTCAACACTCCCCCTCAAGCTGGAGCATATAGATCATATGCACCAAGCTTGGAACATATAAATTGAATCCTAGGCCCCCTTAGAGATTTGGTCATAATGTCTCCGAGTTGTTCATTAGAATTGACAAACTCAGTAACAAGTTCCTTAGTCAACAACTTCTCTCTAATAAAATGATAATCAATTTCTATATGTTTCGTTCTCTCATGAAACACTGGATTGGAGGCAATATGAAGGGCTGCTTGGTTGTCACAGTACAGTTTCAACGACTCATTTTCACAAAATTTCAACTCTTGGAGAAGTTGCTTGATTCACACAAGTTCGCATGTAGTCAAAGCCATAGATTTGTATTCAGCTTCAACACTAGATCTAGCAACAACACTTTGTTTCTTACTTTTCCAAGATATAAGGTTCCCTCCAAGTAGAACACAATATCTTGAGTAGATCTTCGATCAATTGGAGAACCGGCCCAATCTGCATCACAATATCCTTCAATCTGAGTGCTTCCCTTGTTCTCATACAACAATCCCTGTCCTGGATTTCCTTTTATGTATCTTAGAATGCGAATCACTGCATTCCAATGGTCAGCATGTGGATTCTGCATAAATTGACACACAACTCCCACTGGATAAGAAAGATCAGGTCTTGTTATTGTAAGATATATGAATTTTCCAACCAGTCTTCTATATCTCTCTGGATCTGAGAAAGGTTCACCTTGATCTTTCATTAGCTTTTGATTTGAGTCCATAGGACTATCAATGGGCTTGCAATTTGTCAAGCCTGTTTCCTCTAAAATATCAAGAGCATATTTCCTTTGTGAAATGATGACCTTCTTTTGACTGTGCCACTTCAATACCAAGAAAGTATTTTAGACGACCCAGATCTTTAGTCTGAAAGTAGTTGAACAAATGATTCTTTAATTGAGTAATTTTAGTGTTGTCATTCCCTGTAATAACAATATCATCAACATACACCATGAGATAAACACATTTGTCAGGAGAAAAATGACCATAAAACACTGAGTGATCCGCCTCACATCGTTTCAATCCAAAATTTTGCACAACCCGACTAAATTTACCAAACCAAGCATGAGGTGATTGTTTCAAGCCATAGAGGGAACGGCGTAATTGACAAACTAACCTAGACTCCCCCTGAGCAACAAACCCAAGAGGTTGCTCCATGTATATCTCCTCTTCCAGATCACCATGAAGAAAGGCATTTTTAATGTCCAACTGGTAAAGTGGCCACTGACGAATGGCAGACACAACAAGTAAAATACGAACTGTACTGGTTTTAGCCACAGGAGAAAAGGTATCACAATAATCAATGCCATAAACTTGAGTATATCCCTTGGCTACTAGACGAGCTTTTAGACGATCAATTTCACCAGTAGGACCAACCTTAATAGCATAAACCCATCGACAACCAACAGGCTTCTTACCAGGAGGAAGAGGGACAAGATCCCAAGTACCAATGTGGTCAAGAGCCTGCGTTTCATCAACCATGGCTTGACGCCATCCAGGATGATCAAGTGCCTCATAAATATTATTAGGAGTCTTAAGGGAGGATAAGGAGGAAACAAAAGAGAAATAGGTAGAAGACAAACGATGATATAACTCAAAAAATTATAAACAGGATATGGATTACGAGTAGAACGAATACCTTTCCGAAGGGCAATGGGCAAATTATCATCTGGGTCAGGAGAAGACGAGGAGGATGAAGGATCCATGGTCTGGTGAGCTGATGGAGGAGATGAGTCTAGAGGATCTTCATTGTTTTGAGCTTGAGATTGTCACCGACGCTGATATGTGAGAAGAGGTGGAGGAACAATGTCATTCACATTTTGAGTTTGAGGTATAGATGCAGGAATAACCAAGGGATCACATGATGGTAGAGGAAACATTTGTTGAACAGATGAACGATCCTCCACGGAGGACGAGAAAAACGATGTATCCTCAAAGAATGTGACATCAGCAGACATATAATATCTCTTGGTGGAGGGAGAATAACATTTATACCCTTTCTGAAGACGAGAATATCCCAAGAAGACACACTTAATAGCCTTTGGGGATAGCTTATCAAGACCTGGAGAAACATTATGGACAAAACACGTACACCCAAATACACGTGGGGAGACATGATACAGAGTGTCATTTGGAAAAATGACAGAATGAGGAATTTTATTTTCAAGAGAGGAAGAAGGCATCCTATTGATTAGAAAACAGGCAGTCAGGACTGCATCGCCCCAGTGATGCACAGGAATATTAGTATTCAACATCAAGGAGCGTGTAGTTTCAATGAGATGTCTATTCTTCCTCTCTGCAATACCATTCTGTTGTGGAGTGTGAGGACATGTTGACTGATGTAAAATTCCTTGGGAAGATAAGAATGAAGAAAACGCTGAAGAAAAATATTCCTTAGCATTATCACTACGAAGGATTTTAATTGTCTTCCCAAATTGGTTCTTAATTTCATTAATAAAGGACATAAATATGGACAAAAGTTCAGATCTCTCTTTCATTAAATAAACCCAAGTACATAGAGAGAATTCATCAATGAAGGTTACAAAATAGTTAAAACCAAAAGAAGTAACACGACTTGGTCCCCAAATATCAGAGTAAATAGTTGAGAAAGGAAAATTACATAGTGTCTCAGACTTTCTAGGATAAGAAGATCTAACATGTCTTCCTAACTGACACGACTCACAATCTAAGGCTTGAACGTTCTTGAGACTCGGAACCATCATCTTCAACTTGGATAAACTTGGATGGTCCAACCGATCATGCAAAAGTTTTGGGGATGAAGTGGTAAAACAGGAAACTGAAGAGTCGTGTTTCAAAAAATAAAGTCCTTGAGACTCATGTCCTTCTCCAATCAGGCGACCCGTACCATGTTCCTGTATAACAAAGGAATTAGCAGTAAAGGTTACAGAACAGTTTAAGGAACGAGTCAATTGGCTCAAGGAGATTAAATTGTAAGGACAATGAGGAATATACAAAACAAAGTTTAAATTTAGTGAAGGAGATAAGGAAACACTGCCAATTCCCTGAGATGCAACTTTGGATCCATTGGCAAGAGTAATGAAATGAGGGATTTTCTGAGAGGACATGGAAGAAAATGAAGAAATAATACCAGAGATATGGTCTGAGGCACCTGAGTCAAGAATCCATGGATTGTGACCTTCCACAGATTGAGATATACAGGCAGTTGACACATTGGGCATGGAGGAGGATTGGCCAGGATTAGAAGATTTTCCAGACTTATACTTCAAAAATTCTTGGTACTCTTCATTTGAAATTTTAGATTCGAGATCATCAGATTTCGAAACATGAGCGGCTTTGTCTGGATATCCATGTAAGGCATAACATTTCTCTCGAGTATGGCCTATTCTCTTACATGCACTGAGGACGCGACCACGACCACCACGTCCTCCTTGGTTGCTTCTGCCTCCTCCTCTTCCTTGTGGTGCTACCATAGCTGATGTTTCAATACCACCAATTGAACTTTCGTCTTTAACTAATGAAGGTACCCGAAGAAGTCCAGTAACTAAGCTGTCCATTGATGGAACTTGATCACCAGCTAACATTTGATCACGAACATGATTAAAATCTGAATGTAGACCTCTTAGAATTAACACCATGTAAAACTTATCTAGTTTCTTGTTTAGGCCTTCTAAAGAATCAGCCGCAAAGAAATTCTTCAATTCTTCTATAGCAGCACGGGCCGGTCCTATGTAAGCAACCATATCATGATTGTTTTGTTTAAGGGAAGTCACTCTTTGAGTTGCATCAAAGAGACGTTGCACATCGTTAGCAAAGATATCCTGAGCTTTTCTCCAAAGAGAGAAGCACGTTTTGTAAGCTCTCAAAATTTCTAAGACTTTCTTGTTCAACAGACTGCCATAGAACAGCGCATAGTTGAAAATCAAGCTTCTGCCATTGAGATTTCTCTTCTTCAGGAACGGTGGAAACATCTTGCTCAAGATGGTCATGGTATCCTTGACCAAGAAACCATAACTCCACGGAAGAAGACCAAGATAAATAGTTTTTCCAATTGAGTTTTGCAGAAGTAATGGTTGGAGTAGCAGAGAGAGACGGTGTTCCAAGACCAGCCATTATAAAGCCTATGAAATAGTGAAAGAGATGAGGGGAAATCACCCTTGTGTTGAATATACACATAGGGTCCTTTATTTATAATAGAAGAAATATGGGCTAAGCCCAAAATACAAATAAGAAATATAAACAAACTAAATAAGAGATATAAACAAACTAACTAAAGATAAGAGATAAATATAAACTAAATATAATATCTCTAACACTCCCCCTCAAGCTGGAGCATACAAATCATATGTTCCAAGCTTGTTACAAAGATAGTCAATTCTAGGTCCTCGCAAGGACTTAGTGAATATGTCTGCCAACTGGTTGCTTGAGTTAACGAACTTAGTCTTGATATCTCCAGATATGATTTTTTCTCTAATAAAATGGCAATCAACTTCAATGTGCTTGGTTCTCTCATGGAAGACAGGGTTAGCGCTAATATGAAGAGCAGCTTGATTATCACATATAAGTGTCATGTGAGTGATATCTCCAAATTTCAATTCACTGAGTAATTGTATAAGCCATACAAGCTCACAAGTAGCTGATGCCATAGCTCTATATTCTGCTTCTGCGTTGGACCTAGCCACAACACTTTGCTTCTTACTTTTCCAAGATATCAGGTTGCCACCAATAGAGACACAATATCCAGAAGTAGACCTCCTATCAGAAGGGGAACCAGCCCAATCAGCATCTGAATAACAAACGATTTTTGTATCGTTGTTAGGACCATATAGCAAACCTTTTCCAGGTGATCTTTTAATATACTTCAGTATGCGAACAACTGCATCCCAATGGTCTTCACATGGGGAGTTAAGAAATTGACTCACCACACTAACTGCGAAGGAAATGTCAGGACGCGTAAGAGTAAGATAGTTTAATTTACCAACTAATCTTCTGTAACGTTCAGGATCTGAGAAAGGCTCCCCCTGATTTGGTAGGAGCTTGATGTTAGGATCCATAGGTGTCTCAACAGACTTACAGTTCATTAACCCTGTTTCCTCCAAGATGTCTAACGCATACTTCCTCTGAGATATGACAATACCATCATTGGATTGTGCTACTTCAATACCCAAAAAGTATCGGAGTTTGCCAAGATCTTTGGTTTGAAAATGGTGACAAATGTGTTGTTTCATCTGAGAGATGCCAAGGTAGTCGCTTCCTGTGAGAACAATGTCATCAACATACACTATTAAGTAGATACATCCAGCACTTGAGTGGCGATAGAACACTGAATGATCCGCTTCACTGCGAGTCATACCAAATTGTTGAACAACACCACTGAATTTACCAAACCAGGCCCGAGGAGACTGTTTTAGGCCATATAGGGATTTGCGAAGACGACATACCAATCCAGATGACTCCCCCTGAGCAACAAAGCCGGGCGGTTGCTCCATATAAATTTCTTCATGCAAATCACCATTAAGGAAAGCATTTTTGACATCAAGTTGATAAAGAGGCCATTGTCGAAGGGCAGCCATGGCAATGAATAGGCGAATCGAAGTCATTTTCGCCACTGGAGAAAAAGTATCACCATAATCCAAACCAAAAATCTGTGTATAGCCTTTGGCAACCAGTCGAGCCTTCAAACGATCAATTGTACCATCAGGGCTAACTTTGATAGCATACACCCGCCTGCAACCAACAACAGACTTTCCAGATGGTAATTGGACAAGCTCCCAAGTTCCACTTTTCTGTAAAGCACTTAATTCATCCAGCATGGCTTGACGCCAACCAGGATGACTTAAGGCATCACCCACAGACTTGGGAATTGACACAGAAGAAATGGATGAGAGACATGTGTAAAAAGATGGAGATAACCTGTGGTAACTAAGAACAGTATAATGAGGGGAAGGGTTACGAGTAGAGCGTATACCTTTACGGAGGGCAATAGGCAGGTCAGACTCATTTGCTGGAGCCGGAGGAGACACAGGAGGCGGCACAGGAGGTGAGTCATGAGGGAGACGATTGCGGCGACTATAAACCTGGAGGGGTGGAGTGGAAGGACGATCCTGTGGGGAATGAGAGTCTAAAGGATCATAAACAATAGGAATATCAACAGTGGTAGGTGGAGGTACATAACTAGAAGATAGTTGTGAAAAATAAAACGAAGATTCATCAAAAGTGACATCAGCAGAGATAAAATGACGATTGAGAGAAGGAGAAAAACACTTATAGCCCTTTTGTGACCGTGGAAATCCTAAGAAGACACATTTGTGAGATCTAGGAGATAACTTATCAAGACCAGGACTAAAATCATGAACAAAACATGTAGACCCGAAAACTTTAAGAGGTAATGGATGTAAAGGGTCTTGAGGAAATAAGACAGAGTGAGGGATTTTGTTATCTAGGACAGAAGACGGCATGCGGTTAATGAGATAACATGCAGTGAGAACTGCATCACCCCAAAAACGCGAGGGTACTTGGCCATGAATTAGAAGTGTACGAGTTGTTTCAATGAGGTGTCTATTCTTGCGCTCAGCCACCCCATTTTGTTGAGGAGTATAAGCACAGGAGGTCTGGTGAAGAATGCCATGAGAAGCCATAAAATGTTGAAACTGTTGAGAAAGGTATTCACGGCCATTATCACTTCGTAAAGTTTGAATAGAAACCCCAAACTGTGTTTTTATTTCATTAAAAAATGATTGGAAAATAGAGAACAACTCAGAACGATTCTTCATTAAAAACAACCAAGTACATCTGGAGTAATCATCAATAAAAGTAACAAAATACTGAAATCCTAAAGTGGACTTAACACGACTTGGTCCCCAAATATCAGAATGAACTAATGAAAAAGGGGACGTCGCTCGTTGTGAAACACTACGAGGAAAGGAACTACGAGTATGCTTTCCTAACTGACAAGACTCACACGACAAGTTGGATAACTTTGACAAACTCGGAACAAGCTGCTGCAGTTTGGCAAGGCTGGGATGACCTAATTGAGCATGAAGAAGGGATGGTGACTCCATGATGACGCCAACATGTGCAGAAGGGCGGAGAAGATATAGGCCATGAGATTCACATCCTGTGCCAATCATGTGTTTCGAACTCCGGTCCTGCAAACAAACAGAATCTTTAGTAAATGAAATAACACAATTAAGGGAATGAGTTAGACGGCTGACAGACAATAAATTGAAAGGAGACCCAGGTACATAGAGTACATGATCAATGGATATGGACGGAAAAATATGAACAGTACCAATACCATGAGACGAGACTCTAGACCCATCAGCCATTGTTACCGAGGGTAAATTATCCGGACATGACAAGGAAGAAAACAAGGACTTGTTACCAGTTATATGATCGGTGGCGCCTGAGTCAAGGACCCAAGATCCAAGGGAGTGAGTCAGACCAACAAAAGGTGTACCTGTGCGGGCAACAGATGCAGATGTAGTGGAACTAGATTGCTGACGATCCTCATACCATCTGAGAAATTCGTTGAAGACTGCAGGGTTATCTACAGTATTAGATGAAGTAGGATGGTCTGCAGGCCGAGGAGGTGGATCAGAATTAGCCATTGCTACAGATCGAGGAGGACGTCCATGAAGCGCATAACATCTATCAATTCTGTGGCCTGGCTTGCCACAATGGTCACATTTTGGTCGTCCTTTACCTGGCTTGCGAGACCGACTTTTATCATCACGTTGGGTAGCCATAACAAAGGAATCATCACTATGAGGAGATGTCTCAATGACTGGTTTGCTCGGAATACGCAAAAGAGCAGAACAAGTAGAAGTAAAGTTGGGTATGACTGGAGAACCCAAAATCTGATCACGGACATGGGAGGAATCATCAGAGAGTCCGTATAATGCCAACAACATGAAGAACTTTGATCGTTGTTCCAGTTCTTCAGCAGGAGTAGAAGCAGGAGGTAATAGCTCATTAAAATCATGAAGGAGGGCATGAACTTTACCCAAATATTCTGTCATGGGACCAGGATTGCGCGGACCAATAACAGTAAATAGATCCTGACAAACACCATAAAGACGTTGGGTGTCATTCGTGTATAATAACTTTGCTTGTGCCCATACTTCTGAACATGTTTCATATGATCGAAACATTTGTTTCAAAGAAGAGTGAATGGTGGACTTTATGACGATGCATAGCTGGGCATCAATTTTCATCCAGCGGGAAGTGTCCTCTATAGTAGCACTAGTCACATTTTTAGTAAGGTGATCTACATACCCTTGACTCTTCAACCAAAGTTTGATATCGGATGCCCATGTTGCATAATTCGTGCCATCTAACTTGTCAATGGACAAGTGTACATTCACATAATTGGTGTATATTGATGAGACACCAGCAGAAGAAGATGAGGCACTAGCAGAGGTGGTTGTAGAAGAGGAAGAAGCCATGGAAAGGGAGAAACCCTAGAAAATTCAACGTGCTCCGATTGACGCAACTACACAGATCCAGAAAGAGGGCGAGGAGGCGATTCGGATGGAGTGGTCGCCGGTCAATTCTGGAA
Organism: Vigna mungo; assembly: GCA_036885675.1. NCBI lineage: Eukaryota > Viridiplantae > Streptophyta > Magnoliopsida > Fabales > Fabaceae > Vigna > Vigna mungo. Next base: position 33,384,782 of record CP144697.1, on the reverse strand, counting down.
CTCCGGCGACGATTCCGGCGACGGTTCCGGCGAGACTCCGGCGACGTCTCCGGCGAGACTCCGGCGACGGCTCCGGCGAGACTCCGGCGACGGCTCCGGCGAGACTCCGGCGGGACTCCGGCGAGAGATGCGGAGGCTGCAGAGGTTGCGGCCGTGGAAGAGGCTGGATCGGAACTTAAGCTCTAGATACCATATGAAATAGTGAAAGAGATGAGGGGAAATCACCCTTGTGTTGAATATACACATAGGGTCCTTTATTTATAATAGAAGAAATATGGGCTAAGCCCAAAATACAAATAAGAAATATAAACAAACTAAATAAGAGATATAAACAAACTAACTAAAGATAAGAGATAAATATAAACTAAATATAATATCTCTAACAAAGCCAAACAAAAAAGAGGGAAAAATTGATTGTGGGAAGAAACCCTAAACGGAGCAATCCTCAACGGAACAGCCAATCAGAGACCACAACACACTCAGGAGACTGGGGCGAAACGACTGGCAGTGGCGCGGTGAAGTTCCGACACGGGAGAGGCGGCGCGTGAAGCCCACGCGCCGGAGATTGGTCGGAGAGCAACGGCGCGTGACGAAGCGTCGAGAGGAGGATGAGGCGGCGACCACCAGGGATGGGTCGCGCTCGACGAGGCGCACCGAACCCTTGACTTCGGCGGAGAAAAGGCTGCGACGGCGGCGCCGGCGCCAGCGGACGGCGGCGATGACGGCAGCGGAAGCGACGGAGAACGACGGTGGATGCGGCGGCGAACATTGAGCAGTGGCGGACGACAAATGCTAACCTGCTCTGGATACCATGTTAAAGTTTGGGAGAGAAAATGGAATGGTAAAAATATTATTAGTGCACACTAACTTACTATTACACAAAAAAATGTCCTTTTAAGGGACAATGGACCAGAACAACTAGCTTAAAGGAGAGTACCAACAATCATATTTTATTATTCCACTTTTAGCATATTATAATTAAAATGTGTAACATGTTAGATATTGTGTTTATGTTAATTAGGGAAACGTAGTCCCTATATGTTTAGTAGGGAAACATAGTCCTTATTCTTAATATTTTATTTTTACATATTCATTCGTATTTGGGCTTTAGCTCACATTCTTATTATTATAAATACATTACCCTATGTGTATGCAAAGATACACAAGGGAGATTTCTCCTCATGTCTTTCACTATTTCATACAACATAAATATCCATGAATCATAGGATATCTAATTATATCCTTGAATAATAGGGATTTATTTATATATCTGAATCATAGGGATCTCATTACATCAAATGCCCTTATTATATTTCCAAAATTAGTTTTCCAAGGCTTATATATATATATATATATATATATATATAATATATATATATATATATATATATATATATATAATATATATATATATATATATATATATATATATTTTTTTTTTTTTTTTTTTTTTTCTATTCTACCCTATTTGAGACATATAGTTCATAATATTCCCTATTTTCCTTAATTGCAATATTTACATACGCTTTAACAGTGTAATTCTTTATCTATTCTCTAAAATACTTTCCATAGAAAGTGCAATTATTTTGAAATCCCGATAGGTTACATTTTTTTGATTTCGAATGACTGATTTCAATCAGCAGTGTGTTGGAGTAATCTGATTTTCCATACAATTCACTTTCCATGCTTTGATTGATCTGTTGTATATGCTGCTTTCTAGGTCATTGACAAGCCCATGGATTTCAGTACGATTAAGAATCAAATGGAGGCTAAGGATGGTACTGGATATAAGCATATTCGAGAAATATGTGCTGATGTGAGGCTGGTCTTCAAAAATGCTATGAAATATAATGATGAAAAAAGTGATGTTCATGTGATGGCAAAAACATTGTTGGCAAAGTTTGAGGAGAAATGGTTGCAACTTTTGCCTAAAGTTACTGAAGAGGTAACTTATTTTCAATTAATTGTTTCTAAGCCCATTTGTTGTGTTGGATGGAACATTATCAATTCAGGGATTTTGTTATCCTTTTCATAGTGGAAACTTTGTAGATATTTTTGACAACGTTGTCTTTGTAACTTTATCATGTGAGGTTATTAAATTGTAGGAAACAAGACGAGAAGAGGAAGAAGCTGAAGCACAGTTGGCATTGCAAGTTGCTCAGGAAGCAGCTCAAGCTAAAATAGCTAGAGACTTGAGTAATGAGGTATTTGTAAGAGGTTTAAAACTTTTTTATGATATGGGACCCTGAATTTAATCAAACAATCCATGTGCCTCTTCTTCAAGATACACTTGATTTGGGAGTGTTGAACTATAACTACTTTTGTTAAGATGTACTCTATATTTTTCAGCTGTACGAAGTTGATGTGATTCTAGAAGAGCTACGGGAGATGGTTCTTAAAAGATGCAGGTTAGCTGTTGCCTCATGTGTTTCCTGGAAAGCATATTCAAAATATAGCATGTAATATGGTTTGGCATAAAAATTTTGTTGCTGTGTGATGCAATTGTATGCATGCTTAGGGTGATGCTTTTGGAATACATATAATGAAATTCATTTCTTCTACCCATTTCCTCCATCTGTGGCTTAAAACTTATAATTTCAACAAGGTACCAAATTGTTTCCTGTTCCCCATGTGCATACTCATTTTGCTGTCAAGTTTTGTAAACCTAGGAGCTCTACTTAATTTCAATATTTGTTCTTTTGATGTAGATTGCATCCACCCCATAGACTTAACAAGCACCTTTGAAACCTCTTTGGGTGTATCATTCCCTCCTCTAGAAGGAGTTTGACCCAATGTTGTTAATGGTGGATGGTGGAGCATAGTGGAGAGCCCAAAGACACGCACACTGAAAACATAAATATTAAAAAAATAGCAGCAGATATTGATACTAGACAGCAGTAGATTTAAATAACAATGGATTAAATTCCTAGAACACATGACAAGTTTCACTAGTTCGTAGTAACAAGTGCCTATTAATTCTGTCCTTCAAGTTAAAGAACAAATTTGATGTCATTTTGAATATGACAAAAACAATATCGTATTGAGCTTTGGAGCATTTTTTATATATTTATAAATTCATATCTTATTTTGTACATAACCACACACTTGATTTTCCTCGGTCTTTCAAATCTGTTTTTTCTTGGATGTCATTGCTCTAAAAATGGGTATCAATATTTCTCTTTTAATCTTAACGAGTCTTTAGTTTCTGCTGAAGTCTCGTTCTGAGTTTGTCCCATATTTTTCACGTGTTCCTTCTGATTAGGACTTAAGCAATCACTTTCCCTCCTTTGTCAATCTTTTCTCATCACCAGGGATCACAATAGATCCGATCGACCACAAATAGTGTCTATCTGCCACACAACTCCAATGCACAATAAAAAATTTCACTTGTTATCCGTTCTCTTACTTGCGGATATATAAAAATAGATATTTTATAAATTTTTAAAATAAAATCTGAATAAAATTAAAAAAATATAAAATATTATATAAATTAAATTAAGTATAAATTAAAATTAAATTTTAATTAAATTTAACAATAAAATATAAATTAATTTTAATTTTAATTAAACTTAACTTAATAAAATATAAATTAAGTTTTAATTTTAATTTTTTTTGCTGTTAATAGATATCTACGGATACTGATAGCATGATATCCGCATTTGATGGTATATAAACAGATATTAAAATACTCGTTATCTGCTACTCATGAGTAATAAATACTCGTGGATAGCAACTATCTAGTGTAGATTTTATCCATAGATACTAACGAAGATGGATATTTTTGTCCTCTGTACTCATCACCATTGATGACTTTGCCATGTCTTGAGATGCTTCTTTACCAGCACTTCAGGTATATCAATGCAACTTGCATAATAGTCTCTGTCAAAATCATTACTTAATGTGTATTTTAGGAAATTGTAATTTTTATTCTCTATCACACCTGTTTATTTGTTGTTAATTCTAGGATTATGTTCCTAGAATAAATCCCTTAATCATTGGGATTTGTCCACCTAGAATTACGTGACTAATATTTCCATAATAGCCAACAGCCTCTTGTACATATAGGTCCAATGACCTAATAATTTGTATGAGAAATAAAATATTCTTTTTTCTGAATTTGAGATGGTATCATTGCTCCTGATTCTAGAAGCCTCTGACCATAGCCTAAAACCTGAATCGCTGCCACACTGCCACACAACCTTGACCCATCACAGCCTTTGATAGGATACAGGGGGAAAGGACTTAATGGGTTAGAATAGAAGGTGGAGGAATTCTATAAATAAGACGCGGTTTGTGTCAGGGGGTATCGAGAATATATTTTGTAAAGTCAGGCTTTAGCTTGTGTAGAGAGGTTATGCTCTCAGGGAGGTTATGCTCCCAACCCCATTCGTTGTATAGTGCTTATATGTTCTGAAATAATAAAGTTCTTTCTTTCAATTCTATTTTTGCTGTCTGTGAGTGTTCTTAGTTAGGTTCCAAACCCAGGAACCTGACAAATTGGTCCGACCTGTTGTTTTGCAGTGGGGGTGAAGGATCTAGGACCTGCCGTTTCCAGAAGTTGCCAGATTATCAAGAAACTGCAAGATAATCAGGAGCTTTGCCGAGATCCTTGGGAGACGAGTGCCAAAGAATCAAGAAGAGAAAAAAACGTTACCAAGAAACTGCCGTTTCGAAGTGGGGGGTGAAGGATCAAGAAGCTGCCGGATCGAGAGACTGTCGAAAACGGGAGAACTGTCGTTTCGAGAATAGTGCTGGAGAATCAAGAAAGGAAAAAAAGACGTTACCAAGAACCTTCCATTTCGAAGTGGGGGCACCAGATTCCAGAACCTGTCGCTTCGGGAAGTTGTCGAAATCAAGTAGTCAAGAAACTGCTGTATCGAGACACTACCGGAATCTGTGGGGGCAATGGAAATTGCGGTTGATAGAAGGAAGGCGCAGACAGTGGCGCTGCGACAAGAGTATGCAGCATTACGCCAAGATTATGCAGCAATACGCCAAGATTTACAAGAAATTTTGAGAATGTTGAGTGGGCAAACCAGCAACCAGGACCAAGCCTCCGTCAACGAGAACAAAAGGAGGCAAGAGGAGAACGTGGGAGAGGGAGCGGGAGAACGCCACAAAGTGCAACCCAGCGGGAATAAAAGGATAGAACTGCCCACTTTTGAAGGGTTCGATCTGTGTGGGTGGGTCTCAAAGGCAGAGAGTTCTTCGAGTTACAAGGTGTGACAGAGGAGGAAAGGGTGCGCCTAGCGGAATTCAGTATGGAGGGGAGTGCTCGCTACTGGTTCAAAGCCTGGAAGGAGAAAACCAAGAATCGTTCTTGGGAAGGCCTGAAGGGGGCAGTGTTGGTGCAATTTGGAGAAAAAGAGGGCACCATCTTTGAAAGGGTGGCGGCCAATAACCAATCAGGAACTGCGGAAGAATACATTCAAGCATCGAACATGGGAGAACTGCCAGAACCGAGCGGGAGAGGATTGAAGGAACAAAACGGTAGATCGAGTGTTGCCGCGCGGTTCGAGGTTGTTGATATATATTATATTGAAGAATTGGTCTTTTTGGTTTTGGGCTTTTTAGGTTCAGCTCCATTGTCCCTTAAAAGGACTTTTTATGTAATAGAAAGTTAAGAGTGCAGTAATAATATTTTTACTATTCCATTTTCTCTTCCAAACTTTAACATGGTATCCAGAGCAGGTTAGGGTTTGTCGTCCGCCATTGCTCACTGTCCGCCGCCATATTTGCAGTCGTTCACCGTCGCTTCCACCGCCGTCGGCGACGTTCGCCGTCGCCGGCGCCGCCGTCGCAGCCTTTTCTCCGGCGAAGTCGAGGGTTCGGTGCGCCTCGTCGAGCGCAACCCATCCCTGGTGGTCGCCGCCTCATCCGCCTCCCGACGCGCCGTCACGCGTCGTTTCTTTCCGTTCTCTCTCGGGCGCGTGGGCTTCACACGTCGCCGCTCTGGTTCCAGAACTTCCCCGCGCCATTGCCGGTCTTCTCGCCTCGGTCTCCTGAGTGTGTTGTGGTCTCTGATTTTCTGTTCCGTTGAGGGTTGCTCCGTTTAGGGTTTCTTCCCTCAATCTTTTTTCCCTCTTTTTTTTTTGGTTGGCTTTATAATGGCTGGTCTTGGAACACGTCTCTCTCTGCTACTCCAACCATTACTTCTGGAAAACTCAACTGGAAAAACTATTTATCTTGGACTTCTTCCGTGGAGTTATGGTTTCTTGGTCAAGGATACCATGACCATCTTGAACAAGAGGCTTCCACCGTTCCTGAAGAAGAAAAATCTCAATGGCAGAAACTTGATTTTCAATTATGCGCTGTCTTATGGCAGTCTGTTGAACAAGAAGTCTTAGAAATTTTGAGACCTTACAAAACGTGCTTCTCTTTTTGGAGAAAAGGTCAGGATATCTTTGCTAATGATGTGCAACGTCTCTTTGATGCAACTCAAAGAGTGACTTCCCTTAAACAAAAGAATCATGATATGGTTGCTTACATAGGAACGGCCTGTGCTGCTGTAGAAGAATTGAAGAATTTCTTTGCGGCTGATTCTTTAGAAGGCCTAAACAAGAAACTTGATAAGTTTTACATGGTGTTAATTCTAAGAGGTCTACATTCAGATTTTGATCATGTTCGTGATCAAATGTTAGCTGGTGATCAAGTTCCATCAATGGACAACTTAGTTACTCGACTTCTTCGGGTACCTTCATTAGTTAAAGACGAAAGTTTAATTGGTGGTATTGAGACATCAGCTATGGTAGCACCACATGGAAGAGGAGGAGGCAGAAGCAACCGAGTAGGACGTGGTGGTCGTGGTATGCGTCCACAGTGCACATATTGTAAGAGAGTAGGCCATACTCGAGAGAAATGTTATGCCTTACATGGATATCCAGACAAAGCCGGTCATGTTTCGAAATCTGATGATGTCGAATCTAAAATTTCAAATGAAGAGTACCAAGAATTTTTGAAGTATAAGTCTGAAAAATCTTCTAATCCTGGCCAATCCTCCTCCATGCCTAATGTGTCAACTGCCTATATATCTCAATCTGTGGAAGGTCACAATCCATGGATTCTTGACTCAGGTGCCTCAGACCATATCTCTGGTATTATTTCTTCATTTTCTTCCATGTCCTCTCAGAAAATCCTTCACTAAATTTAAACTTTGTTTTGTATATTCCTCATTGTCCTTACAATTTAATCTCCTTGAGCCAATTGACTCGTTCCTTAAATTGTTCTATAACCTTTACTGCTAATTCCTTTGTTATATAGGAACATGGTACGGGTCGCCTGATTGGAGAAGGACATGAGTCTCGAGGACTTTATTTTTTGAAACACGACTCTTCAGTTTCCTGTTTTACCACTTCATCCCCAAAACTTTTGCATGATCGGTTGGGCCATCCAAGTTTATCCAAGTTGAAGATGATGGTTCCAAGTCTCAAGAACGTTCAAGCCTTATATTGTGAGTCGTGTCAGTTAGGAAAACATGTTAGATCTTCTTATCCTAAAAGGTCTGAGACACTGTAATTTTCCTTTCTCAACTATTCACTCTGATATTTGGGGACCAAGTCGTGTTACTTCTTTTGGTTTTAACTATTTTGTAACTTTCATTAATGAATTCTCTCGATGTACTTGGGTTTATTTAATGAAAGAGAGATCTGAACTTTTGTCCATATTTATGTCTTTTATTAATGAAATTAAGAACCAATTTGGGAAGACAATTAAAATCCTTCGTAGTGATAATGCTAAGGAATATTTTTCTTCAGCGTTTTCTTCATTCTTATCTTCCCAAGGAATTTTACATCAGTCAACATGTCCTCACACTCCACAACAGAATGGTATTGCAGAGAGGAAGAGTAGACATCTCATTGAAACTGCACGCTCTTGATGTTGAATACTAATATTCCTGTACATCATTGGGGCGATGCAGTCCTCACTGCCTGTTTTCTAATCAATAGGATGCCTTCTTCCTCTCTTGAAAATAAAATTCCTCATTCTGTCATTTTTCCAAATGACACTCTATATCATGTCTCCCCACGTGTTTTTGGGTATACATGTTATTTCCATAATGTTTCTCCAAGTCTTGATAAGCTATCCCCAAAGGCTATTAAGTGTGTCTTCTTGGGATATTCTCGTCTTCGGAAAGGGTATAAATGTTATTCTCCCTCCACCAAGAGATATTATATGTCTGCTGATGTCACATTCTTTGAGGATACACCGTTTTTCTCGTCCTCCACGGAGGATCGTTCATCTGTTCAACAAATGTTTCCTCTACCATCATGTGATCCCTTGGTTATTCTTGCTTCTATACCTCAAACTCAAAATGTGAATGACATTTTTCGTCCACCTCTTCTCACATATCAGCGTCGGAGACAACCTCAAACTCAAAACAATGAAGATTCTCTAGATTCATCTCCTCCTCCATCAGCTCACCAGACCATGGATCCTTCATCCTCCTCGTCTTCTCCTGATCCAGATGATAATTTGCCCATTGCCCTTCGGAAAGGTATTCGTTCTACTCGTAATCCATATCCTGTTTATAATTTTTTGAGTTATCATCGTTTGTCTTCTACCTATTTCTCTTTTGTTTCCTCCTTATCCTCCCTTAAGACTCCTAATAATATTTATGAGGCACTTGATCATCCTGGATGGCGTCAAGCCATGGTTGATGAAATGCAGGCTCTTGACCACAATGGTACTTGGGACCTTGTCCCTCTTCCTCCTGGTAAGAAGCCTGTTGGTTGCCGATGGGTTTATGCTATTAAGGTTGGTGCTACTGGTGAAATTGATCGTCTAAAAGCTCGTCTAGTAGCCAAGGGATATACTCAAGTTTATGGCATTGATTATTGTGATACCTTTTCTCCTGTGGCTAAAACCAGTACAGTTCGTATTTTACTTGCTATGGCTGCCATTCGTCAGTGGCCACTTTACCAGTTGGACATTAAAAATGCCTTTCTTCATGGTGATCTGGAAGAAGAGATATACATGGAGCAACCTCCTGGGTTTGTTGCTCAGGGGGAGTCTGGGTTAGTTTGTAAATTACGTCGTTCCCTCTATGGCTTGAAACAATCACCTCGTGCTTGGTTTGGTAAATTTAGTCGGGTTGTGCAAAATTTTGGATTGAAACGATGTGAGGCGGATCACTCAGTCTTTTATGGTCATTTTTCTCCTGACAAATGTGTTTATCTCATGGTGTATGTTGATGATATTGTTATTACAGGGAATGACAACACTAAAATTACTCAATTAAAGAATCATTTGTTCAACCACTTTCAGACTAAAGATCTGGGTCGTCTAAAATACTTTCTTGGTATTGAAGTGGCACAGTCAAAAGGTGTCATCATTTCACAAAGGAAATATGCTCTTGATATTTTAGAGGAAACAGGCTTGACAAATTGCAAGCCCATTGATAGTCCTATGGACTCAAATCAAAAGCTAATGAGAGATCAAGGTGAACCTTTCTCAGATCCAGAGAGATATAGAAGACTGGTTGGAAAACTCATATATCTTACAATAACAAGACCTGATCTTTCTTATCCAGTGGGAGTTGTGAGTCAATTTATGCAGAATCCACATGTTGACCATTGGAATGTAGTGATTCGCATTCTCAGATACATAAAAGGAAATCCAGGACAGGGATTGTTGTATGAGGACAAGGGAAGCACTCAGATTGAAGGATATTGTGATGCAGATTGGGCTGGTTCTCCAATTGATCGAAGATCTACTATAGGATATTGTGTTCTACTTGGAGGGAACCTTATATCCTGGAAAAGTAAGAAACAAAGTGTTGTTGCTAGATCTAGTGCTGAAGCTGAATATCGATCTATGGCTTTGACTACATGCGAACTTGTGTGGATCAAGCAACTTCTCCAAGAGTTGAAATTTTGTGGAAATGAGTCATTGAAACTGTACTGTGACAACCAAGCAGCCCTTCATATTGCCTCCAATCCAGTGTTTCATGAGAGAACGAAACATATAGAAATTGATTGTTATTTTATTAGAGAGAAGTTGTTGACTAAGGAACTTGTTACTGAGTTTGTCAATTCTAATGAACAACTCGGAGACATTATGACCAAATCTCTAAGGGGGCCTAGGATTCAATTTATATGTTCCAAGCTTGGTGCATATGATCTATATGCTCCAGCTTGAGGGGGAGTGTTGATATATATTGTCTTTTTGGTTTTGGGCTTTTTAGGTTCAGGTCCATTGTCCTTTAAAAGGACTTTTTATGTAATAGAAAGTTAAGAGTGAAGTAATAATATTTTTACTATTCCATTTTCTCTTCCAAACTTTAACAGAGGTCAAGCGCAATATCCCAGGTGAGGTTGCCGAGCGGTCCGATACAAAATAAGACCTAGACGGTGTTGCCCATTAAAGGACTGTTAAGATTGAAACAGATAAAAATATTTCTGAAGGGCTTTATAGACCCTCCTCATGTTCTATTATTTATATTGATAAAGAGTTAATACAATAAAGAGATGGAAGGTCAAGAGACTGTCCTAGACTACTAGGCACAATCATTATAGATAACCCAACACACTACTACCTACTTTAGTCCTACTAACTACACTAACATAGGTAGACTTAATAATTATTCTACCATTAAGCTTATACCAGCTCACACAACTCACACACACTAATCAATATTTCTAACACTCCCCCTTAAGCTGGAGCATACAAATTGTATGAACCAAGCTTGAAATAGATAAACTCGATTTTGAACTAGATGATTTTTCTTCAAGAGTGTGAGGCAGTGTGTGATCACATGTCAACGAGCAACTAACAACAGCTTGTGAAACTTCAATTTCAAAAGTGGATGACGTGGAGCAGTGGTGTGGACAATGACAATCTGCAAGGACAAAATCCCTCATCAAGTAAGGATGGGGCCTGCAGTGGCTAAATGCGACAAAACTGCAGGGACTACCATGTCTGAGACTGATGGGTGATGGGGCCTGTAGTGGCTGAAAGCTACAAACTACAGGGACTACCATACTTATGTGGCTTGAAATGCCATACTTGGCTTGCAGTGTCTTGGAACCATACTCCCCCTCACTGTGAACGGTGGAAACAGTGAAATTGTTGATTGGGATTGGAAGCATCACAGTTGCTAAAGATAAACACGCATAAATGACTTTGACTAAAGAGATTTCCACTAAAAGTGGATGACGTCCAGCAGCAGCAAACAACATCAAACTAGCCTTGGTGTCGACGATGAAATCCTTCAACTCATCATGACTACGTTGGACAACTAACTCAGCTTTTGCCAATCTGGCTTCAATTTCAGCACGTCGAGAACTAATTGTAGAAGTCATATCATCCCACTGTGCATCAAACATAGCAAAGAACCCCGTATCAAAAACCGTTAAGGCACCACCACTGCGCTTCCCTAGCTTCGTACGCGTGTGCAGCTTGTGCAAACCCTCTTGACCTTGTTGCGTCTTGAGGAAGCTGAGGAAGTCGTAGAACTGACAGGGTGTGGATAAAGCAAAAGAGTCAAACCACTTCTCGCAGATACCGATAATGCAAACCTTCTCCAAACGATCTCGGTTATCAAGGTTGCCCAACAGATGTAATTGTGAGGAGAAAAGACGGGGTGTATACCCATTGCTAAGATAATTTTTACTAGCAAAGAGAACGGCCTGAAAACCGAGAGCGGTGAGAGCAAGGGAAGCACTCTCAATATATACTTCATGGCGACAAGGAGTAGCGCGCAACTGACTAGGGCTGAGGGAAGAAGAAGCCATGAGAGAGGAAGATCAACAACATATGAGAAGAAGGAAGTGAGCAGTAAAGAGATGCGGAAGCATGCCACAAGAAGATTTTGTGAAGACAACGAAGATGGCAACAATGGTTGATATGGAGGGTCAGATCAGAGAGGAGGTCCGGCGAGACGACTGGCAGTGTTGCGGTGAGATTCCGACACCGATAGGGCGGCGCGTGACGAACACGCGTCCGAGCTCAGCTGGAGAGAAGCGGCGCGTGAAAGCGCATGCGGAGGAGTCTGGTCCTGACTCCGGCGGGGTTCACCGTCGCTCAAGGAGGCGGTCCAGATCCGCAGGTCACCGGTCGAAACTGCGACGGTGGCCGGCGACGAACGGTGGTCGGCGGCAGACAGATTTGGCGCTCGTGACGGCGCGTGAATGCGAGGTAGCCATCGGAACCGGCGTGGTTGGCCGTCGCTCGAGGAGGCGGTCCAGATCCGCCGGTCACGGGTCGAAACTGTGACGGTGGCCGGCGGCGGACGGTGGTTGCCAGCGTCGAACGGTGGCTGGCTGGGCCGCGGCTGGCGACGGCTGGTTCAGAGATAGTTGCCTTTCTAGGGAGGATCCCAGGAGACTTTTGGTTTCTTTAATTATGGGTCCAGATGAATGGAGGTCAATGAAAATGCCAATATTTGGGCATTAGAGAAGGACCATTCTAGTTTTACTGGGTCAAAGTCTAGAAGAACCCTTTAGCTGTTATCAGAGGAAACAAAGTGTTGGTGACATTGGAGAAAGACAAAGTCAGGCAGTAGAAGTCTCATGTTCTGGCTGAGAAAGACATAAGTATTAGAAACTGATTTGGCTAAGCAACGACAGGACTGCCCACTGAAACACAAAGGCTGAAAAACTAAACTTTTAAGGTCCGCCGGCAGCCATGACGGCTGGCCGCCGGCGAACAGTAAAGGCAGTCAGCAGAGGATCAAAGAACCTGCTCTGATACCATGTTAAGATTGAAACAGATAAAAATATTTTTGAAGGGCTTTATAGACCCTCCTCATGTTCTATTATTTATATTGATAAAGAGTTAATACAATAGAGAGATGGAAGGTCAAGAGACTGTCCTAGACTGCTAGGCACAATCATTATAGATAACCCAACACACTACTACCTACTTTAGTCCTACTAACTACACTAATATAGGTAGACTTAATAATTATTCTACCATTAAGCTTATACTAGCTCTCACACAACTCACACACACTAATCCATATTTCTAACTAGGACGAAACCGAATGTTGTCGACCATTATAGGACGAAACCCAACGGTATTGACCATTATAGGACGAAACCCAACGGTATTGCCCATTAAAGGACGAAACTGAACGGTGCCGACCATTATAGGACGAAACTGAACGGTATTAACGAGGTGTTCAATCAAGGAGGGATGAAGGTATTCAGAGATCCAACACTAGCTAGAAGGTGGGGGGAGCCAGAAGCTTTGTCCATAATAAAGGAAGTGAAATTGTGGACAGTGGTGTGGAATTTGGGGTGACAGGAAGGAAAGAGGAAGAATGGAAGATAGTGGAGGAGGAGTTACCACCACCTAAGCCTCCAGACCTGAAGTTGCAAGTAGCAGCCAACGGTTTCTCTCCCTATGATAAGACCACATCACAATGCAATGGGCTTAAGTTTCATTGTTCCAACCTTGAGGACAAGGTTGTTTTGCAGCGGTGTGTAATGATAGGATACAGGGTGAGAGGACTTAATGGGTTAGAATAGAACGTGGAGGAATTCTATAAATAAGACCCGGTTTGTGTCAGGGGGTATCGAGAATATATTTTGTAAAGTCAGGCTTTAGCTTGTGTAGAGAGGTTATGCTCTCAGGGAGGTTATGCTCCCAACCCCATTCATTGTACAGTGCTTATACGTTCTGAAATAATAGAATTCTTTCTTTCAATTCTATTTTCTGCTGTCTGTGAGTGTTCTTAGTTAGGTTCAAAACCCAAGAACCTAACAGCCTTCATTGCTGCCCCTGTTATTCATTGTAACCTTCATCGCTGCTAACCTTAAAGCCTTCATTGCTGCTAACCTTAAAGCCTTCATCTTTGTCTTCCTCTCTTATCGCAATCTTCATCCATGGCCGAGACTGAATTCCATTCCTGAAACAGGGAAAAATACCAGAGTGTTGAAGAATTACAGAATGTTCGTTCCGCTTATTGGCTAACTGGAAGAATTATCTTAAATGGTCTCAACTCATTAAGACCATATTGAAGGGAAAAGGAAAGGGCAGTAACCTTAATTACAATGCCCTTAATAAATTGGATGCCAAGTTCAAATCATGGGACGAAGAAGACTCCATTATCATGACATAGCCGTGGAATTCAATGGTACCAAAAATTAGTTATACTTGTATGTTCCTTAAATCAGCAAAGGAAATTTAGGAAGTGGTGGAACAAATCTGCCAAGGATGCTGCATAAATATATGATGTAAAGGTGAAAACCTTGAGAGCCAAACAGGAAAACAAATCTGCCACAGAATGTGCCAATCAACTCAAGTCTCTATGGATGGAATTCGATCAGTATCGCGTTATAAAAGCATAGTGTTCACAAGATTCAGCAATCCTTAAGGATTACATTGAACAAGATTGGGTTTATGATTTTTGGTAGGCCTGAATTCTGAATAGGATGAGGTCTATATTCAAATTCTGGGAAACGAGAAAGTTCCAAGACTTAATGAAGTGATAGCTATCATTCGAGTGAAGAAAGCAGGCTCAATTTGATGCTGGAAACCCCAACTGTTTTAAGCACAACAATGGTAGTTGAAGAAGGAACAACCATGGTTGTTAATCAAAAGAAAAATGGATTTTCCAATATGGAGAAAAAACAAGAGGAAGTTTGGGTTACCTACTGCAACAAGCCACGCCACACACGGGAGAAGTGCTGGAAATTACATGGAAAACCTCTAAATTGAGGATGGGGGCAGAAGGGCAAGAACACAACTGTAATGGACATATTGAAGAGCTAGCCAGTTAAATCATGAAGAGATAGAAAGGGTAAGGTCTTTTCTGAGTAAATTGGAGAAGCCCACATGTATGTGCTCCTTAACATATGTTGGTAAGTTTCAGTTTTCTTTTGGACTGAAATGTTTCAGATACATTATTTATCCACTCCTGGATATTAGATTTTGGAGCCACAAACCATATGACACCCCTATCCAAATATTTTTCCACTAGCAATAAAAGAATTTCCACAGCACACGGAAGCCTTATAAACACATCCATAACATTAAAAAATGTTCTACATGTCCCTAAGTTGTCCACCAACCTAATTTCTATACAAAAACTTACAAAAGATCTCTCATGTAATATTTTTTATAACAATGCTAGAGAATGGAATGGCCTATATTACATAAAAGATTCTAATATGCCTATTAGAAGTCAATTTCTTATATCTGAATCCACCATGACCAACAAAGAAAAAAATCCAACTTCACCATTGTTGGATGGGACATCCTTCGTTCCAAGTTGTGAAAGCAATATTTCCTTCCTTGTTTAAGAACTTAGATGTAGGGAGTCTACATTGTATGGTGTGTGAGTTTGCTAAACACAAGCTTGTACCTTTTCCTATTAGTAATAACACGACTCATTTTCTTTTTTCTCTTATTTACACTGATGTATGAGGTTCTGCTAGTGTTTGTATTATCTCGGATGCAAAATGGTTTTTAACCTTCATAGATGATTGTACCTGGTGGCTTGGGTTCTCTTTTTGAAACAGAAATCTAAAGTTATTTCTATATTTTTTCAGTTTGTATCATTCATTAAAAATCAATTTGGAGTCAACATTAAGAAAATTAGGTCTGACAATGCTAGGGACTATTTTAATTGTGTTAAACTTTTTTTGCCAAAAGAAAGGGATTATCCATGAGTCTTACGATATGCTAACAACTGTGTTTTGGATGATTAAAATGTACGGTTCATTTTTTGAACAGATTGTCTGTTAGCAACTTTATGTTTGATAAATTTTGCCTGATTCCTTTTAAACCGAACTATTGTTATTTTTATCATTTAACAACTGACAGGGTAGTTCATTGTCACAGGTGCCTTTCATAAATATAGAAATTTGATAGCATGGCTAAACGCCACTAAAGTAACTTAGCTTAGCTGTCGAATAATTCTTCCCTTCATATCTCCCTTAACTTAGTCATTCTATAAAGATAAATTTGAGAAAATTATTTGCAGAAAAATGTCTACTGAAGAAAAGAGAAAGCTTGGAGATGGTCTTACCCGGTTGTCACCTGATGATCTAAGCAAAGCACTGGAAATTGTTGCTCAAAGCAATCCAAGCTTCCAGGCCACTGCTGAAGAGGTGGATCTGGACATGGATGCTCAGGTCATTATGTGTAAATTTCAAAGTATCATGACATTCAATTTTTTCTTAAATTCTAAATAAAATAAGTAACCAGATAAATAAGATTGTTTTTATTTCTTTTTGGATTGAATTACAGTGTGTCACAATTTGCATTCGTGAGTACGCTAATTTGTATATCGTGTTCCTTAAGCAGAGTGAGTCTACCTTGTGGAGGTTAAAATATTTTGTTAAGGAGGCGTTAGAAGTGCAGGGCAAGAACTCAGGAAGCATGGGTGCCAATGAAAACCAGAACAACAACAAAAGAAAAAGAGAGTTCTGTGATGCTATTGCCAAAACGAAAAAGAAGACCAAGAAGACAACCTGATGATCTTATGGATATGTAAACCCCCGTCTGTTTTACATTATCTCAAATGATTGCTGATGCCGAAGGAGTCATTTCAAGAAACAAACCCATTGGTACGAAGCCGTTTTGGTAAATAACACAAGTTATGTTGATAAAATTAGTCATTCGTGACAACCGTGGCCTTTTCAAGTGGTCTCCTTTTTGCACTGGAAGAAATCCTTGGAATGTAACCCAGTTTGAAGGTAAGTTTGGTTTTCCTTGACCCTCTTAGTATAGGGAAACCATGCACTCTTCATATCGGTGGTTAAATAGAGAGATAAGTTTCTCTTATATATTTGTGCTAATTTGTTGGTTTTAATTTTGTTATTAGAAACCAATGGCCAGTCATGGAAATTCTGTATATTATCTTACACTAATTTTAGCTCAAGGGATGGTGTTATGCTTGACTTGCTTCAAGTCAGAAATTTCTCATGAATTGTATTTTCTCACCTGCATTTGCTAGTCTTCTTTCCATATAGGTTTTAGAATTTAGACTTAATGTAGACTTAAATACTAATTTAATTCATATTTTAGTTGAGTTTAGTTTGTTCAATTTAATCTTAATATTTTTTTGACAATATAATCTTTTTTGATAACTTTGTTTAAGTAGTTAACAAAGTTAACAAGAGTGTACAAGGTGTTTAGTTGGTTTGACGTGCTCGAGTTTGTGCTGACGTGATCCCATGCATCCTTCACCATCATTTTCTTCTCCAAACCACCATCAAAACACTCTCCTTCCACTCTCCATCTTCAATCAACTCCCATCATCATTCCTTCAACACCAAACCTATTTTTCTCCTCCCACCGTATCATCTTCACCAATCCACAATGAACCTCCACGCCTCGCATAGGGTTTTCCTTCAGTCTCCTTCATCAACCTCTATACCAATTTCACACAAAAGCACCGTCCAATCCAATTTTCTTCCATCTCCATTCTGTAACAATTCCCACATAGCCTTATTTTTCCTTTTCTTCCCATTATTCATCTTCATTCCAAAAATCAGAAAAGAAAACACAAAAACAGAACCCTTTTTCACCTGTCTTCAATCTCCATTCATTTTCACCTCAATTCCATAGAAAAATAAAAAATCCACATAGAACTATTAAGGCAATGAATTGAAGGAAGACCAATTTAAAGGGACATTGGAACGGCTGGCAAAGTAAAGGAGCTCAAGGGTAATGGAAAAATACGCAATGGCAATGAAAAAGTCTCTTTCTGGCAAACCAAGACGTTGTGGATGCTCCAAAGCCCTTCCTCATCACGACTGTAGTGTGAATATTCCACTTCGATATCAAAGGCAGAGAGCACCATAACCAACAGCAAGAAAAACAAAAGCAGTCCTATTTCCATGGAGACAAAAATAATTAGAGCTACTAGTTTCCTTTTCTAAAGCATCATATAACGAAAATTGACATCACAATTGGCACACATTACAACAGATCTAAACTAAGTTTAATTTTCCAAAACCCTAACAATTTTAAGTGAAAAATCGAGAAGAGAAAGAATAAATCAGGACTTATGTGCTTTTGGTCAATGATACTAATTGATAGAATAATGCTACCCATCACCAAAGAATCCAATATTAGGTTTGAAGATTGCACTGGGTCGAAGGCAGAGACAGATGGGACCCACCCAGCTTTACATGAACTGAACTCCCTTCCTCTAACAAACAAACCTTTATTAGTAAGGAGGAGGAAATGTGGTGATTATCGAATGGGTTTGGGGTAGAGCCGTCAAAATGGGTCACAACTCGCGGGCCAATCCGGCTCGTCACAGGTTCGGGCCGGGTTGGGTTTGAAAAATACAACCCACCTATATGCGGGTTAGATTTCAACCCGGCTCATTTAGACCCGGCTCATGCGGGTTGAATCCATGGTGAGCCGGGTTGGCCCACCAACCCACTTACCTAATTTTATTTTTTTAATTTATTATTTTATTTATGAAACACTAAAAAATAAAATACTTTCTTCACTCACTATGTATACCAGAAAAGTAACATCTGCTCTTACAAATCACTCTCACATAGTACTTGCTCTCATTTGACGGTGCTCTCATTCTCACTTCACTAAAATTATTCAAGGAGCAGGTAAAACACCCTTCATTTTTTCTTCTATTTTCTCCACATTTTTTGTTTTCTCACTTCCCTTTCTTTTTTTTTTCAAAAACCCTATAATGACAAAATTAGGGGTATGCGAATTTGTTTTATGTTGTGGGAGATTTGAAGATATGGGATGATTTTTTTTCCTGTTCTGACATGCTTTTATCAGAGTTTGTTCATTTTATTTAAAAAAATTGAGTATTTGAACAAGCTCCTTTTGATATCTTTGAATTTGGGAAATTATGTTACAAATTAAACTATTAATTTTTTGTTAATGTTGTTGAGTACGTGTTCTTTTTTTATATCTTTGAATTTGGATTATATTGTACTTTTTATTATTATTTTGAATTGTCTTTAACATAATTTTTTGGAGTGAAATTTGTTTAAATTTAAATTACAGAAAGTTTGTATTTTTTTTTATTTAAAAAAAAATGTAATTAAATGAGCTAGTGAGCCAATCCGTTTACCCACCAACCCGTGGTGGGTCGGGCGGTGATATGATCATAGATGGGGCAACAATGAAGAGCTTTCAAAGTGACAAAAAGAATAAGAAAGAGAAGAATAGGTTTCCTTTGGGCGTGTATTTGCCTTTTGATTGCTTTCTCTTAGTTCTTGTGAATAATTGCTTATAAACTCTTCTTTCTCTTTAAGAACAAGCAATGTGGGACTATCCATGGCTTGATCTTAAAAAGAAGAGAAGAGAAAGTGAGCATTTTAGGCGTGTAGGAGTTAGTAACATAGCTAGTTTTTATGTTTTGAACTATAGGAGAACTAGTTGCCTTATAAATTCTTTGGAGTGGAGAGATTTGAGCAATGTGGGACTTAAAAGCCCCTAGAGGATGTGCAGCAGTTGCTGGATGGACTACACCCTCAAAAGTCCCACATCTCCTAGATCTAGCTTCCAAGCTCACTCCAAAGGCTATATAAGAAGGCTTAGGGGTCTCCTTTTGTACACACACCTTTGCATTGAATGAAATTTGAGTTGAATTGCAATCTTGCATTCTTCTTTGAGATAGAATTCTGTCTCTAAAGTCCCAAATTTGGGCAGGCCTTATCTTGCTCAAGCAAGTGGCGGTCCTCTTCATGATGCTTATCTTGGAAGCTTATTCAAGTGGCGCGTCTTCATTTCCTAAGTTTCCTTTCTCTAATCTTTTTCCATTTTAATTTCTCTTCCATTTCTTTGTATGTCATTTAGTATATTCTCTCTAGGTATGCACTTCCCCATCATGAATCATTAGATTGTTGTCTCCTTGTTTTGTGCCAAGTTTCTTGATTTTTTAGGTTCCATTTTCATCATTTGTCTTGTAGTTTTCATTCATTCTTTGGCTTCTACCATGTGTTGTCTTGATTTGGCTTCTTTGCATTGAGGGTGGATTGTACATCTTTCCATTTGCTTTGGACTTGAGTTGGTGCTCTCAAAGTGGACTTGTAAGACATTTTACTATCTTTAAAGAAGGGTGCTGCCCTTCCCTTGTTTTTTTTTTTTTGAGACACTTGCCGTGAGTTTTGAACCATTTCTTTGCCTTATTTGAGTGAAACCATAACCAGTTTTGGGCTGCGGCATTGCCGTGAATTTTCTGTGGTTCTAACTTGTTTTTTTGGTGTTAGTTTTTTGTGGTTGTTGCATTACCATGTCTGCAGGTTCCAGCCGTGCGTCATTTCATGGAGATAGCCCCCATGGAAGCCCTTCTAGCAAGTTTGATATGGTGAAGGCCTTCCAACAAATGCAACAACAACTTGATGCCATGAGCAAGCGGCTAGACTCGGAAACAAAGGCTAAAGGGAAGCAATCTCATGGTCATGAGCATGGTTCATCTAAGAAAAAGCAGGAAGACAAAGCTTTGGATCCAAACCTTGCAATGCCAAAGTTGTCTTTGCCAAGTTTCAAGGGAGACACCGATCCTAGTGTATTTTTAGATTGGATAGCTAAAGTAGAACAAGTTTTTAATTTGTATGATGTAGATGGATATTTGCGTGTAAAGTTAGCTACTTTAGCCTTAGAGGGATACGCCATGCAATGGCTAACTAGGATGAACATTACCAGGGGCTCACCCGCGAGCTCTTGGGAACATTTTCGGTGCTTGTTGTACCAGCGATTCGTACCCCCATACTACCATAGGGACCTCCTGATTAAGCTCCAACGGCTTACTCAGGGTAAACGAAGTGTGGAGGAATATGCGCGTGAGCTCGAAGTGCTCTTATACCATACTAACACTAATGAGACTGACCACGCAAAAATAGCTAGATTTATTAGCGGTCTCAATAGAAACATCCAAGATGTTGTAGAGCTCCATGATGATGAGGATTTAGATGTTGTGGTACATCGGGCTATGAAAGTAGAGAAACAAATTTTAAGAAAAGAGTCCTATCGCAACAAATTTTCCACTTCTTCAAAAGATAATTTTTACAAAACCTCATCATCAAGGGACAAAGAAAGGGATGTTTCTAGAGAGATTCCTCATAAATCTCGGCCATCTTCTACTAACCCCGCTCCTTCTTCTTCTAAACCTAAGTCCCCAACGCGACCTAGTCAAGTCAAATGTTTTAAGTGCTTAGGTCATGGTCACATTGCATCTGCATGCCCAAACAAGAGGACAATGTGCATTCAAGGAGAAGAGGTTGTCACCGATGACTCTCCTCCTTCTTCACCTTCACACACTTCTCACTCTTCTTCTTCCTCTAGTGAAGATGAGTACAAGGTTCCATTTGATGGCGACCTACTAGTTATAAGACGTCTCTTGGGCCAAGTCCACAAGGACTTTGACACAACTCAAAGAGAAAATATTTTTCACACTAGATGTCTTATAGCTAGGAAGGTTTGCTCCATGATCATAGACGGGGGAAGTTGCACTAATGTGGCTAGCACACGCGTAGTGGACAAGCTTAAGCTACCCACTATTGCGCATGCCAAGCCATATAAACTTCAATGGTTAAGTGAGGAGGGTGAAATCTTGGTCAATAAGCAAGTCCATATTTCCTTTTCTATTGGAAAGTATCAAGATGAGGTTCTTTGTGATGTTGTACCCATGGAAGCAACTCACATTTTATTAGGAAGACCATGGCAATTTGATAGAAATGTTCAACATGATGGTCTTACTAATAGAATGTCTTTTACTTACCAAGGGCGCAAGGTTGTCTTAAAACCTCTAACTCCAAAGGAAATACATGAGGACCACCTCATCATGAAGTCCAAGAGAGGTGAAGAAAAGGAGAAGGTCAAGCTTAATTGTCTCATTTCTCATAAAGGGGTCCTTCAAGATACAAAAGAGGAAAAAGAAACAAAAGAAAGGACAGAAAGAGAGGAGAGAGAAAAAGAAGAAAATGAGAGGAGAGAAAAAGAGGAGAAAGCAACAAAAGAAAAAGAAGAAATTGTGATAGAAAAGGAGAAGGAAAATGTCCTAGTCACAAAGGAAGTGTTACTAAAGGTACCTTCCACTCCCATCTTTCTACAGGATTCAAGCCATGACAGGGGAGTTTTTCCATCCTTCCACTTTTCTCCAATTATTAAGCTTTCTTCTTTTTCTAAAAACTTTTGTAAAACTATCCCACCTTTCTCATCTCTTTTTACCACTTCTTCACACACCATTTCCATCCCACATCTTGAGTTAATGTATTCTTTTTTACACTTAACTCAAGACAAAAATAAAAATTTTTCAAAAGAAGGAATTTTAGTTTTCAATAAGAAAATAAATCCAATTTCAAAAACCCATTCTTTAAATATTCCTTTTCAAAATACATTCTTTGGTAAACATCAATTCATTCACAAAATGTTTGATGTTTTTTGCAGGTTAATATTTGATCCAGGAGGAGTTCCTTTGGATTATAAACCAAATAAGTCACTAATCTCTCTTTGTTGCAGGTTTTTCAAGATTCGAGGTCGAATCCTCTCCAACCTGGGGGGGATGATATGATCATAGATGGGGCAACAATGAAGAGCTTTCAAAGTGACAAAAAGAATAAGAAAGAGAAGAATAGGTTTCCTTTGGGCGTGTATTTGCCTTTTGATTGCTTTCTCTTAGTTCTTGTGAATAATTGCTTATAAACTCTTCTTTCTCTTTAAGAACAAGCAATGTGGGACTATCCATGGCTTGATCTTAAAAAGAAGAGAAGAGAAAGTGAGCATTTTAGGCGTGTAGGAGTTAGTAACATAGCTAGTTTTTATGTTTTGAACTATAGGAGAACTAGTTGCCTTATAAACCCTTTGGAGTGGAGAGATTTGAGCAATGTGGGACTTAAAAGCCCCTAGAGGATGTGCAGCAGTTGCTGGATGGACTACACCCTCAAAAGTCCCACATCTCCTAGATCTAGCTTCCAAGCTCACTCCAAAGGCTATATAAGAAGGCTTAGGGGTCTCCTTTTGTACACACACCTTTGCATTGAATGAAATTTGAGTTGAATTGCAATCTTGCATTCTTCTTTGAGATAGAATTCTGTCTCTAAAGTCCCAAATTTGGGCAGGCCTTATCTTGCTCAAGCAAGTGGCGGTCCTCTTCATGATGCTTATCTTGGAAGCTTATTCAAGTGGCGCGTCTTCATTTCCTAAGTTTCCTTTCTCTAATCTTTTTCCATTTTAATTTCTCTTCCATTTCTTTGTATGTCATTTAGTATATTCTCTCTAGGTATGCACTTCCCCATCAGGCGGGGTTCAAGTTTTTCTGGCTCGCTAATAAATGAGCCGGGTTGGGTTGGCTCACTAAGTGACCAACCCGTGGTGGGCCGAGCCTGGTCGGGTCGGGTTACCCGTTTTGACAACTCTAGTTTGGGGAGTCCATCAAAACCCCAATCTTGATTGAAATCAGAGGATGAGACTGACACGGACGGTGATACTGAATGTATTGGTATAACTAAATGTAATGATATGACTAAATTCTTTTGATTTACAAACCTAGAGCTAGTCAAGCTTTGTAATTTTTATGTTACTTGCTTTTCATCTGTTTAATCTTTGTTCTTACTTTATTACCCAGTTTTCAAATACTGCTTTTAGTCTTTCGTAGAAGTCAGTTTAGTCATTTATACTTCTTGTGTCAGAAAAATTAAAATTAAAGAGTTCTTTTTCGATGGGTGGGGCCGTCGCTATTTTGAGTCCTTTTTACATGAGGTTAAATATGTTTTTAGTCCCTATACTTTGGGACGATTTTGGTTTTAGTCACTGTTTCAAATTAAGGTACAATTTAGTCATTCAACTTTAGAAAGCTCTTGTTTTAGTCATTTTTACCAATTTTTTTTTAACTTTATTTGATGTTTCAAGCACGTTTCATTATAGCATTTGGATTGTTTACACTGTTTGGCACATTTTTGCTTCAATGTTAACTGAGAAACGCGTTTGAAACAGCAAATAAAGTTAAAAACATTTGGTAAAAAGGACTAAAACTAGAGTTTTCTAAAGTTGAAGGACTAAATTGTACCTTAGTTTGAAAGAGGGACTAAAACCAAAATCGCCCCAGAGTATAGGGACTAAAAACATATTTAACCCCTTTACATGCAGACGTAAAAGTTAGAAAGTTTCCTTATACGGGTCTGCTGAAAATAGAGTCACAGCGGACGTATTAGCGCTCGTTTTCTTCTCTTGGGGGTTTTAAGTGAAACTTTATTCACATGATTTCTTGAAGTGGTAAAGAAGAGAAATAAAGATAGTGCACTGTAAGGCTTTGAGACGATGTCGTTCGACAATTGATAGGACTTTGATACGATGTCGTTTAAGGCTTTGTGGATTTTGTTCTTGGCTTTGATGTGATATTTTATTGTTTTGATTTTTGGATTATTAGAATAATAATTAAGTAATGTTCCGGTCTTCCTGTGGTGGAACTCCTTCTACACAATTTGTCGCTGTTGTCCGATCACTCCAAGTTCCCTTTTCTCCCTCTCTTGGTCCTTGGTTGAACGTCGAACCTTCTTCTATCCGGACCGACCGGGCACCTGCTAAAGGCACTCCGACGCTCAAGTCAGCAGACAGTCAAAGGGTAGAGATAAAAAGAGAAAGTAAATAGTGAGAGTAAATGAGCATTCAATGTAACCAACTACCTTTCACCTTTGACCTGTATTTATAGTTTCTGTCATGGGCCCGTGATTAGCAAGATCTTAATTACGGCCCAATCCCTGACCCTTCTTTCTTAATCGTGATTTACCTTAATCTAGTTTTAATGTTTTCTTCATCTTAACCGACTCGTGTGTTGCTCCGTCTACCTCGGACGAGCGAGCTTTCCAGTGTGCTTTGTCCTCACTGGCACACTTTCCGGGAAAACTTCCTGGAAGGTCACCCATCCTAGAATTACTCCAGGCTAAGCACGTTTAACCATGGAGTTCTTATGGGTTAAGCTACCGAAAAGAAAATGCATTTTGGTGATATGAGTAGCCAAATAAATTCCTTTAAGCTATCCTTCAACTGTATAGTCCCATACCTATATAGTCTCCAGATCCCTCTCATTCCGGTGTATGTTCGATTCGTCCATGTGCCCCTTCCACTGGAAGCCTGCCAGGAGCCGCTCCTTGTCCACCAGCGATCACTCCCCGCCCTCGTCAGTGCCCGGGTGTCACGCCGTTCGTCGCGTTCGGTTTCTAAGTGAAACAGCAACGGAACAGGGGGAGTGGCAAATATGCAGATCTTCGTGAAAACCCTTTGAAGGTCGCTATCCGCTGACGGGACTGGAGATCCCGTCTAGTCTTATGTTGAGATCACTTCCGGGCAGCCAGAATGATCCGCCCGGTCTTTACGGTGCCCAGTCCGTCACGTTCGGTCTCTAAGTGGAGCAACAGCAGAACAAGGGGTGGCAAATATGCAGATCTTCGTGAAAACCCTTTGAAGGTTGTTGTCCGTTGATCGGACCGGACGTCTGCATCCGGAATTACCCGTCCAGTCCTTATGGTAAACAGGCCCCCCAAGCCCTAGGTGGTGTAGTCACCGTAGGGTTTATAGAGATGACCGAGTTGGATGTGGAGTTGACACTTCGTTTTTTGTGAAGGTGCTTTGGGCGGGAAAAGACACGTAGCGCTTCCTCGGGAGTTGCCATTGCTGTGCAACTGTAACGTCATTCAATTTGAGCCGTTGGTCGTGATAACTTTGAACGGTGAAGATGCGCTTCAGTTTTTTGAAAAATTTTCTATAAATAGGGTTTTTTCGGGGAACCTCACTATCTTCTCCAATTTTTTCTTCTTCTCGATTTGTTTTCCCCCAGGTAATAAAATGGAATTTGTTGCTATTGAGTCGTCTTTGGAGCCGTCAGGTCGCGGCGGCGGTGTTGGCGTGGGTGGTGACGGCGGCGATGATGGTAGTCGTTATGAGGGTTCTTCGTCTATTGGTTCTGCTTTTGAGGACGCGTATTCTCCGGCGAGGCCTCCTCCATCGAGGGAAGTTCCTCCTTCTGAGGTTGTAGCTACCACCGACGGAGATGGCAGTGGTTCCCACGCACAGCCTCTCGCCATCGACGCTGACCGGATTTTCTATGGGGCCCCCCTTTTTTTGTTGCAAGGTGGGGTGGAAATTGAGTCAGTGCCTCTAGTTCCGGTTGGGAGTCTACCATCGGTCAGTGGCTACGATTGGGCCAGCTTCGATGTAAATACACAAGTTTCTACTCTCTAGCGCACAGGCCTCCGGGACTTTGTCAGCCGATCCTATCTAGTGAGGGACGAGGCTGATGCTCGGTTAATACGACTAGCGGTCGGTCGGGAGAACGAGCGCGTGTGCCATGGGAAGGGCACCAGTGTGGAGGATTTTTTCTTCGTTTATGCAACCTTATTCGAGCAGTTGCATATTCGGATTCCTTTCACCGAATTCCAAGCAAGTGTGCTTCGGACTTTGAACGTGGCCCCTACACAACTCCATCCGAACGCCTGGGCGGCGATTTAGTCGTTCGGTGTGATGTGTCTGGCGGCGGGTGTGATTCCCACTGTCCCCGCTTTCTTACATTATTTTGACGTCCGGCCTCCCTCGAAGGGGGGATGGGTTTCTCTATCTTCCGTGGCGGATCAGACGCTGTTCAAGCCGTATTCCAAATCCTACAAGAAATTTAAAGATCAATTTTTTAAGGTGGTCATCAACGAGACCGGGCGTCGTGATTTCTTCGACGAGGACGATTCTTCCCTCTTTCCTCTGTATTGGACAGAGAATCCAACAAACATGAAGGCCTTTATTAAGTACGACTTGGATATTGCCGATCTTTGCATCGTCCATGTCATCAATACTCTTCCAAGCCGCCTCCCCGCCCGCAACTTGGTCGAATGTCTTCCTTTCGAGGACTGTGGCCGGAGAGCACTCGGTATAGTATTAATTCAGTTTGCCGTTTATTGTTAAAGTGATGACTTAACTGAATTTTGTGGCTTCTTTTTCAGATATCATGGCTCTTCCAAATCCCCGTCAATCCAACTTCTTGATGGCTAGGAGGGGGTCTTCTGTCGCACCCTCAATTCCTAAAAGTGTCAGTCTCTCGCCCCCGAAGCGCCCTCTTCCAACCGCCCGGGTGACGGTTGCGGCCATTCGGCCTCCAACTGGTGAGCACATTCCTGAGGGCTTGCCTGTGAAGGAGAAGACAAACCAGCCGGTAGGTTCTCACCCTCCTACTAGGGAAGGTACCTCCATACCTCCCACAGTCACCATTCCTGCAAGAGCTGCTGCCAGCATGAATCCTCCTACCAACGCGACATCTCAGTCGGCTTCGGCAATAACACCCATGCCGGGTCGTAAGAGGAGAAGGTCTCGCAAAGAGGGGGATAAGTCATCCTCCAAGAAGAACCGCCGGGAAAATAACGAGCTGCCCGTCCTCCTTCTGGGTGGCGTGTTTAACACAGACTATAGCGTCGGTCGGCGTGTGGACTTCAATATCGAACCCGCCCAGCGTGCTATTTTGAAAACAATGCCAGGACCCGCTTTGCTAGATGCCATTTTTGAGATGTCCAGCCGCACCGCCTCGATGGTGGGCTACCTCCGAGAGTTTGGCGACCTCTGAGGTTTGGGTGACGTGAAGAAGGCCCTTCTACGCGAGTAAGAGAAAGTAGCGGCCCTCGAAGCGGACTTAGCGACCTTGCGCAACACCCGCGAGGAAGAAAAGAAACGGTCGGTCGAAGTTCAACAGGAGCTCACTGAAACTTCTGTCAAGCTTAAAGAGACGGCCGACCTATTAGAAAGGGCCCGCGCATTGAACTCTGACTTGACTGCGGAATGTACCCAACTGAAGGAGACGACCACTCAACAGAGGGAAGTTGAGAGGAGGCTCCAAGAGAGTACTGTTGAGCTGCAGACCAATCTTGATGCTGTCCGGATGGAGCTGAAAACCGCGCGGGAAAGAATCTCCTCCCTTAACACAAGTGTGGTAACGGAGCATGAGGATGGATTCTATAAAGCCCTGCGTCAGGCATCGATCCTTCTCGGGATAGAGAAACCTTTAAACCATGGTTTCGATCTCGAGAAAGATGTATATGATGGGGTATTGACTTATGTAGGCCCGCCGTCCACTCCGGAGATTGTGGGCGTCGAGACCGAGGTGAGGGTGGCTGAATCGACGATAGATCCGGAGGGTGCTGGGGGTGATAAAACTGATGCATAGTTTTTCTTTTTATATTGTATAGAGGGTGGATAAATGATTTTTGTATCGCTTAGCGGCCGGTAGATAAACAGTTTATAGCCGTTTACCTAGCCCTTCGTTCTTTTGGCATTTAACTTGTATTGAACATTTTCCCCTCGTTTTGGACTAATGAACTTAACTGTTTCTATTTCTCCTCTGCTCGAAGTGTTTGTTTCATCTATTTTATTATTTTTGTTAAGTCTGTCGAAGGATTGCGCTGCATAATTTATTCAAAATGGCTATTTAACGTCCGGGTGGTTGGTATATATTTCCTTAACGATTTTGCGTTTTTCCTTGAGTCGGGTCGATAAGACTGGGTTGTTTATCACTCAGTCAAGTTGACAGGACGGATTCATCAACTGGGTTTGCTTGTTTGGGGCGGCATGACATAGCCGTTCACCGCCCAATCAAGTTGAGAGGATAATTCCGTTCCTCAACTTGACTTACTTCAGTTGGGGTTGATTGGCCTATGCCTTTCACCGTCCGGTCAAGTTGACAGGATAGGTCCGTTCATCAACTTTGCTTAGTTTCAGGCAACCGAATAGTGCCGTTTATCGCCCGATCGGGTTGAGAGGATAATTTCGTTCCTCAACGTGATTTGTTGTGTTAGGAAGAATTGCTTGAGTCGATGGAATGTCAATTCATGGATGCGTCCTGCTATTTCATTAAAACTGTTTAATAAATACATGGAGAACAAACTTTAACTAAAATACATTTTTAAGTGCGACGCATTCTATGTGTTGGTGAGATGACGTCCGTCGAGCTTGGTGAGGCGATAAGCTTTGTTTCCGAGAACTTCAACGACTTTGAATGGTCCTTCCCATTTGGCTGCTAACTTTCCATGGGTGGTCGTCCAGCGTGCTTCACCCGTTTTTCTCCATACCAAATCCCCTTCTTGAAAGTTTCGAGGGCGGACCTTAGTATTGTATTTTCGTTCTACCATTCGTCGGCATGCTTCTACTCGGAGTACTGCTCGGTCCCGTCGTTCTTCTAGGGTATCGAGCTTGACTCTTAACTCCTGGTCATTCAGCTGAAGATCTTCCATGTTTCTCCATAGGGATGGCTCTCCCAGCTCAACCGACAACATTGCATCTGTTCCATATGTCAAATTGAAGGGAGTTTCCCCGGTTGTTCCGTGCGGTGTACATCTATATGCCCACAAAACTTCCGGGAGTTCCTCCACTCAGGCCCCTTTCTTCTCGCCCAATCGCCTTTTTAACTCAGCCACAATGGCTTTGTTCATTGCTTCCGCCTACCCATTTGTCTAGGGGTGTTCGACTGAGCTGGTGGCGTGCTTTATTCCTAACTCGTCAAAGAATTTCTCCAGTTTTTTATCGATGAATTGCCGGCCATTACCCGTGATGATCGTTCTCGGTAGTCCGAATCTGCAAATTAACCTCCAACAAAATTTCCGCACTTGGGTGGCTGTAATGGTAGCTAAGGGTTCGGCCTCTACCCACTTAGTGAAGTAATCAACAGCCACGAGGAGGAATTTTTTTCTGCGCTGGGCCGGGTGGGAATGGTCCGACAATATCCATCCCCCACTGAGCAAAAGGCCAAGGTGCCGTGATGGTGTGTAATGTGTGGGGCGGGGCATGTTTGTCATTAGCGTGGGCCTGGCACTTGAGGCATTTGCGAGTGAATGCCATGGCGTCTTGTTCCATCGACGGCCAGTAGTAGCCTGCACATAATATCTGTCCTTTAAGAGTTCGCCTGCCCGTGTGGAAATTGCAAATTCCATTATGTAGTTCATCCATTACATAGTGGGCTTCGCCCCCGGCCAGGCACTTAAGTAATGGGGTGGTGAATCCCCTTCGATACAGGTCATTTCCCACCAGCAGGAAACGAGCGATCTTCTTTGTTTCGGCTGACCGGAGAGTTTCACCTTCGTCTTGCCTTTTCATCAGTTCTCGGATCCCCTTACGCCAATCATTGGGGTTTTCAGCGGTTATTGCATGGCTTTCTATTGACGGTTGAAGCAAAACTTGCCGGATAATAGTAGTGAGTTGGCCTTTTTCTTTTCCTGTGCTTAACTTGGACATGTTGGCGTGAGTGTTCTGTTGCCGCGGTATATGTTGTATCTTTATTTGGTCGAATCCCTGAGCTAGGGCGGGAGCTTTGTGGTAGTATTGAAGGAGGTGGTCCTCTTTGACTTGGAAATCCCCATTCATTTGTCCGACCACCAGTTGTGAGTCCGTCTGGCAAACAAGTCTTCGAGCCCCCATGTCCTTGGCGAGTTCTAGTCCGGCTACCAAAGCCTCATATTCGGTTTGATTGTTGAAAATTTTGAATTTGAACACCAAAGAGTGGTCTAAAAGAAAACCATTAGGACCTTCTAGTACGATGCCAGCTCCACTTGCGGCTTGTCTAGATGCGCCATCAACATATAAGTTCCACTCTTCACCTCCCGTGAGGGGTAATTCGACTGCAAAGTCCGCCAGGTGCTGACCCTTCACCAATCCTCTCGGTTGGTAACAGATCCCAAATTCGGACAACTCTACAGCCCATCCTACCATGCGCCCGGCCAGATCGGGCTTTCTCAATATCTTTGATACTGGGTGGTCCATTCGTACCACCACCTGGTGACTTTGAAAATATGGCCTTAATTGTCGTGTCGCTATGAGGAGGGCCAATGCCACCTTTTCTACTTGTTGATAACGTTTTTCTGTGTCTTGGAGGCTTCTGCTCACGAAATAGAACAGGCGAGGGGAGGGTCGTTCTTGGAGTAGTACCGCACTTACAGCGGTGTCTGAAACCCTGAGATACACTTGTAGTTCTTCGCCTGGTGTAGGTCGACTCATGACGGGGGGGGGGTTCATGAGGATGGTTTTGACATCAAGGAACGCCCGTTCGCACTCGTCATCCCACTTGTCAACGGAGCTCTTCTTCATCTTCCTCAAAATCGGTCGAACGCGTTCAGCTAGCTTTGGTATGAACCGAGACAGGGCAGTTAGACGCCCTATCAATCTTTGGACCTCCTTCAGGTTGCTGGAACTTTGCATTTGCAACATGGCCTCGCATTTTTCAGGGTTGGCTTCTATGCCTCTTGAAGTAAGCATGAAGCCCAGGAATTTCCCTGCAGCCACGCCGAAAGTACACTTGGCGGGGTTCAGTCTCATCTTGTATCTCCTAACTTGCCCAAACACCTTTTTTAGATCTTCGAGGTGACCCTCCCCGTCGGATGATCTTACCACCATATTGTTCACGTACACGTCCATGCATCTGCCAATTTGGTTGGAGAAAATTCGGTCCATCAATCTTTGGTAGGTGGCCCCAACGTTTTTCAATCCGAACGGGATGACTTCGTAATAGTATTTTGCCTTTTCGGCGATGAACGCAATTTTGGAGATGTCCGGGGCATGCATGGGGATTTGATTGTACCCTGAATATGGATCTAAGAAGCTTAGCATTCGATGCCCGGACGCTCCATCCACCAAGGCATCGATACTAGGGAGGGCGTAAGAATCCTTTGGGCTGGCTTTGTTCAGGTCCGTATAATCGGTGCACATTCTCCACTTACCGTTCGCCTTCTTCACCATGACCATGTTGGCTAGCCAAGTGGTGTAGGTGATTTCTCGTATAAAGCCGACCCCTTTCAACTTCCTTACTTCCTCCTCCACCGCCCGACGCTTTTCCTCACCCATCCTTCTCTTCTTCTGAGCGACTGGTCGCGCGTCTTTGCAAAGGCTTAACTTGTGAGACATGATCGACGGATGTATTCCCGGCATATCGGCCGCAGTCCAAGCGAACAAATCTCGGTTTTTCCAGAGAGTAACGCGTAGTCGCTTTTTGATCTCAGGGTCTATCCCCTATGCTATGGAGGTGGTTTGACTGGCGTCTTTCCCTATTATCACTGGCACGGTTTCCCCCATCGGTTCTATACGGTCATCGGTATTGGTTCTGGGATCCAAATCGGCCATTGCCACTTCTGATCTGTCAACTTTCTTCCTTTCAGGTTCTTTGGGGTACAATTTCAATCCAGCTGCATAACATTCCCTGGCCGTCTTCTAATCCGCCCAGACGGTGCATATGGTTCCACGTCCAATGGGATATTTTAAAGTTAAATGAGGCGTGGATACTATTGCCCCGAAAAAATTTAAGCACGGTCATCCTAACAGGACATTGTATGATGCATTTGCCTCTACCAACAAGAATCTTACCTTCTTTTCCTCACTTTCTCGACCTGTGCCCAATCTCATGCGCAGGTCCAAGTAGCCTCGGGTGTCTACCCTTTCGCCGGCAAAACCTACCAATTGTTCATTATACGGCACTATCAGATCCTCTAATATATGCATCTGCTGAAACGTCTTCCAGTAGAGGATGTTGACCGAGCTTCCCTGGTCAACTAACACCTTGCTCACTCCATATCGGGCGATCTCCACGGTAATGACCATTAGGTCGTCCTATTCTAGGTCAGTAGCATGAAAATCTTTGTCTGAGAAGGTGATGGGTGGCATGGATCTCTTGGGCACATCAACAACATGTATCGAACGCAATGCGCAGATACTTCTTTTCCGAGCGGATGCGAACGGTCCTCCTCTGGCAAATCCCCCGGATATGGTGTTGATCATTCCTCTCAGGGGGCGACTTCCCCCACTATCTCTGCTTCTACTCCTGCTTGCCCTTTTATTATTTCTCGGACAATCATCATAGTGCCGTCCGGACCTGTTGTCATACCGCCGATCAGATCTCCTTTCCTCATATCTCGGGGGACTTCTTCGCCAGGGGCTATTCCTTCGTGGGCTTGCGATTATCACGGGGGACCTCTCTAGTCGACATTCTTTCACGTAGTTTCTCAAACGTCCGACTCGTATTAATTCTTCAATTTTGTCTCTGAGGGTCACATAGTCTTCACTGTCGTGGCCCATGTTTTGGTGATATAAGCAGTGTTTGCTGCTGTCGGCTCCTGAGGGAGTGGGACATTTTTGCGGTGTCTGTAAGATGTGTGCGCTGAGCGCTTCTTGCAGTATGCAGGCTCGGGGGGCATTCAATTGGGTATATTATTGGAAACGGGGACCTCGATTCCCCTCACGCGCCTTCATTGCACCCACCCGACCGCCTTGCCCTTCACGCTTGCTATCAGACTTTTCTGCCTTAGCCTCTTGCATTTCCTTCCGGTAACTTTGTTTCATTTCCTCAACGCGGACCTCATCTGCCGCCCGTTGGCGTAATTCTTCTATTGTTTTGGGGGGAGTCCGAGAGACGTTGTCCTTGAATGGTCCTGGCCTGAGGGCCGACATAACATACTGGAGCGCGAGCTCAATATTGAGGCCCCTTACTCTTCTCACCGTTTTCTGATACCGGTCCATAAATGTTTTCAGCGGTTCGTCTTTGCCTTGCCTTAAATTCATCAGATCGACCACCGTCACATTCTACGTGCTACAAGCAACGAACGGTTTTTTAAACATGTCTCCTAACCCTTTGAAATTTTCGGTGGAGTTATCTGGGAGCGAATCGAACCACTCAAGCGCCTTTCCTTCCAAGGATAGAGAGAACGCCCGACACCAAACTGCATCAATACCCATTCGAAAAATCATGGCGTTCTTGAACGATTTGATGTGTGCCTCAGGGTCGGTGGATCCATCATACATTTTGAACTGCGGTGGCACGATTTGTTCAGATATTTGTACGTCCATCAAAGCTTGGACAAAAGGTATGTGACGGTCGTTCCCCTTTGACTAGCACCAGGCTTTCTGCCTTTTCCTCCTTGCGTTCCTCTTTCTTTTCCTCTCGGCCGTGGGCACTACTGTGGGCTTCTTTCTCGTTTTCCTCCAGAGGGAGGGTCTTCTCTCCCCCTCTGTCATCCTCTCCGCCTCCGCTCGCCTTATTCTTCAAATGGGCCACAAATTCGGCCCTCACAGCTGTCATTTCTTCCTCATGTTTCTTTTGCATCTCCTTATGTCGTCTTTGCATCTCCTCCATCCTCTGCTCCAACGCCCGTATCACACCATTCGGATCTTCATTGCTCGTGTTTCTTGTGGTCACCATTGGTAATAATCCTCCGGCCTCACGGTGGGCGCCAAAATGTTCCGGTCTTCCTATGGTGGAACTCCTTCTACACAATTTGTCGCTGTCGTCCGGTCACTCCAAGTTCCCTTTTCTCCCTCTCTTGGTCCTCGGTTGAACGTCAAACCTTCTTCTATCCGGACCGACCGTGTACCTGCTAAAGGCACTCCGACGCTCAAGTCAGCAGACAGTCAAAGGGTAGAGATAGAAAGAGAAAGTAAATAGCAAGAGTAAATGAGCATTCAATGTAACCAACTACCTTTCACCTTTGACCTGTATTTATAGTTTTTGTCATGGACCTGTGATTAGAAAGATCTTAATTACGGCCCAATCCCTGGCCCATCTTTCTTAATCGTGCTTTACCTTAATCTAGTTTTAATGTTTTCTTCATCTTAACCGACTCGTGTGTTGCTCCGTCTACCTCGGACGAGTGAGCCACCGCCGAACGAATCCGACTCCGTCCGTTAACTGTGTCGTTCATCGCGTTCGGTTTCTAAGTGAAACAACAGCGGAACAAGGGAAGTGACAAATATGCAGATCTTCGTGAAAACCCTTTGAAGGTCGTTATCCGCTGACGGGACTAGACATCCTTTCCGGTCTTATGTTGAGATCACTTCCGGGCAGCCGGAATGATCCACCCGGTCTTTACGGTGCCCAGTCCGTCACGTTCGGTCTCTAAGTGTAGCAGCAGCAGAACAGGGGGTGGCAAATATGCAAATCTTCGTGAAAACTCTTTGAAGGTCGCTGTCCGTTGACCGAACCGGACGTCTGGTCATATGTTGATGTTATCTCCGGGCATCCGGAATTACCTGTCCGGTCCTTACGGTACAAGTAACATATTTTAATGTTCATTTAATCTAAGAGTAAAAGTGATTATAAAAATATAAATTTTTATATATTTTTTTAAAAATAAAAAATAAAAAAAATAATGTTAAATGAATATAAAAAATTATATTATGTTAAAGTATAATTTTTTTTATAAAAATAACGAAGTTTGTTTTACAATATTAGATATTGTAGGTGTTATAATAAGTACCCTAAATGAACAATAATTTTATTTATATGATGGTTTTTTATACAGTACTAGACACATGGTTCGTTTTTGGGTATAAACAATATTTTATTATTAATACCGGTTATGTTTTTACTTTTGTGGGCTAAAGAATTATTATATTATAGGTTTAATATCTCTTTTAGTTTCTCGAAAGAGAGAATGTTCAAATTGGTCTGCCCTTTTCAAAAAGTGGAAAAGGATTCGGGTTGTGAAAAAATGAGTTAAGTTAATTCTTTTTGCGCATAAAAAATGTAATGGTGCACCTGCTTCTTTGGTCAAAACTTAATGAGTTGTCTATTTTTTTCTCATACGTGGCACACTGAGATAATATAATATGTCAATTTTGAATTTTAAAAGCAAATTTTCTTGCCACATCAACTCCATCTTCCACCTCCAAAAACGTTAGAGCCACAAACCACCATTGTCAACACCTCAGACCACCGCTAAGGCTACTAGCTTCTTCCTCACAACCAGATCACATTTTCCTCCTCCATGTGCCACTACAATGAAACCAATAAACCACCATCATCTTCTCCGCCAAACTTTCGAAAAAACCCAAAAACAAAAAAGCGAGCTCCTCCACCAATCTTCTCCTTCGAAACCTGCAAGAAACCGCAGAGACCTAAAGAAACCCAAATTGAGCCTCATCCATAGCCACCGAGAATCTGCGAAAACCAAATTCCAGATGAACACACAGGACATGAAATTCAAAATTAGGAATCCTAATCGCGAGTTCATCGCAAATAAAAAACGTCCAACCCTCTCACGAAAATCACCCAACCAAGATTCGCCATCAGCGCATCAAACTCTTCGAACCTGCAAGCAAACCCTTCATCGCCAGTCTTCATTGTGCCATCAACATCTGCATCTTCTTCAACGTGGAGCAAGCAACCCCTTTTCTTTTAACCCTCTGTCAAAATATTTTTTAAAAAAATTAAATTTTACACGTCATTTAACCTCACACTACTACGCAATGACATAAACTGAACACGTCATTATATTTTGTCCAGGGGACAGTTGTATCGTTACATTTTTGATGCCGTAAGCAAAACGGATTAACTTAACCCGTTTTTTCATAACTTTGATGATTTCTACCTTTTTAAAAAAAAGTAGGATTACTTTGAACATTCTCCCCCTTTTGAGGGACCAAAAAAGGTATTAAGCCTATATTATACAAATTAAAGATTTTTATAATATACAAAAGTGAAATTGTGGTTTTAAGACAGTTTTACGATTCTTGTTTTGAATACTATAATATATTTATAAAGGTTTTAAGATTTTTTTTATAACATTTGCTATTTTGTTTTATTTGATATTATATATGGACAAGAATACAATGATATTGTAATATATTAATAAAATCCGTATGTGTCATTTTATTTTATTTCTTTGGAAATATTTGTGATTATAAGTTTTGTAACGTGTTTTAGTATAATTATGATGTTATGTTAATATATGATTATTTAAAAATATAGATGTATGTTTGTTTGCGTGGTAACTCGACCAAGGATAATTTTGAGTAATTATATTGTAAGTCAATTTTGTTCTTAAGAAAAATAATGAGAAGTATGTTTTGCAGAGACTATGAAAAAAGTAAGAGTGCTTCTCCTTGCACCTCACTTATTTCAGTCTACACCTTCTTTTATTTTTGCATTTCCAACTGTAGCCTTGTTAGAAATATTTTTATTTTTAAAATAAAGCTGCATCCAATAATAAAAAATGAAGCAATCCTTCCTCCTCCAGTGTGCTGCATGTCGCAAACTCTAGATTTGGAAACACTACATTTCTTTGTGGTTGATGTGCGAGTTGGGGATGCTTGGTCTACGGGTTTGGATGCTTACCTGGGGTTGGGGGTGTTGGATTTGGGGTTAAGATAATTGATCTGGGGTTGGGGGGTGTTGAACCTGAGATTCTGGGAGGAGATGTGAACCGCACTTGCGAGTAATATACAAACCGCACTTGGATTTGCGGATAAGCCTCGGCGCACTTCGATGTGCGGTTGCAAAGTACCGCAGTTGAGAAGTGCGGCTGGTTGCTTGCCAAAATTGAAACTGTGCTGAAGCTTTTATTTTGGTTGATTTTCTTCCTTTTGGTTTTCTTTTTTTTATCTATTTTCTACTTTATCTTTTTTTTGCGTTAGTATATTAACTTTAGCTTCTTTTTTTTTGTTTGATTTTCTTCTTGTTTTTTTTATTTGTTTCTAATATGTAATTTTTATCAAATTATTTATTTATTAAATAATAGATATTATGTGTTACTTTTTTATATATGGTATATGCTTTGATCATAGCATATCATAATAGCATTGTAACATATGTTATATATGGTTTAGTTAACATCATTAAAATGTATAAAACTATATAACCGCACTTTGAAGTTCGGCAGAGGCTAACCGCACTTCGAAGTTTGGCAGCCGCATTTTGAAATGTGACCCTTATAACGGGCTTTCGAATTGTGTACTAAAGACTCGGTTAATTTTTTTGAGCAGCTTTCTCCTCCCAGAATCAGCAGCAACACAGAATGATGACCACAACAATATAACTTCTTATAAACAAAGCTTAGTTAAACAAAGAAGGAACAAATCAATAAAACAAGAAAAAATAAATGGAACAGTGAAGAAAAGAGACATAGGTACATGCATAAGCACAAGTTGATAATATATAAATAGTGAAGAAATGAGATAACATACATGCAAGGGCAAATTTGTCCACTAGAAAGTGCAGGATGAAGTTAGTAAGGTGTAGAAAGGAACACTCAACGAAGAAAAATTGTATATTTCGTTTTGAGGCTTTCAAGAAGAGTAATGAGAGTTGTATTCTTTGTAGGACTCTCAAAACGAATAATGTGAAGTTATATACTTTATTGATGTTTGCATTAATTGTTGTGATGACATATTTTGAATCCTATTTATAATTAGTTTATTTGATGGATGGATTAATTTTAGATCTTGCATTTAATTTTTGATATTAAATAAAAATTTTGAAATTTTACTCAAGTTTAGTTATGATTTAAGTCATTTGGTAATATGTTAATGACATTTTAGATGAGGTGAAAACTGGAGTGTTATTTATAACATACTTTCTGCTTTTTACATTATATTTGACTCAAATAAAATTCAAAATTAGTTTTTTTTAATGTTTTTGTAAATGTTATTTTCTTTATTATAACAATTATGATTAATTTTTGAAAACCCGATCTAAAAAAGTTAAATTTTAAAATCCCGTGCATCGAGTCTATGTAGTATTCCAAACTTAAACTAAAACTATTATAGTTAGGGTTTTGCATCATCAGTTCATCCATGAAAATATGGTTTAAATATTCATGGGATAATTTAGTTTTTTTTGAGAAAATAGAAAAGAAAAAGAAAAGGAAGTTCTCCGAACCTACAAATATGACTGACTGCAAATGTGAAATAAAGTTATGTGGCAAGAGAACATGCATTATTCATATATCAAAATATAGATTAAAATGAAACTCACATAAGTAGCATCAATCCAAATGTGATAGTTGAACATATAACCTGTTCCACTTTTTCTTCTAATCAGTCAATCTTATACTTTGAAATTATTACTCACAGAATCTTAACACAACTCTTCTAACTTTATTATTAAATCATTTTTATATCCCTCTTCAAGCATATATGTGTATATATATATATATATATATATATATATATATATATTATAAACCTCAAATACTACGTACCCTATGCATCTAGCAATCGATGAAACTTTCATCCTAGATTGAATTTGTGAAGCGAATCCCCAATAAACTGCTCATTTTGTGCTGCAAATGAGAGAGAATATATTAGTCCTGTTGTAGAAAATTTGGACTGAAATTTTGTAACAAGATATTTTGCACTCTAATTTTTTAACTTTCTTTCTCATTATAATCTACACAAAACACTTTTGATATGAATCATCTTAAAGAAAGGTAGATTATATTTTGAAGAAAAAATGAAGATATATATTTAATATAAGCTAATTGAAAACATGAAGGACTTAGAGCTTATTTTAATGTTGAACCTCACTTCGTTCTAATACTGTTAAAACATATTTAATGTAATTTTGTTCAGACTGTTATACCTACACATTTGTATTGTTTATTAAAATCTAACAATTATATGCTGTCACATGAATAAAATACCATAGAAAATAAAGAAAAAAAAACGGGAGATTCTACCAATCAATCAAAATCAAAAGGAAGCAATTATCTATACCTAAGTTCAGGAAGATTGTATCTACTATTGAAAAGCTTAATTCTCATATAAGGATGCAATTAATCGTAAGAGGAAATCTAATCTATTATGAACACCTAGATTAACCATATGATCCACACACTGATGTTCTTTTTGTTATTAAACTTAAATTAGAAATTTATTTCTTGTCTGTTAGTATTCCTAGATAGTATTAATGGTTGTTGCTTAGTATTCCCTAGAATAATATTAATGGTTGTTGCTTAGTATTCCCTAGAATAGCATTAATGGTTTTAGGTGGCATAGGTATCATGAGTTATCTCTAGAATTGGAAAAGACAAAAACTTTTCATTTATCTCTAGCATGTGAAGAGACAAACCATTTCCTATAAATATTTGTATCCATTCATTTTGAAAAAATGCAGAAAGAAGAAAGTTGTTTATTTTGAAAAAGCTGCCAACCTCTTTGCCTTCTTGTTGCCAACAAATTGGCATCAGAGCGTGAGTGTAAGGTGAAAGAGAGAGGGAGAACGCCGTGGTGTGCGCTGGCAGAGAGAGAGAGAGCAGCAACTAAGAGTTTTGTGAGGTGTGTGAGTTGAGTGTAAACACCGAGAGAAATGGCAGGATTAACCAATGGCATCCCGTTACCCAAGTTGACGAAAGACGTTAACTATGACAACTGGAAGGTGCAGATAAAGGCTCTTCTCGGCTCCCAAGATAATTGGGACGTGGTCGAGACTGGTTATGAGGAACCGGCAAGCACAGACGGATATTCAAATGCCCAATTGAACGCGTTGAAGGCCATTCGAGCTAAAGACAAGGCGGCTTTGTATTTGTTATACCGAGCTGTTGACGAATCCGGCTTTGAGAAGATAGCAAATGCAAAATCTTCCAAAGTAGCATGGGATACACTCGAAAAGGCAAACAAAGGAGACGAACGAGTGAAGCAGGTCCGACTTCAAACCCTTAGGCGCGAGCTGGAAAACATGAGGATGAACGAGTCTGAAAACGTATCTGAGTTCATTACTCGGGTGGAGACCGTGGTGAACAAAATGAATCAAAATGGTGAGAATCTTTCATCGAACCAAGTTGTTGAAAAGATTCTAAGGTCATTGAGAGATGATTTCGAGAATATCGTATGCGCAATAGAGGAGTCCAAGGATCTATCAACGCTCACCATTGAAGAGCTTGCTGGGTCCCTGGAAGCACATGAGCAAAGACGGAAAAGCAAGAAGGGGGAGTCCCTTGAACAGGCTCTCCAGGCAAAGGCGACAATAAAAAAGGATAATGTGTTTTATGCTCAAAGTAGCAGAGGCCAAGGAAGAGGCAAAAGCCAAGGTGGTAGAGGAAGAGGAGAACGAAGAAATGAGCAAGTTGGCCAACAAAACTGCCATGGCCGAGGTCAGGCCCGAGGTGGTCGAGGTCAGACTCGGGGTGGTCGGACAAACACAAGCAACATTGAATGCTATAATTGTGGGAGGTATGGGCATCTTGCCAAGGATTGCTACTCGATAAAATGCTATAATTGCGGAAAGATGGGTCATATTTCCAAGGATTGTAGATCTGAGAAGAAAAATGAGGAGCCAACAAACTTCCTTGCCGAGAAAGAAGATGAAGGATTTTTGCTAGTGACAAATATTCCAGAAACCGAGGTCAAACCGAGCTGTTCCAATAATTCGGTTTGGTACTTGGACATTGGCGCAAGTAACCATATGTGTGGCGACGAGAGTCTATTCAAAGTACTTTCAAAGGTGGAATCCAGATTTGTTTCTTTTGGTGATGCTTCAAAAGTAACCGTCAAAGGTCAAGGAACAATATGGTATCAACAGGAAAAGGGGAGAATCGGAGAGATCAGAGATGTATACTATGTACCCGATCTCAAAAGCAACATACTGAGCATGGGACAGATAATAGAGAAGGGGTACTCAGTTCTGATGAAGGACCGAGAATTACAACTAAGAGATAAATTCGGGAGGTTCATCACCCAAGTAGAAATGAAGAAAAACCGCATGTACAAACTTGAGTTGAAAATAGTTCAAGACAAATGCATGCAACTTGATATGGAGGATGAAGCTATGAAGTGGCATTTGCGGTTCGGTCATCTTCACTTTGGAGGGTTGACCGAGTTGGTGAAAAAGGAGATGGTGCTCGGACTACCTAAAATGGAATTCGAAAAGAGGTTCTGTGAAAAATGTGTGATCGGAAAGCAAGCAAGGACTTCTTTCCCATGAAGTTCTGAGTACCGAGCAAAGAAGCAGCTTGAACTGATTCATACCGACTTATGTGGGCTAATAACTCCAGAATCATTTAGTGGTAAGAGATACTTCGTCTCTTTCATTGATGATTTCTCAAGGAAGACATGGGTTTATTTTTTGAAGGAGAAGTCAGAAGTGTTTGAAACTTTCAAGAAGTTCAAAGTGATGGTAGAGAAAGTGTCGCAACCGAAAAATCACGACGGGACGACGACGATCCAAAAAAAAAAGGAAACTCTTTTGAAAAAAGGAGATTTTGGAGTCGCCACCATAGTTTATTCTGGAAAACTATGGAAAAAACCATAAAAAAGGATAAGGCTTAGTCAATTGGAAAACCAGACTCAAGGTCCGGGAGTCGGTTACGTGTAGGGAAGGTATTAGCACCCTACACGCTTGCCCGAAGGCAGTACCTTTAATTAAAAACGCGAATTTGATGTGGTTTTGAAAAAGGTTTAATTTCCCCTAAAAAATTAAATTTAACGCTAAAGAAAACAAAAATATATTTTTTTTGTGTTTTTTGTGCCCGACAAGGATTGACCTTGCTCCTACGTATTCTCAGTAAGACTGAGAAATCAGGGTTACGTAGTTCTTTCTGAAAATTCGTTTGTTGTTTGAAGATGTTTTTAGTTTTTGAAGATTTTTATAAAAAGGGTGAAAAGGTCTTAGCGCGAGGCTGATGCGAATGATCGCACACACGCTTAAACCTTTAAAATATTTTATTATTTAAAATGGAGAAAAGATTTTAGCGCGAGGCTGATGCGAATGATCGCACACACGCTTAAACCTCCAAAATATTTTATCATTTAAAATGGAGAAGATATTTTAGCGCGAGGCTGATGCGAATGATCGCACACGCGCTTAAACCTTTAAAATATTTTATTATTTAAAATGGAGAAAAGATTTTAGCGCGAGGCTGATGCGAATGATCGCACACACGCTTAAACCTTTAAAATATTTTGTTATTTTGTAAAAGGGAAAAAGTCTTAGCGCGAGGCTAATGCGAATGATCGCACACACGCTTAAACCTTTAACATATTTTTTATTATTTTTATAAAAGAAATTTTATTTTTATATTTTTATATTTTTTATTTTTATTAACAAATGAATATAACAACACAAAATATTAAAACAAATAATAAAGCTAAATAAAAACAAAACAAATAAATAAAAAAAATCAAAGTCCAAGCCCAATAAGAATAGGGGTGTAGATATAAACCAGGGGCGTAACATAAAAGTTTGATATGGGCCCAAAGGCAGGGGTGCAGCTGTGAAGATTGGGGGGTGCCACTCGAAATCTTGGTCTGGGCCCAAAGACAGGGGTGTAGCTGTGAAGATTGGGGGTGCCACTCGAAATCTTGGTCTGGCCCAAACCTCCACTTACTTGTGTTTGCAGAAACGGGGGGTGTAAATAGGATTTATGTGTGGCGACAGGAAGAGAGAATGGGGCCCAGGGCCAGGCCCAAAGCCTTTTGCCCCTAAATCTGAACATTAGGGGTCTCTCACCACTTCACCATTTCATCCTATGTGCCCAATGCCAGAGACCTAGGGTCTCCTCCTCCAGAGACACCACCTCCATCGGCCACGACCACAACCAGCCTCCACCCAACCGGCCATCACAGTCCATCGTTCATGGTGTCGACACTCATCGTCGGAGCCATCGCCGGCCGCGGCGCTAAGCTCTCTTTCGCTGTGCATCTGCTTCGACTGGCGCGGCCACTCCTTCGTTTGGTCGGCCGAGGGTGTCGCCGGCAACGTCACCTGCACCACTACCCTTTCCCTCTTCGCGTGAGGTTCCTTCTTCTCCTCGCGCTGCACCCTCGCCTGCAAGAGGGAAACACTCTCGCTTTCATGTGCTGCGTGCAGAGCTTCCTCCATTGGCTGATAATTATGTGGCTCTACAGCGTTCGGTCTCTTGCCGCTGCAGCAAGCATTCGGTTGACGGCTGTCACCATGACCGTCCTCCCAACGACCATCCAATGTCGTCACAGATCAAGGAGCTATACCGTTACGTCCTTCCGTTACCAGTTTTGCAGACCGCACCTGTTTCAGTTGCCGACGGTGACACTCACTCAGGAATGACGCAACTCACTGAAGCCCCATCTTCGCACGTCTCAGCTCCAATTCCCTTCCTTCCTCATTACCTTTGATTGCCCTTTAGCAATTTAGATGTAGCCAAAGTAACTGTAAAAGTTTTTGGTGATTATGATGGGCCAATGATTTTGTCTTCTCTGTTTTTTGGGTTTTCTTTTCTAACTGGAAGATGAAGTTGAAATTGAATGGGAGAATCAGAGTCTGTTGAAGGTGAGGAATTGGGAATGAAAATGGAAAATATGATTGGGTGATGGAGGGGGTAGTGAGTCAATGTGTGGGTGATGAGATTTGATGGGGATGATGGAAGAATATGGATGGTTACGGGTTCTGATAGGATCTGTGAGTGAATGGTGGTGTGTGGATGGTGAGCTTTTCTGTTGGAGATAAGGAATTGGGAATGAAAATGGAATATATGGTTGGGTGACGGAGGGGGTTAGGTTGGATTGAGAATTGGTGAGTGAATGGTAGCATGAGAGTGATGTGTGTGAGTGTATGGGTCAAGGTGGATTCCCTGTTTGGTGGTGTTGCTTATTGAAGGATAAGGTTGGAATTGGGGTAGGAATCGAGATTCTCTTGTGTGGTGAGGGAAAAATCGTTTTGATGATGATGAAGTTCTTCCCTTGTAACGTGATGAGTGTCTCTCTGTGTGATCCAAGAATCTGTTTTTGGAGACCATTTTTCTGTTGAGCCTGTAGTGAATATTACGTGGATGA
The DNA here is from genome assembly GCA_036885675.1 of Vigna mungo. NCBI lineage: Eukaryota > Viridiplantae > Streptophyta > Magnoliopsida > Fabales > Fabaceae > Vigna > Vigna mungo. The sequence goes on along the minus strand of CP144697.1, from coordinate 33,340,379 downwards.
GTGATGGATGATGAGGCGTGGGGTGAGGCGAGTCCCTTGAATCAGTAGTGTGTGAATTGAGGGATCCGTTGGATTGAGAGTTGGTGTCTGCGTGAGGGAGGCGGCAATTCTGTTATGTCCCCTTTTTCATATCACCAAAAAAATCTTTTTTTCTTTTTTCATTCATTTTTCTTTTTTCATTCATTTTTCTTTTCTTTTTTTTTATTTTTTTTAGAAAATCAAATTAAATAATAAAAGCAAAAAGACTAAACAAATAGTAAATAAAAGGTAAAAATAACGGAACTAAAATAAAATAAAAAATAAAAATAAAAATAAGATAAAATGAAAACAAGATTTATTATTTAATTACCCGGACGAAATTGGGTGTTGACAGAAAGAAACAAACAAAGTCATCAAAACAATCCGATCTGACAGAGGAGGTGAGTTCACTTCTGCCGAGTTCAACAAATACTGCGAGGAACATGGAATCAGACGTTTCTTAACGGCTCCATATTCTCCACAACAAAACGGTGTAACAGAACGGAAGAACCGAACCATTCTCGACATGGTTCGATCTATGTTGAAAGGGAAGAATATGCCGAAGAAGTTTTGGGCAGAGGCAGTGCAATGCGCAGTCTATGTGCAAAATAGATGTCCACATGCAAAGTTGGGAGAGAAGACGCCTCAAGAGATTTGGAGTGGTGTGAAGCCGAATGTCTCTCATCTAAAGGTGTTCGGTAGCGTGGCCTATGGGCAAGTACCAAGTCAGCACAGGACAAAACTAGAAGATCGGAGCAAGAAGTACATATTTATCAGGTATGATAAAAATTCTAAAGCTTATAAACTGTTTGATCCTGTTAACAATAAAGTAGTGGTGAGCCGAGATGTTCACGTGGAGGAAACGAAGGAGTGGTGTTGGAATAACTCGGTCGAAAAAGAAACTAGCTCGGAGATTTTTGTACCCTCAACAACAACGACGACCGAGTCCTCAGATGAAGAAACCCAGCCACAACCTAGGATGAGGAGTCTACAGGAAATATACGACACTACAAATGAAGTTCATGTTGTATGTCTTCTGGCCGACTCTGAAAACTTGAGTTTTGAGAAAGTTGTCCAAGATGAAGGGACTGTTATCCGAGTTGATAACAAGTTGGTGATCGAGTTGGCAAAGAACCCAGTTAATCACAGAAGGAGAAAGTACATCGACGTTCGTTTTCATTTCATCCGAGAACAAGTAAGAGAAGGAAAGGTCAAGCTGGAGCATGTTGAAAGCCGAGCTCAAGCCGCAGACGTTTTTACTAAGCCACTGCCGACCATATTGCTGGAGAATTGCAAAAGGCTTATTGGAATGAGAAATGGAAAGAGTATTTAAGTTTAAGGGGGAGATTTGTTATTAAACTTAAATTAGAAATTTATTTCTTGTCTGTTAGTATTCTTAGATAGTATTAATGGTTGTTGCTTAGTATTCCCTAAAATAATATTAATGGTTGTTGCTTAGTATTCCCTAGAATAACATTAATGGTTTTAGGTGGCATAGGTATCATGAGTTATCTCTAGAATTGGAAAAGACAAAAACTTTTCATTTATCTCTAGCATGTGAAGAGACAAACCATTTCCTATAAATATTTGTATCCATTCATTTTGAAAAAATGCAGAAAGAAGAAAGTTGTTTATTTTGAAAAAGCTGCCAACCTCTTTGCCTTGTTGTTACCAACACTTTTGAACAAATATAAAGATTGACTTTTTTGTGGAGTTTTTAGCTGTGTCATCTATACTTATGTTGATAAATATAAATTGACATAAAAAGTTAATTTTAACTGTCATAAAATATATTTATTACAAGTGTCTTTTCAAACCAAACAAAAATTATACGATGATTAGAGAAAGAGATCCTAAAATTTGCAGTATGTGATCATGTGTTATCGAAGGTTTCTCCTTCTACCAGTATTGAGCGAGCAACCAAACACAAAAACTTGAGACTTAAGTTTATTGGGTTGTATCAGATTCTATGGAAGATAGGTTAGTTCCTCGACCACCTTATCTTGTCAGGTTGTACAGTGTATTTTATGTATCTCAGTTGAAAAAAATGAAGAAATACATTCCGACCAAACATGATTATAGATTTATAGTACTTGGTTTGAGGAGTTTTTTCTAATATGTCGTTTGAGAACAAGTCTTTCTTAATAAATATTATCTATATTATAACTTTTTCTTTATCTTGAGTAATACACAAATTATTTATAAGTATTTTGAGATGATTTTTTTTAACTATATGCATTAATTATAATTATCAAAATTAATAAACTCTGTTGTATGTCTTAATCATTACCATAAATATTCTGTTGTAATTTTTTAAGAGAATTCACATAACAATTTATTATTAAAATCAATCATCTACGTTTAAGTTTATTCAATATTATTTTCTCGTGAACTTAAATGTTTTTTTTATCTTTCATTTCAATCAATTTCTTGGCATTTTCGAACAAAGTGGTCGATAATGGTTTCTTGAACATATTTATATCTTTTGTTCGATTTTCAATATGTTCTAACTCCATATTTCCTTCTTTCACTTGTTCTTAGATGAAGTAAAATTGAACATCATATACTTGTTTCTCTCATGATTTACTAGGTTCTTCACCAATTCAGTGACCGACTTTTTGTCAATTCGGTTACAATTCCTTTTTCTTGCTTCATCTCCAGCTTACTTCCTAAGCCAAACAACATGACATACACTCCAAGATGCTGCAATCTACTTGACTTTGCAAGTTGACAACATTACAATAGGCTACTTCTTCGAAATACAGGTGAATATTGTTTTTCCCATGAGAAAATTGTATCCCGACGTGCTCTTTCGATCATCAACATCTCCACATTAGTCATTGTCCGAGTAGTCAATAAGTTGGTAATCACCTAACCTGGTATAAAATAGGCCGAGTGACATTTTTCCCTTCACATACCTTAGAATTTGTTTGAGTGCCTTCCAATAAGAATATCTTGACTCTTTCCATGTACTAACTTGTTATTCCAATCTGGTCTTGAATTTGCAAGATACCTAAGACTTCTAATCAAACATCGATACTTGCCTACATCAATTTATTCTCCTTCTTCATATACTTAGATAATTTTGTACCAAGTTCCATTAGGGCGGAAATCGAGTCACAACTTATCCTTTTGAATTTCTTCAACATTCCCTCGGTATACCTTACTTAGGACACGAAAATGCCTTTTTTGCCTTGAACAACTTCCAAACTGAAAAAGTACTTCATAAGACCTAGATTGATCATCTTGAATTCTTTCTTCATCACCTCTTTAAATTCTCCAACTAGCTTGATTTTGTTTCCCATGAAGATTTGATCATCAACATATAAGGCAATAAACTTCACATCTCCTCCATTCTTTTTTATGTGTTGAGCATGTTCATATGGACATTACTCATACCCATTCTTCTTAAAGTAAGTATCAATTCATTAATTCCATGCTCGAGGAACTTGTTTCAAGTCTTAAAGCGCATTCTTCAATCTCAACACTTTTTTCTCTTCTCCTCTTCGCATGTATCTGAGTGGTTTTTCAACACATACTTCTTCCTTCAAGACCTTGAGTGTTCTGAGTATAAGGTGCCTTCTTCTCCCTAATGGTTTCCTTTACTTGAGGTTCTTAATCGAGAGACTCCTCCTTCTTCTTTCTCCATTACTCATGTGCCTCAAATGACCCAACAAGTTCCACAAAGAGATTTGACAAGTCCTTGGATTCTTCAATGGCACATACTATATTCTCAAAGTCTTCGGTTAAAAACCTTAAGATTTTCTCCACTATTTCACTAGTAGTCAATGTTTCTCCATTCCTTCCTAGATGATTCACCATGGTCTCAACACGAGAGACATACTCGACAACTCCTTCAGCCTCTTTCATCATTATGCTTTTAGCTCGCTTCTGAGAGTTTGAAGCCTGACTTGCTTTACATGATTATCTCCTTTATAGGCCTCTACCTATATATCCCATGCTTCTTTTGAAGATTTAGCATTTGCTATCTTCTCAAAGCTAGACTCATTGACAACTTGGTTCAACACATACATGGTTGCTTTGTCCTTTACTCGTGATGCCCTCAACGGAGTAAGTTGGACAATCATCTATTCTTCAATGTCTGTTGGTTCTTGGTGTCCATTTTCAACTACTTCCCATACTTCTTAGGAACTAAACTCCAGTTATCATAGTTGACGCCTTTTGATAACTTAGGCAGGGAAATATTGTTTGCAAGGTTGCATTTCACTCAAACTTTCTAACTCTCTAACACTTTCTTAAGCACTTAGATACTCAACTCTGGTGCCAATTTGTTAAGAACCCATCCTTCTTGACAAACATTATTAGTATTATAACTTATTGTATTTTTACATTGAATAGTACATAGACTATTTATGGGAACTTTGACATAGTCTTTTAACTACATGCTTTGATTATAACTATCACAATTAATGAACTCTATTGTATACTTTAATCATTACGAGAAGTACTCATAACCTTTGTAATTTCTTAAAACAATTAACATAACAACTTATCATTAGATTCAACTAAGACCGATTCTTTATTTTCTAGTTTAGTGAAAAAGAGAAGCCACTAGGGAGGGAGTAGAGAGACCCATGGCAACAAGCTGAGTTTTTTACATCAGTGGTGAAGGGACTTTACAATCAATTTGCTTGGCACAAGGTACATGTTTTATTTTAGGTTCAATTTTTGAAAGTGACACTCTTTTTGTTCGGTTTGTGTCTTGAGCAGATGTGTGAGAGATGCAAAGCGATGGTGTCTATAACAACATTTAAAATAAATTTATGTAGAAATTCTTTGATATTATCTTTTCCAAAATCATATTTTTAATTTATAGATTAGATATACTTTTATTTGAAAATGTTCAAACATAATTTTAAAAAAGTAATGGAAACTGAGAATAAACACTAGAGGTTCAAACAGAAATCAAGAAATTATTTGAATCAATACCTGTTATCCTTTGAGCAATCTATTGGCAATGTTTAGTTCAACCATTACAAGTATATAGTCTATGAGTCTGTTCAAGAATCTCATATAAGCAATTCTCCATGCTTGCCAAAGTAGCATTGGCCCTAAAAAGCCCCAAAAGCCAGCAAAGAATCCTAGACCCAAGCTCGTGTATAATGCTGTATAGAAAACTGAATTGTCATCTTCACTATCAATAACTGGTTCTTGAGGTTTCTGTATTGTCTCGTCTCCGGGACAACTTTTGTTAAGTTGCTCACCACAAAGATGAATATTTCCTTCAAAACTAGAGGCACCAAAGGTTTCAAAATGTCTCCCCCGAGGGATTCTTTCACTAAGATTATTGTATGATAGATCTAACACACCAAGACTATCAATGTTGGGAAGAGTAGAAGGAATATTGCCAGACAAATTATTTCTGGATAAGTCAAGGAATTCTAGCAAATTTAAATTCCCAATATAAGAAGGAATTTCTCCATTTAAGTTGTTTCTTGATAAATTCATAGAAACCAATCCAAGTAAGTATCCAATCTCGTTGGGTATTGTACCCGTCAACTTATTACTTGAGAGATCAATACTATTTAGAAGAACATCAGGATTCCAAAACACAAAATCATTACCTTTCCACATGAGCAGCACGTTAAAGTCATAAATATTATTATAGTTAAATTCATCAGATGAAATTTTTCGTTCCCTTAAAATTTGTCTTGTAATTAGGTTTCTTTCCTTCATTGCCGTGAAATTGCTCAGACACGTTGGGATTCCACCAGATAAGTGGTTCGTTGAAAGATCCAAAAGATGAATTTTCCCCAAATAACAAATTTCGACAGGAACACTTCCAGTGAAGCGATTTAGTCTCATGGTCAAGATTTTCAACTCTTGTAGATTTTCTCCAATCCATGAGGGTATTCGACCAGACAACAAATTTCGACTCATGTCAAATATAATCAAACTAGCACAACTCTTCAGTGTGGAAGGTAGTTCTCCAGTTAGATTATTGTTTCGGAAGACCAAAGCTTCCAAATTAACAAGACTGCCCATAGACTGTGGAATCTCCCCTGATAATTTATTATTGCTCAAATCAAGAAATTTTAACGAATTTAGATGTTCCCAACAGTCGGGAAGTTCTCCATTTATTTGATTATTTGACAAATCCAAAGTGCGGATATTTGTAGTTCCTATTTTTCCACACAAAAAGGAACTTAAATCCGAAATATTATTGTTCGAAAGATCTAATGCATCAATCTGTGACAAAAAGGCCGGAATTTCACCTTCAAGCTGATTTGAATTTAGGATGAAAGCAATTGGTAAATAATCATTATGAAGCTTGATTGGTAAATTTGGAATTCTACCTTTGAGACTGTTGTAAGAAATATTCATGTCACTTATAAATTGTAACTTGTTCCAAAACCATTCTGGTATAAAGTCATCAATCCCAGCATCAGAAAGATCTAGAAAGGTTAATTGAGTTTGAGTACGCAACCAACTTGGGAAACTTGGGCCTAACTTGCAAGAAGCTAGTCCTAAACGATCTAACTGGAAAGGTGGAATCCAGGTGTTAGCAAACTTTAGAGATAATGAGTTGTCGGTTAAGTCCAAGAATACCAACTTTGACAAGTTTGTGAGATGCAATTCGTTGATATCACCCTTCAAGTAATTTTGCTCTAGGGAAAGATGTTCCAACTCATAAAGCAACCAATGCTTTTTGGTATTCCTCCAGTTAACTGATTGTTGGAAAGTAGTAAATTCCTTAAAGATGTAAAGAGTGAAAGATTAGGTAGCATTCCAGTAATCCGGTTAAAAGATAAATCTAGACTTTGAAAGTTGCAGAATGAAGAATTTTGAATGAAGGTAGAAAGTTCCCCACTCAGGTTGTTGTCACTAAGGCGTAATTGTTGCAAAGTGTATATATTCCCAAGAGAAGATGGAATGTCACCTTGTAGTTTGTTAAAAGAGAGGTCAAGATGTTCAAGAGAGGTAATCACTTCCCCAAATCCACTCGGAATGGGAGTTTCTAACAAGTTATCCCGAAGAGAAAGACCTCGAAGATTGGCAGTGTGGTTGAAAATCCAATGAAATATAGCCGTTGATTTTAATAGATTATCGGATAGCTCAAGAGTGAAAAGAGAAGAAAGAGACATTTTAATGGAAGCAGGCGGCACAAGAAAGCTTCGGTCAGTAAGGCTGCAATTATTCAGATAAAGTTCTTGTAGTTTGGAGCTGAAGTTGAACAGATACTGAAATATTGATGAAGTCAAAGCATTATCAGAGAGATCAAGGATAGTAAGAGATGTGGAAAAGTTGGAATGAGAACGAAACAAAGATGAAAAATCATCATCAGAAAGATTGCAATTAACTAGCCTCAACTCCCTTAAGTTTGGTAGAAACTCATTGATCATATGACAAGAGGAGCCAAAATCAGGCTGCGACCTCAAGCTAAGCGTTCTTAACGAAGAGAGAGAATACAGCCACTTTGCATCATTAATTTTAAGGTTACCTAGTATGAGAGTGTGCAACAGAGGAAGATTTCCAACCTGGAAAGGTATAGCTCCAGAAAATGAATTTTGATCAAGATCAAGATACCTCAAGCGTGAGAGATTTCCGAGTTGATAGGGGATTTTTCCTTGGAGAATATTGCGACTTAGATCCAGATATCGTAATCTTGTAAGCTTCCCAAGTTGAGAAGGGATTGTTTCACAAAGATCAGTTTGTTTAAGATCAAGATACTTCAACTTTGAGAGATTTTCCAGTTGAGAAAGGATTGCTCCATTGAAAGAATTTCCTTGAAGATCAACATACTCCAACTTTGAGAGATTCCCCAAACAAAATACGCATACGATAGATTAAGATATCTTAAGTTTTTGAAGGAGCCCATTTGCTCTGGGATTGGAGTGCTACTACTGTCAAAATTATAACTGAGATCCAAATATTCCATATTTTGCAAGTGAGTCAATGAAGTAAGATTCATTGGACCAACCAAATAATGCATTTTTGAACCACGAAGATCAAGTAATTGTACATGACCTGTTCTACTGTTGCACTGAATGCCTTTCCATTTGCAGCAATCAGTTGTATTGCCATCATCCCTCCATGTTGACAGAATGCCAAAGAGATCTATGAGGCCATGTTTGAAGTTGAGGAGTGCTTCTCTCTCTCTCTGTCAATGCATTTAACTTCTGAACTCTGTGATGGCGAGATGAATCCAAGACTGAATACCTTCGGAAGCAAAAGGCACACTGAGATTGCAAAAAATATATTCACTAAGTGACCTGCCATTTCGAAATTCTGGATATGAAATTTTGACTTGTTATGAATGTTGAAAGCAGAGCATGTAAGAACCAAGAAGTAATAAGAAAGTGCAGATGCAATTACTTATTTTAATTTTATGGTTTTAATTAGAATTAATAATCAGTAAGAAAGTTTAAGACGTAAAACATCCTTAATTACGATGGCACTTTAAGAGACTTCATTTTATCATCATAAGTATAAAATCTAATTTATTTACTAAAAATTATTCATTATAAGTTTCAATTATATAAAAAAAAAATATTTCTCCTGTATAAAATAAAATACTAGTTTATGAAAAAAAGAATGAAGAATTTCATCTATGTTCAGGATTTTGGCTTTTGCTTAGTTGTATTGAATTATTAGTCGTGGAAGGAAAATAATCGTGGAAAGTCTTAGGTGTATTACTTTTCCACACATGAAAATGACTGATACATCATCTTTAATTGTTATCAAGTCTTCTAAAATATCAAACAAAACATAAAGTTGTCAAAATGGGTAACCGGGTCCGACCCGGCCTGGCCCACTACGGGTTGGTCACTTAGTGAGCCAATCCAACTCGACTCATTTATTAGTGAGCCAGAAAAATTCGAACCTGGTCTGACCTATCACAGGTTGGTGGGTAAATGGGTTAGCTCAGTGGCTCACTTAATTACAATTTTTTTTAAATAAAAAAATTACAAATTTTCTATAATTCAAATCTAAACAAATTTCTCTTCTAAATTCCACTCCCAATATGGGTGTTTAATTATTTTTGAAAATAGAAAAATTAAATAATTTTTTCAAACAAAAAAATAAATAAATATCTTTTTATAAAATTAAAATTAAATTTTAATAAAATAAAATCAGGTAGGTGGGTTGGTGGACCAACCCGGTCCAGCACAGGTTCAATCCACATGAGCCGGGTTGAAATCTAACCCGCATAAAAAAAATACAATTTTTTCAAATCAAACCCGACCCGAACCCGTGGTGGACCAGATTGACCCACAAGTTATGACCCATTTAACAGCTCTAGCAAAACAAAAGATAAGCCTACCGTACCCTGCTTCCTTTCAGCCAAAAAAAAACAAAAAATAAATTTTATTCATAATATTGCCATATTATATGAAACTAAAACGTATAATTAAAATAATTTATTTATGAATTTAAATACAGAAAGATTAACAAAAAAACTAAATGTATCAATAAAAATATTTTATCGACAAAAAAATCAAATTTATACAAAAATATTATTTAAATGTATCTAGTTTTCTAATTAAATATATAGATAAATACTTTGACAAAAAAATTAATAAAAAATTTATAAATAAACTAGTATGTATATGTATTAGAAACATAGATTTTAAGCTACTTTAACATTATGTTTTATAAGCTAATTTAATAGGAACTTTAATTAAAAATTGTAAATAAAGTAGGGTCCGTAACAATTCTCAAGTTCCTGTAATCTTTCAGAACCCATAAATTTAGTAGCTAGTGGGATCCAGGTGACGCTGCAGTGTGTCTTAATTTCATAAAGTGGAGAGCCAGCTGAGTGGACTCATCGGTTTTTAGAGGTGGTATTTAAAGTGGGATTTCAAAACCGGTGTCATTTTTCTCTGCATGCACTCTTCTTCTTCTAATTCCTGAAACTCATTTTCTCTTCCTTCTCTCTAAACTTCTCCATCTTCTCTTTACAAATTCTCACCCTTTCTTTCTTCTGATCGCCAATCAGCCTCTGATTAAGCATTCCTGGCGTCGAGAGCTTTAGTTTGCATTGGACAAGTTGTTGTTCTAAGTCTAGTGAGTTAAATCTCTTCGCCATCCTTAAGGTTTCCATACATGCAACATTGTTTCAGCTTGCATGTGGTTACCCAAGTCTTTGCTTGATTTTATTTTTGTTTCCTGACGATAGGGTAGATCTTCCTTCACCAATCCGAACATGTAGGACTCTTAGAATTTGGTTTCCATCTCTGTACCATTGTGAGAGCTTAGTATTTCTGGATTTAGAGGTAAGGGAAGCTTATATAATGTAGTTATGTTTATCTGTTTTGAATCGGTGGATGCTTGAATGATAGATTGATGAATTGGTTGATATTGTGATGTTGCATGTTTGAATGATGGTGTTTGATGAATTGGTTGATCTAACGATAATGCATGTTTGTTTGAATGAATTAATGTAAGGTAAGTGATCAAGAACTGGGTAGAAATAGGGGTATTCTTAACTCTGTTAAATTCTGCAGAAGTCTGTAATTGTGACCGAGGGTCATTTAGGACTGTTTGGTTTTCCTTTATTACGTACGGTCTTGACTGAATTCTCTTGCGCTGGAAATTTCAGTTGATGACCGATCGATCTTCTATTGGTTAATGTTGAATGTTCGGTTCAGTAAGGTTATATTGATTTTCTTACGAGTTAGTTAGTCAAGATAATTCAAAATAAGTTAAGTTAGTTTCATTATTGGTTTTATCGTGTATGCAAAGAGTGCTAGGCATATTATTAATAATACTTCTTTAAATGAGTGTTCGATCTTGTACTGACACTCGATCTCTTGAAGAGCGTTCGGTCTGTACCAACACTCGGTCTTTTGAAGAGAACTTCATCCCTGTATAAAGTGTTCGGCCTTAGCTCTAAGTGCTTGGCCAAAGCTCCAAAGTGGTCGGCCTAAGCTTAAATTGCTTGGCCTGAGGAATAATTAGTATGTTAAGTATTTATGTATTTGGCTCCAACTGGATCCATCATGTTACTCGACCGTTCGGTCATGATTCTTGAGTTAATGGTATTCTTAATGTGCGGTCATATTCAATTATAGGGAGTATTCCCCCGTTTGGTATTGTACAGAGATATTGTAATCTCTTCTGTTCGGTTATGTTCATCTATAGGGAACTAGTATTTTCGTCGGTTTTGTTCTTATGAAAAGATAATTCTTTCTATTCAGTTCTTTTGATTATGATGATTGTTTTATGATATCGGTTAACTTTACTGAGATGTATCATGGATGAGGAAGTATGTTGATAGTATATTTCAAGTTGGTATGGAAGAGAATTCCAAGGAGGAATGTCTTAGTGAATGGTAAAGTGTGAACATGGTTGAGTTAAGTTGTCGTTTATCCTGATATTCCGTGATTACTCCTCTTCATCTAGAGTAGGGTAACTCATGCGTGGAAATGGCAAGAGGTCCTTTAGCCTTAGGGTACAATTGTGCAGAGGTAAGCTTCACTGGACTAACCTCGGGTGCCAACTGTTGAGGGCATCCCAGCTAGGTTCCACTTGGGTGCACAAATGTCGTAACTACATGGTTCATACAGTATATATGATTGATGTTGATTGGTAAAGTATGAATATGGTCAGCTTCGTATTGGTGTTCATCCTGATATTCTAATGCTTACCAGAGAGGGTAATGCATGTGGTGAGAATGGCAGGAGGCTCTAGCCTGTGCGGTGTGTACAACCTTGCCCTAAGGTGTTTTAACGGGCTAACCTCGTGTGGCAAGCTCAAGATTATCCATGTTGCGGTAATACTGATGGTTTATTCCAGGTTACCACCCACGGGTGCAAGAACGACCATAGCTACATATTCATACAGTCGGCACAGTCAATGTTGAGTAGTCAAGAATTATGTGTTTTTACGTTCGGTCTTCAACTGTGATACTTGTATGGTGAATGTTTGACTAGATATGCAGTTTAACTCATTTAATTTTTTTGTTTAAATAATATGGTTGAATTGATTAATTAAATTACATAAGCTTACCCTTATTTCCTGTCTTGTTCCGATGTTCCGTTCGGTCATTCTCTTCACTGCGATGATCACCTGTGAGTGTGAGCAGAGTGTGCTGGGGTTGTTATGGAGCGTTCGTTGGATGGAGAAGAGCCTTTCTAATAAAGTAAGATCGTTCGGTCTTCTTTTCCCTTTTACTAGAGTGGTACCATTCGGTCTAACACGTTGAATGTATGACCGTTTGGTTTGTACTTGAAATAATATCAGCTTAGGATTTCAGTAAAGTTTTAAATTTATGGTTATTTTTGGATAAGTGTAAATTAGCTTTATTGTCCCTGTAACTGTTCTATTGTATTATAAATGTAAGAACTCTTAAGTATAGTTTAAGGCTATATTTTTAGGATGTTACATTATGTTAGGAATCAGGTTTGTGACACCCGAGCACTGACGAGGGCGGGGAATGATCGCCATTGCAAGAGGCATGGAGTGCAAGAGGCACAGACAAGGAGTGGCTCCTGGTAGGCTTCTAGTGGAAGGGACACATGGACGAATCGAACATACACCGGAATGAGAGGGATGGGACTATATAGTTGAAGAAAGGAATTGATTTGGCTACTCATGTCGACAAATGCATTTGCTTTCCGGTAACCTAACCCATAAAAACTCCATGGTTAAGTGTGCTTAGCCTAGAGTAATTTGAGGATGGGTGACCTTCTGGGAAGTTTTCAGGGAAAGTGTGTGAGTGAGGATAAAGCACACTAAAAAGCCTCGTGTTGATGTGTGGGGGCAGTCAACAGTCTCTATAAGTTGTCGGGGCGTTACAAATGGTATTAGAGCTTATCCTCTCCCAGTACGGTGTGGTTCGTGGACGAACCAAGGGCAAGCTGGTGGGCATGTGACACTCGGGCACTGACGAGGGCAGGGAGTGATCGCCGGTGCAAGAGGCATGGAGTGCAAGAGGCACGGACAAGGAGTGGCTCCTGGTAGGCTTCTAGTGGAAGGGACACATGGACGAATCGAAGATACACCAAAATGAGAGGGATGAGACTATACAGTTGAAGGAAGGAATTGATTTGGCTACTCATGTCAACAAATGCATTTGCTTTTCGGTAACCTAACCCATAAGAACGTCATGGTTAAGCGTGCTTAGCCTAGAGTAATTTAGGGATGGGTGACCTTCTGAAAAGTTTTCCCGGAAAGTGTGTGAGTGAGGACAAAGCACATTAAAAAGCCTCGTGTTGATGTGTGGGGGCAGCAACAGTCTCTGTAAGTTGTCGGGGCATTACAAGGTTGGCTTCGTTTTACACCAAGAGGGGGGGTGAATTGGTGTTAGTTCAAAAATAAAATCTTTTCGCAATCTTGATATGAAAATTCAGAGCTTTTGATCTTTCCTTGAAATGCAAGTAATGAAAAATGTAATACAGCGGAAAAACGTAGTTGACTGTCACACAAGTATATTCGACTGAAATAAAGAGTGCAGAGATAGAGAAAATCAAACACTGGTTTTCATACTAGTTCGGCCAAGAATGTCTATATCCAGTGTCCTTCCACCCTTGGAAGCAAATGCACTATAATGGTTGCGGTTTTTACAACAAGGAATTTATAGAAGCACCATGCAAAAATATAAATCTCCTCTCTAACCCAAAACCAAATATAGCTGCACACACAAAACCAGAATTGCAGCAAGAATCCCCTCTTTTGCAATCTGAACCCACGACGAACAATCCTCAACGTGTAACCAGCACTCTTCACAGGATGCCAAGCCTATCACAGGTTGCCAAGCCTATCACATCAGACTTCACAGGTTGCCAAGCCTTCAGTCGAATACAGCAGTCTTCACAAGATGTCAAGCCTATCAAGATCAAACCAAAAACACCTTCTTTGTGCAGATGTTGATCAAACAGTGTGCGCAATTGACTCCTCAATCTGAATCTCTCTCAAGAAAGATCACCACGGTCTTCTTGGAGAATTCTTGGAGCTTCAAAAACTGAGAATCTACTCTGAAACAGGACAATGAAAGTGTTAGATCACAAAAGTCTCAAGAGCAATTCGTGCTCTGACAATTTATAGTTTTCCTGTCATTCTTAGTCAAATAGCCTACTAATACAGTCGACTGTATTAAAACAGTTATAACAGGAAGTCAACACAAAGGCTTCTCAGTCAACCAAATCAGTGCACATTCATGACAGTTGACCCAGTCAGTCAATCCTAACTAACTTTTGAAAATATAGCCGTTGGAGCAAGTAGGCATAACAAAATTCCAAAAATAACAGCAGTACAGTCGAATATGTGTTCCACACTGTTGACTGACACTTTGAAAAACACTTTGAAATTCTTTTCATCTCAAAATCTCATCAAGCACATGCTCACAAAATCTGTGCAAAGATTTTAGCATAGTCGAATACATTATCAGTGTAGTCTATTGAACTAAACCTTTGTCACAACAAATATAAGTTCATAAAAGTGCTTGAGATCTTTTCTTTAGAAATGTGCAGAAATACTCAAAATCATTTTATCACACATTTCAATACAAGCATGTTCCAAGCATATAACACATAATCATTCATAGGAACACACATTGCAAAATAACAAGACATGTTCAACAAAAGGCATATTTCATAACAGTTTGGTATATCAACTGAACATGTAATATTGGAACATATGTATTGTTATTAAGCATTGTGTTATCATCATAAAAAACCAGTTCAATATAGAGTTTGTGTTGTCAACAATCTCAACACATTAATGGTATCAGAGCAGTTTGTTCTTAGGATAACCTATGGTTATGGGTTTGTCATGTCTTTCCTGTGGAAAGATGAGTCTAAATGGTATGTTATACCATTTCCTCCAAGTCTAGATGGTCAATTTTAAGTAATAAGTAAACATTTTGAGAACAGAGAATGTCTTGATAGAAGTAATGAGGGTGCACACTCATAACTTTTACCAAAGATGTTATCTTTTTTCAATTCTGATCATAACTTAGAACTTTTCTATTAATCCTATTGGCACACCGTTCGATTTCATAGAAACTGTTCGTTCTTACACAGATCCCTTGTGACCGAACGTTCTTTATTCGTTACTGTTTGGTCCGATGAAATCCACCTTAATTCTAACCATGCTGTCTCAGCTTCACTGTACTCGACTTATGTTTGGCTCCTTCTATAAAATGTTTGATCTTATATTAGTTTATTTATGATCGAACTTCCTTTTATTTGTTACCGTTCGATCATTACTGTCAAACTTTCATTATGACTCATCTATGCTGATTCGGCTTTTGGCTGTACTCAATGTTCGGTTTATATAGTGTTCTTATTTCCTCTAAGTTAGACCATTGATTCTTTATCCCTGCGTATTTAGAAGATGACATATAGGTCTCCTTCTCCCTTACCTACAAGTATGGAAGTATCTAACTCCACGAGGTTGATGGAATCAATAATCATGGCTATGCAACAACAGAACGTCGCATTAAATACAACAGAATACTTTGGCTCTTCAACAGTTGGAGACCGCTTGGATTTCAACAGAAACAACTCAAAAGCATTACGTGGATTTTTCGAAGAATGGAATTGCAATTGGATCATCTTTTTCTTCTACTATCCATCAGCAAGAATGGAGCTTAGAGGGTTTCCTACAACATCGTCTGGATAAGTTCACCAGAAAGTGTAGTCCACATGAGGCCGACCAGTAGTTCAGAGATAAGGAAAGTATTTTCAATACTAAGAAGTGTCCAGACAAGAGCAAGTTCACTTATTATGAGTATTTGCTGACTGGGGAAGCAAACCATTGGTAGAGTAGTATGAGGATGTTGTTGGAAGGAAGTGGTACACCTATCTCTGGGAAAGTATTTAAGCAAAAATTTTATGTCGAGTATTTCCCTAACAGCGTTCAGTTTGCAAAGGGAGTGGAGTTTCTGGAATTGGTTCAAGGAAACAAGTCCGTGTTCGAGTATGCCGCTCGGTTCAAGCATCTTTCGAGATTTTATACTTTGGCAATGAATGAAGAATGAGAATTGCTTTTCATGGAAGTTATTTCAAGTTAGTAGTGTAAACCGCTCGGTGTATTGGTATAGATCTAACAGTTCCATAGGGACATTAGGGACGAATTTCATGAAGAGGTGCTCGATTTACCTCTTCAACATGAAGTTACATTTTCTTTTGATCAGGTGCCCGGTACTGTACCAGTATCAGTAACCCTTAAGGAACGACTTCAACAGAGTTGGTAGATTTAAAGAACAAAATTTTGAGGAATTACTAGAGGAATGGTCTTTCAGAATCTAACGTTTTGACTTAGAGTACACCAGTTTTAGACTAAGAAAGATGAGTCCGAGTGAAGTCGGAGGAACATCTGAGGGCAGTGTTCGACGTGTGAGAAGAAAAGAATTATGGGCGAAATTGTTCAAGGATGAATTCTAGAATGAATGAAGTACAAATTCAAAAACTTGTGTTGGCGATGATAATCGGTAAGTTGGGCTAAATCGAGAGTTTGAGGGACTTAATACTACGCGTACGGATTAAAACCGAATGGTATTGGATGTCGTGGCTTAGTGATAGGAAGCGAACGGTTCAGCAAGGTTCATGATAAGCAGCCGCCAAATGTCGAATATCAAATTTTTAGAAACCGGTCGGTAGTAAACACAAGAAGAATTCATGTTGGAAACGAACGATATTTTGAGAATTCAGAAACAGGAATCATTTTAGTAGTCGGGTCTAAAAGCAAATGTCGCTCGCTTTTTGTGTTCTTGTATACCTGTCAAAAGGTGAAGGTAATGCATCAGAGACTAAACGAAAATAGGATATTATTATCAAGGACTTCATCACACGTTCCGTCAAAAGAGCATAATGCTATTGGATTATTGTGGACAGGTTAACAAGAGTAGTTATTGTTTGGTCATTAGCTGGAGAAGCCAATGTCAAAGATTATTGTAACTCTACATCAGATTTTTTGTTTAGACTTGTCTATTATTTTAGATCGTTCGGTCTTGCTTGATGATCGTACGGTCATTTGTTTGTTTTTCTAGATTGGCTTGTCGTTCGGTTCTTTGTTTTTTTTGGTTCAATGTTCAGCCTTGCTATTTTGTTGCCGCTGTTTGAGTTGGCTATATATTGTAGTCAACTTCTGCATTTTATATACAATCTCAAAATATTCAGGTCACTCACTTTCTGTATTTTCTTTCTTGATTTTTTCTTCTCTGAGTTTTCTGGTTCTCTGTTTCACGCTCGAACCCAACAAGAGAAGTGGTGTGGATGCTTGGAGTACCGTCTAACAACAGTCAGACAGGGATTCCAGGTTCGTCTCTCGATTTTTGCAAACAAGGCAGAGCGAGAGGAGCAACCAGTTGAAGTTTTGATCAGCTTAGTCATTCCCATACGAACGGTTCAGTCTCTACTCAATCTTAGATTAATTGACAATCCTTTCTGCCCTATTTAACAATTATCTACATTATATGTACTTAAAATATTTTCATTCACTATTTAAGTATATTTTTGGCCTCCTTGTTTAAGCATTACCATTCGGTCATTGAGTTCAGAATTTTCATTCAAACCCTCATCTTCCATCACCAGTTGGTCCTGTTAAATCCCTGGCAAGTGTACCAGATCGTTATCAAGTAATATAATTGGTAAGCCCAATATCGTTCTCCCAAAGGACTCAAAGGCCTACTCTTTCATGTAAACTAATCGCTTAAGACTTGAGAAAAGAATTAAAGTTAAGTTTGGAATGCAAAGAAAAAAAACTAAACATGCAAATGCAATTGATTCAATTGGCAAGGAAAAACTATGAATGAATGGAGTTGTTGGGGTTTACATGTTCATCTTATCCACTCTCATCTATCTACTCTTCTTATTTAATTCACATGTTTATCTAATTGCATGCAAACTTTATTGGTCTACCCTTAACCCTATTCCTTAGCGAAAAGAGCCTATTATTAATTATCGGCTTGCTATCCCTAGCCTCCCCTAATAATTAATAATGCATAGTAAACGAAAGCAAAATACTATTGATCGTCCTACCCCTATCCCTAGGCGTTATTAACATAATCAAGGAATTTCCCACCAGTTCATGACATTATCGTACGTTCCCATATCAGTAAAGACAAACAACTTTTACTGAATGAGTTAAACAATAAAAGCATTAAGAATAGATGAGAACCCAACAATTCATAAACAAGTATATGACAAGCGTATGAAATAAATAAGAATTTAAATAAATGGGAGTTTCAAAAGATTACATTGTTCCCCAACAACAAAGGGTTTAGTTCACCATGGTCATGGTGAAACTTGATGAATATAATGAAAAGAATGGAAAAGCAAACCCTAGATTGGATAAAAAGGAGCCTAAGCATCCAAGAAATCTTCTCCAAGGAGTGTAAGGTAGGTCTAGACGTCTCCCTCTGCCAAAGAATATGTTTTCAAGTCGCATTGGTGCTATATATAGGCCCAAAAGATAACAGAAAGATCTCAGAATCCGCAGTATAAAAACTGACAACCGCATGGGCGCCAAAGTTGGTCGCTCAGCGGTTTGCCTCAAGCCGCTTTGAAGGTTGAGCGGTTAGTTTTGCCGTTGAGTGGTTTCCCTCTAATCGCTCTGAGTGCTCAGCGGTCCATTCTGGCGTTCAGCGGCATACTTGACCCTTCTTTTCATCATTTTTCTCTTTCTTTCATGGGTCTAAGTCCTCCTTACTTCACTTCCATCTTTAATTCACCTTAAAACCCTGCAAAACAATGTAAAAACAAGCACAATATCTCTAAAACCAACTTTTGACTCTCCTATGACTCAACTAACTGTTTTGCTTGATTTGAAGCTCATTCTAAGCCATAAAGGGTGTGAATGTCAGAACTTCCATCTTACAAGTTTTAATTTTCGAGGACCAAAACTTTTTGTAGTTGGGGGGAATGTCAGAACTCATAAATTCAGTAGCTAGTGGGATCCAGGTTGCGCTGCAGTGTGTCTTAATTTCATAAAGTGGAGAGCATGTGGCAGTAGCTGAGTGGACCGATCGTTTTTTGGAGGTGGTATTTAAAGTGGGATTTCAAAACCGGTGCCATTTTTCTCTGCATGCACTCTTCTTCTAATTCCTGAAACTCATTTTCTCCTTCTTCTCTTTAAACTTCTTCATCTTCTCTCTACAAATTCTCACCCTTTCTTTCCTCTGATCACCAATCAGCCTCTGATTAGGCATTCTTGTCATCAAGAGCTTTAGTTTGCACCAGACAAGTGGATGTTCTAAGTCTGGTGAGTTAAATCTCTTCGTCCTCCTTAGGGTTTCGATACATGCAACACTGTTTCGGCTTGCATGTGGTTACCCAAGTCTTTGCTTGATTTTGTTTTTGTTTCCTGATGATAGGGTGGATCTTGCTTCACCAATCTGAACGTGTAGGACTCTTAGAATTTGGTTTCCATCTCTGTACCACTGTTAGAGCTTAATATTTCTGGATTTAGAGGTAAGAGAAGCTTATATAATTTAGTTATGTTTATCTGTTTTGAATCGGTGGATGCTTGAATGATATTAGGTTGATGAATTGGTTGATATTGTGATGTTGTATGTTTGAATGATGGTGTTTTAAGAATTGGTTGATCTGATGATAATGCATGTTTATTTGAATGTATTAATGTTTGGTAAGTGATCAAGAACTAGGTAGAAATAGGGGTATTCTTAACTCTGTTAAATTCTGCAAAAGTCTGTAATTGTGACGGAGGGTCATTTAGGACCGTTCGGTTTTCCTTTATTACGTACGGTCTTGACTGAATTCTCTTCCGCTGGAAGTTTCAGTTGATGATCGATCGATCTTCTATTGGTTAATGTTGAACGTTCGGTTCAGTAAGGTTATAATGATTTTCTTACGAGTTAGTTAGTCAAGATAATTCAAAATAAGTTAAGTTAGTTTCATTATTGGTTTTGTCGTGTATGCAAAGAGTGCTAGGCATATTATTACTAATACTTCTTTAAATGAGTGTTCGGTCGTGTACTGACACTCGATCTCTTGAAGACCGTTCGGACTGTACTAACGCTCAGTCTTTTGAAGAGAACTTCATTCCTGTATAAAGTATTCAATTCATCATTAGCAAATGTATATCATATGAACTAATTAATTAAATATATGTCACAGGAAAAAAGAAGCAAAGCACAACAAACAAGTGCTCAAAACAAAACCCCCACCTATTATCTCGTGGTGGGTATAGGAAGCTTGAGGAGAAACTAATGAAGCAAAAGGCAGATGCTAGACCACTATCTCAGGGTGGTAGCCCCCCTCAGCCTCCTTCTCCACCTTCTCGACATGAGAAATGGAAGTTGGCTCGTTTGAAACGATCGGGCACCTACTCTTCTAACACTACACGTGAAATTTCTGAAAGAATTGTAAATTACCACTGTTCCTAAAATAATAATAATAATTTCATTATACATACTACATAGAACATTTTAAAGAATAATGGTGTTTTGTAATATTACAGGACTCCTTGGTTGAGCAGAGCTACCAAGGTCAATTCACTCTAGAAGGTCGCCAGGATATTCTTACCGCTACGATTGGATGACCTGAGCACCATGGACGTGTACGTGCTGCTGGTCCTGGAGTAGGAATTCGAGATTATTTTGGGAGCTCTTCTCGTCAGCTTTCATATGCATACAACGAAGAACAAAGAGAAAGGCTGACGCAAGAGATCACAAAAAAGGTTCGAGCCGACCTTACGGACGAGATCACAAAAAAGGTTAGATCAGAGCTCAGGGCTGAATTGTATAGTGAGTTCAGCTCCATGTTCCAATAGCAGTTTGAGACCTATGGCATGCGCCCGGTGCCATCTCCTGTACAGGAACAGGAACATGTTGTGCCTCCCACAAGTAAACTTAATAAACATTTATGTGCAATTTTTTCTATCTTTTGTATAATCTAACATTTATTATGACAGAGAGAAGTGGGAAAGGAAGTTGTTCAGCACCAGCCATCCCAGGTGATGACATGGACGATGTTAGTCCATGTCTGCTATACATTTTAGACGATATCGAGACGGTCCTGGTAGCTCGTGGAACAATGTTTAAGGCAGCGACTGTTGTTCATGGTATGTAGCTATCAGAGGACGAGGTGAAGGTCTTAGTGGACGAAATCATAGTACCAGATGCTGAAGTTCCTCTGTCCACAAATGAGATTTTCACTATGGCACATGCATTCAAGTCCTTTATCGTTTGGCCTAAACATTTGGTTGGTTCAGTGTCTGACCCCCCGGTATGGAATTCTACTTTACACTTCTCAATTTAAAGTTTACATGTTATTGATGTCAAAACTTATCTTATTTTTCCATGTAACAACAAACGCAAGTACAGGAGAAGGATCCTCTATCTGAGGATGATCCTTTTGGTTCATTGCATCTACTTGCTGACATCCTTGAAGATAAGCCTTTGGAGGTTGAATATGATGCTAATGTATTTGGGACAGGCTCTGAGATCCCATTATACCTTCATAGCCAAGATGTCAGAGAGCTTGCGTCGAGAACACAAGAGTTGAATATTTCAATTATTCAACTATGGATGTTGTAAGTCTATGAGCAATTATTTATATACAAAATTGATTTCTATATCCTGTATCCTTATATCAAAGTTAATTTTTTATTTCAGGTATATGTCTGAGGTCAGTAACAAGTTGGGGTGCTGTGATGATTATGGATTCATTGATCCCCAATCCATTCATGAATCAAATGATTTTGATCAGATCAACAAACATCTCATAAAAAGTATTGCAAGCGGCAAGAAAATATATTTTTTGCCTTATATATCCGGGTAAGTGAACTTTGTTACGTTATTATGAATTTAATATATGTCATTTTAATATGTGATTTTAATATATAATAGTTAAGTTATTATGAATTTCAGACGCCATTGGCAGCTTCTTGTTATGTCTATACAGGAGAGCTATGCTTTGTGGTTCTGCTCATTGCACAGGCCTCCTCCCACACATCTCAGACAAGCAGTTGATTGGTAAGAACCTAAATGTTTGGATTTTCTTTGTTATATAACTGAATGCTAAAACCTTTTTTTATATATAGTTCTATTCCAGCAAGTACGATGATGATTGGGAGATCAACTGTTAACAGTAAAAAGCTTGCATGGATTTCTCTCAAGGTTTGACATATGCTAAAGCCATACTTTGTTATAGTTGTTTTGTTTTAATGTTTTTCACTAACTATTTACAACTGTGATGATATATTGTAGTGTAATAGACAGAACGGGTCATATGAGTGCGGATACTGTGTAATGTATTGGATGACACACATTGTTCGTTCCCATATCACAAGAGGCTGGGAAACGGTAATATTTAACTTTAACAAATTTTGATTTTTTCCAAAATTTAGAATTCATATACACTAGTTAATATCAATTGTCTTGCGCAGAGGTTCAAGACAACTACACCAGTTCCTGAGAAGCCACAATCGTTCATGAGGAAAGTTGTTGCAAAGTATATAGTTAGATTATATAATAGTTCTTAGTTACTAGATTTAAACATTGCATTCGATTAAATTGTATTTTATTAGACTTTGTACTTTATTTGATGTTAAAATACATTTAAACATGTGTTTGATCTGTTGAAAATGAATTTGAACGTGTATTTGATATGCAGGTCTGTTTTTGTGGTAGTGGATCATAGAAACATACCTGCTATTTTAAAAAACTGCAAGAGAATATGCCGCGGTTGTTACCAAAACCACGGTAGAAAGTGGGAGCATATGTCGCGGTTGTGGTAGCAACCGCGGTAGAAATTTGATCGTTTTTTTTTTCAAAAAAGACTTTTGGCCGCGGTTAAGGCATGCACCGTGGTCTATTCCTGGGTATTTTACCGCGGTTCGAATCGCGGCCTATAGTGCAACAAATTTGTTTTTTAAAAAAGGAGGGGTTTTGGCTGCAGTTCCTACTACAACTGCGGTCTATTCTAAGAACTTTTGACCGCGGTTACAACTGCGGCCTATAGTCACTGACTTTTTACCGCGGTTGTATATTTCGCGGTTGTGTTCATCCTGATATTCTAATGCTCACCAGAGAGGGTGATGCATGTGGTGAGAATGGCAGGAGGTTCTAGCCTGGGCGGTGTGTACAACCTTGACCTAAGGTGTTTTAACGGGTTAACCTCGTGTGGCAAACTCAAGGGTTATCCATGTTGCGGTAATACTGATGGTTTATTCTAGGTTACCACCCACGGGTGCAAGAACGACCATAGCTACATATTCATACAGTCTGGATAGTTAGTGTTGAGTAGTATGGAATTATGTGGTTTTACGTTCGGTCTTCAACTGTGATACTTGTATGGTGAATGTTTGACTAGATATGCAGTTTCACTCATTTAATGTTTTTGTTTAAATAATATGGTTGAATTGATTAATTAAATTACATAAACTTACCCTTATTTCTTGTCTTGTTCCGATGTTCTGTTCGGTCGTTCTCTTCACTGCGATGATCACCTGTGGGTGTGAGGAGAGTGTGCTAGGGTTGTTATGGAGCGTGCGTTGGATGGAGAAGAGTCTTCCTAATAGAGTAAGACCGTTCGGTCTTGTTTGTCTTTTTACTAGAGTGGTACCGTTCGGTCTATCATGTTGAATGTATGACCGTTCGGTTTGTACTTGAAATAATATCAGCTTAGGATTTCTGTAAAGTTTTAAATTTATGGTTACTTTTGGATAAGTGTAAATTAGCTTTATTTTTCCTATAATTATTCTATTGTATTATAAATGTAAGAACTTTAAGTATAATTTAAGGCTATATTTTTGGGATGTTACATACTCAATTTCCAAACATATCAAATTTCACTTATTGACTATCTTTCCAAAGATAACTATTGTTTGCATTGATAGAGTAGTTTGGTTAATATGATATTGTTTTGATGAAAATAATTGTAATGAGATCTGAGAATTTAAATGAAAAAGAAATAATTAAATTTCTACCAGACCACAAGCTTCCACTGTCAACTTCACAAAAAGGGTTACATCATATAAAAAGCACTTATGTGCAGCAAGTCTTCTTAGCAAGACTTTCATCAATTTCAATAAATACATTATTAGTTGTGGAATACCAATAGCAAGTCTTCTAATAGTAAATTATGGGTTAAACAATTAAAATGCTCAATCACATGGGAAAACTGCCTTTACCGCATTAATTTTCCATAAAGATGGGTCGGATAAGTTGACTCATACTATCTAATCGCTACTAACTTTCGTAAATATAAATATAAAAAATATCTTATACAGTATAGATCTCTAATGTACTTTTCTTCTAACCATATCTTTAATTCTATATATATTTTACGATTTCTTTTAATTTGTTATCCATTTTTATCATGTTAAATTTTGTTTCAATGATTTTTCATATAAATTATTCTTATTTTATTCACGTAAATGTAATTTTTAATAAAAATATTTTATTTACTATAATATAATAATATATTGTTATAAATATTTTTTTTAACATCTAACATAGATTAAAATTCAGAAAATGTTTATAATTTAATGTTGGGAATCTTACTTTCCTTTTCAGGATTTAAAAAGTGAATTTAATATCTGAGAGCTAAAATAAAAGAAAGAGTTAAACTTCCACCAAAAGCACAGGCTTCAATTGTGAACTTGAGCAAGAGTGTTACATCGTATAGAACCATATACACCTAATTAACAATACAATTAAGATAGAATGAAACATATTTATATTTATTTGAGAAACTTAAAAAAAATGATCACAAAAAAATATAATTTTATAATATTTAAAAAAATAAAAATATATAGAGTCAAATAAATATAAAAAATTTATGTATGTAAAAGTATTATTTTTCTTCTTGGCAAAAAGTTTTCGTCAATTTCAATCAAAACATTGTTGAATTTTCAAGTTTTCTAATCCAAAAGATGGGTACGAAAAACATCAAAACATTATTAGTTGTGGAAAACCTGCCTTCACCATAATAATTTTCCATACTTTGGTTGGCTCAGTTGACCGATACATCTTTTCCATAATAACATTGAGGTTGTAAATTGTTAAAGAACAATAGGGACTGAAAGCTGAAGCAACTAATATGTGATGGCAGGGGATGGACCCAAATAATTCTGAAAACATACGAAAAATCAATGTACTGAGATATCACTTAACTTTTTATTACGTAGGAAAGGATAAATGGGTGTTAATAAAAAGTAGTATTAGTAAGGAAAATGTTTCTTTAAGACAACGGGATTTTGACAACGACATGTGTCGTTCTATCATTTGTTGTCAAAAATGAATTTATAAAAAGTTTAAAAAACTTTTTGAAGGGCGTTTTTGGAAGAAGAAATTTGGGAAAAGTTGTTTGTGCCTTCAAAATCTTACGAAACACTCTGCTTTCTTTCTCTCCCAGCCATTACGAAGCGAAAGCCCTTCATCTCTATCGAACCTTTGTCTCTCAAGCTCTGTTTGCCACCGAAGTGGTGTTTCTTCACCGTTTATCGTTGGTGGTTGTTTGCAGGTATTGTGTGGAGGAAGGCCTTTGTATTTGTCCGCATACGCTTTGTCTCTCTCTCACAACCCTAACAAACGGGAAACCCTTCAAAGCTATCTAACCTTTCTCTCTTAATCTATCTCCGCCTCCGAAGTCAACTTTGTTCACCGTTGGTCGTTGTTTGCAAGTCTTGTGTGGAGGTGTGTCTGCATTGAAGTGTTACGAGGAAGTGTCGATAGGGGAGACCCAAAGGAGAACCAACTTAAAGTTTTCAAAAGACTGTCATAAGTAATACAAAATACGACATAATACATTAAAAAGTTTGAAAAACACTACAGTAAGGAATGTTGGGGAGCCACTATGTAATTTGTGGGGAGCACGCATGAGGTTTTGGTACCAAATTTTTTCTGGCATTGGTAATCGCTTAAAGTATCCTTGTAAGCGATTACAACAGCACCTGGGTTGTGCCATTGCTTAAAGAAGTCACATCCCACCCTACCCAGACCTCTTCTTGGTCTTCCCTTAACAGAGACATTCACCCTATGGCAATCAGGCTGAACCAGGATTAAAAACTTTGAAAAACACTACAGTAAGGCATGTTGGGGAGCCACTATGTAATTTGTGGGGAGCACGCATGAAGTTTTGCTACAAAATCTTTTCTGGCACTGGGAATCGCTTACAGTGTCCTTGTAAGCGATTACAGCAACACCTGGGTTGTGTCATTGCTTACCTGTGCCTCTATACCAAAATTCCAATGCTGCTCCCTGGCTCTGGTAGAGGGGCTCCCTAGTGTGTGGTGGGTACTGATGTGGTTAGAATTTAATTTATGAATTTGAGATTGATAGTTGTTTTTTAGGACCAACAACTGGTTAGGGGTTTGTAAGAGTGTTTTATCCAAGTGCATGTGTGAGGAAGAGGGACTTTGTCACTTATGTGTCTGTGTAAGCGATTACAGACAGACTGTAATTGCTTACCTGTGCCTCTGTACCAAAAGTCCAACGTTGCTCCTTAACTCTAGTAGAGGGGCTCCCCAGTGTGTGGTTGGTACTGACTTGGTTAGAATTTAATTTATGAATTTAAGATTAATGGTTGTTTTTTAGGACCAACAACTGGTTAGGCGTTTGTAAGAGTGTTTTATCCAAGTGCATCTGTGAGGAAGAGGGACTTTGTCACTTATGTGCATGTGTAAGCGATTACAGTGCCTCTGTACAAAAAGTCCAACGCTGCTCCCTGGCTCTGGTAGAGGGGCTCCCTAGTGTGTGGTGGGTACTGACTTGGTTACAATTTAATTTATGAATTTGAGATTAATTGTTGTTTTTGAGGACCAACAACTGGTTAGAGGTTTGTAAGAGTGTTTTATCCAAGTGCATGTGTAAGGAAGATGGACTTTGTCACTTATGTGCCTGTGTAAGCAATTACAGTGCCTTTGTACCAAAAGTCCAACGCTGCTCCCTGGCTCTAGTAGAGGGGCTCCCCAGTGCGTGGTGGGTACTGACTTGGTTAGAATTTAATTTATGAATTTGAGATTAATGGTTGTTTTTGAGGACCAACAACTGGTTAGGGTTTGTAAGAGTGTTTTATCCAAGTGCATGTGTGAGGAAGAGGGACTTTATCACTTATGTGCCTGTGTAAGCGATTACAGACAGGATGTAATCGCTTACTTGTACCTCTGTACCAAAAGTCCAACGCTACTCCCTCGTTCTGGTAGAGGGGCTCCCCAGTGTGTGGTTCGTATTGACTTGGTTAGAATTTAATTTATGAATTTGAGATTAATGGTTGTTTTTTAAGACCAACAACTAGTTAGGGGTTTGTAAGAGTGTTTTATCCAAGTGCTTGTGTGAGGAAGATGGACTTTGTCACTTATGTGCCTATGTAAGCGATTACAGTGCCTATGTAAGCGATTACAGTGCCTCTGTACCAAAAGTCCAACGCTGCTCCCTGGCTCTAGTAGAGGGGCTCCCCAGTGTGTGGCTGGTACTGACTTGACGAAAGTCATGGCATAAAAAAAGGTAACAACTTCCACGAAATAGGCACCCAACCACCAACCAACATAATGTCCAACTCAACAGAAAAACTAAATGATTAAGGAAATCCCTCAACGTCCACACAAATTGTTCACCACTTCGACGCCTTCAAAAAATACAAACATAGAAAACAACTTCAAACGACAACAAAAAGCAATGGAGACAGAGATAGCTACAAACCAAAAACAGAACCTTTAACCTAAAATGGAGAGAACTTCAAAGGAAAACGAAAACCTAAAATCGAGACCTGGAGAGTAATGGAGAGAGAAAGCTTCAAAGCAAAACCTAAAACATAAAATGGAGAAAGAGACCTTCGTAAGAGAATGAGGACGGAAAAAGGACGGAGAGTGTTTTTAGAATAACACAAAGTCACCTTTTTCACAACAATTTTTTAATTAAAAAAAAAAATAAAGCCAGCCAATAGAATGCTGACGCATGGCGTTAGCAAATCGTTGTCAAAAATTCTTGTCAACATATCGCGATCTATTAGTAAGCCTCAATATTCAAGATACAAAGAAAAATCTTCACATTATAAATATTAATAGTTTAAAATATAAAAAAAAAAATAATAGAAATTACGAATACATTATACAATAATAGGCAACGAAATGAATTTCTTGAAACCTTGCATTACTTTGCAGACCTCAATAATCCATGCAGTCTCAAAGAAGTTTTGAAGTTAATCTTCCATAAACTGCAACTTTGGCGATACAATTCACAATACTTGCATTATTCGTGTCCTGAAGGAGATCAATTAGAGACTAAAATTTAGTAATAAAACTGAAAATCCCAAAAAAGGATAATATCGAGTTATTGGAATTAAGTACCTGCTAGCCTTCCAGCCACCGATGGCACTTTGCAACGTTCAGTTCAACCATTAGAAGTATATATTCCACCAGTCTGTTCAAGAATGTGATGTAAGCAAATCTCCATGGTTTCCATAAGAGATTTGGTGCTAGTAAACCCCAAAAGCCTGTGAAGAACCCCAGTCCCAAGCTCATGTATAATCCTCCATGGAAATCTGAATTGTCATTTTCACTGTCAACTGCTTCTCCTTCAGACTCTTTTGCTGTCTTATCTCCGGGACAACTTCTGTTAAGTAGTTGACCACAAAGACCAATATTTCCTTCAAAACTAGAGGCTTCAAAGGTTTGCAACTGCCTTCCCCAAGGGATTCTTCCACTCAGATTGTTGTTTGATAGGTCTAAGACTGTAAGACGATCAATATTGGCAAGAGTAGAGGGAATTCTGCCAGATAAATCATTTCTTGATAAGTCAAGAAATTCTAGAGAATCTAAATTTCCAATCTCGCCAGGGATTTCTCTGCTCAAATTGTTTCTTGATAAATTCAAAGAAACTAATCCAAGTAAATACCCTAACTCTTTTGGTATTTCTCCTGTCAATTCGTTACTTGAGATATCAATGCTCTTCAGAAGATACTCAGCATTCCAAAATTCATGATCCTGACCTTTCCACATAAATAACACGTTAGTTTCTTCCATTTCATAGGTAACAAATCTAGATGACATTCTGCGGAACTTTTCTTTTCCAAATGCATATACCCCCCTTTCCTTCATTGCAGTCAAATTTCTCAGACACGTTGGAATTCCTTTTGACAAGTGGTTCATTGAAAGATCCAAGAGATGAATTTCCCTCAAATAGCAGATCTGATCTGGAACACTTCCAGAAAAGTTATTTAATCGTAAGCTCAAAATTTTCAATTGTTGCATATTTTCTCCAATCCATGAAGGTATTGCACCGGACAAAAAATTTTCACCCACATCTAATACAGCTAATTTAGTGCAGCTTTTCAATGTGAATGGTAGTTCTCCGATCAAACTGTTGTTTCGTAGGACCAGAGCTTCCAAATTAACCAGAGTACCCATTGAATGTGGAATCTTTCCTGACAATTTATTATTTTTGAGATTGAGAAATATTAATGAACCTTTTAAATGTTCCCAACAATTGGGCAGCTCTCCTGTTATTTGATTATTTGATAAATCCAGAGTTTGCATTGATGTGGTCCTGCTTTTTATGCACAAGAACATGTTTAAATCTGAAATCTTATTGCCGGATAGATCCAATGTGTTAGCTTGCGATAAAAAAGCAGGAATTTCACCATCAAGTTGATTTAAACTTAGAAATATAGATAGTCCAAGATCACCAGTAAGCTTGATTGGTAAATTTGGAATCGTACCTTTAAGATTGTTGTGAGACATGTTGAGCTGACTTATAAACCGTAACTTATTCCAAAACCATTCTGGCACAAAGTCATCAATCTCAGCATCAGAAATGTCCAGAAACTCTAAGCGATTTTGAGTTTGGAGCCAACTCGGGAAACTAGGACCCAGTTTGCAAGAACCTAGTCCCAATTTAAATAATTGAAAAGGTGGAATCCAAGTATTAGAAAACTTTAGAGACAATGAGTTGTCTGTCAAGTCTAACTCCTCCAATTTTGACAAATTCGTTAGATGCAATTCAGTGATATCACCCGCTAAGTAATTCTCCTCTAGGTAAAGATACTCCAATTCTTGTAGCAACCCAATGTTTTTCGGTATTTCTCCACATAACTGATTATTGGAAAGATCTAAGAAGCTCAAAGATTTAAAACCTGAAATATTAGGTAGCATGCCAGTAATCCAGTTATCAGATAAATCTAGACGCTGAAATATTTGTCTATTGCACCATGAAGAGTTTTGAATAAAACTGGAAAATTTCCCACTAAAGTTGTTTATACTAAGGTCTAACTCATGCAATGTACATATATACCCTAGAGAAGATGTAATGTCACCCTGCAGGTTGTTAGAGCGTAGGGTAAGAACTTCAAGAGTGTTCATTACATTTCCAAATCTATTTGGAAAAAGACCTTCTAATGAGTTGTAATGAAGGTTAAGGCTATGAAGATTGGGGGTAAAGTTAAAAACCCAGTGAAATATAGTCGATGATTTCAATAGGTTAAAGGAGAGATCAAGAGTGACAAGAGAAGATGAAGAATTACTTGTTGAAGCGGATGGCACAAGAAAACTTTTATCAGTAAGGCCGCAATTTACTAGATAAAGTTCTCGTAGTTTACAGCTGAAGTTTAAATTTCCTTGAAATATCCATGATGTCATATTGTTTTCGGAGAGATCAAGGGTCATAAGAGAATGAAGGTTGAACAACAATGAAAATGTTGATGATGTCAGCATATTATAAGAGAGATCGAGGAAGGAAAGAGAAGTAGAAAGGTTGGAATGAAAATGAAACAAAGATGAAATATTATGATCTGAAAGACTACAAGAAACTAAACTCAACTCTCTTAAGTTAGGAACAAGCTCTCCAATCGATTTTAGCCAGTGATGAGAGGAGTTAAGAGGCAATGAACTAAGGCCAAGAGTGTCTAATGAAGAGAGAGAAGATAGCCATTTTGCATCCTTAATTGATAGATCAAAATCACCTCCAAGTCTAAGAGTTTGCAATACGGGAAGATTTCCAACCCGGAACGGTATTGCTCCAGAAAGTGAAAAATCGCAAAGACCAAGATACCTCAATTGGGTGAGGTTTTTAAGTTGAGAAGGAATTCCGCGATCCTGAAGATAATTATAACTTAGATCTAGGTATCGTAAACTCTTTAGTTTCCCCAGTTGAGATGGGATTTCTCCACGAATACGATAACTGTTACTTATATCAAGATACTCCAAGTTTGAGAGATTTCCCAGAGAATAAGGAATACTGGCAGCAAAAGTCGACCATGATAGATTGAGATATCTCAAGTTTTTGAAGGAGCCCATGTTTTCAGGTATCTGACTGTCACTGAAATCACAAAAGGTGACATCCAAATGTTGAATGT
Source organism: Vigna mungo (assembly GCA_036885675.1). Taxonomy (NCBI): domain Eukaryota; kingdom Viridiplantae; phylum Streptophyta; class Magnoliopsida; order Fabales; family Fabaceae; genus Vigna; species Vigna mungo. The sequence goes on along the minus strand of CP144697.1, from coordinate 33,309,138 downwards.
TTTGCAATACAATCAATGAAGTGAGGTTAAAGAAACCGCTCAAATCTTGCAACTGAAGCATGAGTACATGACCTGTTTCATTGTCGCATTCTATGCCTCTCCATTTGCAGCAATCTCTATCATTCCTCCATGTAGACAGTATGCCATAGTCATCTCTGAGGCTTTGTTTGAAGGTGAGAAGTGCTAGTCTTTCCCTCGCTATGCATGTAACGTGTGAGTTCTGTGATTGAGAGATGAATCCAAGAATGGATACTTGGAAATGAAAAATCCACACTGATATTCCAAACAAAACCCTGATCAAATATCTTTCCATTGCAAAATTGCAGATATTAATTTCGAGAAACAACAATCACTTTTGGAAGAGTGTGTAGAAAGTGTTAACATTATTATAGTATATAAAAACATAAATCCTACCGTGCCTTGTTGGTTGACATAGGATATTACCAATGCAAGTAAGTGTAAATTTGAATATCTCAACTAGAAATAGAAATAATAGTTAAATACTTTATAAAAAAAGTAAACTCATACATTACTATAAAATATTGTTTTTGAATCAGTTCCCTTTAAAATCCTTAATGTACATTTCAAATCCTAAATAATTAAAATTTAAATCTTCAGATCGAGTAAAATCATTTCTTTCAATATATTATTGTTTTAAAATGTAATTTATACATTAAAATTATAATAATTTTATTTTAAAAAATTATTTTAAGGAATTTATTTTTAAAATATATTAATATAAAACTAAATTTATTTTATTATATTAATCAAATTTGTTACAAAAAAAATTATTTTCATATTTAAATTAAATAGGATCACGAATGTTTGATGTAATGTTTTGTCTCGGTACGTGTATATATATTGATGAATAAATATTTTATAAATTATTCTTCAATTTTTCTTTCCAATTTTTAATAGACCAAACAACATATCCCTTTGCAAAAGTAACATAATACTATTGTAAGTTATGTATCAAAGTCTTTTATGCAATGGAGATAAAAATCAACAATTCTTCTCTAATAATCAGGTTGAGTTTTCTCACATAATTAAGAGAAAGCAGAAAATTTATGTTATTTTTCATTTTTTTACAATAACAAATTATTTCTTTTGAAAAAAAAAGAAATAATTTATCAACAATTCATAAGTTTAAGTGACCCTGTCAAGCCTTGAGAAATCCTTAGTTTCTTCCACCATAAGATAAAATTGTTCAGGCAAACTAATAAATAATTTATCAACAATTGTCAACTGTATCTCCATGTGACTTTATTTGATTAATTAATCACTAAATGAAAATTATTAAATAAAAATCAATTTGGAGAAAAAAAAATTATTATATTAATTAAGACACGATTTTATAAATTAAAAATTATTAATATTTAAAATAGTGTTTATTATTAATATAAATTTATTATTGATTTGTGAATTAGAATATAAATTGATTTTTGATATTAACTATTTTAACAATTATTAGATTCTAAATTAGGTACCAAAGTTTTATAAACATGCAATTTCTATTAAATAAACACTTACAAAATCTCATTATTTATACTATTTTCTGAAAGACGATGATTTGAAAAAAAAATGGTATAATAATCTTGAACAATTTATTTGGAAATATCAGTAGTTTTATTTTCCTTTTCAGAATTAAAGTAGAGAATTCGCTGTTTGAGAATCAGATAAAAAAAAAATTGAATTTCTACGCAAATTCCCCTGTCAACATCCCACAAAGGGTTTAATCAATACCAATAAATACGTTCTTTGTTGAATTTTCAAGTCTTCTTAGCTTGGGTCTCATCAATATTTATAACGTAGCAAGTCTTCTTAACTTCGGTCTCATCAATATCAATAAAACGTTATTCGTTGAATTTTCTAGTCTTCTGATCGTAAAATATGGGTTAGAAAATTAAAAACTTCAATCACATCAATACATTATTATTAGTTCTGGAAAATATAATATAAAAAAGAGAGTTCCACCATGCATGATAAGTTGATAACCCTGAGGAGCTAAGCGTAATACACATTCCTCTTTTTAAGTTCAATTTCTAATTTTTAAAAGATAAAAATATTTAATTATAGTTTGAGAAACGCAGGGAATATCTGTTTTTAATATATTTAATCATTTCACAACCTTGACATTCAGGATTTACAATTTTTTTTTATTACAAAATAAATTTTAAACTCGTCAATTTAATTTTATAAATCTTTATACTATAAGGATTCAACTTATATTTCTTTATTTATATTTAGACCATTCTAAGTCATCGTTCACTGAAAGATAATCTTTTTTTTTTTCATTAAAAACAGTATCAGGGTTCATTTTGTAGAGTTTTATTATTATTATTATTATTATTATTATTATTATGAACTATTCTTTTATGATACTATCTAATTTTTTTTACTCTCGCTAAAAATCTCTTCTGTATAAGAGAACAAATTTTTCTCTATGATAATTATCTACAAACTTATGAATGCTCTATAAACCATTGAGCTCCGATATATCTATCATTATAGAGAGCTAATGGAATATGCCTAAAGTCCAATAAAATAAAATTGTTAGTAATAAAAAGGTAAAAGTATGATAATAATAACAAGATAAAAGTTGGAAGGGGTGTGTATCTTGCTCATATTCCAAAAATAAAAAGCATATTGAAAATTTTTGTAGGTTCAAACTAGACATTTGATTCGTAAGTAACTTAAGAAAGTATGTAAAAACAAACAAAACGAAACTAAAAAGGAAAGACTACTCAGATTGTCCAACAATACCACCACAAAGCAACAACTCTTTGCAACCTACAACTCAACAAGAAAGAAGTTTGGTTGATAGGCTCGGGGTGCACAAATCACATTACTAATAAATGTGATAATGAATTCTTTTTATCATTTGATATTTAAAAATATATAATTAAATATGTTTTGGTTTCTAAATTTAAAATTGGAATTCATTTCGTACCAGATTTTGATACATATTGTAGTCCTAAACATTAAAAATAAATAATAGAATCTCTTAACCTAATGATATTATTTTTTAGGTTTATTAAACAGCTTTTCATATTGATATTTCAGTTAAAACATATCGAATGATATAAACAACTCAAATATCAATATGACATAAAAAAAATTAACACAATTAAACTAAAAATACTATATATATTTATTTTTAAAATTTGAGAATTAAAATTTCTTTTAAAGTTTGAGATATAAATGACTTCAAATTTTTAATTCAAAATACTTAAAAACATATTTAATCGAAAAATATTTAAACATTTTGTTAGTTAATGAAGTGATTAAATACCTCTGATATTTTTGTAAAGAAATGAAAGCTTGAATTTAATGATGATGGAAGTGAGGTGGACTTTAGAGTCTTTCACCCAGCTACCAAAAGCCTAGTCCAGGGAGAAAATTTTCAGTCTGTTAAGCTACTAAGGTATTCACTAAACAAGAGGTGAATTCCGACATTGATTGCAAAGCTACCCGTCATTCACTATAACGTTTATACAATATCAGACCAAATGGATTAATAAGGTTTGGATCACCTCACACCAATACACATATTAAAGAAATTGGGCTGACCCAATCTGAGGCCCATGAAACCTTGGCTGACAGAGTAAAAGAAAGAAAGAGGTTCACTTAGTCGAGAACCTTCTCTGCACAGACAAGACGAAGAGAGAGAAAGCAGCAGGGGCGTGAAGACGAAGCTGAAGCTCTGCGTGTTACTGTGCAAGAGGCGATCTCCCTCCGTGATGAAGGAAAGAGTAAGACGATGAAGAAGAAAAGATAGAGGAGCGTCTCAGGTAAGTGGAAAGCAACTCTGATGAAACATGATGTATATTATTGTGTGTGTTTGAAAAGACAGAGAAGAACTCTATTTATAGAGTTCATGGGAATATGAAAAAGGGTCTTATACAATGTATGAAAACCTAACTAAAAATCACTAACAGAGGTGTGATTACTGTGTTTAACAGTAATCCACTGTATAACTAACTTCATTAGCCTCCCCTCAAGCTGGATGATGGATGGTGATCAGATCAAGCTTGGGAACGATGGACTTGAACCGGACGCGGTGTGGAAATTTTGTAAAGATGTCTGCAAGTTGTTCATCTGAACGAACAAGGAGAAGACGTAGAACATTAGTTTGTACTTTCTCACGAACGACGTGACAATCGAGCTCAATATGCTTGGTTCGTTCGTGAAAGCTCTGGTTGTGAGCTATGTGCCTTGCTGATTTATTGTCGCAGTAGAGAGCTGGAGTCTCGACTTGTTGTACTTGTAAGTCATTCAACAGATAATCGATCCATTGTATTTCGCATGCAGTGGCTGCTAGAGCCCTGTATTCTGCCTATGTAGATGACCTAGAGACTGTGCTCTGTTTCTTGGATTTCCATGAAATGAGTGATGATCCTAAAAAAACACAAAACCCTGTAGTATACCTTCTGGTTGTAGGACACGTCGCCCAATCTGAGTCACTGAATGCCTTCAAATGTATAGGTGAACCAGCTGAAAAGAATAATCCTTCTGATGGTTTAGACTTTATGTACCTGAGAATATGTTGGACAGCCCGAAAATGAAAATCAGTGGGTGATTGCATGAATTGACTTAATAAGTTAATTGAGAAACACAAGTCGGATCTAGTATTAGATAAGCAAAGCAACTTCCCTATCAATCTTCTGTAAGAGCTTGGATCTTCTAGGTAGTTCTCCTTTTTGTACAGACAGCTTGTGTCACTTAGAAAGGGAGTGGTGCAGGGCTTGCAACCTAGCATTCCTGTCTCCTTAAGAATATCTAAAGCATATTTTCTCTGAGATAAAGGGATTCCTTTCTTAGACCTTGCTACTTCAAGCCCAAGAAAGTATTTGAGTTCCCCTAGATTCTTTATATGAAACCTGTTGTGTAAAAGGCTCTTAATGTGATTGATTTCCTTCATGGAATTTCCAGCCAATATAATGTCATCTACATAGACGAGCAAAGCTGTGAAACTGGTATCTGTATTTTTGATAAAAAGGGAGTGATCTGATTTAGACTGTACATAGTTAACAGAAATGAGAAAGGTAGACAATTTCTCAAACCACTGCCTACTAGCTTGTTTGAGACCATATAGGGACTTAGTAAGCCTGCAAACTTGGCCCTCTTTGTGAGCATTCAGACCAGGTGGTAGTTCCATGTATACTTCCTTATTTAGGTCTCCATGTAGGAATGCGTTATCCACATCCAATTGATGCAAAAACTAGTTCTGAGATGCTGCTAGTGCAATAAGAAGCTTGACTGTAGTCAATTTAGCAATGGGGGAAAAAGTATCTAAGAAATTTATTCCCTCTTGTTGAGTATAGCCCTTTGCCACAAGGCGAGCTTTATGTCTTTCAATGGTGCCATCAGCCTTATATTTGAGTTTATACACCCATCTGCATCCTATTGTAGTCTTCCCTGAAGGAAGTTCAGTCAAAAACCAAGTGTGATTTTCTTCCAAAGCCTTGATTTCCTTCTGCATAGCATCTGCCCACTCACGCACATCTTTGGCTTCTTTATAAGACTGAGGTTCAATGCTGGCAGCCACGGCCATAGTATATGTCAGATGTTTCTCTGTCAAGGATTCACAAGACAATAAATCAGAGATGGGATAGGGTGTTTTTAAACTGTTCTTTAAAGTCAAGGATTGATTAACCTGATGTACATAGTCATCCAGATATCCTGGGTGTTTTCTGATTCTGTCAGACCTTCTGTATCCAGTGTTCTCTTCATTGCCTCCAGCATGACTCTCAATGTGATTATGATATGTGTCATCTTGCTCTGTTTGCCGTGCTACATGTCTGTCATTATTCTCAGTGACAGTGCTGCTCACGGGATCAGTAATAAAAGCAATTATGTCTGCTTCTTGATTGTTTATCTCTATGTTGTCTTGCTGATTTTTCCAAGGAAAAATGTCTTCATAAAAGACAACATTTCTGCTTATGAATAATTCCCTAGTGTGAATGTCAAGAACAATATAACCCTTGACTCCACTTTTGTATCCAAGGAAAACACACTTTGTAGCTCTTGGCTCGAGTTTATTTCTGCCAACCTCAAGGGTGGAAGCAAAACAGAGGCATCCAAAAGTTTTAAGGTTTAGATAAGTAGGAGGAGTGCTGTAAATGAGATCATGTGGAGTTTTCCCATTAAGTATGGGAGTGGGTAACCTATTTATAAGGTAGACAACATGACTGGCAGCATAGGACCAATAAGCATTGGGTAAATTGGATTGAAACATAAGACTACGAGTTATATTGAGAATATGTTGGTGCTTGCGTTCCACCACAGAATTTTGTTGAGGGGTTTCAACACAACTAGTTTGGTGATTGATCCCATAGGAATCATACAAGTCAGTATAACTAAATTCAGGCCCATTATCGGATCTAATAGTTTTAATCACCTTTCCAAACTGATTCTTCATCTTAATAACGAAATTTTGTAGAAGATTCCTAGTCTGCCCTTTATTGTTCATTAAAAATATCCAAGTGTGTCGGCTATAATCATCTACAATAGTAAGGAAATACTTGTGACCGTGAACAGAAGGAACAAAAATGGGACCTCATATATCACAATGTATAAGATCAAAACATGCAGTAGACAGAGAAATACTTATAGGAAAGGGAAATTTATGTTGTTTGGCATAGTGACAAACATCACAAACAGTGTCAGCATTTATTTGCACATAAGGAAAATGTTCACAGATCTGTCTCACAATTTTATGTCCAGGATGGCCTAACCTATAGTGCCAAAAATTGATGTCTACATGTTTAAAAGAGAAAACTGTTTTGGAAATAAAATTCTGATCAGGACTGGGAAAGTCTTGTAGGTAATAGAGGCCTTTGTAAGGGCTAGCACACCCAATCATCTTCAATGTAGAATTCTCCCTTATCTTGCAATCTGTCGCAACCGGAAAATCGCGACGGGACGACGACGATCCAAAAAAGGAACGTGTTTTGAAAAAGAGATTTTGGAGTCGCCACCATAGTTTATTCTGGAAAACTATGGAAAAAAACCATAAAGAAAAGACATGGTCCACGAAAACCGGATTCTAAGTCCGGGAGTCGGTTACGTGTGGGGAAGGTGTTAACACCCCACAACGCCTGCCCTAAGGCAGTACCTTTAATCAAATACGCGAACAAAATGTGGTTTGCAAAATGTTTAACTTTCCCAAAAAAACAACGATATAAAGAAACAAAAATATTTTTTAGTTTGTTGGGCCCGACAAGGATTGACCTTGCTCCTACGTATTCTCATTTAGAATGAGAAATCAGGGTTACGTAGTTCTTTCTGAAAATTTGTTTCTTGTTTGAAAATCTGGATGTTTTGTGTTTTGAGTATTTTTTATAAAAGGGTGAAAAGGTCTAAGCGCGAGGCTGATGCGAATGATCGCACACACGCTTAAACCTTAAAAACATTTTCCTATTTTAAATGGAGAAAAGGTTTTAGCGCGAGGCTGATGCGAATGATCGCACACACGCTTAAACCTTTAAAATATTTTATTATTATAAATGGAGAAAAGGTTTTAGCGCGAGGCTGATGCGAATGATCGCACACACGCTTAAACCTTTAAAATACTTTATTATTTTAAATGGAGAAAAGGTTTTAGCGCGAGGCTGATGCGAATGATCGCACACACGCTTAAACCTTTCAAATATTTTATTATTTTAAAATGGAGAAAAGGTTTTAGCGCGAGGCTAATGCGAATGATCGCACACACGCTTAAACCTTTCAAATATTTTATTATTTTAAAATGGAGAAAAGATTTTAGCGCGAGGCTGATGCGAATGATCGCACACACGCTAAAACCTTTCAAATATTTTATTATTTTAATTTTATGATTTTTATGAACCTTTAAAATATTTTTGATATTTTATTTTTATGATTTTTATATTTTTATTTTTAACAAACAAATAATAATACAACAAATTCTAAAGGTAAAGAAATAAGAGCAAAGACAATAATAAAACAAAATATAGTCCAATAGGTCCAATAAGAATAAGGGAGTGCAGAAGACAAAACCAGGGGTGCCATACGAAACCTATTGGCCCATGACCATAGGTAGGGGTGCAATAATGCAATTTGGGGGTGTCACTAGATATTTGCTGCCCAAGCCCAAGCTCTCTTTGCTTGTAGAAACGAAGTGGGGGTGTGAATATGAATTGCGCAGTGGCAGGCAGAAAGAATACGGCCCAGGCCCAAAGCCCTTTGTCCAGAAAATAGGGGTTCCAGCAGCTTACCCTCATTCTACCATTTTTGCAACGACAGACCCAAGGTCTTCTCCTCCCTTGAGCAAATCGACCAGGGAAATGGCCGGCCCCCCTGCGTGAGGGCACTGCCACCTCCGTGAGTCTCTAGCCGGACCACCGCGAGCCGCCACAAGTTGTCGTTGCAGAGCTGCCCAGGATCACCATTCTTCTTCGCCAGATCTGCAGATCCAAAGAACCCTAACGCGAGCAACCACCACTCCGTCACGCCACCATCCTCTCTTCGACCAAGTCGACAGCCACCATACCTTTCGCCACCACACCAGTCACCGTCTCAGCTGCCGCACCACCTCCTGCTAGCCTCGACGTTGCCTGCGACACCACGCTTCATCGGAGCTATCGCTAGCCACGACATCGCTGTCCTCTATTCTTCAACAAACCCCTCACCCTAGGTCACGACGTTGTTCGTTATCGGGGCCACCGGCGACGATTCCGGTCACGGTCGGGGATCCTCCTCGTGTCGCAGCCTCCACTGCCTCCATCAGAGTCGCGTCGTCGTTAGGGTCATCGTCGCAGCCGCATTAAACGAGATCATTGAGACCAGTCGCGCCAGCTCCTCCGTCTTTTCCTCGAACTCAAAAATGAACCACTGCAGTGATGGTGTCATCCCGTTTAGAAATCACATTTGCGCCGTCGACGATGTCGCTATGAACACCTCCCTCAGGTTCGTCGGTGCCACCATTCTCCGCCACAATGCCAGCACGAAGCTACCATAGGGAAAGTAGCAGGTGTTGGCGATACCACCCCCTTTCCTCTCTTAACTCTGCTCTGATTATATATTAACCATGAAGATGATGAGATTTGGGGCTTTGTTGATGACAGTGTAGTGAGAGTGGGGGAGGATTGTGGTTATTCTGTTGGATGCATACACAGAGGGTGAGAGAGTTTGAGCGTGAGGGAAGATGGTGTTTCTCATATTTCCCAGTGAGAGCCGAGAGGATTGGAGCGGTGTTGTTGGAGGTTGTGAAATTAAATTGGTTTACTCTATTCTGGTTTCAATGCAGGGAATTCATGAGAAGGATATGAAGATTTGATGGAGATGAAAATGGCAGAAGATGAAGATGAGGAACATAGGTTGGCGATATTGATAGAGAATGGAGAGGAATGGAGTTGGAAGGGTAGAGGCGTGATGTATGTGTCTCTGTAAATGGAAGAGGTAGTGAGTGATGGTGGTGATTATCCTGATGGATTTTAGGTAACGAAAGGATGTTGTTAGGTGATGAAAAATGGAAGAAGAAGGGCTCTGATCTGGTTTCCTTGCTTTTCTCTTTTTTTTTGTATTTCTGTGATGGAGGATATTATGTGTTGCCTGTGATGATTGAAGGGATCAATTCAGAGTTGTCTGTGATGGAGGAAAACGGGTTGAAGGTGGTAGAAGGGTGCTGAGCAAAAGGGGTGTGTATGGTGAGTCTGTTGGGTGAAAGTAGTGATGGTGAGGATGAAGGTGGTGGGAAGAGGCTCGCAAGTGAATGGTCGGAGTAATAAAGTGTGGTCGATGACGGTGAGCATCGCTGTGGTGATGGATTATGAAAGGTGATGATGATTATGGTTGTTCGAGAGGAACGAAGATGTTGCCCCTAGGTTATGGAAATCTCAGATGAAGATGATGGGGTGTGAGTGAGGTGTGTGTGTTTCTGTTGGAATTGAATGGAGAAGGATAATTAGAGTGGGTGTGATGGATGATGAGGCATGGTGTGCGTATGGTTCGGTGACAGAGTAGGTGGTAAGTATGTTGATGAATCTGTTGGAGGTGATCAATTGGGTGAGGATGAGAAAATCTGGTTGGTTGATGTGGTTAGGATCGGTCCTGAGGTAGTGGTGGATTGGAGTCCTGTATGTGATGGAGGATGAGGTGTGGTAATGGATGAATCATGGATGGTGAAGGTGATCACTCTAGACTCTGTAAAAAACCGAATCTGTTTTGTGGTGAAAAAGAAAATGTGGTTTTCTCATGGAGAATCCATTCTGTTACACCAGCTGCCAACAAATTTTTTTTCTTCTCTTTTTTCTTTTTTTTTTCTTTTCTTTTTTTCTCTTTTTTTTCTTTTTATTATTTTTTATAGAAAATCAAATTAAATAATAAAAGCAAAAAAAAACTAAACAAATAGTAAATAATAGGTAAAAATAATGAAACTAAAATAAAATAAAATAAAATAAAATAAAATAAAATAAAAATAAGATAAAAATAAAAACAAGTTTTATTACTTAATCACCCGGACGAAATTGGGTGTTGACAACTGCCCCTCTTTACTTAGAATTTACCGGATAATATGAAAATGTGATATTTTCGTATTATCTGAGTAAAAGTTAAGTAAAGATAGAAACACTAATTTCGTCTGGGTTTCAAGCATGAAAGAAAACAAAAACCTGGATTTGACCATTGTCTCGCAGAGGGCCAAACTCGCAGAACAGAAATTTAAATCCGACCATTGCCAAGCAGAGGGCCGTTAATAGAAAATTAAAACCTGGACTTGACCATTGCCTCGCAGAGGGCCAAACTCATAGAACAGAAATTTAAATCCGACCATTGCCAAGCAGAGGGCCGATAACAGAAAATTAAAACCTTGATTTGACCATTGCCTCGCAGAGGGCTAAACTCACAGAACAGAAATTTAAATCCGACCATTGCCAAGCAGAGGGCCGATAACAGAAAATTAAAACCTGGATTTGACCATTGCCTCGTAGAGGGCCAAACTCACAGAACAGAAATTTAAATCCGACCATTGCCAAGCAGAGGGCCGATAACAGAAAATTAAAACCTGGATTTGACCATTGCCTCGCAGAGGGCCAAACTCGCAGAACAGAAATTTAAATCCGACCATTGCCAAGCAGAGGGCCGATAACAGAAAATTAAAGATGCAGATAAAACTGGATTTAAGAAATGAGGTATGCCAGCCTTGTGAAAAGGGTGTACCAACCCTATGGATGAATGTAAATGATGTGAGGTGTACCCACCGTGAAAAAAGGGTGTACCAACCCTATGGATAAGGGCCAGTGTGGAAATTGGGCTTGGTGGGCCAGTGTAAAAACTGGGCTTAAGGGCCAGTGTAAAAACTGGGCTTATGGGCCAGGTGAAACTGGGCTTATGGGCCAATATGGAAATTGGGCTTGGTGGGCCAGTGTGGAAACTAGGCTTTTGGAATTTTGAAAATGCCAGATGAAACTGGGCTTTGAAATTTTGAAAACTGCCAGATGAAACTGGGCTTTTGAACTTTTGAAATTGCCAGATGAAACTGGGCTTTTGAAAATTTGAAATTGCCAGATGAAACTGGACTTTTGAAATTTTGAAATTGCCAGATGAAACTGGGCTTTTGAAAATTTGAAATTGCCAGATGAAACTGGGCTTTTGAAATTTTGAAATTGCCAGATGAAACTGGGCTTTTGAAATTTTGAAATTGCCAGATGAAACTGGGCTTTTTAAATTTTGAAAATGCCAGACGAAACTGGGCTTATGAAATTTTGAAATTGCCAGATGAAATTGGGCTTTTGAAATTTTGAAAATGCCAGACGAAACTGGGCTTATGAAATTTTGAAATTCCCAGATGAAACTGGACTTATGAAATTTTGTGATTGCCAGATGAAACTGGGCTTTTGAAATTTTGAAAATGCCAGATGAAACTGGGCTTATGAAATTTTGAAATTTCCAGATGAAACTGGACTTTTGAAATTTTGTGAAATTTTTGAAATTTTGATAGAAATTTGATTTTTGAAACAATATGGCTTGAAAGAGAAAATCTGAATGTTATTCTTTTTGTATTTTTGAAGAAGAAGGATTCGATAACCATTCATATGAATGAAGAGGGTTTCGATCCAAAAAATTTCTTTTTATGAATTGATGAAAAACATTTGCTTTTTTCATTGCTTGAGTCAGTCATCTCACTTGCAATTATCAAACTGATCTTTATTTTCAAAGTTTTGTGAAATATGAGTAATGTCATACTTCCAAGGTCTAAACTTTGAGTTTATTATATTTTGACTTTTCTTCCGAGACATCAGTGCACACATGCTTGAATTTATTGGCAAGAGAATGGTTGGAGACATTTAGAAGGGTTTAGAGAAGACTAGGACAGCCACACAGGAACATCATCCCTCATGCACTCCTCAATGGAGATGTGATATGTGAAATTCTAGGTGAAATGAGACACCCAAAAGCTGCCCCAGTTTGGTGTTTGGGAAAATGGACATGGGGTTTGGATTTATGAAAATTAGGATGAAAAATTTCGGTGAGATTCATAAAGTTGCCCCGGTCTTAAGATCACATATTGGTGAAAAACTCGTGAGAGACTCAGTTGCCCCAGCTTTTGCAAAGGGTTGATGAATTTCAGGGGGAAGATGTACGATGAGATTCACCAAGCTGCCCCAGTTTTTTTTTTCTTTGGCAAGGGTTCTGTTTGGAAGGGGTAGTGGGCATGAAGAGGATTGGCTAAAAGGATGAACCCCCAATTGGCTTGATTTTTCTTTTGCATGCTTCTGGTTAGATGGCAGGGTGATCCCCTCTTCCTGAGACATTACTTTTTACTTTTTACTTTTCTTTTCTTTTTTTTTTTTTTACAACACTTTGAAAGTCATTTCGCCTTATCGCAAAATTAAGCTTTATGAAAATTTGAGCAAACATTATCCAATCTGTGTGGACTTTGAGCAAAATTAAGCTTGTAACGTGGCCAGGGGCTAAAGGTATTGAAAGAAAGGATATAAAGGCCCAAATGAATGTTTGTTGGTTATATATTTTGAAGCAATATATCATCTAGACATTGCATCAACTATTTGACTTTTGAGCACTTTGCTTTTTCTTGAACTTCATTTTTCATTCTTTTTGCTCAACATCACTTTGTGATTTTTTTGTTGTTCTTTTTGTTTTACTTTTGTTTTTTTTTATTCACTCTTCTTGATGAATTTTCTTTGTTTGATCATTGAGTGCTCTTTATTTAGACACTGAGTTGACTCTTACTGGCGATAACCCTTGCTTGGGAAAATTTTGAAAAAAGAATTTATTTTTGGCTCAAATGGGGTGACAATGGATATATTTTTGTGTTTTTTTTTTTTAGATAAAGACAAGAAGGCCACACATCATTTTGAACTCTGATTGCTTTATTTTCAAAAGATTAATTTTGCAACTAGGTGACCTCAACATGAGTCTTTTTTCTTTTTTCTCTTTTTTTTTCCTAGACCGCCCTTTCGGGTTTTCAATCTAGTGGAATGTTCTTTTTGTTTTTGTTTTTTTTTTTTTTTTTTTTGAAATTTTATTTTATTTTTTTTGCCTCAATGGATTCAGGGATCACCCACCCAGTGCAAGCGAGGAATTTTGGCCAAATCAATCTACCCCAGTGTGAAGGTTTTTTGTTATTGAGGGCAGTGACAGTGTTTGTTGGGGAAAGATCCTTTATTTTGGAAAAGTGAAGGGTGAAAGTTTTCAAGCAACATGTGCACAAATGTTTTGAGAAAAATGTCAAATTGTTATTTTTGATTAAACGTTTGACCTCGGAAAAGTCTGACATTGCAACATTTGTTTTTGATTTATCATTTTTTTTATTTTATTTTATATTTTTTTAAAACAAGAGTTTGATGATTTGTAAGAAAGACAAATGACTCAAGATTGCCTTCATCTTATTTATTTTCAATTTTGTTTTCCTCTTTTCCGCAATACCCTTTCAGGACTCGATTTCCAACACTACTTGGAGAAACCCTGTAACGAATGTTTGCATTGCAAGTCACGGATGAAAATACGATATCAATGAGCATGTTTTCCCAGTAGCAAGACTCTTCACCATCATCAAATTCATTTGTACAATGACTTATGCATCTTTATGTAGCTCTAAAGCCCATTTCATTTATTCATGACGTCTGTGGAGACATTCTCAAACCCTGCCTCAGTGTTGGGTTGACTTTTTTCAAACATTAACCATCTCGAATCAATCAGAGGTTGCATTTGAGCTTGAACACCCAACATTTCTGATGGAACGATCGATAGCCTCTTCGTGGTAACCACCTTTGCATCATAAGTCTTGAGACATGGAGGTTTTACAGGCTTCACGTAACAAGTAGAGATAAGGCCTTTTTGTAGCAAACTTGGAAGCAACATTGCCTAAGTGATATGTATAGGAATGAAACTCGCATGACTTTTGTCTTGATCAACATTTTTTTTCTACCCAACAACTTGGTGGGAAGTTGAGTTTGGATCTAGTTTCCAATTTTGTCTTGAAACTGTTTCAAATAGGGGTAGGCCAACAAGATTTAAGCAGTAAGAAAAGGTTGAGCTCTTCCCTTTTTCTTTTCCATACTTATACCCAAACTCATTCACATTTGTTGTCATGGTAGGACCTTGTGCAATTTTTCCCGTCCTCACACCAATTTCAATTCTTTATCTGATTATCACCAAGTTTGCAATGTTAAAAGAAACACTACGCACCATATGCTCATAGAAAGGTGATTGCAGAGTATTGATGAATATGGCAGACATCTCTTTACTCATAGGAGGCTCTACTTGAGTAGCAATCTCTTTCAACCTTTGGACATGTCCTTTGAACAATTTTGACTCATTTTCTACCATGCTCTGTAGTTGTAGTCTATCAAGTGCCACATCCATATTAAATTTATAGTGCTTCAAAATGCATCCATTAGATCCTCCCAAGACCAGATGCATGAAGGTTCAAGATGAGTGCCCCAATTTAGTGTCATGTCAGCCAATCTACCTTGGAAGAAGTGAATTAGCAACTTTTCATCGCATGCATGAACAACTGTTTTAATCCCATATGTCATAAGATGGTTCTCTGGACAAATGGTCCCTCTGTGTAATTGAAACTTTGGAGGTATCATTAGATCTGGGACAAAGCAAGCCTTGCAAAATTTTCAAACCCAATGCTTCATTCACCTTCTATGGCTGTCATCTTTTTTCAGTATTTTACCCTTGTCAACCTCAACATCCATCGGTGCAACGACTTGAGGGAAAGATTTAACCTCGGGTTACTTGGTTATTATCTTGCTCACAACACTACACTGAATCATTTCTGTAGGGACCATGAAAATGGTTGCCCCAAGCTTGTTTCCTCCTTCATCTGCACTATTCTTAGCCTTTTGAGTGCGAGCTTGCCCCAAGTCCGCTCTTGAAGGCGAAGTGTAATTTAGGGGAAGACAATATGAGAGAAATTTTGGGCCTCTCGAACTCTGTGTTGAGGTTGAAGTGGGCACGAGTCCCCAAGGTTTTTCAAAGCATTCAGGACCTCTAGGGCTTGGCTCATTTTCCCTTTCAATTATTGGATAACAACCTTCATTCCTTCATTCGTGAACTTCTCATCGGTTCTCTAAGATTTAGTAACTGGTTCAAGTCCTTTAGGGTATCTTGGATTTTTTTTTTTTTGAAATTTTATTAGATGAAACAAATTAAGAAGAAAATAAAAATGAAGACAATGAAAAGAAAATTATTCTAGTCAGAAATTATAAAGCTGTGAAAAGATTGTCCCGGTATAATTTGGAAATTAACACAAGACTGAGTCAACAGGGTGATTCATCATTCAGAAATTCTCAAAATGTGAGTCAGGAAGTCTTGGTCAACTAAACTCGGGCCTTAGCCATCACATTCTTCATTTTTCCACTCGGCTCTTGCAGCAATTGAGGAAAGTTTCAATCCCCTTATGCAGTTAAAGATCGACAATGCAAATTTAGTATCAGCCAATAGCTTAGGGATGTCTTCCATGACTTCATTGGCAAAGGAAGCTAGTTGTGAGAGACTCCATTTTCAGTTCACCCTTGTTCAACAACATGTTCCTTCATTTGAATTGTCAATTCTTGATGTATCCTTTTTAATTTTATGCCAATAATCCTTCTTCAATTTTGTCACTGCTGCTTTCACACGCTACTAAGTATTATGAAGTTGCTTTTCACAATTTTGGTTGGGAGAAATTAACTTGAATCGCAACTTGATTGTCTTGACCTTATCTGATCAATTTGGCTAAGGGAATCTTTCACTAATAGTCCATGATCTCGGGCATCTCTCCAAGCGAACAACGTGGCCCCAAGCATCCCTAACATGAAACATTTCAGTAAAGGTTCCTTGCTAAGAAGGTATGCAATGTGGCAAGAGATGCATATGTTGGTGACCCTCTCATAGGATACTCAAATTGTTTTTTTGTTTTCTTTTTCCTTTTTTTTTCTTTTTTTTTCTTTTTTTTTTCTTCATTTTTTTTTGTTGTTTTTTTTTTGTTTTTTTTTTACACACATTCAAAATGGGTACCCATGAGGGGGACATTTAAGTAATTTCTGCAATGGTGTATGACACACGATCTTTGTTGCCAAGAAAGATGCCAATCCAACTTTTCCTCCTCTGAGCCTGTACAAAGTCGCACCCATTCATTTGCCCTTTTCATCTTTGGTTTACATTGCAGTAGTTCACATAGGGAACATGTAGCATTCAAGACTCCCTTACCCATGCGAGAGATGGATCATACATACGACCCCAGTAAACAACATAATCTCTTCCTTGTCTTTGGCTTACACCATTGACTAAGGGATCCCCCAAGCTTCGGCTAGGACGACCAAGACCGGATTCACAAAACAAACTTTTTATCTTGTAAATGCATTCATTGCGGCATAGTCAACAAAATCCCTGGTATTAGGAAGGAGTATGACACCATAGAAGATAAAAGCCAACACATTCATGAATGTTTTCCACTTTTCCTTTTTGGTTAATCAATGCAAAAAACCACTCTAGGCATCCTTGAGCTAGTATGAATTCGCTTTCCAACTTTATAGGATGCATTTTCGTGATTCTCGTTAGCTGCAAGACAGTGGTATATTGCCCAAGGTGATTGTTTGGATCTTTGCCCTCAAGAAATACATCTAAGACCAACTCAAATTCTTCTATTGTAGGCACCAATTAGAAATGGGTCATAGTGCTGGGTTGAAACAATAATTGTTGTTGCCCGGACCTCCACCTCCAACAAGATCAAAAAATCCTCACACTCCTTCTTAAATGCATTTTCAAGGTTATCCTTTTTCACCAAACCCTCCAAGTGGTCGATATTGCCCCCCTTGGCTTCAATGCGCATGCTTTTCTTCAAAAAGTCAGAACTTGAATGCCCCTTGACTCAAAATCTCATGTTAATTTCCATCTTACCATAATCACGACCTTATAATTTCTTGACTAGAACTCACAAAATTTGACAAGACCATAAAAACATGAGCAACAAAGAAAGAAAGAAAAACGAGGTGTTTGATTTTATTAAGCAACAATGAGGGTTATAGGACCGCACACATCTCCCTTTGTGCCTTAGAATAGGTTCACTGCTTTGGATTTAAGGTCAAATATATGTAACCTCACCAGGATGGTTCCCTGAACCTAAAGGTCAAAAGTCACTAGAGCTATGGCCCTCTCCACAGCATCTCCACAACAGTCGAGTAATCAACTAGATGTAGAGAGACAAATGAAGAGAACAGACTCTAGCTGGAGTTCTCACGATAGCCAAACAGGAAGTACATCCCAGAGTGACACCGCTACACAACTCCTCTAATTCTAAGCTACACTCAGACCCGGGTATAGGGCCCCACTCATGATATGCACAAAGTGTGTGTGTGAAGGGAGAATGCAATGCATAGCCAAACCCTCACCTGCAAAACAACCAGAAAAATTCCTAGGCAGATATAAACATGTTTTCTATCCTAGGGTTCAATATCCAGCAATTATTTCAAACATAAAGCACAAGCAGCAGAACTCGCATGCAATCATTCTAAATATCAAACATAGACAAAGAAAAAGGGAAGAAAAACTTCAAGAAAAACCACATTGAATTCGCGCATCTAATTAAACGGCTTGACTCTCTAGTGTCCCAAGTGGAGTCGTCATCTGTCGCAACCGGAAAATCGCGACGGGACGACGACGATCCAAAAAAGGAACGTGTTTTGAAAAAGAGATTTTGGAGTCGCCACCATAGTTTATTATGGAAAACTATGGAAAAAAACCATAAAGAAAAGACATGGTCCACGAAAACCGGATTCTAAGTCCAGGAGTCGGTTACGTGTGGGGAAGGTGTTAGCACCCCACAACGCCTGCCCTAAGGCAGTACCTTTAATCAAATACGCGAATAAAATGTGGTTTGCAAAATGTTTAACTTTCCCAAAAAACAACGATATAAAGAAACAAAAATAGTTTTTAGTTTTTTCGGCCCGACAAGGATTGACCTTGCTCCTACGTATTCTCATTTAGAATGAGAAATCAAGGTTACGTAGTTCTTTCTGAAAATTTGTTTGTTGTTTGAAAATCTGGATGTTTTGTGTTTTGAGTATTTTTTATAAAAGGGTGAAAAGGTCTTAGCGCGAGGCTGATGCGAATGATCGCACACACGCTTAAACCTTTAAAAAATTTTGTTATTTTAAATGGAGAAAAGGTTTTAGCGCGAGGCTGATGCGAATGATCGCACACACGCTTAAACCTTTAAAATATTTTATTATTATAAATGGAGAAAAGGTTTTAGCGCGAGGCTGATGCGAATGATCGCACACACGCTTAAACCTTTAAAATACTTTATTATTTTAAATGGAGAAAAGGTTTTAGCGCGAGGCTGATGCGAATGATCGCACACACGCTTAAACCTTTCAAATATTTTATTATTTTAAAATGGAGAAAAGGTTTTAGCGCGAGGCTGATGCGAATGATCGCACACATGCTTAAACCTTTCAAATATTTTATTATTTTAAAATGGAGAAAAGATTTTAGCGCGAGGCTGATGCGAATGATCGCACACACGCCAAAACCTTTCAAATATTTTATTATTTTAATTTTATGATTTTTATGAACCTTTAAAATATTTTTGATATTTTATTTTTATGATTTTTATATTTTTATTTTTAACAAACAAATAATAATACAACAAATTCTAAAGGTAAAGAAATAAGAGCAAAGACAATAATAAAAAAAAAATATAGTCCAATAGGTCCAATAAGAATAAGGGAGTGCAGAAGACAAAACCAGGGGTGCCATACGAAACCTATTGGCCCATGACCATAGGTAGGGGTGCAATAGTGCAATTTGGGGGTGTCACTAGATATTTGCTGCCCAAGCCCAAGCTCTCTTTGCTTGGAGAAACGAAGTGGGGGTGTGAATACGAATTGCGAGGTAGCAGGCAGAAAGAATACAGCCCAGGCCCAAAGCCCTTTGTCCAGAAAATAGGGGTTCCAGCAGCTTACCCTCATTCTACCACTTTTGCAACGACAGACCCAAGGTCTTCTCCTCCCTTGAGCAAATCGACCAGGGAAATGTCCGGCCCCCCTGCGTGAGGGCACTGCCACCTCCGTGAGTCTCTAGCCAGACCACCGCGAGCCGCCACAAGTTGTCGTTGCAGAGCTGCCGAGGATCACCATTCTTCTCCGCCAAATCTGCAGATCCAAAGAACCCTAACGCGAGCAACCACCACTCCGTCACGCCACCATCCTCTCTTCGACCAAGTCGACAGCCACCATACCTTTCGCCACCACACCAGTCACCGTCTCAGCTGCCGCACCACCTCCTGCTAGCCTCGACGTTGCCTGCGACACCACGCTTCATCGGAGCTATCGCCAGTCACGACATCGTTGTCCTCTATTCTTCAACAAACCCCTCACCCTAGGTCACGACGTTGTTCGTTATCGGGGCCACCGGCGACGATTCCGGTCACGGTCGGGGATCCTCCTCGTGTCGCAGCCTCCACTGCCTCCATCGGAGTTGCGCCGTCGTTAGGGTCATCGTCGCAGCCGCATTAAACGAGATCATTAAGACCAGTCGCGCCAGCTCCTCCGTCTCTTCCTCGAACTCGAAAATGAACCACTGCAGTGATGGTGTCACCCCGTTTAGAAATCACATTTGCGCCGTCGACGATGTCGCTATGAACACCTCCCTCAGGTTCGTCGGTGCCACCATTCTCCGTCACAATGCCAGCACGAAGCTACCATAGGGAAAGTAGCAGGTGTTGGCGATACCACCCCCTTTCCTCTCTTAACTCTGCTCTGATTATATATTAACCATGAAGATGATGAGATTTGGGGCTTTGTTGATGACAGTGTAGTGAGAGTGGGGGAGGAATGTGGTTATTCTGTTGGATGCATACACAGAGGGTGAGAGAGTTTGAGCGTGAGGGAAGATGGTGTTTCTCAGATTTCCCAGTGAGAGCCGAGAGGATTGGAGCGGTGTTGTTGGAGGTTGTGAAATTAAATTGGTTTACTCTGTTCTGGTTTCAATGCAGGGAATTCATGAGAAGGATATGAAGATTTCATGGAGATGAAAATGGCGGAAGATGAAGATGAGGAACATAGGTTGGCGATATTGATAGAGAATGGAGAGGAATGGAGTTGGAAGGGTAGAGGCGTGATGTATGTGTCTCTGTAAATGGAAGAGGTAGTGAGTGATGGTGGTGATTATCCTGATGGATTTTAGGTAACGAAAGGATGTTGTTAGGTGATGAAAAATGGAAGAAGAAGGTCTCTGATCTGGTTTCCTTGCTTTTCTCTTTTTTTTGGTATTTCTGTGATGGAGGATATTATGTGTTGCCTGTGATGATTGAAGGGATCAATTCAGAGTTGTCTGTGATGGAGGAAAACGGGTTGAAGGTGGTAGAAGGGTGCTGAGCAAAAGGGGTGTGTATGGTGAGTCTGTTGGGTGAAAGTAGTGATGGTGAGGATGAAGGTGGTGGGAAGAGGCTAGCAAGTGAATGGTCGGAGTAATAAAGTGTGGTCGATGACGGTGAGCATCGCTGTGGTGATGGATTATGAAAGGTGATGATGATTATGGTTGTCCGAGAGGAACGAAGATGCTGCCCCTAGGTTATGGAAATCTCAGATGAAGATGATGGAGTGTGAGTGAGGTGTGTGTGTTTCTGTTGGAATTGAATGGAGAAGGATAATTAGAGTGGGTGTGATGGATGATGAGGCATGGTGTGCGTATGGTTCGGTGACAGAGTAGGTGGTAAGTATGTCGATGAATCTGTTGGAGGTGATCAATTGGGTGAGGATGAGAAAATTTGGTTGGTTGATGTGGTTAGGATCGGTCCTGAGGTAGTGGTGGATTGGAGTCCTGTATGTGATGGAGGATGAGGTGTGGTAATGGATGAATCATGGATGGTGAAGGTGATCACTCTAGACTCTGTAAAAAACCGAATCTGTTTTGTGGTGAAAAAGAAAATGTGGTTTTCTCATGGAGAATCCATTCTGTTACGCCAGCTGCCAACAAACTTTTTTTCTTCTCTTTTTTCTTTTTTTTTCTTTTCTTTTTTTCTCTTTTTTTTCTTTTTATTATTTTTTATAGAAAATCAAATTAAATAATAAAAGCAAAAAAAAACTAAACAAATAGTAAATAATAGGTAAAAATAATGAAACTAAAATAAAATAAAATAAAATAAAATAAAAATAAGATAAAAATAAAAACAAGTTTTATTACTTAATCACCCGGACGAAATTGGGTGTTGACACAATCCTTAGAAGAAAAAGTTAGACTGCAATTTAAGTCTTTTGTAAGGCTTTGAACAGAGATCAGATTGAAAGAAAAATAAGGAATATATAAGACATTAAAGAGGATAAAATTCTGAGAAAATTGAACTGTCCCTGCATATTTGGCTGTAATATCAGTATTATTCGGTAACTTAACAGTTATGGGTTTAATTTTATAGAAAGTTATGAAGTTTTCTCTCCTATGGGTCACATGATCAGTGGCCCCAGTATCAATGATCCAAGAAAGAGTACCTGGATCTCCTTCCTTATTATTGTTTTGCATGTGATTGATGTTGTGGCTGGGCTCTTCAGTCTTCTCGATCAGTTTGAGAAGCTTCTGCATTTGATCTGCTGTTAATGCACTTAAAACAATGCCTGTGTTGTCTCTCTGTACTGTCTCTGGTGCACAGGTATTCTGGCAAGCATTGGCTGAACTCCAGCCTCCCCTACCTTCAGAATTCCCGTCAGTCTTTTTATACCAAGGTGGGTAGCCATGCTTGGAGTAGCATTCATCCACCGTATGGTTCATCTTATTGCAGTATGAGCATTGTTTCCCATAGTTAGGATTTCTGCCTCTGCCCCTTCCTTGTCCAGAACCACGACCTTGATTTTCCAAGTCTGGTCCCCTTTCCAGTTGTTGCCTTTGTTGTTCACAGTGGCAAGGATTTTTGTTGTTTTAGCGAGTTGATTGTGGGCAATATCAGGTCTTTCTTGCCTTTCTTGCTGCATAATGAGTGAGAAAACACGGTTTATGTGTGGAAGGGGTTCCATTAAGAGAATTTGTGTACGAACAGTGCTGTAGGTATCATTGAGCCCTTTTAGGAAGTATATGACGTGTTCAATTTCTCTGTATTTTAGAGAAATCTTGGAAAGTTCACAGGTGTAGGGGATTTTACACATACAGCTGGGTATGGGTCTAAGGGATTCCAATTCTTCCCAAAGAATTTTCAGATCTGTAAAAAACTGGTTGACACTCCTTTCCCCTTGTTTGATTGAGTGAATATCTTGAAGAAGATCAAAAAATTTAAAGTAGTCTCCTTTAGAGAATCTTTCTCTTAATTCATCCCATAATTCCTTTGCCTCTTCAACATATATCACACTTTCTGCAATTTGTGGAGAAAGTGTCTTTATAATCCATGAGAGCACCATCATGTTGCATCTTTCCCATGAATCAAACAGCTTTTCAGTCGTTTTGGGTTTCTTGATAGACCCATCAATAAATTTGATTTTATTTTTAGAAAGAAGGGCTCTTCTCATACTCCTACTCCAAGAAGAATAGTTTGTTTCATTCAAGACCTGAGAAATGAGTGTTAAACCTGGATTCTCCCCAGGATGTAGATAGAAGGGACTAGAAGGGTTGTTTGACTGATCTGTATTGTCTTCTGCCATTGGATTAGAATCAGGAATACTTCAAGAAAGTCAAGCAAGAACCATCTAGATTGAAAGATTGGAGCAGCGGAAGTGAACATTCGCTCTTGATACCATAAAGGAATTGGGCCTGACCCAATCTGAGGCGCAAGAAGCCTTGGCTGACAGAGTAAAAGAAAGAAAGAGGTTCACTTAGTCGAGAACCTTCTCTGCACAGACAAGACGAAGAGAGAAAAAGCAGCTGGGGCGTGAAGACGAAGCTGAAGCTCTGCGTGTTACTGTGCAAGAGGCGATCTCCCTCCGTGATGAAGGAAAGAGGAAGACGATGAAGAAGAAAAGATAGAGGAGCGTCTCAGGTAAGTGGAAAGCAACTTTGTTTACTGTTTTCAGAGAATGCTTTGTAACTCTGATGAAACATGATGTATATTATTGTGTGTGTTTGAAAAGACAGAGAAGAACTCTATTTATAGAGTTCATGGGAATATGAAAAAGGGTCTTATACAATGTATGAAAACCTAACTAAAAATCACTAACAGAGGTGTGATTACTGTGTTTAACAGTAATCCACCGTATAACTAACTTCATTACATATAGTACATAATTTTAGATATATAAAATGACTTTTTCTTTTTCTCTTAATTGGCTACTTTTGAAGATTTGATGTGTTGATTCTTCAATTTTTCAGGAGTGCGTGCATTCATCTTATGGTAATGTTCATATTTATAGTATAACTGGTAATTATTACACTTTTCTCAATTTGAATTCTAGTTTTGCACTTTGGTTCTTGTTAAATTATATATTTCAAGGCTTAGTTTGTAATAAGCTATCCAGGTAATGAAGTAGAAGAAGAGAATATTACTAAACTTATCCTTAGATTTTAAAATCATAATATCATGAGCAATAATTAAGAATATTTTTGTTCTTATTCGAGTAATATCCTCACAGGAAAAGTATTAGAAAGTGAGTTTAAGCCTAATTTAACCCTACAAAAGCGGTTTGTAAGATGATATTTGCACTTCACTTATATATTATAATTTGGCTTTATCTCTAGTCGATGTGGGACATCCAACACACTCCCTTCACGCCGAGGTATAGACATCTCGTGCATGACAATAGAAATTGGGTGGTCCAATAGCGGCCTGACAGCGGGTGGAATAGAAATGTCCAAGAAACAAGAAATATTGCTAGGATAGGCTTTTAACCATGACTCTGATGCCACATTTTTTATTTGTTTTATGATATATATAAATATTTCACTAGTGAAGAATTGGCTTTTAACGTCACCCCTTAGACGTCAATTAAGCGGGAGCCCGACGTAAATTAATGACCGGTGGCACTTTCGTAAATAAGTTGCCAATATAGATGTCAGTTAAGAGGGACCCCGACGTCTATAATATTATAGACGTTAGGGCCCTCATAACCGATGTCTATAGGCCCTCATATACATCGGCTCCCCCAAATAGACGCCAAAACTAAACGAAAAAGTTAATAAAAAATAATTTATTATTCTATTTAGACGTATGTTATGGGGGAACTGACTTCTAAAGCTCTTTAGACGTCTGTTATTAGGAGAACCGACGTCTAAACCGTAAACCTAGAAATTTAAAAAGTCACTTTTTGACTCCATTTAGACGTCTGGTCCCGCCACTCTAACTTTTAAAGCCCTTTAGATGTCTGTTATTAGGGGAACCGACCTTTAAACCTTAAACCCAAAAATTTAAAAAGTCACTTTTTGACTTCATTTAGACGTCTGATCCCGCCACACCGACTTCTAAGGCCCTTTAGACATCTGTTATTAGGGGAACCAACGTCTAAACCCTAAACCCAGAAATTTAAAAAGTAACTTTTTTACTTCATTTAGATGTCTGTTATAGGGGAACCGACTTCTAAAGCCCCTTAGACGTCTGTTATAGGTGAACCGACTTCTAAATGTCGGCATTAAAACACCGTGATCGCGAGACAATCGTTACGCGCACTCATTGTTCATCATCTTCGTCACGTTTTCTCTCTACGAGTTATGCTTTTCAGGTTTGTTTTCTCACTTTTGCACCGTTTTAAATTAGTTTTACTTTGATTACATCACTCTTTGATGCATTATCTTTCATTTGAACCAATTAAAATGTGTTTTCGTTGGATTTTGGTACAGTTATTCTCGTGTTCTTAGGCGGCATTCTTTGGCGGCAATTTCTTGCGTTTTGCACTCTCCAATTCCCTCCACTACGTTTTTAAAATCATCAAATAAAAAAACTATACAATACATTCTCTTCAACTAAAATATAAAATTGTAAACTCGAATCACCATTAGTCAGGAGCAACCTTAGAGACGTCTGACCTGTATGGATTGGACGTCTATATAGACGTTTGACCTATATAGGTCCGACATGTATAGAGACGTTTAACCTAAAGGGTCCGACATCTCATTAACATCACCCGTATAGAGGTCAGACAGAGATCAGTTGTTAAAAGCCCAAAATAACATACATTTAAAATCCTTTCTGCACTAGTGTTTGAATTATATTTTGGGATATTTATGATGATACATAATTAGTTTGTATTAATTATTTTATTTTGTGTTTATTATTTCAACTATGCTTATTTAGATTGGTTAGTTCTTAGAATGTAAGTTTTTGAAACTGATAAAAACATTTAAGATTGAAATATAAAGTCTTAACTTTATTTTATATTTAGTATAATCGAATAATTTTGTTATCATGATGTTTAAGGATAGTAAAGCTATTTAGGATTTTAAATCTAAATTAATATAAAATTAATTTATAAAATAAAGTTTACACTCATATATATTTTTTAAAATTAGTAGCTTTAGTTGCTATGAGATTTTTTAACAATCATTTTGATGGTTTTTAACTAGAGTCGTCAAAATGGGTCACAGTCCGCGGGCCAATCCGGCCCGTCACAGGTTCGGGCCGGGTTGGGTTTGAAAAATACAACCCATTTATATGCGGGTCAGATTTAGACCCGGCTCATGCGGGTTGAACCCGTGATGAGCCGGGTTGGCCCACCAACCCACCTACCTATTTTTATTTTTTTAATTTATTATTTTATTTATGAAACCCTAAAAAATAAAATACTCTCTTCACTAACTGTGTATACCAAAAAAGTAACTTCTGTTCTCACAAATCACTCTCATTGTACTTGCTCTCATTTGATGGTGCTTTCACCCTCACTTCACTGAAATTCTTCAAGGAGTAGGTAAAACACCTTTCCTTTTTTCTTCTCTTTTCTCCACATTTTTGTTTTCTCACTTCTCTTTTTTTTTTTTTTCAAAAACCCTATAATGACAAAAGTAAGAGTTTGCAAATTTGTTTTTTATTCTGGAGGATTTGAAGACATGAAATGATTTTTTAATGTTCTGACATGCTTGTATCAGATTTTGTTCATTTTATTTAAACAATTTGAATATACATTATTTGAACAAGTTTTTCTTTATATCTTTGAATTTGGAAAATTATGTTACAGATTAAACTATTAATTTTTTGTGATGTTGTTGAGTACTAGTTCTCTTTTTTTTTTACTAATATTTTTTTTATTGATTGTCGGAATTGTTCTGATATTAGAAAAATCTTTATTAGTGAATTTGGAGACAACAAGAACAAGGGTCAAGGGTTACAACAATTGATGTTTTTGTTTTTGGATGACATTTGGATTATACTGTACTTTTTGGGAGTGAAATTTATTTAAATTTAAATTACAAAAAATTTGTATTTTTTTTTATTTTAAAAAAAATGTAATTAAATGGGCTAGTGAGCCAACCCGTTTACCCACCAACCCGTGGTGGGTCGGGCCGGATTCAAGTTTTTCTGGCTCGCTAATAAATGAGCCAGGTTGGGTTGGCTCACTAAGTAACCAACCCGTGATGGGCCGGGCCGGATCGAGCCGGGTTACCCGTTTTGACAGCTCTATTTTTAACAATATTGATGGTGGTTGGTGTTGTTTTGAAGTTGTATATCATGTTATAACTAGATTACGGGAATTTTTACTGAAGTAGGTTTCTTAGTGCTAACCATATATGACACAAGTTTCTGTATCAAAATTAAAAACATTCATTTGTTGTTGGTTCAAGTAATTAAAGACCAATTGAGGTTGCAAGCGGAAGCAACTAAGACGTGACGACAGGGGAGAGACTGAAAAAGTATTATGTGACTATTAAACTTGCTTTTATATCTTCCATTATATTCAAAATATTCACATTTGGCATAAGGAAAATAGGAGAAGTTAAGCATACATTATACATTAAAGGACAATGAAATAAATAAATTTGGTGAACCACTGATTTTGCATTATTGTGAATCTCAATGCCTACTCCAGCAATCCATGCAGCTTAATATTACCAAAGAACTAGGAGAACAAGCAATAAAACACATGACACAAATAATCGTTCCACTTAATTTCAAATTAAAAATAAAAGAGAAAAGATGAATCAAAACTTACTTATTCTAAAGTAGAAACTCATCAGAATAGATACGTATATTTTGTTGTCATGATCATTTAGACACCTCTTAATTGTCAAAAAAATACTCACGAGTTAGAAAAGTGGGAGAGAAAGAGCGTAAAGAACTCAAAAAAAAATATTTTAGAGAGAATGCGAGTGTTCTAGATAATGGACAAATTTAAAGAAATTTTCTTTATTTTATTGAATTATATTTAAATTTAAAACACTTAGTCTTATTATTTTAAAATACTTATCAACTCTAATATTTTATTTTCTAGATTTTTACATGTACCAAATAAAAGTTTATGAGAAGCAAAATATTTATTAAATTTGTAAACATTACAAAATTAAAGTTAATAAAATTTAAAAATATTTGTAAAAATTTACAAAAAAAAAAATATATTGAAATTTAAAAATATTTTAAATAGGTTTTTTACTCCCATTTTCTATATATACTAATAAAAATTATAATACATCAATTGAATGAAATTAAAAAAAAATAAACTAATAAAAATAAAAATTTAACATGAATTGTTTTAATATATGTTAAATAATAATAAATATTATTAATGACAATGATATTAAATTATTATATTATAGTAATTAAATTTTTTTATATATGTATGATAATGAACTAGAAAAATATAATATATATATATATATATATATATATATATATATATATATTATGCTTAAATTTTGTTTAAATATATAACCTTTTTTAATTTATGATAGCAATGATTACTTATTATATTTTTCTCATAATTACTTGACCATTGTGTAAATATTGTAACTCTGTTAAGAAAGTTAAAAGAAAACATAATACGGGAAAGTAAATGATCGAGAGATGGTAATGTTATAACAAAACTAACAGTAACAATAATATACAAAAAATATAAATGAAAATAAAATTAAATACTTAATGCAATAGAAAGATCAATATCCTTTAAAACAGTACTAAACAAAGTGAGCTAAAAAATTAAAATCTTAATTGATAAAATAAAATATTCAAAAATAATAATTGATATGATTGGATTCTTAAATATTTATCTTTTGTTTCAAATATTATCATGAATATTTAGTTGCAATAAATATACACACGAAGTAACAAATTTTATTTTATCTACTCATTCATTGTATATATGGTAGGTTTATTAATTTAGGGTAACTGTTAATGTTATATTAATGATGATTTTTCCTAATTGACACATAAATGCCATTTATTAAACTTTATTATATTTCGAAATTATATCAAAGATTTAACTTAATGTTTGCATTGACAGTAATTACCTTTTAGTACACTTCTAATGCGAGTCTCTTTATTGTAAAACACAAAGAAAACTAAGCCAATATTTTATTGCAAATATTTCTTTCACTTATTAAATCAATTGACTGTATAGTAATGCGATAAATTTAAAAGGTAGTAATTTATAATGATTAATTTTGTAGAACGATTGATACAATACATAACAGACATAAAAACAGTAACTTGGGGTGATTAAATATGGAAATTTTGATGTTTTAATTAGATGATAATATTATTTTGATTTTTATTGATTGAAAAAAGTAAAATAATATAATGTGATATTTTTTTTTATTTATTAATTTAGACATAATAACACTTGTTCATAATATATATCATATTCTTAACATAATTTATTTTCAATTTCAAAACACATTATATTACTGTTATTATTTCCATGTACTTTTGTTGCAATTGTAATGAAACATTGTTTGAAAAAAGGTTTGAAGTTTCATGAAGTGAATGTTTAAATCCGGATAAAATTAAATATTGATAGATTTCATGAAGATGTCAAATAATGGTGATGGTACTCAAGAACCATCGAAGAATAAGACAATAGATTCATTTATTTCTTATACAGAAGATGAAGATAGAAAGATTGCAATTGTGAAAGAAGGGAAAAAATTTTGTATAACTCTCATCATTCCCTTTATGGAGGGCTCTTAATGGGGTACTTGGGATTAGAAATGATTCAATGTTCAAAAGCTTCTTTGAACTCCAAAATATGAATATTCATTGTTTAAAAGGGATATGTTCAAAATTATGAAAAATGATAACAATGATAAAATCATTCTTCAAACACTTTTCCCTTTTACAAATGATGCTAATACTTCATGAATCAAACTTCGAAAGAAATCAATGAGATGTTATTGATCATTCTGTTTCAGAACAAACATCCAACGAATATTTTGTAATCTTGATTTGTCAATCAATCTTTGTATCTAGTATCCACTGTTCAATTTTTACCTTGACAGCATTGTTATTTAGTTTGAATTTTAGGACAATTTTTTTTTTGTTTCTTATATATTCTTTTTTGAGTGGTGTGAAAAAATGGTCATTGTTACACTTTTGCTAAAAAATTATATATTTGTGTTTGATTAGTAAGTTGAAAAAAATATATTTTTGAACAAAAGTTTCAATCTTAGATTTGACATTTTTAATGTATGTTGGCATTTATTTTCCAAATAATGATTAAACCTATTAACTTTTCAGAGTAAATATGATTTAAAAAGTATATATATATATATATATATATATATATATATATATATATATATATATATATATATATATATATATATATATATATATATATAAATGGGAATATGCTTTTAAAAAGGATAAATTGTGGTGTTGTAGTTTACATTAGAGAATAAATAACTATTTTTTTATATAAATTTAATCATTAGGTTAAAAAAATTTAGAAAATATACTTATAATCTAATAAAATTAATATATTTTATTAACTACAAAAATAAATAATTAAAACGCCACATATTTCTCCTTAAAGAATGTAATGGCTGAATTATTAATTTTTATATTCAAACAATAATGTGTTGATAATCAAAAGCAATAATTGAACATTTAATTAAAAGAGAAATCATATTAACTATCCCTCTTTATCAACTAAAAAATAGTGTTACTTTCAATATAACAATAATTAATATATTTTTGAACAAAAGTTTCAATCTTAGATTTGACATTTTGAACAAAAATAATAATTAAACTAATAATAATTAATATACATAAATCTTTCATATTTTAAACTCAATATACTAGGCCCTCACATAGCAGATTACAGCAAGCTGACCATCAAGTTTTTATTAAATAATCAATTCATTACCTTATATGGGGACTATACTCAATTACCATCACAAGCTCACTGTCACCACCTCAAAAGATTCCACCAAACTCAAGCCATTGCGGAATTATATTCCCTCCATTTTTCTTTCACCACAGTTTCCACTCACCAATCTCTGGACTTGCCAACAAATATTGCCCCTGATCTAGCCATCCTGTTGTACACATACAAACAAGTCTTTTCCATCCTGACTTTACAACGACTCCATTCCCTTAATCAAGAGTGCCCAACCGGTGAAAGTTAAACCGTATATATACCCCCATAGTCAAAAGGAACAGATTGAAAAAATGGTGAAAGATATGTTGGATGATGGTATAATTTCTCTTAGCAATAGCCCTTTCTCTTCTCCAATCATATTGGTTAAGAAGAAAGATGGCACTTGGAGGTTACCACCAAATTTTGGTGAAGGAAGAAGATAGATGTAAAACGGCTTTTAGAACACACCAAGGATATTATGAATGGCTGGTAATGCCTTTTGGGCTCACTAATGCCCCGACAACCTTTCAAATTTTGATGAATGATGTGTTCAAAGGACTTTTAAGGAAGAGTGTCCTTGTATTCTTTGATGATATATGATATACTTGTCTACAACTGTAATTGGACAATACATCTACAACATGTAGAAGTAGTTTTGAAATTGTTACAGCAGCATAAACTATTTGCTAAGTTATCCAAATGTTCATTTGGGTTAAATCAAATTGACTATCTGGGACATACATTATGTGGAGAAGGAGTTGCTATAGACAAAGGGAAGATTCAGGCTGTGATTGATTGGCCAATTCCAACAAACCTCAAACAACTTAGAGGATTTTTGGGGCTCACCGGCTACTACAGGAGATTCATTAAAGGGTATGCTTCTATTGCAGTCTCTCTCACTAATCTTCTCAAGAAAGACAATTTTGGGTGGGATGATACTGCTAATACGGCTTTTCAAGAATTGAAGAAGAGAATCACTGCAAATCCAGTGTTAGCTCTTCCAAATTTTTCTAAGCCCTTCATTTTAGAAACTGATGCCTCTGGCCACGGTATTGGAGCTGTTCTAAGTCAAGATTGCCATCCCATTGCCTATTTTTCTAAGAAGTTATCCCCAAGGATGCAGAAGCAATCAGTTTATACTAGGGAATTTTATGCTATTTCGGAGGCTATTGCAAAATTCAGACACGATTTGTTGGGCCACAAGTTTATTATACGCACAGACCAGAAGAGTCTTAGATCTTTGAATGATCAATCGTTGCAAACACCAGAACAACAAACCTGGTTGCCAAAATTATTGGGTTATGACTTCACTATTGAGTATAAGCCAAGCAAAGAGAACATTCCAGCGGATTCTCTTTCTAGATCGTTCATGGCTCTGTGTCTAATTCACAGTACATTCATTGAGAATTTACGAAAGGCCCAACTGGAAGATCCTGAAATTGCAGCTATAGTGCAGAAATGCAGCAGTAACTCACCTCCAGATCCACATTATACGCTGCAGGACAAACTGCTACATCGGAAAGATAAACTGGTAGTCCCTCTTAAAGTGGACTTGATATCTCAAATTTTGCAGGAGTATCATAGCTCAATAACGGGTGGTCACGCTGGTTACACTCGCACTTTAGCAAGAATTGCTTCCTAATTTGATTGGTTTGGTATGCATGATGATATCAAGAAGTTTGTAAAACAATGCTTAGTGTGCCAACAAGCTAAGACGGCTAATACTCTTCCTGTGGGATTACTTCAACCACTACCTGTTCCTCATTTAATCTGGGAAGATTTGGCAATGGATTTCATCACAAGACTTCCTCCCTCTCATGGTTATACGGTAATTTTGGTAGTCATTGACAGACTCTCAAAATATGCTCATTTTGCTACATTAAAAAGCGATTTTAACAGCAAACAAGTAGCTCAGATCTTCATACACATGGTGGTTAAACTCCATGGAATTCCCAAATCAATAGTTTCTGATCGGGACAGGGTTTTCATGAGTCAGTTTTGGCAGCACTTATTCAAGTTGAGTGGCACAACTTTGAAAATGTCAACAGCTTACCACCCCCAAACGGATGACCAATCTGAAGCTCTTAACAAGTGCCTTGAGATGTATTTAAGATGTTTTTGTTTTGACAAACCAAAAGATTGGTCTAAGCTCATTCCATGGGCTGAATACTGGTACAATACAACCTCTCATACTAGTAGTGGAATGACACCTTTCAAGGTTGTTTACGGTAGAGACCCCCCCAAGTTGCTTAAATATGTTCCCAACAATCAGGATTCCCCCACAGTTCAGGAACAATTGCTCATTCGTGATGAAGTGCTAAGTAAATTGAAAACAAATCTACTTAGAGCTCAACAAATTCAAAAGAAGTATACTGATCAGAAGAGGAAACCACTTGAATTCCAAGTAGGAG
The DNA here is from genome assembly GCA_036885675.1 of Vigna mungo. NCBI lineage: Eukaryota > Viridiplantae > Streptophyta > Magnoliopsida > Fabales > Fabaceae > Vigna > Vigna mungo. The sequence goes on along the minus strand of CP144697.1, from coordinate 33,276,059 downwards.
ACAAGGTTTTGGTGAAGTTACAACCGTATCGGCAACATTCCTTGGCCTTGAGAAAAAATCAGAAACTCAGTCTGAGATACTTTGGCCCTTTTACAATTATGCAGAGGATTGGAAACGTGGCTTACAAGCTCCAATTGCCAGAAAACACCAAGATCCATCCAGTTTTTCATATATCACAATTGAAATTGTGTTACGGCAACCATGATACAACATATGTTCCTTTACCCATACCAACAGCTGATTCGGAAACAGTCCTGCAACTTGCTTCCATACTAGAGACACGCATCATTATCAGAGGCAACCATCAAGTGCAACAACACTTAGTCTTATGGGAAGGTATGGATAGCTCCCAAGCCACATGGGAAGATCATCACACTTTGACAACAACTTTTCCTAATTTTAACCTTGAGGACAAGGTTATGTTCAATGGAGGAGGAATTGTAACAATTAATATATCACAGGACACTACAAAGAGGGTATATGAGTCAATTGTAGAATTAGTTAGGAAAGGACATGTGGAAATTGGTTCAGAAATGGAGAAAATGGGCAAGGGGGCACGTAACAGAAAGGCCAGCACACGTTTGAAAGATTTTGTGATGTGAGTGGAGCATAAATTGGGAAAAGTAAGAAAGAGTAAAGGGAGGGGAATGTATTGAATCAGAACCGTTTCTCTCTGTTGGTTCATATTTTTTATTCATTCCTTTTGTTGAGACTGTTTTTTGGTTGATAGCCCTGTTTTGAGTACGGAGAACATTGCCTTTTAATAATATATGTCATTTCTACTGTTTTATTCTTCTATTGCACAATCCTTACCATTACAAATTTGGTGCTTTCATTGAGTCATGGCCGAGAATACGCGCATGAAGGAACTCACCGTCGAAGTGAGCCGTCTCAAAGATCTACCAGAAACTATGAACAAAATGGTGAGATATTTGCATGCTTGTAGCTTTAACACCTTCATGAAACAGGAGACAAAAAAAAAGTAGCACTATCAGCAAATGAAGATAATAATAAAAAAATACTAATATCAAATGCAAAATTATCAATAATGAGGTGAAAGAGAAAAAAAAGATTGGAATTATGGGAATATGATACCATGATAACAGTACAAATTAAGAAGGTACCATGATAATTTGCAGAACCAAATTAAGACGTACCAGAGATTCCACAGTTTCTTCGTTTCAGTCTCAACCAAGCTCGTGAGAAGGGTTTCAGGTGCTTTATCTTATCCCTATCACCCATTAACCAAGTTCTTAGAAAATCTGTACAGAGAGGCAAAAGCAAAGAGAGTGACGAACATAGTAATTAAATGTCGATTTACCTTGATGGTCGGTGCGGGAGTGAACAGACGACAATACCTTGACTATCGACCTCGCTCAGCCTACAAACGCACCAAGTTTTCGTTCCTAAGTAACGGAAAACCACTTGGATAGAAGCAGATGTTGTTGAGGAGGTTCCCTTGAAGCAAGTGCGGAGGACACTGATGTTTAGTTCTCTTTAGGATTTCACTTATTTAACTTATGTTATTTTGAGATACTTATTAGATTATTTTGAAATACTTTACTATGATTAAAGTTTTAAATTAGGTCATTCTGGATGACTGTAATCCTCTAATTAATCGTAAGTCATACTTTGACTGTTCTCTTTATTTGAATGATGATGCCTATATTATATGATTAAGGTTATTATATATTTGGGATGTCAAAAAAATAAAATAATATATATATATATATATATATATATATATATATATATATATATATATATATATATAAATGGGTAATATGTTTTTAAAAAGGATAAATTGTGGTGTTGTAGTTTACATTAGAGAATAAATAACTATTTTTTTATATATAAATTTAATCATTAGGTTAAAAAAATTTAGAAAATATACTTATGATCTAATAAAAATTAATATATTTTATTAACTACAAAAATAAATAATTAAAACGTCACATATTTCTCCTTAAAGAATGTAATGGCTGAATTATTAATTTTTATATTCAAACAATAATGTGTTGATAATCAAAAGAAATAATTGAACGTTTAATTAAAAGAGAAATCATATTAACTATCCCTCTTTATCAACTAAAAAATAGTGTTACTTTCAATATAACAATATTTCTAAAGAAGAGTGAGTAATTGAAAGAAGTTTGGTAATTTGAATTTCTTTTCTTTCTTCTTCGGTTAAGTGTATTTATCGATTTTAAAATGAGTATTTTAAAAGAAAAATAAATATATTATTTGATATTTGATTACAATAATGCATAATAAAAAATAAATTGTCATAAAAAAGATGTGTAATCATTAATAGTAATAAGTAGATATAATCGCTAGACAAAACAAGTTTCTTTATCTCATGCCAATCTCTAAAGAAAATATTAATCATCTTCATACTCAAATCTAACAGTGTATGAAGTTTTCTTATTACTTCAATACAAATTAAGTAAATTTTACAAAATAATAAAAACATTTGAAAATAAAACCTAATATTATCACAAAGTATTAAATATCAAAAGGATGTATATTATCTTTTCCTAAATATCAAATATTTATAAGTAAACAATAATTGTATATATACATTTTAAATTAGAATATCAAATAAAAATTTATGAGAACCAAAATATTTATTAAATTTAAAAACAATAAATTTACAAACATTTAAAAATATTTTAAAAAATTTACAAAAAGAAAACACATATTCAAAACTAAAAATATTTTAAATGTTTTTTACTCCCATTTTTAAAATTCTAATAAAACTCTTTTTATATATAGAGATAAAAATTGTAATATACAACTTGAAAAATAATAATTAAACTAATAATAATTAATATACATAAATCTTTCATCTTTTAAACTCAAGATATATTGAATAGTGATAAACAAAATTCATGAAAATGATATTAAATTATTATATTATAGTAACTGGATTTTTTTTTATATAATTAAAGTGATAGAATTGTTTAAGATAATGAGTTAAAAAAATAAAATAAAAATTATATATATATATATATATATATATATATATATATATATATATATATAATTTATGTTTAACATCATACTTGTTAAAACTCAAATTATGTTTAAATATATAACATTTTTTTAATTTATGACAGAAAATGATTACTTATTATATTTTTCTCATAATTACTTGACAATTATTTGTGTAAATATTGTAGTTGTATTAAGAAAGTATTAAACAAAAAATAATACGGAAAAGTAAATGACCGTGAGATGATGCTATAACAAAACTTTATATACAACAGTAACAATTATTTACAAAAACTATTCTTTTAAAACAGTACAACAGCGTGAGCTAAGAAATTTTAAAATCTTAATTATAAAAACAATTATTTATGTTTTGTTACAAATACCTATACCATCATGAATGATTAATTGCTATATATATATATATATATATATATATATATATATATATATATATATATATATATATATATATATATACACAGACGCACTGGCAATTTTTTTATCTACTAATTCATTGTATATATGGTAGGTTTATTAATTTATGGTTGCTATTTTCAATTTTCTGTTAATGATGATTTTTACTAACATAAATGTCATTCATTAAATTTTATTCTCTTTCGAAGTTTATTTTATTAAAACATTACATAGGAGTGGGAAATTAAACAATATTAATGATGGTGTATACAAATTAAAACAAAGAGTTTTTTTCAATCTGTTATCAAAGATATAATTTAAATGTTTGCATTGACTGTAATTACTTTTTAGTACACCACTAATGCAAGTCTCTTTATTGTAAAAATCAAAGAGAACTAAGTCAATATTTTATTCCAAATATTTCTTTCACTTATTAAATCAATTAACTGTAAATACAATAATTAAGTTATAAAGAGACTAATTTTTAATAATTATAGTAAGATTGATACAATGTATATCAGGCATAAAAATAGTAACTTTTGAATAAGTGGTGGTTAAATATAGAAATTTTGGTGATTGAAATAGTTGATAATATTATTTTGATTTTTTTGAGTGAAAAAAATAATATATACATACATATATATATACATACATATATATATATATATATAGTCACACTATAGTTTTCACGTAATTCATTCTTTCAAAAGACATTCTATTATTGTTATCACTTCCATACTCTTTTGTTATAGTTCATTGTTATAATGAAACATTGTCTCAAAAAAGGTTTGAAGCCTCATGAAGGTGAAAGTTTAAATCATGATAATATAGTGTTGATAGATTTCATGAAGACGTCAAAGAATGGTGATGGAACTCAAGAATCATCGAAGAATAAGACAATCGATTCATCTATTTCTTACATAAAAGATGAAGATAAGAAGAATGCAAATGCGAAAGAAGGAAAGATTTTTTGTTGCAATTATTGTAAGAAAGAGTTTTCTAGCTCGCAAGCTTTGGGAGGACACCAAAACGCACACAAACAAGAACGGAGTATGGCAAAACGTGTTGAAGGTTTTGATCCTTATTACTCTTATTATTCAAATTTATATAACTCTCATCATTCCCTTTATGGAGGGTCCTTTAATAGGGTACTTGGGGTTAGAAAGGAATCCATGATTCAAAAGTTTCCTTGGACTTCAATACATGAATATTCATTGTTTAAAAGGGATCATAAGACGTCTATATTTGATGGGTTCGGAATTATGAAGAGTGATAACAATTATAAGACCACTCTTCAAACACTCACTCTTTTTACAAGTGATCCTAACACTTCATCAAGCCAACTTCGAAAGACGACAATGGTTGCAACAACAGATATTGTTGATCACTCTATTGCTGAACAAGCTTCCAATGAAAAATCTTGCAATCTTGATTTGTCACTCAATCTTTATACATAGTATGCACTATTTAATTTTTACTTTGAGAACACTTTTGTTTAATTTGAATATTGGGAAAATGTTATTATGGGATTTTATTTTTTATTTTTTATGTAATGTTTTGTGAGTGATGTGAAAAAGGTAATTACTAAACTTTTGGTGAAAATTTATACATTTGTGATTTGTGATTGATTACATTTGTGATTGATTAGTGAGTTGAAAGAAAAATATATATTTAAACAAAAATTCAAGCTTAAATTTGATAATTTTTTAATGTATGTTGGGTATTTCTTTCGTAATTAATTAATGATTAAACATATCAACATTTTTGTAGAGGAGTAAAGATTATTAAAATAAATGAAACATTTTTATAAGGATTATCAAAGTCAGTGAAACGTGAAAAACGAAAAAGAATATGTTTTCTTACCGAAAACGCAGGGTTTAAACATTTTATACAAAGTGCACTACGCAAAATTACATAAAAGATATAATTTCCTAGTATCACTCGTTGTTAAATTAGTAATTTTTGGTTTTGAATATACTTGAAAATATTATTTTATCCTTAATTGATTGTTTTCTATTTTAAATTATACTAATTGAAGATAATAACGGTTACATAATATTTTATTTATTAATGTAGATATGCTAACATTAATAGAAAATAAATATTTTTTTTTACATATGAATAATTCATTCCCAATTTCAAAAGCTTCAAATAGCTCGGAGTTATTACCTTTAAGTTTTTCTTTTGCATCACATAGTAAAATGGGTTTGGACATTTTCTTTATTACTCCATGTTTTCATATCACTAATTTTCTTTAGAGCGTTTTTTTCTTTAAAAAAAAACATTTAAACTTATTTCATGATTCAAAAGTTTCCTTATAATATATCTTAAAAATATTTGCCGTTAATAAAGAATAATGCCAAATTCAGTTTGTTAGTTAATATTTTGAGATTGGGGATTTAAAATGTGATGTAAAAAATAGTGAGCTGCCAATTTTAAAGCTTATTAAAAACTCGATTTTATAAAAATCATTTGAAAAATGAAATTTGTATTTATGTATGTATTTTATGTGAGAGTAAATATTTTGTTAATGACATGATAATACATAATAAAATAGATTTAACAAATAAAAAATTTAGGATGATCTCTTTAAATAATTATTTCCAAGGCTTGTAATGAGGCTGAGCTATCAAGAAAAATTGGTTTTTTTGGATCACAAAAGCTTTGAATCAAGAGAACTCATTCATCATTCAAGGTTCAAGTTTAACTCTCTTTTTTCAACCAATCTCATTTGTCCCCAACTTCTTCCCTTTTTCTTTTATTTTTACATTGAGCTCATCTTTCATGATTTTTTTCTCTTTTTCTCTTTCTCATGTATTTTTCTTTTTCAACACTTGAGCTCAATGCCTTTCTTTTTGTCATTCAAACTTTCCCCACAACCCCAAACTTGAACCTTGAATATAATTACAGTCATTAACCTAATTCAAAGTAAATAAATTCAGCACAAGGGTTTTCATTCTGTTTAGGGCCAAGGTTCAAAAAGGGTATAAGATTTCAAGCACCTTGGGTAAAATTTGGCTAAGTAAGGGCTTTAAAAAAAATGGCCTTGATCATATGACATGTACATGCAATTCAATCAATCATCAAGAGTTAGGCAATATCATGCATGCTTTCCTGTGAGTAATTTCATACAACAATAAAAAATCTGTAGCTCAATACCTCACACACATGCTTCCTCACACACATTCATTCATACACCCTGCTTAGCATCACAACCACAATCATAATTCATCACACATCTGTTTCACAGGATATCAACATGCAATACAACTCAATAATCATTCACATCAGATCATCATTAAACAGACTCCTCATGCAATTCATTCAGTTAAAACATCATCAGAAAGGTCTTCAAGCCAAGCAGACACACTAAAATTAAAATTCAACCTATTCTAAAGTTTAAAGTGCAAGAGTAAAGTACAAAATCTAGGTTGCCTCCTCGTAGCGCTTGTTTAACGTCACGAGCCTGACCCAAACCTGTTTAGCATTTGTCAGTAAATGCCAGTCTTCCAACACCCTTCAATGGGTGTACTTTCCGGGTATCCTTCAGTAGATACCAAAAGTTAGCATCCCTTAGTAGATGCTACCCAAAAATTATTCACAAATATTCAAAAATAAACAAGTTCAACAAAAGATAAAATAAAAAAAAATTGTCTTAAAATACAAAATGTGCTATTCAGCAATCAACTCTTCTTCTTCACACTGGAATCTTCATCATCCCACTATCTCAGCTTTCGTCTGTCTACTTGGCGAACAGCCGGGGAATATGGCCTTTTAATTTCCATCATTCCTTCCTCTTCGAGCTTCCTGTTGACAATCCATTTCCTGTTTTTGTATCTAACAGCTACACCCCGTGGAAATAGTTGTCCTTTAAGTGAAGTGACTTTCCTTTATCCGTCTTTTCCTCCTCACGTGCCTGCAAAATAGTACAGTTGTTAAGATGATCATTACCTGTGGTAGTTTCTTCTTTGCCTGCTTCTCTTCTAGCCTTTTTATGTCTAGATCTGTTTATTATTCTCTTTGTTTCTCCTTCAGATCCACTATAGGCTAACACTTGGTCTTGATCTCTTAACACTATTTTCCCGTCATAAACACGTATCATCATCTGAGAGGTCCTCATAAACGGTCTTCCCAGAATTAATGCAGTTCTTCCATCATTTACCATATCCACTACTATGAAATCAACCAAGAATTCCAATTCTTCAATTCGAACAATTACGTCTTCCACCATACCCAAAGGTTTTTTATGGATTCATCTGCAACTGTAAAGGTAGTGTATGCTGGTTTTAATTTTAACCCTCTAATCTTCTTGAAGTCATTAAAGGACATTAAATTAACACTAGATCCTGAATCGATCATAGCCCTCCCTATATCCACATCATTGATCACACAAGGAAGAGTCAAACTCCCTAAATCCTTCAATTTTTGTGGATGGTCTCTCTTCCTTGGTTTAACAATCTGTGCCTGCTCAAGATCAACTATCTCACGAAGACGGTATTCAGCTGGTTTATCATCTTTAGACATTTGTGGAAACGCTGCAGGAATAATAGTCACCCGATTAAAAATTTCTTGGAATAACTTATAGGGACTCTTCAGTTTCTTTTCCTTTTTCTCTTTTTTTTCTTCACATTTCTTCTGCTCATTACACTTGTTATTACAAATCATCTCCTCCTCTTCATCTTCACTGCTCCCTATTTCAATTATTTCTTCTATTGGCTTCCTTTTACCTTTCGTCATCACCACTTTACACTCATCCTTGGGGTTAACCTCAGTGTTAGCCCGAAATCGGTTCTTTTCTGCGGTGTCAGCTCTTTTTGACAGCTGCCCAATTTGTGTCTCCAGTGCTCTAAAACTAGCTTGGTCACTCACTTGTTGGGATTCATAGACTTTCATAAATTTATCAAATCGGTCATTTAATTCTCTACCAGTCTCCGCCAAGCAACTCACTTGCTGCCACAGAGGTGACGGTTGCTGCTGCCGGAAGCCTCCTACTTGCCCATAAGAAGTATTCTGATTCTGTCCTATGCTGGGGTGGTTCTTCCAACCTTGGCTAGAATTGCCTTGGTTAAAATTACCCTGCTTAAACGGGAATTGATTCCCCATGTAGTTGACATCCTGCTGCATTTCTTCAGGAAAAGTACATTGACCATTGATGTGGTCACCACCGCATAAGTCACAAAGTTGTTGAGTCTGAGAAATATTTCTTAACCCTGTTGGAAGTTCAGAAAGGACCTTTATCAGCTTGTCCAATTTTTGGTTAAGAAGATGATTCTGCACAACCATTGCATCATTAGCAGGAAGATGCAATATTCCTCCTTTCTGTGCGCCTCTCTCACATCGAGAAAATTCATTCAGGGTCATCCCCTCAATCAAATCATAGGCTTCGTCTTCAGTCTTCCTATTAATACTACCTCCAGCCGAGGCATCCAACATCATTTTAGACTGAGTATTCAGCTCTTTAAGAAAAGCAAGCAAATAAGAAGTCTTGTCAAATCCGTGGACTGGAGTTTTTCTCAACAGGCCTTTAAATCTATCCCAGGCCTGTTCGAGAGTTTCCTCCATCCCTTGCTTGAATGAGGAGATTTCGAGCTTCCCGTGATGAATCTTGGTTTGCGGAAAAAATCTGGTGACGAACTGTCTCGCCAAAGCATCCCAGTTTCTGAACGTCCCTTCAGCAAATGAGTGCAACCAATCTTTGGCACTTCCTCCCAAAGAAAAAGGGAATAGGCTAAGTCTGACCCTCTCATCCGAGACTCAGGTCATCTTAACAGTATTGCAGATTTCGCCAAAGATAGTCAAATGTTTGTAGGGATTTCATTTGACAATCCGTTGAACTGGTTGCTCTGAACTAATTGGATGAGTGCCGGGCTCATCACCAAATTTGTGGTATTGTCCACAGGAATGGCAATGCTGTTGAAATTCAAAGGACCCACAGTGTTTGCTGAGTCCCCCAGTGTACGTCTTGGAGGAGGTTGGTCCGCCATCTCCTCTCTACCTTGTGCAGAAGATTCTGGTGAAGATTGCAAGATTGCAACAGGAGAAGGAAAGTTTTCACGTGCAGAATGTATAACTTTCCTCTCTCTCCTGTCTGGTAATCCCTCGAGAAGAGGTTGCCGATCTTTCCTGCTTCTAATGTGTATCCCTTCCTGCATACACAAGAAAAATACCCCTAAAAACACTTTTACAGAAAAATAAAATAAAACACAATAAAAATAAAAGTATAGACAAAACAATTACAAACAAGTCAAATTCAGTCAATTCACACTACGAAATAAGTCAAACCTCGAGTCCCCGGCAGCAGCGCCAAAATCTTGTTAGCAGAATGGCAAGTGTACCATATCGTATCAAGTAATAAAAATGGTAAAATCCATTATCGTTCTTCCCATGAGACTCGAAAGACCTTATCGTTCATATGAATTAAAATCGTAAGACTTGTGAAGGAAAAATTAATTGTTGTGGTGAATGCAAAGACAGAAAATAAAGATGCAATGAGTGATTCAATTGACGAGAAAAGAGTATGAATAAATGGAGTTGTTGGGGGTTTACAATTTCATCTAATCCCCTATCTCTTATTTACTCCTCTTGTTTAAATAGCCTTATTATCTAATTGCATGCAAAATTTCTTGGTCTCCCCTTAACCCGATCCCTCGGCGAAAATGACCTATTACTAATTACCGACTTGCTATCCCTAGCCTCCCCTAGCAACTAGCAATGCATTAAAAAAAAGCAAATACAATTGATCGTCCTACCCCCTATCCCTAGGTGGTATTGCTTAACCAAGGAAATTCTCACCATTTCGTGACATTACTGTACGTCCCCGTATCAATAAAGGCAAAAATCAGTTACCGAATGAGTTAAACGATAAAAGCTTTAAGCACGGTATGAGAATCCAACAATTGATAATAAACACATACGAAAATCATATAATTCAAACAAGAGTTTCAATAAAAGAGAGTATCAAAAGATTACATTGTTCCCCCAACAACAAAAGGGTTTAGTTCACCATTGTCATGGTGAACCAAGATGAAAATAATGGAAGATATGGAAAGCAAACCCTAGAAAAGATGAAAAGGAGCTTAAGCATCCAAGAGATGCTCTCCAGAGAGTGAAAAATAGGTCTGGCCACCCTCCTCTGTCAAAAGAATGAGAATGAAATCGAACTAGGGTTATTTATAGCTGAAGAGCGCAACAGAAAACAGGCCCGAGCCCAACAGGCAACCGCCCGGCGTCACACTTATGCCGCCCGGCGGTTTGCCTCTTTACCGCAAAACCGCCCGACGTCAGGGGTCCACCGCCCGGTGGTTTGCCTCTTACCGCAAAACCGCCAGGCGTCACTGCCTTGGTGCAAACTCCTCGCATTTGGCCGCCCAGTGGTGCAATTCTGCCGTTGGGCGGTTTCTAGACTCTTCTTTTCTTGATTTTCTTCCTCTATCTTGAGTCTAAGGCCTTCATCTTCACCTCCATTCTTCACTTCCATCAAAATTGCTGCAAACAATGCAAAACAAGCATAATATCGCTAAAAACAGCTTTTGACTCTCGACTGACTCATTTATTGAGTTTTGTTTGATTTCAAGCTCATTCTAAGCAGTAAAGGGAGTAATTTGGTCTAAAATAGCACATGAAAATAACGGTTTTTCAACCGTTATCACCCCTGCACACCTAAAACAATTGCCCTCCTCCCTTCGTTCTGAGTAGGATAAATTTCCAGAATTTCTCCCTCTATTATTGAAGTTTGTCTTCGTAACCCCGCACGCTTGTATCACCTCCTTGAGCACGAACCCACTACTCTCAGCTGGCCCCGTGCAGTTTTGGGTTTGACGACAAGGTTCAACCCACATCACCTCGCTCGGCCTAGTCCCATTCGTTAGGTTTCTTCCCATTCCTCCTCCTCCGGTCTTCGTTCCTCCGTGAAGTTGCTCCCCATCCCGCGTGATTGGCATCGCGACCATTAAATCCTGAGAATCAAGAAGACGCACCTAGTTGTGTATCGGTTCTTGCAATTCCCGCATGGTCGATGTTGGGGCGTATTCTTCCATGGTTCCCGACTGCTTATTGGTTGCCACCCTATCAACGATTGTGCCACTGTTCCGTTCTCCAAATCGCCACACCATTGCCCCCTTCAATCCTTCCCAAGAACGATTCTTGGCTTTAGCCTTCCAAGCTTTGAACCAGTAGTGAGCGCTGCCTTCCATACTAAATTCCGTTAGGCGCACTCTTTCTTCCTCTGCCACACCTTGCAATTCGAATAACTTCTCTGCATTCGAAACCCATCCAAACGGATCGAACCCTTCGAAAGTGGGAAGTTCTACCCTTTTCTTCCCGTTGGGTTGCACTGCGTGGCGTTCTTCCCCTCTCTCCCCTTCTTTTTCCTCTCACCGATCGCATGGTTGGTCGTCCTGGTTGTGGCCTCGACCACCCAACATCCTTATGATTTCTTGCAAATCTTGGCGGATTTCAGCATAATTTTGTCGTATTGCTGCATAATCTGATCGCACTGCTCCTATTTGCGCCTTCATTCTATCAACCGCAATTGGCTTCACCCCACACGATTCTGGCAGCACCGCGATACGACAGTTTCTTGAAACGGCAGGTTCTTGATAACTTCTTGATCAGGTTCTTGATTCGGCACCCCCACTGCGAAACGACAGTTCTCCTGATTCCGGCAAACTCTCTATCCGACAGCCCCACTACGATCCGGTAGGTCGGATCAAATTGTTAGATTCCTAAGTATTGAACCTAACCAAAACTCTCTCAATAGCACACAGAACAACCAAATCTGAAAGAAATAACTGTATTATTGCTCAAGAATGGGTATGCACAAAGATTAGAGACCGGGAGCATAACCTCCCTCACAAGGTTCAGAGAACCTGTCTATACACTGAAGTTCCAAAAGTCCCCCTGACAACATAACAGTGTCTTATTTATACAATTTCTCTACCCCTAAACCCTATTACCCATTATGCCCCTATAGCCCTATGACCTATCACTACCCATGGACTGTGGAATCTTTCGAGATAATTTATTATTTCTTAGATCAAGATATACTAGTGAACTTAGATATTCCCAACACTGAGGTAGTTGTCCTCCTATTTGATTATTTGACAGATCCAAAGTATACATATTTTTTGTCACTCTATTTCCACACAATAAAGTATTTAAATCTGAAAAATTATTGCCCGACAGATCCAACGTGCGAGCGTGTGACAAAAATGTAGGAATTATACCTTCAAGTTTATTTGAATTTAGAATTATTGCTTCTGGATCATGGAGAACAAACTTAATCGTTAAATTCGGTATCACACCTTTGAGACCGTTGTAAGACATATTCATTTCCCTTATAAACTGTAACTTGTTCCAAAACCAATTTGGTACAAAGTCATTGATTCCTGCATCAGAAATATCCTGAAATTCTTGCTGACTTTGAGTCTGGAGCCAACTTGGGAAGTTAGGACCCAACTTGTAAGAAGCTAGGCCCAATTTAAGTAATTGGAAGGGTGGAGTCCAAGTGGTAGCAAAATTCAGAGACAATGAGTTGTCTGATAAATCTAGTTCTATCAATTGAGATAAATTTGTGAGATGCAGTTCATTGATATCACCCTCCAAGTAATTCTCCTCAAGATAGACTCCAACTGATAAAGAAACCCAAGGGAAGCTGGAATATCACCTCTTAGTTTGTTATAGTCAAGTGCAAGAAATTTGAGAGAGTTCATAACTTTTCCAAATCCATTTTTAATGGGACCTTCTAACGAGTTATTCGATAGGGAAAGACTTTGAAGATTGGCAGTACAGTTGCAAACCCAGTGAAATAGAACCGGTGACTTCAATAGATTGTTTGAGAGATAAAGGGTGACAAGAGAAAGAGAATTTTTAGTGTAATAAGATGACACAACAAAGCTTTTATCAGTAAGGCCGCAATCAAACAGGTTAAGGTCTTGTAGTTTGGTGCTGAAGTTGAGATTTTCTTGAAATATTGATGTCCGAGTCAGATTATTAGAAGAGAGATCAAGGATAACAAGCGAAGGAAAGTTTAGATAGTGCGTAAACGACAGAACAATGTTATTACGAGAAAGATAAAGCTGTTGGAGATTAGGACTATAGTTGGAAAACAATTGAAATGTTAATGACGTCAAATTATTATTAGAGAGAGAAAGGATGGAAAGTGAAGTGGAATTGTTGGAATGAGAAGGAAACAAAAGTGAAATATCAGCATCTGAAAGTGCACAATTGTCTAGACTTAACTCTCTTAAGTTTGGAAAATGCTCACTGATATTAGAGATGTGCCAAGATAAGGAAAGGAATGGAGACTGAGAGTTGTTAATGAAGAGAGAGAAGAAAGCCAATTTTCATCTTTTATTTTAAGATCAGAATTTCCATCAAGTTTAAGAGAATGCAAGAGCGGGAGATTTCCAACCTGGAAAGGGAGAGTCCCGGAAAGTTCATTGTATGAAAGATCGAGATATCTCAAATGTGACAGACTTCCAAGTTGAGAAGGAATCTCTCCATAGATATCAAGATTGGCACTTAGATCAAGATATCTCAGACTTGATAGCTTGCCTAGTTTAGAAGGAATCTCTCCATGAAGATAAGTTTCTTTAAGATCAAGATACTCTAATTTTGAGAGATTTCCCAGTTCATAGGGAATTGTCCCTAACAAAATTGTTAATGACAGATTGAGATATCTTAAGCTTTGAAAGGAGCCGATGGATGGTGGAATTTGATCGCCAAGGGAAGAAGGATGATTAGAGCTGAGATCCAAATATTTCAATTTATGCAAGCCAACCAATGAAGCGATATTAATTGAACCAGACAAATAATGCGATTCTGAACCACGAAGATCAACCATTTCTACGTTACCAGTTTCATTGTTGCATTCAATACCTTTCCATCTGCAACAATCTGTGTCATTTTGATCGTCCCTCCACGTGGACAGCATGCCATAGTAATCTCGAACACTTTGTTTGAAATTGAGGAGTGTTTGTCTTTCCTTCTGTATGCATTTAACTTGTGAACTTTGTGATAACGAGTTGAATCCAATAACGAATAGTTTGGTATGCAGAATGCACACAAACACTGCAAACAATATTTTGAGAAAGAAACTGCTCATTCCTGATATAAAATTTTTGCTATGATCTAAACCTTGGTATGAATAAAAGGTGAAACAACAGTACTAAAATTATTATTTCCTCAGCAATAGCATTTAAGTAGTCGGGGCTTAACGCCCTCTCATAATTCACTATTCCAAATCAAAGCAAGGAAGAAATTTTGGAAGTAGAATTTTCTTAATGGAAGGAAAGTCGAAAGAATGTCCTCAGCCCAACAAAAGGAGACAACAGAAATACATACAAACATTAACTTTTTTTTTTACCATACACAACACTTTATATATATATATATATATATATATATATATATATATATATATATATATATATATATATTTATATATATATATATATATATATATATATATATATATATATATATTTATATATATATGGTTTATTAACGCGCGTACGCCTATTTGGTATACATTTTAACAATGTGTACCGGGTTTTAGTAGACAAAAATACCATCATATATTATGGATTCTAAGTTCTAAAGTCAAGGGTATTTGAATAATTTTCATTCTCAAAACTAAAAAAAATAAGAAACCCCAAACCCTTACTCACCTCCCTCATTTCTCTCAATCCTTTCTCTTTCATCTCTTTCACTCCAACTTTTTTTTTGTCATCTCTACTGTAGCCCCAATTGAAAAAATCAGAAACATTGGCGGTTAAACAATTTCTTACAAAAAAAATGATTTTATAATGATTTTTCATTTTATAATTTGTCTTATCTAATTTTATCTAATTTTCACGAGCATAATGACATACGAAGGAATTGGTAATTCGTTTGGAAAAAATAAAAAAGACTCGTTGTTAAACAATCTCTTACAAAAAATGATTTTATAATGAGTTTTCATTTTATAATTTTTGTCTTATCTAATTTAATCTAACTTTTCACAAGCATAATGACATAAAAGGAATTGGTAATTGGCTTGGAAAAAAATCAGAAACACTCGTTATTAAAAAATTTCTTACAAAAAGTGATTTTATAATGAGTTTTCATTTTATAATTTTTGTCTTGTCTAATTTTCACAAGCATAATGACATCAGAAGGAATTGGTAATTGGCCTGGAGGTTTTTTAAGAGATGATGATTCAACATCTGCAGATGATGAAATTAGAGTGGTTAGTGAAGATGATGAAATTGAAGAGATCTTGAATGAACTTTTGCCAGAAAGTGGATGTGTCAATGACTCAACTCTTTACAAAAGTAAATTGTTTAATGACGAGTATTTCTGATTTTTTTCACTTGGATCTACCATAGGATGATAGAGAAAATGTTAAAGTGAGAGAGATGAAAGAGAAATGGTTAAGAGGAACGAGGGAGAGGAGTAAGGGTTTGGAGGTTTCTTATTTGTTTTTTAGTTTTGAGAATGAAAATTATTCAAACACCCTTGACTTTATAACTTAGAATCCATAATATATGAGAGTATTTTTGTCTACTAAAACCTGGTACACATTGTTAAAATGTACCAACTCAAAAACAGGCATATGTGCGTTCACAAACCCATATATATATATATATATACACACACATTATTGACGGATTTATCGATAGACTTTTTTGTTGGTAAGTGACATACGTCTTACCTACGAAATTACGGTCATATTCTTTCATCGGTAAAAACATAAAAATTCATCAATAAATCTGTGGATAATGAAAATTTACCGATGAATATATATCCCCCAGTAAAAGTCCTTCGGTAGTTTTAATAATTATTGTAGAGAATTCACATAAATGGAAATAATAAATTCCATGCAGATGGAAACAATAAAGTCAACGGAGATGAAAACGGTAAAGTCCATGGAGATGACAAAAATAAAGTCCACAAAGATGTAGCAACAATAAAGTCCATGAAAATGACAATACTAAATATGAACAATAACAATAAATATATAGCAATGAGAAATGAGCATAGAGGTTCCAATGAGAAAACACCACAAACGTGGTAACCGAGGTACTTAGACAGTATTATATGTGAGGCACTAAAGGCTTTCCAAGCAAAACATTACAAGCCCGGCAGGTAAGATATCAGGCTACCCTAAGGAGTAAAGAGGTACTTGACGAAGAAAGTCGAGCTATTAATTAAAAGTCCCTTCAAGCGAGCTGAGACATCAAATTAAACAGAAATAGAAGAAGAAACGCTGAGCTATTTGAATAAAAGATTCATTAGATCGAGTATAAGATAAAGTCGACATCTTAGTGAACGAACATGATAGAAGCACTTCAGGCACTAGAACAGCTCGACACCCTACTATAAGCTCGATATCCTAGTAAATAAACACAATGGAAGCACGTCAGTATAAGAAAAACCCAACATTTTTGTGCGAAGCATGAAAGAAAAACCAGCATGTACCCAAGTACAAAGGCCTAACATCACAGTGTCCATACAAGATTTAGTGTATACAGGGCCGTAAAACAAAATAATACAACACCCCAACACCAAAAATACAAAGGTAACGTGCATCCAGAAGACCTTAAAGGAAAACATCAACATAATAAATCTCCAACAAGGCCTGAACAAAAGGAGCAGGCCACCCTTTCACAAAGAATAGCATGGAGAAAACTAGAGAAGGAGGGAGGGAGGATGAAAAACAAAATCCACCACACAATAAATCTTCTTTATCTCAAACCAAAACAAGCAATAAAACTGGATGAAGAACGAAGTCAACAAACACCAAAGAAAGATATGCCTAATTTGGCAACAACAAAGAAAGCTATGTCCAAAGTCGGCAACACCAAAGAAAACACATCGGAAGTCGACAATGTCAAAAGAAGACAATATGAGAGTAAAATTTTCCCAAAGTCAGTAGCGCAAAAAACAAAGGCTACCTAAAGACGTCAACACCAAGCAAAGATTATATAAAGTTAGCAACATAAGTCGAAAAGACTATTCCCAAGCATTAATGAGCTAGAGTAGATTAGCCACTTAAGGTAGTTGGCCAAATGGCTAAATCATTTAAGAGCTCGGTAGAATATATAACCAGCTCAACCGAGTGGTCAAATCTAAAAGAGTTTGATAGAATATCCACTCAAGGAGCTCCACCGAATGGCCACATCATCTAATAGTTCGGTAGAATAGCCACTTAAGGAGCTTGACTGACCAAATCAAAAAGAGCTCGATAGAATAGCCATTCAATGAACTTGGTCGAGTGACAAAATTGTAATGAGCCCGGGTGGATTAGCACTATAGAAGCTCGATCGAATGCCCAAATCATTTAAAAGCTCAAAAGAATAGCCAATAAAGAAACTCAAACGAATGGCCAAATCTAAAAGAGCATAGCAGATTAGCTACTCAAGGAACTCAACCGAATGCCTAAACCCTATAATAACTTGACTCAATTAGCCAATTAAAGAACTTGGCTTGAAAGCCAGATTAGTTAAAGCTCCACTAAATAAGCCATTGAAAGAGCTTGACTCGAAGGCCTGATTACTTACAATTCAACTTGTATTAGCCATTAAGAGAGATCGACCCTAAGGCTAGATTACTTAAAGCTCAATTTCATCAACCATTTAAAGAGCCCCCAAGGGCAAATAACTTAAAGCTTGACCAAATTAGCCATTAAGAAAGCTCAGCCTTGAGGCCAAATTACTTAAAGCTCGGTTGGATTAGCCATTGAGAGAGCTCAGCCCCTAGGCTAGATTACTTAAAGCTCGGCTGAATTAGCCATTGATAGAGATTGGCCCTAAGGCCAGATTACTAAAAGCTCGGCTGAATTATCCATTGAGAGAGCTCGACCTCAAGGCTAGATTACCTAAAGGTCAACTAGATTAGTCAATGAGAGAGCTCGACCCTGAGACTAGTTTACTTAAAGCTCGGTTGTATTAGCCATTGAGAGAGCTTTGCCTAGATGCCAGATTACTTAAAGCTTGGCTGGATTAGCCATTGAGAGAGCTCGACCCAAAGGCCTTATTACTTAAAGCTCAACTAGATTAGCCATTAAGAGATCGGCCCTGAGGTCATAATACTGTTTGTTGCTCGGCAAGTGTACCGAATCGCTTAATTAATATAAAATAATAAGCCCAAGTATCATTTCCCAAGAGACTCATGTAATACTAGATAATCGTGTGATTAATAACTCATCTAGACTAAAGAATGTATGAGTAAATAAATAAATAAGCAATTAACAGGGTGGACTTTGATAATTGGAGGCTCTTAGAAGAGGGAAAGGTAAGAAATGGAATGGAAAGACAATGCTAGGGGTAAAATACACTGGTTTCAGTTTCATGTACACACAAAATCTTCTGCTCTCCACTAAATATTAAAGTCAACTCACTTAAACACTCAAACCCTAATCCCTTAGTGAAAGAGTTTAGCTTTAGTCACTAAGAACAAATCCCTTGGAAACTTAACAAGCTAACTCACATTAAAATCTAGGGTTTAAGACAACTAGTAACTCAAGTCTCATTCCTAAATACAAGCTCCGTTATATTTCTTGTTTCAAGTCTAAGGTGCACTTGATTCTTCCCAAAACCTAACGAATCCATAAATCAAACAAGCATTAAAAGTAGAAAGAGGAAATTAGCATTTAATGGTAGAGGCATATATATAATCAACTTATTTACACAGTACATGGGAGTTCAATGGCTACAAATGCCCCTAAGAAGATGGGTTTAGCTCTCCATTTCCGTAGAGAACCTCAAGCTTACAAAATTGAAGATGACAGAAGAAAGAGACACAAGGAAGAAGAAGAGGATGTTCCCACAAGCCCCAAGCAGCCTCCATAAGCTCCAAAGAGTGTGGTCCTGCCTCCAAGCCACTAAAGACCCAATTTCCTTTGAGGGAACTTGATTAAATAGGTTCATTTTGACACACCAGTAAAGCCATCGCTGAAGGCTAGGGCTCCTCTCCTTAGCGTCAGCCTTCATGGTAGCTCAGATTTGTCAAGCTGGCCCTGATCAACAGTGAGCGTTGAGGCATCGTGATGCTCTCTATATTGTCTCCACTCAACGTTAGGAGGTGGCACTCAACACTAGTTGGGCTTCTAAAACTCCCATTTTTGCTAATCTTCTTTCTTCTCTAGCTCATCAAGGTTCTACGATATGATAGAGGAAGATCTTCCTAGCACAAAAAATAGTTAAAAAAGAAGGGTTTAGAGTTATAATTACATAAGTGTAGCCCAAGATAAGAGTATTTACAAAAGGAAGATAAAAGTAAGAATTTAAGCTACAGGAGAATTGATTTTGTCACTAAAATTATGCTCAGATAATAATAAGGATTAACATTATGAATTACCTAAAGCTCGGCTAAATTACCCTTTGAGAGAGCTCGGCCCCGAGGCCAGATTACTTAAAGTTTGGTTGGATTAGCCATTGATAGAGGTTGGCCTCGAGGCAAAATTACTTAAAGTTCAGCTGAATTAATCATTAAGAGAGATCATCCTTGAGATTAGATTTCCTAAAGCTCAACTAGATTAGTCATTGAGAGAGTTCGACCTGGAGGCCAAATTGATCAAAGCTTAGTTGTATTGCCCATGGAGAGAGATCAGCCCGTAGGCCAGATTACATAAAGCTCGACTATATTAGCCATTGAGAGAGCTCGACCCCAAGGCCATCTTACTTAAAGCTCAGTTGGATTAACCATTAAGTGATCGACCCCAAGGCCGTATTGCCTAAATATTAACTAGATTAGCCATTAAGAGAGCTCTGCTCTGAGACCAAAATTACCTAAAGCTCAATTGGATTAACAGTTGAGAGAGCTCGACCTTGAGGCTAGATTACTTAAAGCAAGAATGGATTAGCCATTGTGAGGGCTTGATCCCAAGGCCAAATTACTTAAAGCTTGACTGGATTAGTCATTAAGAGAGATTATCCTGGAGATTAGATTTCCTAAAGCTCAACTAAATTAGTCATTGAGAGAGCTCGACCTGGAGGCCAAATTGCCCAAAGCTTAGTTGTATTGGCCATGGAGAGAGATCAGCCCATAGGCCAGATTACATAGAGCTCGACTATATTAGCCATTGAGAGAGCACGATCCCAAGGCCATATTACTTAAAGTTCAGTTGGATTAACCATTAAGTGATCGACCCCAAGGCCGTATTACCTAAATATTAACTAGATTAGCCATTAAGAGAGCTCTGCTCCGAGACCAAAATTACTTAAAGCTCAATTGGATTAACAGTTGAGAGAGCTCGACCTTGAGGCCAGATTACTTAAAGCAAGAATGGATTAGCCATTGTGAGGGCTTGATCCCAAGGCCAAATTACTTAAAGCTTGACTGGATTAGCCATTAAGAGAGCTCGACTCTAAGGCCAAATTACTTAAAAGATCGGTTTGTTTACCTATTAAGAGAGCTCGACCCCAAGGCTAAATTACTTAAAGCTCGGTTGATTTAGTTATTGAGAGAGCTCAGTCACGAGGCTAGACTACTTAGAGCTTGGTTGGATTAGTCATTAAGAGAGCTCAACCCCAAGGCCAGATTACTTAAAGCTCGACTGGAGTAGCCATTGAGAGAGAAGGGAGATGAGTGTTTACAGTTTTTTAATAATTTGTTGAGTAGGATTTCCAGGTTAGCATATTTTATCCTATTTTTTTTTTATTTTCATTTTCTTCAAGCTGTCAGTTTATTTTGTTAAACAAAGCTCACTTTTTTGCACACCAACAGTGTCTCCATCTTTACTTACAATGGCTATAAGTGTGTGGATTTTTTTATCCTTTTATGGATTATTCTGAATAGGGTTTTTGTTGTTCTATTTTCCATGATTTCAATTTTGGATTTCTTAGAACAAATAGTGACAAATAGTGAGGAGATGAATTAGATGTAAAGAGTTTGAAGTTATTTTCTCACAAACACATCCTCACTAGATGTGAGAAGTAAGTACTTTGTAAAATGTGATGCTAACATTATGGCTTGTGGTGAACATTAGAGTAAATGATCCCAATACTGCGCGACCGTTATTAACCAGTGGATTAATAAGAAGAGAAAACTCAATTGCAGGATATGGAATTCGTGGAATTTATTGACTTTAGATGGAAGGGATCATCAGGTAGAGAGAGAAACGAATCGGGTAGAGAGACAAACTGGTCGGACAGAGAAAGAAGCGGGTCAGGCAGAGAGAGAAACCGATCGGAAGGTGAGGGCCATACCATACAACATGCAGTAACAGAGTGTGGGGCGACAATTTCGGAGATACAAGCGACAGTTACATTTAGTGGGCGAAATATCAGGGATTGTGGGTCGACGGTTGCAGATAGTTCGCATTCCAGAGTTATGATCTAGGCCTATAAATACAGGAATAATTGGCCAAGTAAACCACTTTTGATCTAATCACTTTCACCTTGAATAAAACTGTGACCTTGCTGACTTGATCGTTGGAGTGCTAACGTGCAGATCGCACCCGTTCAGGCTTAAAAGAGGATTGATCGGAATATCTTGATAGGACAGTTAGTTTGAGTTTAGTCTCGGGACCTACATCCGAAACAGTATGTTATGATTTTATATATTACCTTATAAACAAATGTCATTGCTCATGATATTGGACGACTTTGAACAATAATGTATTTTGTAAAATTGTATTAATTTTTTTTATTTATATATTGAAGTAATGTATTTTGCAATATTGTATTAATTGTCTTTTATTCATATATTAAAGTAATGAATATTTTTTTATAACAGATTTGAAAAAATAGTGTTTATTGTAAAATTAAATATATTACTTTTAAAAAAATAAATTCACCCAATAATGCTTGTTTGAAAAAGTGTTGTATATTAAAAAATTAAATAAATTATTTGAAAAAAAAATGGACTAATAGAATCGCTTATTTGAAAAGACATTGTCTATCGACAATCACCAATAGTGTTTTTTCAAATAAGCATTGTTTATTGTCTATTAATAGACAACACTCAAATAAATATAGTCTAAAAAATTACTATCTATGAAAAAAAAGATTATCTATGTATAATTTTATAATAATGATTTGACTTATGTTAAGCATGTTACGTTCAAGACCATTAATTAATAAAATATTATTAATACAGAAGGAAATATTTATACCTATCTTTACAATATTTATCATTCTTCCTTTTTGGTTTCCATGGAAGATGACTATTCTTCTCTTTCTCAGGATTTGGAACTTACATCTTTCTCTCGTTGTGTGACTTGAGCACCTACACTCGAGATACCATGACAAAAGTGTCTTTTTTTATTGTCAAACAAATCTGTTAGAGAAATTATCTTTTTTCTAGGTAACCATCTAGTATTAAATTCTTTGTAGTTAGACTTGGTATCTTCTTTTCAGAAGACGTGTAATATGTTTTAACTATAACAAAAAGAGCATTTTTAGTTGCAGATATCTGATCATTATACTTTTATTTGTAAAGCATAATCCACTCTTGTCAGAATATAGTTGTTAACATTGTATGCGTACTTCCATGAGACGACATGAGATTTGGAGATGATCTTATCCATTAATTTAACATTTTCCACAGCGCAGATTCTTTATTTACAATTTTTGTGGAAATTTAGTCAGAAGAAAATCCATCTAAGACAAATTTAGGTGGTGTGGTAGTTGGCACTTTCGGTGAAAAAGTTTCTACTTACAAACTTTTTCTTCTTTTTCCAAAGATGCAAATTTCCATTGAAGTTTATTCCACACCACTGTCACGAGCTATAGAGTAGTTTTATGAGAAAGCAAGAAAAATTAGTTACTCAACAATAGCACGACATCTAACTCCAATGATAGACTTAAGATTTTTAGTTCTTCTCCTCATATAGACTATTATGTTTTGATTTATATAAAAAAAAAATTAATTAAATTTTTAGTATTTTTTAACTTAACTATTTTTAATTAAATTTCAGTTCAAATATTTTGTTGTCACGAGTTTTCAAAACATTTTTTATTTAAATAATAGATATTTAAATAACTTCCTGTTTAAGTTAATGTGTTGACAATACTTTTTTGTTTGTCTTGAGGGGAATATAGAAGTTTTTGAAAGTTGATGTTTTTGGACAAGGGTTCATTGAATTGATTTTCAATTGAACTTATTGTGGTTAAAATTCATTTTAAAGTTGTGTGCTTTATGTTTGAATGTTTTCATTATCAAAACAAGTTAGTAATAAAATTGGTATAAATTTGTTATTCAATTAATAATAACTGTGAATTTTGAATTTAAAGTACAATAAATAGAAATGAATAAGACAAATAACTTAACATTTTGGATACAAACACAAAACATTTAAACAAAGATAATAATTATACGTTAACTATGAGTTAGTGAAATATCTTAAATACTTCTGCTTTTCATATTATGTTTATGATAAGACATAATTTCATCTTTTTATAAAAGAAATTATTTCGGTGTTACAGGAATGTTACATGTGTTTCAATGTCATGTCACAACTATGAAAAGTGAAAAAACAAAAATAAAAAATAACTCAAACCTTGTCAAAGAAAAGAAATATATCTAATTTCATATATTTTAAAACTATAACTAGATTTTACTTTATATTTGTAGTCTATTCTTTTGTAGCCTAGTTTAAAAAATTTATATATAATATATTTTTTAAAAATATGAATAAATAAATTAAATATAATTTCATCAGAAAAGTAATTACAATATTATTATTATTATTTAATTTTATAAAATAAAATACTTATATTAAATTATAATTATATTTTTATAAACTTAAATTATATAATAAATATAATATAATTTTTAAAAAAATCCCAAGCATTACACAGGTAGAAATCCTACTTTTGTTACAATGTTGAAAGCTAAAGACAGAGCAGTGCTGGAGAAAATTTTGTTTTGACACATTAAGGATTATGACAGAAAAAACTCCTTTCTTTCTTCGGTGTTAACTAGTTTACACGACTCAAGTTCCTGCTTCAAATTTTGAAAATATTCATTTGTTGATGCTTAATGTCTTTGAAGTTATGGAACAACTATTGAAGTTGAAAGCAGAAGCAACTAAGAGGTAATGGCAGGGGATGGACTAAAAATGTATTATGTGTGATAATTTATGAACAATCAGTGCATCGAATCAGTTCAAGTTTAATATGTGTTAACATGAAGTATTAATAATATTATTTTAGTATTCACATATATCTTTTAAAATGAAACATCTTTGTTTGAAGCAAGAAGAAGGACTAATCTGTGAAGTATGTATGAATCATAAAACTCTCTCATTCATTATTGCAACCAAACTTGTTTTTGTTTCTATCAATGCTGATACTTAAAAATGTGGGTAGTCAATTTGCAAAACGTTCACATTCTAAGAAACAATATGAAAAGTTACACAATACAAGTTAATGAAATAAATTTGTTTCTTGGAACACCGATTTTGCATTACATTGTGAATCTTAATACATACTCCAGTAATTCATGCAGCTTTCATCATCTTCCGAAAGCTGCAAATTCTGTCATACAATTCACAATACATACATTAATGTAGTCGTGATGAAGAAAAATTACAGACTTAACTAAGAGGTTTAAACATCATAGAGGAGTTGTCTCAAAACAAGAAAACTTATCTAAACAGAACACGCCATCTATAATTTATTATTTAGTGCAAGTAAAAAGAATGATTTTCTGGAAAACTACTATTAGTAAGGGCACTAATTAAATAAAAAAAAAAGATTTGGACAAATTCAATGTTTAAATTTTAAATTCATGAAGACCGATTTGTGAGTGAGAGAGAGACACACAAGTAATGAGATATAATGAAGTAAAACGATGTTAATCAGCAATAGAAAGAGTAAAATTAATAAGTCTTACAACTTGATTAGTATGTAGATAAACAATCTTGTTATCTAAAAAAAATACATTCTACATAACCAGAGAAATAATCACTAGCAAGTTCAAAGAAAGAATTCAAAGGAATAACGTACCTTTTATCCTTTGAACTGCCTATGGTACTTGTTAATGTTCAGTTCAACCATTAGAACAATGTAGTCTATGAGTCTGTTCAAGAATCTCATGTAAGAAATTCTCCATGGTTGCCAAATTAGTATTGACCCTAACAAGCCCCAGAAGCCTACAAAGAATCCTACTCCCAAGCTCATATAAAATCCTCCATAGAAAATTGAATTGTCTTCTTCACCACCAATGGCTGGTTCTTTAGGTTTTTGTGTCTTGTCTCCAGGACAACTTTTATTCAGTTGCTCACCACAAAGATCAACATTTCCTTCAAAACTAGAGCCATCAAAGGTTTGCAACTGTCTTCCCCAAGGGATTCTTCCACTCAGATTATTGTTTGATAAGTCTAACACACCAAGACGATCAATGTTGGAAAGAGTGGAAGGAATACTGCCTGACAAATTATTTCTTGATAAGTCCAGAAACTCTAGCAAACTTAAATTCCCAATCTCAGTAGGAATTTCACCATGAAAGTTGTTTCTTGATAAATTCAACGAAATCAATCCAACTAAATATCCAATCTCTCTAGGTACTTCACCTGTTAAACTGTTACTCGAGAGGTCAATGCTCTTAAGAAGATTCTCTGGATTCCAAATCTCACGATCCTGACCTTTCCACGTCAATAACAAGTAAGAGTCATAAATTTGGCTATAAGCTTCTTCAATTGAAATTTTTCGTTTCCTTTCAATTTCCCTTGAAATTGCTCTCCTTTCCAACAATGTGGTAAAATTTCTCAAACATGTTGGAATTTCACCTGACAAGTTATTCTTTGAGAGGTCCAACACCTGAATTTGATTCAAATAACACAGATGCACAGGAACACATCCAAAGAAGTGATTTACTCGTAAACTCAGGATTTTCAATTCTTGCATATTTTCCCCTATCCAAAAAGGTACTGGACCAGACAATAAATTTTTACTCACGTCGAATAAAGCTAATTTTGAACAGTTCTTCAACGTGAGTGGCAGTTCTCCAATAAAATCGTTGTTTCGTAGGACCAGAGCCTCCAAGTTAACAAGAGTACCCATGGACTGTGGAATCTTTCCAGATAATTTATTATTTCTTAGATCAAGAAATGCTAATGAACTTAGATGTTCCCAACACTCAGGCAGTTGTCCCGTTATTTGATTATTCGATAAATCCAAAGTACGGATACCTTTTGTTACTCTATTTCTGCACAATAATGTATTTAAATCTGAAAAATTATTTCCTGACAGATCCAACGTTTGAGCTTGTGACAAAAATGTAGGAATTACACCTTCAAGTTTATTTGAATTTAGAATTATTGCAATTGGAATCGGACCTTCATCCCAGAAAAACTTCATCGTTAAATTTGGAATCGAACCTTTGAGACTGTTGTAAGACATATTCATCCTATTTATAAACTTTAGCTTTCTCCAAAACCAATCTGGTACAAAGTCATCAATCCCCGCATCAGAAATATCAAGGAAGCTTAGCTGACTTTGAGTTTGGAGCCAGCTTGGGAAGCTAGGACCCAACTTGCAAGAAGCTAGTCCCAAATTATCTAATTGGAAAGGTGGAAACCAGGTAGTACCGAACGTTAATGACAATGAGTTGTCTGATAGGTCTAGTTCTACCAATTGGGACAAATTTGTGAGGTGCAATTCATTAATATCGCCCCCCAAATTATTCTCTCGAAGTTGAAGACACTGCAACTGATGAAGCAACCCAATGCTTTCTGGTACTTCTCCAGTTAACTGATTGTTGGAAAGATACAAAGTCTTCAAAGATGTAAAGGCTGAAATATTAGGTAGTTTTCCAATAATCAAGTTATTAGATAAATCTAGCCGCTCGATTGCAGGGCTGTTGCACCTTGAGGAATTCTGAATGAAGCTAGAAATTTTCCCACTCAAACTGTTACTATTGAGGTATAATATCTTTAATTTGCATATGTTTCCAAGGGAAGCTGGAATCTCGCCTTTCAGTTTGTTGGTGTGAAGTCTGAGAATTTCAAGAGAGTTCATTACTTTCCCAAATGCATATGGAATGGGACCTTCTATCAAGTTATCATAAAGGGAAAGGCTTTGTAGATTCGTGGTGCAGTTGAAAACCCAGTCAAATATAGCCGATGTCAACAGATTAAGTGAGAGATCTAGGGTGATAAGATAATGAGAATCTTTAATGGGGGCAGATGACACATGAAAATTTTTATCAGTGAGACTGCACTGTCCTAAGTAAAGATTTTGTAGTTTGGTGCTGAAGTTGAAATTCCACTGAAATATTGATGCCTGAGTTAGATTATTAGTAGAGAGATCAAGGACTACAAGAGAAGGAAAGTTTGGATATTGAGAAGACGACAAAACAATGTTATTGTCAGAAATATGAAGCTCTTGGAGATTAGGGCTATAGTTGGACAACAGCTGAAATGTTGATGACGTCAGTATATTAAAAGAGAGATCAAGGATGGAAAGTGAAGTGGAAATGTTGAATTGAGAAGGAAACAAAGATGAAATATGATAATCTGAAAGACCACATTGGACTAGACTCAACTCTCGTAAGTTTGGAAGATGGTCACTAATAATTTGTAGCCAGGGATGAGAGAAGTCAAGATACGGAAATGAATAGAGACTGAGAGTTGTTAATGACGAGAGAGAAGATAACCAATGTTCATCTTTTATTTTAAGACCGGAACTGCCATGAAGTCTAAGAGAACGCAATAGCGGAAGATTTCCAACTTGGAAAGGGAGTGTTCCGGAAAGTGAATTTCCTGAAAGATCGAGATACATCATATGAGACAAATTTCCAAGTTCATGAGGGATTGCACCAGAAAAGGAATTTCCTGAAAGATCAAGATAACCTAAATGTGAAAGATTTCCAAGTTGAGAAGGAACTTCTCCATCAAGACCATTACTTTTAAGATCAAGATACTCTAATTTATACAGATTTCGTAGTTCATAAGGAATTGTCCCTAAAATTCCTGACTGTGATAGATTGAGATATCTTAAGCTTTGAAAGGAGCCAATGGATACTGGAATTTGGCTTCCGTAAAAATCATTAGAGCTGAGATCCAAATATTCCAAATTTTTCAATTCAAAAAGCGAAGTGATATTGATTGAACCTGACAAATAATGCGATGTTGAACCACCACGAAGATCAAGCATCTCTATGTGACCAGTTTCGTTGTTACATTCAATGGCTTCCCATTTGCAACAATCTCTGTTATTTTCATCATCCCTCCACGTGGACAGCATGCCATGGTAATCTCGGACACTTTGTTTGAAAGTGAGGAGTGCTTGTCTCTCCCTCTCTATGCATTTCACATGTGAACGCTGTAATGGTGAATTGAATCCATGAACGGATACTTTGATATGCAGAAGGAACACAAACGCTGCAAATAACATTTTTAGAAAGTAACTGTCCATTACAATTTTCCAGAAATGAAATTTGTGGTATATGTCTAGACCTTCATATATGAATAAAAGAGCAAACACTTCCATTACAATTATGATTTGCTTCGCAACAGTATGTAAGTAGTTGCATTGTACGAACAAGTCTTAATTTCTTGGCCCTGTCTGGTTGACTTTCGAAGTCAAGCAACGAAGAAAGTTTGAAAGATAGAATTTTCTAAATAAAAGGAAAATCGAAGGAAGCTCCTCAGGCCACCACACCAATAGCACACCGGGACCACCACCGGAACCACATTGAAGTTTTAGATGCGCAACACGCTTTTCGGTCAACAACATTTAAGTTTGCCACCTATAAATCTTTTTGATAGGGTATCCGTATAACTTTTTTAAGACTCTTTTGATGGCAGGATCTTTTAAATGTCTTTCATTTTATATTTATTTACAAATTACATAAATTAAAAAAGTTATATATATATATATGTATATCAATTGATAAAAATTAAAACTCGATAATAAAAATATAAAATAGATATCAATTTATTTTAAATTAATTGAACATTAGCGAAGTGCGTGAGCAACGTAAATACTAATAACATGCACATCATCAATATACATGGGTGATTCATATGTGCTAAATTTGTAACCTGATAAATTTATAGTTAATTGGTAGATATTTTTTTTAAAAAAATTTTCCTTTTAATGAAACTATTATTGGTCTGGCGGAAATTTAAAATCATTATCTATATCATATATTATCTATAACTATAATCCAATAATTATTATTGATATGATAAAATCTGATATAATATCTATTCCAATATAATATCTAGTCTCAAAATTGTAGGTTTTCGGTTTCCTCTTTTAGTTAAGTGGGATAACTATTTTTTTTTAAGTTTTCCTGTGAATTAATGAGAAATGTGTTAAAATTTTCCACTTCCTGTTATATATATATATATATATATATATATATATATATATATATATCAAAGAACTAAAACTCTAATACCAACTAATGAGAAATTAGGAGACTATTCTAATATTCAGTTTGAAAATATGTACAGGATATCCGTTATGGGAGTTGATGGGAGTAAGTGAGTGAGATAAGAAACTAAGTTATGGGAGTTGATGGCCAAAAGTTATTCTAATAAGACAAAAATTAGAGTTCTTATAATATAGAATAAAAAAAAACTATAGCAAATAGAAAACTCAATTTTTTGTCAAATTCATATATGTTTTCTTATATTACAAAGTACATCTTTTATAGAATGAATTAAGCAATATGAATTCCATATTAATTCTTAATAACTATATCCACTAATGTTACAACTAATTTCTATTATATGAATTATTATTTTTTATATTTAATTTAAAGAAAAATTACAAAGAAAATTTAAAAGGTTCCTTATGATCATATCATCCGTACTCGAAACATAATATCTGAATCAAACATTTTCCTTATACTCATTTTTCATTTAGAAATATAATCCTTGCAAAACAACTTATTGATTAAGATCAAATAATGTGTTATTATTAAGACATCTTATAAAAACCTTTTTTTACCATGGATGGACAAAATAACAATATTTTTACAATCGTAAAAGTCATTATTTTTATTATAATTTTTTTTTCTTCCTCTTTGTTGGTCACTTTTCTCTCTTTTGTTTTTCTTCTTTTCTCTTTCTCGTGTATTTTTTTCTTCAATCTCTTTTTCTCTCAACTCATATTCTTTATTTTCTTTTCTCTAAACTCCTCCTCTTTATTTTCTCTTTCTCTCAACTTCTCTTTATTTTCTTTTTCCTGTAACTCCTCTTTATTTTTTCTCTTTCAACACATAGTTAATTTCTTTTTCTTCAGTAATTTTCTTCCCTCCATCTCTCTTTCTTTCATCATAGTATAAGCATGTCTTTTCCAATATTCATCAAACAGTTTCTCTTTTTCTATATACCTTACCTCTTCCTTTTCTTTCATTTTTCTCTCTTCAAAATTCTCTTCCAGTTTCCTTTCCATTTATGAAACAAATTCATCAACAAATAATTTGTGATAGTTACTGAGTTGATGAACACTTTTAGAACTAGTATTTGTCATAAGTCTAAAAAATAAAAATCAAAATTGAAAAAGTATAAAAACAAGAAACATCAATATGAAGAGCCGAAATTCTAACACTAACTGATGAGAAACTAGGGGGTACTGATATTCAGTTTGGGAAAGATATTTGATAAATGTTTGGCAAGTGTACCA
Organism: Vigna mungo; assembly: GCA_036885675.1. Taxonomy (NCBI): domain Eukaryota; kingdom Viridiplantae; phylum Streptophyta; class Magnoliopsida; order Fabales; family Fabaceae; genus Vigna; species Vigna mungo. The sequence continues at coordinate 33,245,082 of CP144697.1, read as the reverse complement.
AATATTATTGTAGTAACAAAATACCGTTCTCTAGGATTGAATGAATTGAGTACTAGATTACTAATTCATGTAATTTTAAGCAACAAAAATATAAAGTGAAATGGTGAACATAAATAAGTGATGGGAATTCAAATAATATAAACAACGTTAGAGAATTGATTTCATACCTTTTCATATAAACTCCTAGCCTTTCCAATTGATGTGCGAATTATAATTATCCATTTGAGTTTATTAAGAGCTTGTTTACCCCTAATTCCTTAGATAGGCAAACATATCCATTAAAGTCTAACCCTCAATCCCTTGGTTTATAAAACGCTACTTAGATTGAATAATTTATAGCTTGAGTGTTTGACTAATTTCCTATATCATCTAGGAGGAGTAGCTCTTAAGTAATAGTGTGTCTGATTATAAGAATGTTTGTCAAGGATTAACTTTGTAAAGCTAGGACAATAAAGCACACAGATTTTATATTGGTTTACTCAAGTGAGTCACATCCAGTTCTCCTCTAAGACTTCTTAAAGAGTTCCACTAGATTTTTATTGAAGTACAAATGAGTATTCACTCCACTCCTAGTTACACTAGTCACTCCCCGGTAACTTATGTTACTCTCACTAGAACTGGGTATCACCCATTCCTGCTGGTTGTGTAGTATTTTTCACAGCTCCTGATATCCCTAGACAGTATCTTCTTGATACATTGTCTAGTTGAGTTTCACCTACTCTTGGTTTCCCTAGTCAATCTTAATAACCCCTATTACTTTGACTAGAACTAAGTATCACTCACTTCTGGTTATACAATATTCTTCACCACTGATGGTATATCCCTAAACAATCTTGGTATTTCTTGACACACTCTCTAGTTGAGTTTTACCTACTCCTACTTTTCCTAGTCAATCTTTTATTACTCTAACTAGAACCGAGTATCACTCACTCTTGGCTATGCAATATTCTTCACAACTTCCGGTATCCCTAGACAATTATGGTATCTTACTGATACATTGTCTAGTTGAGTTTCAACCACTCCTGGTTTTCACTAGAATTAACTCCATCGAGTGTAATCAATCAGATCGCTTGCAAGTCCTTATCCAAATACTCTCACAAAAAGGATGTGTTTACAATACAATTCAATCTAACAAACTTTTAAAATTTTCTCTCTTCTTATCCATGTAAGCTTACTCTATATAGCTTTGAGTATATTCACTATAAGTTTCGTTTGCCATATCTAAGTACAAACAACGAAGCTTTGTGAGTTAATTTCCTACATGTACATACACTAGTGCAGTCAGGGGAAACGACAGCAGTTGTTTTGGCCCTTTGGCCGCGGTCCCCGAACCGCGGCATATTCAGCCGCGGTAGAAAGTCTGGGACTTTATGCCGCGGTTACAACCGCGGCAGAATGTCTGGCGAATAGACAGCGGTTGTTTTAGGAACCGCTGCCTAAACCTTTGTTTTTTTTAAAAGAAAAATCCAAAAATCCCAACCTTATATGCCGCGGTTGGAACCGCTGTAAAAAGCAGGGGAATATGCCGCGGTTCGCACCACAACCGCGGCCAAAAGGCTAATTTAAAAAAAAAAAATTTGAAATGGGGAACTTTCTACCGCGGTTGTGGTAACAACCGCGGCATATTCCCTACTTTATACCGCGGTTGTGACCACAACCGCGGCATATTCCCCTGCTTTTTTTTAAAATAGCAGGTCTGTTTTTGTCATATCCAATACCACAAAAACAGACCTGCATATGAAAACATGTATACATATTTAATTTGAACAGATCAAACATCTTCAAATGTATTTCAAAATCAAATAAGTACAAAGTCTAATAAATTCATAATGTTTTCAAATGCAATGTTTAAATCTAGTAACTAAGAACTATTATATAACCTAACTAGATACTTTGCAGCAGCTTTCCTGATGAATGATAGTGGCTTCTCAGGAACTGGTGTAGTAGTCTTGAACCTCTGCACAAGACAATTGATATTAATTAGTGTATCTCAACTCTAACTTTTGGAAAACATCAAAATTTGTTGAAGTTAAATGTTACCGTTTCCCAGCCTCTTGTGATATGGGAACGAACAATGTGGGTCATCCAATACATTACATAATAACCGCACTCATATGACCCAGTCTGTCTGTTACACTACAATATATGATCAAAGTTGTAAATAGTTAGTGAATAACATTAAAATAAAACAACTATAAGAAAGTATGGCTTTAGCATATGTCAAACCTTGAGAGAAATCCAAGCAATCTTTTTACTGTTAGTAATTGATTTCCCAACAATCATCATACTTGCTGGTATAGAACTATATATAACAAGAAGTTGTTTTAGCATTCATTTATATAACAAAGAAAGTCCAAACATTGAGGTTCTTACCAATCAATTGCTTGTCTGAGTTGTGTGGGAGGAGGCCTGTGGAATGAGCAGAACCACAAAGCATAGTTCTCTTCCATAGACATAACAACAAGCTGCCAATGGCGCCTGAAATTCATAATAACTTCACTATTATATATATATATATATATATATATATATATATATATATATATATATATATATATATATATATATATATTAAAATCACATATGGAACTTTATTATGTTAACAAAGTTCACTTACTCGGATATATAAGGCAAAAAGTATATTTTCTTGCCGCTTGCAAAACAATTCATCAGACGTGTGTTGATCGTATCAAAATCATTTGATTCATGAATGGATTGGGGATCAATGAATCCATAATCATCAGAGTGCCCTAACTTGTTACTGACCCCAAACATATACCTGAAATCAAAAATTAACTTTGATATAAGGATACTTGATATATAAATCAATTTTATATATAAATTATTGCTCATAGACTTACATCATCCATAGCTGAATAATTGAAATATTCAACTCTTGTGTTCCCGACGCAAGCTCTCTGACATCTTGGCTATGAAGGTATATTGGGACCTCAGAGCCTACCCCAAATACATTAGCATCATACTCAACCTCCAAAGGCTTATCTTCAAGGATGTTAGCTAGTAGATGCAATGAAGCAAGAGGATCATCCTCAGATAGAGGAATCTTCTCTTGTGCCTGCGTCTGTTGTTACATGAAAAAATAAGATAAGTTTTGACATCAGAAACCTTTAAAATTGAGAAGTGTAAAGAAGAAATTCATACCGTGGGGTCAGAAATTGGTTTAACCAAAAATTTAGGCCAAGTGATAAACAACTTAAATGCTTGTTCCACAGTGAAAATCTCTTCTGTGGCCAGAGGAACGGAGGCATCTGGTATGATCATTTCATCCACTGAGACCATCACCTCATCCTCTAATAGTTGCATACCATGACATACAGTCGCTGACCTAAACTCTGTTCCACGAGCTACAAAAAATAGAAATAATTGCACATAAATGTTTATTAAGTTTACCTGTGGGAGGCACATGTTCCGGTTCCTGTACAGGAGATGGCACCGGGCGCATGCCATAGCTCTCAAACTGCTGCTGGAACATGGCGCTGAATTCAGCCCTGAGCTCTGTTCTAAGCTGGGCCCTGATCTCCGCTCTAAGGTCTGCTCGGACCTTTTTGGTGATCTCTTGTGTCATCCTTTCTCTTTGTTCTTCGCTGTATGCATATGAAGGCTGACGAGAAGAGCTCCCAAAATAATCTTTAATTCCTACTCCAGGACCTGCACCACGTACACGTCCAGGGTGCTCAGGTCGTCCAATCGCAGCAGCAAGAATATCCTGGCGACCCTCTGGAGTGAACTGACCTTGGGAGCTCTGCTCAACCAAGGAATCCTGTACATTTCAAAACATCATTATTCTTTAAAAAGTTCAATGTGGTATGAATAATTACAATTATTATTATTTTAGGAACAGTGATAACTTACAATTCTTTCGGAAATTTCTCGTGCAGACTCGGAAGAGTAGGTGCCTGATGGTCTCATACTAGCCAACTTCCATTTTTCATGTCTAGAAGGTGGAGAAGGAGGCTGAGGGGGGCTACCACCCTGAGATGGTGGTCTAGCCTCTGCCTTTTGTTTGAGGATTTTCTCCTCAAGCTTCCTATACCCACCACGAGATAATAGGTGGGGGTTTTTGTTATGAGCACTTGTTCCTTGTGCTTTGCTTCTAATTGCCTGTCACATACACATGAATTAATTAGTTCATATGATATATATTTGTTAATGAGGCATTGAATAATATCAACTATACTAACCTGCCATTCCTTTGTCATCCGACTCTCTTTAAAAAGCCGCCAAGTCTCCTCATCAATGGACTTATATGCCCTACATGGAGACTTATGTTTAAGTTCTCCAAAGATGTATCTTGATGTCAACTTACTTTTAAAGTTTCTGAAGTTTTCAGCAACAGTTGACAAACACCTATTTCTAAGTGTTGCGACATTTGGAATGTCAAATGTCAGCTGAAATAAACATAATAAAGTTGTATCAGTACAAAATTATCAACATAAACAAATTTTAATTCAAATGATATTAACTAACTTACCAATATATCGTTCCATATGATGTTCCGATCAACCTCGGACACATTATCAAAAGATGGAGTGAGAATACTAATCCTATCACGTGCCATTACTCCAAGGTATGATCGGAAATCATCTGCATAGGGGCCAACTGCCACACCCGTGACCATGTTCACATTCACTGGAGTTCTTTCACCACTATTCTTTCTCATCAAAAGTTGTTTCATCCTGGTGGGCCCTCTAGTGGATCTGGTAGGGGGAGCCTCATCCCCTGAAGAATGTGGATGATCAGCCATATATCTGTCAAAATAAATAGCAACATGAAATATTAATAAAAGACTTATGTAATATCATATAATTTAACAAAACATGTAATAGTAATCATTTAAAATATATAAAAGAAAAACTTATGTGATATTAATAAAATACTTATACAGAAATTAGAAATGCATACATAAAGAGTTCTATTGTCATCATATGTATATTCCTTCATCATGACCTGACCGAATTGCATGTACATTGTCGTCAACTAGAGATTGGTCATCCAAATTTGTTGTAGTTTGCAATGAATGGTTGTCAGCAATATGAATATTAATCAGATTCTCTTCGTTAACTTCAATTTGTTTTTTGCCTTGAAGAGCGACATACCAATGGTCAGACGCAGGATCTTTGACATAAAACACCTGAGATGCTTGATGAACCATGATAAAAGGTTCGTCTCGGTAACCCACCTTTCGAAAATCAACCAGTGTCATACCCGATTCATCTATTTTGACACCACTCTTATTGTCAAACCACTTACATTTGAACAATGGAACAAAAAACTTGGTGTAATCAACCTCCCATATCTCTTCTATTATACCATAATATCTCATTGATCCAAGTACAGGAGATTGATCTTTTGATGTAGAAAATTGAAGCGACTCAGCTTCTAAACTAACTCCACTATTTTGAACTGTGCTTTTATCATCCAAAGTCTTCGTATAGAATGTACAATTATTGACTTCATAACCTGTACAACACACGACATCAATGTTTGTCAGAGAACCGCAGCATATTCCCCTGTTATTAAATTTTTTTCCTAACGTGGCGTCAAAGGAGTTGGTTGACTGGGGTATATGCCGCGGTTAAGTGGGGAACCGCGGCATATAAGTTCAATTTAATTACAAAATTGTCACCGCGCAGCATTATGCTGCGGTTTCTGGTGAACCGTGACATAATGTGCGCTGTATAATCCTTTTTTTTTTACTAGTGATACAAAATGATAAAATCTTATTATTAATGTCATTTCGATGTTATGTGTTAGAAAATGAAGAAAAGAAAAATTGACTTGGGTATTCTAAGGTTGATAACAACGAATTACTGTGTAGCTGATTTTTGGCAAATGTGTGGAAAAATAATAGTGAAGACTCAGCTTTTGGACCATCATTTTCCTTGACCACTAATAATTCAAATTAATGGGATAAGATCCATCTCCAAATCTTATATCATATTGTAATAAAGGAATCGGATGCGTCTCATAGTTCGATACCATTATTCAGTCACGCAAGTGAGAACAATAATTTGATCAATTATCTTTTCATTTTTATAATTATACCTTTGAAACTTTCTTCCTTGCTTGACTTGTAATTGTCAATAAAGACAGGGCGTAGAAAAAGCAAGCCTCATTCATGCAAATTATTCAACTACTTAAACCCTGTTGCGGAGCATTTAATGCATATAAAAAAAATCACAATTGGTAGTGTTTGTTCTTTACTCATATCATACACAAATTTAATATTTCATATCTAAAAAATTTTAATGGATATAGTATTGGAAGTTCCACGTCAACTAAAAATAAGATCAATTCAGTATATATAAGTGTCATTAATTAGATGAAATTGAGTTAAGTTTAAAATCTATTTCTAACATATATCAGAGTCATTAATTATTAGAACGTATCCTAGATATCTTTCCTTGTTCTTAAATGAACTTATCTATATGGAAAAATTCCATCTCAACTAGGGAAGCTTTCAAGTCTGTGATATCTTGAACTAAATGACAATTATTACATTTGTATTCTCTTAGATGAAAATTGGTTATCCTCTCTCTCTTCACTAACAACTCTGTCTCTATTAATTTATTATTCAATTATTATTTTTTTATTATTTTATAGGTTTAATAGGTTCAGAGATTCCTATATTTAGGGGTTTGTTTCAATTGGGTCCTCCAAGTTTGGAAGTGATCAATTAGGTCCTTAATTTTGTCAATTTAATTCAATAAAATCCTTTCCGTTAAATGCACATAACGTCGTGATGTTTTTCAACATTTGGTACGCTGATGCTTCCAGGTGGCAGACTTTGAAATGCATAAGTGGATTAAAAAGTTTAAAAATTATTGGGAAATAAATTAATAAATGAATAAATATGAATAAATGAAATTATTAAACATATTAAAACATTATTTCCTAATTTGAGGTAATTGGTCATGTCTGCGAAATTGGAGAAAGTTACATGTTAGGGTTCATTGCCTCCAGACATAATCTATGTTCTTCCAGTTCATCACTAATTTCCTTGGCTTTGAACTATCATAATAACATTCACTCAACGTGGGAACCACATACCACACCACAAGTGCAAAATGTTGCAACGAATTTCCCAAACGCAATCAGAAAAACCAAATCAAAATAACAATCGCTGACAGATATAAAGAAGGCCACTTCAACATGTTCCATGAAAAGCTAAAATCTTTCTTCTTATGAGATTCCAACTTTTTGTTCTGTTCCTTCCTTTCTTCCGCGTTTGCTTCTTCAGCTGATTTCTCCAATTTCTCCGAGAAAGATTTTAAGTGTGTTGTTTTCAGTTCTTCACTCTTGTGTTTCTTGTTCTCATCCTTGTTTTTCAGTTTGACCACTATGGGAACGAAATCATCGTTGCTTGAATAGGTAAACCAGACCAAAGATATCTCCTGAGGACTCGTTTTAGAGTACACCTTTTGCCTTTTCTCGTCAAGATCAACCAAAAGGGCTGAAAATTTGTCTAAGCCTCGATCGAAATATAGTTTGTTGTTTCTACTTTCTTTCTTTCTCTTGGACCTCTTGGGGCTTGAACATGGTGCAACATCTTCTTCTTGGTGTTGGAAACTGCCACAGACAAAATGGTTCAACATGTGCGGAAAGAACAACAAAGATGTTTTTTTTTGTTAATGACGAACCCGGCAACGAACCTTAACCTGCAGCTTTTCCCAATTTCGACCAATGACCCCAAATTAGGAAACAATGTTTTAATATGTTTACTAATTTCATTTATTCATATTTATTTATTTATTAATTTATTTCCCAATAATTTTTAAACTTTTTAATCCACCTATGCACTTCAAAGTCTGCCACCTAGAAGCGTCAGCGTATTGTTAATAAAATGGCAAGTGTACCATATCGTTCTTCCTAAGAGACTCGAAGGCCTTGTCGTTCGTGCGAATTGAAATCGTAAGACTTGTAAAAAAAATTAATTGTTGTGGATGCAAGAACACAAAATAAACATGCAATGCGTTTGATTCAGTTCAAAAGAAAAAGACTATGGATGAATGGAGTTGTTGGGGGTTTACAATTTCATCTTATCCGCTCTCTCTTATATATACTCCTCTTGTTTAAATTGCTTTGTTATCTAATTGTTATGCAAACTTTCTTGGCCTACCCTTAACCCGATCCCTCGGTGAAAAGAGCCTATTACTAATTACTGGCTTGTTATCCCTAGCCTCCCCTAGTAACTAGCAACGCATTACCGAACAAAAGCAAAAACAATTGATCGTCCTACCCCCTATCCCTAGGTTGTATTGCTTAATCAAGGAATTACTCACCAGTTCATGACAGTACTGTACGTCCCCGTATCAATAAAGACAAACAACAATTATCGAATGAGTTAAAGGATAAAAACTTTAAGCACAGATGAGAACCCAACAATTGATAATCAACGCATATGAAAATCATATAAATAAACAAGAGTTTCAATAAAAGAGAGTTTCAAAAGATTACATTGTTTCCCCAACAACAAAAGGGTTTTAGTTCACCATTGTCATGGTGAACCTAGATGAAAATAATGGAAGAATGGAATAGCAAACCCTAGATAGGATGAAAATGAGCCTAAGCATCCGAGAGATCTTCTCTAGAGAGTGAAAAGTAGGTCTGGCCGCCCTCTTCTGTCAAAAGAATACATCTAAACTCGCACTAAGGCTATTTACAACCAAGAAAAGTAACAAAATTTAAGCCGAGGCCCATGAGAGAACCGCCCGGCGCCAAAAATGGCCACCTGACGGTTTGCCTCAAGCCGCAGGACCGCCCGGCGCCAAATTTCACCGCCCGGTGCTTTCTGGCCACCGCCCGACGCTCATTTTCATCGCCCGGCGCTGGTCAACTGTACTTTGGTCAACTGGTTGACTTTTCTGGTTGACGGGTTGACTTTTCTACATTCTGGTTGACTTTTCTGCACTGCAACCGTTTGATCTTCAACCTTTCTTTCCAGTCATCTCCAATTCTCATCAAAACCCTGCAAAATAAGCATAATATCTCTAAAAATAACTTTTGACTCTCAAATGACTCAACTTAAGTGTTTTACTTGATTCTAAGCTCATTCTAAGCTATAAAGGGTGTATTTTGATATCAATATAAGCATGAAAATAACGGTTTTTCAACTGTTATCACGTATCAAATGTTGAAAAACATCACGGCGTTATGTGCATTTAACGAAAAGGGTTTTATTGAATCAAAATGACAAAATTAGGAACCTAATTGATCACTTCCAAAATTAAGGACCTAATTGAAACAAACCCCCAAATATAGAGACCTCCGAATCTATTAAACCTTATTTTATATCATATTTGAATTGTTATTATATTATGATATTAGTAGTTTACTATTATTATCATACTCAATATCTTATATATTGCTTTTGAATATTATTATACATTATAATATATTATTATATTGTTTAGAGGTATTAAAAGATCCATTAAAAAGAATTTATTTTATAATTTTTATTATTATTTTGAACTTTAAATATAAACTTTTTTACCATATTTTATACAGGTTTTTGCAGTTTCGAATTTTAAATTCAAAATTTGTTAATATATATTTTGCATTTCAAATTTTTGTAATGTTGGTAGTGTGAATCTTAATTTTAGAAAAATATTGAAATTCATAATTCCTTTTTTAACTATAAAAGTCTAAAGAATTTATAATTTTTTTAATAATACATTATTGTATAGGTTATTGAAATTATTTTTAAGTTATTATTTAGATTTGATATAGTTGTATTTTAATTTTGAAATCAAGTATTATTTTTAACATTTTATTATACAGATTATTAACGGTATTATTATTTAATTATTTATTCATTATTTTATATTTTATATTTTATTTCAATTATTATTATTATATTAATATTATTATGTTATTATATTATTGTTAAATATTATTAGGTATTATAATATATTATTGTGTTTAAGACTCAAAATTGAGTTCTTTTTGTTTAAATGTGAACCACAAATGATAAAAATATCTTAAAGTTATTATATTGATATCATTTTATAAATTATTATTTAAGCAGTGCATTATAATTTTAAATGGAATATTATTTTGAATATTTTATTCTTTAGTTTATTTTTATTTTATTAATAATATTTTCCATTTTTTATTTATGAATTTATATCACATTTCAATTATTATTATTTTATTATTATTATGTTATAATATTATAATATTCTTATTAAATTTTCCTTGTTAAATGCCAATTCTTTTAAAAGATTATAAACAAAATGGAAGTTGTTTAAAAACATTAAAAATACTTCAATTTTTTTATAGTTTTTTTTTTATTATTTCATTCACACTTTGTTACCGTATATTTCAATTGCAAATTTGATCTGTTAATAATATGAATCTTAATTTAAAAAAAATATTAGTTAAATTACTTTTAAAAAATTATAGTAAAAATTATTTATTTAAATATTTTAAAAATAGTAAAACTAGTCATTTATAAGTTATTGCATTATATGCATGAGAGTAATTATTTTAACTATATATTATATATAATTTTTTTTTAATTTTAACTAGTAATGTATAAGTTATTTCTAATTTTTTTTACTATAAATTTCATTTAAAATTCGAATATCAACAAAAAAAATTGTAAATAATTTATATTGTAAATCACCTTTATAAATATCAGATGAATTAAAGTAATATAACTTTGTAAAAAGAAATATTGCAAGGAAGTGAAAATATTGAAAAACATAAACAAGCGAGAAAATAAATAAACTAGTAAGATATAAATATAAGAAAGTAAATGCAAGATAATAAATTATTTAAAACAAAACAATCAATTAAAATGGTGAACCAAATTACAATAGTACAATAAACACTTAGTTTTTCAACAGTAATATTTACTTAATTTTTTAATATTAATTATTTTTAAATCTACCTTTCTTAGTTCTTGATAAATGGTTAAGGTGAGCCGCTCAGCATTCCTTTCTATCCACTAGTGCAAAAACGCTGTTTAACGTCACTCCTTAGACGTCGGTTTCGTAAAAATCCGACGCCTACTGTTGTACGGTGGCATTATTGTAAATAAATTGGAAAACTAGATGTCCGTTTCGATGTCAGGCAACGTCTATGACATCATAGACGTCGATCCTGCTGCAACCTGACGTCCAATTGCCTGAGGTATGTGATAAGACAATCCATTGACGTCGGATTTTCAGGGGACCGACGTCTAGGAGACTGCAATTAATGCTGCCCATCAAATTCCCAGGAACTTAGACGTCGGCTAGCAAGGGCCCCGACGTCTAAGTCACCGATAGGAAATCAAACGTCAATCGAGACGTCCACCAGACGTCGGATAGACGTCAGATCCCGTGAAAAAGCGACGTCGACTAGGCTACAATTAATGTTGTTCACCTAATTCCCCAGGCAATTAGACGTCAGGTAGCCAAAGGCCGACGTCTAATGCCTGTCTGGAAGGCGGGAAGACAAATTCTTCAATGAAGACGTCGGTCCTGAGTGGCACCGACGTCAAGGTTCCTTTATATTCACCAAATTCGAGGGTTATAGACGTCGGCTGTGAGGGACACCGACGTGAAGTACTCTGACAGGAAACCAAAACGTCAATCTTTTCAGCTTCCTAGACGTCGGATTCCCTGAAACACTAACGTCTATAGACGTCGGTTTCTAGAGCAACCGACACCCAATTTCATTTTAAATACACCGCAGACCCTTCTAACCACTAAGTTTTTTATCGCGTCTTCATCTCTTCTCCTTTTTCTCTGCTTCTCCTCTTCTTTTACTCCCTTGCGCACCTCTTCTTTTATCTCTTCCGGCATTGCATTGTATTTTCTCATAACGTCATTGTCTTCGTCCTCTCCTTTTTCTCTCTTCATCCCAGGTGCGTGGTTTTTCTTATGCTTACCGTTTAAATTTTCTTTAGTTTTTTATCGATTATCTTATCGTTCAACTGATTAAAATTGGCTTTTTTTGTGTTATGTTTTAGTGCAGTTTTGATCCACTCTTTGGGTAACATAGTGCAACATTCTCCATTTGCTAGTTTCCTCACTAAAAGAGTGGCGATCTTTTGAGTTTTCTAGTTCTTCCGACCCAAAATAGAACTTGGGTCCTTGTCTACTTCTCGACACCGTAATATTTTTGTGTTGCGGTTGAATAATTGGAAGTAGCGGTTCGGTTTTGGGTTGAAAGGACTAGAAGATTCAAAAGACGCAAGCTTTTTTTGTGGGGAAACTAGCGAGAGGAGAGTGTTACACAATGGTACCGAAAGCCTGGATCAAAACTGCACTAAAACACAAAGTCGTTGTTAGACGTCGGTTGATGCCATGTCCGACGTTTATAACAACATAGACGTCGGTTAATGTCATTTAAACCTCTTTATATATTCAACATAGACGTCGGTTTTATGCGTAGGTGGACGTCTATATAGAGAAATTAGACGTCAGTGTGGGTATAAGTAGACGTCTATATGGACGTCGGTACTGATCGTGAACCGACGTTTATATGGACGTCGATTGAGAGGATTTCCAACGTCCCATAGACGTCACCCGTTTAGACGTCGGTTGTGAAAGTGACGTTAAAAGCCCAAATTAACCGACGTTAAATAGCGTTTTTGCACTAGTGATCTGTTTTAGTTGGTCATGCTTTATTTTTTAAATGAATTAGTTTATATGATAATTTTATAAAATTTTAAATGTTTTACAGAATAATTATTATTAAGTATTTCGTAAAAGTGATGGTAATTGAAAAGTTTTGAACACCTAGTTTGTGCGATCTGAGGACTTTCCTTCGACTTTCCTTTCATTTAGAAAACTCTACTTCCAAACTGTCTTCCTTGCTTGACTTGGAATAGTGAACAAAAAGACAGGGCGTAGAAATTAAGCCTCCTTCATATAATGCCAACTACTTAAATGCTGTTGTTTCATCTTTTATCCATACCAAAGTTTAGAGCATAGCAGAAATTTCATGTCAAGAATGAGCAGTTACTTTCTCAAAATATTGTTTGCAGTATTTGTGTGCATTCTGCATACCAAACTATTCGTTCTTGGATTCAACACTCTATCACAGAGTTCACAAGTTAAATGTATAGAGAGGGAAAGACAAGCACTCCTCAATCTCAAACAAAGTGTCCGAGATTCCTATGGCATGCTGTCCACGTGGAGGGACGATCAAAATGACACAGATTGTTGCAGATGGAAAGGTATTGAATGCAACAATGAAACTGGTAACGTAGAAATGGTTGATCTTCGTGGTTCAGAATCGCATTACTTGTCAGGTTCAATTAATATCGCTTCATTGGTTGGCTTGCATAAATTGGAATATTTGGATCTCAGCTCTAATCATCCTTCCATTGGTGGTCAAATTCCACCATCCATCGGCTCCTTTCAAAGCTTAAGATATCTCAATCTGTCACAAACAAGTTTCTCAGGGACAATTCCCTATGAACTGGGAAATCTCTCAAAATTAGAGTATCTTGATCTTAAAACAACTGATCTTGACGGAGAAGTTCCTTCTCAACTTGGGAAGCTTTCAAATCTGAGATATCTTGATCTAAGTGCCAATGATGATATCTATGGTGAGATCCCTTCTCAACTTGGAAGTTTGTCACATTTGAGGTATCTCGATCTTTCAAGAAATCTTCTTTCTGGAGCAATTCCTTCTCAACTTGGAAGTCTGTCACATTTGAGGTATCTTGATCTGTCAGGAAATTCGCTTTCCGGAGTACTCCCGTTTCAGGTCGGAAATCTTCCTCTCTTGCATTCTCTTAGACTTGATGGAAGATCTGGTCTTAAAATAAAAGATGAAAATTGGGTATCTTCTCTCTCTTCATTAACAACTCTCAGTCTCCATTCCTTTCCTTATCTTGGCATCTCTAAGACCTGGCTTCAAATTATCAGTGAGCATCTTCCAAACTTAAGAGAATTAAGTTTAGACAATTGTGCACTTTCAGATGGTGATATTTCACTTTTGTTTCCTTCTCATTCCAACATTTCCACTTCACTTTCCATTCTTTCTCTCTCTAATAATAAGTTGACGTCATTAACATTTCAATTGTTGTCCAACTATAGTCCTAATCTCCGAGAGCTTTATCTTTCTGATAATAACATTGTTTTGTCATCTCCTCACCATCTAAACTTTCCTTCTCTTGTGATCCTTGATCTCTCTTCTAATAATCTGACTGAGACATCAATATTTCAAGAAAATCTCAACTTCAGCACCAAACTGCAAGCACTTATGTTGACTGAATGCGGCCTCACCGATAAAAGCTTTCTTGTGTCATCTGCTTACGTTAAAAATTCTCATTCTCTTCTCACACTTGATCTCTCGGATAATTTATTGAAAACATCCGTTGTATTTCATTGGTTTTTCAACTTCACCACCAATCTTCAAAGCCTTTCCCTTTATAATAACTTGATAGAAGGTCCCATCCCAGATGCATTTGGGAAAGTAATGAACTCTCTTGAAGTTCTCATACTGGCCATCAACAAACTGAAAGGCGAGATTCCAGCTTCCCTTGGAAACATATGCACATTAAAGATATTATACCTCAAGAGTAACAATTTGAGTGGGAAAATTTCTAGCTTCATTCAGAATTCCTCAAGGTGCAACAGCCCTGCACTTGAGACGCTAGATTTATCTAATAACTCGATTATTGGAAAAGTACCAGAAAGCATTGGGTTGCTTCATCAGTTGCAGTCTCTTCATCTTGAAGAGAATTATTTGGAGGGCGATATCAATGAATTGCATCTCACAAATTTGTCCCAATTGGTAGTACTAGACTTATCAGACAACTCATTGTCACTAACGTTCGGTACTACCTGGTTTCCATCTTTCCAATTATTTAACATGGGACTAGCTTCATGCAAGTTGGGTCCTAGCTTCCCAAGCTGGCTCCAAACTCAAAGTCAGCTAAGCTTCCTTGATATTTCGGATGCGGGGATTGATGACTTTGTACCAGATTGGTTTTGGAACAAGTTACAGTTTATAAATGAGATAAATATGTCTTACAACAGTCTCAAAGGCTCGATTCCAAATTTAACGATGCAGTTTCTCTCGGATGGTCCAAATGCAATAATTCTAAATTCGAATAATCTTGAAGGTGTAATCCCTACATTTTTGTCATACGCTCAAACGTTGGATTTGTCAGGAAATAAGTTTTCAGATTTAAATACACTATTGTGCAGAAATAGAGTAACAAAAGGTATGCATACTTTGGATTTATCAAATAATCAAATAATGGGACAACTGCCTGAGTGTTGGGAACATCTAAGTTCATTAGCATTTCTTGATTTAAGAAATAATAAATTATCTGGAAAGATTCCACAGTCCATGGGTGCTCTTGTTAACTTGGAGGCTCTGGTCCTACGAAACAACGATTTTATTGGAGAACTGCCACTCACATTGAAGAACTGTTCAAACTTAGCTTTATTAGACGTGAGTAAAAATTTGTTGTCTGGCCCAGTACCTTCCTGGATCGGGGAAAATATGCAACAATTGAAAATACTGAGCTTGCGAGTAAACCACTTCTTTGGAAGTGTTCCTGCACAACTCTGCTATTTGAGTCAAATTCAAGTCTTTGACCTCTCAAAGAATAACTTGTCAGGTGAAATACCAACATGTTTCAGAAATTTTACCACATTGATGGAAAGGAGCGTAATCCCGAGGGAAATTGTAAGGAAACGAAAAATTTCGACTCAAGAATCTTATGAAGATATTTATGACTCTTACTTGTTATTGTCGTGGAAAAGTCAGGATCGTGAGTTTTGGAATCCAGAGAATCTTCTTAAGAGCATTGACCTCTCGAGTAACAGTTTAACAGGTGAAGTACCTAGAGAGATTGGATATTTAGTTGGATTGATTTCTTTGAATTTATCAAGAAACAACTTTCATGGTGAAATTCCTTTTGGGATTGGGAATTTAAGTTCGCTGGAATTTCTAGACTTATCAAGAAATAATTTCACTGGCAATATTCCTTCTACTCTTCCCAGCATTGACAGTCTTGGTGTATTAGATCTATCAAACAACAATCTCAGTGGAAGAATCCCAAGGGGAAGACATTTTGAAACCTTTGATGCCTCTTGTTTTGAAGGAAATGTTGATCTTTGTGGTGAGCAACTGAATAAAAGTTGTCCTGGAGACAAGACACAAAAACCTAAAGAACCAGCCATTGGTGGTGAAGAAGACAATTCAATTTTCTATGGAGGATTTTATATGAGCTTGGGAGTAGGATTCTTTGTAGGCTTCTGGGGCTTGTTAGGGTCAATACTAATTTGGCAACCATGGAGAATTTCTTACATGAGATTCTTGAACAGACTCATAGACTACATTGTTCTAATGGTTGAACTGAACATTAACAAGTACCATAGGCAGTTCAAAGGATAAAAGGTACGTTATTCCTTTGAATTCTTTCTTTGAACTTGCTAGTGATTATTTCTCTGGTTATGTAGAATGTATTTTTTTTAGATAACAAGATTGTTTATCTACATACTAATAGAGTTGTAAGACTTATTAATTTTACTCTTTCTATTTCTGATTAACATCGTTTTACTTCATTATATCTCATTACTTGTGTGTCTCTCTCTCACTCACAAATCGGTCTTCATGAATTTAAAATTTAAACATTGAATTTGTCCAAATCTATTATTATTTTTAATTAGTTAGTGCCTTTACCAATAGTAGTTTTCCAGAAAATCATTATTTTTACTTGAATTAAATGATAAATTATAGATAGCGCGTTCTGCTTAGATAAGTTTTCTTGTTTTGGGACAACTTCTATGATGTTTAAACCTCTTAATTAAGTCTGTATTTTTTCTTCATCGCGACTACATTAATGTATGTATTGTGAATTGTATGACAGAATTTGCAGTTTATGGAAGATGATGAAAGCTGCATGAATTACTGGAAGATGATGAAAGCAGTTTATTTGAGTTTCACAAAGTAATGCAAAATCAGTGTTTCAAGAAACAAATTTATTCATTATCTTCGATTGTGTAATGTAAGCGTAACATTTCTTATTTCTTCTTATAATGTGAACGTTTTGCAAATTGACTACCCACACATTTTTACGTGTCAGCATTCATGGAAACAAAAACATGTTTGGTTGCAATAATGAATGACAGAGTTTTATGGTTCAATCATACTTCACAGTGTAGTCCTTCTTGGTTCAAACAAAGATGTTTCATTTTAAAAGATGTATATGAAAACTAAAATAATATTATTACTACTTCATGTTAACACATATTAAACTTTAACTGATTCGGTGCATCGATTATTCTTAAATTGTCACATAATACTTTTTGAGTCCATCCCCTTAACAGAATATTTATAAATAAGATTGGTTTCCTCTTTTAGTTAAGTGACAGAATTGTTTTTGTTTTTTAAGTTTTCTTGTGAATTAATTAGAGAGTGTTACATGTTAAAATTTTGCCTTTTTCTTAATAATAATAATAATAATATTATTATTATTATTATTATTATTATTATTATTATATATATATATATATATATATATATATATATAATATAGATATAGATCCATACAGAGATAAAGAAATAAACCTCTAATACTAACTAATGAGAAATTTCATAGGACCGTTTTGATATTAAATTTGAGAAAGGATATTGATGCCACATTTAAGTAAGATTAGAATGTAAGTAATAAGTTATGAGGTTGATTGCTACAAAATTATCATGATAAGATCACAATTAGCATTTTTATAACACAACTCCAAAAAAGTCTTACAAAGATAAAACTCAATTTTGTGAAATTCATCTAAGTCTCAATATATTACAAAGAAAATATAAAAGAGTCTTGAAGATCAAATGAGAATCTGATTTAATATCTACTCTAGTCTACTAGAATATAATATGTAGTGTAAAGTAGAAAGGGTTTTTTTTTTTGTGAAGTGTAAGAAAAATAGAAGATCAAATGTCAAAATATTTGGCTTCCTCGGAGTGAGGCTGGTTTCAATTGTTTTTTTTTAAGTTTTCTTGTGAATTAATGTATCACATGATATTGACGTTACATTAAAAAAGTAATATTTAGTTTAAAAAATGACATTGATGACACACTCAAGAAAAATAAACAGTGAGTGACAAGTCATGTGGATTGATTGCAACAAATTGCCCATCGAAATTAGAATTCCTATAACGCAGAATTCCAAAAAGACTAAAAAAAAAACTCAATTTTCTATCAAATTCATGAATGTCTTCTTATATTACAAAGTGTATCATTTGATATAATGAATTAAACAAGAACTACAAATTTTATATTTATTCTCAATAACTAATATTTAACAGTCACAAATATTATAATTAATTCTCATTATACAAATCATTATTTTCTATATTTCATTAAAAGACAAAAATTATATGACTTTAGTTTCACTAATAAATTTTGTCATTCGATTCATACATTAGGCTTGCTAAGGTATATGTTATTTTTGTTCTCAAAGAGGTGTCGCGAGGATTTTGTCTGTTTCATTACCGTTAATGATGGTATGATATTTTATTTTTATTCTCAAAGAGGTGTCGCAAAGATTTTCTCACTCCTTTCTTGTTTTATCTTCTGGTGGAGTGCTTAGTAGAGACATCCTTAATTATAGGTGAAATGGTATCATTCAGCCTATAATATATATAAATTTGTTCCCTCACAAACTTTGTAGGTGGTAATGTTTTGCTTTTCCGTACCGCAAGGGTACTATGTTTCTTAATAAAAAACATGTCGCATATCTTTGTAGAAAGGCATTCTAGAAAATAGGTTAACCCTAACAAAAACGAGTTTTTTTTTTTTTTAAAAAAAAGTGCATATAATTAACTTCATAGATACATCAAACATCTTCTGGGTTTTAACAGAGGTTACTTTCCTTTTATCTGTCTTGTCATTTCTATATTTAAAGGAGCTCGTAATGGCATTGTTTTAGACGTATTATAGAAAAAATCAAATTCCAATTACCAAAACACAAAGAAAAGTTGTTAAGCATGATGGGCAGAATTCAACCAATCATTTCTATGATTGATGATTTGGTTTTATATTCTTTTTGTATTTATCAATTGAGAGTTTTATTTGGAATTTTATATACCGTTGACACATCTAAAAGATGCATGGTTACTCCAAATTAGATTAAGTTGTGTAATCCTAAGGAGAAAGGGGCTCGATGTTATTAGTTTCATTGATCAAAATAAACTTGTGATGTTGAGATTGGATGGGGAGTTTCAATTCATCCCTTGAGTGTAGGAGGCAGAGTCTTAGCAGAAGGAAGAGAAGAAACAGAAGGAGGAGAAAATTTTGTTTTACATTGTAAACTCAATACTGTATATCCTACATCCAACAACTCATGAAGCCTTCATCTCAGATTGAAATTTGAAGCTAATCCTCCAAAACTGCAAATTTTATGCGATAACTTAGATAAAATATTTTAGTTGCAATGGATCAAAATTAGAGACTGAATTATTGTAATAAACTAAATAAAACTGAAAAAATAGGTAATTACACTTAAAAAATGTGCATAACTGTGAGTACACTTTTAAGAGGTTTAAACATAAGATAAGTCATCTAGAAAGGAGAAAATTTCTCTACACAGAACATGCCATTTGTACATTCTTTACAGAAAGAAAAGAATAATCAGATTTTGGAAAAGAAACTACAAAGTAAAGCCACGGAACAGAAGAATTGGATTTGCTGCTCAATGTTTAAATTGATGAAAGCAAAATGAGTAAATTCTAAAACTTCGGTTCATGCCAAGATGTTCATTTTTGTATTGAAAAAGACATTCTCACTTTGCATGGCAAAAGAAGACATTTGATTTATTTAACTAATAAAGCAGAGAAATAAACTTTGCAAGTTAAAACAGAGAACTTATTGGAATGCATACCTTTTATCCTTTGAGCCACTTGTTGCAGCATCTGGCTACGTTCAATTCAACCCCTACAAGTATATAGTCTGTCAGTCTGTTTAAGACTCTCATATAAGCAATTCTCCATGATTGCCAAAGTAGTATTGTCCCTAATAAGCTCCAAAAGCCTATGAAGAATCCTATTCCCAAACTCGTGTATAATGCTCCATAGAAATTTTCATCTTCTTCATCATCAACTTCTGGTCCTTGAGACAGTGCTGTTGTATTATCTCCAGGGCAACTTTTGTTTAGTTGCTCACCACAAAGACCAAGATTTCCTCCAAAACTAGAGGCATCAAATGTTTGCAACTGTCTTCCCCAAGGAATTCTTCCATTCAGATCATTGTTTGATAAATTCAACGCAGCAAGACGATCAATTTTGTCCAGAGAAGAAGGAATTTTTCCATGCAAATGATTACTTGATAAGTCAAGAAATTCTAGTGAATTTAAATTCCCAATATCAGAAGGAATTTCTCCATCTAGGTTATTTCTTGATATGTTCAAAGAAACCAATCCAAGTAACTCTGTAACCTCTTTTGGTATTTCACCTGATAAATCATTACTCGAGAGATCAATGCTCTTCAAAAGATACTCGGGATTTAGAAACACGCGTTCCTGTCCTTTCCACATCAATAACACATTAGTGTCAATAGAACCTTCTTCTATAATTTCAGCTCTGTTTAATACTGTTCTGTCCATCAATGCAGTAAAATTATTCAAGCATGTTGGAATTCCTTTTGACAACTTGTTCCTTGAAAGATCAAAAACCAGAATTTTCCTCAACTGACAGAGATGTACAGGAACACTTCCAAAGAAGCGATTTGATCGCAAACTTAGGATTTTCAAGTGTTGTAAACTGTCTCCAATCCATGAAGGTATTAGACCATGAAACAAGTTTTCGCTCAAATCTAATGTCTCTAAATCAGTGTAATTTTTCAATGTGAGTGGTAGCTCCCCAGTTAAACTGTTGTTTCGTAGGAGCAAAGCTCCCAAATTAACAAGATCACCCATGGACTTTGGAATCTTCCCAGACAAATTATTATTGCTTAGATCAAGAAAGTGCAGTGAACTTAGATGTTCCCAACAGTCCGGCAATTGTCCCGTTATTTGATTATTTGATAAATCCAGTACGTTGATGTTTGCAGTTGCTCCTTTTCCACATACAAATGCATCCAAATCTGAAATCATATTTTGGGAAAGATCCAAGGAGCCAACTTGTGACAAAAAAGTAGGAACTCCTCCTTCAAGTTGATTTGAATTTAGAATTACTGTATTTGTGTCTTCCTTGGTAAGCTTGATTGGTAAATTTGGGATTATACCTTTGAGACTGTTGTAAGACATGTTCAAAGTACTTATAGATTGTAACTTGTTCCAAAACCAAACTGGTACGTAGTCATCAATCTCAGCATCAGAAATATCTAGAAAGCTTAAGGAAGTTTGATTCAGGAGCCAATTTGGAAAACTAGGACCCAACTTGCAAGAAGCAAGTTCCAAATTAAATAATTGGAAAGGTGGAATCCAGGTTGTAGAGAACTTTAGCGACAATGAGTTGTGTGATAAGTCTAAATCCATCAATTTGGACAAATTTGTAAAATAAAATTCATATATATCACCCTCGAAGTTATTCTCCCGCAGGTGAAGAATCTCCAACTCATACAGCAGCCCAATGCTTTCTGGTATTTCTCCAGTTAACCTATTACTGGAGAGATCTAATAGCCTCAAATATGACAACATTGAAGAGTTTTTAATGAGGCCAGAAATTTTCCCACTCAAGTTGTTACTTCTAAGGTGTAACTCTTGTAGTGAGTATATATTTCCTAGGGATGCTGGGATCTGACCATGCAGTTTGTTGTAGGAAAGGGAAAGAACTTCAAGAGAGTTCATTGCTTTCCCAAATCCATCTGGAATGGGACCTTCTAACAAATTACCGTTAAGGGAAAGTGCATGAAGATTGGTGGTGAAGTTGGAAATCAAGTGAAATATGGTCGATGATTTCAATGCATTAAAGGAGAGATCAAGGGTGACAAGAGAAGTTGAAGACTTGCCTATTGAAGCAGATGGAACAAGAAAATTTTCATCAGCAAGATTGCAATGTATCAGATAAAGTTCTTGTAGTGTGGAGCTGAAGTTGAAATTTCCTAGAATCGTTGGTGATATCAGGTTATTGACAGAGAGATCAAGGACCACAAGAGAAGGAAAGTTTAGATAATAAGGAAAGGACAAAACATTATTCTCACGAATATAAAGCTCTTGAAGATTATGGCTATAGTTGACCAACAATTGAAATGTTGATGACGTCAACATATTACAAGAGAGATCAAGGATGGAAAGAGAAGTGGAAAGGTTAGAACGAGAAGGAAACAAAGATGAAACATTCTTATCTAAAAGATTACATCGGACTAGTCTCAACTCTCTCAAGTTTGTAATAAGCTCACTGATCATTTGTAGCCAGTGACGAGAGTAAGCAAGATTAGTCAATGAATCTAAACCAAGAGTTGTTAATGAAGAGAGAGAAGACAGCCATTTTGCACCATTAACTGTTAGATCAAAATTGCCACCAAGTCTAAGAGAATGCAAGAGAGGGAGATTTCCAACCTTGAAAGGGATTGCTCCAGACAGTAATGTAAACCCAAAATTAAGATACTTCAACTCTGAGAGTTTTCCTAGCTGATAAGGAATTTCTCCTTCAAGATAATAATTTTCACTTAGATCTAAATATTGTAAACTTGCAAGTTTCCCTAGTTGAGAAGGGATTGCTCCATTGAGAGAATTTCCTTTCAGATCAAGATACTGCAACTTTGACAGATTTCCCAGTTCATAAGGAATCCTCCCATAAAAATTCACGTTTGATAGATTGAGATATCTTAATTTTTTGAAGGAGCCCATGTGCTGAAGGAGCTGCTTTCTACTATAATCAAAATTATTGCTAAGATCCAAATATTCCATGTTTGTTAAGTCAATCAATGAAGTAAGACTGATTGAACCTGTCAAAAAATGAAATTTGGAACCACGAAGATCGAGAATTCGTACGTCACCTGTTTCATTATTGCATTGAATACCTCTCCATTTGCAGCAGTCTCTGTTACTGTCATCATCCCTCCATGTGGAAAGCATGGCAGAACGATCTGTGAGACCTTGTTTGAAGTTGAGAAGTGAGTCTCTCTCCCTCTCTATGCACTTCACATGTGATGAGGACATGAATGCATGAATGGGCACTTGGGTATGTAAAAGGAGCATTGATAATGCAAACAATACTTTTAGTAAGAAAGAAGCCATTACAGTTTTCCAGATATGAACTTTCTTCTACGCTATGAACTTTCATAAGTGAAAGAACAAAAGCACTATAAATGATGATTTGTAATCTGATGACAATCCAGCAATTTAACAGTCTGTACACAGTTATTCGTAAGACTTCATTTCCGTCTTTGTTGACTACTCCAAGTCAAATAAGGAAGAATGTTTCCAAACGTAAAACTAACTAAATGGAAATAAAATGAAAGGAAACTAACTTTTATATATATATTTATATATATCACAAATAAAGAGCTTCGTTGAGAAGTTCGTATTAATGGGATATTAAACAACTCACAACAGAAGTGTTATTATTCACTTATAATGTAAGTTATTTCTAACTAGGCTTAATTACTGATTTAATTTTTAGATCACTTTTAACGTTTTCTCGTACCCTTTTTAAAAAATATACATGATAGTTCGAAAAAGATTATGGCATGTTAAGAATAAGGAAATCCTTTGTCTTTTATTCTTCTTGTGCAGCAAGCGTGTTTTGTGTAAATATCGAGTACGATACGAAATTTCTTTACATTAATTATAATATTAATATCAATTTTATAGTTAAAATAAATAAAAGGTCGTTAGCATCTCACAAACCTAAAACAATCAAAATTAACCAGATTCCCAAAAAAATTCTAAAACTCAAAAAAAAAACAAAGAAACATAATTAAAAGTTGTATTATAATTTAAGTTTAATTAATAATTTAATTTCCATATTTAAATTTTTATTTGTTTTAGTTTTTATAATTTTTATCAAATTTAAGTTCTATTTTTTAAAAGATTTAATGTGATTTTTTTTCAAAATTGATGTTACCACCATTTAAAAAATATTGGTTTAATTCATTCGGAAGTCCCTATTTGTACAGTTTTGTGTCAATTAGATTTCTGTATTTTGAAGTAATTCAATTTGGTCCCTATTTATGAAAAATTGAAACAATACAGTCTCTGTCGTTAAATTCTGTGAACAATGTCAAAAATGTTGCCTGAGGTGGACTTAAATGAGTTTTTAATTTAAAAAAAGTTTAAAAAAGTCTCTGCCACATCATCACCCTGACACATCATCGTCACCATCTCCAGACAAACCCTAATTTCTCTCCAAGAAACCCTAGCCATCATCCAGCACCGTCACCGCCATCCTCGCCGGCAACCGTCCTCTCCAACGCATCATCAACGCCCAAGTCGTCCTCGCTGAAACACCATCTCGCACCTTCATCTTCTCCAGCAAAACCACCATAGCGCCGCCACATTACTCCGCCATCACGACCCAAAATCACGCAAGCGTCAAGCCTCACTCACGTAGACCATCATCGCGCAACCACCCTCGTCGCCAACAGCGTCACCAACCTCCATTCGTCTCGCGCAACCACCCTCGTCGCCACATTCAATCTCTACTGTAGCATCCACCTCTCCAAAGAAATCGCAGCAAAGCTTCTCCACCAAAGTCGAGGCATGAGATCTCCTCCATCACCCCATCAAAACCAGACCTGCTATAAACCCACAATCGCAGAAACAATGTGCTTCCCAAATCGTGCATTGACGAAGCCATCGTGATTCAACGTGCAAAGCAAACACAGATCCATAATCGCGCCGCAACCTCCTTGTCTGACCATGACCCCCTCTTTCGCATCATCACCGTCATCCAGATGCACTACAACCTGCACTCAGAAAATCAAGAACTAGAAATGCAAATCACAGCAGCCACCAAGTGCTCGTCATTTGGGAAGTCCGAATTGCAAGCAAGTAGCCACCAAGAAGGGGGGTGAATTGGTGAAATATAAAAATTAGTCTCTTTAAAATATTTTTCGTGAAAGAGAGAACTTTCAAAAGTTTCTTGAATCGCAAGGAAAAAGATAATTCAAGTGTAGCGGAAAATAGTTGACTGTGCAGAATATAAAGTCGACTTGAAATGTAAAAGTGCAAGGATAGAAGATTCAAACACAGTTTTTATACTGGTTCGGCCAAACTGCCTACATCTAGTGTCCTTCCTGTGCCTGAAAGCAAATGCACTATAATGGTCAAGGTTTTTACAACAAGGTTTCTATAGAGACCTCCACGTCAAAATATAAAACACCTCTCTAACCCTCTAACCAAAATATAGGCATATACAAAACAAAGAACAGTAACAAGATATCCCCTCTCCTGCAGTCTTTAACCACTTTGAACAATCCTCAAAGTCCTATAACACAGCACGTCCTCTTCCTGTAATCACAACAAGGCAACCACAATCTTCACAAGATTGAGAGAAGTAATCGATCACGATCCAAACACCTTTATGTGCAGTATGATCAATCTGTCTTTCAACACAATCACTTGCTCTTCAAGCAACCACCAAAGAATTATCACCAAGGTCTTCTTGATGAGTTTTTGGAGCTTAGCACATTCTACAAAATCTAAAAAAAATCACTGAAATCGTTAAATTCACAAAAGTCTTCTTCAGAAATCAAACTCGCGTCTATATATAGTTTATCACAAAACTGACGCTCCTCTAGTCGATTGTGCTACTAATGCAGTTGACTCAATGCAAATAGTTATAACAGTTATAACAGATAGCAGCAATCAGACCAACTTAATTGATTACCCAATTAATGCAGTTGATTCACAATTAATGTTTGGTCAAAGATATAAAATATAGTCGTTATACTTCACAAGCATTAACAGATTTTCAAAACAAAACTAACTAAGTCGAATGGCTTGCACACATAGTCGACTAAGTCACACTTTAATGTAGTTTTGAAAAACTTTCTTTGCAGAACTGTTCACAGCACACTTTGAAAAAATTTGTGCAAAGACACAAGTTTTAATCGACTTACTTCATAATGAAGTCGACTTTTGCCACACAATATAAGTTCAATAAAAGTGCATGTGTTTTTTCTTTTCCAAATCAAATGTTATGCAATGACAGATAATATCTCATGTAGCACATAGTGAATTTGAATACAATGACAAAATCAACACAAACATATTCTCAAGTAATCATAGACATGAAACTTATGAACATGTAACACATATTAGTACATGTGTTATTAATAATGTATTATCATCATCAAAAACCAGAAACACAGTGAGATTGTAAGGTTTAGCTAAACCAGTGCTCTCCTTATCAATAATGTCAATAGTATGCTTGTCGAGGTCTTAATAGTAACAAATGTTGCATTAAGACGTGTCAATCGTGAGACTTCATGCCAACAAGCTTTAAGTCCTGCATCGACACTAAATCTTGAGATTTCAAGAGTATCATTTTGGTACCTTGATACTCTTTAAATAAAAGCAAAAACTTATTTTTTCTTCTCTAGACATTGTGTAACATGTAAGGGACAAATAAGTACATTTACCAATCTCCCTTGGTGCCAACTCTTCTCGGATCTTTATGTCAACCAAATCTAAATGAGCATTCACTCGATCTTTTGCCTTTCCTTGATTGTTGAGTAGTGTACCAATTATGTTATCACACACATTTTTCTCTACATGCATCACATTTATGCAATGTCTAACATCTAACTTTGACCAGTACGAAAGATCAAAGAATACTTATTTCTTCTTCCAATGAGTTGTTACAAATGCCTTCTTGGATGTTTTCCAAAATACATGATGAACTTTATTTACTTTTTCAAGAATTTGAAGGTCGGTAAGTGGAATTGATGCATCATCTTTCTCTTGTTTTCCATTGAATGTTTTTTTTAACCTTCGATATGGATTATTAGATTGTAAAAATCTTCGATGACGCATATACATTGTCTTCCTTCCGTGTTTTAATTGATGAGCTGTAGTATAATACTAGGAAGTGACTCCTAGGTCGTCTCTCAGGGATCAAATGTGGTTTAGTCAATAGGTCGAACACTTTGTGGGGGAGGTTTGGTGAAGAGATTTGTGAACTAAAATAAACTAACTAAAGCTCAGATTCAAACACAGATTTAAAACGGTTTATCACTAGGTCAATTACAATGCTTCCAATCACAGATCAACAACTATTACAGACTACTCTAACCTCTAATCCAACACAAACTAACCAACTAAGCGAAGATTAACCATGTTTTCATAATTACGAACTAAGCGAACGCAACACACCTATTCCATCCAATGTATTCCATACAGGTTGATAAACTAAGTGGAGATTCAATCACCAATTGGGCAACTGAGCGTATACCCATTGCAAGAACACAACCAAATTTAATATAATGCTAAGCCAGAGCAGTAGAAACACAATTACAGTCCAGAAATCTCAAAGAAACAATATAATTTTGCTAATGACCAATCATGCACACTTAAGCTAACATTAAAGCGAAATTAACACAACTAATCAAAATTGAAAACATTGAAATAAATGTGAGAAAATATAGAAGCCAAACGGTAGTAGTAAGGTCAAATGGTAGTAACTATGAAGTGTGTTAGGAACCTAACGGCTCAAAGCCAGTGTGAGGAAAGGAGAAAGGCAGGAAAATTTAAATGTTGAATGGTACAAGTAAGTAAAGTCGAATGGTACTAACAGTGAAGTGTGTTAGAAACCGAACGGTATGACACCAACAAAATGCTAATTAGATCTGCATGCAAAAACTACAACACATCAGAAAACGAACAAGAACAAGTCGAACGGTACAACAGTGAAGTATGTGACCGAACGGTATTACACCAACAAAATGCTAATTAGATCAGAATGCAGAAACTACAACACATTAGAAGACGAACAAGAACAAGTCGAACGGTACCATAGTGAAGTATGTGACCGAACGATATAATAGTCAATGCAGCAAAAGTAAAAACGTTATAGAATTAAAACGCAAACAAAATTAAAACGCAATTAAACTAGAATGAAATTGCAAAGATGGAACGAAAATGAAACTTTGAAACGTAAATGGCAAGATTAAAACGAAAATGGAAATAGAAATGAAAGTAAGAAACGAAATTAAAATTGCAATTGAGAACATAAATGATTCATTACAAAGAAAGGGAAAGAGAACAAAACCTAAAATCCCCCAACGGGGGAAAAGAAGAAGTTGCTCCAAAAGCTAAAACCTAGAACTAAAAACGTGAAAGTGAGGGAGAATTGAGAGATGGAATCTGATTTTAGGGTTTATAGACCCCAAATTACGATTTTGCCCTTCTGATGGGCTTCTACAAAAGATGGCCAAAAATGAGCCCATAGCTAAACCAAAAAAAAAAAAAAGAAATTAAAATACAATGTTGAGAAAATGAAAAATGACGTGGCCATACTTTTGTTGTCCCAAAATATGATTCCAAAATTGTCTTCCAAATAATAATTGAAATAATTAAGCCCAAATAATTAAAATTAATTAAAATAAGAATTATTATTCAAATTAAGCCCAAATAGTGAAAATGAGACAATAATTGAGAATTAAGGATAATTAACTAACACAATTCGATGTGAAAAACTAAGTGAATAGTATAAAATAATGATTCATCAAAATAAACAACACTTAGTCTTCTGAACTCCTGGGAAAAATCAAGACGTAGAACAAGGAACAATCCAAAAGACATCAAGAGAGTGACACAACATTCGGACACCAAAACAAAAAGACACTCAAGAAAACAAACAGGTTTACATAATCCTCAACGAATCCTGGAAAAAAAAGAAAAGGAGTAGACAACATCCAACACACAGATAATCAGAGGAAGCATATACTCATGGAATCATCCAAGCAATTTAAAACATGGCAAAATAATCAATCAGCTCAAGAGGTGAATCAGAAGCAACAGAACCTCACAAATGCACTATTCATGTATCTCTCAAGTGTCTAAGGTAAGCAATGTAATCTCAATGCACTCAAGAAAGCAAGCAGCAAACAGACTTGGCAAACCTCTAATATCAACACTTAAAACATATGCATCTTCTAATCAAAAGGTCTTTTATGACTGTAATGGGGCCAAGGACGAGGGAGGATAACATATGCATGAGAAGCTACAAACTAAAAGAATTAGAGGAGCAATGGGGAACAAGTGAAAATACAATGAAATCACACCCAAAACCTCTAATTCAATCTTTTTCTTAACTCCATTATTCAAAAAAATTTTATTTTTCTAATTTTTTCTATTTTTATGATTTGTTTCTATCTTTTCTTGTCTTGTCTCTTTTCTTTTCTCTCTCTTTTTTTTAGAACACAGTTGTAACAGACGAGATATATGCATATATACAAAAACAAAACAAAAAAGGAACCAACTAGTCAATTCATCAGAATCCCCAGGAAGACCACACTTGTTCCCAAAACAATTCCTAAGTTCCAAAATTCCCTAAGGTTAAGGTAATCATGGTTTTTCACTTAAGGCTAATTAATGAGCTTGAAAACAAAGAACAGGGGAAAACATAGGCTCAATAGGGGTTGTCAAAGGATTAAAACAAGTTAGGCTTATTTAACCAGAGAGACTCAAGAACAAAATTTCCTTTATCACTTCTGAAAATGCATATCAATCAAGAATTATCAACATATGTGCAAGCAATCAAGAGATATATCACATACGAAAGAACATCAAGTGGCTCAAATTCTCGCACAGGGTATTTCTGTCACAATCAACTCGACCCGTCAAACATCATAATCATCTTTCTAATAAAAAAAAAGCAAGGATTTCAGACCATAAGTATCAATCAAGTGAAGGAAAAGCCTACAACTTAAACAAAATCCAGAAATGAAGAGAATCATGCAAAAATATACACAGGCACAAGCTTAAAACAGAACAAAAAGAACAAAAAGAACCTAGAACTAGAAAGACCTAAAGAAAGAAAAGCTTGAATAAAGAAAATTTTGAACAAAGAAAAGACTGAACAAAGAAAAATCTCTCCAATAGACCACACTTACACTACATAGTGTCCTCAATGTGTCATTAGCTAGGAAGTGACTTCTAGGTCGTCTCTCAAGGACCAAATGTGGTTCGGTCAATAGGTCGAACACTTTGTGGGGGAGGTTTAGTGAAGAGATTTGTGAACTGAAATAAACTAACTAATGCTCAGATTCAAACACAGATTTAAAATGGTTGATCACTAGCTCAATTACAATGCTTTTAATCGAAGATTAACAACAATTACAGACTACTCTAACCATTAATCTAACACAAGCTATCCAACTAAGTGAAGATTAACCATATTTTCGTAATTACAAACTAAGCGAACGCAACACACTTATTCCATCCAATGTATTTCATATAGATTGATCAACTAAACGGAGATTCAATCACCAATTGGGAAACTAAGTGTATACCCATTGTAAGAACACAACCAGATTTAATATAATGTCAAGCCAGAGTAGCAGAAACACAATTACAATCCAGAAATATCAAAGAAACAATGTAATTTTGCTAATGACCAACCATGCACACTTAAGTTAACATTAAAGCGAAATTAACACAATCAATCAAAATTGAAAACATTGAAGTAAATGTGAGAAAATATAGAAGTCGAATGATGTTATTAGTGAGGCCGAACGGTACTAGTGAGGTCGAACGGTACTTGTGAGGTCGAATGGTATTATCAGTGAAGTGTGTTAGGAACCGAATGAATCAAAGACGGTGTGAGGAAAGGAGAAAGGCATGAAGATTTAAATGTCGAACGATACAAGTAGTAAAGTCAAACGGTACTGACAGTCCATGTTAGTTGATGGTATGTTGATGTAATGTTTGACTTTATGAGATTTTTATGATTATTGAATGTATGAATTACGTGTGATTAAGTTGTATCTGATGATTTGAAATGGATGTTAGGGTAAGGAGTAAGGAGTTATCAAATACATAGGTTATATGATTGAAAATGGAGGTTTTAATACGCAAGTTTGTGAGATAGGGTTTCGATATAGAAACCTAATGTTTTAGGTCTAAGTATATTATTTGAGACTTGTTAGAAGTATAAATTAGTTGAAATTTGATCTAGCACTAAGAGATTGTCCATTTTTGGTGTTTTGGATAGTTTTAAGTGCAATATTTGAGGTTTGGAGTAGTGAGATTTTGAATTAGAATTAGAAGGTCTAGGCTAAAGGTGATGGTTTGTAATTTGTGTTTGAGTCTATTAGGACTTGTTCAAGTTGTTAGGTTGCTAAAACTAGCTAGTTTTTGGTTTCTCTGATGAAAGTGAAATGTGTTGAGATTGTTGACAACATAAAACTCTATATCAAACTGGTTTTTGATGATGACAACACATTGCTTAATAACAGTACATAAGTTCCAATATTACATGTTCAGCTGATATGCTATACTGTTTTGAACAATGTTTGTGTTGAACATGTTTTGTTGTTTTGTATTGAAATGTGCTATATGTTTGGAACATGCTTGTATTGAAATGTGTGATAAAATGATTTTGATTATCTTCTACACATTTCTAAAGAAAATCTCACAAGCACTTTTAGGAACTTATATTTGCTGTGACAAAGATCTGGTTCAGTCGACTACACTGGTATTGGATTTGACTAAGCCAAAATCTTAGTACAGATTTTGTGAACATGTGCTTGATGAGATTTTAAGTTGAGAAGAATTTCAAAGTGTTTTTCAAGTGTCATTCAACCTGGTGCAACACCTATTCGACTGTGTTGTTATTTTTGGAATTTTGTTATACCTACTTGCTCAAACGGCTAGTTTTTCAAAAGTTAGTTAAGATTGACTGACTAAGTAAACTGTCATGAATATGCATTGAATTGGTTGACTGAGGAGCGTCCTTGTTGACTGTCAGTTATAACTGTTCTAATACAGTCGACTGGATTAGTAGGGTATTCGACTGAGAATGACAGGAAAACTATAAATAGAACAGAACACGATCTATTTCACGAGACTTAGTGATCTAACATTTTCATTGTCCTGTCTCACACTCAATTCTCAGTTTTGGAAGCTCCAAGAATTCTCCAAGAAGATGGTGGTGATCTTTCTTAAGAGAGATTCAGATTGAGGAGTCAATTGCGCATACTGCTTAATCAACATCTGCACAAAGAAGGTGCTTCTGATTTGATCTTGAAGGCTTAGTATCCTGTAAGACTGCTGCATTTGATTGAAGGCTTCGCAACCTGGGAAGTGTGCTGTGATAGGCTTGGCAACCTGTGAAGCGTGCTATTACAGGCTTGGCATCCTGTAAAGAGTGCTGGTGACACGTTGAGGATTGTTCGACGTGGGTGCAGATTGCAGGAGAGGGGATTCTTGTTGCAATTCTGGTTTTATATGCAGCTATATTTGGTTTTGGGTTAGAGAGGAGATTTATATTTTTGCGTGGTGCTTCTATAAATTCCTTGTTGTAAAAACCATAACCATTATAGTGCATTTGCTTCCAAGGTTGGAAGAACACTGGATGTAGGCATTGTTGGCCGAACCAGTATAAAAATCAGTGTTTGATTTTCTCTATCCCTGCACACTTTATTTCAGTCGACTTTACATTTTGAGTAGTCAACTACGTTTTTCCGCTGCTTTGAAATTTTCATTACTTGCATTTCAAGGAACGATCATAAGCTTTGAATTTTCATACCAAGATTGCGAAAAGATTTTGTTTTTGAACTAACACCAATTCACCCCCCCCCCCCCCCCCCCCCTCTTGGTGTAAATTGAAGCCAACCTATTTCCTAACAAAATGGTTTTATATGAGTTTGATATGTTATATGAAGCATATATATATATATATATATATATATATATATATATATATATATGTTAAGATTAAAACAGAAATATATTTCTAAAGGGCTTAATGGACCCTTCTCATATTCTGCTATTTATAATAATAAAGAGATTATACAATAGGGAGATGGAAAGTCAAGGGACAGTCTTAGACTGCTAGGTACAATGATTATAGATAACCCAACACACTACTCCCTACTTTAGTCCTACTAACTATACTAACATAGGTAGACTTAATAATTATTCTACCATTAAGATCATACACACAGCTTACACACAACTCACACACTAACCAATAATTCTAACACTCCCCCTCAAGCTGGAGCATACAAATTGTATGAACCATGCTTGAAATAGATAAAGTCGATTTTGAACTACATGAATTTTCTTCAAGAGTGTGAGGTAGTGTGTTATCACATGTCAACGAACAACTAATAGCATCTTGTGAAACTTCAACTTCAAAAGTGGATGACGGAGAGTAGTGGTGGACAATGACAATCTGTAAGGACTGAATCCCTCATCAAGTAAGGATGGACCTACAGTGGCTAAATGCGACAAAACTACAGGGACTGCCATCTTTGAGACTGATGAGTAATGGGGCCTGTAGTGGCTAAAAGCTACAAACTACAGGGACTACCTTACTTATGTGGCTTGTAGTGTCTTGGAAACATACTCCCTTTCACTGTGAACGGTGGAAACAGTGAAATTGTTGACTGGAATTGGAAGCATCATAGTTGCTAATGATAAACACAATGACGTTAACAAAAGAGATAGACGTCCTGCAGTAGCCAACAACAACAAATTGTAAGGACGGATGAAGGTCTGCAGTGGCAGACAACAACAAACTACACAGATTGATTTCCATCACTTAACTGATGGGGAGCCTTTAATGGCTAACAACAAATTTGCAAGGACTTAACTGTTCTTCAGAGAATAGCAACAAACCTGCAAGGACTCACTACCCTGTAGTGGCTTAAACTTTCTCCCCCTCACGACTGAACGACATGAACGTGAAGATGGAAGAACTGGTGAGAACTGATCTGTACAAGGGACAACTCTGAATCCCATAACTTCAAAAAAGTCTATTCAACGGGCGGTCTCAAAGAATAATTCATGAGTTATTATAACAGTTTTGGCAGTGAAGAGATCCTTTCACATGGCAGTAACCAAAACACCAAAGTTTGGGAGTTATGGCATCAAAAGGCCAAAGACAGGTTGGAGGTCCAAAAAATGCTCTGCTGGACTACTCCCAAAATACCAAAATACTTAGCTTTTTATCACAAAAGTGTGACAGACTAAACTTGAGTCCAAGAAGAAAGTCAGCAATCCAAGAAAGAGGTGACGCAGTGGCGTCATAAGGGATCTGCTGAATATTACTGTTGAGATTTGAAATCCCAACCTTGAATAGGTCTTAACTGACTGTGACGACAGTGATGGCGGCTGACTATGGTATCAACAGTATTAAAGCAACAGATAGGGAATGCAGTCTTAGTTGGTTCCTCTCCTCCTTGCTACTGGACTGAACCGTCGTCAAACCTATGCGGAAGGGTACGAGGAAGACAAAGATGCTATAAAGGCAACGAAGGTGGCAGCAATGGCTGCTTTCGAGGGTCAGGACAGAGAGAGGAAGATCTGGCGAGTCGACCGGAAGCGGCGCGGTTTGGTTCTGACACCGGGACGGCGGCGCGTGACAAACACGCACCCGATATCTAACGGAGAAAGGCGGCGCGTGGAGGCACGTTGGGCAGTCTCTGGTCCTGACTCCAGTGAGGTTGGCCGTCGCTCGAAGAGGCGGTCCAGATCCGCCGGTCACCGGTCGAAACTACGACGGTGGCTGGTGACGAACGGTGGTCGACGACAGACAGATTTGGTGCTCGTGGCGGCGCGTGAATGGGAGGTAGCCCTCAGAATCGGCGTGGTTGGTCGTCGCTCGAAGAAATGATCCAGATCTGCTGGTCACCGGTCGGAACTGCGACGGTGGCCGGCGGAGGACGGTGGCCGGAGATGTACGAAGGCCGGAGATGTACGAAGGCCGGCGAAGGATGATGACCGGCAAAGAGTAGCGGCGATGCACAGCGAAAAACAGTGAAGGCAGTGACTCTGTTAACGGGATGGCAAGTGTACCATATCGTTTCAAGTAATAAAAATGGTAAAACCCATTATCGTTCTTCCCATGAGACTTGAAAGGCCTTATCGTTCGTATGAATCAAGATCGTAAGACTTATGAAAGAAAAATTAACTGTTGTGGTGAATGCAAAGACAAAAAATAAACATGCAATGAGTGATTCAGTTGACGAGAAAAGAGTATGAATAAATGGAGTTTTTGGGGGTTCGTATCATCTAATTGTATGCAAACTTTCTTGGCCTCCCCTTAACCTGATCCCTCGGCAAAAAGGGCCTATTACTAATTACCGGCTTGCTATCCCTAGCCTCCCCTAGTAACTAGCAACGCATAACAAATAGAAGCAAATACAATTGGTCGTCCTACCCCCCTATCCCCCTCTCTCACCAGTTCATGGCATTACTGTACGTCCCCGTATCAATAAAGGCGAATATCAGTTACCGAATGAGTTAAACGATAAAAGCTTTAAGCACAGTATGAGAATCCAACAATTGATAATAAACGCATATGAGAATCATATAATTCAAACAAGAGTTTCAATAAAAGAGAGTATCAAAAGATTACATTATTCCCCCAACAACAAAAGGGTTTAGTTCACCATTGTCATGGTGAACCAAGATGAAAATAATGGAAAATATGGAAAGCAAACCCTAGAAAAGATGAAAATGAGCCTAAGCATCCAAGAGATCCTCTCTAGAGAGTGAAAAGTAGGTCTGGCCGCCCTCTTCTGTCAAAAAGAATGAGAATGAAATCGCACTAGGGCTATTTATAGCTGAAGAGCGCAACAGAAAACAAGCCTGAGCCCAACAGGCAACCGTCCGACGTCACACTTATGCCGCCCGGCGGATTGCTTCTTATCGCGCTACCGCCAGACATCAGGGGTCCACCGCCCGGCGGTTTGCCTCTTATCGCAAAACCGTCAGGCGTCGCTGCCTTGGTGCCAACTCCTCGCATTTGGCCGCCCAGCGGTGCAATTCTGCCACTGGGTGGTTTCTAGACTCTTCTTTTCTTGATTTTCTTCCTCTATCTTGAGTCTAAGGCCTTCATCTTCACCTCCATTCCTTACTTCCATCAAAATTGCTGCAAAACAAGCATAATATCGCTAAAAACAGCTTTTGACTCTCGACTGACTCATTTAATGAGTTTTGTTTGATTTCAAGCTCATTCTAAGCAGTAAAGGGAGTAATTTGGTCTAAAATAGCACATGAAAATAACGGTTTTTCAACCGTTATCACAACCCCAAACTTAGAAATTTGTTTGTCCTCAAGCAAAACAAAACAAAACTAAAGATAAAACAAAACTTGGCTCTCTACACTTTCATCCAATGATTCAACATTCCTAAAGTACATGATGAGAACTATTCAATTTCAGATCTTCAGTGATGATCAAATCAAGATGCATGCTTTCGATTCAGTTATCTCACACATTCCTCAACGGATGTTACATATTATGAATGATCAATCCATTAAGCAAAGATGCAATAATGAAATTTAGAAGTTCTCACCAAGAAAGTGTTTCACTCAATCACTCAAGTGTTTAGGGTAGCACTTCAACTCTTAATCACTCACAAATCACATGAAATAAAATTGCCTTTCATCTCAAACAATCAAAATCATCACATGCAAATGCCATCAAAAGGACTTTTCCAAGGCTTGTAATGAGGCTGGGCTGTCAAGAAAAATTGGTTTTTCTGGATCACAAAATCTTTGAATCAAGAGAGCTCATTCATCATTCAAGGTTCAAGTTTAACTCTCTTTTTCAACCAATCTTATTTGTCTCCAACTTCTTCCCTTTTTCTTTTATTTTTACATTGAGCTCATCTTTCATGATTTTTCCTCTTTCTCATGTATTTTTCTTTTTTCTTTTTGCCATTCAAACTTTCTTTTTGCCATTTAAGTGTATATAAGTGGGTGCAAACCTCACCCTACAAGCCGGTTTTGTGGGGTTGAGTTAGGCTTAAAGTCCACTTCTAACATGATATCAGAGCTATGGTTAGAGCCTATCCTAGCGATATTTGTTGGGCATATTGTTCCACCCACTATTGGGCCGTTATCGGACCACCCATTAATATCTAGTCTCATGCTCGAGATGTATATACATCGGCGTGGGGGGGTGTGTTGAAAGTCTCACATCGACTAGAGATAAGGCTAATTTATAATATATAAGTGGGGTGCAGACCTCACTTTACAAGCTGGTTTTGTAGGGTTGAGTTAGGCTTAAAACCCACTTCTAACAATATATATATATATATATATATATATATATATATATATATATATATATATATATATATATATATATATATATATATATATATATATAATGATTATGTGGGATATATGATGATGATGAATAAGTGGTTGATAATGTGAATGGTATTGATGGACATAATTCTATGATCCTTGTGGAGATGTTTCATGGTGGTGTCCTATAGTGTTGTGAATATGAATGGTCACAATTAAGTTGAGGGTTTATCCTGATGTTCTTAATAACCCCAATCTCAAGTAGAGATGGGTGGTTATGTTATGGAAAGTAGCAAGAGGTCCTAATCTAGGGATTTTACCTTGGCCAAAGACTTTTGTAAGGACTAACCTTGTGTGGTAGCTTAGATTGAGACAACAATATTACCACTACAAGTGTAGGAACCACCATAACTTGACATTTATACTATATTTGAATGGTCAAGTGTAAATTTGTGGCAGCTTTAGGATGGATGTTTATTTTGTGTGTGTCAAATAATGTATGATGAAATTTTATTTGATTAAGATAAAATTTTCTACCACTAGCTTACCCTTGTTTTTTATATTGTTTATCTATGTGTTATTTTCTCTTTTACGATGATAACTTAAATGGTGTGAACTTAGGGAGACGTTCTTTTCAGTTGTTCTAGCAAGAGGTGAGTGTGAAACAGATGGGAAGTCAGACGGTTCTACATATGTAAATATTGTCTTTGTGAAAGCTTTAGTTTTATATAATTGTTCTATCATCATCTATGCAATGTTTTATTTTAATAGTATTATACTATTAAAATGAGATGTTACATAGAAAAGTGTAAGGATCATATTAATCTCCCTTAAAAAATCTAAAAAATCATTAAAATTAAAATAACTACTTATAGCAAGATAAATACTCACAATAATAAATAAAAATATTTAAAACAAGATTATAAAAATTATTTATTTTTATAATTATTCCTATGAATTTTTAATTAATTAATATTATTTTTACTTTAATAACATTATAACCAAAATTTTATATTTTATTATTATAAAAGAAATATAAACATATGTTAAGCACATAAGTTTCCACTCCTCGATATCTACACAATAATTATGGAAAATGTACAAAATAATTAAGTAATTTGGTGAAGTATGCTCCAGGGTGATTTTGTAATTTACTTTTTTCACTTCTTGTGATTGTACATTTTCATTCCTAAATCGGTAATGGTGAAATTACTTTATTCTCTTAAATTAAATATTAGAATAAAATTAATTATAATTTCGTTTATATTCATATTCATATTCATTATAATAAATATAAAAGATCTAAACACTCATTTTAAATGGATATAATTAAAATTAAAAATAATTGAATTTATGACAGATTTAAATTTAAATATAACATCTTTATTTTTAAAATATGTAAATAATGATAATATAAAATAAAGACACGTCAATTCAAATAGTGACAAAATCGACTAATTAAAAATTAAACAATTTTTGCAGAGATAAATTGGTTAAAATAATTAAAATTCTATCATCAGTTAATGGTAGATTGAATTAAGGTGTAGATTGAATTGAGGAATATTAAAGTTATTCTAATGTATCTGGTGAGTTAAGGATGAGGTGGTCGACCATTGAGCAAGATCGGTTTGGAATTTCTGTCAATGGATGTGTTTAAGTTGTTTAGAAATTGAACATATTCATTCCAACATGTCTACTTTCCTTGAAGAAATTTAACACATCTTGGGCTTCAGCAGATCCAATTTCAGGCTCAGTTATACAGGTTCTGCATATTTCATCGGCGCCATCTACGCCGCCTACGAGGAAAATGGCGACCGCCCGAAGACTAACCCGTTTGGTGCACACGCCGTCAAGATTTACCTGTGCGACGTTCGTGATTTTCAAGCTAAGGCGAGAGG
The DNA here is from genome assembly GCA_036885675.1 of Vigna mungo. Lineage (NCBI taxonomy): Eukaryota > Viridiplantae > Streptophyta > Magnoliopsida > Fabales > Fabaceae > Vigna > Vigna mungo. The sequence goes on along the minus strand of CP144697.1, from coordinate 33,206,051 downwards.
TGTGAGCTACAAGAAGGAAGGAAGAAGAGAGGTTGTTGTGTGAGAAACAACGAGAAGAGGAAAGATCAAACCGTGAGCAAAGGCGGGAAATGGAGCGCAGGGAAAAGTTTTTGTTGAGAGCTGAGAAAAGGAGGCAAAAAGAAGAGATCCGCAAAGAGAAAGAGGAAGAGAGGAGGAAAGCTGCACTTGGGAAGGCAATGCTCAAAGAATAGCTAAAGAATCTATGGAGCTTATTGAGGATGAACAACTTGAATTGATGGAGTTGGTTGCTGCAAGCAAGGGGTTTTCCTCTATTATTCATATTGATCTTGATATTTTGCAGAACCTTCAATCATTTATTCATATTGATCTTGATACTTTGTAGAACCTTAAATCATTTAGCGATACATTGTGTATATTCCCCCAAAAGTGTAAAGTTGAGAAAACCATTTGTTATCCAACCTGGAGCAACCCAGAACAGAATGTTGGCAACCTTCTCATGGTTTGGAGATTCTTGATTACTTTTGCTGATGTTCTTGATTTATGGCCTTTTACTCTTGATGAGTTTCTATAGGCATTTCATGACTATGATTCTATATTGTTGGGCGAGATACATGTTGGTGATAATAAAGGACATTGAAGATGTTGTTAGGACACCTTCTACAGGATTGGGAATGAGTCAGAATGGAGCTGCTAATCTTGGAAGTGGCCATCCAGAGATCGTGGAAGGAGCATATGCATGGGGCTTTGACATACGAAATTGGCAGAAGAGCTTGAACCAGTTGACATGGCCAAAAATTTTTCGACACCTGAAGAATAGAAGTATGGCATGGTCATACCACTAGTGCAAAAACGTTATTTAACGTCACCCAATAGACGTCGGTTTGTGGGTAACCTAACGTATATGAGTGGACGGTGACATTATCGTAAATAAATTGGTAACCTAGACGTCGGTTTTCAGGTAAAGCGACGTCTTTACACCATAGACGTCTAGTCTGAAGCAACCAGACGTCTAATTCTCAAAGATAGGTGAGAAGACAGTCAATTGACGTCGGTGTTCTAGGGGGGTTGACGTCTCTGGGGCTGCAATTAATGCTCTTCACCTAATTCCCAGGGGCTTAGACGTTGCTTAGTAAAAAAGTGACGTCTACGGCCTGAGCGGAAGGCGGGAAGACAAAAAATCTTCAATTTAGACGTCGGGGGAACAGGGGGCTCGACGTCTATGTGCCTGTAATTAATTAGGTTCACCAAACTCGAGGTTCATAGACGTCTACTAAAAGGGGCACCGACGTCTATGTGCCTGTAAGTAATTATGTTCCTCATTATAGACGTCGGCGCCCCTTCACAACTGTCGTGAACATCACTGACAGGAAATCAAACGTCAATCGGGTCAGCTTCCTAGACGTCGGATCCCCTTGAAACCAACGTCTCGTGGGTATTCAAAAAGTCAGTTTAAATGTTAACTTGGACGTCATATTAGTTAAAGCACCGACGTCTAGGTGACTATAGACGTCGGTGTCTGGAGCAACCGACGCCCAGTTTCATTTTAAATAAACCGCAAACTCTTCGCTACATTTAGTTTCTGATATCTTCCTCTTCCTCTTCTCCTTTTTCTCTCGTGGCACTCTTCTTTTTCTCCCTTTCGGCACGTCTTCTTTTTGTTGGGGCATTCTATTGTTGTTTCTGATATCTTTATCGTCTTCCTCCTCTCTTTCTCTCTCTTGCGACATTGCATCCCAGGTGCGTGGTTTTCTTTTTATGGTTACCGTTTGTTAAGTCTTTCATTGATTATTATCTTCTTGTTCAACTGATTAAAATTTGTTTTCTTTGTGTTGTGTTTTAGTGCAGTTTTGTTCCTTTCTTGGGATAACGTAGTAATACATTCTCCATTTGCTAGCTGCCTCCCAGAAATAGTGGCGTCTTTTGAATTTCTTTTGATCGTTTCAACCCAAAAATGACCCTGGGTCGTTGTCTAGGTTTCGTTTCACCGTGATTTTCCCTCTTGCGGATGAAAAATGGAACTAAGCAACCACCTAGGTTCGATTTTGGATTGAAGGGGCCATAAGAAATTCAAAAGACGCAAGTTTTTTTGGGAAACTAGCAAAAGGAGTCTGTGGTACTAGGCTATCCAAAGACGGGAACAAAACTGCACTAAAACACAACCACTGTATTAGACGTCAGTTAATGTGCACACCGACATCTATAGTACCTCTTAGACGTCAATCAATGTCATTTCCAAAGTCTTTAGTGCCTTGTAGACGTCGGTTTTTGCGAAGACCGAGTCTAGATATGTCATTAGACATCCAGTTAAATGAGAACCGACGTTTATTGACGTCGGCCTCTGACACCAACTGACGTCACTATAGACGTCTGTGGTTGGGATGTCTGACGTCCCATTGACGTCACCAGTTTAGACGTCGGTTTATTAATAGACGTTAAAAGCCCAAAATAACCGACGTTAATCAGCGTTTTTCCACTAGTGTACACAATTGATAAAGACGAGGGAAAAAGTTGTGTAAATATATCATTTCTACACTTCGTAATGGTTCAACAACTGAAAGTGTTGTAGCCAAAATGCAAGAGAGAGGTCTACTAGCTCCCCGAAGATCAATGCACCGGTTAACTCATGGAATAGTTAAATTTACAGCATTTCATGTTCTCTCATTGGAGGGTAGTAAAGGCTTGACAGTACTGGAGCTTGTAGAAAAAATTCAGAAATCTGGTCTTCGAGACCTAACGACCAGCATGACTCCTGAAGCATCAATTTATGTTGCTTTGACAATAGACACTAAATTGTTTGAAAGAATAGCTCCATCAACATATTGTGTACGAGATGCATTCAGAAAAGATCCTGCTGATGCTGACTCCATTCTTTCATAAGCAAGAAAGAAAATTCAGATATTTGATGATAGGTTTCCAGCTGGTGAAGATGCTGATGATGTTGAAAGAGAAGAGGAGTCAAAACATAACCTGACCTCTCCCTCCCTCGCCTATTATTTTACAACCCTTGTTTAGCGTGGTGCCTATCCAGTCATGGCAAACGTCCTCAACTCTAAGACACTAAGCACTGACATCTCAATCATGACACATCCTACTATGGATTCCTTATTTTTGGCCTTCAAACATTTAATCGAAGACTGAATGGTTTCGCTTGCTTAGCCGTCCGGCCTTATAGTCTAAGCTAATTTGATATTAATTGTCTAACCTCGCAAATGTGTTCATCTGATTGGCTACACTTTTTCTAACCGTTCAAATTTGAATTGCTACTTTTCTTTTGTGCAGATGAAGACTCTACATACAAACCACTTGGCCAACTTTGAGCAATGAGTTGGTGAGGAACGTTCCAAAGTGAACTCTCATTGCATTGTTATTTATGCGGTCTGGAGAACATTCCCAGGGAACTCCTAGAGCTCCGCAATCAATGAGGAATGTTCCAACGTGAACTCCCATTGCATCATTATTTATGTGGCCTATAGAACGTTCTTAGTGAACTCTTTGAGCTCACCTATCAGTGAGGAACGTTCACAATGAATTCCTAGAGCTCATTGATCCAAAACAGAGAAAGTGAGGAACGAAGACTTAAAGCACATAAAAAACAGACCCCAATACAAAGCGAACGACCTTTCTCAAGTTCATAATAATCCTTGTGCACATCTTCCAATAAAGAGTTTGTTTGGGCTTGGGAGGCTTGTGTAGTGTATGATCATCCGGTCAGCCAAGAACTGCACGGTCGATCATCTAACGAGAAAATGACCGACCAGTTTGGAACAATCATGAATTGATAATTAATCTGAGTAATAATCGTTATTAATTGGCAGTTAAAAAAAATAATAGTCATTAATTAAAAATAAATAAAAATAATGAAAATTATTTATTGATAATTAATGGGTGTGTTTGACAAGGGAGGTCAACTAATTAATTCTAATTATTCATCATTATTACTTTTCCACAAGCCTCGGACAAGGAGAGAATCATACCTAACTCGGATAATGAAAGACCAGTACGAAGCTCGTCCAGTCTTCAAAAATAGCTTGGAGTGTTTTGATCCATAAGACTTGGAGAAGAAAGAAGAGAGAGAGTACAATGAAACTCGGATAATAGTGAAAGTCTTCCCCGAAATCATTATAGCCTCTCAAATATAGAAATATATTTGATTAAGAGTAATTTAAAATTTAAAATTTTTATTTTAAAAATAAAGATATTTTATAACTTTTTGATGTGATATTTAACTGGATAATTTTATCTTTTAATAAAATAATAACTTATTTATTTCTTTATTTAATAAAATATATAAACGAATAACTATTTTTATTTTAAAATAACTAAATAAGTTCACTTCTTTGAAATAATGTTATTTTTACAAAATTATATATATATATATATATATATATATATATATATATATATATTAAATTCTACTATTTTTCTATTTTTTAATTAATTACTCATTAAAATTATAAAATTATGTATATATTTTAATATAATCAAAATGTAAATATACATATGCAATTTTATCTGATCTAATCTAATAAAATTTTGGTTTTCTGATTTTCCCTTAGCTCATTTATATTCAAGGTTGTTTACAAACAATATGTATCCAAGCATTACAACGGTTCCTTCAGAAAATAATGAGTTATGATACCAGTTTATCAATTTCTAAAAATACAGTATCATAAGTTTGGTTATTGAATCAAAATTTCTAAGTATATGCCAAAATAATTTAATAAACTTTTGATATTCCCGTTTTAAATTAGCTCACTTTTAATAATAAAATGTTATATTTAATTAATAAAATAAAATATAAAAAAGGCAAATAAAAGAATACTATTTAAGGTTGTTAAATGATAGTGTAATACAATCTTTTAATAATAAAATATTATATTTAATCAATAACAAGATATAAATAACTGTAAAATAAAATATTAATATTTAAGATTGTTAAATGAGAGTATAAAAAAGTAATAAGGTTCTTTTTCATTTTCTAATAATCCTAATAATTTCACTGTTTTTCAAAATTCTCAACTCTTCTAAACCACTGTGCACAAGAATGACGGTTTAACTTTCCTTTTCAAATCCCAGTTTCTTCTCTTGCGAATCCTGAATGCGTTGCTTTTTCTTGATACTCTATGTTATTGCCCTCTGATTCCACTCTTTCTGCAATATTCTCCGCATCGTCGTTCTTGAAAAATTGATAACATGGTTAGTTTGCTCTTTCGTTTATTTCTTTTCGTACTTTTATTTTCCACTTGGTTTTTCCCATCCTTTTGTTTGTGCGCTCATACACTTTTTATTACTGTGTCGACTTTGAAAAATTGCTTTTGTGGATGTGTAGTTTTGAATTTCCATGCTACATGGTTTGATAGGCGTTTGGTGTGTGGTAGAATTCCTTCAAATTTTTTCTTTTATGGGAAAATAGTTAATGTTACCCCATTTTGTGGGGGTTTGGAGGACAGATAATGAACGAAAGAACAGAGGAAGGACGTGAAAGAGATGGATGTGACAATTGATTTATGAAAAATGTAGACAGGATTTGGTAGAAAAAGGGTGTGGAAATGGGATGGAAGAGGTCAATATATGATATAGCTTTGTTTAACAAATTCTTGTGGTGTTCTTGTTTTTGTTTCTTTTCTTTTCAAGATATTTTAAAAATTTGTTCACAACTGTGGAGATCAATTTGATATATTTGTAGAATTAGCGATGTGCTTTGTGATGTCATGCGTAGTTTGTTAAGTGGATACTGATGAATTGTATATTGTTATATGAGCCTAATGTTTATAGGAAGCCGTTTTGTTAAGTAGCCATTATAGCGGCACTATAGAGCCATTGCATCGAGGAAATCCTTGATCCACCATTGCTACTGTGTTCAATATTGCAGCTGCTATGGTATCGTGGTTGTCGCATGCATCCTGCATGTTATCTCTATTAAAAATGTTTATGCATTTATATTTTTATTTGCATACAACATAAATGTTATACATATATAGTTGATGTATATATTATATATTTCAACCGCCAAGAGACTTCTTGTTTTTGTCCACAACGCTATCTGCCGCATGATATAGTTGATTATTGGCTTTATGCATTTTTCATGATCCACAATTGATAACATTGCTAAGATGCAAGGCTGGTGTAAATATTTGTCTCATCTTGGGCTGGGTGGGGATAGCCAAAGCACTTGTTTTGGACAGTATAAGATAAATATTAGTGGTTAAATATTGTGTTAAGTATGTTTTTAGTTTCTAAACTTAGATGTGAAATTAGAATTCATTTCTATCTCAAACTTAGATACATTTTGATCTTCAAACTTTAAAAATGAATGGATATAGTTTTTTTAACTCAATAATGTTAATTTTTTTTACAGAGTTAAATGATGTTCTATATTGACATTTGAGTTGCTTATACCATTTGACACGTTCCAGTTCAAATGCCAACCTGAAACATAGTTTAACACGTAAAAAAGGTTAAAATCATTGTGTTAAAAGGACCATTCATCGGAGAGCAAAATGTATCAAAGTTTGGAAAAGTGATGAATTTCAATTTTGTGTCTAAGTTTAGGAACTAAAAACATATTTAACCTTTGAATATTTGAATTGTTTTTAATAAAAAATGACCAAGAAGGTCTGTGCTCTGGAGATTGTTGTTTTCCTTGCAAAATCGGCCCTTCATAACACTATGAGGAAGAGGATTACTATGGTGGGTGTAGAGGAACACGTCAAGAGTTTTAGTTTGCTAGCAATTGTTCTATTTGAAACATTTTTTATTTTGTCTGTTTGTGTTATGAAACATTTTAAATTTGTTAGAATTTTCACAATTTCTGAATGCCGTATCAACCATGTCTAGAGTTTTACATGCATGTCAGATTAGTCAGGGAGGAGCATTTTGTTTGGAGAGATGACGGGTGTATGATGTCTAGTTAGAAGTTATATTTGGTTTGGCTTAGGATGTGTATATTTTTTTAATTGTGACATGTGCTGAATTTTAGAACCACTTGTTTATGATGTATGAGAGGCTAGAAACATGTATATTGTTGGGTAATTAACATTGATAAGCCTGGACAGTTTTTTCTGTCTAGATGGAAATAGTGAAGTGATTGTGCCACCACGTTTTTCATTTTATAAAATTTATGGAGCACCAAATTTATCTAAAGTGATGTATAAATAAACATGCTGGTAAATTTTACAGTGTTATTGTTGGGACCCCAATTAAGGCGATTATGATAATTTTTCAATTTTCAACCTTTTTAGCTATTGAAACTGAATGTTTTCAAAACTGAGATTTGGTTGAAAGTCCAATATGTTCTGTTTGATTTAGTCCGGTTGAGTTGTTCGATTGGTCCAATGGTTCAATGGCTTGATCCTGATTGCAAGCAACTCCAGGTGATAATGTAATTAGTCTGTTCTGTCTGGTTACTAAATCTGTGGTGACCTAAGAATGTTTGTGTCTCGTCTCTAACTTTCATAATTTTATACTTGAATGCTTTAGCAAATATCAATTTTAATGCTTTATGTTTGAATGTTTATTTGCAGAATTGGAGGTTTCCAAATGGAAATAACTGGAATGATATATCATTTAGAGATTGCGGTCAGAGCCAGTTTAACTACTATGGTCAAGTTCCTCATCATGGTAGGGATTTCCACCATGGTGGAGATTGCGGTCAGAGCCGGTTTAACTACTATGGTCAAGTTCCTCATCATGGTAGGGATTTCCACCATGGTGGTGGTACATACGTACCTCGTAATGGTTGGGATTTGCACTCTGCTGGTGGTACATATGTGCCTCATCATACCCGTGAACCAACTATTCCTGCTCTAGGACCATTACACCGGCCACAACCAAGGCTAAATTGTAAAGTTTGTGATGTTAAGTTATGTGGTTACAAAAGTATTGAAGAACATAATCTTGGAAAGAAACATCAAAGAATGTTGAAGCTATGCGAGGAAACCGATAAACAAAGAATATCAAATGGGCAGATTCCAAATTCTCAAGTGGATTTAGCAGGTCAACCTAAGAGAATTCTGAAATCTGGGGAAAAAGGATGCGCAGAAATAAAAGTGGTTTCTGAAGCTACTGCTGCCAAGCATAAGAATTATGTGCGCAAAGATAAAGGGGTTACTCCTGAAGTTCCGGCTGAAGGGAAACCTAGGAATAACACTAGCACACAGGGTGGGGTTAAACCTGAAGTTCCAGCCCATGGGAAACCCAGGGATGACACAAGTGCACAGAGTCATAATTTCAAACGTAAAATCGATGGAGCCAAAACTGGTAAATACATGAAGACAAATGGTGGAGCAAGAAGGCCCATGGAATCATCAAAACTTGATACTAATTCTCGGTCAGCTTCTGTAATATCTCCCATCCAAATACCTGTATCTGCACCGCTCCCATCTGTGACATCTCCTGCAATTACCCCATTACCTGTAGAAGGATCAAGTTTCAAATTTGTACATCAGCGTTTATTAACTCTTCAAACACAAGTATGGGAAGGTAATGAGATTCCAAATCCTACTGTAGAAACAAGAAATCATCCACATGTGGCTTCGTCTTCAAATATTAACACCCAACCTAAAGCTTTGTCTTCTGATTCTGAAGCAAAAGTAATAAAACCATCAAAAATGGGATACTGTAAAATTTGTGAGGTTCGTATACCAACCAGAACAAAGGACATAGAATTACATAACAAAGGAAAGAGGCATCAAAGAGAGTTGAAACTGCAACAGAGATTAGGGAGTTCAAAAAGTTCAAATGGGCAAATTTCAAATTCTCATAAGAATTTAGTAGTTCAATCTAAGACAGTTCAGATAACTGAAACAAAACAACACATGTTAACAAATATGAGTTCTGAGGCTAGTATTTTGGAGCAGAAGAGTTACCTGCAGAAAGTTATGGGACTGACCTCAGAATTTGCAGCTAAAGGACCAGAAATGAAACCTACAGATAACAGTGGTGATAAGAATCATGGTTTCAACGATAAGAGCAGAAGAGCCAAAACAGGTAAACACATAAAGAAGAATTTGCCCATGGAATCATCAAAAGTGAATATCATTTCCCAATTAAAATCTGTAGAATTTCCTGTACAAAACTCAGTACCAGCTTTAGCAGCGCTGCTTGGGCCTGTGGCATCTCATATAATTGCACCAACACTTTTAGTGGAATCAAGTCTTGAGCCACAAATTCAACACATTTCATCATCGAAGGCACCTGTATTAGAGGGAAATGAGCATTATGAGATTGAAAATCGAAATTTAGAAGTGACTGATCAATCACATGCCCCTGCAGATTCTAATATTAAAATCCAAATTGAAGATATGGGTTCTAATTCGGCCGCAATGGCAATAGTACCATCGGAAGGGTTTATGACATCTCAGGTATTTGCACCATCCCTGGACGTGGCATCTAATTTTGAACCTCAAACTCAACATGTTTTACAGAAATCTGTGTTAGGAAACAAAGAACTTCCAGAGATTAATAATCTCACTTTGAAAACAGATTATCAGCCATCAACATCAGCAAGATCAAGTTCTGAACCTCAAATTGAACATGTTTTACATATTGAAACAGAATCTCAGTTATCAGAACGCACAAGTAATTCTGAGAGCAGAAATTGTGTTGATGAGAAAAACAATCAGCTGGTGCCATCAGTTCTGGCAGAGTTCAATTCTCCTTCATGTCATCATGCTATCAGCCACTCTGCGGATGGATGTTCTAATCATGAACAAAAGATGGATATTATCATGCATCAATCAGGGACCACTCAGCAGTCTCAGGTATTTGCACCATCCCTGGACGTGGCATCTAATTTTGAACCTCAAACTCAACATGTTTTACAGACATCTGTGTTAGGAAACAAAGAACTTCCAGAGATTAATAATCTCACTTTGAAAACAAATTATCAGCCATCAACATCAGCAAGATCAAGTTCTGAACCTCAAATTGAACATGTTTTACATATTGAAACAGAACCTCAGTTATCAGAACGCACAAGTAATTCTGAGAGCCGAAATTGTGTTGATGAGAAAAACAATCAGCTGGTGCCATCAGTTCTGGCAGAGTTCAATTCTCCTTCATGTCATCATGCTATCAGCCACTCTGCGGATGGATGTTCTAATCATGAACAAAAGATGGATATTATCATGCATCAATCAGGGACCACTCAGCAGTCTCAGGTTTTCTCTGTGAAACATGGTGTTAGTGAACTAAATTATGAGCATTACTATTACTGTAACAAGATGGTTATGCGTGACCTACCCATTATGATTAATTTAGACTTGTTGAATGATCTGCCCGGGGTGGTAGGGGTTGTTAATTAAGTCGTAGACTCTTTTCGCACAAGACTAGACTACACAAGTCCAAAACAGATCAAACAACATAGAGAATTTATACATCTTCACCCTAAACATTTGGGCTACTTCCAGTTCATTAGACTTTTGTTTCATAAAAACAATATAAGTATAGATCTTATATCCATTGACAGAAACTTCTTCATAACTTAATTATATATATAAAATATTTTATCATTACAACTTTGTTAGAAACATATTAAGCAATTATAAAATCCTATAGACAAGGTCCATTAGACTTTCTACTGATCTTATTATACCGTGTATATAAGATTTTGTAAGGTCTAGTGTAACCTTTAGCTGTCACAAGAATATATATTAAAGTGTTCAGATAGTATAAAGTACATAACGCATAGAATATTTGTTGTTATCAAAACCTCTAGATGGTTTACCTATGTTAGACGGTATGGTTGGGTTGGGTTTTAAGGATTAGAGCTTATAAGGTTTCAACTCTCATCTTCATAAAATGACTTAAATTACAAATCTTTTTATCATGTTGTTTATGAAGAATATCGATGCACTAGATGTGGCAAGTTTTATGACTCTGATTATCAGTTTGAGATACTCTTTTCTGTTAACACAAAAACCAACTAGGTTCTGCTTGCATGCATTTGTTGAAGTAATTTGTGGTGAAAGTGTTTCTTTTAGGTTTCTTGCTCAAGAAACCTCCACAAACAGTCACTAACGCGCCACACACACACTCCAAGTCAAAAGAATGGGACTTCTGGTATTGACAGTAAAAGAATACAATGTATAAGAACAAATGAGAGCTTAACCTCCCCCCACAAGAATACTGCTTTCCTGTTAGAAAACAACTAATCAATCAACCACCCCTAACACAACTATTCATTTGCTATTTATACATTCAAATTCCCGCCCTTCTCTCATAAACGCTCCATGTCCTAACAATTTCTTTTCAAATTTACATTTGCTTTTGTAAAACATCATTGAAGTAAATTCTGTACAAATTTTGTTGCAGTTGGCTGTTTGTCTTAATTGCGGTGATGTAGGCTTTCGAGAGACACTTGTCTTTTGCAAGAAGTGTCAGGTTTATGCCATTCATAGGTACTTTTCTTTTATGTCAAAATGTACTTTTAGCAATCTTTAGTGTTGTGCTTGACTGAGATGTTGTGACTTCTGATGTGCCAGAGGGACATTCTTAAATTTTTTTTGTCAATAGTAAGGAGGGAGTATTCCCATTTTAGGTGCTGAGTTCATAGAATATTGAAATGATGCACATGTATGGTATTTTTATCTTGAACCTGTGTCAAAATGCATGTGGTATATTGTATGATACAATTGTATTAATATCATGAACTTCCTTTCAGGCCCCAGAAGCTTTTATTTTTTTTATGTACTTGAAGTTATAGTTTTACGTTCTCAAATGCATATATATTGACATTATACTTCTCAACACCCTTTTCAGGTATTGTTTAGATGGGCCTGTGATTTTTACCGGTGATGTTAATTGGTTTTGTGATTGTGACCCCGAGGTAGCAGATACATCTGCAAAAAATGTCTCTCTAAACTCCGCAAATATTTCATCTCAAAATAGCAGTGAGAGAGTAAAGAACAAGCAAGGGCAACAAAATATGGAAGCTAAAACAATGGCGCTGGTATCTGACAATCATAGCTTGTCTCATCATGGGCTTTCTCAATGCAGTAACAACACTGAAAAGGAAGAGTTTGGGAAAGAGTGTCAACCAGCTCCAAAAGATGAAGCTAATAATACTGAGGGGTCTATGATTCTGACTGTTCCACATCCTATTGCAGATCCAGTCTGGAGGTAAGAAATTTGTTTTTTACCCTTTTAGAAGCGGATAGTTTTTCTAGCTTCTATGATGAACCGTTGTCTAAAGTTAAATTTCTGGCCAATAGGGGAAGTCTGCGCCTCTCCTGCCCTAGTATTCATACTGTTCTTAGGCTTTTAGCCCATATGTCCACTTTAGCATGTTCCAAAGTTTTGGAGGAGACAAAACTTTTCCCTGATGTGCTTTGCCCAGACTTGCTCTCAAGAACTGCGGTGTGGCCGAAGTCCTTCATGAATTGTGGTCCAAATGATGATAGCATTGCTCTTTATTTCTTTCCTGACACTGAAAGGTGATTTTAAAGATAAACTAACATGATCTCATTCTTCTCTCTTTAATTCAGTATTAACTATTAAATATGTCATGCTTTTACAGTGTTGAGAGGTCCTATGACAAGCTGGTTGATCACATGATGTCCGGTGACCTCGCCATAAGAGCTGTGGTTGAAAATGCAGATCTTCTAATTTTTCCTTCCGTATTACTCCCTATTCAATGCCGAAGTGAGTCATTTATATTTCATAGAACTCTTTTCAATGGCATAGTCCAAATTTATTGTTCGTAAAACGAAATTGTATAGTGATTCTATTGAATTTCTTGTTTTACAGGATTTCAAGAAAAACACTACTTGTGGGGGGTCTTGAGGGCAAAAAAAAACTTCACACAATACAAATGATGCGGTGTGTGGAGAGGTTACTAGTGGGCACTAGCCCTTAACTCTTCAGAAACAGAGTCTACCAAAGACTTTGAGGACTTCTGCTAGCTCATGTTCTGTCAATCATTGATTCAGTGTCTATACCCATCGATTTATTGATGCGAATTAGTACATTTTGATAGTTAGTACCTGTTTCTTTGCTCTGTTTGATAGAACTGGTGTTTTAGATTTTAGTTATTAGCAGTTGGCCCATAACAAAATTATAAGGTCTGTGTATAAGTTTTTCTGAATTTGGTATATAAATGTATATCGGTCAGCCAAAGACAGGACCATTATTCATCTTTGAAATCTATGAGCAAGCCACCTTAAGGAAGGAACGGTTGGAAAACTTAACCGATTGGTAAATGGTAATTAACCTTAATATCAACTGATTCAGAAGTAAAGTGTAATTATTACATTTGGGCTATAACTAGGTTATTAATCAAAAATTCATTTTAAAATCTATAGATATAGATTTGAGATAAATAGCTAAGTGATTTGCAATTATCGCACTATCAATATTTAAAGTCAATCATAAGTTAATTTTGACATTGGAGTGTCTTTTGTTGATATAATTTGGAATTAAATATAATTTTTGAATCATTGAATAACCTATTTGACTTTGGAATGTTGACATTGATCTTTCACCCTAAAACAATATATATAATAAAAATGGTAGAATTAATTTAATTTTAAATAACAAGCATTATTACAATTTGAAAACAAAAAGACGTCTTATATTTATTGTCTCATGTATCCATGTCATCTTTCATTATTAATATTCACTAATAGCAATAGCTGACAAACAAAATACAAAAATTTATGGTAAAAAATTATTTCTTCCACTTATGAGATGCAAAACATTAATGATAAAACTATAAAAAGTTATGGTAAAAAATTATTTCCTCCACTTTTGAGATGCAAAACATTAATAATAAGACTACCATGTGGTTATTTTCTTACAAAATTGTAATCGATAAATTTTTTAAGTAATTCAACATTTTGTGACATTGATGACCTTACGATTATATTAATTTCAATTTTGAAAATTTTCTTTCAGCTTATGCTTTAGTCACTTACTATAAAAACTCACTTAATACATTATTATAAAATTTATTCAAACTAATCAGAGTCGTTCTTGAGACCTTCAAATTTAATAACTTTAAACACTTTTAATTTGACTTTTCCAACAATTATTAGACAAGGATTTTGAGCATAGATAATTATCCACTTTTTTTGGACTGAAATATTCCAAAAGCTGAATCAACTTTAATACAAGAATGGGTCATAGTAATAAAAATATAGTAGTGTTTTTACCTCTGCCTCGAAGAGTTTTTTCCTACATCTCCGATCCTTTCAAAAATTTCACATTTGACTTTGATAAAATAAAATAAACCTTTTCTCTCTCTCTCTTAATAAACTCGCACACCCATCCACCACGAAACACTCACATATTTTGAATTTGAAACCCTAGAGTTGCGACGATGAACTCTTCTTCTTCTTCATCTTTATATAGTAGTTGTTTGATACCCCTTTTCTTCTTCTTCATCTTTTTTCTCTCACTATACACTTGTTTGGACAATTCTTTTCCTTTCCTCTACAAACGAAGGTTGCACAAGGTTGGTCACTGGACAAAGGGAAATGAAAGCTTTGCTCACTCTTTCTTGATCACTTCTTCATTCCTCATGCACATGTATGTTGGGAGAAAACTTTAATGGCTAGAAGGAAGTTTTTAAGATTGGGAGAGGTCGGAAGATTTTGAGAGAATGAAAGACTTGTAGTATTGAAGGCTTCTAATCTTTTTGGCTTGCATTCAAATGATACAACCATCCCCTATTTATACTAGTGACACCTCTTTAACCAATGGCTAGGATCTTGCCACCACATCATTCATCTAAGGGCTATAATTTATTTTCTAGAACTTTCTAAAACATTCCTATAATTCTAAACTTTTCTAGAAACATCTTATGGATAAACATCCCTAGATATTTTTGTACATTATTCTAGAATCTTCTAGATAACATTTTCTAGAATTCTATTGGGCCTTCTCTACTTGGGCTTTTATCTTATAGGCCCAATAACACAAAATCAATTTATATTTCAACACCCCTTCTTAAACTTGATTTTGCACTCCAAGAAAACTTCTCAACTTTATAAACACTTCTTTCTTCAGCGGTTTGGTGAAGATATCTGCTACCTGGTCATGCGTCTTCACGTATTCCATTTGCACATCCCTGTTGCTGATACATTCTCTAATATAATGGTAACGAGTGTGGATGTGCTTACTTCGGTCATGGAAGACTGGGTTTCTTGCTAATGCTATTGCCGACTTGTTGTCCACGAAAATCTTTGTTGGCTCCACTTGTGGCAAGCTTAACTCCTTCAATAGGTTGCGTAGCCAAATAGCATGACAAACGCATGAAGTTGCAGCTACATACTCTGCTTCACATGTAGACAAAGTGACAATAGGTTGCTTCTTGGACATCCAAGTAAAGGTTGTGTCTCCCATGTAGAACACAAATCCACTTGTGCTCTTTCGGTCATCCATATCTCCACTCCAATCGCTAGCACTATATCCAACAAGCTTGTAATCGTTAGAAATGGAGTAGTATAGGCCGAAGCTTGTCATACCTTTGATATATCGAAGAATCCTCTTCGCAGACTTGAAGTGAGTAGTTGTTGGAGCTTCCATGTACCGACTCACGACTCCAACGGCATAGAGAATGTCTGGTCTTGTACAAGTTAAATAGCGCAAACTTCCAACAAGACTTTTATAGAGGGTTGGATCCAGTTTTTCTCCCTCTTCATCCTTACTCAACTTGATGCCGCATTCCATAGGAGTACCAACTGGATTAGCATCATCCATCTTGAACTTCTTGAGGAGGTCTTTGGCATAACTTTCTTGAGTAATAAAAATTCCTTCATTTCCTTGCTTTACTTCAATTCCGAGATAATATACCATAAGCCCCATGTCGGTCATTTCAAATTCCTTGGTCATATCCTTCTTGAATTCCTCAAACATGCTTGGATTGTTCTCTGTGAATATCAAGTCATCGACATACAAGCATACAATCAAAATATCTTTACCTTGAGCTTTGATATATAGTGCATGCTCATATGGACACTTGATGAAATCGCTTCTTTGAAGTACTTGTCAATCCAAACATTCCAAGCTCTCGGGGCTTGTTTCAATCCATAAAGAGCCTTCTTTAATCTCAAGACTTTATCTTCTTCACCTTTAACTTCATATCCTTGTGGTTGCTCAATGTAGACTTCTTCTTCAAGAACTCCATTTAAGAAGGCGGACTTGACATCCATTTGGTGTATCTTCCAATTATTTTGAGTTGCTAATGATATAAAAAGTCTAACAGTTTCTAGTCGAGCAACAAGAGCAAATACCTCGTCATAGTCGATGCCAACCCTTTGACTGTAGCCCTTCACCACCAATTTTGCTTTGTATCTATGAACTTCTCCTTTGGAGTTTTTCTTTCCTTTGTAGACCCACTTGACACCAATTGCTTTGTGCCCTTTTGGAAGCGAGACTAGCCCCCAAGTATCATTCTTCTTTATTGCCTCGATCTCTTCATCCATTGCATTTCTCCAAATCTTCTTTTCAATTGCTTCTTGGAAGTTCATGGGCTCACAGTTTGCAAATAGACAGAATAAGGTAACATTGTCTAGATTTTCAGTTACCTCATATATTTCTCGGAGACTTCGAAAACGTGGTATTCTTTCACTTGAGCTTTCATCATCTTGAAGAGTTGTATTTGGTGAAGTGCGTGGAGTGGCAGGTGCCTCTTGCGGTTGCTATTGTTGTTCCACATCATCTTCTTCAACACACGGGAAGAAGGTATGATCCTCACAATTTGTCGACCATTCCCATTCTCCTTCTTCATCAAACACTACATTCCGACTGATGATTGTTTTCTTTGAATCGGGATTGTAGAGTTTGTACCCTTTGGAGTTGGCGTTGTAACCAATGAAGATGTATTTTTCACTTTTGTCATCAAGTTTACTTCGTTTCTCATATGGCACATGCACATGAGTTATACTTCCAAAGACTCTAAAATGAGAAATACCTGGCTTTCTTTTGCTCTATGCTTCTTGTGGTGTTTTTCCACTAACGCTTCTTGTTGGAGAGCGGTTGGTTAGATAGACTGCACATGCAACAACTTTAGCCCAAAACTCCTTTGGAAGTCTCTTGCTTTTAAGCATGCTCCTTGCCATCTCTAGGATAGTTCTATTCTTCCTTTCAGCCACTCCATTTTGTTGAGGGGATCTTGGTACTGTCAACTGTCGTCTGATCCCATTGTCTTCACAATACTTTTGAAACTCTTTTGATGTGAACTCTCCTCCACGATCGAATCTCAAAGCTTTGATCAGAAGACCACTTTCCTTCTCAACATGGGCTTTAAACTTCTTGAATTTCTCGAATACTTCTGATTTTTCTTTTAAGAAATATACCCATGTTTTTCTTGAAAAATCATCAATGAAGAGGAGGAAATAATTACTCTTACCAAGTGATCTTGGCTTGATTGCTCTGCACACATCTGCGTCTGACTCCTTTGGAAAACTCAATCGAAATTGTTTTCCAAGTAGACATCCTTCACAAACTTGGTTGGGGTGAGTAATACAAGGCAACCCTCTCACCATTGCTTTCTTGGAGAGCAACTCTAATCCTTTAAAGTTAAGATGGCCAAATCGAAGATGCCAAAGCCATGATTGGTCTTTGTAGCACATCTTGAGACATTGTGGGCCATCACTTTGAATGTTGAGCACTAACATTTTATTTCTTGTTATTGGCACCTTTGCAATGAATCTACTTGTATTTTCTCTTATAGAAAGGTTATTATTCTTAAGTTGAATATCATAACCTTTCTCTAAGAGTTGTCCTAAGCTCAAGATGTTGCTCTTCATGCTTGGCACATAATATACGTTGGAAATAAATTGATGTTCTCCATTCTTTAGTCGGATGAGGACATTACCTTTTCCTTTCACCGCCACCTTTAATTCATCTCCAAAAGCCACGTTTCCCTCTACTGATTCGTCAAGCTCTATGAACATACTCCTTTTCCCACACATATGGTTACTTGCTCCACTGTCAAGGTACCACTGATTATCCTCGCCTTTATCTTGGCCTTTGTAAGCCAGTAGCAAGGTACCATCTTCTTGACACCTTTCTTCAGCATAATTGGCTTTCTCTTCGACTTTATTTTTTTTAGGAGCTCTACATTCAGAAGCAAAATGTCCAAACTTTTCACAATTGTAACACTTGATTCGTGACTTGTCATACCTTGAATTTGGATTTCCTCTCCCATGACCTCTGTTAGAGTTTTCTCCTCTTTGGTTATTGTTGTTAGGCTTTCGTCCTTGTCCATGTCCATATGCACGCCCTCGTCCTTGTTCTTGACTATAACTTCGCCTTGATTGGTTGCATGCATTTTCTTCTTTTCTTGAATCAATGTGTGCCTTGAGGACTTGTTCCACAATCTCTTCCTTCTTCTTTTTCTTTTCTTCATAAGCTTGCAACGAACCAAGAAGTTGCTCTATTGACATAGCCTCCAAGTCCTTGGTTTCTTCGGTAATGGTGACAATATGTTCGAACTTTGGATCTAATGATCTAAGAATTTTCTCCATAATTCTTACATCATCTAGCTTCTGACCATTTCTTTTTAGGTTATTAGTAACCGTTAAAACTCTCGAAAAATAATTAGAGACTATGATGAATCGATATTTTATTGATTTTATTTAGTTTATTGTGCTAGAATTAATCAGAGAATTGTGCTTAATTGTCCGGTATTTTCCCGTTTTCACTGATAGTGCTTAATTTGACCGGAAATTCTAATTTTAATTAATTTGAATTTTCTGAGTTAATTATTTGCATTATTATTTTCAGGGAAAATTTTGGAGATATATTTCGGAGCATTGGGAGGAGACAATAAATTCAAGACTCTCAAATTAGACATTTTAAATTTTAGTTATATTGTAATTTAACTGTTTAAACTTTTTGGACAAGCTTGTGCACATTGGGCCAAATTTTAACAAAAATATGAGGGCCCAAAATTGTAGGACACATGTCTTAGGGTTTCCTTTATTTTTAGGGTGGACCCCACCTCTTTTTGAAAGACACTTGGCCTTAACAAAGAGGGCAGCCGTAACTTGGGAGATTTTTTGGCAGGGAACAATTTCCTTGGGAGTTTTTGGCAGCAACGTTTATTTTGGAGGGGAGGAAGCCGTGACTTCTAGATAGCTGGGACCATGTTGATGTTTGTTTTTTTTTATTATGGATGAATGAAGAAGGGAGTTTCCAGTTTTCTATTATTTTGTGCAAAGAGCTGTTACGTTTTTCCTGGTGCTTTTACATTCTTCCAGCCGCCAACTTAACTTGTTCTCTTGGAGGGATTTTGAGCGCTTCCTGGGAGTTGGAAAAGGTGTTCACGCTGATTGACATTGGGTGAATATAAAAAAAAACACCTTTATTCTCCCTTTTGATTTTTGGTGCTTAAAATTCCCTTTTGTTTTTTTTTTAGAATGAAATGATGATTTAGTTTACAAGTGCTGAACCAAAATTTCTTTGAGAATTTAATTAGGTTTTCGGTACTAGATTAGGTGGAATAGGAGGATGGGACGTTACTTGCTTATGATGTGCTTGGGAGTAATGATTTATCTTTTCTCAATGAATGCAAAAAGCAATTGTTAGCATTTGTTTAAATTTTCTTTTCCTTTGCTACATCAATATTTTGTGAATGGAAAGAGATTAAATGGTGTGATGGGACGTGGTGCAGCTCATTTGAAGTTTTTCCTTCTTTTATTAATTGATGAAATTAGAATTAAGTTAGATGGAGTAGGTGGGTCCGGTGTTTGTTTTCATGGAGCTTTAATTAAAATTGAAGAATGAGGCAATTGAGGAGATGGGACGCTGGTACCAACATGAAGGGAATTAAATGTCTTTTATTCCAAAAAAGGTGGTGTGTGCGGACCGAGAAGGAAGAAGCTGGTTTTTTTTTTTTTATTTATTTGTTTCTACTTGGTTTCAATTTATTTTACCATTTCATGTTTTCATTTAGAGTTGGAAGTGTGTCACGGCCATAGAGTGCATTTTAGAATCATTTGTTTTTAGTTGGTTTTAATTTATTTTAGCTGCAATGTATTTTCTTTCTTTTATGATTTTAAGTTTGCATCTCATGTTATATTAGTATTGATGTGTTTTGTTATTTAATTCTTGCATTTTAATTTGTCATCTTGAGCATTTAATTTTATTTTTAAGTTGCATTGTGCATTTAATATTTTAACTTAAGTGTTGCATTTTGATTATTTTAATTATGTTTAGATATTTGTTAGTTACATTGTTTCTATTTGCATATGTGTTTCAATTTAATTCAGCTGCAGTCACAAACCTTTCAAACCCCCCCACTTCGTGTCTGACCTAATTCTCGAACCACATTTGGTCCTTGAGAGACGACCTAGGAGTCACTTCCTAGTCTATACTGCATTCATAATATGCAATCAAATTTGTATGGGTTGCGACACCCATCAAATTTTGGCGCCGTTGCCGGGGACCAACGGTTCAGTTTTAGGTCTTAGTTGTGTTAGTGTGTGTTGTGTTTTGTCTTGTGTTGTGAGTGTGATGTTCTGTTTTGTGTGTTCGTCATTGTGTGTTGCATGTAGGTAGCTTTAGTTTCATATTTTCATTACATCCTTCTTTCCCCCCTTCTTTCCCATGTCTACCTATTTTGGCTGTGTGAGTAATTCTCATTCTGCTCGTGCCTATGATTCTCCTCCTGCTTGTTACTCTGATATTGCTTCTCATATATACTCTGCTGATGTCTATGTCGAGAACAGAACGGTTCCTCCTCCATCTCATGAGAGTGCTCCTAGGGAGCCGTTACTAATTGATAAGGAGGATATTCGTTGTGTTTTCAACACTGGACTGATAGATTTGCTGCCTAGGTTTCATGGTTTTGCAGGTGAATGCCCATATAGACATTTGGAGGAGTTCTACACCATATGCTCTTCAATGAAACCTCTAGATGTCAAAGATGAGGACATGTTCTTAAGGGCATTTGAGTACTCGTTACATGGAGCGGCAAGGTATTGGCGGTTTTGTCTTCTTCGTGGATCCATCACTTCTTGGGAAGATCTTGAGCATATGTTCTTGGATGAATTCTTCTCTGCTCAGTATGGTCACAGTAACGATCCTGGAAGGAATAACCCTAGCTTGGGATGGTATGATACTCCACGGCAATATCAACCATCTCCGAATTCTTGTATGCCTTCTCCACCTGTTCAGGAACCACAACAGCTGCAGTTTCATGAGCCTGCCCAAGCAACTCCTCATCCTTCCATTACTTCTGAGCCTACATTGAAGGAGTTACTGAGGCAGATAGCCATGCAGAACATTCAGTTCCAGCAAGAGACCAGAGCTTCTATTCAGAGTTTGACTGATCATATGGGGCAAATGGCCACTCAGCTCATTGAGGAACAGTCTTATGTTTTAGAGGAATCACCATTTCAGGCTGTTCAGCTTCCAGAAGATGATGTTGATGCTATCCACATAGGAGATGGGGAGCAGAGTCATGAGCTTACTATTGTGCCACCTACTTTTCCACCCTCCTATGTCCCCACTCTTGCACTTGAGGAGATTGATGAAGAATTGAAGGACCAGGCAGATATGAGCACCACTTTTGAGATAGGTAGACCAGCTTCACCTTTCACTACTCTACCAACTTTCAGGGAAGTGGAGGTAAACATACCTATGATTGATTCTATTGTTGATGATCATTTTGTTGATAGGTATGTTATTGATGATTGTATTGTTGATGAGCATGATTTTCATTCCCCATCTTTGCATGATGAGAACCACCTTGTATTATCACATCTGAATGTTTGTTCTGCATGCACTGAACATGAATCTGAACCTATGATTGATATTGTTTCTGTTTCTGAAATTGATTCATGTTCTGAGAGTATATCTGATGTTCAGCCTCTTACACTGAGATTGGGTGTTATACCCCTGCATGCTATTTCTTTGGAACCATATTGCACTAACCATGTTGCAGGAGGTACACATGAATTTGACCAACACACACCCATGGTGGAAGACAAGGGTGCACACAACAGTTTGAAGATTGATAGGCACCAGCTGAACCTGCTCATCAACAATCACTTCTTCTTGGATCCAGCTGTGGAGGACATCTCCCTGCTTGATCAAATTTGGAGGATGAAACAATTCCTCCTCAAGACTTCTTTGTTGAATCCTGTGGTGGAAGAGATCTCCCTGAAAGTCCAAAATTGGCAACTGCCACCATGATCAGGGGAGTTTCCTTTTCCCTTCTCCTCCCTTTCCCACTTTTATTGCACTTGTCCATGATCTGTTAACTGTTCTGATTTCTGATCTGATGTTTGTGACACATTGAGGACACTGTGTAGTTTAAGTGTGGTCTATTGGGGGAGACTCAGATTTTTCTTTGTTAGTTTATGTTTTCTGCGTTAAATTTTTTGTTTTCTAGGTAGCTTTTGTTGTGTCTTGTGTACATTTTTGCATGTTTTTCTTGAATTCTGGACTGTGATTAGGTTGTCAGCTTTCTTTCACTGCATTGATACTCTGATTGCTAGAAATCCTTGCTTTTCTTTGCTTGGAAGATGATCATGATGTTTGAGAGTTGATTTGATTGTGACAGAAATATCCTGTGTGAGATTTGAGCCACTTGATGATCTTTCTTGTGTGTGATATGTCTCTTGATTGCTTGCACATATGCCTTGGCTTGACTCTTGTTGATAGTTCTTGATTGATATGCATGTTTGAAAGTGATAAAGGCAGTTTTGTTGTTGAGCCTCTCTAGCCAAATGAGCCTACCTTGTTGTGATCCTTTGAAAGCCCCTTTGAGCCTATATTTTCCCCATTTCTTTGTTTTGAAGCTCATACACTTGCCCTAACTGAAAAACCATGATTACCTTAACCTTAGGGAATTTTGGAGCTTTGGAATGGTTCTGGGAATAAGTGTGGTCTCTTGGGAGATTCAGATGAATTGGTTAGTTGGCTCCTCCTCTTGTTTTGTAAATATGTTATGTATCTGTCTCTTAGAGTTGTTTTATGAAAAGAGAGAAAAGAAAAGAGACAAGATGAAAAAAAAAAGAAAAAAAAATACAAAAAAATGAGAAAAAATTAAAAAAAAAATTGTGTGAATATTGGAGTCAAGAAGAGGATTGAATTAGAGGTTTTGGGTGTGTTTGAATGTGTTTACACTTGTTCACCATTGCTCCTCTATTCCTTGTGGTTTGTAGCTTCTGATCCATATTATATCCTCCCTTTTCCTTGGCCCCATCGCATCCATAAAAGACCTTTTGATTTGAACATGCATATGTGTTTGAGTGTTGATTTAGAGGCTTGCCAAGTCTGTTTGTGTTTGCTTTCTTGATTGCATTGAGTTGACATTATTTACCCTAGACACTTGAGAGAAACACTCATAGTGTATCTGTGAGGTTCTGTTGCTTTTGATTCACCTCTTGAGTTGATTGATCATTTTTCCATGTCTTGAATTGCTTGGATGATTTCATGAGTATCTGCTTTCCTTGATTCTGTGTTGGATACTGTCTACTACTTTCCCTTGTCCAGAGTTCTTGAGGACTGTAATTCTGCTTGTTTCTTTTCTTGTCAGTCTTTGTTTTCTGTGTGTTGAGTCTGTGTCAATTCCCTAATGTCCGTTGAACTGTTCCCTGGTTTTCGTCTTGGTTTTGCCCAGGAGTGCAAAAGACTAAGTGTGGTCTATTTTGATGAATCGATATTTTATTGATTTTATTTAGTTTATTGTGCTAGAATTAATCAGAGAATTGTGCTTAATTGTCCGGTATTTTCCCGTTTTCACTGATAGTGCTTAATTTGACCGGAAATTCTAATTTTAATTAATTTGAATTTTCTGAGTTAATTATTTGCATTATTATTTTCAGGGAAAATTTTGGAGATATATTTCGGAGCATTGGGAGGAGACAATAAATTCAAGACTCTCAAATTAGACATTTTAAATTTTAGTTATATTGTAATTTAACTGTTTAAACTTTTTGGACAAGCTTGTGCACATTGGGCCAAATTTTAACAAAAATATGAGGGCCCAAAATTGTAGGACACATGTCTTAGGGTTTCCTTTATTTTTAGGGTGGACCCCGCCTCTTTTTGAAAGACACTTGGCCTTAACAAAGAGGGCAGCCGTAACTTGGGAGATTTTTTGGCAGGGAACAATTTCCTTGGGAGTTTTTGGCAGCAACGTTTATTTTGGAGGGGAGGAAGCCGTGACTTCTAGATAGTTGGGACCATGTTGATGTTTGTTTTTTTTTATTATGGATGAATGAAGAAGGGAGTTTCCAGTTTTCTATTATTTTGTGCAAAGAGCTGTTACGTTTTTCCTGGTGCTTTTACATTCTTCCAGCCGCCAACTTAACTTGTTCTCTTGGAGGGATTTTGAGCGCTTCCTGGGAGTTGGAAAAGGTGTTCACGCTGATTGACATTGGGTGAATATAAAAAAAAACACCTTTATTCTCCCTTTTGATTTTTGGTGCTTAAAATTCCCTTTTTTTTTTTTTAGAATGAAATGATGATTTAGTTTACAAGTGCTGAACCAAAATTTCTTTGAGAATTTAATTAGGTTTTCGGTACTAGATTAGGTGGAATAGGAGGATGGGACGTTACTTGCTTATGATGTGCTTGGGAGTAATGATTTATCTTTTCTCAATGAATGCAAAAAGCAATTGTTAGCATTTGTTTAAATTTTCTTTTCCTTTGCTACATCAATATTTTGTGAATGGAAAGAGATTAAATGGTGTGATGGGACGTGGTGCAGCTCATTTGAAGTTTTTCCTTCTTTTATTAATTGATGAAATTAGAATTAAGTTAGATGGAGTAGGTGGGTCCGGTGTTTGTTTTCATGGAGCTTTAATTAAAATTGAAGAATGAGGCAATTGAGGAGATGGGACGCTGGTACCAACATGAAGGGAATTAAATGTCTTTTATTCCAAAAAAGGTGGTGTGTGCGGACCGAGAAGGAAGAAGCTGGTTTTTTTTTTTTATTTATTTGTTTCTACTTGGTTTCAATTTATTTTACCATTTCATGTTTTCATTTAGAGTTGGAAGTGTGTCACGGCCATAGAGTGCATTTTAGAATCATTTGTTTTTAGTTGGTTTTAATTTATTTTAGCTGCAATGTATTTTCTTTCTTTTATGATTTTAAGTTTGCATCTCATGTTATATTAGTATTGATGTGTTTTGTTATTTAATTCTTGCATTTTAATTTGTCATCTTGAGCATTTAATTTTATTTTTAAGTTGCATTGTGCATTTAATATTTTAACTTAAGTGTTGCATTTTGATTATTTTAATTATGTTTAGATATTTGTTAGTTACATTGTTTCTATTTGCATATGTGTTTCAATTTAATTCAGCTGCAGTCACAAACCTTTCAAACCCCCCCACTTCGTGTCTGACCTAATTCTCGAACCACATTTGGTCCTTGAGAGACGACCTAGGAGTCACTTCCTAGTCTATACTGCATTCATAATATGCAATCAAATTTGTATGGGTTGCGACACCCATCAAATTTTGGCGCCGTTGCCGGGGACCAACGGTTCAGTTTTAGGTCTTAGTTGTGTTAGTGTGTGTTGTGTTTTGTCTTGTGTTGTGAGTGTGATGTTCTGTTTTGTGTGTTCGTCATTGTGTGTTGCATGTAGGTAGCTTTAGTTTCATATTTTCATTACATCCTTCTTTCCCCCCTTCTTTCCCATGTCTACCTATTTTGGCTGTGTGAGTAATTCTCATTCTGCTCGTGCCTATGATTCTCCTCCTGCTTGTTACTCTGATATTGCTTCTCATATATACTCTGCTGATGTCTATGTCGAGAACAGAACGGTTCCTCCTCCATCTCATGAGAGTGCTCCTAGGGAGCCGTTACCAATTGATAAGGAGGATATTCGTTGTGTTTTCAACACTGGACTGATAGATTTGCTGTCTAGGTTTCATGGTTTTGCAGGTGAATGCCCATATAGACATTTGGCTAGGATCTTGCCACCACATCATTCATCTAAGGGCTATAATCTATTTTCTAGAACTTTCTAAAACATTCCTATAATTCTAAACTTTCCTAGAATCATCTTATGGAAAAACATCCCTAGATATTTTTGTACATTATTCTAGAATCTTCTAGATAACATTTCTAGAATTCTATTTGGGCCTTCTCTACTTGGGTTTTTATCTTATAGGCCCAATAACATAAAATCAATTTATATTTCAACAATGTATTCCTTTACATTATTTCAAGATTTAGATTTGCATAGTATATGAATTGTGTGTTGGTTTTTGTAACGAATCTAGAAAATTGGTGAAGGGTGGCAGAGTATCAAAATCCCATGAAGTTTTAATCGAATTTTGAAATCCTTAGACAATCTTAAATAGATTTTGTAAATCAGTTAAAGCCTGGATAAATTTTGAAATTCGATAAAATTTTAGTCAGATTTGGAAAACTAGTCAAGGTCTTGATTAAGATGTCGTTAGATTTCAAAATTTTATGGAGATCTATTTTTTATCATTATTTTTGTCTTGTTTATTTTAAATTTTTTATTAGTTTTTGGTATTTTCTTTTAATGGTTTTCAATATTTGATTAATTTAGTGTTTTAATATTTGGTAAATTTGTTTGTCTTAGATACAGGAAGAACATGACATACATCTACGTACCAGAGAGAGATTTATTCATAGGATGAAGTGAGAAAGAGACCTATAACATTACTTCATAGAAGACATAGTAAAGAGGTTGATACTGATGTTCATAAGCGTCACAACCGAGATCGCAACAGGGACAATGAAACCATTTTATAAGTAAATAAGTTTAAAAATCAGAGTTTAGAGTTGTCACCATAGTTTATTCTTAAAAACTATAGAAAAATTATAGAATTAATACATGATCTACGAAATAAGACTTTTGAGTTCAAGAGTCGGTTACACCTAGGGACAGGTATTATAGCACACTACAACGACTATCCAAAATAGTATCTTTAATTAATTGTACAAAGTTGACGTGGTTTTCAAAATGGTTATTTTCCCCGAAAATAATAATGTAAGACAACTTGAAAGAAACAATAATTTTTTGGAAGCCCGACAAAGATTATCTCGCTCCAATATATTATGACATGAGAAATCATGTGAGAAATTAAGAGGAAGTAGTTCTTTTGGAAAATCTGTTTGGCAGATTTGTTTTAGAAATTGAATTAGGAAATTGTTATAAAAGTTTTTTTGGGAATGATTATGGATATTTTTTTTTTATTTTTGGGAAGTGAACCAAACAATGATCGACCTAGCTCTTAGGTATTTCCATCTATGTTGAAAAGCCAGGCATCATGTAGTTCAAGCTTTTCATTTGGGAAGTTTGATATTTTTTATTTTGAAGATTTTATGATTTTTTTTTTGGTATTTTTGAATTATTATAAGTGTCACAACATGGACAATGAGCTAGATACAAAACAAGTGGAAGATAAAATTATTTGTGATTTTGAAAAGTTTTTTATTTATGATTTTTAACATAAATGATATGATTGAGAAAAATTAAAATGGCAAAAAAAATCACACGAATGTTTAGACTTATTTGCAAGAGAACTATTTTTTAATTTTTTTATTTAATTTTCAAGTAAATTCGAGACTTTACATGATAATAAATGTTTTTAATCATTATGAAAAATTTAATTATCAAGCAAATCCGAGACTTGACATGATAATCAATATTTTATGATTTTTATTAAAAATAAAATGGCCTACAAATGAAAATATAGAATCAAAACATTAAAACAATTATGGAAAAATAAAGCAAAGTTCAACAAGATAATTCAAACTAAGAAAAAGAGAAGAAGGAATAAGGACTTGAATGAAAAACTCAAGGATAAGTGAAAATGGATTTTTTTGGAGATGAAGATGGTGATGTGGTTGTGTAAGATATTGTTAGAGTAAAGTGATGGTGTAGGGGAAAAGAGCTGCATGTATATGAAGATATGTGTATATTGTGTGGGAGAGAAGAAATGAGTGTGTCGAAGATATGTGGTATGTGGGAAGAGATGTGTATTGTGTGTAAAAAATGGAGTAAAAACATGAGTATTTATAGAGTTATGAGTAGAGAAAGTAGATGAATAAAAATAATACAATAAGCGAGTGGAAAAATTAGAGGAAATGAAATATAATTTTAAAAATGTGGATAGAATAAGTAAGTGTGAAAAATAAGTGAAAGAATTAATATAAAAGTGGGTAAAGAAATTAGATGAAGAAAATCGATGGAGGAAATAATAAAAAAATGTTAAAATAAAAAAATGTTAATGGAGAAATTAGGTGCAGAAAGTTGGTGAAGAAAATAATATCAAAAAGTGGATGGAAAGAGTAGATGAAGGAAATAATAAAAAAGGTTGGTAGAGAAGGTGGTGGATAAAATATAATTTAGAAAAGTGAATGGAATAAATAAAAGTTAGTGTGAGAAATTAATATAAAAATGAGATGAAAAAGTAGAAAGAGAAAATGGATGAAGGAAATAATAAAATAAGGTTGGTGTAAAATATAATTTAGAAAAATGAATGGAATAAATAAAAGTTAGTGTGAGAAATTAATATAAAAATGAGGTGGAAAAGTAAATGGAGAAAATAGACGAAGAAAATAATAAAAAGGTTAGAAGAAAGTTTTGAAGGAATGGAGTTATGTGGGAGGTGTTTAGGTTGAGTGGTGGAAGTTGAGGTAGGAGTTAAATGGATAAAAGATAAAAGAGTGTTTGGGGAATGAAGGGAACACGAAGAAGAAGAGTGGGTTTGGTAGACAAGAGGAAACTCTGATGGGAAGTACTGTCTTAGGAAAGTTTGAGACGAAGAAGAATAATAAAAGTGTTTAAGACGTGTAGGAAGAGAAGAGATTTTAGCATGTGAAAAAAGGAAAAGTTAGTAGTTGATGGGTTGTGTGTGCGTCTAGTTACTTGAATAGGCAGAGAGGAAGAGTAGCGAGAGTTGTGTGAGAAAAGAGAGGAAAAGGAGGTTGAGTTTCAATGGTTACAATGAAAATCAGGGGAGAAGGACCGTGCATGGTTTTATGGGTAGTATGTATGGATTCTAAGTTGTAAGGGAGAAGATTTTATATATTGGAAGTTGTAAGTTTTAGAATAGAACAGAAGGTGGAGGTAGATGGTTTTAAGGGTTTGGATTGTAGGAGAATGTTGGAAGTAAAGTGGAAAGGAGTGAAGAGTGTTGTATGGGCATGGGTCTTGTTGTAGTAGTGAAAAGGATAGTTAGGAAAGAAAGTGTGAACAGGTGTGGAAGTTGGGTTTTGGTGGAGAGTTAAATTGCATAGAAGTAAGAGTTTTAAGTGTTGTAGTGGAGATGGAGATTGCATCTGTGAGCGTGGAAGGGAAAGGATTTTACATAGAGTATTTACTATTGTATCAGTTTGGTGTTTGCGTGAGTGAGAGCAATGGTGGGAGGCTAGGCGTAAGCAAAGAAGAAGAGAGTAGAAAGTAGGTTTACTCCTACATGGATTTGTTTGAGAAAAAAGTATTTTGCTTTAGGAAAATGATTCTTTGACACCCTCTGAGTGACAAATTTTTGACACCAATAACGTCTCAGCTTCTCATTGGTTCACCCTTAAGAAAATAAAAAAATTTAAATGACGTGGAAAATGAAGGGCGGTAGCAGAAATTGGAAGGAAACATTTTCTGAAATTCAAATTCATTTTCAGATTGCGGGAACGAAACCTAGAGAGAGAAACTTTCCCTCCCAACGACCAAAGCCCCTTCACGACTCCACCGTCGTTCACCGTTCAACGGCCACCGGAGGTCCACCCAAAGGCGGCGCCGCCGATCATCTTCGCGTCTCTTCCCACTGATCACCTTCGCCGTCGATGACCCAGAGGCTCTGCCACCGTGGCCATCGTTCCCTTCGTGTTGTCTCCTTCGGCCGACTTGGCTTGCTTTCTCATTCCGTCGTCTTACCCTGCCTTTGGCGAGGTAGGTTTACTTTCGATTTTTTTTTTTATATGGGAATGTTTGGTTGTAATGGCTTGCTTTGTGATCAAGTGTGAGATCTGTTGATCATGGAAATTTGAAAGCAATATTGATGTTGTTAACAGTTAATTTATTAAAAGCAAAGATATTAGGATGATTTAATTTGACATTGTGAGGTAATTAGAACCGTGAGTGCACTATAAGGTCAGCTTAGTACAACATTACTTTTTCTTTATTGCAAAACGAAATGAACAATATACTAATATTTTTGTCCTAGTCCAAACCATATTTGCATACCTAGTCCAAACCATATTTGCATACCTGTCGTACAAAATTACAGAACCATACTGCATACTAAAGTTATGAACAACACTACAGTTTATGCATGGAAGTATAGAAAAATCATTGATTCAAAGAGGCTACGCTAATGTCACAAACCACCAGTTATCAAAAGCCTTTTCAAATAAAATATATGATCTCAATGAATAATTTGAGTTTAAGAATAGACAATCCTCACAATTTTTTACTTAAATCTGCTATCACTAATCAAATAGTAGTCACAAAATCATTAAGCAAAATCCAAAAGTAGATTAAAACTGGGGCATATCTTGAATCAACAACTTCACTCTAAATTATGGAAGTATTAAGACATTTGTGTTGAAAGTCTCATTTACTGCTTTAAGATCAAAGCGATTAGTTATTTTAAGTGTTTCTGTCAGAAAAAATGATTCCACTCTACCTTTTAGAATGTGAAGCTCTCTCAGCCTGCATGACAAGGAAGAAAATTTTAATAGAAAAACCATTTAATGGTAAATTAAAATTAAAAAACCGGTTGAAGTTGAACAAAGACAGTGACCTTGGTATCTCTGCTCTTGTCCTTGCCTCTTCTGCCAATGTATTAATTTCTCTGAAGGTGTGCTTATCTGTAAACCCTTTTGGGTCAACAGAGTGAAGGCCATGTAAGGTTCTGTGCTCAGTAGCCCATGCAGCCTCACGAGCTTCTCTTCCAAAGTCGTTTTTGTTGATGAATGTGGTATGTTAATTTGCATCAGCAAGGTGTCACAATTCTATATAAGTATAGTTAAATAATGATCAAACAATATTACTCTAGTTGGTACTATTATTCTTTAGACTTGGATTATGTACTACCTGCTCTAGAGCTCCTTTGCTAACCCTGTGCATCTTACCAGCAACATCAAGGTATGTTACTGCAGTTCTTTTATGAGTTGGATTGAATGGAAGGAAGGGAACTTCTTTTATTCCAGCTCTCGCCTTGCAAAAGTAAAGGACCATTAGTAAACTAACCAGATTTCAACTACAGAAGATGGTGGAAACTTGCTTTGTTGAATGCTAAAATTAGAATACTGAAAAATTATTGTCTGTTAATATAGGATACTAATTTATCCAACATCTGCAACTATAAAATTTTGGAATGCGCTACAAAATGTAATGGCAAAAAGGCTTTAATCTTGTTAATCTAGTAAGGTATCTTTGAACTTGTACCTCATTTGGGTATGCTAACATTGAAACTATAGCACCATCAATTGCGTCCTGGTTCTCTTGCCTTGCTGCTCTTGCGGCCATAAGTATAACCATATCACTATCAACGTTTTCAACAAAAACCTACCAAATATTGATAGTTGTTTGGAAAAAGAAAGTTAGCATAACACCATCACTCAGATTCATTAATATCTATTCATGTATGCAAAATGTAAAGGTTGATTATATGAAAAGGATTTTTTCAGTGCTTTATCATAAATTGTAAGTTGAAGTCAATTATTAGCATTGCTCATCACTTTCCCATAATATGTTTCTTTAAGAAGTTGAGTTGTCTAATTTCATAATTGAGTGGTGTAATTATTAGCATTGCTTGAAGGAATCTACCATGTCCTGTCCAATTCACCTTTGTAAGTCAATGACATTTTGCCCATATGAAATTGTATCAAACCATTAGCTATGTTCAGTTTCATTGTACGAACTAAGAAGAAAAAATTAAAGACCTGAAAAATATTCTTGTCCACTGAAAGCTTGTTAAGAGTTAATGTGCTTGTCTTGTCACTGCATAACACATCCATTCGAGCTATCTCTTCAATGACAGTCATTCTCTTTGTTATGGCACCCTCCAAAGGATACACCCATGATAGTTATTAGCTCAACAACACATTAGTGGTATTTTAAAAGCCATTGAAATGTGTGGATGACAAACCTGCTGAGATAACCGGTGTGATGCAGGCTGAGAGATAACATTATTTGATGCATGTAACATATATATGTTTAAACTTGGCAGGAATTAAATTTTCGGCATAATGTTCTTAATATATTTGTTCACCTTTTTTGGTGTAGTGTAATGGAGGAAGTTGGTCAAAAGACTAAATGTTCTGATACCAGGAAGAAGGTATGTGTGGTTTTATTACATTTGCATACATTTGTGGTTGTTATGTATTTGAATAAATACCATGTTTTTGTATGCAATTAGTTTTTAAACACTCATGCAAGACAAAATTGGTTGGTGCTTTGAACGAAAGACTAAATCCTGAACAAAAGGCTTTTATTGAGAAGACTATTTTTTCTTGGTTTTTATTGTTGCCAAATTCTATTAAGATAGGTAGGAATGTGTTGGGTGATTTATGTGATAGGTGGGTTGATAACATGGGAGGGTTTTATTTTGGACACAAAATTATAGAATTTTCTGAGCTAGATGTTTGTTTGTCTTTAGGGTTGCCTATTGTTGGTGAAGCAATTGATTTAAATAAAGTTGGTCATCAAAGTGTTTGTAGGGACTACTTTCCTAATGGGAATGTAGATGTTAAGATGGTGTATGAATTTTTGTTAGAGGAACATCTTAATTTTCCATTAGAACACTTTTGCAGCTTGTATTTATTGGTTGAGATGAGTGAGTTTTTTTTTCCCAATCGTAGTGGATTAGTTTTTCCAATTATTTTTGACCTTGTTTCGGATTTGGGCTATCTTGGTAACTACAAGTGGGGTAGTGTAGTTTATGAGTACTTTATAGAAAGTTTGTCAAGTGCTTCAACAACAATGAAGAATGAAAGAAGCAGAAGCCATTTTCATGTTTTTGGATGTGCATACCTTTTGCAGGTATATGTTATGTATTTAATCATTAATGAAATAGATTGATATGTTAAGGTTTGTGATGAGTTATTGTGTCAATGTTGTTCTATTTACCCTTTCCAAGTATGGTTTTGTCATCATTTTGTGACATTCAACTCAAAGTACAGTACAAGGATATCAAAGTTTCCAAGGTTGTTGAATTGGATTCATATGAATATCGGTGACAAGTTCATAAAAAATGCTTTCAATAAGGGATCGATGAGTAGTTTTTCATTTAAGCAATGTGTTGGCTAAATGGTTATTATATTTTGTGATTGATAAAAAGGAAATTGTTAACTTATTCAGGTTGTTGTTGATGTTGGAATTTCGAAAGAAGAGCTTTCTTATGCTATAGTGAAAGAAGCTGTTGAAAAATATCATGTGCCATTGAACCAACAAAATAGAGTAGATAAGGTCAAATTAGCTCGCTTTATAGAAGAAGAAACGCGAGTTATTGGCAACATGAAAACTAGTATTGCTCATTTCAAGAGTATTTTGATGGAAGCCAAAAATGATGACAATGCTGAAGACTTTGATGATAAGCCGTTTAGTGCAAGTGAAGTAAAAAATGATGATAATGGTGAAGACTTTGATGATAATGGTGAAGACTTTGATGATAAGTCGTTTAGTGCAAGTGAAGATCCATTCCAAAGCACACCGGTTCAACATCACGAACAAACCTCGAGGTGTGAAGGTCAGCATGAACTGAACGAAAGCACAATGTATGATCGAATGAAAGTTGCACCCCAAAGAAGGATTAAGAGTATGGCCCAGAAAACTCCATTTACAGCAGACAGTAGAAGAAAGAAATGAGTACTTCAATATGTTGTAGTTATATTTTCATGTTAACAACCTTAACAACATGTTACAGAACTACATGGTCCGGATAATAGAAGTTATGATGTTGATGTAAAAACATTTACTTTTTGGCAATTTTTTTCAAGTTAATTGGATTGTATGAAAGTGTTTTGATTACATTGATTTCTGTTTGTGTGCATAAAATAAAAGTGTTAGGCAGGTTTGTGAATTTAGATGCCCAATCATATTCAACTTTTGAACTTTTCTGTTACTGTAGATAAAGAGATTTCTGTTTTATTTAGTTCGCCAATCATCTTCAAACTTTTTGCAGACGAAGGTGAACTTTGAAAATGTCCTTATTTTTTAATTCAAGACACTTTTTTTAGGCAAACTTATTGGAAAAAGATGACATTTATATTCAACTTTTTTAATTAGACAAACTTTTGTAATTAGACAAACTTTTTTTGACCTCCACACTTAATTGTTAACCAAATATATTCGATAAAATTCATCAATTATCAGTTAATAACACATTCAAATCAAGTTCCATGCCCAAGAAAACGTTATTGTTTAAATTTATGGTGCAGAAACGAAAGTGGTAGGAAGGACAGTATAACTGGGTAGTTTAAGCTAACTTTCTGCACGAAGAGGGCATCTTTCAATCAACAACTTATGTTGAACTCCACACTTTATTGTTAACCAATTATATTGAATAAAATTCATTAATTAAGTTTTAATAAGACATTTACATTGCAGTCCATCCCCAACAAAACGTTTATGTTTGAAGTCATGGTGCAGAGACGAAAGTGGTAGCGAAGGCTGTATAAGTGGGTAGTGTAGGCTAACTTTCGGCACGAAGAGGGCATCTTTCAATCAACAACTTATTTTCAACTCCAAGCTATATTATGAACGAAATATATTGCATACAATTCTTTAATTAAGTTTTAATACCAAAAAAACGTTTATGTTTAAAGGCATGGTGCAGAGACAAACGTGGTAGCGAAGGCTGTATAAGTGGGTAGTGTAGGCTAACTTTAGAGACGAAGAGGACATCTTTCAATCAACAACTTATTTTGAACTCTAGGCTATATTATCCACCAAATATATTAAATACAATTCTTTAATTAAGTTTTAATAAGGTATTTACATTGCAGTCCGTGACCAAAAAAACGTTTATGTTTCAAGTCATGGTGCAGAGACGAAAGTGGTAGTAAAGACATTATATGTGGGTAGTTGTAGCTAAGTTACTGCACGAAAAAGGCATGTTTCAATCTGGCACTTATTTAGAAATGCATATTTTCAGTGAAAAAATAATACTCTGTAAATAGCACCTTAAACACACATTATGAAAAACAATTCTTGGACATTGTGCAACAAATATCGTAGACAAATAATGGTCAGTGTTGTATTAAACCATGTAAAATCATTACCAAATGTAAGACAATCATCATTATAATGTTCAAATTGCATTACTATTAAATGTTAATAATACATTTCTTTCATCAAAATGTAATACATCAACTGTATATATTTCAAGACTTCTTTCCACCCCACATTATGAGGATCACAAACATAGTTTGCCCAAATATGTTGAAGTTACTCTTGTAGACAAATAATTCCAAGAAAATTAATCATATGACCGAGTTCAATAACAGTTGTAATTAACTATAAATTTTCATTAGACACACGTGTGTAATTGGGCATTGTTCTGATACTGGCCCTTCATCCAAATTAAGTGCTGCACGGATCACTGGATTGTCATGGTCCTCCGTGCGCAACAACCATTGCCAACATATCTATCAATATCCAAATATAAATAATCAATCATGAACAATAAACAAAACCATGTAAAAGTCACAAATATATATTCACAAAATTACACTGCCATTCTAATCCTATGCAACATAAGGTGGTGTTATAAAAAACTCAAAATTTCAAATAAAGTATTGAAATAGTACTTAAGTTGACTAGTTTGTGATGAAATGCAACATTTAGGACTGGAGTCTGAACTAAAGATTAGCCAATATTTTTTTTCTCGCCATTTTTGTAAAACTAAATCACAAAAATACTTGAATGAAAATCAACAAGAACTTATAAAAACAAAAGGGGTGTGTGTGTAGGAAAGAAAACTAAATAGACAAATAAAGAATCAAGACTCAAGAATCAGTAAGATATTTTTGCAGGGTCAGTAAGACATTTTTGCATGAATCAAGAATTAGCAACTATCATCAGATAATAAACAAAAATCAACATATGTGGTGTCTCGGTGATGCAATTACAGTCATGCCTACAAAATTATATTGAATACAATTGTAGTCATGAACAATAAACAAAACCATCTAAAATTCATCAATAATTATACACAAAGAAAAAATAAAACTAACTTACATTCTTTTTCTTAAAAACTTCATCTATTTTTTTTTTACCTTAACTTAACCGAAGGCCACTTCAATATTCTTGGGAACACAATTTCATGTTCACCATCAATTAATCCCAAACGTTCAACAGCCCAAAGCTTTAAAACACAAATAAATCAAAATGATGTCCAATTATATTACAATTTCTTTCAAATAAAAGGTAAAATATAATTTAATTCGTACCTGTAACACTGCAGTATTGCCACTAATGCCAATAGAGTTCTTAATGTCATGCTGCCTTAACATCATTGCCTCCTTTGATAAACTATTAATTAAATATGTATGGACAGCTTTTACCCAATCATATTGGTTCAGATTATCAATATTATCTCAAACTGTAAAAGGCATGTTACTAACTGCCTTTGATTTCCTAGGAAAGTAAAAAAATATAAAACAAAGTAATATATACAGACGACATACGCAATCCACATCAGAGTCATCATTTTGTAACAAGAATTTTATCCTATCAACAACGTCTTTTGGACTAAATGAGTTTGATGAAAACTGTTCACAGACAATACCAACAACATTATCATCAAAATGAACATCTAATCCCCCAACTCCTAGACCTAGACCCATACACACATCACTAACTTTAAAGGGAACCATTCTTTGCTTGACAGTAAAGCATTTGTTGCGCCCAATCCATCGGCTCACCATTTCATACAACAATTAACTGCATAAGTCTATCGCCTTGTCCATATTAACACACCACTTGAATGGCGTTTGTCCAATTCGAATCCAATCAACTTCTCTGAGTTTTGAATTAATTTCCACAATGACTTTCGTATCACACCATGATCGGCATCGAGGCTGCATATTATTTGCAACAAATACAAACATTTACCTACACTATTGAAACTAACAATTACATTTTCAGTACAAGAAGTTTACTTACATTCCTACCACCTTTTGCTTTATTGAAATCCATCACTAAAAAATGTATGCACAAAAAAGTAAGGTTAACTTAAGGTTAAATTCCACAAAAGTAAGATTGAGGTCTTCCGAAATGAAAAGAAGATAAAAATAGAACTGCAACAGTTTGATGAAAAGGTTGTATTACCACTGATCAAATTTATGTCACAAAAAAGGAAGATCAAAAAGACACAGGACAATAACACATAAACAATGTATTCAATTTTAAAAATATAGTGATATGGAAATACAAATATCTAAATCACAGAATTCAAGATAACTGAAAGAAATGGATAAATGTTTGTACAAGCGTGTTTCAGAGGAACAATTGGGAGATTGAGTGTGTTTCATGTGAGACTTTGGTTATTTGAAGCGTGTTTCTAGAATGGCTTTTGAGTCCGGTTAGTTTACGAATGGTTTTTGAAGGGGCTCTAGGTCTATTTTCTGTGTTTGTTAAGTTGGTTTTGTCTTGTGCTCTAGTTAAGTTTAATAAATCTGTGGATATCTTGGTTGGATTAGTGGAAAAGGATGAAGCTACTGAATATTCAAAATTTCACAATGATGGTGAGATTAGAATTGAAAACAAAGTTACTTATTCAAATTGCTGCTTAAAGACAAGTATTCTCTAGGAAAAGACAAATTGATATGTAAAACAATATTCCACAATGCTAAGTCACATTAAATCATAGGCTTAAACGAAATAATCTATTTCAATTTCGCAGGCATTGATTTAATCCCTACCTGATAGATGTCCAACCAATGCATGTGCACAACTTACAATCTAATTATTACATTTTACTCCCTTGATTGCTAAAAATAAGATGAAGTAGCAATAGGCACGTAAAAAATGATAAAACAATTTATAAATAAATGAACTAAAAGCTAAACTTCAATCACCGTTCACCAAAATAAAGTTGAAGTAGAATCTAACATTTTATTTTTAATATCATCTCCTGTAGTGTCCATTTATTCATAGATAATTTAGATTCCAGCTAAAATCATCACAAGTAAACCATAATAGGGTCAAGTCTACCCACATCATTAAACTACTCCCACATACTAAATGATAATTTTTGCTATATTTAAGTAGTTGAAATTAACTGACAAATTGATGCAATTGTAGGGAATATTCAAAGAATCAAATTATTCTAATAAAATTTAAATATGAATTTACTCCCTTGGACTTCAGCAATACTTCATCTATCCCCTCGTAGATAATAGATAATATTCCAGAGTAGTCAATGACCCAAAAATTGTAAAAGTGGAAAGTATCAGACGTAGAGGACCTTCCGTCAAACCCAAATGCAATTTTAATGTTATTATTGCACTCCCTTTCTAAGGAAAAACTTACAGAAGAAAAACTAAAGTCCCTAAATAGACATATAAAGGCAAACAAACAGATATGTGTCACATAATAAACCGGGCTTAAGTAATACACAACAAACTAAATAAGCAAGCAGTCGCACAAGTCACTGACATAAACTAAAAGGAACTAGCAACAAACTACAACCACTACTAATTATGATTGTTCAATTCCCAAAATATAAACCAAATCTCACTAGCAATGCTTTTAGCAGAAACAACACCTAGTTCATTCTTTGTAATAGACAGAAAGTAGGCCCGTGCATCTCCAAGAGAAAGCTAACAAAATCATATGTTATTAAGGTGCTATTGAAGTAGCAACAACTAAATTAAAAAACACTAAGGAAAAATTGAAATGAGCTTATCAAAACTCTTAAAATAATCTTATACACTTGACTGTTGTACTACAGTAATATGTACACAGCAAAAAAGCATGAGTTAAAGGGGAAAACATGAACCAAAACTAACGCACAAAGACACTCACGGTACGCCGGCGAAAGGACATAGCAGCAAGGGCAGTGCGAAGACACGCGACCAGTGGGAAGAGATGCGACGACTGTAAAGACACACGACCAATCAACGTTCTCGAGGCATCACATCGGAAGCTTCTGTCAAAGAGAGGCTTCTGTCCTCCGGTGGCCGTTGCGGGACAAATGACCAGTGGGAAGAGACGCGAAGATGATCAGCGGCGCCGCCTCTACGTGGACCTCAGGTGGCCATTGAACGGTGAACGACGGTGGAGTCGCGAAGGGGCTTTAGTAGTTGGGAGGGAGAGTTTCTCTCTCTAGGTTTCGTTCTCGCAATCTGAAAATGAATTTGAATTTAAGAAAATGTTTCCTTCTAATTTCTGCTACCGCCCTTCATTTTCCACGTCATTTAATTTTTTTTTCTTAAAGGTGAACTAATGAGAAGCTGACACATCATTGGTGTAAAAAATTTGTCAAAAATTTGTCACTCAGAGGGTGTCAAAGTATATTTTCTTTTGCTTTAAGTGAATAAAAGGGAGTGAACAATGAAAATGAAAGTAATAATGGGAGGGAAGTAATTTTTGTGCAGAAAAGAGTTCCAGTAACCAAGGTTTGAGTGATATTCTTTTCTATAATAAAATAAAGAGAACTTAGGTATTATTTGTGGGATCCGCTTTGTGAGAGTTGTCTTGATAAATATGAACAAAATGTGCAGTACCAAGAAGCAGTTTTGGTTAGCTTTTAAAAAAATATAACTTTATAATGTTTTCAACAAAAATATATTTTTAACAATTTTTTTTAATAATATTTTCACACGTGTCATTATTTTATTAATTTGTTTGATTTATTTTTTAAAAAATATTTGAAATTTATCAAACTATCAAAAAAGTTATTAATAAAAATTATTAATTTTCTTTTTCATAACTTTAATCATGTACGTAAGTTTACATATTATATTAATATAATATAGATTTATATATAACGTATTATATATATATATTATATATATATATATATATATATATATATATATATATATATATATATATATATATATATATATATATATATATATATATATATATATATATATATATATATATATATATATATGTATGTATGTATATTAAGAGTGTGGAGTTCCGTAATAATAAAAAAATGAGTGGATAATTATGGATGAGATTGATTCCAAGCTAAGGTGTATGTAATTGGTATATTTAATAATATATGTGTTAAGTTCTAAATGGGATCATTGGGCAAAGTAGACATAGTATGTCGAAATAAAAGGGTAGTTGAGCTTGGACTTACCATGCCATTGAGATTGTGTATAAAATATATTTGTGTTATAAATTTTATGATCGGTGAGAAATGTATATTATTAAGATTATGCATGAAAGGTAATGAGTATAATATTATGAACTTTGTGATTGATCGTATAATACATGTTATTGAGGATGTGTATGTGATTGTGATTTGAGTGTGAAATTATGTTATTTCCTTGTACTATCGTAGATCATGGGTGAGCTTTTAGTACTACGTTACATTAAGAATGTATTGGACTCTCGTTTAGAAATAATGATTCGAGTGTCACTTCCCTCTATGCGGGGAAGTGGATGTCTCGCCCAAAATGACTTCGGCTCGTGTGAGTATAGTGTTTGGTGGGTGTACCTAACCGAAGTTTTTACTCGTAATTCCTTGAGGAGTTGTGGAGATAGGTCGGAAGTCACGACAGAAGATGACTCGAATTGCCTTGTTAATAAAAACAGGTTATGACGACATAGTAGAAGGAAACGACATTGGGTCAAGAATGGATTGGATGTGATGTTAATGCTATGATGAAATATGTTGTATGGTTATATTACTCTATGTTTAATATGAATATGATATGTTGTGAATTATGATATTTCTGGTTGCTTACTCTTGCATGTTGTGGTTGTGGTTTCGAACTACTACTTGCACGAGAGAAGATTATTTCTACAAAACAATCTTTTATGACACTCAAACTTTATTTGATTAAAATGCGGAAGCAAAACATAATTATAAACGTGAAAATCTGAAATAATTCCTTTTACAATAAAAGTACCAAGTCTAAAATTTTTAAATAGAATAAATAATCATTCCCGAAATAAAAGATCTCAACTCTCACGTCAGCTACTTCGATCGAGTCTTATTTGCAATGCCATATACTCCCGTACAAATGTGATCATCGTAGATGGAAACCATAACCACAACATGTCAGGGTGAACAACCAAAAATATCATAACACATATCATATTCATATTAAACACAAAGTAATATAACCATATTAACATCACAATCAATTCATTCATGATCCAATGTATTTTCCTTCTACTGTGTTGTCATAACCTGTTCCCAACAGGACAATTCGAGTCGTCTTTCATCACAATTTTCAACCTATCTCCCCGACTCCTCATGGAATTACGAGTAAAAACTTCGGTTAGGCACACCCATCGAGCACTACACTCACATGAGTTGAAGTCATTTTGGGCGAGACATCCACATCCCTACATAGGGGAAAGTGACACTCGAATCACTATCTCTAAACGAGAGTCTAACACGTTCTTAACATAGTGCAATACGAAAAGCTAGAACGTAACCAACGACAGCACAAGAAAATAACATAATTTAATGTTCACATCATGATTCTACTACATACATTCTCATTATCATGCATTCCTCCCAAATCATAACATTTATCTCACCATTATCAAAATGTATATAATCTCAACAATATACATTACTCACTAATTAAAAAGCTTATAACACAATCTCAATACCTTTCATACATAATCTCAATAATATATATTAACTCACCAATCACAAATTTCATATTACATAATCTCATTACAATCCAATACAGATTCTCAATAAAATGTATTAACCAAAAGCACCAATCTTACGCTAAGGAATAACGTCAATAATATTTTCTTGCTTACAATTTGATAAATAAAAAACAATAGGTAGAAATTCGCGTGCACTGCCTCAATTGGTTACTACTAAGCCCATTACTACCAGCCACCTCAACTAGTACCTATATCACTTACGCATAATACTAAGACGATAGTAAACTAGACCTTAAGCTACCCTAGGTTTTAGTTTCACACACACACACACACACTCCTCTCTTCACATAGGAAGAAAACAAAAACTAGACCTTGGGCTCTTTCAGAACCCGTAATACCTACTACCATAAAGAAGAACCCTCAATAATGTTGGATACTAAACTAGTGCACACAGAATTACAGTAGAATGGTTCAACTGATTTATTAATGTAATGGGCTTATATAAGCCGTTCACAACAAACAAGAGAAAAATGAGGAGCCACGTTTAACAAACCCTACAACGTGGAGGACTGATAAATATCCACATTTCAACAACTCCTATAACGTGGAAGGTGGAGAACTAACCACCAGCACTAATAGTGAACAGTAACAATACTAGAATTAAAAAATAATAAACTAAAGACAATTTATCCTAACATATCCTCCCCTAAACCTGATTACAGGATAATCAATTTAAGTTAGGAACTTCGCAAACTCCCAATAGCTCTCTCAACTTCACAAATGTATCTAGTTTGAGTGGTTTAGTCATGATATCTGCCACTTGATTAATTGAACTGCAATGTACGAGCTTCATAGTGCCATCATTGTTTAGATTACGTAAGAAATGGAATCGGATGTCGATATGCTTACTCCGCCCATGGAAGACAGGATTTCTTGAAAGATTGATAGTAGAGCTATTGTCACAAAAGATGGTAACACCTTTGTCATGAGATTGACTAAGCTTATCAAGAATTCTTCTTAACCAAATACCTTGAGTAGCACAATACGTTGCAGCTATATATTCTGCTTCTGTAGTTGACAGAGTGACCACTGGCTGTTTCTTAGAACTCCAGGCTACCGCTCCACCACTCAAAGAGAACACATACCCTGATGTGCTTTTACGGTCCTCTGTGTCACCTACATAATCACTATTTGTATAAGTTAGTAGCTCTGCATTACCTTGTCGTTTATAAAGGATCCCAAATTCCATTGTTCCCTTTACATATCGCATAGTTCTTTTCACAATTTGCATGTGAAGCTCTGTGGGATCAGCCATGAACCTACTTGCTAAACAGACTACATACATTATATCAGGTCTTGTAACTGTCAAATACATTAAACATCCAATCATCTGCTTATACTCTGTTGCATTAACCTACACTCCGTCTTTATCCTTTGTAGGCCTTTCTCCTGGAACCATTGGATTTCTTACAAAATTACAGCTCCCCATTCCGAACCTTTCAATCACTTCTCTAGCAAACTTCCTTTGGGAAATATAGATGCCCTCACTACATTGCAAGACTTCTACCCCCAGAAAATATCTCAACTTGCCTAGATCACTCATATCAAATTCATTCTTCATTGACTCCTTAAAGTGAACCATCATTTTTCCACAATTTCCAGTAAAAACAAGATCATCCACATATAAACTAACGATTAAAGACTTACCTCCTTCTTCACTTTTAAGGAATAGAGCATGTTCAAAGTCACACTTCTCAAAACCCTCCTTGAGAAAATACCCTTCTATTTTGCTACACCACGTCCTTGGAGCTTGTTTAAGCCCATAAAGTGCTTTCTTGAGTTTGTAGACTTTCTCCTCCTCCCCTATCTTCACAAAACCAGGTGGCTGCTTTACATACACTGTCTCCCTTAACTCCCCATGTAAAAACGCACTTTTCACGTCAAGTTGGTATAAGGGCCAATTCTTTTGAGCTGCAAGTGCTATGATGCTCCGAATGGTATCCCATTTTGCTACCGGTGCATAAACTTCATTGTAATCAACACCAAATTGTTGTGCGTACCCTTTGGCTACCAACCGTGCTTTGTATTTGTCCACCTCACCTTTCTCATTTAGTTTCGTTTTGAAGACCCATTTCACCCCAATCTTTTTCATTCCTTCAGGTAGACTTGTGAGCTCCCATGTTTGATTCCTTTCTATTGCATCAATCTCTGCCTTCATTGCGATTCTCCATTTGGAGTGCCTTACAGCTTCATCAAAATCAATTGTTTCACTATCCACAAGCACTGCCAAATTTCTTATTTCTGAAAGAGCTTATCCACATATGTAATTTCCACTTTGCATCCAAAGAGGAGGTAATCTAGTCCGTTCTTGATTCAAAACACTCTCTTGTTGTTCCACTGGGGTAGGTGAGAATGTGCTACTTGAGCTTGGACTTGAATCTCCAATTGCTTCGTCTTCTTCGTCAATTAAGTCTTCTTGTGTAACTTGCTTCGGTTCTTCATCAAGCACATTGATGTTACCCTCTTTAACACTCTTTTCCCAATCCCAACTTGCTTCTTCTTCAAAAATCATGTCCTTGCTGATTACTATTTTCTTGGTGATAGGATTATACATGCGATATGCTTTCGATTCTTCGCTTAAACCAAAGAATACACACTTCTGACTTTTATCATCAAGCTTGATTCTTTTAGCATCAGGAACATGAACATGTCCGATGCAACCAAAGATCTTGAAGTAATCAACTTTTGGTTTAATCCCACTCCACTTCTCCTCTGGTGTGACTCCTTGAACCGCGATAGTAGGACTGCTATTCACTACATGTGTTGACCAATTGGCTGCTTCTAGCCAGAAATTTTTTGGGATGGCTTTATCTGAAAGTATGCTTCTCATCAAGTTCAAAATTGTTCTATTACGTCGTTCTGCAACCCCGTTTTGTTGGGGTGTATATGCCGCAGTGAGTTGTCACTTGATTCCACTCTTTGTGCAGAACTCGTTGAACTCTTGTGAGGTAAATTCTCCACCCCGATCAGTTCGCAAACAACACATTGGTGAACCACTTTCATTCTCCACAAGTTTCTTAAAACTCTTGAATATGGCAAAGGTTTCTGACTTTTCCCTTAAAAAATAAATCCACATCTTGCGGCTGAAATCATCTATGAAACTGATTCCACTATTAGAGATAGGGGAAATTGGGCCACATAAGTCTGCGT
Source organism: Vigna mungo (assembly GCA_036885675.1). Classification (NCBI taxonomy): domain Eukaryota; kingdom Viridiplantae; phylum Streptophyta; class Magnoliopsida; order Fabales; family Fabaceae; genus Vigna; species Vigna mungo. Next base: position 33,161,152 of record CP144697.1, on the reverse strand, counting down.
GTATCAATTCAAGACGTTGAGAAGCTCTCCAACTACTTTTCTTTGACATTGACTCTCTACTTTGCTTTCCCACTAGACAATTGGTGCATACCTCTATAGAAGATTGAAACTGCGGCAAGCCTTTCACCATTTTTCCATTTTGTCGCATTCTCAAACCTTTGTAACTCAAATGGCCATACCTTCGATGCCATAAATGAGCAAGTTCTTGTGAAGTTGTTTGCAAGCAATGTGACAACACAGTAGAAGTAAGGACATAAAACATCCTGTTTGCTGACATGAGAGTGGATATGATGAAACCTCTCTCTCGATCGTAAATTCGACATTCTCCATTATGAATTAAAGTAGTGATGCCCTTCTCTTGTAATTGCCCAACACTCAATAAATTACTGTGTAACTCAAGAACATAGAACACATCACTTATTACATGTGTTCTTCCGTGCACTTGAAGTTTGATGTCTCCTTTGCCACATACTATCATTCTTGTATCATTTCCTAGCCTCACTGAATGTGAAAATTTCTCATCCATCTTTTGAAACCATTTTTTGTTGCCTGTCATATGATTGCTACATCCATTGTCAAGGAACCAAATATTATCTTGCTCTGCATTATTTTCTTCAACGTAGGCCATTAATAATTGCTCATCTTCTTCATCTAGTTTCGTGTAATGGACTGTCTTCTCCCAGTTTGGACACTCATATTGAAATTGTCCCAATTGATGACAATTAAAGCATTCAATGGTTGCTTTGTTAAAAAATCTACCTCGGCCTCTTCCTCCTCTTGTAGCTATACTACCTCTTCCTCTCCCGCGGCCTCGTCCTCTTCCACTTGTCTCGTCATATGTAATCTTCAAAGCCTGCTCATCCCCTCCTTTTCTCCGTAAAAGCTTTTGTTCATGAACAAGTAAGGAACTTTGGAGTGCATCAACTGTGAGGTTGTCGGTGTCATGTGCTTCTTCGATGGAACATACAATGTAGTCGTAGTTCTCCGTCAGAGTTCACATAATCTTTTCAACAATTTTTGTATCCGTCATGTCTTCTCCACAATTTCTCATGTCAACGGCCATCACCATGACTCTTGCGATATAGTCACTCACCGTCTCTCCCACCTTCATCTCCAGAAGCTCAAAGGCCCTCCTGAGTCTTTGAAGTTGAGCACGCTGCACCCTTGCATTTCCTTGACATTTGATTTTCATTGAATCCCACAATTGTTTGGAAGTCTCCTTCTGAGTGATGGTTTTCAGAATAGATTTGTCAATAGCTTGAAAAAGATAATTTTTAGCCTTTAAATCCTTCAGTCGCAACTCCTCTAACGTTTTCTTTTGCATCGCTGACAGACTGTCTTCATCCTCAGGCTCTTTGTAACCTGATTTTACCACGTTCCAATACTCTTTCGACCTCAAGAGATTTTCCATGAGAAGACTCCAATGATCATAGTCCCCATTAAATTTGGGAATGGAGGTTTGTACAAAACTGTTTCCCTCAGCTGCCATGTCTCTCACACTTGTGTTTTTGCTCTCGCTTTCACACTTTATCAGGCTTTTTTCGAAGCTCTGATACCAGCTTTGTTGGATACTAAACTAGTGCACATAGAACTGCAGTAGAATGGTTCAACTGATTTATTAATGTAATGGGCTTATATAAGCCATTCACAACAAACAAGAGAAAAATGAGGAGCCACGTTTAACAAACCCTACAACGTGGAGGACTGATAAATATCCACATTTCAACAACTCCTATAACGTGGAAGGTGGAGAACTAACCACCAGCACTAACCCTAAACAGTAACAATACTAGCATTAAAAAATAATAAACTAAAGACTATTTATCCTAACAAAAGATAGCACAACAACAAAACGAACGAGGTTCAAGCATGTAACAACGTCAAAACCATCAAGTGGAGGATCACCCTCAACCCACGGATCCATTCAATTAACAATAAATTCTTAGGGCATTAAAGGTCACGTAACAACCCAAAAGAGACCATCTACAACAATCCTAAGAGTTATTCATGGCCATTCCCCTTACCTTGTTCTCTTGAGCTTTGCTAACCACTTTGGTCTCTTACGGTTTGTTGTAGAAAATACTGACGCTCCCTTCTCTTGCTCGATCAGCCACTATTTTAACTCACCAAAGAGCTAGGTTCAACTCTCACGATTTCTCACCAACGCATGAGGCTAGGGTTTGCTTTTAGTTTTCCTTGCGGCAGATGTGTGCCCCTCCCAACCTCAAATTGGTTTCCAAACCCTTTACGTTGACGAACTTGCTCGAGAAAGGTTGCTTCTTCCATTCCTTCCACGACTCTTTAAGACCTTATTCACTTGAGAGTGGATTTGAGGGAAGTAATTGAGTGGATTTAAGAGAATTTAAAAGTATTTTTTTTTATTGTTTATTTGAATCAATTTGGAGGTAAACGAGAATGGATTTAGAAATAAAATTTGTGAGAATTAGTGTAAAATTTAATCTATATAATAGATTAAAAAATTTTACTTCCAAATTCACTTTCAGTTATTTCCAAATAAGGCGTAAGTGTAAATAGGGAAGGACTAGCGTTACCTCTGCAACGCGGCTGCTATAGGTATTCCTCCCCTTGCTTTACCTTAAAACAGTTTTAAATATACTCACACTGTCCCCCAACAGCCCACAAACCTAGCCTCTCATATATTCAAATCTGGCGCAAGAAAATCTACTCCAACAACCTCCATATATACTCCTAAAGTTATCTAAAACTCCCTTCCTAAATTTATCTTACTTTTCCAAAATAACCTTATATTAATAAAGATAAAAAAACGGTAACGTTTTAGGGTATTAATAACTTCTCTAGAGTGAAAACCTCAATCCTAAACTAAGCCCCCCACACCGCATGGGTCCGGGATCAAACAAGCCTTTGCTCTCTCGCTGCTTCAGTACGCTTGAACTGAATAACAAAATAAAACAACCCCTGTTGGCCCTTTTTCACGTTCCCAACCATGCAATAAACAAAACTTTTCTCTTTCATTGCAGTCAAAGTGTCATGCAAAAATACACAGAGAGAATTAAATTTAAACTTTAATTTTCATTGATCTACAACAATTTTCCTGACCCCAACAATAAGCTTTTGCTTAATTAATAAAAAAAAAAACAAACAAAGAGAACCTACTCCCTCTTGGTCAAGTCAGTTACCAAAAACAAACCTAAAAGCTAAACTATAATGTCATGGAGGTGTCTCCACTTTCACACACTGCATACACCAATTAACCAAGCTCATTTTGTAGATATAATAACACAAACGTCACTATATAATCCTTACTTAATCCCATTCTAAAATTTAATTAATTTTATAAAACTCCTAAATACTTTGATCATTCAATTCCATATCATAATTAAATATTTAATATCAAAAATTACAACAAAATAAAAGTAAGAAATTTTTATTTTATCGGGTCTTACCGTTTATATAGGAAAATCACATGTAAATACCTTTTTTAACAAAAAGTAATACGAAAAATCTTGAAAGGAGACGGTAGGTGGATATGTAAGGATGATGACAAAGTAACATACAAAATAAAGTCTAGAAAATTGTTGAATACAACAAGGAGGAAGATGAAGAACTGTTGAAGGAACAATGGAAGATTAAATTCTTATCAGCAACACAATTTTTTGTATGGAAAGTGATGTTAAATAGAACGCCTATCAAAGATAATTTAGTTAGAAGAGGAATCACACTACAAAAGACAGCATTTGAAGTATGGACTATGAAACTATAAGTCATATACTTTTTACATTCAACAACGCCAACCAAGTGTGGTATAAATGCTTTATATGGACAGGTACAAACACATTTCCGCACTATATCAACCAAAAAAGTATTTCGAAAGTTTTAGTCAACTACAATTTAATAATTTAATAAAGAAGGAAACAGAATTTGGAAATGGGTGTGCATAGCAATAATATGGACTCTATGGAAATAGAGAAACTTTGGTGATTTATCAAAATGGAAGAAGAGTTTTTCAAGAGTTGAACAAATGAAAGTATGTTCAATGTAATTTGAAATATAGAAATATCTAGAATGATTATTGAGATTTTATAATTTTAATGAAATTTTTGTTTTTAAATCATTAATTTGAATAAGATTAATGATAATTAGACTTTTCAAGTTTGTAAATTAAAAAGTATTAAAAAATGATTTTTAGTTACATAAATTATTTATAAATATTCTAATGTTTCTTGATAAATTAAAGGTTAATTAATTTAAAATGAGAAATTAAATTGTCAAGGTTGCAAAATAAGACTAAAATTAATTTATTTAATAAAGGAATAGTATTGTCAGAACGGGTAATCCGGTCCGATCCAATACGGGTTGGTCACTTAGTAAGTCAACCCAACTCGGCTCACTTATTAGCGAGCCAAAAAATTTGGGTGTTGCTCCTTCCACCTCCCCAAGTGCTCCTCCACCTCACCACTATTTTCATTTATTTCAACAATATTCTACACATCTCTACTATTTTCTTTTATTCCAAAAATACCCTATATCTCTCCACTATCCTCAACAATCTTTCCCTTTCTCCCTCTACATTAATGGAACATTCACATGGTTCAGATTTGAATTTGTGACATATTAAAAAATATAAAATTCAGAAGAAACTTCTATATTATTACTTCTACCATTTCCATTTTATAAAATTAAAAGTTAGATGCAAATATAAAATAATAAACATAATAATATTAATAGTAAATAATGATATATTATTATATTATTATTATATACTAACTTTATAATGACGAAAGAACTAAATAAATTTTAAATCTTTAACAAATAAATTTTTTTTATATGTTAAGTATTTAATAATATTTTTATATTATTTAACTAATAAATTAAATATTTTATTCAAGTTATTTGAGTCAAACATGTCGGTGAGTTAAAACATAATATAATGTTAAAAATTATAGATATTATATGTAAAAAAACACACACATATATATAAAATTTTTTCTATAAATTTAGAACAAAATTTTACTATTTATTAAGTAATTTGAAAAGAAAAAAATATATTCAACAGCGAAAATAAGATTGAATCAAACTTATTTAAGAACATATATCAGAAATTCAAATTTTAGTCATGTAAATGCTCCGTTAATGAGCCATTTGGAGTATTTAAATGTTCCATTAATGTAGAGAGAGAAAAAGAAAGATTCTTAAGGATAGTGGGGAGATGTAGGGTATTTTTGGAATAAAAGAAAATGATGGGGGAGGTGTAGAATATATTTTTTTATATAAATTAAAATAGTGGAGAGGTGCAGGACCCACTTGGGGAGGTGGAGGGAGCAACACCCAAAAAATTTGAACCTGACCCGGCCCATTATGGGTTGGTGGGTTAAACAGGTTGACTCACTAGCTCAATTAATAACAACTTTTTTGTAATTCAAATCTAAATAAATTTAACTCTAAAATGATGTTAAACTCTAAGAAAATTCAAAATAAAAAAAAATACCATACAATCAAAATGTAATCCAAAAGCAAGCACAAAAAACGAACAAATAAATTAATATTGATAATTTGTGTCACTTATCAATTAATAAGATTATAGTAATAAATAATTAAATTAAAGAAGGTGGATTAGTGAGTCAACCTGGCTCACCACGGATTCAACCCGGATGAGCCGATTTCTAAGTGGGCTAGGTTGAAAATGGACCCATATAAAAAAATTACAATTTTTTCGAACCCAACCCCAACTCAAACCCTCGGTGGACCGGGTTAGCCCACAATTTTTAACCCATTTTGACAGCACTAAGGAATACACAAAGTAGTGAATGCACCCTTAGTTTTATAAATATACACTCATTTTTCTGCAATGGATAATTTTACTCCTAGATCCTAATTTCTCTATTTACACCCCTCCTAGAACCACAAAGCTCGCACCATCAAATCTGCATAAAACCACATCTAGATCTAAAAGTACAATCTCATCCTCGCGCCATTAAAGAGAAGCCCAACGTCCATTCTCGTAACGTCCATCTTCTCTTTCACGACAACATAACCCAAAACCCTACTTTGGATAAGAAAGAGGGTTTCCTAATAGCAGGCAATCATTGGGTCTCTCCTTGAGTCAAAGTTCCAATTTTGGTCAAAGTTGGTAAAAGAAGGGGGCTAAAATGCAAATAATAATATCTTTAGGTTTTCTCTATAATTTTGGAAGAATAAGAAGGGCTAAAATGAAATTTTGGGAAAAATTTTGTAGCCAAAAAATTGTTAGATATTTTACTAGATAAATACATTTGAAAATATCAACAAAAATTATTTTCCAAATATTTTTAAAAATGTTTAAATATATTAATTATTTGAAAGATATTGCAATACAAGATAAGAGATTTTATCAATAGAACAGATTGAGCCCAAGCATAAGACATTAACTCCTCCACTTGGAAGCAGTCATCTATTTTCCTCTAAGTTTTACTTTTATCATGGATTCCACTCCATTCGTATGAAGGACTAAGTTTCTAGGGCTATTCCATTGTAATTTCATTATAGACTCTAAGGTGAAGTTGAAATAATGTCTTTGTTCTTTTGATTATTGAATTGTGTTATTCTTCATCTATCTCTTTTATTTCTCAATCACGTGACAAATAATTATTTTTACATCGTACGTATATACTGAGGTGTTTTAATCTATATGCATGTTGATCATATGTGTTGTTTAAGGTTTTTAATTATAATTGAGAATGAACTTTGATTGAAGTAAGAAACTTTCATATGAATGTGTTTTTGCAACCAATTGAGAATGTACTTTGATCAGTGGTATAAAATTTAACAATAATTAGTCAAGAATGTACTTTGATGAATTAACTTTTAATTTGGTTAAGAGATAAAAGAATAGACATGATTAAAAATGATAGGATTTAATAGAGAATGTACTATAGTTGAATTTATTGTGAATCATCTAGAAAGATCTTTTTTTTTTATTGAGAATCTACTTTGGTTAATAGTAAGATCGCAACTAAATTAATTAACAATGTACTTTAATTAATTTGAAAATTTAAAACAATAATTAATTGAACAATAAATTGTGGATAATTGATGATGAATATGTTTTGGAAAAGCAAAGGAATTAGCCTATTTTATTATAATTGTTTCAAAGTCTCTTATTTGTTCTTCAAATATATTCACAATCTTCAATATTAATTTTATTAGGGTAGATTTTTACTTTTATCTTTTAGAATTGCATTCTGTTTTACTAACCTTTCATGGGCTTTCATAAGAATCCAATATTGAAAACCATTTTTGTATTCGTTGAAAAACAACTCAAGGTTATTTTAATCATATCTATTTTGTTAACTACTAACATGACAATATTAAAGTTGTCTTGTTAAGTAGTATTAATTTGATAGCGTCAACGATAATGTGTCAATTTCTCTAAGTAAAATCTAGAAAATGTAGAAAGTTTATAATTAAAGTAGAATTAATATAATGAAATTTTAATAAAAGAAATTCATGTAAGAGAGTCTAAATCTCCATGAAACCCTTATAAATACCTCATTGTATTTGGCATTTTCAAGAAAGAAAATTTGAGATATCTTTTATTTCTCACTTTCTCCTCTAACAAAGTGGTAACAAAAGCTAAGTTTGATCTAGAGAGTTTAAGAGAAAAAAGACAGTTAAGAGATGACATGCAAGTGAGATGTAGACTTTGTTGAAAACAAGGAAGAAAGTAAAAAAGCCATCACTCCCATCCATCAACTCCTTCATGGCTTTTACCTTGTTTAATCCTAAGTTTAGTGTGCTTTCATGTTTGCTTGTGTTTTAGTTGTTTTATATTTATTTTACCTATAATATCTTTATTTAAGTATGTGGAATAAATGAATAGGAAGTAATTCTAGTGGAGGAAAATAACCAATAACTCAAGGGAGCATGTTTTAGGACAAGAAAAGATCAATTTGAAACAATACCTATGTTGGATGCTTTTAAAATCACGCAAATGCTTAATTTTCAGAATGTTGTTAGACTACTGTTGGTTGGTTCGGCAAGTGCACTGAATCATTTCAAGTAATAAACCGTGGTAAGACCAGGTATCGTTATCCCAAGAGACTCGTAATACTAGAGAATTGTGCGATTAACAACTCATCTAGACTCAATAACAACTCATCATTTAAGAATATGTGCAAAGAGATAAATTCACAAATAATTACAAGTTTGGACTTTGGTGTTTGAAGGCACCTAGAAATGGAAAAGACTAGAAATGGTGTGAAATGACATTGTTAAGGTTAGTTTTCACCAATTCACTCTTGTGTATACCCAATTTCATCTCCTCTCCATCAATTTACTAAAGTCAATCCACTAAAACACTCTAACCCTAATCCCTTAGGTGAAAGAGCCTAGGTTTTCTCATTAAATCTCAATCCCTTGGCAACCTAACTAGCAAACCCGCATTAATGAGCTAGGATCTTAAGACAACATGTGAATCATCTTCCATCCCTAGAATCAATGACCACAAGGACCCTTGTTTCAGTTCAAGATTTCATCTTACGTCCCCATAATCCATGAAACCCCAAAATCAAGTCATGAACATTCCTATTACATGCAAGCTTTAAGATCGGAAACAAGAATACTAGCAATGGATAGAAAAGGCATATATATAATCAAATCAATCATCCATTACACAAGAATTCATAGGCTACAACAATCCCTAACAAGATGGGTTTGGTTCTCCACTTCCATGGAGAACCCTAAAGCTTACAAACATGGAAGATGGAAGAAGAAGAGACCCAAAGGAAGCGGAGGAGATGTTCCCACAAGCTCCTTGCACCCTCCATGAGCTCCAGCAGTAGAATCGCACCTCCAAAGAACCAAAGACCCCAACCCTTTCGCGTTTCTGAGTTAAATAGAGCAAATATGCCATATCAGCAAAACGGCGCTCGAGCGCCCCCAAAAGGGGCGCTCGAGCGCGCGACAGTCAAATGGTGCACAAAACCAGCTTTCTGGCACCTGACACAGTTGCGCTCGAGCGCCCTCAAAAAGGGGCGCCCGAGCCTGGACAACATCTTTTTCTGGTTTTTCTGCAGATTTGCTTGCTTTTGTGGCTGGGTCAGTTCTCTACATTGTTGGAGATTCTTCCAAGCATATTATTAACTGCAAAATAATGGGATTAGTGATGAAGTTACATCAATGTAGCCTAAAACACACTTATTGATAAAACAAGACAAAAGAAGAGGATTAAGCAAGTTACAAGCTATAAAGGAGTTGATTTTGCTACTAAAATGATGCTTAAATAATGGTAAGAATTAGCATTATCAAACTCCCCCAAACTTACAACTTTGCTTGTCCTCAAGCAAAAGTACTTCACCTAGCAAAAAATTCAATCACAATGGTCTAGCAACTCATGTACATTTAAATCAATAAACAAAATCAATCATACTAGCTCAACTTAGAAATTACATTCAAGAGACAATATGGTTTTAGCAAGTTAAACTTCAATCATAGTGCTCACAATTCAAAATCATAAGATAGGTGCAAATGATAGATCAACACACATGGCAAGATGTTTTCATTGAATGTATGGAACCAATTCTCACCAAAGAAAGTGTTTCACTCAAGCACAATGGTGTATAAGGATGTGTGTCTTACTTTCAACTATCACAGTGTTACACAAATCAAATTTGCCATTCGTTTCAATAATATCAAACACATTCACAAGCAAGTTAGCATCACTTGGACTTTTTAAGGCTTGTATTGTGGCTGGGCTAAGAAGAAAAATTGGTTTTTCTGGACAACAAAGTACCTTGAGCTAAGAGAGAAAATAATTTAATTCATTATATAGCATTAGTCTCTCTTTTTGCTTCACAATTGGATAAACCACTTCTCAACTTATTTCCCAACTCTTGTTAATTCAATGCATTTTTATTTCTTTTCTTCTTTCTTCTTTTTCTTTCTTTTTGACTCAACTTGTTATTTTCTCAATGCTCCCTTATTTCATAAACTCCCCCAAACTTAAACCATTCTCCTTATCCTAACACATATGTTCATCTCAACTCAAGGTAAAGAGGTTAAGGATTTTTCAATGAGCTTAAGGTTGCAGGGATGAGAAAGTTTTTCTTCAAGGTTCAAAGGTTTTGCATTGGCTTTTAGGCTCAAAAATGTAGAAGAGGTCGAAGAACAAGATGGCCTTGATCATTTGTAACAAGCAAACAAATAGTTCAAATAGAGAAACTCAGGCAAAATCAACTGTGATTTCAAAGTGATAGCACTCAACAATAAACTCTGAGGCACAACATCTCACAGGTTAACTCAGGGTTCCAAAGTTTGATGAACATCATGCCATGAATATTGATCACAATTAAAACCAAGCATCTATCTAAACAGATACAAGCAACCACAATCTCTGTTCAACTCAATCACATAATCTCAATCAAATTTTCAAAACAATTCTCATGGGTAAAGAGCAAACACAAGAGATTTGTATTCAATTCAAGCATGGCATATGATTCACTTAAATCACCAGACCAATTGCAGAAGAACTATCCACTAGGCAAGTCAAAAAGAAATCCAAAAACTAAAAACTGAAAGCAAATAAAAACTTGAAATTAAAACTGAAAAACCGATTAAAATGGACTCTTTGCAGCTCTAGTAGTGTAGGACACTAGCTTCACTTATCATCTGAAACATCTTCCTCCTCACAGTAGCTTATACTCCTCAACTGCTCCACCTCCCCCATCAGTAGGGGCCTGGTCCCCAGGCCATGCTACAATTGCTCAACTCGTGCATGCCTCAAAGGTTCACCAATGGTGGTTTTCAACTTGTTCAGTCCTTCGGAAGATCTTATACTGTAACAAGAAAGCTCAAAGTAAAATTAGTATCTCATAGTCAACAACTAAAGAGAAAGGTCCAAAAACACACTAAAATAAATGTGGAAAAGAAAGCAAAACAACAAAACAATCACAACCAAAACGAAAAAAAATGGTGCTTAAACCAGATTCTGGCGCTTGGGCGCCCCTTTTTGGGGGCGCTTGAGCCTGACTCGGCCAAAGGTGAGAAAAGGCTGGTTTTGACCCAGTGGCGCTTGGGCGCCCCTCAAAAAAGGGCGCTCGAGCCTGATTCTGCAGAATTCAGAATTCTGCAGCACAAAACTTGCCTTCTCACACTGGGAATTTTGGATTTTTACCCTCTTACACACTCAATTTAATCCAGAATATCATGTTTACATTATAGAAACTTGTCTAAACCATAAGGAACGAAATTGAATGCATGAATGACAAGTTGAATGCACATTTCCAAAGCTTTTTACTCTATAATTCAAAACTGCACATACGCATTCAAATCATATTTAAGCATTTCAGATCACTCCAAAACATCCTAAAGCACACATAACATGTCAAAACAGATTTAAGCACTTGAAAACACACCAAAGAAGCTAAAACTAACATAATACACTCATACAAACCACAAACACAACATTAAAACTCATAAATCACAAAAATGCAACACAACACAAACATGGAAAACATAAGTTACTAATGCAAATGACACAAAAATCACATAAACACAAGTAAAAAGGGTAAGAAAACTGGGTTGCCGCCCAAAAGCGCTTGTTTAACGTTAGCTTGACGTATAAATCAATGAAGTGCAGATTTTGTTGTTGGTGTGCTCCTTTCACCAACTCTTCTTGATCACTTTCTAGTCACCAAATCAACTCTCATAGCATAAGAATCTTCATCTTTTCCCTTCCACTACCTTAACATCTTTAAATACTCACTCCTCTTGATCAACTTAGGCTTGCAAGGCTTGAGTTCTTTGTCTCTCATCAAAGGGTGGTGGTGACTAGTCTTTCTCTTTTGCTTCTCCCATTCTTCTACTACTTTCACTTAGCACTTGGAGCATCACCAGAGAAGGGAGAATTTGGGGCAGCTTGCGGTGCTCAAGCTAGTTGTCTCCTTGTGTCCTATAATTCCTTCATCTCAGGGACTACACGATGCTTTTGAGGCTGCAGTCCTACTTGTGTGAACATCCCCCTGCATACACTTAGACACAACTAGGCTAAAGCCACAAATTAGCCCAATTAAACCGAAAATGCTATTTACAAGAAAAGAGTTAGTTCTATATACAAAATCAAATCTACACAAGTTAGAAACCTCACAAAACTCTAGTATTGACACGAGTCCCCGGCAACGGCGCCAAAAACTTGTTGGTTGGTTCGGCAAGTGCACCGAATCGTTTCAAGTAATAAACCGTGGTAAGACAAGGTATCGTTTTCCCAAGAGACTCGTAATACTAGAGAATTGTGCGATTAACAACTCATCTAGACTCAATAACAACTCATCATTTAAGAATATGTGCAAAGAGATAAATTCACAAATAATTACAAGTTTGGACTTTGGTGTTTGAAGGCACCTAGAAATGGAAAAGACTAGAAATGGTGTGAAATGACATTGTTAAGGTTAGTTTTCACCAATTCACTCTTGTGTATACCCAATTTCATCTCCTCTCCATCAATTTACTAAAGTCAATGCACTAAAACACTCTAAACCTAATCCCTTAGGTGAAAGAGCCTAGGTTTTCTCATTAAATCTCAATCCCTTGGCAACCTAACAAGCAAACCCGCATTAATGAGCTAGGATCTTAAGACAACATGTGAATCATCTTCCATCCCTAGAATCAATGACCACAAGGACCCTTGTTTCAGTTCAAGATGTCATCTTACGTCCCCATAATCCATGAAACCCCAAAATCAAGTCATGAACATTCCTTTTACATGCAAGCTTTAAGATCGGAAACAAGAATACTAGCAATGGATAGAAAAGGCATATATACAATCAAATCAATCATCCATTACACAAGAATTCATAGGCTACAACAATCCCTAACAAGATGGGTTTGGTTCTACACTTCCATGGAGAACCTTAAAGCTTACAAACATGGAAGATTGAAGAAGAAGGAGACCCAAAGGAAGAGGAGGAGATGTTCCCACAAGCTCCTTGCACCCTCCATGAGCTCTAGCAGTAGAATCGCACCTCCAAAGAACCAAAGACCCCAACCCTTTCGCGTTTCTGAGTTAAATAGAGCAAATCTGCCATATCAGCAAAATGGCTCGAGCGCCCCCTTTTGGGGGCGCTCGGGCGCGCGACAGTCAGATGGTGCACAAAACCAGCTTTCTGGCACCTGACACAGTTGCGCTCAAGCGCCCTCAAAAAGGGGCGCCCGAGCCTGACTCTGCTGGACATCATCTTTTTCTGGTTTTTCTGTAGATTTGCTTGTTTTTGTGGCTGGTTCAGTTCTCTACATTGTTTGAGATTCTTCCAAGCATATTATTAGCTGCAAAATAATGGGATTAGTGATGAAGTTACATCAATGTAGCCTAAAACACACTTATTGATAAAACAAGACAAAAGAAGAGGATTAAGCAAGTTACAAGCTATAAAGGAGTTGATTTTGCTACTAAAATGATGCTTAAATAATGGTAAGAATTAGCATTATCAACTACCTAAGGCTAAACCTCCCCAAAAGGGGGTTGAGCACCATAAGGTTGAATGCCCTAAAAGGAGGGATGAGTGCCACGGGGCTGAGCGCCCCAAAAAGGGCGTTGAGCACCAAAAATACGAGAAGAATGAGTTATTTAAACATCTTTCTTGTGAGTTTTTGGTCATTGGAAAGTTCTCTCACTCCTTCCTGGGTCTTCAAGCTTCATCGATGGTGATTTTTCCCTCTTTTGGTTAAGAAGGAATATGAGTCACGAATTTGAGATGGAAATGCGAAGGAGAAGCGCATTTAGAGCATGTAACAACTACAAAGTACCTTGGGAAAGGTAGTGTATCTCTTTGTGGTTTCAATTTTGTAGAACCCTAAGTTCTTTAACATGGAGGGTTTTTCTTATTTGTTGAGATTAGATGTAATAAACTGAATCTTGTGTAATTTAGGATGTTAAGAAATATGTTTTTCCATTTTAAAGTTAGTATTTGATTTCTATGCTTAATGTTTGTTGTGACTTAATTACCCATGACGATTTATTATTCTTGGTGTATTATAAAATATGACTTGAACTTAGAATTGAAATTAAACACTTAATGGAGCTTTTATCTAGGTATAGAACATGATTAATTAGTAATTTTAAGACTCTTGAACATAATGCATGGTTGCTTGTTGAAGATTCAAGCAATTGGAACTTGATTAGTTATCATACACTCACAGTCACTAGGGATATGATTTGAGTATAATTGTGAGTTAATTTTGACTTGATTATGAAATTGAGATGTCTATGAATGCATGAGAATGAAGTGAATGAAATCTAATCTTGACCATTGTAAATACTCTATGTTACATTTCCTAGCACACTAACTCGTTGATAAAATTACAAAAAAGAGTTTTTCTTGTGTTTTTATGCATTTTAATGTCTAATTATGTCTTCATTAATTTATATATTTTTTTAACATTAAAATCTAATTGAAGATATCTCTTGAGGTTTTCATTTAATAGGGTTTGTAGCATTTGGTTCTAATATCTATAATGTCTTGAAAGTGTAAGAAGAAAGAATGAAGTCTTTAAATCTTCTCCTAAAGGAGAATTTCGCACAATTGCTACAGCGTGTTCTAATATTATTTGATTATGTGGACTTCTTTCAAAACTTGGTTTCTTACAAACAATTGCTACAACATGTTATAATATTATTTGATTTGTCCAACAACTTTTTCAATGGGACACTTCTAAATTCTTTGGTCGAGAACTTCACAACTGCTGCAGCTAGCTGGAGGAAGTTTGGTGTCTTTAAATGTTAGTAATAATAGCTTCATAGGTCATATTCCCACTTCCCTCTTTTGCATTAATGACCATAACTCCTCCTCTCTCAGATTCTTGGATTATTCCCTGCATAATTTTGATGGTGCTATTCAGCCTGGACTTAGAGCATGTTCCAAGCTGGAGAGATTTAGAGTAGGCTTCAATTTTCTTTCAAGGCTTATCCTATGTGATCTTTTTCATGTTGTTTCACTCATAGAAACCTCATTACTCCTCAATAGACTCACCGGAACAATGGACGATGGTATAGTTGGCCTTACCAACCTCACACTTTTGGAGCTCTACTCCAATCATTTCACAGGTTTCATCCCCCATGAAATTGGTAAACCTTCCTCAAAAAAATAACCAGAGCAAACATATAACCATTGTTGAGATTGTTGATAAGGGAAGCACTGGTTTAGCTAACCTTAATCTCACAGTGCTTTATTCACTCTGGTTTTTTATGATGACAACACATTATTAATAACACATGTTTTGTTATGTGTTACATGTTCTATTGCTTATTGATCGATATCTTATTGAACATGTTTTGTGTTGATTTTAATATGTGAATGCACATTATCTAAGCTTATATATGTTACATCATTTATGGTTCCATTACATATGTTTTTGATGAAAAAAACCACATGGACTTTTATGAACTTATATTGTGTGGCATGACTGCAAGTTTTAAGTCGACTTCATTATGAAATAAGTCGATTAAGACTCGTGACCATGCACAGACTTTCCAAAGCAGTGTTGTGAGTGATTTTACATTGAAAAGTTTTTCAATTTGTGCTGACATGCCTGATAAGGGTTGAAAAACCGTTATTTTCATATGCTATTTTGGACTAAATTACACCCTTTACTGCTTAGAATGAGCTTAGAATCAAGTACAACTCAATAAATGAGTTAGTTGAGAGTCAAAATATGTTTTTAAAGATATTATGCTTGTTTTGCATTGTTTTGCAGCAAATCTGAGGAAAGTGAAGATTGGGGATGAAAATGAAGGTCTTAGACTCAAGGAAAATGAAGAAAATTGAAGAAAAGAAGAGTTTAGGAACCGCCCGGCGGCAGACCCTTGACTCCGGGCGGTCCAACGGGAGGAGAAGACAGCAGCAGAGGACGTCGGGCGGCATACCCCTGACGCCGGGCGGTTTTGTGGCACAAGGGAAATCGCCGGGCAGTGGTTGTCAGATGGGCTTGGGCCTGTTTTCTGTTGCGCTCCTCAGTTATAAATAGCCCTGTTACGATTTCCTATTTATTCTTTTGACAGAAGTGGCGGCCAGACCTACTTTTCACTCTCTGGAGAGGATCTCTTGGATGCTTAGGCTCCTTTTCATCTTATCTAGAGTTTGTTTTCCATATCTTCCATTATTTTCATCTTGGTTCACCATGACAATGGTGAACTAAACCCTTTTGTTGTTGGGGGAACAATGTAATCTTTTGATACTTTCTTTTATTGAAACTCGTGTTTAATTATATGATTTTCATATGCGTTTATTATCAATTGTTGGGTTCTCATCTGTGTTTAAAGCTTCTATTGTTTAACTCATTCGGTAACTGTTATTTGCCTTTATTGATACGGGGACGTACAGTAATGTTATGAACTGGTGAGTAATTCCTTGGTTAAGCAATACCACCTAGGGATAGGGGGGTAGGACGACCAATTGTTTTTGCTTCTGTTTGTAATGCGTTGTTAGTTGCTAGGGGAGGCTAGGGATAGCAAGCCGGTAATTAGTAATAGGCCCTTTTCGCCGAGGGATCGGGTTAAGGGGAGGCCAAGAAAGTTTGCATAACAATTAGATAATAAAGCAATTTAAACAAGAGGAGTAAGTAAGAGAGAGCGGATTAGATGAAATTTTAAACCCCCAACAACTCCATTCATTCATACTCTTTTCTCGTCAATTGAATCACTCATTGCATGTTTATTTTCTGCTCTTGCATCCACGACAATTATTAATTTTTCTTTCACAAGTCTTACAATTTTGACTCACACAAACGATAAGGCCTTTCGAGTCTCATGGGAAGAACGATAATGGGTTATACCATTTATATTACTTGAAACGATATGATACACTTGCCATCCCGTTAACAAGTTTTTGGCGCCGTTGTCGGGGACTCAAGGTTTAACTTATTAAGTAGTGTGAATTGACTGAATTTGACTTGTTTGTAATTATTTGTCAATATTTTTATTTTGTTTTGTTTTATTTTATTTTTCTGTAAAAGCGCTTTTAGGGATATTGTTTCTTGTGTATGCAGGAAGGGATACACACTAGAAGCAGGAAAGATCAACAACCTCTTCTCGAGGGATTACCAGACAGGAGAGGGAGGAAAGTTATACATTTTGCACGTGAAAACTTTCCTTCTCCTGAACCACTTTTGCAATCTTCTGCACAAGGTATAGAGGAGATGGTGGACCAACCTCTTCCAAGACGCACAATGGGGGACTCAACAAACACTGTGAGTCCTTTAAATTTCCACAGCATAGTCATTCCAGCAGACAATGCAACAAATTTGGTGATGAGCCTTGCACTCATCCGGTTAGTCCAGAGCAACCAGTTTCACGGGTTATCAAATGAGAACCCCTACAAGCATTTGACTATCTTTGGTGAAATCTGCAATACAGTTAAGATGGCCGAAGTCTCGGACGAGAGGGTCAGACTTAGCCTATGTCCTTTTTCTTTGGGAGGAAATGCCAAAGATTGGTTGCACTCATTTGCTGAAGGGACGTTCAGAAACTGGGATGCTTTGGCAAGACAGTTTGAAATCTCCATATTCTTTCACCATATTCTTTCCGCAGACCAAGATTCATCAAGGGAAGCTTGAAATCTCTTCTTTCAAGCAAGGAATGGAAGAAACTCTCTGACAGGCTTGGGACAGATTTAAAGGTCTGTTAAGGAAGACCCCCGTCCATGGGTTTGATAAAACTTCTTACTTGCTAGCTTTTCTTAGAGGGCTGAATACCCAGTCTAAAATGAAGTTGGATGCCTCAGCTGGAGGCAGTATAAACAGGAAGACTGAAGACAAAGCCTATGATTTGATCGAGGAGATGGCCCTAAATGAAGTTTCCCAAAGTAAGAGGGGCGCACAGAAAGGAGAACTCTTGCATCTTCCTGCTAATGATGCAATGGCCGCGCAAAATCATCTTCTTAACCAAAAATTGAACAAGCTAACAAAGGTCCTTTCTGAACTTCCAACAGGGTTAAGAAATATTTCTCAGACTCAACAACTTTGCGACTTATGCGGTGGTGACCACATTAATGGTCAATGTGCTTTCACTGAGGAAATGCAGCAGGATGTCAACTACATGGGAGCCCAATTCCAGTACAAACAAGGTAATTTTAACCAAGGCAATTCTAACCAAGGTTGGAAGAACCACCCCAGTATTGGACAGAATCAGAATACTTCTTCTGGGCAAGTAGGAAGCTTCCGACAGCAACAACCTTCACCTTTATGGCAGCAGGTGAGCAACTTGACAGAGACTGTTAGAGAATTAACTGACCGATTTGATAAATTTCTGAAAGTCTACAATTCTCAACAAGCGAGTGACCAAGCTAGTTTTAGAGCACTGGAGACACAAATTGGGCAGCTGTAAAAAAGGGTTGACACCACAGAGAAGAACCAATTTCGGGTTAACACTGAGATTAACCCCAAAGATGAGTGCAAAGTTATGATGACAAGAAGTAAAAGGAAGCCAATAGAAGAAATAATCAAAATTGGGAGCAGTGAAGATGAAGAGGAGGAGATGATTCATAATAATAAATGTAATGAGCAGAAGAATTCTGAAGAGAAAGAAGAGAAAAAAGGAAAGGAAACAAGAGAGTCACCAAAAACCGTTTCGAGAAATCTTTAATCAGGTGACTGTTATTCCTGGAACAATCCCACGAGTTCCTGAGTACGATAAGAGGATCAAGTACGATCTAAAAGAGATAATTGATCTTGATGAAGAAGAGGAAGATCAGGCACAGTTTGTTAAACCAAGGAAGAAAGACCATCCACAAAAATTGAAGGATCTAGGGAATTTGACTCTTCCTTGTGTGATCAATAATGTGGATATAGGGAGAGCCATGATTGATTCAGGATCAAGTGTTAATTTGATGCCCTTCAGTGATTTCAAGAAGATTCGAAGGTTGAAATTAAAACCAGCTCACACTACCCTAACAGTTGCAGATGGATCTATAAAAAAACCTATTGGTATGGTGGAAGACGCAATTGTTCGAATTGAGGAGTTGGAGTTCTTGGTTGATTTCATAGTAGTGGATATGGTAAATGATGGAAGAATTCCATTAATTTTGGGAAGACCATTCATGAGACCTCTCAGATGATGATACGTGTCTATGATGGGAGAATAGTGTTGAGAGATCAAGACCAAGTGTTAGTCTATAGTGGATCTGAAGGAGAGATGAATAGAATAATAAAAAGATACAAATATAAAAGGGCTAGAAGAGAAGCAGGAAAAGAAGAAACTACAACAGGTAATGATCATCTTAATAGTTGTACTATTTTACAGGCACGTGAGGAGGAAAAGATAGATAAAGGAGAGTCACCTCACTCAAAGGACAAGCTATTTCCGCGGGGTGTGGCTGTTAGATACAAAACCAGGAAATGGATTCCCAACAGGAAGCTCAAAGAGGAAGGAATTGTCGAAATTAGAAGGCCATATTCCACTGCCATTCGAAAAGTAGACAGACGAAAGCTGAGACGGTAGGATGATGAAGAATCCAATGTGAAGAAGAAGAGTTGATTGCTGAAAAGCACATTTTGTATTTGAAGACAATTTTTTTTTATTTTATTTTTCTGTTGAACATGTAAATTTTAAAATTCTTGAACAATTTTTGGGTAGCATCTACTGAGGGATGCTAACTTTTGGTATCCACTGAAGGATACTCAGAAGGTACACCTACTGAAGGGTGTTGGAAGGATTGCACTTACTAACAAGTGCTAAACATGTTTGGGTCAGGCTCGTGACGTTAAACAAGCGCTACTAGGAGGCAACCTAGATTCTCTCTCACTTTTGCATTTTTAATTTTTACAATAGGTTGAATTTTATTTCCAGTGTGTATGCTTGGCTGAATACCTTTTTGAAGATGTTTGACTGAATAAATTGCATGATGAGTTTGTTTGATGATGATCTTATGTGAATGATTATTGAGTTGTGTTGCATGTTGATATCCAGTGAAACAGATGTGTGATGAATTATGATTGTGGTCATGATGCTAAGCAAGGTGTATGAATGAATGTGTGTGAGAAAGCATGTTGTGTGAGGTATTGAGCTCCAGACTTATGGTTGTATGTATTGTTCATAGTAAAGCTTGAATGATATTGCCTTAATCTTGATGATTGATTGAATTGCATGTGAATGTCATATGATCAAGGCCATTTTTGAAAACCCTTCTCTAACCAAAATTTTTGCCCAAAATGCTTCAAAGAATATACACTTTTTGAACCTTAGCCTTAAACAGGATGAGAACCTTTGAATTGAAATTCTTACCTTGAGTTGGGTTGAGCATAAGTGTATGCTTTAACATTGTTCAAGTTTGGGGTTGTATTGGGAAAATTGAAAAGAAACTGAAAAGCATTGAGCTCAATTGTTGAAAAAGAAAAGCATGAGAGAAAGAAATGAAAAAAAGCATGAAGATGAGCTGAATGGAAAAGAAAAGGGAAGAAATTGGGAAACAAGTGAGATTGGTTAAGAAAGAGAATTGAACTTGAACCTTGAATGATGAATAAGCTCTCTTGAATCAAAATTTTGTGATCTAGAAAAACCAATTTTTCTTGTTAAGCCCAGCCTCATTACAGGCCTTGGAAAAGTCCTTTTGATAGCATTTGCATGTGAAGATGTTGATTGTTTAAGATGAATGACAATTTTATTTCATGCAACTTGTGAATAATAAAGAGTGGAGTGCTACCCTAAACACTTGAGTGATTGAGTGAAACACTTGCTTGGTGAGAACTTCTAAATTTCATGATTGCATTTTTGCTTAGTGGACTGATCATTCATAATGTGTGACATCTGTCGAGGAAAGTGTGAGCTAAATTAAGTAGAGTACATGCATGCATCTTGATTTGATCTCACTGATGATTTGAAATTGAATAGGTCTCATCATGTACTTTAGGAATGTTGAATCATTGGATGAAAGTGTAGAAAGCCAAGTTTTGTTTTGTTTTGTTTTGCTTGAGGACAAGCAAATTTCTAAGTGTGGGGTTGTGATAACGGTTGAAAAACCGTTATTTTCATATGCTATTTTGGACTAAATTACACCCTTTACTGCTTAGAATGAGCTTAGAATCAAGTAAAACTCAATAAATGAGTTAGTTGAGAGTCAAAAATTGTTTTTAGTGATATTATGCTTATTTTGCAATGTTTTGCAGCAAATCTGAGGAAAGTGAAGATTGGGGATGAAAATGAAGGTCTTAGACTCATGGAAAATGAAGAAAATTGAAGAAAAGAAGAGTCTAGGAACCGTCCAGTGGCAGATGATAACGGTTGAAAAACCGTTATTTTCATATGCTAATTTGGACTAAATTACGCCCTTTATTGCTTAGAATGAGCTTGAAATCAAACAAAACTCAATAAATGAGTCAGTCGAGAGTCAAAAGCTGTTTTTAGCGATTTTATGCTTATTTTGCATTGTTTTGCAGCAAAATTGACAGAAGTGAAGATTGGGAATAAAGATGAAGGTCATAGACTCAAGAAAAGCGAGAAAATCAAAGAAAAGAAGAGTCTAGGCACCGCCCGGCGGTAGACCCCTGGCGCTGGACGGTCAAACGGGAGGAGAAGACACCAGCATTGGGCGCCGGGCGGTTTTGCGGCACGAGGGAAACCGCCGGGCGATGGTGCGATTTAAGATCCACCGCCGGGCGGCAAAGTGTGACGCCGGGCGGTGGTCAGCTGGGCTTATTTTTCTGCTGCGCTTCTCACTTATAAATAGCCCTGTTACGAATTCCAATTCATTCTTTTGACAGAGGAGGGCGGCCAGACCTACTTTGCACTCTTTGGAGAGGATCTCTTGGATGCTTAGACTCCTTTTCATCTTTTCTAGAGTTTTCTTTCCATATCTTCCATTATTTTCATCTTGGTTCACCATGACAATGGTGAACTAAACCCTTTTTGTTGTTAGGGGAACAATGTAATCTTTTGATACTCTCATTTATTGAAACTATTGTTTAAATTATATGTTTTTCAAATGCGTTTATTATCAATTGTTTGAATCTCATATTGTGCTTAATGCCTTTTATCGTTTAACTCATTCGGTAATTGATCTTTGACTTTATTGATACGGGGACGTACAGTAATGGCACAAAATGGTGAGATTTTCCTTGGTTAAGCAATACCACCTAGGGATAGGGGAGTAGGACGACCAATTGTATTTGCTTCTGTTTGTAATGCGTTGCTAGTTGCTAGGGGAGGCTAGGGATTGCAAGCCGGTAATTAGTAATAGGCCCTTTTCGCCGAGGGATCGGGTTAAGGGGAGACCAAGAAAGTTTGCATGCAATTAGATAATAAAGCTATTTAAACAAGAGGAGTAAATAAAAGAGAGAGGATTAGATGAAATTTTAAACCCCCAACAACTTCATTCATCCATTGCCTAAATCTCGTCAATTGAATCACACATTGCATGTTTATTTTCTGTCATTGCATCCACCACAATTATTGAATTTTTCTCCGCAAGTCTTACGATTTTGGTTCACGAGAACGATAAGGCCTTTCGAGTCTCATGGGAAGAATGATAATGGGTTTTACCATTTTTATTACCTGATACGATTTGGTACACTTGCCAATCCGCTAACAGCAGACCCCTGACGCCGGGCGGTCCAACGGGAGGAGAAGACAACAGCAGAGGACGCCGAGCGGCAGACCCTTGACGCCCGGCGGTTTTGCGGCACAAGGGAAATCGCCAAGCGATAGACCCCTAGCGCCGGGCGGTGGCACGATTTAGGGTGAACCGCCGAGCGGCAAAGTTTGACGTCGAGCGGTTGTCAGATGGGCTTGGGCCTGTTTTCTGTTGCACTCCTCAGTTATAAATAGCCCTGTTATGATTTCCTATTCATTCTTTTGACAAAAGAGGCGGTCAGACCTACTTTTCACTCTCTAGAGAGTTTCTCTTGGATGCTTAGGCTCCTTTTCATCTTATCTAGAGTTTGTTTTCCATATCTTCCATTATTTTCATCTTGGTTCACCATGACAATGGTGAACTAAACCCTTTTGTTGTTGGGGGAACAATGTAATCTTTTGATACTCTCTTTTATTGAAACTCGTGTTTAATTATATGATTTTCATATGCGTTTATTATCAATTGTTGGCTTCTGATATGTGTTTAAAGCTTTTATCGTTTAACTCATTAGGTAACTGTTATTTGCCTTTATTGATACGGGGACGTACAGTAATGTCATGAACTGGTGAGTAATTCCTTGCTTAAGCAATACCACCTAGGGATAGGGGGTAGGACGACCAATTGTTTCTGCTTCTGTTTGTAATGTGTTGCTAGTTGTTAGGGGAGGTTAGGGATAGCAAGCCGGTAATTAGTAATAGGCCCTTTTCGCCGAGGGATCGGGTTAAGGGGAGGCCAAGAAAGTTTGCATAACAATTAGATAATAAAGCAATTTAAACAAGAGGAGTAATAAAAGAGAGCGAATTAGATGAAATTGTAAACCCCCAACAACTCCATTCATTCATACTCTTTTCTCGTCAACTGAATCACTCATTGCATGTTTATTTTCTGCTCTTGCATCCACGATAATTATTAATTTTTCTTTCACAAGTCTTACGATTCTGACTCATACGAACGATAAGGCCTTTCGAGTCTCATGGGAAGAACGATAATGGGTTATACCATTTATATTACTTGAAACGATATGGTATACTTTCCATCCCGATAACAATGCCTAAGTCGACTACATGCGCAATGGATCCGACTTAGTTAGTTGTTTTGTTTGAAATTCTATTATGTTGTGAACAGTAACGACTATATTTCAAAAGTTAGTTATTACATTGATGATAATCAACTGTATTAAATGAACATTCAGTTTGTTAGTTGTTGACTGCTACTATTTGACTTAACTGTTATATCTGTCTAAGGACAGTCGACTGTATTAGTTGCTTAGTCGATTACAGGAGCGTTTGATTTATAGAAAACTATAAATAGACGTGTCTCAGTTGATCACGTAGACTTTGGATAATCTAACACTTTCATTTGTGATTTACAGATCGTGATCTTTGAGAATTTGCTCCAAGAACTCATCAAGAAGACCGTGGTGATCTATCTTTGAAGAGGTTCTTTGAAGGAGAAAGATTTTTGTGCTTACTGGCTGATCATACTCTGCACATTGCGGTGCTTGCTTGCTGATCAAGATTTCTCTCAATCTTTGTAAAGATTTTTGTTGTGTACCTATTGTGATTACAGGGGGTTAACTCGTGGAGTCTGGACACTTTGAGGATTGTTCAAAGTGGGTTGAAGATTGCAGAAGAGGGGATATCTTACTGCAGATCTTTGTTGTTTGTGTCATCTTTATTTTGGTTAGAGGGTTAGAGAGGTGTTTTATATTTTGACATGGAGGTCTCTATAAAAGCTTTGTTGTAAAAACCTTGACCATTATAGTGAATTTGCTTCCGAATTTTTGAAGGACACTGGATGTAGGCATTGAGGCCGAACCAGTATAAAGACATGCATTTGAATTTTATATCCCTACTCTTTTACATTCAGCCGACTTTACTATTTGTGTAGTCTACTTAGTATTTTTCGCTGCAACTAAAATTTTCATTCCTTGTGATTTAAGAAACTTTGAAAAGGATAATACTTTGCGAAAAAGATTTTAAAAAGACTCTGATTTTGAAACCTCACCAATTCACCCCCCCCCCTCTTGGTGTTGAAACGAAGTCTACCTGTTTTTCAACAACCATTTTATTAATGATAAAATAGTGCCATCTACTGTTAACACCCACCACAAATAACCAGAGCACACACATAACTATTTTGTACTTCATTAAGTTAACAAAATAGAGTATAACTAGTTCCCAAGTACATACACTTCATAAGTTTCAAAACTCAATCTCAAACTAAAAGCTATTTTACATAACTTATACCATTAAACATCATAGGATTCGAAACAATTATGTTGACACCACATTTTTTTAACTAAACGTGTATAATATGCAAACAATACCCTAATCACGATTCATGTTCACACAATTTCAGAAATAGGTTAACTCCTATCTCCATTCCAGGGAAATAAAAAACTTGGATTTAGAGAGATATTATGAGTGGTTTTTCAAAACCAATCATAATACATTAACAAAATTTGCCACTCTATCTCATGTACTATAACAAGTGTCTAACTAACAGTCATAAAATAGTGTATATCATGATCGATATTTTGAAGACCTATCATAATACATTTTAAACTTATTTACAAGTTTATCATCGTGTTGTATATTATGACTGGTATCCATAACTTTGTCATAATAGGTCTTATGTTTATTATGAAAATACCATTGATCAACCTATTATGACTAGTAGTTTTCACCAGTCATAATAGGTCGTCATAAAAAACATATTTTTCCACTAGGGAGTAGATAATAAATTGATTAGTATGTTGGTTTTGGCTTAAAGTGATTTTTAGAAGATGAAAATCTGAAGTGATTGGTCAATTTGGAAAACTGAAATTCTTGAACCTGTTTTAGTGTCACTTAAAACTTAGTTAGGGCCTTAATGGACTAAAAGTATGAAGTTGATTCAGACAGATAGCAATTAGGTAGTACGGTAGGCTGTTTTGTGTTAATAAGGGGTTATGTGACAAGTGAAATTTTGAGATAGTGTCTGGATGGGAAAACCTATAATTCAATATCAGTTTTTAGGCCATTTATTATTTGTGTAGAGGTTAAACTGACCAAATTTTGAAGGGGAATGTGTATAATTGAATCATGAATCATAGAAGGGTGTTTTAGTTTAAAGGGAGTATAAATTCTTTTAAACATTATCCTAATAAGATTTAACAAGAGTCATAGACACTTGTTGAGTTTAATTTCAGGTCTGCAATTGGTAAATGAAAGTTGTAGATACATAAAAAAAGCTTAGGAGTTAGAACATTGGAAGTAGAGAGGGACTTTTTCTGCAAAAATGTTGTGTTGCAGAATTCTGTAGGTTGGATGGGTGAGCAAATAGCTCGCTGGACGAGTAATGGGTGTTCTTAACAGTGTGTTTCAGAAGCTAGGGAAGTTAGCTCGCTTAACTAGAGAAACTTTCTGTTTGAGCCCTCGTTAGATAACGAGAGTTGCTAGTTGGGCAAACAAGTCAATGTTGGGCAGAAGGATTCACTCGGTGAGCGCCCTGTTCATTTATAAGCGGTGTTCTTTGCTCTTCTTTCTCATCAATAACAATTACTATGATACTTTAAAGAATGTTTGGTCAATAGTATGAAAGGTACTTTGTTTTTATATTTATTCATAAAATCAAAGGTACATGAGCATGAAGGTAACTTTTTTCTTTACAAGTATTTTGTGTCAATTTGCTTTATTTTATAAGTTTAAATTGTCATTTTACTGAAATTGAAACTTTATTTAGGCGGAGTTTAAATAAAAATAATTCACAATAAGCTCAAATTATCATTGAACAAAATATGGAATTTCAATGGATGAAATTGAAATTAAATTTTCTATACACATCTCCATTAAGAAAAATTTAATATACAAATCCGTTCCAGTCTCGAAAGCTGTAGCTGAAACAGATTTTTTATGTTCCTTATCGGCTCTGCATGTTCTACCACTTTCTATGAAACTCTCTCCATTCCCTTTCTTTGGAAAAACTCTCTTTTAATGGAACCTTTTCATTATACATTGTCACTTCGTAAATGGTAACATATTTTCAATATTAATTAAGGAAAAGGCAATGGACACTTCGTAAATGGTAACATATTTACGTTTCCAATATAAATACTTAAAATTCCTAAAAAGCCTCTCGTGTGAAAACAAAAGAGAGATACTCAAGCATTTTACAACAAAATTTTAGATACTTATCTTTTTTTTTTTTCCGGTACCATGGCTGGTGTTGGAACTGAGGAATGTATTACCTTGAAGCTTATTGTACTCAAAGAAGAAAGCAAAGTTATCTTTGCCGAGGCAGGGAAGGACTTTGTGGATGTTCTTTTTAGTTTCTTAACATTGCCATTAGGAACCATTGCAAGACTTGTGCGCAAGGAATCTAAGTTGCAGCCATCTGAAGTTGCATCTTTCAGCTCGCTCTATCAAAGTGTAGAGAATCTTGACAAAGAGTGTTTTTCCACAGATACGTGTAAAGAAATGCTACTGTGTCCCAGAAACTCAATGGAAGCTTATTGTAGGAGTTTGAAGATAAACATTGACGACACAGAGCCCACGGTGGATTTAGTATGTAACAACTTGGTCAGTTGTAGAAACCAACCCGTAAGCACCTTCAGAAATAAAAGATGCATATGTGGAAGTATGCTAGCAGAACCTCTTTCTACTGAAGGATCTGAATTTTTTGATGGTTTTGTTAAGAGTAATTCTCTGATTGGGATAAAATTGTTAATACGGTAAAGGATGGTGGAATAAAAAACATGTCTTCAATAAGCGAAATGACGGTGAATATGACTAAGAATCAGGTTTGCTGCATTAGCATTTCATATTAGTTTGTTATGTAATGTAACGATGGTAAAGCATATGTTAAAAGGACCGACAACTTATATGGTAACGGATGATTTGGTCGTGACTCGGTCATCCTCCCTTTCTGTTATGTCTTTGCTAAGCACTATGAACATTCCCAATCATGACTTACAAGACAAAGTAGTTAGCATTGGCACAGAGGAGGTAAGTTTTGTAAAATAAAAGATTTACGCTTTGGAATGTTTTAATTTTATGGTTAAAAAACATTTTTCTTTTATAAAGTCTGGTATAATCAATTCTTAACTTAGTTTCTACCTAAAATGATTTTCATCTGGTACTTGAAATGTTAGTGTCATATCTCTGAATGTAGTTCTCACTTTTATTTTTTATTTTTATTTTATTTTTACATATAATATATCTTAGTTTAACATATCTTTTTTAAATTGATCTACCTTATATGTTTATTATCTGGTGCATGAAGTGTTACTGTCATATCTTTTCACTTGTTTTAATTTTATTTTTTATATATTTGTTTTATATATCTATATAAAGATAAATTAAAAATACTCAAGTTTGTAATCAAATAATTTCAATGTTGATGTGTGTGCATACTACAGGCGTCATTGAGCTCTCGATCAACCCTAACATTAGGACTCAGCCACTCAGCCACTTAACCAAAGTGAAGGAGGACAACTGACTTATCAACACTATTATCCAGAGAATTAGCTTTATCTGGAAATGAGTTATATTTAATAGTAGTCCTTCTATTTCATGTTTTTATTTTATTTTCTGCAACTCTATTTCTGCATTTAAAAATGTATTGTTGTCCTACTATTTGTTTTGAAGTTTGGCAGTAATTTCGGTGCTTTAAAATTTGATATTTCTATTTTAGTTGGATGATCTTGATCATGTAGCTGAGGATGTCGAAAATAGTTCATTTAGTTAGAATATTGTCGAAGATTTTTTGTATGTATTTAATATTTGGAAAATTAACTATTTTTTGTAAATATTTAAGAATCTATTTAGTGATCTAAAAGACAAATTTCATCAATTTGTAATTTTGATTTAGTAATTTTGAATTTGTGAACATTTGAATCTGACATGCTAAAATCCTTCTTTTCATCAATTTGTAAAGTATTGTTTGTCGACAGTTCAAATTGAGTCTTTGGAGCGTATTATTATAGTTTGAGCTCATTGGGATTTGTAGGACTTGGGAGGTTTTTAGAATGATTGTAACATCTTCACATTCAAATGATTAATAAAAAAATACAAAATCCTTATAAAAATAATCAATTTTATTTCAAATATCTTAAATTGCTATATTTTAAAATTTTTATTTTTATTTTGCTAATCAATAAAATTTTTCAAATAAATTTCCATGCATTTTCTATTTTCAAAACTTTATGAATTAAAATTAAAAATTCTCTATTTTGCTATATATTTAAATTTCTTCTTTTATATTTTTATAAATATTTTAATAATTTTAATAATTTTTCTATTGTAAAAATTTTATAAATTTCAGTTAAAAATTTTGATATTTTGTTGTATTTTTATATTTTTTTAATAAATATTTTTTTAAAAAATAATAAAATTTCTATTTAGAATATTATATTTATAATTTTTATAAATAGATAATAAGACTTTTAAACAAAAAATTATTAAAATGATTTATAGTAAAAGAGTCTAAGAAAATAGAATGCATGTGAATATAATTGTAGTAATAAAAAATTAGGAAAAAACTGTCAGCATTGCACAACTTTTTTATATCACAGCAGTTTCTTTTATTTAGTTTTTAATTTTCTTCTCATAAAAATGAAAACCACCTGCGCATGCTGCTTTATCGTTATTTTTGTGCAAATTCTCTCTCTACTTTGTTCTTTTCTGGTAACAAATAGATTTCTTTTATTAAATAAATCATGATAAATAAAATATTTATTTGTTTTTATAATTTTAACAAATAAAATATTTTAAATCATATTTAAAATTTGATTTATCAATTTTTAATTAAGTCTTAATTAATTTTAAATTTAAACTTTTATTAATTGTATTTTTGTTTTCTTTTATTTTGGTTTTAATTTTTTTCTCATAAAACTGAAAACACCCGTGTGCTGCTTTATTATCATCTTTGTGCAAATTCTGTAATATCTCATTGTTTTTTATAATAAAATACTACTAAAATGAAATACACGATCTACACATATATGATAGTGGAATCATTATAAGAAAACAAACCTACGAAAGACAATCTATACATGTAAAATCATTTGCCTTAAGTCATTAAAGTCATCATTAAAAGAGAAAAATCATTTGTCTTAAGTCATTAAAGTCATCATCAAAAAGAGAAAATCATCGCAAAAGAGAAAACATATATAGAGAGATAACACAAAAGTAAGGATAAACCAAAGTACCAAAAGAACATACATACATAACAATAATAATACACATCCATATTATAAATCAAACAACGCATAACATAATTCCCACAAAAATTCCCACAAAAATAAAATCTTTTCAAAATCTTTTTCAAAAAAGGTAATGCCATTAAAATTTCTTGGAACATAAGGAAAAAGATTCTCTAATGCAAAGGAAATAAAGTCGATTAAGTACAGAATAAAGTCGACTGAAAGTAAAAGTGTAAGGATCAAAGAATTCAAACACTGATTTTTATACTCGTTCAGTCAACCTGTCTACATCCAGTGTCCTTCTACTCACACAGGAAGCAAATTGCATGATAGTAATCACGTCAAAAATATAAAACACCTCTCTAACCCTCTAATCAAAATATAGCAATATACAATAACAAGACCAATAACAAGAATCTCCTCTTCTGCTATCTAAAACCCTTTGAGAAACCCCTCAAAGTTAGGAACGCAACACACTCTTCTTCCTGTAGTCACAACAGGGAACACAACCCAATCTTCAACAAATTGTTGAACCTGATCTTGCAAAAGACACCTCAATGTGTAGATAGATCAGACTTCTAATGCACAACAACCTTGCATTTCAAGAAATCTCAAGTAGATGATCACCACAGTCTCTTCTTGATTCTTGGAGCATTTTCCTCTTTCTGTAACACAACACTAATCTGAAAGATATCACAAACAATGTTAGATTCACCAAAGTTGTTACAGAAATCAATTTCGCGTCAATTTATAGATTTTCACAATTCTGACGCATTTTAGTCAACTTAGCTACTAATGAAGTTGAATATAACAAATTAGTTATAACATTTAGTAGCAGTCAAAGCTCTTAATTGAATTCGCAATTAATACAGTCGACTAACATTTCATGCTTGGTCAACATA
This sequence comes from Vigna mungo, assembly GCA_036885675.1. NCBI lineage: Eukaryota > Viridiplantae > Streptophyta > Magnoliopsida > Fabales > Fabaceae > Vigna > Vigna mungo. Next base: position 33,130,496 of record CP144697.1, on the reverse strand, counting down.
TTTAAAAATTTGATTGTTAAACGGTTATAACAAGCATTAACTGATTTTCAAAACAACAACAAATATAGTTGAATGCAATGCGCTTGTAGTCGACTATGTAACATTATAGATCGTAGTTTTGAAAAACTTTTTCTCTGAAAAATCTCACAGCACACTTTGAAAAAGACTTGTGCAAAGACACGAGTGTTAATCGACTGAGCTCATAATGAAGTCGACTTAAAACTGCTGTTTTGCCACACAATTAAAATTCATCATTAGTGCATGTGGTTTTTCATTTTCCAAAACATGTATCATGCATTCATGAATAAAATCTCATATATAGCACAATGAAATGCAATGAACAACACATAAGTAACACAATCATGTTGTGTAATCATATAACATTTAAGCAAAGAACATGTAACACAAAATTTACATGTGTTATTAATTATGCCTTGTCATCATCAAAAACTCAGATATTACTGAGATTGTGTGGGTTCAGCTAAATCAGTGCTCCCCCTATCAACAATCTCAACAATCTCTCCCTTTTTTGAAGATGCACAACCATGATTAATAATCAACGGTGTTGTACAATCTCAAACAAATTGATGGAAAATCCCTTAGCCATGGTCAAACACTTTTAAGAGAGAGAAAGTCATTCTTGAAGATGGTGTCAACTCTACCTTGTGGACCACCATTGGAGCCATCATGAAGCATGAATTGAAGAGTAGTGTAGGAATTTAGACCATTGTATTAGGATATGTAGTGTAGGTTTGTTTAAGGCTTGTATTAAGGCCTAAGTAGCATATGATTTTCCTTAAAGTTAGACATCCAAATCAAGTGGAAAGTGTGTGTTATGTGTCATGCTTCCATTGAAGAGGATTTACTTTTTAAAAGGTAGCCACATGGCACCCTAGGAGTGGAGAGGATTTACTTTTAGTAGTGGCCACATGGCACTCTAGGAATTGAGAAGATTGTATTTTGGGAGTGGCCACATGTCCTCTCATCATTGGAGAGGTTAGAAGGCATCATTTTTGGCCAAAGAGAGCAAAGGTGGGAGATCATGCCTTTAGGGTTAGAAGGAGACACCCTAATGAGTCGATATTTTCTTGACTGTATTTGGTTTATTGCACTTAAATAAATTTGGGAATTGTGCTTAATTGTCCGGTATTTTCCCGTTTTTCCTAATTAGGCTTAATTTGATCGGAAATTCTTATTTTAGTTAATTTGAATTTTCTGAGCTTATTAATTGCATTTTTAGTTGCAGGGAAATATTGGAGATATCTTTTGGAGCATTAGGATGGAGGCATGGTCATTAAAGACTCAATAATTAAGCATTTCATTTTTAATTAAATTGTAACTTAGTTGATTAGAAACTTTAACTAAGCTTTTGTGCATTGGGCCAATGTTGGCAATTTTTATGATGGGCCGAAAGTTGTAAGACACTTGGCACCACCCTAGGGTTTCTTTTCGAAGGTGGACCCCACCATTTTAGGGTGATGGATGACATTTTGGAGGTAGAGCCCGAGACACACATTGGGCTCTCCACTTTTCATTTTGCTTTGCATGTATGAACTCTCTCTTGGGAGCTTTGGTGTGCCCTTTCATTTTTGGAGCTTGAATGAACCAAGATCACATTTTTCTTCTTCTCTTGCTTGCAACTTTACTTATTATTGCTTAATGGAAGGGAGATCTATCACTCCTCTTCTTGCATTTTCCATTTGAATGTTGAAAGCTTGAGCTTGAAGGTAGTTCTTTGCATTTTCATGGTGGTTCCTTGGTTTGAATGAAGGCTCATTTTTGTTTTGCTTCTTCCTTTGATGTAGTATTTTTGGTTTCCTTTTAGTTTCCTTGGTTGGATGATGAAAATGAAGTTCTTGTTGAGTTTTGTAGTGAAGAAAGCTTGAGTTGGTGTATAGGTGTTTGAGGTTTGAACCATTTTCTTCTTGTGTTTTTGCTTTGATGAATGGTAGTAATGTATGAAATGGAACATTGCATTTTGTTTGGAGGGCTGGACGGTGCTTAAAGGAGAGTTAAGAATTCCATTTTGATTTTCTCAAAAGTTTGAAGAAAAGTGAGTGTTGGGTTAGTTTGTAGAAGTTGAACTTTGGGTTTGTTGCTCTTGAATCTTTTGCAATTGGAACTTTGGGGTTTTTTGGGTGTGTTCTCTGTAATGAGAGGTAGAGAAAAGCATTTGAATGTTTGTGTTGGTGGAGAAATACCGTTTGGAGTGTAGAAAGGAGAGAGAAGTGGCACATTTAATTTTTACCTTTTCTAGACAAGCACAATATGAAGCACATTTTCATAGAAGGAATATTTCCAATTTTGGTGGTCATCTTTGCTAGCATTTGCAATTGCCGAGAATTGTATGAAGGATAGAATGTATTCTGATTGTTTTTGTTCCCTTTGACTTTGCACATGTGGCACCTTGGGAGAAGCATTCGAAGCATCTTCATTTGGCATCTTGGTTTTGGAATCACGTTTTCTACATGGTGAGGAGTGTGGGTTCGGCAATTTGCATTGATGGAGAGAGAGAAGCACGTTTTTGTATGGTAGAAAGGTAGAAGGAAGCATTTTCTTGGAGAATGAAGCACATGGGACAAAAGGATGCAACATATTAAATTGTTTATTGAAGGAAGAAGTCGAATTAGAATTTGGTGGAGTGAGCTCACGGCCCAAGGGGCTTTCTTAAGCCATTTGCACTTTTAATTTCATTTGGTCGATGCACTTGGTCACATAAATTGCTAGTAGGAAATTGTGTTTGTTTATTTCTTTTGTTTTAAATTAGTTATAGTAGGTTGAGTTGTTTATCATTACGCTAATTTAGTTTTGCATTTAATTTAATTTAACTTTGTTGCATAATTGTTTATTACAGTGTTGGGGTCTAGTATTTCATTTTGTTTTAATGTTGTCTAATATGTTTGGTGGTGTCACTTTAATTGTCATGATAGCTTAAATTAGTTTGGTTGGTCGTTAGTGATATTACTTTGCTTCCTTGAGATTTATCGGACTGTCTTTATGTTTATTCTGCTCTGCCTGACACTCTATGAAATCTGACTGTGTTCTTGCAACGGGTATACGCTTAGTTGCCTAGTTGGTGATTGCATCTTCGCTTAGTTGATCAATCTGTATAGAAGACAGTGGATGGAATAGGTGTATTGCGTTCGCTTAGTTTGTGATTATGATAACATGGTTAGCCTTCGCTTAGTCAGTTAGCTGTGATGGATTAGAGGTTAGAGTAGTTTATTCATGAGACTCTTGCACTTTAATTGCCATACTGCTGCTTTGATTCTGCTCAATATTCAATTTGTTGTCTGCCTGCGATTAGGTGTATGCTTAGTTGCCTAATCGGTGTCAATTCTTCGCTTAGTTTATTAGACTGTATTGTGGATGACTGATTGAATTTGTGCATTGTATTCGCTTAGTCTGTAATTTTGAAGACCGAATTAGCCTTCACTTAGTTGGGTGATTCGTGTCGGATTTTGATTAGAGTAGTGTGTACTTGTCGTTGATCTGGGGTAGGAAGCATAGTAATTGAGTTAATGACCAACCATTTTCAGTCTGTCTTGGAAACCGTTTTTAGATCTGTGTTTGCATTTGTGTTTGCATCTGTGATTTTGTTTATCCGCATTCACCACAACATTTTCACAAACCCCCCCCCCCCCACCCCACTTCGTGTCTGACTTAATATCTGAACCGTAGTTGGTCCTTGAGAGACGACCTAAGAGTCACTTCCTAGTTATACTGCATTCTTTTATGCACATTAAATTTTGCATGGGCTACGACACCCATCAAAATTTTACCACACCCTTGGCCTATAAATAGAGGTGTCTCCACCCTTATATTTCACCTTTGATTTAGAGTAAATTTATGCTGCCATTTTCGTGTCATACTACTCTTTTAAGGTCACCCTAAGCTAGAGCAACCCAAGTGGCCTTCTTTAGCCACCTTCCTCCAAGAGTTGGCCCAACCTCTCTTAGAGAACCACCAAACACACCTTTCATCACCATTCAAACACCCAAAACCGTGACAACCTCCACCTTATACCACAACAATTCCGCATTCCATCTAAAGCCTTAAGCATCTTGTTCTTGTTGGCTTGGTTGCTTCTAGATTTGGCTTGTCCTAGCTAGAGCATTTGCCATCATTTGGTATCAGAGCCTTGGTTCTTGAAAGAGCTAAGTTTCTTGGTTTTGATCCTTTGTTATTTCCTTGTTGTTTAATGCTTTCCTTACTTGTCTTGTTTTATTTTTTCCATTTATCATTTTTTTTGGCAGTAAACTGGGACGATTTTGAAACTTAAACTGCATCTACCCTAGTTGTCCAAAAAATACTTAAAAAAACTCAAATGAAAGCTATTTGAGTTTTCAAACAAAAGAAAATCAATTCATTTAGACTTCTGTAGACGAGTTATGAAAGAAAAATTTGTCATGGGCTGCACAAGTCCCTTGAGAAAGAACGATATTTATCAATTGCTACACTGAGACTGATGCACTTGTCATTGGTTTTGCAGCCAACAACCACATGTTTGAGAAGATTGCCTATGCCACTATATCGAAGGAAGCTTGATAGATTTTGGAAAAATTCCTCCTATTTGTTGATAAAGTAAAGAAGACAAGGCCTCAATCACTAAGGAGTGATTTTGAAACTTTGAAGATGAAGGAATCTAAATCAATTTCGGATTGTAACACGAGAGTAAAGGCAATTGATAATTAATTGAATAAATATAGAGATAAAATAAAATATGTTCTTGTGATAGAGAATATCCTTCATTCCTTAACTCCAAAGTTTTATTATGTAGCATGTATGGTTAAATAGTCAAAAGATCTTAACACCATGAGTTTTTAAGAATTTGAAGTTTTTCTACAAGCTCATGAATAAAGACTAAAAAGGAGACAAGAAAAGTCATTTGAGCAAGCTCTCAGATGAAATCTATCTTCACTCCTTTTAATTTGATACAATCATGTCTAGGAAAGAGTGTGATCTTTTCTGAATTTGAATCCTCAAGAGGCACCATAACAATAAATCAGAGAAGAATGCAGAATAAGACAAAGATGAGGACGCTACAATCTATCATATTGATAAGTCAAGTGAAGATTCGCCACAAAAATGTTAATCTTTAATAAAAGTTAAAGTTTTAATCCAAGAACCAAGAAAACTCTATCAAAAATGCAAATTCATATATTATGACTCAAAAGTGTCTACATATGTATTTGGTGCCATTATATATAGGTATAAATGTTTAAGGTACCTAAGAAACCCTTAAAGAAAGCCCAAAACACATCGGCTCCAAAAAGAACTTGAAAAATAAAAAATAGAAACAAATTGTTTGCAATTAAAATGAAATTACAATTTATTGAATATCCTAAATTATTCTTCAATTGTGCTTACGATCTTCATATTCTTTAAATTCCTTTCTTCATTGAACATTATAAGACTCAAGGAGACATGTTTTGATTTTTGACCTTGTCATAGATTCTTTGAATTGCAAATGTTCTTCTTCAAGTTCTTCTCATATATGTTTCAGGAGATAGTGCTCTATCATACACTAGTGCAAAATCAGCGTATAACGTCATGCATTTAACGTCTAACCATTGAATAACCAACGTTAAAAATGACCGGTAGCATTTTTGTAAAAAAATGCAATTATTAAATGTCGTTTAGAATTGTAAGTCGATGTAAAAGGAAATAAAACATCGAATGCCCCAACGTTTGACGTCAAAAGGTTAGTGAGTTCAATAAAAATTTCAGCGGGAGATTGAAAATTCATTCACTTTATCTTAGTGCGCGAGGCCCTATTCTCTTCTCAAACTTTTCTCGAACAAAGTTTGATGACCATCACATGTAATCTTTCTTTCATTTGATACAAATGCATGTTAATTAACTACTTTATGTATGATTTTTGTTTGTTGTGACCGATTATTTTCGTGTTCTTGTTCTTCATAGGCGCATTCTGCTTTCTCTCTGACTGGTGACGACACTTTATTTTGATGAACCCACCTTTTGAAGGTTAGTTTTCGTTTTCGTTTTGAAGAACTTAATTGTTGAACTTGTTTGTTGTGTTTTTTTTTATTGAAGTGATTTATTACTGTTGTTTGGTTGAACTTGTTTGTTGTTGTTGTTGTTGTTGTTTGATAGGACTTGTTTGTTTTTGGTTATTGTTGTTTGTTGTTGATACTACACGTTCATAGTTCATGCTTTCTAAAATACCAAAAACTGAAATTTGTTGTTTTTCTGCTTTTTAGGCCTCGTAGAATTGTAAAAAAGGATCACAATTAATTAAAAAAATTGATTAACATTGAATATTGAAAAATTTCGACGTTAATTTAACGTCTATAATTGACAAAATTCGACGTCCAGTTAACGTCTCCTGATATGACGTCGGCCTCAAACTCGATGTGAAAGGCCCAAAATATTCGGCATTGTGTGCTGTTTTTGTACTTGTGATACCCTCCTTCTTAAAAAGGATTTGTCAAATTCGTACCACTTGAAGATTTTTTATCATTCTCCCTTGTTTAGATAGAATTTGACCTGAATTGTAGAAGATCTTACGCACAAACAAAAACATAAATCAAAGACACAAATATAGAATAATCCAAAATAAAAATCTACTAAAATGAGATTTGGATCCTTGAAGAGGTCAATCTGTTATCATCAAAGATTTGGAGGTTTGCCTCCAGGTTCAAATACTCACCTACAAATACCATTAAACAATTTTAAATTAAAGATGCAATGCTCAAAGAAGATCAAAAGAATATTTCCCGAGTAAACAATCAAACTGTAAGTATGGTTTTGATTATCCTTAAGTTGCTTAAAGATTATCAAACTAACTAACTCATGTGCATATATTTCTAAGCTTGTTTCCATACTAAAAGAATGACTTTAATTATCCAAATGAATTGACAAAAAGGCTAACAGATTATCAAACACAAGTTCTTTCAGTTTTGAGCTTGTGTCTTCCTTTTCTATCATCCTATCTTCCTTCCCCTGTTGATGCCATGGTTCCTTGATAAAAAAATATTCCTTAGGCAACAAAACAAAAAGAGGCCAGTTAGTATTTTCTTTTAATGACAAATCATGATGCTCTCTTATTTTTCTCTCTTTTTCTTCTTTCTCTTCTTTCTCTTCTCCCTCTTTCTTTTCTTTCTTTTCTTTCTCATCTCTTTATCTATTTTCTTTCTCCTTTCTTGCTCTCTTTTCTTTTTCTTCTTTTTCTCTATTTTATTTCTCCTCTCTTGCTTTATTTTGTTTCTCTTCTTTTTCTATCTTTTTTCTTTCTTCACACTCTTTATTTTCTTTCTCTTCTTTTACTCTCTTTTCTCTTTCTTCACACCCTTTCTTTTCTTTTTCTCTCTTTTCTCTTTCTTCACACTCTTGCTTTTCTTTTTCTCTCTTTTCTCTTTCTTCACACTCTTTCTTTTCTTTCTCTTCTTTTTCTCTCTCTTCTCTTTCTTCACACTCACTTTTTTCTTTCTTTTCTTTTTCTTTGTTTTCTCTTTCTTCCATTTCTATAAGTGATTTTTCTCTTCTGCTCTTTTAAGCTTTCGTTCTTGTCTTCTTTTCAATGCATCTAATTTTTGCAAAGTTCTTTCTTCTTCCTCTTTGAAATATAAAATTTAGTTCTTCAGGTCCTCATTAGTACTCATTGGACTTCCATTCCAATTAGGACACTGATGAGTTTAATGCCCATAGCCTTCACATTTGGAATATCTTATAGCACTTGATTTAACCCTTGGAAAAACATTTTTGTCATGCTTGTGCTTCCTTTTAATACTAAAAATTTCACCATTCAAATTTATAATTATAGAATTTTACTAGAGTGGATTATGGGGAAGTTTTTGCTTTTGTAGCTAGGGTTGAGACAATCAGGTTGGTGGTATCTCTGGCTACTAAGTTTCACTGGTCATTACATCAATTAGATGCGAAGTCTACTTTCCTAAATGGAAAACTTGAGAAGGAGGTATATGTTGTACAACCATAAGGGTTTGAGGTTAAAGGGCAGCAAGGCAAGGTGTATAGGCTGAGGAAGGCTCTCTATGGGCTTAAATAGGCTGCATGAGCTTGGAACTAGAGGATTGATGGGTTCATGAACAATATTGGGTTTGATAAGTGTGTTTCAGAACACAGGTTATATGTGCAGTGCTGCCAACACAATGGCAGACCAGAAAAGCTAATTGTATGCCTGTATGTTGATGACCTATTAGTTACTGGGAGTTGTGAGGAACTAATTTCATATTTCAAGTCTCAAATGCTGAGGGAATTTGAAATGAGTAACTTGGGAAGACTCAACCATTTTCTTGGGATTGAGTTCACTGAGACTAGGTGCGGAATTATGATTCATCGGTTGTTGAAAGGATTTTTGTCGCCTAAAATCTCAACAAACCTAAATTCCCCACTAATGTAATATAGGGGTAACCTAGGGTCTAATCCAAGACTTCGTTCTTGTTAGGTTTAGAAATTGTAGAATTAAAACCTATTTTATTTATTAAAACTAAAACTAGGTGGGGAAAATAAAAAAATGAAATCTATAGAAAGAAACTAAATGCAAATGCATGATTAAATGATGTATGAATAAAGGAAAATACTACCTACTATTATGAATCAGATGCAATGAAGAAAGAGTACCTAAACTATTCTGTAAAAAAAAAAAATATATATATATATATATATATATATATATATATATATCCTAATGAAGAAACTGAGACATGCAAATGATCCTAATTCCACTAATGAAAAGCTATAATGCAAAGCTTAAAAAGATAAATCTCAAATGGGAAACAACAATATTGAAAAAGATAGAAACCGAAACAGATTTGAAACTTGAAAGAAACCAAAATTGAATCATGAAAATGAATGAAATGCATGAAACTTATAATCAATGTAAAATACCTATATACATGTTCTAGAAAATAAAAGCTCTATGTTCTGAATCTGGAACTCCATATAACAAAACAAATTTAAAGGAAACAAGGAATATCAACACCTAAGATCTACTCAACAATGATACAAAGAATAACAAGATCAATACGAGAAAGTAAGAGAATCAAACAATAACAGTGCTGGAAAAGTAAATTCAAGTGCAAGAAGTGTAAATTGAATTGGAAAGTGCAATCAAAGAAATGTAGACTAGAACAGAAACATAAACTTTGTATTGAAATCTGAAATCAAGAATACATTATACCAGAGTTTCTCAGATATCCACTGCCTATCACCCAATGGAAAGCTCCGAGAACCCAATGTAGCAAAGAGTGTGTCACGAAAGCAATAAAATCTAAAACTAACCCAAAATCACTATTATAAAAATTCACCAACCAAAACCCCAATTTAGATCGAAAACCAACCCAACAACACTTCCTTTTTACTACTTTCAACTCCATAACAAATTTATACTCCATAAAACTCCAAAACATTAGCATCACATGTTCAAGCATGCATCATTTCACAGCATACACCACAATATTCACCCATAGATAAACATTCACTCATCAAGATACAACCTTCATACAAATTGTAACAGATTTAACTAAGTATACATCTCACACTTTGTAAAAAATGATTACGTACTTCTTAATATGAAATTAAATCAAATATTATCTTCTCTTACCTGTTACAAGACCAAACAACCCTAAAAAACTCGAAACAGCTCCCACAAATCAAAGGACACTAACAATGCCTACACATAACGAAATGATGATCAGGGTATGTCTTTAAGACCATTGATCGACAAGGAACTAGATAACGAGATTAAGTGAAACATGGGAGGAATCCTCTATGCATGTGTCTTAAACTAAAACTAAAGAAATTGAGTAGAAATTGACTTACTTTATAGAAAAGACTGGTCGATAGAGAATGGAGAACTCACTGCCGTGATCTCCTAGGCACCTCCTGATCGTCAAAACGATGTCTCAAAAGCTAAGAATCTTAAAGAGAAGGGAGACAAAACTCTGGGAATGAGTTTTAGAGAGATTACGAGTGTTCTAGATAATGAGACGTGTTTATGAATTCAACTTATATTATTGAATTATTTTAACATTAAAATACTCAGTTTCATTATTTTAAAACACCTTCAATTCTAATACTTCATTTTCTAGGTTCTTACATAATGGAAAATTTTATGAAGTACTATAGTTATTGGACTACTATGTGTGATTCATGGTAAGGTTCATTGGCAACTAATAGTTATCATTCCAAGACAATGCATAGTTGTATGATTTTGTTCCCTACATAAGAAGATGAAACCTGATTTGAAATCCATGTTATGAACGTAAGTATTACTTTTTCTTCATATCATCTACTAAGTTGTATTAATACTAATGTATGTTTCCAATATTTCCAATTTAATTATTGTTGTAGGTAAACATAAAGCACAACAAATTTTAGTATTATATTCAAAGGTTGGAACTAATTCATCTTAAAGTTATTAATTCCCGCATGTCAATTTATGATTTTAATATGTGATTATTTTCGTTGTCATAGTGTAACAAGCACAAAGATTAACTGAAATGTGGCTATTACGTCATGTCTTGGACAAAAAACATCATTCCAGCTCCAACTAGAAATGATTGAACAGAGAAAACAATATATATATATATATATATATATACCCCTTTCACATATTAGAAATCGTATCAAACTTTAAACATTAATATTCATACATAATGAAGTTGTGCTATGTTTATAGCGGTTCAAGAATCCATCATAGATGATGATGCTATGAAGAAAATAAGGCAGGAATCTACTACATATATACTCAAATGATAGAATTAGGACCCACAATAGCATTAGGACTTTGATTTAAAATTGTCTACGATAAGATTTTGATTGTGAAAATTTTAATTTTGTCTTAATAGTTTCAGTTTTGATAACTTTAGTGTTAATACTTATATTTTGTGTTAATAACTTTAGTTTCGATATATAATCTATGCTAGTAAATTCTTTTACTTATGTTGAAATATTTTTTGTTTTTCAGGTTTTGATAAACTATAAATATAAACAAAACATAAAAAAAGGTAGCATTTGGCGTATATTAGTCAATAACAAACGTCAAATATTGTCTAATTTTAATTTGAAATTATACCAAACGTCCATCATTAAGGGATGTTGAACGCTCACATTACCAATGTTCTTGAATGTTTGTTTTCAACTCTAATATCAATTTGACATCTTCTAGTAGGACGTCACAAATTCCTCTACTGCCAAAAGTCAAAAGTAACATGTGAAAAAAAAAGCTATTATAGTAATGAATATATCATTTAAGAAGGGAAATCAAAATTACAATATATATCAATGGAAGTCTTGTTGGTTTATAAAGTGCCAATAAAAGAAAAATCAGCACAAAAGAATTATAAAGTGATATCAATTCCAGGTAATAGAATTATGGACGAGAAAAAGTTTATTTAAGGGAGCAAAAGCATAACTGGACAAATAGAACAAGAGGGTTTAAATGATAGAGCTCAAGACAGAAATCTTAATAGCCCTTGTGAAGGAAGTCCCATATGTATATATTTTGCTATATATGTATATGTGATTTTCGCATTGTATACTGTTAGACCTAAATTTCCATTTATAATACATTACTTTTCAGGAGATTAATGAGTTTTGAGGGGAAAAAATATTGAAGTTTCATGAGTGAAAAAGAGAACAACTAGATCTTTTTCGGTTTCCCATGATTCGTCTGAAAATCTAGAAAAGGTAATGTGAGAGAAGATAAATAAAATTTGTATCTATACGTTTAGTAAGTGTGTTTGAAACTATGATATTGTAAAAACCCTTTAAAAAGAAACCTTCTATGCACAATGGTAGACAGAGATTGTTGGGATTTTCCTTTTTTTAAATCATTGATTGTTCTACTTGTTTTTTCTTACTTTTTTCGTATTAATCATCTAACTGATCTTTGCAGAATTTTTCTGTTTTTTTCTCTTTGTTTAAATGGTAGACGGTGTAAATGAGTTTGTGTTATAAATTATTCCAAATGTAGCATCTTTTCAATAATAACATCATGAAGACACATGACATGTTTTTTATGAAATAAAAAAAATTGAGATAAAAAACTACCAAGATATATAAGTTTATATAAGAAATAGAAGTACTTTATTTAGTGGATACTGGCAACATGTAAGGACTGTGAAATAAATCAGCTGATGGGTGAGCACACGTGACAGTTTCCAAGTGGGTACTTAATTAAAAAGGGAAAACCTATGAACAAAAACACCAGGATTACATTTCTAAAACGTAAGTTACAAGATGATCCCATTTTGTCTCTAAAAGTGAAGCTCACCCCTCTCCCTAAGCTCATTTCCTTGCTCTCCCTTAGTTTCTCTCATTTCTCTCACTGAACCACTAAATCCTTGCTTAGGTTCTACCCTAGAAATTTCAACTTAGAGGGTTGTGTTTCTACTAATCGGTTTTGCTCTTCTTCAACCAGTAAGTTAAAATTTCCTCTTCCCATAGAATTCTAGAGGTTGGTTCATGTAACAACTCTTGTTGCATGTAACTGATTTAAGGTTTTCTCCTAAAATTAGCTTAAATTCTATTTTTAAAAGCTGATTTCTATCTTCAATTTGGGGATTTATAGGTACATTCAAGTTCCTAGGGTATGTTGAGTCCAATCATCCTGTGAGTTGCATTAGTCAAGTCAAAGGTAAGGGAGGCTGAGGTTTATTTTATTTCAGACCTGGTATATATATGTTAGTTGGGTTGGGTAACTATTTCCGGTAATGCATGTATGAATTGGGTGGTGAAATATATCCTATTGAGTGAAGCAGTTTCGTATTATGTGTTAGCCTATGTGCTTGATAGATGGACTTCGTAAATGTGGTTGTCTAAATGGGAGGGAATTGATTGATGATTGATGTATTATTGATTCAATGTTGTTTGTATTGCTGAGAATGATATACAAGTTGTGAACTGAAAATCTGCATGATATGTCAATTTTTACTTTGCATGTCAACTGGGAATTGAGTGCCTATGAATTTGGATGAATATATGGCAGTGATAATCTTGAATGAAATGATGATGTTGAGTAGTTGGGGAATCTGGTTCTCTATTAAATTGTTAATAGGTGAGTTCATAAGCAAAAATATAAAAGTTAGAGTTGATTAAAGGAACTAAGATAGCTAGATTGTGAGTTTGGTATCCCTAGTGATTTAGGTACTTCAAGACCATTTAGATAAGTCAATTGTGACTTATTAGGAGCCTTAAAAGTGGTAAAAGCAGTGTCTAACTCGTAGAACTAGAATTGAGTATATAGGTTGATGAAATTGAGTAATTTGAGTGTAAATGGATGTTTAATCTTTAAAGAAGGATGTTAGGGACGTTTAGAATTACTCTAACAAGTTTAATTAAGCTTATAGAATGGATTAGGGGTGATAGAAATTCACCAAATGACCTGAAACGTAGCTTGGGGCTTGGAATCTGCTGAACTACAGAATTGGGATTCTGCAGAACCGCAGACTCGCTAAGCGAGAATTCTCGCACAGCGAGAGCCTAATTTAATTAGGCTTCCAAGTCTTTAATCGCTGAGCACACCATGGAGGGTGCGCTATGCGAATATGTTTGTCTGGGTCTCGCTAGTTTGTGTGTTATGTGACCCAGACTCCCCTGTTTTAATTATTTTCTTCTTCTGTTGTGTTTTGGTGATGATGTATGACTTATATATGAAATACATGGGCATTTACACTTTTATATAACTGTAAATATCTTGTGTGTGATGAATCAAGAGAGTATAATCATATTAAAGTGATAGTTTAACATCAAAATAGGATCTCTAGGTGAGATTCTCATACTCTTTAGAATGAATATATGAGGTTTCCATATGAGAGGTTATCCCTAACACTCTAACGGTCTCTCATTCTCATTTAGAGAAGATTGATGCGTGTGGTGAGAGTAGTGGGAGGTCCTAGTAATAGGTGTTACGTGGAGGCCTATTATGCAGTAAAGGGCTTACACTTGTGTGTGGTAGGGTGGAACCTATTGGCAAGGGCCTTGCAAGGCAGTAGAGGCCACCACAAGTGCACAACCCACCCCAGATCGATATTCATTTTAAGACCGGGCGAGTCTAGAATGCATCTTAACATGATAGGACATTCTACTTGATCTGTTGTGTGAATATATTGATATGTTTAAACTCTGTATGATATCATTTCCTGTTTTTCCAACCCAGCTTACCCATGCATTGTTTGGTTTGTGTTTTGTATGTGTGTGCTTTTCTTTTTGCAATGATCATCCATCTTTGGATGTGAGCAGAAGCAAAGGATGTATCCCTGGAGGATGCCTTGGAGGGAGAGGACCCAACTCCTAGCTCTTAGGTTCTTTTAGGCTATAATCCATATTTTGAGAAACTTTATAGTTCTTATGTTGTACCTAGTTCATAGGATTTCTTATAGATCCTTTTTATCATTTTGAGATACCTCTTATGTACTTAAAGTTCAAATTTTATAGCTCTTTTGGATGACTGTAACTATCATAACTTTATATTCATTCTTTCAGTGTTTTGTCATATTATAATGATATATCCTGTTAAATTATATTCAGTGTATAATTTTTGAGATGTGAGTACTATGGGTCATGTTTACTATTGATAAATCATAATCCAAAATTTAGAAATTGAGATTCGTATTGCTATAATAATTTTAATATTATTTTCTTTTTAAGAGAAATTTATTTCCGATGTGATTGATTTCCTAATTTTCTACCTTGTAAACTAAGTTAGAAAAATGAGAAAACAACAAAATCCATGTCAACATTGATAAATACATGACATGATATTACTTTGTTTTATATATTTGTAGTAACCTACGATTTCATAAATTAATTAATATACACTCCTAAAATTAAATTAAATTAAGTTTAACTTATCTCTTTGGTGTTTTAAATAAATGTCTTTTTATCCACCAATAAAGAAATAAATATGTTTTAGCATAATTTTTATTAAAAATAAATCAAGATAAAAATTAGACATAAATATTAATTCAGCCTTAATTATTTTTTTGAGTTTATTCAATTTAGTTTTATTTTTTTCAATTTTATTCAATTTCAACAATTTTCTAACACGATTTAAATAAGTAATTGATATTGAATAATATATATTATATATCCTTCATGATTATTTATTTATTTAAATTTTTTAATTTTAGAAAATACTCATATATCAAGTCATAATGAACGCCCGTATCATATCCGTTAATGTTTTATATTAAATTTGAATTTTTATTATTTTAATTTAATTTTAGTTTTTTTTAAATTAAATAATTTTATCTTTTTAAATTGAAAACAAATTTAATTTTTATATAAATATTATATTGTAATACGTAGATATTTATTTTTAATTAAAATAATTAAAAACAAAAAAAACTATGAATGAACATGTCTCTTTATGGTAAGTGAATTATTAAATGACATTAAAAAAATTCAAATTAAATAAAATTAACAAACATTAAAATCAAATTAAAAATTCAAATTAAATTAAATAATTTTAATAAAAATAAAAGGTAAATTAGTATTTAAACTTAAAAATTACAAACATTAATAAATATATAATATAAGAAAGATTTTATTTAATGATACTCCAGTGCTAAATATGTCATGTTTACTCTTCTATTAGAATTCAAAATTTAGAATTTGAAACTTTGATTACTATTCAACTTTAATAATATTTTCTCTGTCATAAGTTGTAACATACCAATAAATATATAATATAAGTTATACTTCATTGCTCGGAGTTAACACGAATAATAAGTGAGAACAATGGTGAATATGCATAGAAGTGAAAAAGATACGATAATATCATTAAATTTAAAGCTGTACAATAGTCATGTTAAATACAGTATTTACAATATAGATCGGACGGTCTTGAATATAATACATTGGCCGAACGGCCAAAATTCAAAAGATTCCTATACTGGACCCTACAAAACACTGGGCAATGGAAAACAACTACACTAAGGATCGGTCGGTCCGGCATAACTTTCAGGCACGGCCTCCACGGGTTGCTCGATCTGCACAGCATTCTCCAGAGTAGCCCCCAAAACATCTTCCAAGCTATCCTCTGCTCACACCCAAAAGGATGATCATTGCAAGGAAGAGGATAACCGAACGGTCAAATACCGAACGGCAACATAGACAAAGACACGAAGGATAAGGGTAAACTTATGTAAATTTAATTAATCCTTTCAACATACAGGTAAGCAAATAAACAGAACCAAATCAACATGTTATACACACAATTACTACACATGCATACTAAGTGCATCAACTTATGACCGACCACTAAGACCCTGTCCGGACGGTATGAACATGTAGCTCGGTCGTCCCTAGCACCCGGTGTGGTGTAGTAACTGTTTTCCCTTATCAGCTGCCACCCGAGGTTAGTCCTCAAACGGTTATCTATTCATATAACCGCGGACCTCCTGCCATTCCCACACATGAGTGACCTCCCTCTACCTGAGGAAACGCCCTCACGGAATATCAGGATCAAGGACGACACCTGAGTCATTCCCACATTCATACTTTACCAATCATCACAAATTCATGAGTTATTCCTCCAGTGGAATTCTCTTACTTAACCAATTTCAATCCAATTTCACACCGTCACATTCATCACAATAAAACAAAATTAAGGGAATGACCGAGTGGTCTAACACGAAGAAGGGAAATGAAGTATTAAGGAAAACTTCAGTCATGACCGAACGATCTAACACAGAAGGAAATGAAGTACCAAGAAAACTTCAATAGGTGACCGAATGGACTAACGCCGAGAATGAACTTGTTTATCAAAGACTACTTTAGTGATTGACCGAATGGTCGAATACTGAGGAGAACCGAGTACTATTCAAAACCAAGCAAAACTTGCAAATGATTTTATGAAGAAGACCGAACGCACAACAATCGAATGAAACTTTAGTGAGATCGAGTACTATACAATTCAGACCGAACGTTTTTGAAGACCAAGAAATATAATTAATTCAAGAAAAATGAATGATCGTTCAACAACAGGTTATTTTTAACAAGACCAAGTACTTTATAGTTTGGGCCGAATGCTTTAATATGTATAAACCAGAGTTCTCTTCACTAAAGCGAGTATCAATACAAGACCTAACACTCTCTGGAAGTCAAGTGTCAGTATAAGACCGAGCACTTTCACAAATACGTAACTTCCCAAACAGAATACCTTAATGAATTAGTGTTGGTATAAGACCAAGTACTTTAACTCATAACAATACTAGTTTCTGACTAAGCATTTCATAAGACCGAGCACTAGATCTATGACCGAGTGCTTTACATGACCGAACGTCCTCTGGATGAATAATAATAACAATGTGAAACCGAACACTTCATAAGTTAAGTGTCAGTCTAATACTGAACACTTGTATGACCGAACGTTTGATGTATGACCGAACGTTTGGTTAATGACCGAACGTTCTTAAAGTGAGTAATAATAATAATATGAAACTGAATGCTTCATAAATTAAGTGTCAGTCTAATAGCGAACACTCGTATAACCGAACGCTTGGTTTATGACCGAACGTTCTTAACATATTATAAATGCTAAAACCGAGAGGGAAGGACTCCCTTGAATTATTAAAAGACTAGATTAAGCAAAGTAAGTAACAAAACAATATGAACATCACAAGACCAAACAGTTTAGGGGAGGACCGAACGGTTTAGGAGGAGGACCGAACGGTCCTAATGACCTTCGATCACAGATTCCAGAATTTCTAAGTTTCATACATTTATTCTAAGTTTCTAACCAAGATAAAACAATTCATACATAAGCATATAACATTTCATCATACCATTTAAATCAACCAACATACAATAAATCATGCATTTAACCATACAAGAAATTATAATTAAATTTTATAAGCTTCCCTTACCTCTAATTCCAGCTAAGTCTTTGAAAGTAGGTTGGTAGGAACTATCCCTTCTAAGGCTTTCCAAATTCAGTTTCAAACTAGAAACCGGACGGTTCAAGTGAGAGAGGAAACCACCAGGAGTCTTCAGACGTGATCTGAAGGGTGATCGGAACAGTAAATGGGTTAGAATTTTAGAGAGAAGGTAGGGAGGTTTTAGAGAGAAGGAGGAGAGTTTAAGATTTTCAGAAGGTTGAGTTTGAGGAAGAAGAAGAAAATTGCATGCAACAGTGGCGTTAGGTTTCATTCCTACCTTATATACTGCCTCCAGTCCGAACGGTCGGCCAATTCCAACGTGACACCTGACTTCCACTTCCTGGGGTTTCTCTGCTATGCTGATACGACACGGATCACGAGGGAAGGGAATTAAAAATTTGATCAGAGTTTGTCTCCCACTCACCAGGGGAGAACCGGACGGTGACACCTGTACCCCACTAAGGAGGGTATTTTAAATGGGTGTGACATAAGTCGCTTTTTGAATTAAATTTATTTAGTTGTGATGTGATTGATTTCCATAATTTTCCACCTTCTAAATTAAGTTAGAAAATTGAGAAAAGACTAAACATGTCAACAACAAATCAATAATATCTTCTATTTCTTTCTTCGTATATGCTGTATGACATAATATAAGCATTGACGAATATATATATATATATATATATATATATATATATATATATATATATATATATATATATATATATATATATATATATATATATATATATATATATATATATATTGTAGAAATTAAATTAAATTCAGATTAATTCAATTATTTCTTTGTTTTAAACAAATTGACATTTCAAAATACTGTTTATGGTAATAAAACTCTAAATTATATTATATTAAACTACTCTTTCTTTTTATCTTTCTCTTTATCTGCTCCGTTTAATCACAATCTCTTTCAATCATCAAATTTAATTTTAATATTAAAAAAAATAACTATTTGAAATCATTTTATACGACAACTTAGATTGTTTGTTCTAAATCAATACTTTGAAAAATATTTGTTTACTGCAAATTTTAGTTAGATAAAAATAAATAGTTGTATGTAAAGCGTATACTACAGATCTAATTAATATAATATAAAATAAAAAACTATGTTAAAGTATTACAAAATTAAGTTGAAGCAATCAACTGTGCTAAATAATAATTACTTTCCATATCTATGAACTCTGTTTTTTATTATTTCTTTAATTTTATGAAATCAATTTTTGAGAATATCTCTCTTTTACCGGTCTTTAGAAAGCCACCATCCGTCCGTACAATTATGGATATAAATGAAGCCATGGAGCATTTTAAACATCACAGTTCAAAGAGAAAAGAACTGAATCATTCGCATTATACTATTCTTGTTTACTCTGTTCTCTGTTAGAATTATCTGATATCAGAAAAACTTCAATGAGTGCTTATTTTCTCAAATCATTTTATCTTCTTCTCCTACTTTCTTTGCTTACTTCAGGAATTAGTGTCACATTGAAGAACTCAAGGGAAAGTGGTGAAGCCAAGTGCATAGAGAAGGATAGGCAAGCACTCCTCAGCTTCAAAGAAGGCCTTATAGATGACTTTGGCATGCTCTCCACTTGGACCAATGATACAGATTGCTGCATATGGAAACGCATTCACTGCAACCATCAAACTGGTCATGTACAACTACTTGATCTTCAAGGAAACTTCGACGAAAGACCGTATTTGAGAGGTGCAATCAATGTCACTTCATTGATCCACTTGCAATATCTTGAACATCTAGATCTCAGCTATAATTATTTTTTTGGGATTTACATCCCAGACTTCATGGGCTTCACCAACCTAAGATATCTCAGTCTCTCCCATTCTTACTTTACGGGGAGGATTCCTTCCAAACTTGGTGATCTTTCACAACTACGCTATCTAAATCTTAGGCACAATTATCTTTGGGGAGAAGTTCCTGTACAGATTGGCAATCTCAAACTGTTACAGTATCTCGATCTTGGAGGATTTTTTCTTTCCGGAAAAATCCCATTTCAAATTGGGAGTCTCAGAAAGCTACAATATCTCAGTATCGGATGTAATTATGGAGAGATTAAAAGGTACAATATTTCAAATTCTCTTTCCGGGGCGATCCCTTTTCAAATTGGGAATCTTCCATTGTTGCATACTCTTCGGCTATGTGGCAATTTTGATATAAAAGCTAAAGATGCAAAGTGGCTGTCTTCTCTCCATTCCTTAACCGTTCTTGACCTCACTTCATTACATAACCTTAGCTCCTCTCCGCAGTGGCTACAAACTATTAGTAAGATCATTCCAAATTTAACAGAGTTGAGGCTAGCTGACTGTAATCTTTTAGATATTGACATTCAATCTTTGTTTCATTCTCGTTCTTCCAACAATTCGATTTCTCTTACCATCCTTGATCTCTCTTCTAATATGTTGACATCATCAACACTTCAACTCCTTTTTAACATTAGCCTTCATCTTCAAGAGCTTTATCTTCCTCAAAATAGTATTTCTTTGTCACCTTCTCTGTGTCTATATTTTCCATCTCTTAAGATCCTTGACCTCTCTTATGTTAAACTAGCATCATCAATGTTTCTAGGTAATTTTAATATCAGCTCCAAACTGCAAGAGCTTCATCTGCGAAGCAGCGGCCTTATAGATAGAAGTTTCCTTGTTTCATCTACTTCCACTACCAATTCTTTGTCCTCTCTTCTCCACATTGATCTCTCCAGTAACTTGTTAAGATCATTCTCTATATTTCACTGGCTTTCTAATTTCACTACCAATCTTCGTACACTTCACCTTGATTCTAATTTATTGGAAGGTTCCATTCCAGATGAATTTGGGAAATCCATGAACTCTCTTGAACATCTTTTGCTCTCTAATAACAAACTAAAAGGAAAGGTTCCATCTTTCTTTGGGAGGATGTTCAGGTTACAGGTATTAGACCTCTCATATAACAAGTTGAATGGTGAATTTCCGAGCTTCATTCAAAATTCCTCATGGTGCAGGAGACCCATATTTAGGTTATTGGACTTATCTTATAACCAAATTACTGGCAAGATACCCGAGAGCATCAGACTACAATCTGAGTTGGAGATTCTATATTTAGATGGGAATTCTTTAGAAGGCGATGTCACTGAATCTCATTTTTCTAATTTTTCAAAATTACATTTCTTATCACTTTCATACAATTCGTTGTCTCTAAAATTTTCCTCTAGTTGGATTCCTCCTTTTCGATTAAATTACTTGTTTCTAGCCTCGTGCAAGCTAGGTAAGACTTTTCCAAACTGGCTCCAAACTCAAAGTTCGTTAATCTTTCTTGATATATCTGATAATGGCATAAGTGATTCCGTGCCAGAATGGTTTTGGAATAAGTTGCAGACTATATACGTGTTGAATATGTCTCACAATTATCTCATTGGTTCAATTCCTAATATGCAATTGATGCTTCTTTACAGACCATCAATAAATTTAAATTCAAATAAATTTGAGGGAGAAGTTCCATTCTTTTTGCTACAAGCCTCCGAGCTGTTACTCTCTAAAAATAATTTTTCAGATTTATTTTCATTCTTTTGTGGAAACGTCACAGCTGCAAACTTGGCCACTTTAGATTTATCAGATAATCAAATAAAGGGGCAACTTCCAGATTGTTGGAAATGTGTAGATCGATTATTGTTTCTTGATTTAAGTAACAACGAATTGACAGGAAAGATTCCTATATCCATGGGCAGCCTTGTTAAATTGGAAGCTTTGGTTTTACGAAACAATAGTTTAATGGGTGAAGTGCCTTCCTCTTTGAAGAATTGCAACAAATTAATTATGCTGGATGTGAGTGAGAATATGTTGTCTGGTCCAATACCATCATGGGTTGGAGAAAGCATGCAGCAACTGATAATCTTGATCATGCGAGGGAATCACTTCTCTGGAAATCTTACCCTTCCTCTATGTTATTTGAAACGTATTCAGTTGTTTGATCTTTCAAGAAATAACTTATCAGGTGGAATTCCAACTTGCTTAAATAATTTTACTGCATTGTCTGGAAACAACATCAACCAAACTGAAATTGAGAATCGTGTGCATTGGTACAATAATACTTACTATGAAATTTATAGCATTTCCAGTCAAAGTTATACGTTTCGCATAACATGGATGTGGAAAGGTGTGGAGCGCAACTTCGCAAATCCCGAATTGACTCTTCATAGCATTGATCTCTCGTGTAACAATTTAACAGGTACAATGCCTAGAGAGATTACGTATATGCTCGGATTAGTTTCTTTGAATTTATCAAGAAACAGTTTTAGTGGAGAAATTCCTTCCGAGATTGGAAATTTACGTTCACTTGAATCCCTTGACTTATCAAGAAATCAATTCCATGGGAGAATTCCTTTTTCTATTTCTCAAATGGATTTTATGGAAAAATTAGACCTGTCACACAACTCTCTTTCTGGGAGAATCCCATTGGGAAGACACATGGATACATTTGATGCCTCTTGTTTTGAAGGAAATATTGATCTTTGTGGTGAACAACTTAACAAGAGTTGTGCTGGATATCAGACATCAGTAAAGTATCAAGAAGCAACAGTCCACGGAGAAGATTTTATTTTCTATGAGGCATTATACATGAGCTTGGGGATAGGATATTTCACAGGCTTTTGGGGCTTATTAGGGCCATTGCTACTTTGGCAACCATGGAGAATTGCTTACTTGAGATTCTTGAACAGACTGATAGACTATCTATTTCTAATGGTTGAAGTGAACATAGCAAAGTTCCAAAAGTGACTAAAAGACTAAGAGGTACATAATTCTAAAAACTTATTTCTTTGAATTTGCTTATTTAGTTCTTTTATCCTTGGTAACAGTAGATTCAAAACTACTTCCACTAGTATATGTCTCTTTCTTTCGCAAACACGTTGGATTTCATCAATCTAATTAGACGTTGATTATATCCTATTTTCCTATTCATGGCTTTGCTAATGGTAGTCCCTTCTCCAAGAAACAAATGTTTTTGTTAGTGTAAAGAAATTGTGGACAGTGTGCTCTGTTTTTAGAATTTTTGTTGTTTTCAGATGAATTATGCTTAGACCATTTTAAAATGCTCAAATGTAATACATTTTTTTGTACTCTAATGAGTTTCTATATATTTTTTTTTAATTTAGTTTAACCCTAAAATTTGGTCTTCCATTTTTTTCTTTCCATCATTACTAACTCTGTCTTATGAATTTTAGCACAGAATTTGAATTTAAATCGCTTTTCTTCGAGACTCCATTCTGAAATGAAAGCCTTATTGATAGCTCGAAGTGCAAGAAGTGCAAGATTTGAAGGTTGAAGTTTTTAATGTATTTATAATACTTGCAAAATCACTCTATGATAATGCTTAATTATTCGATAGTTATAATTGTATAATCTATTTGTAATTTTAGTCTTAAGTCAATATGAATATCTAAAATGTACTTTAGCTATTCCATCTTAAAAATGAGGCCTGGTTGTAGCAATAATTTGTACTTTAGCATCCATCGAGTATCTTCTTAATAACTACTTCATATATAGAAATTGAATATACATGCAGGATGACATTTGCATCTAACCTCTTATCAAAAAATAAGAAAATTTATACTACTATTATTATTACCTCATTTGCATTATTAGGTATAGGTCGTTTCCGAATTGTCTTTGCCTTATCTCCATCCACATTTAGTCCTTCAGAACTTGCCACAAATTTCAAAATCACACTAGATTTAAGACAAATTGAAAATATTTTGAGATTGTCATACAATTTTTTTCTCATAATAAATTTTCAATCCTAAGAAAAAGTACTTTTCAATTCTAAGCTTTATTTTCTTTTCCATCTCCGACATTATTCATTAAATAAAACATTATATAAATGATAATTGAGGACAATTAAAGAAAAACATAAAACTACACTATTACACCTATCCAAAATAACTATACTAGTATATCAGATCTTTTACATCTACAACTTAATGAACTAAAAAGTAATAAAAGGTGTTACAAACCCTAAATCCAAAATCGTAGTTCATATAATGTGTAACATCCTAAAAAAATTTATTGTCCTTGACTAAAAACATAAGGTCTTTACAAAAATAAGAGATTTCTGAAACTAAACTTCCTATTCTACGTCTTAGCTCCACCATTTCCTAGCCCCTACTCCTCCCTGACATCCCCTAAACTCACATTATTAAGGTGATCATTGCAAAAGAGAAAACAAACACACAATCAGACAAAAACAACAAGAGTAAGATAATATTATAAAAGAAATTCAGATCATGCAATTATAATTCATGATACAACACATTTTACTTTCAAATCAAAATAACCTAAGCATACAAATAGATTCTAGACTTGACCATCCAGATACATGCATTATTGTCGAGCTATGATAGCATACACATGTAGTGGTGGAATAGCTAGTCCACCCCAAGCTACTACATAAGATTAGTCCATTAAACAATGCCCTTTTCCAATGGTACCGACCCCCAGTCTAGGACCTCCTGTTACTCTCACCACATGACCCCCTCTCTACTTGAGAATGGATGACCATTGGAGTGTCAAGAAAACTCCTAAAGCTAAGCTCCTACAAAAATGCAGACACTACAGGACATCACCATGGAACCTTTCTATGAGAGTCATGGAATTACGTCCGTCTACCATGCACATTATCAAAACAAAATTCTCATAACCATCATATTTAAAAATAAACCTTTTATATAGACAGAGATTGTTTGGATTTTTTTTTTCAAATCATTGATTGTTCTACTTGTTTTTTGTTACTTTTTTCCTATTAATCATCTAACTGATCTTTGCAGGTTTTTTCTATATTTTTTATCTTTGTTTACATGGTAGACTGTGTAAATGAGTTTCTGTTATTAACTATTCCAAATGTAGATATATCTTATTAATAAATACATGTCTGACATCATGAAGACATGTCATGCTGTTATTTTTTATATATTTATTGTAACCTATCAACACATTCTGTATGGTTGAATGAATAATATACACTCTTAAAATTAAATTATCCAGTTTAATTCAATTCTCAGATGTTTTGAATAAATAGACATTTTTTCGTTCACCAATAAACAAATATGTTTGACATGTTTTTTATGAAATAAATAAATCGAGATATAAAAAAACTACCAAGATATTAAATTTATATTAGAAAGAAGTACTTTATTCAGTGGATGAAGCTATGGCAACATACTATGGGTCATGTTTACTCTCTTATTAATAAATCATTATTCAAAATTTAGAAATTGAGATTCTTATTCCTATAATAATTTTAATATTATTTTCTTTTCAAGATATATTTATTTATTTATTTCCAATGTGATTGATTTCCTAATTTTTTATCGGGTTAAATATGTTTTTAACCCCTAAACTATCAGACGATTTTGAATTTAGTCTTTATTTGAAAGTTTTGTTCCTTTTTAGTCCTCTTAGTTTTGAAACTCTTATGTTTAGTTTTTAAAATTGAACGATGTTTGATTTTGGCTAACGGCGAGCCATGTGTAATGCGAGCTTCCTCGTAACTTCTAACAATGTGCCACGGTTCTCTTTACTAAGGACTCCATAACCACCCTGAAATCAACTTCATTACCGCATATTCATCTTCATATCATCATCCTTCTCGCATCGGACCACCGCGTCGTCACCAGCAACCACCGTGCATCGCGTCTCGCACCTCCACATCTAAATCCAGACAACCTGCAAAAGAAAATCACAAGTTCGTGAACCCTAGTCGTGCAAGATTCATTTGAATCAGAAATTGAAACCAGAAATCGCAACGTCCATGTATCAGTGGCACTTGGCCGGACAAAACTTATTGTAACTTATGCCTATGTCTAAAACATTCTCGGACAATCGTTTAGGGAGCTGACTAGTGAACCTGTTTTCGTTTATCTTAATGGTTTGTATATTAGAAGATGTCCATAGACCACTAAGAATGTTGCCAGAAAGTTCATTGTTTTCAACGCTCAGAATTTGCAGGCTACTGCAACTTCCTAAAGATTCTGCCAACTCCCCACTCAGGTTATTGTCGAAACCAGTTAAACCAACTAACCTTCCACGGTAGCATAAGTTCTCTGGAAAACTTCCTGTGAAACTATTAGATGCAACCTGAAAAGTTTCAAGCTTTGAGATCCGATCGAAATCTGGTGGAAGAGTGCCTGATAAATTGTTGTGAAAAACAAAAAATCAGTTAGAGCTGACAGAAGACCAATGCTTTCTGGTACCTTCCCTGATAATTGGTTCGTAGACAAAGACAAAATATTAACTTGCTGAGCTTTCCCAAAGACACTGATGAAGTTGAAGGCTTTGTAGCTCCTTCAACCTCCCTATGTTGGCTGGAATATCACCAGAGAAGTTGTTGCCACCAAGGCTAAGAAAACGCAAGCCAGCCAAGTGGTCAATGTTATCAGGAATCTTACCAACAAAGTTTCTCATTTAAAAAAAAGGGTTAAATATGTTTTTAGTCCCTATACTTTGCGGCAATTTTGGTTTTAGTCCCTCTTTCAAACTAAGGTACAATTTAGTCCTTCAACTTTAGAAAACTCTGGTTTTAATCTTTTTTACCAAATCTTTTTAACTTTATTTGTTGTTTCAAACGCGTTTCTCAGTTAACATTGAAGCAAAAATGTGTCAAACAGTATAAACAATCCAAATGCTATAATGAAACATGCTTGAAACAACAAATAAAGTTAAAAAAATTTGGTAAAAAGAACTAAAATAAGAGTTTTCTAAAGTTGAAGGACTAAATTGTACCTTAGTTTGAAAGAGTGACTAAAACCAAAATCGCCCCAAAGTATAGGGACTAAAAACATATTTAACCCTAAAAAAAAAACAAAACCAAACGTGGAACACAGTCACAAGAAACCTGGTATCACATGTGATTTTCCATTAGTCAAAATCTAATGTCGTTCAATTTTAAGGATTAAACTCAAGAATTTCAGAACTAAAAAGACTAAAAGAAACAAAACTTTCGAATAAGGACTAAATCAAAAATCGCATGATAGTTTAGGGACTAAAAACATATTTAATCAACAACAAAATCCATGTCAACATTGATGAATACATGACATGATATTACTTTGTTTTAGATATTTGTAGTAGCCTACGGTTTCATAAATTAATTAATATACACTCCTAAAATTAAATTAAATTAAGTTTAACTTAAATTTTTGGTGTTTTAAATAAATATGTCTTTTTATCGACTAATAAATAAATAAGTTTTCTCATAATTTTTATTAAATAAACAAATCGAGATGAAAATTAGACGTAAATATTAATCCGGTCTTAATTTTTATTAAATTTATTTATAATTATTTTTAATTTAGTTTTAATTTTATTCAACTTAAACAATTTTCTAACGTGATTTAAATAATTAATAAATATTGAATAGTATATATTATATGTCACTTCATGATTTATTTATTTAATTTATTGTTTTTTATTTTTAAAATTTTTTTAATTTATAAAAATATCCAAATATAAAAGATAAGTGTAACACAAGTCAATATTTTATATTTAATTTGAATTTTATGTTCATTATTTTTTATTGAATTTAATTTTAATTTTTGTAAATTGAATAATTTTATCTTTTTAAATTGCAGTTAAATTTAATTTTTTACATAAATGTTATATTGAATTAATAACATTTATTTTAAGTTAAAAAATTAAAAAAACAAAAAAATTATGAAGAACATGTCTCTTTAAGGTAAGTAATTATTAAATGACATTAAAAGAAATTCAAATTAAATAAAATTAAAAAAAAATTAAAATCAAACTAAAAAAAGGGTGTTGTCACTGGCGACGTCACTGGCAACGTCGGGGCCAACGGTTGGCGATTGCCATTCGGGTGAAGGCTGGGCCGTGAGTAGTAGAGGTGGGTGTCTCTGGTTTCTACTAATCAAAGAAAGAGACCCTAGTTCTCTGGCATTGAGTGTCGTTGGTGAAATGGGGAATTTACATAAAAGCCTTAATGTTTCTGATTTGGGGCAAAAGGCTTTGAGCCTAGCTTCTGGGCCACGTTCTCTTTGCCTGCCACCATATGCAATTTTATTCACACCCTCCTTTTATTTGGGCTGAAACCTGCGTCAAGAAAACAAAAAAAGGAAGCTTTGGGCTTGGACCGAAAACTACGCACACACCACACCTTTATTGTTGTTTTTGTTGCACTCTTTCATAGGTTTAGGTTTACTTTTATTTTACTAGTTGTAACTCAATAGTCATTATACACTCACTTTTTCATAAAATTAATGTTCAAAAACTTTATAAAATAAAAGGCAAAAAAATAATAATAATATAAAAATGATAAAATAATAAAGATGAAAAATTGTTTTCGAGTGCTCGTGCGATCATCCGGATCAGCCTAACACTTAACACTTTCAAGTCTTTCTAAACAAGTAAATAAATGTATGAACACTCGTGTGATCGTTCGCATCGTCCTAGTGTTTAATACTTCTCTTTTTCTTATAAAAAATCAAAAATATTTTTAAAGGTTAAAGCACACGTGTGATCGTCAGTGTCGTCCTTGTGCTAAAAACATTTTCTCCTTCTTTAAAAATAATCAAAAATACTTTTAAAGGTTAAAGCACACGTGTTACTCGTCCTTGTGCTAACAACCTTTTCTCCTTCTTTAAAAATAATCAAAAATATTTTTAAAGGTTAAAGCACACGTGTGACCGTTCGCGTCGTCCTTGTGCTAACAATCTTTTCTCCTTCTTTAAAATATAATCAAAAATATTTACTAAAGGTTAAAGCACACGTGTGACCGTTCGCGCCGTCCTTGTGCTAAAAACCTTTTCTCCTTCTTTAAAAAATAATCAAAAATATTTTAAAGGTTAAAGCACACGTGTGACTGTTCACGTCGTCCTTTTGTTGAAAACCTTTTCTCCTTCTTTAAAAATAGGTTATAACACACGTGTGACCGTTCGTGTCGTCCTTGTGCTAAATTTTAAAGGTTATGGAGATACGTAGGAGTAATGCTAGTCTTTGTCAGGGTCACTTTCCAAAAAATCAAAATTTACCCACAATCATTTTTCAAGCAAATTTTCCAAACAATTTCTCAAACAAATCATTTTCGAACAGTTTCAAAAGAACTACGTAACCCTGATTTCTCATTTTGCTAAGAATACGTAAGACCAAGGTCAATCCTTGTCAGGCCCAAAAAACTAAAAAATATATTTTATTTCTTTATAGTTTCTTTTTTTGGGTATAGTTAAACATTTTGAAAACCACATCACATTCGCGTATTTAATTAAAGGTACTGTCTTCACAGACATTATAGGGTGCTAATACCTTCCCTACACGTAATCGACTCCCGAACCTGGAATCTAGTTTTTGTAGACCATGCCTTATCATTTTATGGTTTTTTCGTAGTTTTCCAGAATAAACTATGGTGGCGACTCCAAACTCTTTTCTTAAACTCGTTTCTTTTTTTAGATCGTCGTCCCGTTGCGATTCCGGTTGTGACAACAGATAACGGTAAATTCAACCATTATCAGTTGTGTATTCTCTCTCTTGCCCTCATGCTTTTATCCAATTGTGTGTGTTTTCTCTATTTTGTCCTCATCTTAATACCAATGGAGTTAGGACCCAAATAGCATTAGGACTTTGCTTAAAATTGTTTAGGATAAGATTTTGATTATCAAAGTTTTAGTTTTGTCTCAGTAGTTTTTTTTTTATTTTTATAAGTTTATTGTAGTTATATTTTGTGTTAATAACTTTCGTTTTAATACATAATCTACGCTCGTAAATTTTTTTGAGTTGTCCTGGAATATTTTTTAATTTTGAGGTTTTGATAAATTGTTAACAAAACTTAAAAAGAAGGTAACATTTGACATTTATTAATGAACTAACAAACGTTAGAGGACGTCGACTACAGTCTAGTCTCACGTCCGTTAACATTTGTTATTGTACTAATAGATGTCAAATATTGTCCAATTTTAATTTAAAATGATGTTATTTGGACATTCATTATTATGAAATGTTGGACTCTCATATAACTAATGTTCTTGAATGTTTGTTTTCTACTCCAATGTCAATTTGGTGTCTCCAAAATAACAAAATTGTGAAAATAATGAATATAACATATAAGAAAGGGAATCAAAATTACAATATAACTATGAAAAGTCCTGTTGGTTTATAAAGTGCAAATTTAAAAGAAGAAAAATCATAGATCACACAAATCAAACAGAAAGAAATTATAAAGTGATATCAAGAGGTAATAGAATTATGGATGAGAAGTTGAGTTGAGGAAAAGCATAACTGGACAAATAGGGTTTAAATGATAGAGCTCAAGACAGAAATCTTAATAGCCCTTGTGAAGTAAGTCCTCCCAAATGTATATATTTTGCTATGTAAATGTGATTTTCGCAGTGTATACGGGTTAGACCTAAAGTTCCATTTATAATACATTACTCGAGTTTTGAGCGGAAAAAACATTGAAGTTTCATGAGAGAAAAAGAGAACAATTAGATCTTTTTAGGTTTCCCATGATTTGTCTGAAAATCTGGAAAGGGTAACGTGAGAGAAGATAAAAAAAATTTGTATCTATATGTTTAGTAAGTGTGTTTGAAACTATGATACTGTAAAAACCCTTTAAAAAGAAACCTTCTATGCACAATGGTAGACAGAGATTCTTGGGATTTTTTTTTTTTTAAATCATTGATTGTTCTACTTGTTTTTTCTTAGTTTTTTCTTATTAATCATCTAACTGATCTTTGCAGACTTTTTCTATATATATTTTTTTTGTTTACATGGTAGACGGTGTAAATGAGTTTGTGTTATCATGAACTATTTCAAATAGATATATCTTATTAATGAATACATGTCTAACATTCATGAAGACATGACATGCTACTGTTTTTTATATATTTATTGTAAACTATCAACACATTCTGTATGGTTGAATGAATGAATTAATATACACTCTTGAAATTAAATTATCCAGTTTAATACAATTCTCGGATGTTTTGAGTAAATAGACTTTTTTTCATTCACCAATAAAAACATATGTATTAACATATGTATTTCACATGCTTTTTATAAAATAAATAAATTGAGATAAAAACTACCAACAATAAATTCATAATAGAAAGAACTACTTTATTTAGTGATGAAGCTGGCAACACATCCTATGGGTCATGTTTATTCTTATTGATAAATCATAATTCAAAATTTAGAAATTGAGATTCATATTGCTATAATAATTTTAATATTATTTTTTGAGAGAAATTTATTTATTTATTTCCGATGTGATTGATTTCCTAATTTTCTACCTTGTGAGTTAGAAAAATGAGAAAACAACAAAATCCATGTCTACATTGATGAATACATGACATGATATTACTTTGTTTTATTTTATACTTTGTAGTAACCTGCCGTTTCATAAATGAATTAATATATACTCCCAAAATTAATTTAAATTAAGTTTAATTTAATTATATGATGTTTTAAGTAAATATGTTTTTAATTTAAATATCTTTTTTATCAAATAAATAAATCACAAAAAAAATTAAGTCTAAATATTATTTTGTTTTTAATTTTTGTTCAGTTTATTTAATTTAGTCATAATTTTCGTTGAGTTTTTTATATATTTATTGTAACCTATCAAAACAATCTGTATAGTTGAATGAATGAATTAATATTCACTCTTAAAATTAAATTATCCAGTTTAATTCAATTCTCGGATGCTTTTAATAAATAGACTCTTTTTTTTCATTCACCCATAAAGCATATGTATTTGACATGTTTTTTATGAAATAAATAAATTTTAATAAAAAGTACTAAGATATATAAATTTGTATTAGAAAGAACTATTTAATATAGTGATGAGGCAACACACTAGTGTAGAAAGGGCTTTAGACGTAAGTTATTTTGAGCTTTTAACGTCACATCTCGAACCTACGTCTTTACGAGTGACATTAATGGGACGTCAGATTTCTGCAAGTGCGACGTCGATATAGACGTCGGTTTAGTGACAAGTGCGACGTCTATAAAGACATCAGTCATTGCACTAACCGACATCTAAGGGCACTATAGACGTCGGTTCAGTGACACGTTCGACGTCTATGAAGACGTCAGACATTGCACTAACCGACGTCTAAGGGCACTATAGACGTCAATAAGTGCATTAACCGACGTCTATGAAGTGTTCGTTGTGTTTTTGTGAAGTTTTTCTTGTGTCTTTCGGTAGCGTAGTAGCACCTCCTTCCTTTGCTAGTTTCTTCGTAAGAAAAAATTACGTCTTTTGAATCTCTTATGGCATTTCAACCCAAAGACGAACTTGGGTCGTTGCCTAGGTCCATTCCGACCGCCCACGAAAAAGAATACGGTGTCACCGCATTCTTTTTCCTTGGCGATCGGAATGGACTTAGGCAACAACCCAAGTTCGTCTTTGGGTTGAAATGCCATCAAAGATCCAAGAAACGCAAGTTTTTCTTACTAGAAAACTAGCAAAGGGAGAAGGTGCACTACGCTACCCAAAGACACAAGAAAAACCGAACCAAAACACAATGAAAACTCATTTTAATCGGTTCAAATGAAAGATAATACATCAAAGATTACTTTATTCGGAGTAAAAACAACTTTAAATGGTTAAAAGGAGATCAAACACACTTGGAAATGCAGTCCAAGGGAGAGAAAAGGTGAAGGCGATGAAACTGTTGGTTCGCAAACTACTGGTTCGCATGGATTATTTAACAAGAAATTAGACGTCAGTTTGTCACAAACCCGACGTTTATAATCGCATATACGTCGGGCGCCTCACTAATATGACATCCATTCGATTTAAAAATTAATATTTGTGTTATATATAGACATCGGCTTGGCGGGATGCGACGTCTAGTTGGAGGAAGCGAATGAATTTTTACATACCTGGTCAAATATAGACGTCGGTTACTAAGGCAACGGACGTCTACAATTGTATATAGACGTTAGTGTGGCGAGATCCGATGTCTATAAGGCAGAAAAAAGTGACTATTCACCTACCTAGCAGACATATATGCGTCAGTTAGAAGGTGTCCCGACGTCTATAGCCTGACAGGTAGGTGAATAGCCATTAATTTCCTCCATATAGACGTCGGGGATCTCCCATCTGATGTCTATATGTTTGACAGGCAGGTGAATAGCCCACTCCGAACTGACGTCTATATGTCTGACAGGTAGGTCAATAGCCCACTCCGCACTGACGTTTATATGTCTGAAAGAAATGACTTTTCACCTAACTGTCAGACATATAGACGTCAGATGGGAGAGCCCCGACGTCTAAAATACTATAGACGCCGGGGAACCATATAACTAACGCCTATATGGCAAACTTATTTACGAAAATGTCACTTGTCATCAATATATGCCGTGCTTACCCTTAACCGACGTCTAAGGGATGACGTTAAATAGCGTTTTTGCACTAGTGACATATTATGGGTCATGTTTACTCTTGTTGATAAATCATAATTCAAAATTTAGAAATTGAGATTCTTATTGCTATAATAACTTTAATATTATTTTCCTTTTAAGAGAAATTTATTTATTTGTTTCCGATGTGATTGATTTCCTAATTTTCTACCTTTTGTAAAGTAAGTTCGAAAAATGAGAACACAACAAAATCCATGTCAACATTGATGAATACATGACATGATATTACTTTGTTTTATATATTTGTAGTAACCTACCGTTTCATGAATGAATTAGTATATACACCTCAAATTAAATTAAATGAAGTTTGGTTTAATTCTTTGGTGTTTGAAATAATTATTTTTTTAATTTAAATATGCTTTTATTAAATAAATAATTCGAAATAAAAACTAGATCTAAATATTATTTAGTCTTAATTTTAGTTCAGTTTATTCAATTTAGTTATAATTATTTTTTCAATTTGATAACAATTTTTATCAATTTTATTCAAGTATCTCGTATTAAAGTTAGTATCAATGTTTTATATTCAGTTTTCGTCTTTATATTTATTATATTTTATTCAATTTAGTTTTAATTTTTTCTTAAAATAGAATATTTTATTTTCTTTAAATTGAGACCAAATTAAATTTTTAGATAAATATTATGATAAAATGTTATTAAAATTTATATTTTTATCAAATATTTTTAAAGTATGAGGACTAACATCATTATTTTTAAATCTTAAGAGGTATGATTTATGAAATATGATTTTAACATCTCTAATCTTAAACAAAAATTATTTAATAAAAATGTAATTTTTAATATATATATATATATATATATATATATATATATATATATATATATATATAACATTTATATAAAGTTAAATTTGATCTAAATTTAAAAAATTAATAATTATTTTATTTAAAATAATAGATTAAAGTAAAATAAAAAATAAATATAAAAATTAAATTAGATATAAAATATTGATTTCGATAGATGGGATGTTAACACGTAACATGATAATAACTTCACAAATTAATATTTTTTAAATTAAAAAAAAAAACAAAATCTACAAACGGACCTATATGAAAAATTATTTACTATCTATTAATTATTTAAACGATATTAATAAAATATTTTAAATTAAATAAAATTAACAAAAATTAAAATAAAGTTAAATAAATTACTTTAAAATTAATTAAATTGAATAAAAGTAAGAATCGATTATTATTTCAGCTTAAAAATTGCAAACATGTATAAATATACATTATAAGAAAAAAATTATTTAATCGTGCTAAATATGTCGTGTTCACTCTTCTAATAGAATTCAAAATTATTTAGAATTTTTATTAATTAGCAACCGTCAAGTTTTTAAGTACAGTTAAATTATTTATTGTTTTTATTGTCTTTATTGATTTTATTCTTCTCTAGCTCTATAAATAGAGAGTTATTTCTCCATTCCAAATCACACAAAAAAGTAGTTTTCTCTCGTCTTCTTTTCCTCGTCTTCTTTTCCTGTTCTAAAAATTCTAGGTTATTTTATATTCTTTTTAGAGATCCTTGCTAGTTCTGAGATCCTCAGACATATGTTGGAAAGTTCCTGTTGTATCCTGGGGGACTTGCGCAATACATCACGGATAAGTCCTTAAGGACAGTGAATCTACCCGCCTCAGGAAATTTTGTTCATGTTTCTGTCATCTTTTATCCAACAATCTTAAAGACTTATGGCTGACATCAACAACTCAATCCCAGAGGATCAAAACTTTGTTTCCAGAACTCAGATGGGACCCAGATGAGGATGAAGAAGAGGGAGACGAGGCGACAACTTAGAGTTCGCTGGAGTTAAGATGATGAACCCTAATTTTCATGTGTCATGCCTTTGTAATGTTCGAGGAAAGGTGGATAAGATTTTCTCTCTAAAGAAAGAAAAAGAATTAAGATGAGGTACTTGAGTAATTTCTCGTATACTTTACCTACAAATAAGAGAAGCACAAACAGGTATTTTCTTGTTTACCAATCTTAAATATTTTAAAATTGTGGGGGTGTAGGTAATTTTACTTAATTACTTCAAGAAATAAATTTGGTACATGCTAATATTTGGTAAATGTAATGAGATTGTCGCAAGAACTAAATTGTTTCTAGGATCAAATTTTGAAATGAAAGACATGGGTAAGGCCAATGTAATTTTAAATGTTAAAATCATAAGGAAGGGAGATATTATATTACTATCCCAAGAACAATGCATTGAGAAACTTCTTAAGAAGTTTAGGTATTATAATTTCAAACCTGTGAGTATCCCTTATGATTCTAATTCTAAATTAATGAAAAATAGAGAAGAATAATTATCTTAGCCTCAGTATGCCCAGATAATTGAGAGCTTACTACACCTGATGAGCTTTTGTAAACCTGATATTGCTTATGCAGTAGGTAGACTGAGTAGGTACACTCAAAGTCCAAATCAAGAACATTAGGATGCACTTGCTAGGCTTATGAGGTACTTAAGAGGTTCAATGGATTATGCCATTGAATATAGTGGATTTCCCGCTGTACTAGAAGGGT
This sequence comes from Vigna mungo, assembly GCA_036885675.1. Taxonomy (NCBI): domain Eukaryota; kingdom Viridiplantae; phylum Streptophyta; class Magnoliopsida; order Fabales; family Fabaceae; genus Vigna; species Vigna mungo. The sequence continues at coordinate 33,094,647 of CP144697.1, read as the reverse complement.
ACAAGGATGATAATTGGATCTCTGATTCAGATGAGACAAAATCTACTAGTGGTTATGTATTCACACTTGAGGTGATGCGATTACATGGAGATCAGTCAGGCAAACTATTATTGCAAGATCAACAATGGAATCTGAGTTTGTTGCTCTTGAGATGGCTGGAAATGAGGTTGAGTGGTTGAAAAATTTCTTAGCGAACATTCCACTAGGAATGAAACAAACCCCATCAGTATCGTGATTGCCAATTGGCAATAACTATAGCTAAAAACAAGAACTACAATGGAAAGAATAGACATATACAATTGAGACACAATTTGGTGAAGTAGTTGCTGAAGAGTGGAATTATTTCCATTGATTATGTGAAGTCAGAACGGAATCCAGCAAATCCTCTGACAAAACCCCTGGGAAGACAAATGATATTAGAAACATCGAGGGGAATGAGACTTAAGCTACTTGCAAACAAACAAGTTATGGCAACCCAACCTTTGTGTTTGGATCCCATGAATAATGTTCATATGGGTAAAAACAAGTCACTTGTTAGTTCTGATAGCTCTAAATTGATTTTAATTAATTATGTCCATACCTATGATGTGTGTGAAAGTGCTAGAGACTGCATGATTGAGAGGTTAAACTTTGTCATTAAAATTCTATGTGGTGAAAGAATTTTAGTTTAAACAAAGTTTTTAATGATTTTCATATCCCTTATGGGAGTGTATGATTTGCAGCATACACTTGATGAAATCACCTATATGAGTGTCAAGTGAGGCTGCTTGCATTAGATCTTGGCATGATCTCTAGAGCACTCATGAATACTAGGCACGTGCATGGCCTAGTAAGTGCAACACAACGATAATAGCAAGGATTGTGAGGGTGTATTGTGATTGATAAACCTCTAATACACGTTGTTGAAAGGATTTTTGTCGCCTAAAATCTCAACAAACCTTAAATTTCCCCACTAATGTAATATAGGGGTCAACCAAGGATCAATCCATGGACTTGGTACTTATCAAGTTTAGAAATTGTAGAATTAAGCCTAAATAATTATTTACTAAAAACTAGGTGGGGAGAAAATTGTAAAACTGAAATCTAAAATATAAAACTATCTAATAATGCATGTATTTACTAAAACTAATCAATGAATGCAAGACACTGTAATGAAAACAGAGACTATGTAAAAATAGATGCACTAAAAATGAAGGATTAAAATGGATGAATAAATGCAAAGAAAGAAAAATAATGCATGACTCCTAACTAAAATGATATACTAATGCATCTAATGAAACCTAAGGACAATATTCTTATCACCCAATTAACAATAGAATGCAACAGATAAAAAATGAAATGTAAAACGAGCAATTGAAATAACTACAGTGAATAGTGAAGGAAGAAACATATAACAATTGAAAATAGAAATAGGAGATCACAATCTAAGCACCTATAATGGAAACAATCAGAAAAATAGAATAAGATCAATATAGTCTCGGCAACCGGATCAATAAGAACACTTAAAGCATACTATGTCTCAAGACATCTTGGAAAAGTAGGCCCTCTTTGGGGTCCTAAGGTATCTTATTCAAATACCTGTAATGTGCACAATTTCCTTTAAGTTCCAAATTACTCCCAATTGCCTAACTATACTTTCCCTTACTCTATAAACAGATTACCAAAAATCAAAACATAAACCCAAGTCTAACAGATCATCCAGCTCAGAAATGGATATCAAAAAGATAGAATCAATACAAGAAAGAGATATACAAAATTCTAAAGCGAATATAGAATCAATAACAGTGCCGGAAAGAGTAAATTGATTTGCAGGAATGTAAATTGAATTAAAAGGCAATCAAAGAAATGTAAACTAAATCATAAAACTAAAACGTAAAAGCTTTTATTAAAAACTGGAAATGAAAATACAATTGATACCAAAAATCAAAGAAAACCGCAAAGTCTGTCACCCAGTGTGATTATCTTCGAGTTCCAGTGAAAAGAGCAGGGTTCTAATTCTAAGAATATCTACAAATCTACTCTAAAGTGAGAGAATGTAAGAAACCCTAGTCTAAGCACATTGCCTGTCACCCAATGCACACTCTGTTCATTACAAAAACCCCTTTTTATAGGAAAAATCCAAAAAACCAAAAAGAATAGGAAAAGGGAAAGAAGGGAAGAATCGGGAAAAAGTGGGAAAAAGGGAAGGAACTGATAACTGACTTTGGAAGCTTTGTGAACCATCTTCAACTGACTCTGACCAGATTCTTCAACCGTCAATCCAGCTCAGCACAGCTCATTAGACTGATCAACATCTTGGGCTAGTCTCTTTTGGTCCGATCATCCTCTTGGGCTTCCTTCCCTTATGCCCTGAAGCTCGCCTCTATGGTTCACTGCAATAGTTCTTCTTTTGCGCTTAAGGAACCTTAGGTGATGGGTTGAGAGAATTTGGGAGAAAATCCCAATTTGATTTGAACTTTTCTTGCAAGAATGAAGTATGAAGTATAGAGAACCCCCTTCAGCTTTGGCCTTCTCACAGCAACATGAATCACTGCGTTTCATTTAGTCCAACATAAGGCTTCAGCCTATCTACATCACAGCAACTCAGATCATTGCTTTTTCACAAGCGCTGGCCCACACAACATCTATCAACTTCAACACAGCAGATTGAAACTCTGCGCTTCCTAACAATGCTGACCCATTAACGCCTGGCCCATTTACTCTACCCAGTTCAACCCAAGATTTTCAATTCATTTCGCATCAGCCCCTTCGTTTATTTATTCCTGCAAACAGTAACAAAGCAATTAACAAAAATAAGCTGGCAAAAACAATGAAAAATAAAGCCTAAAAGAAATGAAATCCTATTTTAAATTTTCTGAATATTTTTCTAAAAGAGAAAACACCTAATTATAAAAAAAAAAACTATTTTATTTAACTAAAAAGGTAAAATTAACACTATTTTTACAAAAAGCTATGTTATTCCTAATTACTCTAAACTACCTTAATTCTAGAAAATTAAAAGCTAAACTATCCTAAAAGAAGAGTATTAACATAGAAAAATGGGGTAATTTAAAGACTTAACACACCCCCACACTTAAGGAACTGCCCTCCTGGGCAGGGAAAGTTAAAAATAAAAAATAAAACCAACACTCAAACTAAAGAGAACAAGACTCAATACGAAAATGCAAAAACACTATCACAACTCACTCAACCCTACTCATTCAATCAATTCCCAACCATCTCTTCAAATCAGAATTGTATTACATAATTCTCAACCTTAAATCTCAGTATCAGCAATCCAAGTGATAACTGTTGAAAAACAGTTATTTTCATGCTTCATTTGAGACCAAAATACACCCAATAAGGCTTAAAATGAGCTTAGAATCAAGCAAAACACAATAAATGAGTCAATCGAGAGTCAAAAGTTGTTTTTAGCGTTATTATGCTTGTTTTGCATTGTTTTGTAGCAAATTTGATGGAAGTGAAGAATGGAGTTGAAGATGAAGGTCTTAGACTCAGGACAGAGGAAGAAAACTGAAGAAAAGAAGAGTCTAAGAACCGCCCAGCGGCAAAATTCACCGCTGGGCGGCCAAATGCGAGAAGTTGGCACCCTGGAGTGGACGCCTGACAATTTTGCAATTAGAGGCAAACCGCCGGGCGGTGGCGCGATTAGAGGCAAACTGTTGGGCGGCATAAATGTGACGTCGGGCGGTTGTCTGCTGGGCTTGGGCTTGTTTTTTATGACGCTCCTCAACTATAAATAGGCCTATTGCGATTTCATTCTTATTCTTTTGAGAGAGGAGGGCGGCCAGACCTACTTTTCACTCTATGGAGAAGATCTCTTGGATGCTTAGGTTCCTTTTCATCCTATCTAGGGTTTGCTATTCCATTCTTCCATTATTTTTCATCTTGGTTCACCATGACAATGGTGAACTAAACCCTTTTGATGTTGGGGGAAACAATGTAATCTTTTGAAACTCTCTTTTATTGAAACTCTTATTTTTTTATATGCTTGTCGTATGCTTTGATTATCAATTGTTGGTTTCTTATTTGTGCTTAAAGCTTTTATCGTTTAACTCATTCGATAACTGTTGTTTGTCTTTATTGATACGGGGACGTACAGTACTGTCATGAACTGGTGAGTAATTCCTTGGTTAAGCAATACCACCTAGGGATAGGGAGGTAGGACGATCAATTTTTTTTGCTTCTGTTCGGTAATGCGTTGCTAGTTACTAGGGGAGGCTAAGGATAGCAAGCCAGTAATTAGTAATAGGCTCTTTTCACCGAGGGATCGGGTTAAGGGTAGGCCAAGAAAGTTTGCATAACAATTAGATAACAAAGCAATTTAAACAAGAGGAGTAGATAAGAGAGAGCGGATAAGATGAAATTGTAAACCCCCAACAACTCCATTCATCCATAGTCTTTTTCTCGTCAATTGAATCAAACACATTGCATGTTTATTCTGTGTTCTTGCATACAAAGCAATTAATTTTGATTTTACAAGTCTTACGATTTCAATTCGCACGAAAGATAAGGTCGTGAGTCCTTTGGGAGAGAACGATATTGGGTTTTACCAATTATATTACTTGGAACGATCTGGTATACTTGCCAGGGAGTCAACAAGTTTTTGGTGCCGTTGTTGGGGACTCGAGGTTTAACTTTTTCAAGTAGTGTGAATTGATTGAATTTGACTTGATTCTATGTTTGTTTTCATTTTTTGTTCTAATAAATGTTCTCTAGGTTTTTGTGCCTAATGTTTGCAGAATGCAGTTTGGACAAGAATCTGATTATATGGGCACTCAATCCTACCAAAATAATTTCAACCGCTGGTGGGAATCCCACTCATACATGGATCAAAGCCAATTTGGCAAGCTGCTGAGCCACAAATTAGGCCAATTAAGAAAAATATTGAGTCTGATGAACTTCTTTAGAGGATTATGAATTTAGAAGTATACCATGTCAAAGGCATAGAGGAGGATATAAGGAATGACGAAGTCTTTCCACAAGACATGTATACAAGATTTTCTTCTCATAGAAGCATGGATGAGAGACAACAATATCAATGGCAACAACAATACTCTTCACCAATAGAAACGTGGGAGTATGATCAACAACTATGCCAACAAATAACTGATGTGACGGAACAAGTCAAAAATGAAAAGTTCGACAAATTTCTAGAGAAGTGTGATTCCAAGAGCTATGAAGTTACCTTCAGGAATTTGGAGAGACAAATTGATGAGGTTGTTGATGAGGACAAGATAAAGAGAGAGGTGAAAAAGATAGAAAAGATAGAAACAGAAAAGATTGTTGTTGAGGAGAAGATAGATGAAGAAAAGATAGAAGAAGAGGTTCTACAATTGAAAGTGAGGGAGTATGAAAAACCCTTGCCCTATCTAAAGACATATTCTAGGACGGAAAAAGAAAAGCAGTTAGAGCGTTTTATGGAGATTCACAAGAAATTGGAAATAACCATACCATTCTCTGAGGCACTTTAGCAAATACCATCAGATGCGAAATTTTTGAAAGAACTTCTCATGAAAGAAAGGAAGTATATTGAGAAGGAAACTATTGAGGTGCAAGGAAATTGCAGTGCAGTCATACAGAGGACATTACCTCCTAAATTACAAGATCCAGGGAGCTTTACCATTCAAGTGGTTGAAAGAAAAAAGAAAAATAGAAAATGTGCAAAAATAAAGAAGAAAGAAAGAAAAAAGAAAAAGAGAAAGTTGAGGGAGAAGAGTGAGAAAAAAAGGAAGAGAGGAAAGAAGAAAAGATCATATGAAAAGCCCCTTCCTCATCAAAAGAAAAATCATAGGAAGGAAAAGAAGTTCAAGTACTTTATGGAGATCTTCAAGAAATTGGAGATTAAAGTTCCTATGGTTGAAACATGGAAACATGTGCTTGGTGTTCTCAACTTTATGCAAGAATTCAGCAGGAAGAAGAAAAAGAAAAGAATATCAAGCGAGAAGAAATTCAACACCTACTGATGAGTGTTTGTTGGGGTCATCCCATTTGTTGTAGCATATTTTTTTTATTTTATTTTTTATTTTTAGCTTAGGTTTATTTCATTTTTTTTAACTTGTAATTTTGTGGACATTTGAACAATTTTTGGGTAACATCTACTGAGAGATGCTAACTTTTGGTATCCACTGAAGGATACCCGGAAGGTACACCTACTGATGGGTGTTGGAAGGATTTGCACTTACTGACAAGTCCTAAACAGGTTTGGGTCAAGCTCGTGACGTTAAACAAGCGTTACTAGGAGACAACCTAGATTCTCTCTTTCACTTTTGCATTTTAAATTCTTAGAATAAGTTGAATTTTATTTTTAGTGTGTATGCTTGCCTTGAATACTTTTCTAAAGATGTTTGACTGAATAATTTGCATGATGAACCTGTTTGATGATGATTTGATGTGGATGATAATTGAGTTGTGTTGCATGTTGATTTCAAGGGAAACATATGTGTGATGAATTATGATTGTGGTTATGAGGCTAAGCAGAGTGTATGAATGAATGTTGTGTGAGAAAACATGTTGTGTGAGATATTAAGCTCCAGCGTTTTTATTGTTGTATGTATTGTTCACAGGAAAGCATGAATGATATTGCCTGAATCTTGATGATTGATTGAATTGCATGTGAATGTCATATGATCAAGGCCATTTTTGAAAACCCTTCTCTAGCCAAATTTTCACCCACAATGCTTAAAATGTTATACCCTTTTTGAACCTTAGCCTTAAACAAGATGTGAACCCTTGTCTTGAAATTCTTTACCTTGAGTTAGGTTGAGCTTAACTGTATGTGTTGAAAAGGTTCAAGTTTGAGGTTGTATTGGGGAAATTGAAAAGCAGTTCAAAAGCATTGAGCTCAATTGTTGAAAAAGAAAAATGCATGAGAAAAAGAAAAGAAAAGAAGAAAAGCATGAAGATGAGCTCAATGCAAAAGAAAAGGGAAGAAGTTGGGAAATAAGTGAGATTGGTGAGGAAGAGAGTTGTGCTTAAATGTTGAATATTATGGTAGCTCTCTTAACTCAAGGATTTTGCTTTCCAGAAAAACCAATTTTTCTTGTTAGCCCAGCCTCATTACAAGCCTTGGAAAAGTCCTTTTGATGGCATTTGCATGTGAGGATTTTGAATGTTTGACATGAATGGCAATTTTGTTTCATGTGACTTGTGAATGCTAGAGAGTTAGAGTGTCACCCTAAACACTTGAGTGATTGAGTGAAACACTTGCTTGGTGAGAATTGCTAAATTTCATGATTGCATCTTTGCTTAGTGGATTGGCCGTTCATAATGTGTAACATCTGTTGAGAAATTTGTGAACGAAATAGAATTGAAAGCATGCATGCAGTGAGATTGGTGAGGAAGAGAGTTGTGCTTAAATGTTGAATATTATGGTAGCTCTCTTAACTCAAGGATTTTGCTTTCCAGAAAAACCAAATTTTCTTGTTAGCCCAGCCTCATTACAAGCCTTGGAAAAGTCCTTTTGATGGCATTTGCATGTGAGGATTTTGAATGTTTGACATGAATGGCAATTTTGTTTCATGTGACTTGTGAATGCTAGAGAGTTAGAGTGTCACCCTAAACACTTGAGTGATTGAGTGAAACACTTGCTTGGTGAGAATTGCTAAATTTCATGATTGCATCTTTGCTTAGTGGATTGGCCGTTCATAATGTGTAACATCTGTTGAGAAATTTGTGAACGAAATAGAATTGAAAGCATGCATGCAGTGAGATTGGTGAGGAAGAGAGTTGTGCTTAAATGTTGAATATTATGGTAGCTCTCTTAACTCAAGGATTTTGCTTTCCAGAAAAACCAATTTTTCTTATTAGCCCAGCCTCATTACAAGCCTTGGAAAAGTCCTTTTGATGGCATTTGCATGTGAGGATTTTGAATGTTTGACATGAATGGAAATTTTGTTTCATGTGACTTGTGAATGCTAGAGAGTTAGAGTGTCACCCTAAACACTTGAGTGATTGAGTGAAACACTTGCTTGGTGAGAATTGCTAAATTTCATGATTGCATCTTTGCTTAGTGGATTGGCCGTTCATAATGTGTAACATCTGTTGAGAAATTTGTGAACGAAATAGAATTGAAAGCATGCATGCATCTTGATTTGATTTTACTGAAGGTCTGAAATTGAGTAGTTCTTGTCATGTACTTTAGGAGTGTTGAACCATTGGATGAAATAGTAGAAAGCCAAGCTCTATTTTGTTTGCTGTTTTGTCTTGTTTGCTTGAGGACAAGAAAAGTTCTAAGTTTCGGGTTGTGATAACTGTTGAAAAATAGTTATTTTCATACTTCAATTTAGACCAAAATACACCTAATAAGGCTTAGAATGAGCTTAGAATCAAGCAAAACACAATAAATGAGTCAGTCGAGAGTCAAAAGCTGTTTTTAGCGATATTATGCTTGTTTTGCATTGTTTTGTAGCAATTTTGATGGAAGTGAAGAATGAAGTTGAAGATGAAGGTCTTAGACTCAGGACAGAGGAAGAAAACTGAAGAAAAGAAGAGTCTAGGAACCGCCCAGCGACAAAATTCACCGTTGGGCGGCCAAATGCAAGGAGTTGGCACCCTCGCGTGGACGCCTGACGGTTTTGCGATTAGAGGCAATGCCGGGCGGTGGAACCTGGCGCTGGGCGGTGGCGCGATTAGAGGCAAACCGCTGGGCGGCATAAGTGTGACGTCGGGCGGTTGTCTGTTGGGCTTGGGCCTGTTTTCTGTGACACTCCTCAGCTATAAATAGCCCTATTGCGATTTCATTCTTATTCTTTTGACAGAGAAGGGCGGTCAGACCTACTTTTCACTCTTTGGAGAAGATCTCTTGGAAGCTTAGGCTCCTTTTCATCCTATCTAGGGTTTGCTATTCCATTCTTCCATTATTTTTCATCTAGGTTCACCATGACAATGGTGAACTAAACCCTTTTGTTGTTGGGGGAAACAATGTAATCTTTTGAAACTCTCTTTTATTGAAACTCTTGTTTATTTATATGTTTGTCGTTTGCTTTGATTATCAATTGTTGGGTTCTCATCTGTGCTTAAAGTTTTTATCGTTTAACTCATTCGATAACTGTTGTTTGTCTTTATTGATACGGGGACGTACAGTACTGTCATGAACTGGTGAGTAATTCCTTGGTTAAGCAATACCACCTAGGGATAGGGAGGTAGGACGATCAATTTTTTTTGCTTCTGTTCGGTAATGCGTTGCTAGTTACTAGGGGAGGCTAAGGATAGCAAGCCAGTAATTAGTAATAGGCTCTTTTCACCGAGGGATCGGGTTAAGGGTAGGCCAAGAAAGTTTGCATAACAATTAGATAACAAAGCAATTTAAACAAGAGGAGTAGATAAGAGAGAGCGGATAAGATGAAATTGTAAACCCCCAACAACTTCATTCATCCATAGTCTTTTTCTCGTCAAGTGAATCAAACACATTGCATGTTTATTCTGTGTTCTTGCATACAAAATAATTAATTTTGATTTTACAAGTCTTACGATTTCAATTCGCACGAAAGATAAGGCCGTGAGTCCTTTGGGAGAGAACGATATTGGGTTTTACCAATTATATTACTTGGAACGATATGGTACACTTAGCAGGGAGTCAACACCAAGCAAGTGAAAAACAACTTCATTCAGCCAATTTCAGCAAGGAACATAATCAAAAAAGCAGAAGTCAGTGTCAGCCTCACAAGAACCAGTTTTTACACTCATATTCACTCAACCGTTTAGGCTCATCCTGTTTCACTCCTTCATGACATGCTAACTTCAATTCTTAACTTTGAAAAGATTCTAAGTGACAATGCTCTACTCATGATTTCATCTAGATCAAAAGGTCTTTATTGGCTTGTAATGTATGGAAATGAAGAAACTGTGAAGAAGAGGGAGAAATCTAGAACTTAGTGCACTCTTTGTCTAACTTGTTAGCCAGTCCAATCTTTCTTTCTTTCTTTCTTTCTGGTTTTCAATTATGTCAGGTCTCATTTTATTTTTCTCTCTTTTGCAGTTTTGTTCTTTTTCCGAGACTTGTTTTTTCTTTTACAGACAACCAACAACTCATTTTTCTTTTTCTTTTTCTTCTTCACTTTTGGCCTATCATTCCTGTTGCACTCACTAAGTTCCTAGATCCTTCATCCCTCTCACATGTCTCTCCAAGTTAGGTATTTGGTGGGGAAAAGGGCTTGTAATAAATGAAACAAAGAAAAATGGCTAAGGCTCAAAAGAAGAGGTGGTAAGAAACTGAAATGATAAAACTAAATGGTTATGGATGGTAAGAAAGAATGCTTAAATCATATCTAAAATCTACCAAGAGCAAGCTTTTCACCGAGAATCAGTGCAAAATCATAATTAAAAGCCAAACATGCGTGAAATCACACTAGAAAGACAAAAATTTGGCCCAAAATCTCTCAAGGTTATGAATTTGCTAAAACTGACTTGCTACCCTCTTATATGCAAAAATGCTTAATTGAAATGAACTTATATGCAAAAATAATGCTAGGACTACCTCTACTTGAGTCTAAAGCAGAAAACTACAATAACAGTTCCAATTAGCAAAAATAAGACTAAAAAAAATGAATTGAAATAGCAAAGGATGAATAAGAGTATGAAAGAGAACTCAAAATGACCCTAAAAATATCTAATAGTATGACAAAAAACTATTTACTACCTGCAGAGAATAAAACTAGCCTATGTAAAACTAAGAAAACCTAAACTAGACTTAAACAGGTTCGTATTTAAAGTATAGAAAACATAAGAAAATCCTAAACAAAGACAATAAAAGGAAAAAAACCTAAGAAACTCTTTCAAAACAAAACAAAACCAAAAAACACAGAACCTAATGTCTAAAATCTAAAACAGGGAAGTAAAATCAGAAAAATAAAAGAAACCTACAATTAGTTCTATTTACAGAAACAATTAAAAAAAATTATCCTAAACAATACTAGAAACTATCTAAAACAGATTGAAGAGTAAAGAGTCTATAAATTCTAAAATAGAAACCTAAGTTGAACCTATAAGGGAAAAAATCTAAGGCAATTAAGAAAACTAAGGCTCTAGCAGAATAATCAAGCTAATACAATTACTAATGCTCAAAACTAAAACAGAACTATTAATATGTGCAACAGAATCAAGAAAAATTTCTACGAGCAACTATGAATTCAAATCCTAATCTTCAACCTAAAACATATTATTAAAGTGTAATGCAAATTCTAGAATAATGTAGAAACTCCTAAGATAGAAGAAAAGATATGTAACACAAGTTCTAGAATATTGTAGAAAAGTCTAAGATAGGAAGAAAAATCAAGAATATTCTACATAGGTAAAAATCTAGAACATTCCACATAAGTTGTGGCTAGTATGTTCTAGAATATTCTATAGGTCTATAAATACCCATGAACTCTACCATTTGATGCATGTAGACAACATCTACCATATGTAGACAAGAAGCCAACATCTACAACAACTAAGACAACTAAAACACTTCTTCCAACTACTACTTCTACATCCTACTATCTCCACATTTTCTCTACCTTATCAACTACTCCTTTCACAACCTTTAAATACTAACAGTGGTATCAGAGCTACGTTCGGTCATCTACTGGGCGTAGATAAAATTTTCAACTACCTTAAACAAAACTATAACCCCATTTTGTACTACCTCCAAAATATTTTCTCAACTCATGGCTACTACCAATCAAACATCATCACTTCCGGTACCTATTTTCACAGGAGAAAATTATGATTTTTGGAGTGTCAAAATGAAGACATTCTTCCGCTCTCAAGATATATGGGACATCATAGAAGAAGGATTCACTATTCCGGAAGACACCTCTACTCTTACTACAGCTCAAAAGAAGGAGTTGAAGGAAAACAAGCAGAAGGATTCAAGGGCTTTATTTGTTCTTCAACAAGCAGTTGATGACACAATTTTTCCAAGGATAATTGGTACCACAAGTGCAAAACAAGCTTGGAACACAATACAAGAGGAGTTTCAAGGAAGTGAAGAGGTACGCAATGTTAAACTTCATTCTCTAAGACGAGAGTTTGAATTATTAAGAATGAAAGAATCTGAGACCATCAAAGACTACTATTCTAGAATAAAAGAAATAGTTAGTCAGATGAGAGCCTATGGGGAAAATATTCTTGACAAAAAGATCGTTGAGAAAATTTTAATTTCAATTCCCCAAAAATATGATGCAATTGCAACTGCGATTGAACAAACAAAAGATTTGGCTACATTGTCAGTAACACAACTAATGGGCTCTCTTGAAGCTTATGAACAAAGATTGAAAAGGCATGAAGAAGACTCGGTTGAAAATGCCTTTCAATCAAAACTAAAATTGCGGTCTCAGAAAGAATGTGAAGAAAATATAAGTAAAGGAGAAATTTCTAGAAATAAAGAAAATTCTAGAAGCTTCTCTATGACTCATCAAGGAAAATATCCTCCATGTGGCATCTGTAAAAAGACAAGTCACTTGGAAAAGGATTGTTGGCATCATGGAAAACCTCAATGCCACTATTGCAAGAAATTTGGTCACATAGAAAAGTATTGTCGTAATAAAAATAAGCATCAAGCAAACTTTGCAGAAGAAGATAATCAGGAGAAACTCTTATTCTACGCCAATCAAGAATCTCCTGGTGGAGAAGGAAGTTGGTACTTGGATAGTGGATGCAGCAATCACATCGTGAAAGATCAAAGCATCTTCAAAGACATTGATAAATCTGTCAATGTCAAAGTTCGGCTAGGAAATGGCACAACAGTGGAGTCTCGAGGCAAAGGAACTGTCATGGTGGAAACAAAGAAAGGTACGAAATCCATCAAGGATGTTTTACTAGTTCCTAATCTTAAAGAAAATCTTTTAAGTATTGGCCAAATGATGGAGAATGGATATTCTCTTCATTTTGAGAAAGATACATGCAAAATTTATGATAGTAAAATGATAGAAATTGGCCAAGTAAAAATGGAGAAGAGAAATAGAAGCTTTCCTATAAGCTTCAAACCTGGAACTAATATTGCCATGAAGGTAGAAGTTGATGACTCATGGCTTTGGCATAGGAGATTTGGCCACTTCAACACACATGCCTTAAAGCTTTTATATCAGAAAAACATGATGAGAGATCTTCCATTCTTGAAGGAGAATAATGAATCGTGCGAAGGATGTCTCCTCGGAAAACAACACCGATTACCATTCTCGACTGACAAAGCATGGAGAGCAAAAGACTTATTGGAGTTGATTCATACCGATGTTTGTGGACCAATGAGAACGCCTTCACATCACAACAACAGGTATTTCATCCTCTTCATTGATGACTTCTCTAGAATGACATGGGTCTATTTCTTAAAGGAAAAGTCAGAAGTCTTCGGAGTATTCAAGAAATTTAAGGCCCTTGTTGAGAAGCAAAGTGGGAAACAAATAAAAGTACTCAGAAGTGATCGTGGCAAGGAGTACACATCTCATGAGTTTGACAAATTCTGTGAAGATGAAGGCATAGAGCGACAACTTACAGTTGCATATACTCCACAACAAAATGGCGTGTCAGAGAGAAAGAATCGCACGGTTATGGAGATGGCAAGATCAATGCTAAAAGAGAAAAACATGCCTAACACTTTTTGGGCTGAAGCAGTCTACACTGCAGTTTACATTCTAAATAGATGTCCAACTAAGGCAGTCCAAGACAAGACTCCTATTGAAGCTTGGAGTGGGAGAAAGCCATCAGCAAAACACTTACGAGTATTTGGGTCTATCTGCTACATACATGTTCCTGACCAAAGGAGGCACAAGCTTGAAGACAAGACTATACGAGGAATATTCTTGGGATATAGCACACAATCAAAAGGCTATCGAGTCTACAACCTACAAACAAAAAAGCTCATCATTAGTCGAGATGTTGAAGTTGATGAAAATGCTTCTTGGAATTGGGAGGAAGAAAAAGTGGTTAAAAGCAGCATTCTACTTCCAGTGCAACGATCTCAAGAAGAAACTCAAGAAGAGGCAAACAATTCAGGTATGCTTTCTCCACCTCCACAACAACAAGATTCTTCACCTGAATCTAGTCCAAGAAGAGTAAGATCTTTGGTAGACATATATGAAACTTGCAATATGGCCATGATTGAGCCTAACTGTTATGAAGAAGCATCAAAGCAAGAACTATGGTCAAGGAAATGGAGGACGAAGATCAAATTGAAGATATGTTACCAAGGCCAAGATTTGAACTACTACGCACAATGCTTGGAGTTACCGAATTTGCATTAAGGAGGAGTATTAAAGTGTAATGCAAATTCTAGAATAATGTAGAAACTCCTAAGATAGAAGAAAAGAAATGTAACACAAGTTCTAGAATATTGTAGAAAAGTCTAAGATAGGAAGAAAAATCAAGAATATTCTACATAGGTAAAAATCTAGAACATTCCACATAAGTTGTGGCTAGTATGTTCTAGAATATTCTATGGGTCTATAAATACCCATGAACTCTACCATTTGATGCATGTAGACAACATCTACCATATGTAGACAAGAAGCCAACATCTACAACAACTAAGACAACTACAACACTTCTTCCAACTACTACTTCTACATCCTACTATCTTCACATTTTCTCTACCTTATCAACTACTCCTTTCACAACCTTTAAATACTAACACATATTATGAAAGCATTAAAACTAGGTAATTACAGGCTAAAACTAAGTATTTATAAACTGAAACAAAGTATGAATATTTACACTACCTTTAAGCTAAGTATTTACCAATTCAACTAGAATAAAACTAAACAAAATTCAACTCAAAAAAGAAATTTACACCTATTTTTACTCCAAAACTCATACTAACAGATGTATTTTACAGTAACAACAAGTATTTAAATCTATACCTTCTCACCCCCCACACTTAAGAGACACAGAGTGAGACACAGGTATACACAGTTATTTACACCACATATAGCAAAATGAAAACAACAAAGAAATCAAAATTATACAAAAAAAAAAATGGAATTGAGAAAACACAAATTGAACAAGATATGTACAGAACAAAATTAGGAAAAACACAAAAAACTAAAACTACAAAACTATAAAAAAAAATTGTTTAGATTGGTCACAAGTCAAAATTTATTTTCTTTATGTTTATAAAAAAACAACATATGTTCTACTTTACTATTTATTATACATACTATTATTAAGCTAATTACTGTAAGAGACCTATACCTACTATTTAAGAAAAAGGAACATAAGGGTCTTATTGATTTTTCTCCCAATGCTCTCTGCTTTAACAACATCAGTTCTCCCACAAAGGCTGGCAACTGGTTCTGCTTTAACGTCAAGTGTCTTTGGTTCATATAGCTTGTTATACCAACTACACTGTGTGTTAAGTATCTCAATCTAAGACTGGTTCATATAGCTTGCTTACCTGCTCTGATGCATTACATCCTATGAGACCCAGGATAAAAGTTTCTTATCTTTCTTTTTAATGTTTCAACTAGAGTCAAAGATTTTTTCTTTCAACTTTCTTTTGGAATAAGTGGGGGATTGTTGTAATAATGTTAACGTTAATAATTTTATTAATTAGCAACAGTCAATTTTTTAAGTGCTGCAATGCTCAAATTATTTATTGCTTTTATTGTCTATTATTTATTTTATTATTCTCTAACTCAAATAGAGAGTTCTTTCTCCATTCCAAATCACACCAAAAAACAATCTTTTCTCATTCTCTTATCTTCTTTTCTTCTTCTAAAAATATTTTGGGTTATTTTATACTCTTTTTAGAGATCCTTGCTAGTTCTGAGATCCTCAGAGATATTTTGGGAAGTTCCTGTTGTATCATGGGATACTTGCACAATACATCACCCATAAGTCCTTAAGGATAGTAAATTTACACGCTTCAGGAAATTTTGTTCGCGTTTTCTGTCAGCTTTTATCCAACATTCAAAATATATGGCCACTTACTAAATGTATCATATTTACTCTTATATTGATAATTAAGACCTAAACATTTTGGTGATACAACACATTTTACTTTCAAATCAAAATAACCTAGGCATACAAATAGATTCTAGACTTGACCATCCTGATACATGCATTATTGTCAAGCTATGACGGGTTGTATACATGTAGTGGTGGAATAGCTGGTCCACCCTAAGCTACTACATAAGATTAGTCTGTTAAACAATGCCTTTTGCCAATGGTACCAGCCCCTAGTCTAGGACCTCCTGTTACTCTAACCACATGACCCCCTTTCTACTTGAGAATGGATGACAATTAGAGTGTCAGGATAACCCCTAAAACTGAGCTTCTACAAAATTAAGACACTATAGGGCATCACCATGGAATCTCTCAATGAGTCATGGAATTATGTCCATCTACCATGCACATTATCAAAACCAAATTCTCATAACCATTATATTCATCAATTATACTGTTGAGACTTTGGCAAGTGTACCAGATCGTCTCAAATAATAAAACCGGTAAGACTGGATATCGTTTTCCAAAAGACTCGTTCCATCATATTCAACTCATATCTCTGCCACAGATACTCCTATTATTGATCGAACTGTGTTTGAAGACCTCCTGTAATTGATGGTTCAACAAGATCATTCCAATTTGAAAAAGTTAAAAAAAAAAAAACACGTTACTGACTCGGTTATCTAAAAATCGAGATATAATCCTACCTTTTTTGATTCAGTTCATAACCGAGGCATAAAATCTATCTCTTTTTACCTCGTCTGTAACTGGTGTCTATAAACAAAAATAATCAGTACCATTTCCTCTCATTGCAATGATAGAGCTCAAGACAGAAATCTTAATAGCCATTGTGAAGTAAGTCCCATATGTATATATTTTGCTATGTATATGTGATTTTCGCAGTGTATACGGGTTAGACCTAAATTTCCATTTATAATACATTACTTTTCAGGAGATTAATGAGTTTTGAGCGGAAAAAACATTGAAGTTTCATGAGAGAAAAAGAGAACAATTAGATCTTTTTAGGTTTCCCATGATTCGTCTGAAAATCTGGAAAGGGTAACGTGAGAGAAGATAAAAAAAATTTGTATCTATATGTTTAGTAAGTGTGTTTGAAACTATGATACTGTAAAAACCCTTTAAAAAGAAACCTTCTATGCACAATGGTAGACAGAGATTCTTGGGATTTTTTTTTTTTTAAATCATTGATTGTTCTACTTGTTTTTTCTTAGTTTTTTCTTATTAATCATCTAACTGATCTTTGCAGACTTTTTCTATATATATTTTTTTTGTTTACATGGTAGACGGTGTAAATGAGTTTGTGTTATCATGAACTATTTCAAATAGATATATCTTATTAATGAATACATGTCTAACATTCATGAAGACATGACATGCTACTGTTTTTTATATATTTATTGTAAACTATCAACACATTCTGTATGGTTGAATGAATGAATTAATATACACTCTTGAAATTAAATTATCCAGTTTAATACAATTCTCGGATGTTTTGAGTAAATAGACTTTTTTTCATTCACCAATAAAAACATATGTATTAACATATGTATTTCACATGCTTTTTATAAAATAAATAAATTGAGATAAAAACTACCAACAATAAATTCATAATAGAAAGAACTACTTTATTTAGTGATGAAGCTCGCAACACATCCTATGGGTCATGTTTATTCTTATTGATAAATCATAATTCAAAATTTAGAAATTGAGATTCATATTGCTATAATAATTTTAATATTATTTTTTGAGAGAAATTTATTTATTTATTTCCGATGTGATTGATTTCCTAATTTTCTACCTTGTGAGTTAGAAAAATGAGAAAACAACAAAATCCATGTCTACATTGATGAATACATGACATGATATTACTTTGTTTTATATATTTGTAGTAACCTACCGTTTCATGAATGAATTAATATATACACCTAAAATTAATTTAAATGAAGTTTACTTTAATTCTTTGGGGTTTGAAATAATTATTTTTTTTAATTTAAATATGTTTTTATTAAATAAATAATTCGAAATAAAAATTAGACATAAATATTAATTTAATGTTAATTTTAGTTGAGTTTATTCAATTTAGTTATAATTATTTTTTCAATTTGATAACAATTTTTATCAATTTTATTAAAGTATCTCGTGTTAAAGTCGTTGCAATGTTTTTTATATTCAGTTTGGTCTTTATATTTATTATATTTTATTTAATTTAGTTTTAATTTTTTCTTAAAATAGAACAATTTTATCTTCTTTATATTGAGACTAAATTGAATTTTTAATAAATATTATGATAAAATTTTATTAAAATTTTTATTTTTATTAAATAATTTTAAATTAGAGTTAGATTTAGTTTAAAATTTGATTGAAGGTTTTAAGTAGGAGGACTAACATCATTATATTTAAATTTTAAGAGCTATGATTTATAAAGTATGATTTTAACATCTCTAATCTTAAAAAAAAAATATTTAATAAAAATGTAATTTTTAATAAAAATATCGATATAACATTCATATAAAAATTAAATTTGATTTCTAATAGTTATTTTATTTAAAATAATAGATTAAAGTAAAATAAAAAATAAATATAAAAACTAAATTAGCTATAAAATATTAATTTCGATACA
Source organism: Vigna mungo (assembly GCA_036885675.1). Classification (NCBI taxonomy): domain Eukaryota; kingdom Viridiplantae; phylum Streptophyta; class Magnoliopsida; order Fabales; family Fabaceae; genus Vigna; species Vigna mungo. The sequence goes on along the minus strand of CP144697.1, from coordinate 33,076,082 downwards.
TGGGATGTTAACACGTAACATGATAATAACTTCACAAATTAATATTTTTTTAAATTAAAAAAACACAAAAAATCTACAAACGGACCTATATGAAAAATTATTTACTATCTATTAATTATTTAAATGATATTAATAAAATATTTGAAATTAAATAAAATTAACAAAATTTAAAATAAAGTTAAATAAATTACTTTAAAATTAATTAAATTGAATAAAAGTAAAAATCAAATTATTATTTAAGCTTAAAAATTGCAAACATGTATAAATATACATTATAAGAAAAAATTTATTTAATGATGCTCCGGAGACGTGCTAAATATGTCGTGTTTCTCTTTGGGTGTTGCTCCCTCCACCACCACCTCTTGTTCCCCCACCTTTCTATTCCTGTTTTACCACTCCTACTTTCTTATTCTTGTTTTACCCTTTAATACAATTTTATTTTTAGGGTTAATATTTTAAACTTCTACCAACTCCAATCTCCTACATGGTTCTTTCAATTGTTATGTTTTTTGAACTTTTTGATTGTTTATCTTACCCACACTAACGTACGAAGAGTTAAGCAATCTTAGATAAAAAAATGTTGATACATGAGGAAGACATATATGTCGCAATGTGTCAAAAAAATATATTGTGGAGGATAGTTAATTTTATAAAAAGGTTGAAACATTTTATATAATCATGTAAATAAAAAAATTAAAATATTGAAATTTTAAAACTTTAAGACAGGAATTTGATCATTTAAATTTAACAAATTTTAAATTATAATTAAATAGTAAGAATTTTCAACTTTTGAAATTTTTTTAATTAATTCATGTATACATTTTTCATTTTTTATCAATGACAATGAAATTACTTTTTTTATGATGTTAGTCATAAAATATTCATTATTGTTAGTCATAAAATATTTATTATCGTTTGGAACTGCTGCACAATCAAATGACCATCGCAAACACCTTGCACCACCGCACCATGAAAAGTCACACCACTGCACCATGAAACCAAATAGATATAAAGACAGGAATATGGAGAAGAACCAAACAGATATGAAGAAGAGAAGTAAGAGTTGGGAGATGAGAAGAAACGGATCTGGTGAGAGTTGGAGGGGGTGGAAATCTAGAAAGAGAAAAAGTGAGACTTGGGAGAACGGAGGTGAGACTGTGCGAGTGAAAATGGGTGAATGAAAATAGGTGAGTAAAAATAGGTAGAAATTTAAGGTTTCCGACTAAAGTAAATAAATAGGGTTAAAAGTAAAAAAGCTAGCCTCTCACCAGTTGAAATCGGAATCTAGCCTTTACACCGCATAACTTTTCACTTCCAACCTTTTTCACCGCTTAATCGGACCATTTCATCGATTAAACTACCATACATCACCGAATCTTGAATCTACACCGAACAAACCTTTGGATCTAGGGTTTGTTAGAGCCTTTTCTTCTCCGACACCAAAACCCAGGGTTCCTCGTTCTGATTGCTTCTTCACTGTTTCTTGGATTGTTAGCTCACTTCGCGCCAGCTTCTCCTGGTTCCTCCGCGACGCCTTCCTCACTAGGTTTCGCCCTAGTTGTAGAGCTCGAATTGGGTACGAAGGAGGACCTTTTTCGGGAGGGTGGCAAAGGCGGCGACCAAGTTGAAGACGCGATCTTAGGTGTGGAGCTGGGTGGCGATTTGAGTGATGCTGGTTTGAGGGAGGTGGGGCGAAGAGAGTAGAGGCGGAAAAGGGTTCTACAGGTTTGGAAGAGAGTGTTGTGAGGAGAAGTGTGATTTTTCTTTATTGTGTTCAGGTGAAGTGCTCCAATCAAACATAGAAAGTTTGTAATTTTTTTATAAAAGAAAAACTATAAACTTATGTCAACATTAGCCGGGTTAAAATATGTGGCCACTTACTAAATGTATCATATTTACTCTTATATTGATAATTAAAACCTAAAAGTTTTGGAGAGTGAGACTCTTATTCTCAGTACTAGACATTCTTAATATTAATTTTCCTTTTTTTATATTTTTTTTTGTAAAATTATACTTCAATATTTTGAAGTGATTTTTTTTTTCTGGGATTGATCTCGATAGTTTTTGTTTTATCTATTCACTTTGCAAAGTAAGTCAAAGTTATGAAACAATAAGCATAAATGTCAACATCAATCATATGCTATTTTTTGTTGTTGTATCTTTGTCGATTCATATCAAAATAAGTTGCATTAAGATGCCAATGAATATATATTTTAGAAATTAAATTAAATTCAGATTAATTCAATTCTTTGTTTGTTTTAAATAAATTGACATTTCAAAGTTTTATGGTAATAAAACACTAAATTATATTATATTAAAACTAGTCTTCCTTATCTTTCTTTTTATCTGGACCGTTTAATCACAATCTCTTTCAATCCTCAAATTTAATTTTAATATTAAAAAAAAATTCAACTATTTGAAATCATTTTATACGATAATTTAGATTGTTTGTTCTAAATCAATACTATAAAAAATATTTCTTTATTGCAAATTTTACTTACATAAAAATAAATAATTGTATGTAATGCGTATAGTATTGATTAATTAATATAAAAAACTAAATGTTAAAGTATTATAAAAGTAAGTTGAAGCAGTCAACTGTGCTAACACAATAATTACTTTCCATTTCTATGAACTCTGTTTTTTTATATTTCTTTAATTTTATGAAATCAATTTTCGAGACCATCTCTCTTTTACTGGTCTTTAGAAAGCCACCACCCGTCCGTACAATTATGGATATAAATGAAGCAATATAGCATTTTAAACATCACAGATCAAAGAGAAAAAAACTGAAAAACTAGAATGAGTTGTTATTTTCTGAAAACATTTTATATTGTCTTGCTTTCTTTGCTCGGCTCAGGAAGTACTGTGACATTGAAAAACTCAAGCGAAAATGGTGAAGCAAAGTGCATAGAGAAGGAGAGGCAAGCACTCCTCAGCTTCAAAGAAGGTCTTATAGATGACTTTGGCATGCTCTCCACTTGGACCAATGATACAGATTGCTGCATATGGAAACGCATTCAATGCAATAGTCATACTGCTCATGTGCAACTACTACATCTTCATGGAAACTACAGCTATACGCCGTTTTTGAGAGGTGCAATCAATGTCACTTCATTGATCCACTTGCAATATCTTGAACATCTAGATCTCAGCTATAATTTGTTTTTTGGGATTTACATCCCAGACTTCATGGGCTTGGCCAACTTAAGATACCTCGGTCTCTCCAATTCTGACTTTGCGGGGAGGATTCCTCCCAAACTTGGTGATCTTTCACAACTACGCTATCTAAATCTTAGGGACAACTATCTTTGGGGAGAAATTCCTATTCAAATTGGGAATCTCAAACTGTTACAATATCTCGATCTTGGAGGATTTTTTCTTTCTGGAAAAATCCCATCTCAAATTGGGAATCTCAGCAAGCTACAATATCTCAATCTTGGATGTAATTATGGAAGGAATATGGGACACAATGTTTCAAATTCTCTTTCCGGAGCAATCCCTTTTCACATTGGGAATCTTCCATTGTTACATACTCTTCGGCTGGGTGGCAATTTTGATGTAAAAGCTAAGGATGCACAGTGGTTGTCTTCTCTCCATTCCTTAACCGTTCTTGAACTCACTTCATTGCATAATCTTGGCTCCTCTCGCCAGTGGCTACAAACTATCAGTAAGATCCTTCAAAACTTAACAGAGCTGAGGCTAGTTGAGTGTAATCTTTTAGACAATGATATTCAATCTTTGTTTCAGTCTCATTCTTCCAACAACTCACTTTCTCTTGCTCTCCTGGACCTCTCTTCTAATATGTTGACATCATCATCCCTTCAACTCTTGTTTAACTTTAGCCTTAATCTTCAAGAGCTTTATCTTCCTCATAATTATATTTCTTTGTCACCTTCTCTGTGTCTAAATTTTCCATCTCTTACCATCCTTGACCTCTCTTATGGTGATCTAGCGTCATCAACTGTTCTAGGTAATTTTAATATCAGTTCCAAACTGCAAGAGCTTCATCTACAAAGCAACGGTCTTATAGATAGCAGTTTCCTTATTTCATCTACTTCCATAAGGAATTCTTTGTCCTCTCTTCTCCACATTGATCTCTCCAATAACATGTTAAGATCATACTCTATATTTCACTGGCTTTCTAATTTCACTACCAATCTTCGTACCCTTCATCTTGATTTTAATTTCTTGGAAGGTTCCCTTCCAGATGAATTTGGGAAATCGATGAACTCTCTTGAATATCTTTTTCTCTCTAATAACAAACTACAAGGAAAGGTTCCTTCTTTCTTTGGGAACGTGTGCCGGTTACAGGTATTAGACCTCTCATATAACAAGTTGAATGGTGAATTTCCGAGCTTCATTCAAAATTCTTCATGGTGCAGTAGACCCATATTTAGGGAATTGGAGTTATCTTATAACAAAATAACTGGCAAGATACCCGAGAGCATCCGACTACTATCTGAGTTGGAGATGTTATCATTGGATGGGAATTCTTTAGAAGGTGATGTCACTGAATCTCATCTTTCTAGTTTTTCCAAATTATATATTTTATCACTGTCATACAATTCGTTGTCTCTAAAATTTGTCTCTAGTTGGATTCCCCCATTTCGATTAACTTACTTGGCTCTAGCTTCTTGCAAGCTAGGTAAGCCTTTTCCAAACTGGCTCCAAACTCAAAGTTCGTTAATCTATCTGGATATATCTGATAGTGGCATAAGTGATTCCGTGCCAGAATGGTTTTGGAATAAGTTGCAGACCATATACGTGTTGAATATGGCTCACAATAATCTTATTGGTTCAATTCCTGATATGCAATTGAAGCTTCCTTCCAGACCATCAATAAATTTAAATTCAAATAAATTTGAGGGAAAAGTTCCGTTATTTTTTCTACAAGCTTCCGAGCTGTTACTCTCTTCAAATAAATTTTCAGATTTATTTTCATTCTTATGTGGAAACGTTACAGCTGCAAACTTGGCCACTTTAGATTTATCAGATAATCAAATAAAAGGGCAACTTCCAGATTGTTGGAGATGTGTAGGTCGATTATTGTTTCTTGATTTAAGCAATAACGAATTGATTGGAAAGATTTCTATATCTATTGGCAGTCTTGTTAGATTGGAAGCTTTGGTTTTACGAAACAATAGTTTAATGGGTGAATTGCCTTCCTCTTTGAAGAATTGCAACAAATTAATTATGCTGGATGTGAGTGAGAATATGTTGTCTGGTCCAATACCATCATGGGTTGGAGAAAGCATGCAGCAACTGATAATATTGATCATGCGAGGGAATCACTTCTCTGGAAATCTTACCCTTCCTCTATGTTATTTGGAACGTATTCAGTTGTTTGATCTTTCAAGAAATAACTTATCAGGAGGAATTCCAACTTGTTTAAATAATTTTACTGCATTGTCTGGAAACAACATCAACAAAACTGAAACCGAGAATCGTGTGCATTGGTACAATAATACTTACTATGAAATTTATAGCATTTCCAGTTATAGTTATTATACGCTTCAAATAACATGGATGTGGAAAGGAGTGGAACGCAACTTCGCAAATCCAGAATTGACTCTTCGTAGCATTGATCTCTCATGTAATGATTTAACAGGTAAAATGCCAAGAGAGATTACATATATGTTTGGATTAGTTTCTTTGAATTTATCAAGAAACAGTTTTAGTGGAGAAATTCCTTCCGAGATTGTAAATTTACGTTCACTTGAATCCCTTGACCTATCAAGAAATCAATTCAATGGGAAAATTCCTTCTTCTATTTCTCAAATGGATTTTCTGGAAAAATTAGACTTGTCACACAACTCTCTTTCTGGAAGAATCCCATTGGGAAGACACATGGATACATTTGATGCCTCTTGTTTTGAAGGAAATATTGATCTTTGTGGTGAACAACTTAACAAGAGTTGTGCTGGATATCAGACATCAGTAAAGTCTCAAGAAGCAACAGTCCATGGAGAAGATTTTATTTTCTATGAGGCATTATACATGAGCTTGGGGATAGGATATTTCACAGGCTTTTGGGGCTTATTAGGGCCATTGCTACTTTGGCAACCATGGAGAATTGCTTACTTGAGATTCTTGAACAGACTGATAGATTATCTACTTGTAATGGTTGAAGTGAACATAGCAAAGTTCCAAAAGTGACTAAAATACTAAGAGGTACATAATTCTAAAAACTTATTTCTTTGAATTTGCTTATTTAGTTCTTTTATCATTGGTAACAGTAGATTCAAAAGTACTTCCACTAGTATATGTCTCTTTCTCTCGCAAACACGTTGGATTTCATCAATCTAATTAGACGTTGATTATATCCTATTTTCCTATTCATGGCTTTGCTAATGGTAGTCCCTTTTCCAAGAAACAAATGTTTTTGTTAGTGTAAAGAAATTATGGACAGTGTGCTCTGTTTTTAGAATTTTTCTTGTTTTCAGATGAATTATGCTTAGACCATTTTAAAATGCTCAAATATTACACACTTTTTTGTACTCTATTGAGTTTCTATATCTTTGTTTTAATTTACTTTAACACTAAAATTTGGTCTTCCATTTTTTTTTTTCCATCATTACTAACTCTGTCTTATGAATGTTAGCACAGAATTTGCAGTGTAAATCGATTTTCTTCAAGAAAGCATTAAAGATTGTGCAGGAAGTGTAAGAAGTGCAAGATTTGAAGGTTGAAGTTTGTAATGTAAAATATGACAAGTTCTATTTTAAAGTAATGACTTGCAAAATCACTCCATGATGATGCTTAATGATTCGATAGTTATAATTGTATAATCTATTTGTAATTTTATTCTTAAGTCAATATGAATATCTAAAATGTGAAGCTTTTGCATTCCATCTTGAAAATGAGGTTTGGTTGTAGCAATAATAATTTGTACTTTAGCATCCATCGAGTGTCATCTTAATAGATACTTCATATATAGAATTTCAATATACATGCATAATGACCTTTGAATCTAACATCTTGTCATAAAATAAGAAAATTTCTACTACTACTATTATTACCGCATTTGCATTATTAGGTATAGGTCGTTCCCTAATTGTCTTTACCTTATCTCCATCCACACATTCCTTCGGAACTTACCACAAATTTCAAAATCACACTAGATTTAAGACAAATTGAAAATATTTTGAGATTGTCATACGATTTATTTTTCTCATAAAATTGAGGAATACTGTCACAATAGAGTACAACAAATAAATGATCAATATGTTCATCGGAATACTGTCACAATAGACTACAACAAATTCTTCAATGAGAGAACACAAAATACGGTTCATCAATATTGGATACATTAGTTTAGTCAAATGACCACTGTATAATCACATTTTGTTTTAGTAGTTCTCATTTATCATATTCTTCCATTCACATTTGACTATCATATTCTTCCAACATATATAATGTAATATCCCTCTGTATTTATTTGTATTCTTGTTTTTTTTTTATATGAATATAAAAATAATATGTGAAACTAAAATAACATTTCTAATACGAAACATAATCTAAAATATATTTAAAATTGTTTAAATTAAAAGTTTTCTAAGTGAAATTTCTTGAATTGGTTCCAACACTAAAATAATCTATAATAAATTTTCAATCCTAAGAAAAAGTCCCCTCCAAATTTTAAGTTTTATTTTCTTTTTCATTTCCCACATTATTTGTTTCGGTCGGGTTTGGAGGTTCCTTAAAACATTTCAAGTTGTCTCGAAGACCAGGCGGACCTTGAAGACTGGACGAACCTGTCGAAGGTCGGACGATCACCTAGATCTTCTCATACTCCAAGTTGTTAGTTTTCCCTCCTCCTTCTCCAAGTCGGGCGAGCGGGTACCTATCAAAGGCACTCCGACGCTTAAGTCAGTAAAAATGACCGAACGGTTATCACTATAAGTGATGCATGTGGTGTGCATAATGTGCAACGTCATCCAAAAGTTATACTTGAGACCTTTATTTATACTAGTTGTAATGGACTTTTACCTTTCGTGGGCCTGATGACGACCCAATCACGCCTTAATCTCCATTAGGGGTTTTAGTGAGCTATTATCATTCATAATCTAACCACACGGTCGGGCAGGGTTGTTGGTCTGGTGGTCGGCCTAAGAAGAACCGTTCGGCCTGGACGGTCGGCCTTCATTGTCTACTTGAATGGTTGGCCGGCCTAGACCATGTGGTCGGCCAAGGTTGTAGGTCTGGTGGTCAGCTTAAGAACCGTTCAACCTGGGAAGAGTCGTTCGGCCTGAATGGTCGTCCTGGGAAGAGTCGTTCGACATATGGGGTAGGGAGGACCATACGGTACATTATTCATTAAAATTATAATGTTATTTATCAGTGCAAAACTGTTAAATAAGACATTATATAACTAATAATCTGTGATAGTTAAAGCAAAACATAAAACTACACTATCATATTTATCCAAAATAACTATACTAGCATATATGATGTTTTATATATCTACAACTTAGGTTCTAAAAATGGATGATAGGTGTGTTACAAAGTTTTTCAAAAGATGAAGCAAAACATAGCTCCTAAGATCCTATATTTATACAACTATATCACATTCTTTTTGTGATAGCTCAAGACCCATTTCCTCATTTACTCACACTAGTAAAGATGACTATTGTAAAAAGAGAATAACAAACACAAACACAAATGCAAGAGAGGATAAGCTAATACAAAAGAAACATGCATATAGTAAGCAAACAAATTTCATAACAAAGCTATATAATTCAAATAGTCAATGTGAAATAAAACATATAATTAAAGACTCTCATAAACTCAGTTATCCGGATATATGTATTAATATCATATTAACTAGAGACATGCACTTGTGGTGGTCTCTACTAAGAGTCATTGCCAACAAGTTTAACCTTACCACACATAAGGTAAATCTCCTTCACATCTTTAAAATCCCTTAGACTAGGACCTCTTGCTACTGCCATTACATAACTCAATTCTTCTTTATATGAGTATGAATAATTATTAGAGTGTCAAGATATTTCCTTGTTTGAACAGATACATCATTGCATACACTACACAACAACTGGAAATTCCCCATGAAATTCCTTTCTTGAAACCAAGGCACACTTTACTTCGTCTTTGTTAACCATTATCACATATAAAATCCATTATAGACATCATACATTATCATACATGTATTAATCATTAGCAATTCCATTATCGCATTCAAAACAATAAGCAAATGTAGTTTGATCACCGCTTGACACCAAAAATCCTACTTAATAGAATACTAAGAGAGAACGCCAGCTCCAATGTCCAACAAACCCCATGGTCACCCGACGAGGACACCTTTGGAGCTACTAGGATTTAATTTGAATTTATGGTGCCCATTGACCCTAAGTGACGCCCTGCAACACCAAGTCAGTGAGCTCTTTAACTTTGGTGTTGCCTAACGACAACCAAATAAGAGAGTCCAATGTCTGAATGGTGCCTAATGTTATTAGTGGCACCCTCACAAAGTATTTCTGCACATAATCTCCCCTTTTGACTTTTAGTTGAGTAATTGGACTCCTCTTGAATAAATCTCCACTTAATAAACTTACAATTACTTAAAATGTCATACTCTAAACTCAAGTCCAACCAGATTACTCAACTAAAGAACTTGTAGAGGCATTTCAAACCATAGACAACGTTGGAAAATCTCATTCTTTCAACATTGAACATAATTTAGTATAAATTGCTAGAACATATTAATCAAGCATTATTATTTCAAGTCAAGTTAAATGTAGTTATATAAAATCAATCAAACAATTCCACTTAAAAACAAGTATAATTAGCTTTCCTAGCTTGAAAGACAACTCAAAAATTCTAAAAGCACCAAAATGCCTCTAACTCTCCAAGATGTTCTATCTACACATAGAAATATCACAAGAATAATTAGGACATATCATTATGATCATTGATCAATATAGACTTAGATAGATAACTCAAAGAGCACATGCACACAAGAAAAGCCCATATGTAAAACTAAAACAAATTAAACAGAGGAAAAATATAGAAAACTTACTTATTCATGGAAAAACTTATCAGGTAGAATTCCAGAGCTCGTCTTAAAGATCACAGTCTTTAATCTTATAAAAGATGAACAAGAAATAAGAGCAAGAAGAGAGAACTCAAAAAATTTCTACAAAAGTAGTTTCGATAGGGTAAAGTGTTTTAAAATAATGAAATTCTTTATAAAATTTCTATTTTTACTTTAACATTTTAATATTAAAATAATTAAATCTTATTATTTTAAACACACTATTATATCTAAGATACCATTTTATAAATCCTACAATCTTAAACAATGTTCAAAATTAAACACAATAAAATAAATTATTTAAATAAAAAAATCATAATTAATATACAACTTTTTTTTTTCACACAACTTTGAGAATTATTCCACATATAATATTCATTAAATCAAAGTCTAGTTTACTCTCGTCTGGGAAAAAAAATTATAGACTTTTTATTCATTCATATATAATAACATTACTTACAAACAAAAACTAAATACGATTTTTTATAAATTAATACTTTTTTTGATGAAAAATTCTTTAAATAGACTTAGTAGAACATTATTTCTCCGGACCTAAATAAGAAGAATTTTCTATTCTTTTTATTAGTTTGGTTTTCGAAAATGGGAAGGAAAATTACAAAAAAGTTAAAATTAAAATTATGGAAAAAGTAATTTAAAATATATAATTGAAAATATATTGTTTAAATTTTTATTACCTTAAAGATGGAATAAAATTAAATTAAATTAATTATTGTTTTAATATAATTTAAAATTAACTTTTTTATTATTGATTTTTGAAAAATAAAAATATTTTTACTGAGAATATTTATGATCAATAATAATAATAGCAATGATAATAATACTCACTAGTGAAAAAGTAGCATACTATGTCCACCTATTATGACGGATGAAAATCATCCATCATAATAGGTTGACTGACCGGTGACAGAATCGTAATAAAAGTTAGATATATTATGACGTATTTTTGTACATCAGTTATAATAAAACGCAGTGACAAACTTGTAAATAAATTTAAAACATATTATTACGTAGTTGTGAATATCTGTCATAATATAAAACGTGGTGGCAAACTTGTAAATAAGTTCAAAACCTATTATGACAGAGTTAAGGTTATCTGTCATAAAGAATAAATTTTTTTAATGTATTATGACTGATGTTTAGAAATCAGTCATAATATATGTGTTTCTAATGTTTTTTCATTTCCGACGTAGCTCGCTATCATGTTCGTTCACTTTACCCTGAGTTATCTTCCCTTCCTCTCTTTTTCACTTTCGTTTCACTCTCATTCGCTGTGACATTTCTCGTTCTCATTCGCGTAGACGCACGACGTTTCTCTCGTCTCCACCATTGAAGGCTCTCGCTGCCTCTTCATCGTCTCATTCAACCATAGTTCAACCGGTAAGCATCTTTCACCCTCAACTTTTAGGGTTTCTTCGTATCTTCATCTTCTCACCTTTTAACCGATTATTTTTCCTTTTGTTTCATTTTTCACTGATTGAAATCGATACCCTAAGTGTTTGTTCCGGTCAATTAGTGATTCGACCTGTTTCAAAGAAAGTTCCATAGGAGTGGAGGTACGAGCTAACCTAGGTTCTTTGGAAGGTTAGTTTTAGCCTATGCAAGTACCTTTAGTTTTGCGTTTTCTTCTCCTATACGCACTTATTGAGAAATTTATAGAAACACGACAGTTTCTAGTTTGGTGTGTTTTGCTTGCGTGACGAATGTGTTCCAGACACATTGCTTTTCTATTGTTCAAATTTGATATGAGTATGGTTGTATGTGCTTCTCCCATTTTTATTTGTTATTTTTAAGTGATTTATATAACTGTAACACGGTACTTGATGAAGATTACTGGTAGCGATTTCCCCTTCTGGTTGTGGATCTTTTTGAAACTATGCAAATTCTTTTTCATCCCTTTTGATTGTATCTTTGCTGTTTCTAGAGTGTCTTCCTTCAGGAGATTTTGCTGCTCTTGTATACTTATGGAATCCATTCGCAATAGTTGCATGCGTTGGTCTATCCACATCTGCAATTGAGAATTTAATGGTTGTGTTATCTCTTTATGGAGCATGTCCGCGTAAGCAGCTAATAACCTATGGTTTCTTTTATTTTAAGTGGGCTCTTTTTTATTTATTTTAAGTGTTAGTAAATTGTAGAAACTTGACTACAAAGTAGTGTAAATTGATGTTATATTCGGATTTAATATATGGTTTGATTTACAAATTATGTATTAAATATTATTACACAATTTAATGTTTGAAATGAATTTTATAATGTTTTGAATATGTTGGTTTCATGTTATGTTGATTATAAGTTGATTGATGAAATTATAAAAGAGGAAATTAATTATAAATTGAATGGATATGTCAAATGTAATAATGACTTTTTTTTATAAAACAAGTTTTTATGATAGGTGAACAATGTATGTAATAAAAGTTTATTTCTAAAAAGTATATATTATGATAGGTGAATAATTACTTGTCATAATATGTTCTACATATTATGATAGGTGAAAAAAATCTTTGCTATAAAACGTTACATATTATGATAGGTAAATCTAGTTGCATTGTTATAATAAACTGGATCTATTATGATAGGGGACAGAAAATCAATATATTTAAAATTATTTTTTTTTCCTTTCTTGTACCCAAAACGTATTGCATTAAACCCTATTTCATTTACGTGTTAAACCTAAATCCCAACTCATTTCCATTCCCGATTCAATCTCGAATCTCCGTTTAATTTCAAATCGCATATCGATTCAGAAATCTTTTGTGAACATCAATTCTAACCATTCTTCCATTCTTTTCATCAAACAAGTGGTGACAAACAAGGCATTTTTGTAAAGAAACTGCACTAAAGCACATATATATATCTTTTTTAGATATGATATATAGTGGGATGGTTTTTACACCAAAAAGATTTTGAAACTTGGGAAATCACATTACAGAAAACGAAATACAACCACATCTCAAATTTGAGATTCAACCCACCTTAGCTCAATTTAACCATGCAATACTCCAATTACAATACTATAAATGAAAGCTTATCAAATTTCAAACTTCACTTAAAATTCAGTTTTCATTTCAACATCACCCTTATATATTTACATCAATTTCACAAGACACTAAAGCCACTTTCATTGCATTCAGAAAAATATGAGATTATTTTTCTTGGTTTTTCATGCACACCCACCCACACACCCCACACACACGTGTGCACACATACACACCCACACACACCCTTTTGCTTAGTCATGCAAACTTTCCATCCAAATTTGCAAAATACTTGTCTATGATTAGTTTCATTGAAAAACAATGAAGTAAAAATCAGCATATCAAGATAGAAGTTATGATCTTGATTAACATGCTACATTTACACATTTAACTTTTATGAAACAATAAATCGATATGTCTTGACCCAATAGTTTTAGAAGTAACTCATTGTATTGCAAAAATCAATAGTTCCATATTATATTATTGCATAGTCTAGAGGAAATAAGATAATTGTAACGTGTACATTAAAGAACATTAGAGATAGAGATGATGGTTATGATAATTTTTATCGGATAATTCATAATATATATATATATATATATATATATGAATTAAAATACAATTCTGTTACTTCTTCAAAGGGAATAATTGTTTTGTAACATAAACTAAGTCTAAAAATTGCATTAAGTCAAATGAGGTGGAAGAATATATATCTCTACAATATTTGACTTTATTTTATATAGTTTCATTACAGTAATGTCGTTTGGACACTCATCTCGTTTCAATAAAGGAAAGGTGTAGAAAAACAAAGGAGATGCTATATTTTAAGAGTTCCTCAATTAATAGATGGATATAAAATTATACTCAGATATATGTTTTTATAATTGTTAATGGATATATTTTTGATATTTATCGACGGATATCATCTGCTATTAATTACCGAAAAATACAATTATTTGCAATTATCGAATGATATATATTTTAGTAATTACATCAATAAATATAACCGAGAACACTATTATCAACAAAGTTTTATTTATCAATAATTCATCAAAATATAATCATTTTCAACGATTTTATAGTTTTTAACCAATATCAATCATCAATAAGTTTAAAACCAATGGGATTCGTCATTGAGGTTGTTGTAGTGAGTGTTATTATCACACAAAGAAAATGTAATGATAGATGAAATGCATAGAGTATAAAGCTATATATATAGTTGAAAAAAATCTAGGTAAATCTTCGTCATAAAACGTTACATATTATCATAGGTAAATCTAGTTGCATTGTTATAATAAACTGGATCTATTATGATAGGTGATAGAAAGTCAATACACTGGACTTATTATGATGAACTTTTTTGTCCGTCATAAAATACGCAGACCTATTATGACGCCCAGAACTATGATATGTGAAATTATTCGTCATAATAAATCATTTTAACCCGTCATAAAAAACGATTTTTTCATTAATGATTGTAAATCTAAAATTTTGCAATACGATATATTAGAGTTATATTATTTAAAAAAAGTTAATATTTTTATTATTAATATATATATATATATATATATATATATATATATATATATATTCTAAAACTGATAATAAGAAAAATATAAAACTTTCTCCTTCTACCTTTGGATATCCTAGCTTTTTTCTCTCTCTTTTTTATTTTCTTTCTTCACTTCTCTTACTTTCTATATACAGAGAGATTACATATTTCTATTTTTTCTTGTAATTGTTAGACTTGTCATGTAATTAAAATACCTTTTTATTTATCACAATTCTTATGTAATTGTGTTCTAATAATATATGTCAATTAAGTATTTAATACTCTTACATTTGAATATTTTTATTTTTTTTAATATTTTTATTTATTTTGTACTGTTTTTTTTTTATATGAAAATGTTTAACTCTCCATCTAAGTGTTGAATAAAAAAACATTTCATTTACTAGGTAATATAATTTTTTTTTAATTATTCTCTTATTATTAATTTTTATTTCATTTGAATTATTTTGCTAAAGTTATTTTCGTGATCTCTTAACATGTAGACTAGTTGATATTTGAAAGATTTTCTTAGATATTTATGGTAATTTTTATTTTATCATATTTTTAATTATACATTTATTTTTTTACAATTTTATTTAATGGTCTATCAAATTGCTTTCATGACACATTTGATCATTTTTTAAATATATTTATTTGTTGTTTATTTTTATCATATAGAATATTGTTTTGATATTTTTTATATAATTATTTTTTATTTTTTAATTCATTTTTATAAGTTAATTTTGTCACCATAGTTGTATAAATAAATTTTCTTTACTATAATATAATAATTTAATATAATTACCATAAATCTTTTTATCACCTTCCAAAATATATTGAAGTTCAAAAGATAAAAGATTTATTAAATTTTAATTATTATTATTTTAATCTTTCTTTTTTTGTGATTTGATCAAGTGTTATATTATAATTTTTTTAGCGTATGAAAAAAGAGATTTTATTATAATTTAAAAAATTGAAGTAAAGAGACACATTTAAAGTATTTGTTAATTTGAATATTTGTTTTTTATATTTTCTTAAAATTAATTTTAAATTTTATCACCTAGATTTCGTTAATGTTTGCAAATTTAATAAATGTTTTAGTTATCACTTACTTTTATTTGGTAAATATATATAATTATAATTTATTTCTAAATATTTCTAAATATTTGATAATAATACTTTTATTTTGATATTGAATATTTGATAATATTAAGTTTTCGTTATCGTAATTTTTTATTATTTAAAAATAATAAACAATCGATATTGAAATAGTAAGAAAGTGGAGGTACGAGTATGGGAATGAGTATGGACTTTTTCTTTAGGGATGAGTATCGGATAACAAAACATGTTCATTTCTCCCTTCGTTATCATCCTGATCCCATTTATTTAATTATTTTTGTCTCCTGTTACAAATTGATCCTATTTATTTATTTTATTATACTTTTTGGCTTTAAAGATTTTTTTCTTAAGACAAATCACTACAGGAAAAACTTTAAATAACAACCAAGAGATAAAAAATAATTAATTACTATAGAAACTAATTTAGATACCAATTTTTAAACTAAATATTTAAAATAATCTTTATTATGAATAAAAAATTATAATTGGTTTACACTCTAAATTTTTCTCTAACATTAACTACCAAGGTTTTATCAAAAGAATTAATGTTTAAATTGGTTATCTAATTAATTAATGATCAATTTAAACACTAATTCTAACCAAAACTTTGATAACTAATGTTATAAACCAATTTAGAGTTTAATTCACAAATTAATTATAATTTTTTTATTCACAATAAAAACTATTTTGGATATCAATCATTTTTAGTTTATAAATTGGTATTTAAATTAGTCATTGGAAAACGTTTTGTTGACAACGTTTTTTGACACACTTTCGACAACGTCACATGGCGTGTCTTCAGTGGCTAAAAAACGGTGAGAGAATGTCACTTAAGTGAGGGGCATAATGGGAAGTGAGGGGTACTTTGGGTAATGGTTTTCGAATGAAAATTTTATAGTTGGCGCCTTTCATTGAGCACGGTTTCAGACTTTGGCCTTTTGCCTTCTCGCTCTCTTGCTCTGTTTCTGCTTCTCGCTCTCTTGTGGTATCGGAATCGTGGTGTTTTCTGCTATCCGAATCTTGCTCTCGGAAGGTTGTTAATCTCGCTGTCGACTCTTGGCTGTCGGAATCGTTTTCTCGTTCGTTGGGTGTCGTTGCCTCACATTCGTTCTCGATTTCTGAGGGTTTTTCAAAGGTTGGGTATTGTGATCCATTTGTTATTTGCAAAAGTTTTTAATTTTAGGGAAACCTAACTATTTCTGTCCACATTGCTATCTTTGTAGGAGCAATGCCACGAAGAAGACAAAGTGTAAGACTTACATTTCGAATATTGAATCATTTATTGTTAGGGATGATTTATAAGGTGTTTTTGTTAGTATTTATTGTATGTTCTGTAATTTTTTTGTAGTGGAGACTTCGGATATTCATGGATTCGGCCAAGATTCTAGAAATGAACACCAAACTACGACAACCGCATATAGACCGTATTAATATGACGCCATTTAAGTGTTGTTTGAACCTTATGAACCCTATTGAAGTAAACATACAATTGTTGAGGTTGATGGTAAAATGTTGGGTGGGGAAAGATTTGAGTTTTAGGGTGTGTCAACGTTTAGTGCCTTTTAATCCTGTTGATGTTTTCATGGCCACCAGTTTAGACTTAGGTGATCTAGATGTACTGTTTGATGAATGTGTTGTGGGTTTGCTTGGTGACATGTTCAATCCGAGTACCACGACAAAGGAGGACCTAATTGACATGTTTGATTTGATTGTAACGGATGAGGCCGTAGATGTAGATGTAGTTTGTAGGTTATACATTTTTATTTGTTTGGTTACATTTTATTTCCCTAGGAAGTCCTTGCATGTTTGTAACATGCCTTGTTCAGTGTTAGATGATTTAGACAGTTTATGTTTGTATGACTGGGCTTTTGCTGTACATCAAAACCTTGTACAAAATTTACACAAGTGTAAGATCAAAATAATATCCAAAAAAATCTCCAAGTCGATGGGTTTGAGTGGCAATGTAGCTGTATTGCAGGTAACATTAGTCACTGGACAAATTTGTTTGTAAGCTTTGTCTACAATTGCTAAATGTTTGTTTTCATATTTTAAGGCTTGGGCGGTGGAGAGACTCTCATTGCACGGTCATCGTTCACAGAGGCTATTCCCGCGCATTTGGAGATGGTTCCCTTTACGGGAACCAAAGAAACAATTGAAGCTGTCTTCAAGAACGGACAAGTAAGCCTTTGAAAGTGTTGATGATTTTTTTTTTCGTAATTATTGATGGATATATTTGACTAATTTTGTAGTTTATGTTTGTTATAGTTAAATACGCAGTGGTACCTCAGTAGAAACGACCGTGTGAAGGCCGAGGTGTGTGCTGCCTTTGGCATGGAGGAGGGAGGAGACAGTGAAGAAACAAAGGTTGAACCGTCCACGTCCACCCTTCCGGAAACAGATGAAGATAGCTCCGATGATGGCACTTGGGAAGAGGGTGCACAGGAGATAGTAAACAAAACCAATTCTGAATTAATATACTTGAGTTCTAGAATTGCTTTCCTCACCAACGAGTTAATGGAGGTTCTTCAATGGCCATTGAAAGACGAAGAAGCAGATGTTTGTCATGACGAAGAAGGTGTTGCAAGAGGTGATGAAGGAATTGGTGTTGGAGTTCATGGAGACCCTTTGGCGGATGAAGAACCAGCACCAAAACATGACAATGAAGGAAATGTTGTTGGAGTTCATGAACGGCCTTTGGCAGATGAAGAACCAGCACCAAAACATGACAATGAAGGAAATGGTGTTGGAGTTCATGAACGGCCTTTGGCGGATGAAGAACCAACACCAAAACATCACAAAGGTGAACCATGTGAGAAAGATTCACCAAGAGAGCATGTTCCTGAATATATTCATGTTGATGATGATGGTGACAATGAAGAAGTTGTTGCTGAAGAACATGTGCTGTTGCGCACCTTTGTTGGTGATCCAGCCACCGATGTAGATGTTGACAAACTGTACACTGCAGTGAGCGTTAGAGATAAAGATGCACCGCAGAGGTAAATGTTTTGTATTTCATTTGTGGTCTATTAAAGGTGTTGTTGTGTGATTGAATGTTCATATTTTGATTTCTCCAGGGTGATTTGCGACATCATTAGCCAATCCTTGACCACAAAATATATGCAGTGCTTAACACCACGTACATTTGTTCATAACCTGGTTAGTGTGACGTTAGTTGTGTTACATATTGTATTGTTGTTATTTATGTTATTAATTTGGTCGATTTGAATTGATTAGGTGGTGTTATTTGCCTCTACGACGTTTATGCACTTTGAAAAAAGGTTGAGCGGTGTAGTGAAGAGGGTTCATTTTAGTTCTTTATACTCGATAAATCATAGTGAATCATAATTTGTGTAATATGATGTATTTTTTGGTAGAAAGAATATTAAAGTCATTAACGTTTTTTGCAATTGTTGACCACAAAATATATGCAGTGCTTAGCACCACGTACATTTGTTCATAACCTGGTTAGTGTGACGTTAGTTGTGTTACATATTGTATTGTTGTTATTTATGTTATTAATTTGGTCAATTTGAATTGATTAGGTGGTGTTATTTGCCTCTACGACGTTCATGCACTTTGAAAAAAGGTTGAGCGGTGTAGTGAAGAGGGTTCATTTTAGTTCTTTATACTCGGTAAATCATAATGAATCATAATTTGTGTAATATGATATATTTTTTGGTAGAAAGAATAAAGTCATTAACGTTTTTTGGAATTGTTGACAGAGTCATATTTGCAGTGACTATAGGAAGATGGAAAAAAATCAACATGTGTATACGCTGCGTAATTATGCGAGCTACATGTGGTCCGATTATTTTGGACTTGAAGACATTCGCACAGCTGAGTTTGTGAGTTACTTTAATATGTTATCCTTATTTTTGACAAATGTAGTATGAACGATCATGGATTCATATTTCATTTCTTGTGTTTGTAGTTGTTTATGCCATTTTGCCATGAAGAACATTGGTGGTGTTATGCCCTTAATTTCAGAACATTACAAATATCTGTTATTGACTCATTAAACAAGGCTGTACCTGATAGGAGGAGGATTGACACATTTGTGGTATGATTTCACAGTTTTTGTTTTTAAGTAATATTGATGATGTCATTTAATGATATTTGTTGTTTGCTTGTTAATGTAATGTGTTGTCAGGGAAAAAATATGGCCAGATTTTTGTGCTTGTTGAACAATAGACCGGAGGGTAGTATTCCTCCTTTGCCTGTGACAATGTCAAACATCCCGACCCAACCAAACTTGTATGTTTTTGAAGTATATAATATGTTCGTTTCATGAATTTATGTTGTCAGAAGTTATATACTTTAGTTATTGATTTCAGATTCGATTGTGGAGTGGTAATGTTAAAAGCAATGGAAATTTGGGATGGGGTGGACAAATACAACGGCAAGAGCATGCCGCAGTATACGAATGTAAGCATAATTTACATTGTTAGGAAGTTGAAATGATGGTGTTGTTTATATCTTAAGTAAAGAACATTTTGTTTCAGGAAGATTTGCGTGAAATTAGAAAAAGTTACGTAAAGGAGTGGATCCTCGACAACGACAACATTGCAAGAATGGAGGCGCTACACGAATATGGATTTTTGTAGGATCGTTAGCATTTGTAATTTAAATTACATGAACATGTATTTGAAATTACACTGTGCACTGTACACTGTAATTTATGACATCTTGTACTAAAATCATATATATTTATGAATATAATTAGTTTGTTAATGAGATGGTAATTTGCAAATTTTATTCATTTTCCTTGCTTGGATGTTAAGAATTGATTTACATAAAACAAACTAATGTTTTTGTGGTTGGTTGAAGTCCACACCGATGTACATATATATTAGCAGTGTCATTGTTATAAAAGATGAACTTCCTAAATTGGTTGGGATTTCAAAGTGTGCGTAGAGTGTGGGAGGTTGGATGAACTCTAGATAATGATGAAATTGTGAGTCCATGGGGGGTGGATGAAGTCCAGAATGTTGTGCTGCAGAAAAACCACTTGTAATCGTTTACAAGTGTCCGTAAACGGTTACAAGTGTCCAAATCAAGGATTTGGACACAAACCTCATCAGCAGGATCCCCTGCATGACCCAAGAGGACCAGGGTCACTAATTTTGATTTTTTTCAAGTTTTGAAAGGGTAATGAGTTGCCCAGTGTGTGTACAGTGTGGGAGGTGTTGTTTGGACACCCAAAGAGGTCATAAAATTGACCATGTGTGAGTCCATGGGGGGTGGATGAAGTCCAGAATGTTATGCTGCAGAAAAACCACTGGTAATCGTTTACAAGTGTCCGTAAACGATTACCAGTGTCTAAATCAAGAATTTGGACACAAACCTCATCAGCAGGATCCCCTGCATGACACCCAGAGGACCAGGGTCACAAAAGATTCAAGCACGTCGTCATCATACACAAGGTCTTCCCATGCATCCATGTTTATCCTTAAATAATTTGCACAAAAATTAAGCAATGGTTAATGATAAGTATACATTGTCAACACAATATTACAACATATTAATTGAAAAAAATTTTATTACTCTAAATTTTTAGTGTTGTAGTCAATATGGAAGTTATCGTAATGAATGTATGAATCGAACTTTGTTTGGATGAATGAAGTTCGGTTAAGTAATGCAATTTGTGTCTTGTATCCATCATTAATTTCACCAAAATTATTATCCAGTAACACAACATTAAAACAACCAAGCACAGTGAAAAACCAAGTATGACAACCCTGGTCCTCTGGGAACAACACAGGGGATCCCTCTGTCAGAGTATGTGTCCAAATAACTAAAATGGTTCCAGTAATCGTTTACGAGGGTGTGGTAAATGATTACCACAGCAGAATATGCACAACTTGACTTCCAACCTCCAACCCACATGACCCCTAAGTTCCAAACCCAAGCATGACCAAGAACACTCTAAAAAAAGCACCCAAACCTCTAAGTTACATTAAAACAACCAAGCACAGTGAAAAGCCAAGTATGGCAACCCTGGTCCTCTCGGAACAACACAGGGGATCCCTCTGTCAGAGTTTGTGTCCAAATGACTGAAATTGTTCTGATAATCGTTTACGAGGGTGTGGTAAACGATTACCACAGCAGAATATGCACAACTTGACTTCCAACCTCTAACCCACATGACCCCTAAGTTCCAAACCCAAGCATGACCAAGAACACTCTAAAAAAAGCACCCAAACCTCTAAGTTACATTAAAACAACCAAGCACAGTGAAAAACCAAGTATGACAACCCTGGTCCTCTGGGAACAACACAGGGGATCCCTCTGTCAGAGTTTGTGTCCAAATGACTGAAATGGTTCTGATAATCGTTTACGAGGGTGTGGTAAACGATTACCATAGCAGAATATGCACAACTTTACTTCCAACCTCCAACCCACATGACCCCTAAGTTCCAAACCCAAGCATGACCAAAAACACTATAAAAAAAGCACCCAAACCTCTAAGTTACATTAAAACAACCAAGCACAGTGAAAAATCAAGTATGACAACCCTGGTCCTCTGGGAACAGCACAGGGGATCCCTTTGTCAGAGTTTGTGTCCAAATGACTGAAATGGTTCTGATAATCGTTTACGAGGGTGTGGTAAACGATTACCACAGCAGAATATGCACAACTTGACTTCCAACCTCCAACCCACATGACCCCTAAGTTCCAAACCCAAGCATGACCAAGAACACTCTAAAAAAAGCACCAAAACCTCTAAGTTACATTAAAACAACCAAGCACAACGAAAAAACCAACAATGACAACCCTGGTCCTCTGGGAACAACACAGGGGATCCCTTTGTCAGAGTTTGTGTCCAAATGACTGAAATGGTTCTGGTAATCGTTTACGAGGGTGTGGTAAACGATTACCACTACAAATTTATGGTGCTGCATAAGTTTTTCTGTTGATTCATACATTTTTGTCCTGCATTCATAACTTATTTTTCTATAAACAGAATTATTTTGTATGCAACATAATCCTTCTTTCCTTCATTCCAACATTTCAATCCAAACTTTATTCATTACCAATAGAAACAAAATCACAGTTTCAATTTACAATATCAGATGAAATTGAAAATGTAAGTAACAACATTATATTGAGGCAAATTTGCATATTTATCACATTCAACCTTATAAAACCAAATTACAACTAATATGTTCATGTTACAAATGACTTTAGCAACCTATTTTGTCCAAAAGCTAAACAAAGTTACACAAACTAATACAATGTTCACTCGTTTTTCTTTCTAAGTAATCCTACGTAAGGAGTCCTAAGCGATATACTCTTGTAACGCCTTCGTGACCCCTTCCTGACATATGTCTTCGTTGTAGGAGGATCTGTGGGCATTCCTCCAGGGGAGATGCCTCCAGGGGAGATGCCTCCAGGGGAGATGCCTCCAAGGGAGATGCCTCCAGGGGAGATGGACGGTGCTTCATGTGCCACATTGTGTTCAGCATCCTGTGGTCTGATTCGTCTAGCTTTTTCATATGCCACCTCTTCCTCCAACACAAAAACCCTCCTTTTAAGCTCTGCCACGAGACATTCTTGTTGGTGTAAGCTTTCCATAAAACGCTCTCTGCATTCTCTCTTCAGTTGCTTCTTTGTTGATGCCTTGTCATGTTTCATTTTTCGTCTCGGTTCATCCTTCATTTCATTGTTATCCTTCATTGGTACAAATTGAACATCAACATCATCAACAACCTACAATTCAAAAATTCAAATCATTTTACGAAAAATATAAGAAAATATCACTGTATAAGAGCAAAACTATAAAAATCAACCACATACCACACCACTTTCCAATGCTCCCGTGACCACCTTGTCTCCAAGAATTATATTCATCCAATGCAAGATTCTTGG
Source organism: Vigna mungo (assembly GCA_036885675.1). Taxonomy (NCBI): domain Eukaryota; kingdom Viridiplantae; phylum Streptophyta; class Magnoliopsida; order Fabales; family Fabaceae; genus Vigna; species Vigna mungo. The sequence goes on along the minus strand of CP144697.1, from coordinate 33,052,495 downwards.
ATGTTTTTCTATTCGACCTTTAGAAGGAATGAAATTTTCACAAAACCAAACCTAAACAAAATTTACCAAGGTAGTCAATAACACAATCAAATCCACATCACAAATTTTAATTACGAAATTCAAAATCAATAAACATAACTTAATTGCAACATGTAAATGCATCCATCAACATAAACATTGGTCTTTGCATTTCCTTTCTTCAAAGCATCTGAAGCTTTGTTCAAACCACGTACCAAAAACCGATAAACTAGACTACCCCAACAATAATTACCTAGACCATCTATATTATCAACTCTTTCCAATAAAATGGGATAAACTTTACCATTACGTTGGGGAAATAATATCTCACAAATACCAACCAATATGTACAGACTACAAAAAGGGGTACAGGGGATTTTTTTTCCTTTCTTCATCAAACATTTGTAAACCAATTTCAAATCACTTGTCCTATTACCAATGTATTTCACACATTTACTTACTCGCATTTCTCCATTCAAATTAATCTCTTTCCCATCAAAACTTAACCCCAAACCTAAAAAAAAATCTTGCTCATTCATTGAAACAATTTTATCTCCAATTAAGAAACCACTGCTTGGATCAACCCATTTCCACACCAACTCACCCAATATTTTCCTACCTAATTTAACATTGTCAGTAAAATCTAAAAACCATCCAAAAGGAGTGGCCAAAATCAATGACCGGTGCTCATTTGTTAATATCTTGTTCAAAGCACATATGTACTTGGTAGAAAAAGAGTGACGAACCGTCAACTGCATACAAATTCAAAAAACCACACATTCAAAACCCAAAATGCAAAAAAAACAAACAACAACACAAAATCAAAACCATAAACTCCAAAACCAACCTACGACTTACCCTGGTCGAAGAAGACGCCAATCCGCAAAACGAAGACCGCAAACGAAGCAAATGATGAAACACCCACAACCTTTACGAAGCCCAACGCCAACAACAACGAACAACCCGCAAAACGAAGGCCAAACCGGAGCCAATACAAGCAAACCCACACAACCCTAGTGCCAATGCAGAGAATGGAAGAGATCTTTGAGTTTGATGAAAGAGGGAAGAAGAGAGAGAGAGGATTCAAATAACATGAATTTCGAGAGGGGCAATGTTGGAATACATAAAAACATGTTTCTGTCTCATTAATGACGTCAATTTTTTCATTTTTTTTAAAAAAACATTGCATCCAATGACCAGCTGACACGTCAGTGTGTCAAAAGTGTCAAAATTAAGTGTGTCAAAATATCGGAATCCTTAGTCATTATAGTGACCAATTAGTTTTGTCTCTAAAATTGGTTTCTATTTAAATATTTTCTTGTAGTGTATAAAATGCAAAAAAAATAAAAATAAAATAAAACTGGTAAAACAAGCTTTTAGAGGACCAAAAAGATATGTTATCTTGTTGTACAATACAAAGCGAAGCTATAAAAAAAGGTTATCAAATTGGTATAATCGGTTGGCTTAAGTGTTCAGTAGGCATATAACTCATGGATAAGGACCTTTTGAGGACTAATGTTTTGAGTATGACAAAGGAATGTAAATAAGAATGAGTGAATATTAGTTAAGAATATCTTCATTGCGATACTCGTTATTGAAAATGTTTATGCTCGAGGGAAAGTATATTGGAAGCGACTCCCTTTAATAGAAGAGAGAAATTGTTGAGAATCCAAATCTAAATCTCACATTGATTAGATATGGGAAAATCCAATATAAGAAAGAAAATTCAACTTATTATCTAATAAAGTTTTCGATTGAAGATGGTATCAAATATCTTATAAAGATTTGAGTTATGTCTCAGCAACATTGAATCTTTATGATAAATCCTCTCAAAAGACTCATTATAATTTTATTTGGTTAAGCAATTTCACGGTCTTTAGAGAAATAACCGATAGTAAAGTTATTAATTGTTAAAGCTAAGTATATAATTGTTGTCTCTTGTGCATGTAATGTATTTAGACTAAAAGAATGATAGAATAATTAAGTTTTAAATAAAACAACCAAACACTAATCTTATGTGACAACAATTCAACTATACCTAATAATTCATTATTTCAATGAAGGCGTAAATATATTGCCATTAAATTTCATTTTTTAACTTAGAGAAAGATGAAATTATTAAGTTATATAGCTCACAAACTCAAGTTGATAATATAATGAGTAACCCACTCAAATTAGAGTAATTCTTAAAATTGCATATGTTAGATATATTTGAAGCTTTAGAATCAAACTAAATGCTAGTTTAAGGAAGGAATCATAGCTGTGTTTTGAATTTAATCAAGTATAGTACATTTTCTTCGTCAATAAAATGGTGAGTTATTGACCTATTCTTGGAACATGGAGTTAAAATTTAACTAATAACCACCACTGTTTTGTTCACCAAAATTAGTGGATGCAGATTTTTTGTTTTTCGTTGTATAACTATAAGGCTACAATATGCCTTTTGAATTCAATAACACTTAACTAAAAATGAAAAAACAGAAAAAATATTACTATAGTGTTTACAGCCGGAAATATCAGATTGATAAACCACCTCGCCGGCCTATTGATACCGGGTTATCAACGACGTCCTCTTTGGCCCGTCACCGGGATCTTTTGTGGTGGCGGCGCACGGTAAACACTATCATTGTTAGAAAAGTTACTAAATATTTGTGAATAGTAACCGAGTAATCGAATATCGAATACAACTGAATGTTAGCTGATCACATAGCAACATCAAATAGAAATTTAAATGTAACTCCGGATAAGTTTATTTCAACAAACTCTTTTATAAATTTAAATATTTTAACAAAACTCTTTTATAAATTTAAATATTTTACCCTTAGTTTTTTACATTCCGACTTTTCCATGATATCAACTCAGAACCTTTTCTTTTATTAATAGTTGAGTTCTTCGCTTTTTTCATGGTCAACTTGTTTTTCATTATAGTCGTTTTGTTTTTTTATGGCTTAAATATTTATTTCATTCTTATATGTTAAGAGGTGAATTTATGTTTTGTATCTGATTTGTCAAATGAAGACATTGGATTCTTATGTTATAAAAATTTATACAAAGTCGTCTCCGTTAAGTTGACAGTAACGTTATTAATTTCATGTTGATCTGACATACTTTTTCTCTTCTATGCAGTTTTTTCTCTGTATTATTCAGCCTTTTCTCTTCAAATCTAATTTGTTTCTTAAATTGTATTTTTTGAAAAGCCAGACCTGTCTTTTGTGAGACACGGCAGCGGCATGTCTGTGAATGGATCTCGACCGGTGCTGACGCACTATCCAGTGGAGGTGAAGAGAGAGCGGTAGCGGCGGAAGAGGAGAGGGGGAGTGTGGTGGAGGCGGAAGAGAAGGTTGACAATGAGGGAATCGTCGGCGACGACGAGACTGACCCAGTCGTCGTCATGACACATCTGGTGAGGTGGATTGGAAGAAAGAAGTGGGTGTGGTTGGAATGTTAAATAGGCAATACTAACTCCCTTTCTCTTCATCTCTACGCTTCACATACCTTCAATACCACCAAGTTAACGAAACTATATATATGTACTATGAATTCAATAACAGGTAACATTCTGCGACCAAGAATCAGTAAGAAAATAGATGGCAGAAGAGCAAATTGTAATATTGCTTCTCTGGGAAGGGCTCCACGTTAACCACCTCGAGGTTATAATCTACATCCTTTCATACGTTATTAGTATTATCTCTCTTAACTTATAAAACTGAACTATATAGTACATGGTTTTCTTTTGGTATGCATCATTTCATACTGCCTATCTTTTGATATGTGAACATTTTTTCTCAATACATGTTCATCATCACTTTTAATAGAAGAAAATAGGAGAGAAAGTAAAATAATTTACCATAAAAGTAAGAGAAAAAGAAGACAAACTATTCTGTGTCTTTTGATATGATAAGGCATTTTGGTGGGTGGTAATGCAGGGAGGAACATAGTTCAAGGTGGAAGAGGAACAACAATACAGAGTGTTCCGGGAGCGGGAGCACCGTCGTCGCTGCCGCCAGCACCTGCTGTTCTGTATCCGCCATATGGGTGAGTTGAGTTAGCTTTGTTGATACAGTGAAGGCATTAATAAAACATAATTTTATAGCACTCATAGTCAAAGGAATTGGTCCATGATGTTAATGATGGGAAAGGGCCAAAACAAATATAACAACTTTGGCAAAGAGTTATAACGCAGCGGAAATTCAATCCCCTTTTTGCGAGAATCTCCGAGGAGCACCAAACAAATAGAACAAAAATAGAATCCAAAGCACAAAGAGACACCCACAATTTTTAACGTGGAAAACCCCTCAATGCAAGGGTAAAAACCACGAGTCCTCGAGACCAAAGAAAAATCCACTATGATCAATAATAGGGTACAAAAGAGTCTCCAATAATAATACCAAAAGGTATTTTTAATAAGTCAAATTAACTAAGCACAAATGCTTACAAATGAGAACAAAGAAGATGAAAATTCTCCAAAACAGGGCTGCTGGTGCGGGACCGATTTCTCCCAATCTAGACCTCCGATTGACGATCCGAATGAAGAACCATATGTCTGGAACCTACTGTCCAAAAATCAGCTCGATCCAACGGTGAACGACTTCACAGCGACGAAAACACCAGTGCAGGTTTAGGGTTTTGCGGGAATGACTTTCTCTCTTTCTTTTTCTCTCACTTGGCTTTTGTCTCTCTTCAAATGACTCTCTTGTGCTCTACTAATCTGACCCATCTCATTTTAACCTAATGAGACATAATGGACCACACTATTTGGGCCTATTCTCCACATAGGAAGGAGGCCCAATAACCCAACAAATCTCCCCCTCACAACTATGTGGAGATATCCGCCAAACCGGCGATCTCACAACAAACTTCAAACTTTCCTCTTGGCAATGCCTTGGTCATCATATCAGCACCATTATCATCTATATGAACTTTATCCAATTCCAACAACTTAACATCCAATACATCACGTATCCAATGATACCTCACATCAATATGCTTGGATTTAGAATGAAAAGTTGGATTCTTACCAAGATGAATAACACTTTGACTGTCACAATACAACAAGTATTTATCTTGCACAAAACCAAGCTCCTGCAAGAATTTCTTCACCCATAACAACTCCTTGCATGCTTCAGTAAGTGCAATGAATTCTGCCTCAGTAGTAGACAACGCCACACACTTTTGCAACTTTGATTGCCAAGCCAAGGCTCCCCTTGCAAACTGAATCAAATAGCCTGAAGTGGACTTTCTGGAATCAATATCTCCAGCCATATTTGAATCTGAGTAACCCACCAAAGTAGGCTTATCACCTCCAAAACGAAGTTTCAAACCTCTAGTACCACGAAGATACCTCAAAATCCATTTCACAACATTCCAATGCTCTCTACCTGGATTTGAAAGAAATCTGCTAACTGTACCAACAACGTGTGCAATATCAGGCCTTGTACATACCATTACATACATCAAACTACCCCCCGCAGAAGCATAAGGAACTTTGCTCATATCTATCTTCTCAGCTTCATTTGAAGGACTTTGTTTAACACTCAACTTAAAATGAGTACCAAGAGGAGTACTTACAACCGTAGCATTCTCCATTTGGAATCTTTGCAGCACCTTCTGAATGTAGTGCTCCTGTGATAGCCAAAGTTTCTTCTCTTTTCTATCACGAGTGATACTTATACCAAGAATCTTCTTAGCAGCTCCCATGTCTTTCATGGCAAATGACTCGCTCAATTGCTTCTTCAACCTGTCAATTTTGGAAACATCTTTTCCAACAATAAACATGTCATCAACATATAGCAACAATATAATGAAATCATTCTCAGAAAATTTCCTGACAAAAACACAATGGTCAGAAGTAGTCTTCTTGTAGCCTTGCTCACACATAACAGACTCAAACTTCTTGTACCACTGCATCGGAGCCTGCTTCAAACCATATAGGCTTTTTGGTAGCCTACACACATAGTCTTCCTTGCCTTCAACAAGAAAACCATCTGGTTGCTTCATGTAAATCTCTTCCTCCAAATCACCATGAAGGAAGGCTGTTTTCACATCCATATACTCAACCTCCAAATCAATAGTAGCAGCTAAACTTAACACAGTTCTGATGGATGTCATCCTCACCATAGGTGAGAAAATCTCATTGACGTCAACACCCTTTTCTTTGTCTAAAGCCTTTCACCACTAATCTGGCTTTATATCTGGTAGATGTTGAATTGCTTTCTTGCTTCACCCTGAATATCCACTGTTCTCTAAGGTTCTCTTACCCTTAGGCAACTTCACCAAGTCATAAGTGTGATTATCATGCAGAGATTTCGTCTCATCCTGCATTGCATCCAACAACTTTTGCTTTTCTTCACTTTCAACGGCCTCCTCGTAACATTCAGGTTCACCCTCATCAATCAACATCACATACTCATCGGTAGAGTACTTCTTAGAAGATTGTTTTGGCCTGTCAGATCTTCTGGGTTGAGCTTCAGGTAGCTTAAGTACATCACCAAAACTCTTATCATGTTCCTCTTCATCAACATTATCAATAGGAACATCCAAGCTATCTCCAACCTGCTGATTATCAATATCACCATGTTGTTCATCATCATGAACATCAATATCAAAATCATTAATAGACAACCGAATTGGATCAACATCAGCCACATTACCATCTTCCTTAGGTGTAGACTTCTCCACCTTATCAATATCTTCAATAGTTTCATCTTCCATGAATTGCACATCACGGCTTCTAACAACTTTCTTTTCAACAGGGTCATACAACTTGTAGCTAAATTCATCATGAGCAAAACCAATGAAGATGCATTGCCTTGTCTTCACATCCAACTTGGATCTTTCATCCTTCGGAACATGAACAAATGCTTTACAACCGAAGACACATAAATGATCATAAGTAACATTCTTACCAAACCAAATCTTGTCTGGCACCTCAGAGTTCAAAGCAACTACAGGACTTAGATTAATAACATGCACTGCTGTAAACATGCCTTATCCCAGAAATGCATAGGCAATTTTGCTTCAGAAAGCATACACCTAACTCTTTCAATTAATGTCCTGTTCATCCTCTCCACTAAACCATTCAGCTGAGGAGTTTTGGGAGGAGTCTTCTCTTGTGCAATACCATATTGTCTACAATAAGCATCAAACGGTCCACAATATTCACCACCATTGTCAGTACGAATGCGCTTCAGCTTCTTGCCTAACTGCCTCTCAACCAAAGCATGAAATTCTTTAAACTTGTCCAACACTTGGTCCTTTCTCTATAATGCATAAACCCAAAGCTTCCTGGAACAATCATCAATAAAAGTAACAAAGTAAAGTGCACCACTAAAAGACTTTACCTTCAACGGGCCACAAACATCAGAATGCACCAATTCAAGCAACTCTGACTTCCTAGAGGGTGGATGCTTCTTGAAGGATACTCTGGTTTGTTTACCAGCCATGCAGTGAGAACATTTCTCCAACTCTACATTCTTCAATCCTGAGAGAACATCCCTTTTAGCTAAGCAATTAAGCCCCTTTTCACTAATGTGCCCAAGCCTTCTGTGCCACAAAGATGACTCCATATACACGACATTCACACTATCTTTAGCAACCAAAGCTTTTGTCTAGTAAAGCTTAGAGTTTTTCTCCTCTTTAGCCACAATCAAGTTGCCTTTGGTGAGCTTCCACTTTCCAGAACCAAAGTGGTTATCATATCCACCATCATCAAGTACCTGCACAGAAATCAAGTTAAAGCGAACATCTGGAGCATGTTTAAATCCTCTAAGCAACAACTGCATCCCCATGTTGGTTTGCAAGTGAACATCACCAACACCAATAACCTTAGACACCCCATCATTACCCATCTTCAATACTCCAAAATCACCAGGTGTATAAGATGTAAAGAACTCCTTCCTGGATGTAACATGCAGTGTAGCACCACTATCAATTATCCATATACTCTCATCATATACAAAATTAATAGTTTCATAATCACGAAGACAAACAAGGTCACCACATGTAGTAGTAGTAACACGATCACCATCATCATTATCTCATTCAGAAGTGCTTATTACAGAGAATAGGGGGAGAAGCCAAAAGAAAGAACAAAACAGTGGTAGAGATAAAAGCAGGAGCAAGTCCAATCAGTACAAGAATGTGGAGTGTCACTATTGTCACAAAACAGGGCATATAAAGAAGAACTTTTTTGTGTGGAAGAAAGAGAGCAAAGACAAAAATGGTAAGCAAAAGGAAAGATTATTGGGAATGTAAGTGCGAGTCCAAGTCCCATTTTGGATAAAAATGAGAAAGTAGAGCACTATATAAAGATGAAAGACCCGTTAACCCATTGCCTTAAGGTTTTGGGTAGAGAGTGGTGTCAATCCTTTATATGGTTGGGCTCATATCTCATTGGAGTTTGTGTCTCCCTGGTGAACCTCCTCCATGATAGACCCAACAGTGGTATCAGAGCCGATGGTTAGTCTTGGTGACCGGCTCAGACGAGTATAATGACCCTATATCGAAAGTCTTCATGGCAAAGGCTTCCAGGTATGCGTGTCCCGTTAAGATGAACGGCAGTATGAAGGGCTACTCGTGGTTGTGGTTGGATGGGAATGCTTCCGCTGGAGGGGGAGTGTACCAATGTGGAAGGGACTCACCCTTGAGGGGGAGATTGTTGGGAATGCAAGTGTGAGTCCAAGTCCCACATTGGATAAAAATGAGAAAGTAGAGCACTATATAAAGATGAAAGACCCGTTAACCCATTGCCTTAAGGTTTTGGGTAGAGAGTGGTGTCAATCCTTTATATGGTTAGGCTCATATCTTATTGGATTTTGTGTCTCCCCGGTGAACCTCCTCCATGATAGACCCAACAGTTAATGGAGAAATGCATGTAGACGCACTACATCTTACTGTCTGCATATGTTGCTCACTGCTCCTCACCAGTTATAGTAGGCATCAGTGTCAGCCTAAAAATCATCTCGTAAATAAAGTACAGATGGGAAAAGGTTGCCCTGCCATCCACATCCACATAACATGCATTAGTGCTCCTTCTGTTTTCCATAATCTCGTCTCACTTCCTTACTGCTTAATCAAATGCATTTTTTTTAGCTCGTTAATCAATTGCTTTCAATATTTTTTGCCTCATCTTTCTCTAAATCTGTTTGTAATAGTTTTAAATTTGTAAATGTCATAATAGTGCATATACGTGTGTGTGTGTGTGTGTGTATATATATATATATATATATATATATATATATATATATATATATATATATTTCATGAGTCAATAATTTATTGATTTCACTTAGCTTATTGTACCGAATTTAATCACGGAATTGTGCTTGAATGTCCACTATTTTCCCATTTTTGCTAATTGTGCTTAATTTGATCGGAAATTCTTATTTTAATTAATTTGAATTATCTGAGCTAATTACTTGCATTATTAATTGCAATGAAAATTTTGGAAACACAATTTGGGACATTTGGAGGTTAAATACAACATCCACTTGCATTTAATTTTTATTTGGGCTTGGAGAGCATCTAACAAGGTCCATGAGCAATGAGCATTGAATTTCTTAGAGAAAGCTTCTGCATGTGACAACCCACAAATTGAAAAGGCGCGGCCCTGCAACAAAAGAAGCCTGCCACGGTCCAGCAAAGCAAGTAGTGATTATTGATGGGCTTCTTAAGAAAAAACAGTGTTGATTTAGTAAAAAGGAGGTGCATGGTCTTGGTATTTAATTCAATTGGAAATGGGTTAAGTCACGGCATGATGATGCACTGTCCAACTGAAAACAAAACACAAGGTATGCACTTCAGCGTTGGAGAGGAAAGTTAGGCAACAACATGTGGTGGCAATAGAAGAAGTGGCCCACAGCCCATGCACACAGATTAAATAAAAAAAAAAGTGCAGCCACATCTTCAGCGGTGCAAATAACAAGCACCTTGGCAGCAGCTTGCAGCCCATGAAGCCAGCACGTCCAGCAGAGGGAATCACCCTTCATTTTAAGGGCACCAACAACCGCCACTTGGGAGGAGAGCATATTTTGGCATTGATTTCTTTCCAGCACACCGACAACCATAATGTAGCGTCCAAAAAGATTTTCGATTTTTGAAGGGGTGCAGTAGCACCCCACGTAGGAGAATGAAGAGCACGGTTTGCTCCAGCAGCTTTGCTTTTCTTTCTTTTATTTACCTTTGGACAGAGAATGATATATACATTCTATAACTGTGACAGTGATTAAATTGGAAGCATGTTGATTTTCTTTTTATTTAGTTTGTGTTCTTTTTTTTATTTAAGCTTGGGTTTTGTTATGTTCATTTAGATATTCTCTAAAGTAGCATTTTAATTTGCTTATGTGCTTGATAGGTGTAACGGTAAGTTCCTTTTAAATCGTACCTCGCTGTTTTTAATTTATGAAGAAACTCACAATGATTTAATTTGAGAAGAGCACATGGCTTTCTCCAAAATGATTTTTCTTGATTTAGCACACTTCTAAGTTTACTTTTTCCATTCACTATGATGTCTGGTCTGTTCGATTTTGATAATTTAATTGTGATGTTAGTCTAGGTTATTGGTTGGTTGTTAACAAAATTACAGTGTTTCCTTGAGATTTATTAGAGAAGTGTGTACTTGTCGTAATCTGTGATTGGAAGCATAGTGATTGAGTTAATGACCAACCGTTTTTATTCTCTATTTGATTCCGTTTTTACATTTCTGTTTAAATTTTTTTTTACATATCTGTTTGCATCTGTGTTTTAACTTAATTCATCTGCATTCACAAAACCTTTCAACAACCCCCCACTTTGTGTTTGACCTGATTCTCGAACCACAGTTTGGTCCTTGAGAGACGACCTAGGAGTCACTTCCTAGCACTATACTGCATGCTTTATGCACATTAAATTTGTATGGGGTGCGACACCCATCAAATTTTGGCGTCGTTGCCGGGGACTAACGGTTTGGTTTTAGGTCTTTTGTTGTGTTAGTGTGTGTTGTGTTTTGTCTTGTGTTGTGAGTGTGATGTTCTATTTTGTGTGTGTTACTGTGTGTGCGTGTCGCATGTTTATTTGAGTTGTGTTTTGTGTGTTTCATAATTTCTAGCATTTCCTTCTACCTTCCCCTTTCTTTTTCTATGTCTACCTATTTTGATTTTGTGAATATTGCTTCTTCTACCTGTGTCTATGATTATGATTCTCCTCCTGCATCTAACTCTGATATTGGTTCTCATGCATATTCTGTTGACTTTTATGTTGAGAACAATATGACTCATCCTCCCATTCTTGAGAGTGCTCTTTGGGAGCCAGTTTCACTTAATGAGGATGATGTTCATTGTGTTCTCACCTCTAGACTGATAGATTTGTTGCCTAGGTTTCATGGTTTTGCAGGTGAATGCCCACATAGACATTTGGAGGAGTTCTACACCATTTACTCTTCAATGAAACCTCCTCATGTCCTTGATGATCACATGTTTTTAAGGGAATTTCCTCATTCATTACAAGAAGCAGCAAGGGATTGGCTATATTTTCTTCCTATAGGATCCATCTCTTCTTGGGAAGATCTTAAGCATATGTTCTTGGATGAATTCTTCCCTGCTCAGTATGGTTACAGTAACGATCCTAGATGGAATGACCCTAGCTTGGGATGGTATGATGCTCCACAGCAATATCAGCCATTCCAGAATTCTTGTATGCCTTCTCCATCAGTCCAAGAGCTACAACAGCTGCAGTATTATTAGCCTGCCCAAGCAACTCCTCATCCTTCCACTACTTCTGAGCCAACATTGAAGGAGTTATTGGAGCAGATGACTATTCAGAACATTCAGTTCCAGCAAGAGACCAGAGCTTCCATTCAGAGTTTGACTGATCAGATGGGGCAGATGACTACTCAACTCGCCAAGGAACGGTCTCAAGTTTCAGAGGAATCATCATTCCAGACTGTTCAATTTACAGACGATGTCAGTGTCATCCACATAGGAGATGGGGAGCAGAGTCATGAGATTACTACTACCCCATCTACTTTCCCACATTCCTATGTCCCCACACTTGCACCCGAGGAGACTGATGAAGATTTGGAGGACCAGGCAGGTATAAGCAGTAATTTTGAGTCAGGTAGACCACTTTCATCTTCCACCACCTTACCAATCTTCAGGGAAGTGGAGGTACACATACCCCAATTTGATTATGCTGTTGATGATTATGATATTCATGATTATGTTGTTGAGGGGTATGTTGATGATTATGATGTTGATGAGCATGTTTTTCATTTCCACTCTTTGCATGATGAGAAACAATTTTTTCCATCTTGTCTGAATACTTCTTCTCCATGCACTAAACATGAATTTGAGCCTGTTGTTGATATTGTTTCTAAATTTGAAATTGATTCATGTTCTGATAGTGTATCTAAGCTTCAGCCTATTCCATTGGGATTAGGTGTTATACCCCTGCATGTCATTTCTTTGGATCCATATTGCACTAACCATGTTGCAGGAGGTACACATGAATTTGACCAACACACACCCATGGTGGAAGACAAGGGTGCCAATATATACAACAGTTTGAAGATTAATAGGCACCAGCTGAACCCACTCATCAACAATCACTGCTTCTTAGATCCAACTGTGGAGGACATCTCCCTGCTTGATCAAATCTTGGAGAATGAAGCAATTCCTCTTCAACACTTCCTTGCTGGATCCAATAGTAGAGAAGATCTCCCTAACAGTCCAAAATTGGCAATTGCCACCATGACCAGGGGAGTTTTCCTTTTCCCTTCTCCTCCTTTCCTCACTTCTACTGCACTTGGCCTTGATCTGTTGACTATTCTGAATTATGATCTTATGCTTGTGACGCATTGAGGACACTGCGTAGTTTAAGTGTGGTCTATTGGGGGAGATTTCTATTTTCTTTGTTAGTTCTTGTTTTTTGCGTTAAATTTTGTTTTCTAGGTAGTTTTTGTTTCGTCTTTATACAGTTTTGCATGCTTCGCTTGATTTTTGGACTTTGTTTAGTTTGTAGATGTGTCCTTCACTCCATTGATACTCTGATTAGATTGAAATCCTTGCTTTTCTTTGATTGGAAGATGATTATGATGTTTGAGAGGTTGATTTGATTGTGACAGAAATACCCTGTGTGAGAATTGAGTCACTTGATATTCTTTCTTGTGTGTGATATGTCTCTTGATTACTTGCACATATGCCTTGGCTTGACTCTTTTTGATGATTCTTGATTGATATGCATGTTTGGAAGTGATAAAGGCAGTTTTGTTCTTGAGCCTCTCTAGCCAGATGAGCATACCTTGTTTTAATCCCTTGATAACCCCTTTGAGCCTATACTTTCCCCTGTTCTTTGTTTTCAAGCTCATTTATTACCCTTAAGTGAAAAACCATGATTACCTTAACCTTAGGAAATTTTGGAGCTTTTGAAGTGTTTTGGGAACATGTGTGGTCTCCTTGGGGATTCTGATGAATTGGCTAGTTGGTTCCTCTTCTTGTTATGTTTTTGTATGTATATGTACATCTTGTATCTTACAATTGTATTATGAAAAGAAAAGAGAAAAAGAAAAAGAGACAAGATGAGAAAAATAAAAAAAATATAAAATAGAGAAAATGAAAAAAAAATTGTGAATAATGGAGTCAAGAAGAAGATTGAATTAGAGGTTTTGGGTGTAATTTGACTGTGTTTACACTTGTTCCTCATTGCTCCTCTATTTCTTTTGGTTTGTAGCTTCTTATCCATATTTATCCTCCCTTTTCCTTGGCCCCATTACATCCATAAAAGACCTTTTGATTTAAACATGCATATGTTTTGAGTGTTGATATTAGAGGCTTGTCAAGTCTATTGCTGTTTTCTTTCTTGAGTGCATTGAGTTGAAATTGTTTACCCTAGACACTTGAGAGAAACACTGATAATGCATATGTGAGGTTCTATTACTTTTGATTCACCTCTTGAGTTGCTTCATCATTTTACCATGCTTGGAAGTGCTTGGATGACTTCATGAGTATCTGTTTTCTCTGATTTTGTGTTGGATGTTGTCTACTTCTTTTCTTTGTCTAGATTTCTTGAGGACTGTGTAATTCAGCTTCTGTCCTTGTTAGTCTTTGTTTTTTGTGTATTGAGTTTGTGTCGTACCCCTGATGTCCTCTGAACTATTCCCTAATTTGCGTCTTGATTTTGCCACGCACTGCAAAAGACTAAGTGTGGTCTATTTTGACGAGTCAATATTTTATTGATTTCACTTAGCTTATTGTTAATCACGGAATTGTGCTTGAATGTCCACTATTTTCCCATTTTTGCTAATTGTGCTTAATTTGATTAGAAATTCTTATTTTAATTAATTTGAATTATCTGAGCTAATTATTTGCATTATTAATTGCAAAGAAAATTTTGGAAACACAATTTGGGACATTTGGAGGTTAAATACACCATCCACTTGCATTTAATTTTTATTTGGGCTTGGAGAACATCTAACAAGGTCCATGAGCAATGAGCATTTAATTTCTTAGAGAAAGCTTCTGCATGTGACGGCCCACAAATTGAAAAGTCGCGGCCCTGCAAGAAAAGAAGCCTGCCATGGTCCACCAAAGCAAGTGCTGATTATTGATGGGCTTTTTAAGAAAAAAAAATTGTTGATTCAGTAAAAAAGAGGTGCACGGTCTTGGTATTTAATTCAATTGGAAATGGGTTAAGTCACGGCATGATGATGCACTTTCCAGCTGAAAACAAAACACAAGGCCTACACTTCAGCGTTGGAGAGGAAAGTTAGGCAGCAACACGTGGTGGCAATAGAAGAAGCGGCGCACAGCCCATGCACACGAATTAAATAAAAAAAACAGTGCAGCCACATCTTCAGCGGTGCAAATAGCAAGCACCTTGGCAGCAGCTTGTAGCCCATGAAGCCAACAGGTCCAGTGAAGGGAATCACCCTTCATTTTAAGGGCACCAGCAGCCGCCACTTGGGAGGAGAGCATATTTTGGCATTGATTTCTTTCCAGCACACGGACAACCATAATATAGCGTCCAGGAAGATTTTCGATTTTTGAAGGGGTGCAGCAGCACCCCACGTAGGAGAATGAAGAACACGGTTTGCTCCAGCAACTTTCCTTTCCTTTCTTTTATTTACGTTTGGGCAGAGAATGATATATACATTCTATAACTGTGACGGTGATTAAATTGGAAGCATGTTGATTTTCTTTTTATTTAGTTTGTGCTTTTTTTTTTTAATTTAAGCTTGGGTTCTGTTATGTTCATTTAGATATTCTCTAAAGTAGCATTTTAATTTTCTTATGTGCTTGATAGGTGTAACGGTAAATTCCTTTTCAATCGTAGCTCGCTGTTTTTAATTTATGAAGAAACTTACGGTGATTTAATTTTAGAAGAGCCCATGGTTTGCTCTAAAATGATTTTTCTTGATTTAGCACACTTCTAAGTTTACTTTTTCCATTCACTATGTTGTCTGGTCTGTTCGATTTTGATAATTTAATTCTGATGTTAGCCTAGGTTAGTTGGTTGGTTGTTAACAAAATTACAGTGTTTCCTTGAGATTTATTGGGTTGTTCTTGTGTTTATATTGCTCTGCCTGACACTCTATGAAATCTGACTGTGTTCTTGCAATGTGTATACGCTTAGTTGCCCAATTGGTGATTGCATCTTCGCTTAGTTGATCGATCTGTATAGAACACATAGGATGGAATAGGTGTATTGTGTTCGCTTAGTACACGATTATTATAGTATGATTAACCTTCGCTTAGTCGGTTACCTGTGCT
The DNA here is from genome assembly GCA_036885675.1 of Vigna mungo. Classification (NCBI taxonomy): domain Eukaryota; kingdom Viridiplantae; phylum Streptophyta; class Magnoliopsida; order Fabales; family Fabaceae; genus Vigna; species Vigna mungo. The sequence continues at coordinate 33,036,737 of CP144697.1, read as the reverse complement.
GGATTAGAGGCTAGAGTAGTATATTCATGAGATTCTTGCATTTTAATTGCCAGATTGCTGGTCTGATTTAGCTCAATATTTTATTTGTTGTATGCCTGCGATTGGGTATACGCTTAGTTGCCTAATCGGTGTTTAATCTTCGCTTAGTTGATTAGACTGTATTGTGCATGACTGATTAAATTTGTGCATTGCATTCACTTAGTTTGCAATTCTGAAGACCGAATTAGCTTTCCCTTAGTTGGGTGATTCATGTTGGATTTGGATTAGAGTAGTGTGTACTTGTCGTTAATCTATGATTGGAAGCATAGTGATTGAGTTAATGACCAATCGTTTTTATTCTGTATTTGATTCCGTTTTTACATTTCTGTTATTTCTGTTTATATTTGTGTTTACATATATGTTTGCATCCGTGTTTTAACTTAATTCATCTGCATTCACAAAACCTTTCAACAACCCCCCACTTTGTGTTTGATTCTGGTTATATTTCTGTTATTTCTTTATGCACATTAAATTTATATGGGACGCGACACCCATCAATATTATATTATATATATATATATATATATATATATATATATATATATATATATATATATATATATATATATATATATATATATATACACGTACATACATATATTAATGATTTTTAGCCAAATAATTATTCACATGTGTAGACTGGGTTGGCTCCGTCTACTGGTTTACCTTCCCTTGGTGTGGGTTAATGCATTTGGAAAATTTTCCATGAAAGACAAAATAAACATTTAAATTTAAAGAAAAGTTTTGTTAAGATAAACTGTGATATGTTTAATTGGATAGTTTATTTGTTTAAGAATTATGTTAATTTTAGAATGCAGTTAGTAGATTAATGTAGTAGTTTTAAAATAATAAAAAATAAATAGTGTCTTAATGGTAGAATTTATAGTTTTATACATGAAAAACAAAATATGTAAGTGTATAAATTGTATGTGTCTTATTGAGTGAAATATTCCAAAAATATATTCAAAAATATCTTTCTAACAATAAATAGCAATAAAAGTAGTTCGTTTTTCTTGTACATTTGTACATTACAAATTAATGCTGGACCCCGTGAAATACCAATAAAATTCTGCTACGTATATCAGCAACCTTTTTCTCTCCATCTTGTCAACAAAGCATTCGTATGTTGTTTTCCATGGACAACAATATATAAATTAATTGACAGCCTTGCTGATTTGTTTTCAGCAAAACAACCAACTAACCTTGTCCTATTGTTTGACCTATTATATTATCTATTGAAAATTTGTTATTTATTAAATTTATGGTTTCATCCAAATATGATGCGATTTTAATATTACAAAATTTATATAATTATAATATTTTTCTTTGTTATTTGAAATTTAGAAGAAAAAGTATATTTTCTTTTTTGTCTTTGAAAAAAATAATTTAAAAAATATTTGGAAAGTATAGGAATATATTTTTAGTTGACGAGAATGATTTCATAATGGTTAAGTATTGGAAACAAGATCACTGAGGTTTTACATGCAGAGGTCCTACCCGTAGCTGTCACTGTGTTCAATCTTTTAGCTGATTTAATGATTTTGTATTTAGCACTATGAATTAAAGTCTGTAAGATTTGTCTTTCTTTTATCTCCGGTGACAAGAACCTTTTAGCATTTTGAATATTATGAATACATGTAAACATTTGTTGCCATTCAAACTTAGCTGCTGCTTCTCGCTTTGGCGGGTGCATATGCAACTTGGTTTTCAAAAACCAACTGCTATGTAAGGTTAGAATTAGCTACTTGGTTCGGCTTATATTTTTTAAGAATTTTCTTTTCAGATGTAGAGGTGAACATAAAAAAAGTAAATTAATTATTCAACCTTTTGGAGTTGGTTTCATGTTAACCAAGTTTGGCCGATTCCTGTTATCCATGTAGCTGAACTTACCTAAAAGGCTATGGCTTTGTCTGTTCATTTCTACTATTGAGAACCCTCTTTCTGGATTCAATTTTTGTTTTTCATCTTTTGGACGATGCTTTCTCAATAAGCACATATTTTATTCCTTCATGACAGAGTTTAAGCAACAAAGAGAACATACAATGATGAAGGAATTTTGGAGCATGTTTTGTGCAGAAGCAGATTGTCCTGGGACTGTTGGAAAACAACCCTTTTGTTTTGATTTGAAGACTTTGAAAGATCCTTCTTCATGCTTCAACCAGTTCTTGATCTTTTGCTTTGATGTGTCGGTGCTGGTCATGGTGGCATTCATTCTGATCCGGAAGTATTTGTTCAGACCATTTCAGGGTATGTTCCAGGTGGAAAGATATTCAAACTTGCAGCTAATTTCTTCCTTAACCAATGCATCTCTGGGGTTGTTGTATTTGTGCTTAGGCATTTGGGTTTTAGAGGAAAACTTAAGGAAGAGTCACACTCTTCTTCCACTTAATGGGTGGTTGCTAGAACTCTTTGAAGGATTCAGATGGTTGTTAGTGGGAGTAAGTATAAGTCTTAAGCTGAAACAACTTCCAAGATCATGGTTGTGGTTGTTTTCACTTATTACACTATTTCTTTCGAGTATTTTCTGTGTTTTGTCCTTGTCTTATGCAATTTGTAGCAGAGAACTAACCTTCAAGGAAGCTTTAGATGTTCTATCTTTTCCAGGAGCAGTTTTACTACTCTTGTGCACTTACAAAGCATCAAAATATGAAGACAGTGCTACAAGTATTGATGAAGACTTTTATGACTCTTTAAACAGCCACTTTGATGAAGTTGATCCTTATAACTACGTAACCCCATATGCTAAAGCTGGATTCTTTAGTAGGATGTCGTTTTGGTGGTTGAATCCATTGATGAAAATTGGTCAAGAGAAAACACTTCAGGATGAGGATATCCCAAAGTTGCCAGAATTTGATCGAGCAGAATTTTGTTATTTGTCTTTTATAGAACAATTGAACAGGCAAAAGGGAAAAGAATCATTGCCACAATCATCAATTTTGTGGGCAATAGTTTTTTGCCATTGGAAAGATATTTTGATGTCAGGATTGTTTGCGTTGCTCAAGGTACTCAGTGTATGTACTGGTCCTGTACTTTTGAATGCTTTTATATCGATTTCTGAGGGTAACGGCAGTTTCAAATATGAGGGTTATGTATTGGTCATGTCACTTTTCATTGCAAAAATCGCAGAGTCCTTATCACAAAGGCAATGGTATTTTCGCACTAGGCTTGTTGGGATGAAGATTAGGTCACTACTTACAGCTTCCATTTATAGAAAAGTATTGAGGTTGTCTAGTGCAGCTAGATTGACACACTCTAACGGTGAGATAATGAATTATGTGACAGTGGATACATACAGAATTGGAGAATTCCCATTTTGGTTTCACCAGACATGGACAACAAGCCTCCAACTATCTATTGCACTTGTAATACTTTTTCGTGCTATTGGCCTGGCAACAATTGCCTCATTGGTGGTGATAGTTCTCACTGTGCTCTGTAATACTCCACTGGCAAAGATGCAGCATAAGTTTCAGAGTAAACTCGTGGTGGCACAAGATGAGAGATTGAAGGTCAGTTCTGAGGCTCTTGTGAATATGAAAGTGCTGAAGCTATATGCGTGGGAAACCCATTTTAAAAATGCTATTGAAACATTAAGAAACGTTGAACTGAAATTTTTAAGTGCTGTACAGCTGAGAAAGGCATACAACATAATTTTATTTTGGATCGCACCTGTTTTGGTGTCTGCTGTTTCTTTTGGGGCATGTTACTTTTTGAACGTTCCTTTACATGCTAACAATGTTTTCACTTTTGTGGCAACTTTACGCCTAGTGCAAGAACCAATTACTGCCATCCCAGATGTTGTTGGGGTGGTCATTCAAGCAAAAGTTGCATTTGCCAGGATTGTTAATTTCCTTGAAGCACCTGAATTACAGAGTGCAAAATTCAGGAATAGGTGTTTTGATGAGTGTAACAAAGGCCGAATTTCAATCAAATCTGCTGACTTCTCATGGGAAGGTAATGTATCAAAGTCAACACTGAGGAACATAAACTTGGAGATTAGACATGGGCAGAAATTGGCAATTTGTGGAGAAGTTGGCTCAGGAAAATCAACCCTCTTAACAACAATTCTCGGTGAAGTTCCTGTGACAAAGGGAACAGTAAGCTTTTCTTCCATTTATGCTCATAGATTACAATACTAGTTATTGGGATAACCTAATTGGTTATAACAATTTCTTGGCATTTCAACTTTATAGTGAAATGTTGTATTTAGCACATGAATTCCACCTCTTGCAGTGAACTTTTACTGTCCTCCATTGTCGCTGTGTTGCTAAGAGGAGTTTTAATCTGTCATTTTGACTTACAGATAAAAGTTTATGGAAAGTTTGCATATGTTTCTCAAACAGCATGGATACAAACAGGAACAGTACGGGAAAATATTTTGTTTGGATCAGATTTGGATGCTCATAGATATCAAGAAACACTTCGTAGATCATCACTACTAAAGGATTTGGAGCTGTTTCCCCATGGAGACCTCACACAAATAGGTGAGAGAGGAGTTAACTTGAGTGGAGGCCAGAAGCAGCGAATTCAACTTGCGCGTGCTCTTTATCAGAATGCTGATGTATATCTTTTGGATGATCCATTTAGTGCTGTTGATGCACATACTGCCACAAATTTGTTTAATGTAATGCTATCTTCCTTACTTCAGATTGTACATTTATGTGCTATGACTCATTCCTTACTTCAAAAATGGCTTTGAATTTTGGCAGGAATACATCATGGATGGTCTTAAAGAGAAAACTGTTTTACTCGTAACTCATCAAGTTGACTTTCTACCAGCGTTTGATTCTGTTATGGTAATTCTTTAACCTTAAGCCATTCTTCATCTTTCTTTAGTATGTTTCCTGCATATAACTAGTGATTGTAAATTAATAATGAATTTGAAGTTGGTTTTTCTCTTGCTTCTACTTTTAGACTGAATTTTGTTCTTTCCTATCACAGTTGATGTCAAATGGGAAAATCCTAGAAGTTGCTCCTTATCATCATTTGTTGACTTCAAGCCGAGAATTCCAAAATCTTGTTAATGCTCACAATGAAACTGCTGGTTCTGACAACCCTTTGGATGTTTCTTCTTCCCGGAGAGATTCAACTTCTGCCAGAGAGATTACGCAAGCTTGCATGGAGAAGCAGTTAAAAGCAACAAATGAAAATCAGTTGATAAAGGAAGAAGAGAGAGAGATAGGAAACACAGGGTTGAAACCGTACTTGCAATACTTGAATCAGAAGAAAGGTTATGCATACTTCTTTCTGGCTTCCTTTTGTCACCTCATGTTTATGATTTTCCAGATACTGCAAAACTCATGGATGGCTGCATATGTTGACAATTCCCAAGTCAGCACACTGCAGTTGATTGTAGTTTACTTCTTGATTGGGGTTGCTTCTATAATTTTCTTGATGATCAGAACTCTGCTTGTTGTTGCCTTTGGTATTCAATCATCAACATATTTATTTGTACAGTTAATAAACTCCCTTTTTCGTGCACCAATGTCCTTTTATGATTGCACACCATTGGGAAGGATACTAAGCAGGGTAAGGATTGTATAATTTCTGTCCTCGCATGATTTTAATGTTAGCAATAACATAATAGTATTTTGATTATCGTTTCCTTGTCTAGGTCTCATCAGATCTGAGCATTATGGATCTTGATATACCTTTTATCCTAAGTTTCACTATGGTAGGTGTTATATACTTATGTTCTAATCTCACAGTTCTAGCAATTGCCTCTTGGCAAGTCTTGGTTGTCTCCTTACCGATGGTTTATGCTGCAATTCGCTTGCAGGTAATGCACAAATTCATCTTTGAAAATATTATCATACTGAAATTGTGTCTTCTATTTTGATTTGAAAAATTTAACTAAATAATGCTCATTATCCAAAGTATCTAAGGTATTTCTTTACAAAACCAGAAATATTATTTTTCCACTGCAAAAGAATTGATGCGATTGAATGGCACAACAAGATCATTTGTAGCTAATCATATAGCTGAAACAACTGCTGGAGCTGTGACAATAAGAGCTTTTGAGGAAGAAGATCGCTTTTTCAAGAAGAATCTTGATCTAATTGATATCAATGCTAGTCCCTTGTTTCATAGTTTCGCCTCAAATGAGTGGCTGATCCAAAGATTAGAAGTAATCAGTGCATTACTTCTTACCACTACAGCACTATGCATGGTTCTGCTGCCACCAGGAACATTCAGCTCTGGTGAGCTTTCATTCATAGTTACATGTCAAATGGGATGGCTTTGGCTTTGAGAAGTACAATCATCCACATATTATTTTCCTTTATCTTAAACCGTAACTTCATTTCAATATTATTTTTCCAGGATTGGTTGGCATGGTTATCTCTTATGGCCTTACATTAAACGCTTCCTTTGTATTTTTAATTCAAAATCAATGCAGTCTAGAAAATTACATAGTATCCGTAGAGAGGCTAAATCAATATATGCATATTCCAAGTGAGGCCCCAGAAGTAATTGCAGGAAAACGTCCTCCTTCAAATTGGCCAGTTGCTGGTAATGTAGAACTAATTGACTTGCAGGTAATTGGTACTTACTTAAATGTGAATCATAATGTTCAGGAAAATGATAATTGAAATGAACAACATATATAATTTTCTTGTTTATACAAAGACAGATACGATACAGGCCATATGGACCACTTATACTTCATGGAATCACATGCACATTCAAAGCAGGACACAAGATTGGAATCGTTGGAAGAACAGGCAGTGGAAAGTCCACTCTCATCAGTGCATTATTTCGTCTGGTGGAGCCAGCAGGTGGAAAAATTGTAGTTGATGGCATAGACATATCTTCAATTGGCCTTCATGATTTGAGGTCACGATTTGGAGTTATACCTCAGGATCCTACCCTTTTTAATGGAACTGTTAGATATAATTTGGACCCTTTATCTCAATACTCTGATAAAGAAATATGGGAGGTAAAACCAACTACATTATATTTATCTTTGCTTTGCATTGCAAATGTATCATATTTGTTGCTCCATATGAAGGTTCTTGGGAAGTGTCAGCTGCGAGAAGTTGTACAAGAGAAAGAAGAGGGACTAAACTCCTCAGGTACACTTTCTATGTCACAATTTATTTTTTCCAAGCTAATAATAACTTGTAAGAATTTGTAACACAGTTGTGGAAGATGGATCAAACTGGAGCATGGGACAAAGGCAATTATTTTGTCTGGGGCGTGCACTATTAAGGAGAAGTAGGATATTGGTGTTGGATGAAGCTACTGCATCAATTGACAATGCAACTGATTTAGTTCTGCAGAAAACCATTAGGACTGAGTTTGCAGATTGTACAGTCATCACAGTAGCACACAGAATACCAACCGTGATGGATTGCACTATGGTTCTTTCAATTAGTGATGGTAAATTTCATGTTCAAAACCTCTTTATTTCCTCTTACAGACCAACTCATACCTATGTTCCATCTTCTTATGTTGATATCAGAGTGGTAATAGAAGAGTTCATATGTTCCTAACTAAAACTTTTGCTTGTTTCCTTCAACCAATGGGATACTTGTATTATTGACAGGAAAATTGGTGGAGTATGATGAACCAGTGAACTTGATGAACAGAGAAGGATCGCTATTCAAGCAGCTTGTTAAGGAGTACTGGTCTCATTTTCATTCAGCAGAATCATACTGACACTGCAAAATGTATTTTCTGTTGTCAACATTGTTATAGATTTTCCTTTGATGTTAGCAATGAGTCAATAAAGTGTGATAAAATGCTACGTGAGTTGGTCAATTTGCTATGACTGAGATGTTGGTAAGGACTTGTAGGAATGAAAAGAAACAGTACAAAAGTATTTGAATGTTAGATTAGAGTTGTCTATGAGCTAACATTGAAAGAAAACCATACAAAGTTGTTGAATAAGAAAACCACTAAAAGGAAAGAAGAAGAAAAAAATAACACCACAAACTTGCAAAACAAATACAAAGTTAAATAGACTTTTTTTTTTTGTAAATTAAAATGAATATTTAAATAGTTTTCTTTTTTCTGATTTATCTTCATAAAAAATGCTTTCAATTTATATATAAAACTAATTTTAACTAATTTAGAAAAATGATATTTAAGTTTCAAATATCTCTCATAAATTGCTTCATCCACAATTTCATAATTTTGAATTGAGTTGATATTAATTTTTTTTATATTCACAATTTTTATGTCTTTAACTGAATTTTTGTCATTTAATATTTTTTATTAATTTAGTGACATTACCTGTCTCGTTATTGGGTGTTTCATCCTACACCTCCAACATATCATCCCGCACCTCCAAAAATTCACTTTTAACCTTTTGACATCTCATTCTGCACCCTTTTCATTTTTTTCTCTTTCTTAATAAAAGCATTCTGCACTATTTTCATTTTTCTCTCTTTCTTCTTAAAAGCATTATGCACCACCTTAATAATAATATAATTTAATTTAAAATTTAAATATTATTTAATAATTATTAAAATATGATTTATATTATAATAATAGTTATATTAAAAATTAAAATAAAATAATTAAAATAAAAATAATAAAATAATAATAATAATAATCAATTTGATTTAATATATTCAAAATATATTAAAATATTAAAGTAAATTAAATAATTAAATTTTAAATAAAAATTAAAATTCTTAAAACTTGTGTATCGGATATCAAAGTTTATAAAATATGCTAACAGTTTTATTTTTTATTTAAAATTTAATAAATATTTAATTTAATTTAAATTATAATACTATTTATTATATTTTTATATTTTAATAATTATTAAAATATGATTTATATTTTTACAATAGTTTTATTAAAAATTAAAATAATGATAATTAAAATAAGAGGGATAATAATGAAAATTAAAATAATATTTAAAATCATATTTAATGTATTTAAATCTTTTAAATTGCATTAAAATAATAAATTAAATTAAATAATTTATAAAATTTAAAGAAAATTGAATCGGATATAGAAATCCGATGATGTATTATTTGGATACGAATATCCGATAGTAATTATTTTTAAATTTTTTTTTATTTAAATTTAATAAATATTTAATTTAATGTAACATTTTAATATAATTCATTATATTTTGAATATATTAAATCAAATTAATTATTATTATTATTTTATTTTAATTTTTTTAAATAACCATTATTATAATATAAACAATATTTTAATAATTATTAAAATATAAAATTATATTAAATAATATTTGAATTTTAAATTAAATTAGATTATTATTATTAAAGTGGTGAAGAGTGTTTTTAATAAGAAAGAAAAAAAAATGAAAAGATATTTATTAAAGTTAAAAATGAAATTTTTGAAAAAGTTGGAAGTGCAGGATAAGATGTCATAAAGTCAAAAGTGGAATTTTTGGAGGTGTAGAATGAGATGTTGGAGGTGTAGGATGAAACACTCCTCGTTATTAGGAACATGACAATATCCAACGCATTGTCCTTTATTCTTTTGTATTAATCACAATATTATTTTATATTAATTTTTAACCTCACATTTTTTAACATGAAAAAATAAATAAAATATAAGTATAAAAATTAAACCGTGAAGACTTGATTAAAAAAATATAAAAAGTTAAGTTTCAAAAAAACTGAATGTCTTTTCATAAGTATTATTTAAAATACCTAAATTTAAAATATCCAAAAAACTTTAGATTTATAATTATTATAATATGTATAATTTTTTTTTTCTAAGGATTTAAAAATTATCCCCAAACTGTAGCGTTGTCACGAAAAATGAAACATCTGCATCAAAATATAACTGTTGCACTGATACAGCCTGAAATGGAAACACGTGGTGTTCGTTAGTTGTCTGGTTTGGCACAGTTAAGAAATAAAGTGAAGGAACCCTACAAAATGAATTGAATGGCATTTATTGGAAGTATACACAAGTAATTAATACAGGTGTGCTCGCACTGCGTCTATCATCATTAATAAGTAGTTGGCAAAAATACATGAAGATCAAATTCTGATTACGGATAAATACTGCTATCAAAATGGATTGTCCTAATAAATTCAGTCCGGATTTAAGTTGAATTAGGTTTAAAAAAATGTAATTTTTTATCTAGTGTACGGATATTTGGGAGAGCGGTTACGAAGAATAACCGATCGAGGTCATAATTGGGCCAACTTTTATTATTGGGCTTGTAGTCCATCAATCTAAAAGGTATTTGATTAAAAATACTGAGAATCAAATAATATCTAATTAAAGATATAAATGAAGCTGTTTATCTGTTTATGGGTAACCCAAGTGAGTTTGTTTATATTTTATTCTATTTATATTCTATTAATCTTATATCAACTCAAGGCCTATAAATAGAGAACCAAGGACACTAAACAAGGTACGCTTCACTCATCTTCCAATCACACTTCTCACACTCTTCACTCTCATCATAATCATACAGCAATTCTGCTCTCAATTTTCTCATACTCAGAATCACCAAATTAAGAACCAAGGTTCTTCCACAGTACACGCCTAACTTGACCGTCAGAGTACCATTGCTGGTACCTCCCCCCTCGGTCAAAGCTTGCAGATCATCGAACGGTCAAGGTTAAAGCAAAGCGAGCAGTCAAGATCCAAGAAAAGCGAGCAATTCGATCAATCCAAGTATCAGAAAGCAGTAAAGCCATGTCATCAAGGTCAGTGTCTCGGTCCCACAAAACTTACACACGGTGGGCGCCAACATGTTCCGGTGTAAATTTTGTGGGATCGAGACACTGACCTTGATGACATGGCTTTACTGCTTTCTGACACTTGGATTGACCGGATTGCTCGCTTTTCCTGGATCTTGACTGCTCGCTTTGCTTTAACCTTGACCGTTCGGTGATCTTCAAGCTTTGACTGAGGGGGGGAGGTACTGCAATGGCACTCCGACACTCAAGTTAGGCGTGTACTGTGGAAGAACCTTGGTTCTAAATATGGTGATTCTTAGTATGAGAGAATTGAGAGCAAAATTGTTGTATGATTATGATGGGAGTGGAGAGTATGAGAAGTGTGATTGGAAGATGAGTGAAGCGTACCTTGTTTAGTGTCCTTGGTTCTCTATTTATAGGCCTTGAGTTGATATAAGATTAACAGAATATAAACAGAATAAAATATAAACAAACTCACTTGGTTACCCATAAACAGATAAACAGCTTCATTTATATCTTTAATTAGATATTATTTGATTCTCAGTATTTTTAATCAAATACCTTTTAGACTGATGGGCTACGATCCCAATAATAAGAGTTGGCCCAATTATGGCCCCGATCGGTTATTCTTCGTAACCGCTTGTCCCATATATCATACCGTAAATCATCTCTCCCAAATCCGAGTTAAGCGTTAGGCTTTAGCCACAATTGACTATAGGACTTAAAAGTTCGAGGGAGGCTTTATTTTCTGATTAGTGATTCGTGCTTCTGATAGTAAGTGAGCGTCCAGACTTGGTGGTCCGTGCTTTCTGATAGGAAGTGAGCGTTCAGACTCGTTGATCCAGTGGACGCATTGGTCCGTAGCGTGTTTGGACTCGTTGGTCTGGTGGACACGTTGGTCCTTAGCGTGTTTGGACTCGTTGGTCTGGTGGACGCGTTGGTCCTTAGCGTGTTTGGACATGGTAGTCCTTGAGGCGTCCAGATGCGTTTGGCCCAAGCCTTCGTATGGATGGACATGGTCGCCCATAAGGCGTCAGGACGCATTTGGTCCTGACCTTGTGTAGGTCTTCGTATGGATGGAGATATTGAGGTAACTAATTGCACGTGATGTAAACTGGATGAGCATGTAACTGCTTTAGAGGTTTGTGATTGCTTTAGAGTCATGATCTGCAAGATATGTAATGTTGAAGATATAATTGAGACTGGTCGGTTGAGATTTAACGGCTTTAGTAACCTGCAAGAGATATAATATTGAAGATATAATAGAGACTGGTCGGTTGAGATGTAACCGTTTTAATAATCTATAAGAGATATAATATTGAAAATAGAGACCGGTCGGTTGAGATTTAACGGATATAATATTGAAGATATAATTGAGACCGATGTATTGAGATTTAACGACTTTAGTAATCTGCAAGAGATATAATATTGAAGATATAAGTGAGACCGGTCGGTTAAGATTGTAACTGCTTTAGTAATCTGCAAGAGATATAATATCAGAGATATATTGAGACTGGTCGGTTAAGATTGTAACCGCTTTAGTAATCTGCTAGAGATATAATATCAGAGATATATTGAGACCGGTCGGTTAAGATTGTAACCGCTTTAGTAATCTGCAAGAGATATAATATCAGAGATATATTGAAACCGGTCGGTTAAGATTGGAACCGCTTTAGTAACCTGCAAGAGATATAATATCAGAGATGTATTGAGACCGGTCGGTTAAGATTTAACGACTTTAGTAATCTGCAAGAGATATAATATCAGAGATATATTGAGACCGGTCGGTTAAGATTGTAACCGCTTTAGTAATATTGTTGATGAGACTTCACGTAAAGATGATGATCCATGTTGTGTAGCTTTCATTTTGTTGAAAATTCCTAGTGTTGATCTGAAGCTGTGATATTGATACCGAACGCTTGTCTTGTTCCTCGTGGCTTTCATGGGGATGTCGTCCGACCCCACGGTGGGCGCCAAAATGTTTCGGTGTAAATTTTGTGGGACCGAGACACTGACCTTGACGACATGGCTTTACTGCTTTCTGACACTTGGATTGACCGGATTCCTCGCTTTTCCTGGATCTTGACTTCGCTTTGCTTTAACCTTGACTGTCAGGTGATCTTCAAGCTTTGACCGAGGGGGGAGGTACCTGGAATGGCACTCTGACGCTCAAGTTAGGCGTGTACTGTGGAAGAACCATGGTTCTTAATATGGTGATTCTCTGTATGAGAGAATTGAGAGCAGAATTGTTGTATGATTATGATGGGAGTGGAGAGTATGAGAAGTGTGATTGGAAGATGAGTGAAGCGTACCTTATTTAGTGCCCCTGGTTCTCTATTTATAGGCCTTGAGTTGATATAAGATTAACAGAATATAAACAGAATAAAATATAAAGAAACTCACTTGGTTATCCATAAACAGATAAACAACTGCATTTATATTTTTAATTAGATATTATTTGATTCTCAGTATTTTTAATCAAATACCTTTTAGTTTGATGGACTACGAGCCCAATAATAAGAGTTGGCCCAATTATGGCCCCGATCGGTTATTCTTTGTAACCGCTCGTCCTAGATATCATATCGTACATCTAGGTTAGTTTTTAATCTGATTTATTTAGAATTCGGTGTTTTTGGATTGATTTAGTAGTTTAATCTGGTTTTAACATTATTTTAGTGTGAAATTTTTTATTTAAAAAAAAAACTTATAATTAAATAGTCAATACTATTGTAGTAGTTGAAATAGTAGATTCTCCAACTACATTACAATACCTTGCGTCATATACAGGAGTAGCTGGCTGAATATTTTATGTACCATGAACGCTTCATTTTAATCATTTATAACGATCTCTCCAAACAAGCACAGACCTATAGGCAAATGTCTCTTCTATTACTAAAAGCACCAGGTCGCGAAGCTTATCCAGGAGATGTTTTTTATTTAGATTCACGTCGTTTGGAAAGAGCCGCTAAATTATGTTCTAAGTTACGCATAGGAAGTATGATTGCTTTACCAATAGTTGAAACTCAATCGAGAAATGTTTCAACTTATATTCCTACGAATGTATTTTCATTGTGAGTAAACTTGTTTAATCTATCAACTCGTAGTAGGTCGGATCAGATTTAAATTTTTTCAACTCCCTAATAAGTGAGCCGATTTGAATTAACTTACTAAGTGACCAATCCGTGGTGGATGAAGTCGAGTCGAGGCAGGTTACCTATTTTGACTAATAAATAGTTACAAAAGAAAGACTAAAGAAATAATGGAAAAAAAATTAACTAAAAAAACATTTGTTTGGTAACAAGAAAGATTTACGAAAATGTGCCAACTTTGTAATGAAAATATTCTTTAAGATTAAAAGTAACCATTTAATAAAGAAAATAATTTTTTTTATTTATAGAAAAGAGAGAATAAAAGATAGTGAAGTAAGTTCAGATTCTTTTTGGTATTATTCTTACTGAGTAGTAGATATACACTAATATTGGTATATTATACACAAATTTAATAAAAGATTCCCCATACTTGGTAATAATATTGTACATACTTCGTTTCTACAAGTTTAGAAAAACTGTTAATTTAATAATATTGTACATAAGATAGGGTTTATTCCCTATCTTATGAAATACCCTATAATTTATTATAAGATTCCAAAATAAAATAATATATTCTGATATGAAATAGATATTAAATAATATTAGAAGATTATTTATTTAAAACTTACCTAAAATAATATTAAAATAATATTATTTCATACTTATATTAAAATATAAGGAATTTAAAATTATGAAATAAAAATATCTTTATTCACCAATGTAAGAAAAATATATATATTTCATTGTTCAAAAATATAAAACCGTTAAATTAATAATGAAAAATAAATTTATTTTTAAAAAAAATACTAAAGACAACTGCTTCAATAATTATTTCGATAACACTCATTAACTCTTTCTTAGCAAGTATTATAAAATTACATTATGGCAAGCGAAACTACAATTATAAAGATATAAAGTTTTTACAATGATATAATATAGGAGTGATTATAATATATTCGAATTAATCTTAATTATTATTTTTTGGTTAATAGTTTTAATTTATCAATTTTATAAAAATGGCATACTTTTTTAATATATCATGTAATACTAATAGAGTTTCATTTAAATACACTAATAAAATAATTATGGATGTTGATTATTCAATCGTATCGTACAATTTACAATAATTAAAGATCTTATAGTGGGCACAAGATAACCCATTTTAATAAACTGTAAATTGATATTCTTATTCTTATCCATGTTATCTATCGGCAATGATATTCCACTGACAAAAGACAAACAGTTTAAAAGAGAAACTTAATTTGTCATGGCTTTTTTGGCCAAGGTATCTTCTACACTTATAGAATCTAAATTTATCACGCCTTTCTATATTTCGAACTTTGTGGTTCTGTTTATTAAAATGCCATTCAAAAGGTAGAAGAAGGTATATTTTGATAAAGTTTTCTTAAAAGTTGGAAAGAGAAAAATAGACATAAAAAATATAGTATATTAGTTAAAACTAAAATATTAGAGTTTTTTGTGATTTTAACTTTTTAATTGTTTGTTTATTTTCTTTCTTTTATTTAGCTTTAAATTTTGTTTAAAAATCAATATGAAAGAAGCTTGTATAAACATTCAATTTTTCTTACTTTGTCTTAGCAGGCTTGCTTCAATCATATCACTAACTTGGGTGAATTATTTTACTTTTCAATTTATCTATATAATATAATGCAAAAATTCTTTTCAACCAAATATTAGTTAATCATGGGTGAATGTTATTAGTCAGATATAATGAAACTTAAGTTTTGATATTTGCTTAAAATTATTTAGTTTAAAAATAATTTTTTATTTTTATGTAAGTGAAAAAAGAAAACTTTCATGTTAATAGTTTTATCATTAAAATTTTATGAATAGTTCATGTGAATGTGTATTTCTCCATTATGCAACTTAATGATAATTTTAATATAATTACGTAAGTTTAGACAATTTTCAGCTTATTAATATTATTTACTTTCACCATAGAATCAAATACATGTTCAATTCAAAAGCCAATTGAGAAAACAATTGATTGTATTCAACTTTCTTTCATTTAAACAATTGACACAAAGATATTTAAATTTCAATATATATATATATATATATACATACATATATATACATACATACATATATATATACATATACATATATGTATATACATACATATACATACATATATATACATATATATATATATATATATATACATACATATATATATATATATATATATATATATATATATATATATATATATATATATATATATATATATCTACATGTATGTATATGTATGTATATATATATACATACATATATATATATATATATATATATATATATATATATATATATATATATATATATATTTTGAAATTGTTTACACAATCTCAATAATCTTAATGATCACTTTGATCGCTTTTATATCCAAGGTTTAAGTCATTCAAGAAGACTCACTTTTTTTAATTTATTGAACATATACAAATTTTAAATAACTTATCTAAAATTTCACAAAATTTTGCCAACATTTTCCATTGGTTTTTAGATTACACAAAATGAAAGTGATTAAAAAACATAATCAAATATGCACCCGAAGATCAATAAAAAATACAGTTGCAAAATATTCATGAATTTTAAGATATGTATGTTGATAAGGGGAGCTGTGTTTAGCTAAACCCATCTCACGTATGAGTTTTTGATGATGAACAAAAGAAATATTTTATAGCTTTTTGCACAACAAATAATAAAGCAATTACTTAATTATATTTGTGTTTGTGTTTCAACTGAGTGGTATATGCATCCATTGTATGAAATGAATCATTGGTTGAAACATATTGCACATTGCAATCTGGAAGAAATAATCGATTAAACTATTTTTATATAATTTGTTAAATTTCTTCAGATTTTGGTATATGCTTAACATAGGAAAAACATTTGTGATTTAACCGATTACATTAGCTATATAATCGATTAAAACATGTTTCTATGCCAACATGTGTTTGTTGAGTGCATTGATGTGTTTGAAATAGAAAATGATTTGAAAATTGCTTAAGTATGAAACTTAATTGATTACATTATTTTCTGAATCTGTTAAAATGAGTATCTTGTGAAAATAATTTTCATTAAAAGTCATAACTGCCTATAACGGTTATATTTGTTTGTTGTTGGCTTGTATGATTACATAATTGATTGCATGCGCCATTTAATCTGTTAAATCTGAAACAGATGTAAAATTGTTAAAGCAGAAGGAAAGGCTTAATACATTACATTATGTGCTTAATCAATTAAATTGCATGAGAGTTTGAAAATTCTATATATAGATGCATTACGCGGTGCTTCGATACGAATTAATGATCTTACACTTTCATAATTGATTTGTTTATTGCGTATTGAATCGCAGACTTATTGGAGAATCAAGATTATTCATTTGCAAGGAAATCATCAAGATTCTTGTAAGTAGGGATGACAAAAAAATTCGTGCCCGCGGATATCTACGGATAAAATCTGCGATGAATAGTTGATAATTGCAGATATTTACTACCCGAAACTCGCGGATAGCGGGTATTTTAATACCCGCTTATAAACAGGTCGGGTGCGGGTATTATACTATCTGTACCCACGGATATCCAATACCCGCAAAAAATAAAAATAAAAATTAATTTTTATTTTATTAAGTTAAATTTAATTAAAATTAACTTTAATTTATATTTTACAAGGTTAAATTTAATTAAAATGGTATTATATGAAACATACCGATTGAAATTAATTGTGATTTATGGACAATTAACCGGTATTAATAGGTCAGATTGTCTTACTCTTTACAAAATATATGGTACTAATTATTGGATTTGATTGTCTAAAAATATACTGCATTAATGGTTAATCAATGGGCTTGCCTGCCACAGGCTCTATAAATATACAATTGATGTATAGGTACAATCTTCCTCTTCTATCCTAATAAAATTTACACATTTTTTATATCTTGAACGTCAAAGTGTCTTATTTACGTCAAGAACCGATCAGAGTAGATGACATTCTCAAGAAGGATTGAAGATCAAAAAAGAACAAAGGAAAGAAGGTTGACTGACCATCGGACCAATTCAATTGAAACAAAAATTAAATTTTAATTTTAATTTATATTTAATTTATATTATATTTATATACTTTTTTGTAAGCCTATTTAATTTTTTTTAATAATTTATAAAAATATATTTTTTTAAATATTTATAGGTATCCGCGAATATCCGCGGGCTTTAAAATATCCGCGGGTATTTTTTAAACGAGTATCCATGCGAGTATCGGGTCGGATAGTGAGTGAATTTTGTTTTGTTGGGTCGGGTTGCGGGTAGGCACTAAGATAATTGTTCTTACACATTGTTGATCATATTCTGCACTTGAGGTGTATATTCTGAGGATCAGTGTCTACCTACAATCAAAAGGATTGTAACCAAGAAGAGAACGTGTGTGTTCTGCATATTAGAGTTAGGATTGCTCTAAGGTTACAGAAAGTTGAGATTGCTTTCTGGGTTGTGAGACTGTGAGGTTATTCACATCTTGTATATAAGGGATATTGAGTTGAGGAAGAAAAGTGCATTGAGAGGGGTATGCTTTGTATTGTTGCTTGTATAACTCTATCATTATAGTGATTGCCTTTAACTAAGGTTGTTGAAGGAAGATTGGATGTAGGCTTGGCCGAACCAGTATAAATCTTTGTGTTGATCTCTCTCTTCCTTCTCTTTTATTGTTGTTATATGCTTGTTATGTTGTATTCTAAGAAACCTTATAGATTTTGAAAATTTTTTGAAATTTTTTTTTTTAAGGGCTAACCAATTCATACCCCCCTTTGGTTAAGATAATTGGCGTCACTTTTTCTACAATGTATATTAAAATTTATATGCATTAATACACTATGAAAAATTAATTATTGTTCTTAAATTGTCTAACTGGAGAATTGAAGATTTAATACTATAAATTATAATTATTGTCTCCTCTTATATTCATTTTTAAAACATACATTAATTTTTTTCAACAAAAATAGAGACAGTAAATAATTTTTGTATTGAATATCAAAAGGAAAACTAAGACTAATTCAATACAATAATATATTTTCACATACAATTAATCACATATCAAACATACAAAAATTGAATAACCTATTACAACATTATATAAAATTAGATGCTCGTATTAAAAAATATATTTAAGACAAAAAATAGGAACTTAGGAGCGAAAAAGGAAGAAAATAATGGAAAATAGTGCAATTACTCGTGTTTTCGAACGCATCTAAAGCCCACAAAAAAAAAATAATACTTGAACACAAATACAAAAGACATATTAGTCTCAGGAACCAAAAGTAACTCAAAAACGTTCAAAAAAGGTAAGGGATGAAGAAACTAAAGTTCATTGAAGAGAAACTCGAACATATGAATCAAAGACCACAACGAGAGAATGACCACGAAATTTAGACAGGATCAATGGAGGCAATGATGATGACGATGGAGGCAGTGACCACAACAAGGAGGCAATAGAGCAATTTTAGCAGAAAGGAAGGTTCAAGAGCAACGAAGATACACAAAAAGAAACTGTAAAGGATTATGTGAATTTGCACTTTTTTAATAGCCAAAGCAATATGTACTCTATCATCGGTTCCACTAAGAACCAATGCCAAAAGTTCAACAAAATATTTAAAAAATAAAGATTTTTTGGAGTCATTGGATTCACTTTATTAAACATGTATCAAATACTAAATAAATATTAGTGATTGGATTGTCTACAAACACATTACACAACATTCTTTAAAGAACTCATTGAGAGTTTTAAATCTGAGTGCTTTGATAATTATATATAGAAATATTGTTTGGTTTTAAGTAAAATTTTATTATGTTTAGATTTTGGTTTGGATGATCTAAAAACATCTTATCTTTTGACTTTCTTTTTTAGTAAATTTAGAAAAAATTTATATAATGTGTAAAAATTTTAGAAAATATAGCTTTAAAGAACAATTTAAATGTTATCGATGAAAAGAAATAGCTAATTGGAAGGAAAACAAATTGTGGATTATATATATATATATATATATATATATATATATATATATATATATATATATATATTTAGCATAAATATCTTATAAGTCAAAAGTGATATCGAATTGATTAATTATCCAAAATATTTTACAAATCAAAAGCAAAAATTAAGAAAAAAAAAGAAGAAAATATTAAAATCAGAATTCACTGCCTTTATTTGTCAAGTGTATTAAAGTTTAAATAAGTTAAATATTCACAAGTTAGTAAATACAATAGAGAAAACATCTTAAAATTAAAAAAAAATTATTATTTTAAAATATGAATTGAAAGTAGCTTGCAAACATAAATTAATAAAGTGTGCACCCACTCTATTCGATAATTGAATCAAGTCGAATTTTTTATGATAGACTTGAATTGTGAAAAAAAAAAGAAAAAAAAAAGTCTTTTTTAGAAGTTGACTTATTTATTTAAGAAAATATAGTTAAAAACTTATGTTTGTGCTGTTAAAAAAATAAATTCTCTAATTTATCTCATTTATTATAACTTAACTAATTTTTTTATCTTTTGTAAAAAAAATAATTTATCCTTAGTTTCAATTTTGAATGCCAAAAATACAGAGAACAAGGGAAGTGGGACCCAAAAAAAAAGTAGTGCATGCAGAACTTAAAAAAGGAAGACGTAATTTGTAATGAAAATCTGAAAAAACGTAAGAAAGTTTCTTAGAAATTAATAAGAAATGATGTTCATCAGAGAAGTAGAGATCGAAGAAACTAACCGTTTGGTATAAGATGTTATCATAGTTTTCCAAAGCTCTCAATTTCTTGAAATTTCTTGAAATGGAGAGATTGAAAAACCTTGGCATAACAGTAGCAGTGGAAGAACGAAGGAGAAGGAGGGTGTGACCTAAACAACGCCGTTGAGGCGGGAGTCGTAGGAGTAGTTGAGGAAGGACTGGACGCCGTGAACGGCGAGGGAAGGGGTGGAGAAGAGGTCAGGGTGGATGAGGGGGATGTGGTCGAGGGAAAAGTTGGCGGGGGAGTTGTGGGTGACGGAGATTGTTTTGCCGGTGAGGAGGGTAAGGAGGCGGGCGCGACGGGGGAGGAGGAGGAGGTTGGAGAAGGGGAGGCGTTGAGGGACGACGTGATAGGGGAGTAGGAGGGGATCCGGCAGAAAACCGTCGAGGGCGGCGTCGCATGAGATGAAGAGAGTGGCGCTGAACGGAAGGAGGGTGCCGTTGTCGGAGGAGAGAATGGAGATCCAGGCGCCGAAGTGGGTGGCACCTATTAGTCCATCGAAACTGTTGTTGATTTGTTGTGTTGGTGGAGAGGGTGTTGAAGATGGTCCACCATTATTGGTTTTTGTACCGTAATGGGTAAATTTGACCCAATAATTACGCAAATAGGCAAATCCGGCAAAAATTACGAAAATGGGGAAGTCGTGCGACCCCCTAACGACTTCAAAAACAGAAGTCGTGCTACCATGGCACGACTTTACACTGTTCATATGAACAGTGTGAAGTCGTGCCACATAAAAACGACTTCAAGCTGTGGTAATCGATTACGATGGAGCTGTAATCGATTACCAAAAGCTGAAGTCGTGCCACCCCTGCACGACTTCTACTTTGTAGGCCATTGCCACACTGGTAATCGATTACTTGGACTCTGTAATCGATTACCAGTACTTTAAATTGAGTAATTTCCATGGTAATCGCTTACCAGTGTGTTATTGTCCAAAATTTGCACTGGTAATCGATTACCCCTGGCTTGTAATCGATTACCAGTTGCTTGTAGATGTTGATTGACGTCTTAGTTGTTTTGTAGACACATTTGCTTTGTTTTTGTTTTATAATTTGCGATATATCGTGTTTCGGGAAAGTAATTACTTTTAAACAAACTATAAATGGAAAATAGAAAAGAAAGTCATAAATAAAAGTTTAAATATTTCATTGAATTGAAAATGCATTACATATCGATAATAATTTAAAATAAGCAAAATAACACTGCTAAGTATCTACGAGGAAGGTCCTGGACCAAAATGACGACGCATAACCTCATGCTCCAAATGATCAACTCGAGTTTCCAATGTATCAAAGCGGTCTCCCATGTTGATCTCGAGTTGTTCAAATCTTGCATTCATGTTCTCATTCATTGTGTTGAAGCTGTCCCCCACAAATGTTCTGAGATCATTCATCCCCCTCATTAAATCATCATATGAAGTTTGGTGTTGAGGAATGGGGGGTGGTGGTCGTTGTTGTTGTGGAGGACGTGCTTGAATGTGGCGTTGAGGAACCCAGACGTCGTTGTGATCCTGCCTAAATCCAAAGGATTCCAGTGAACTATTGGCAATTGTCATTTGCCTTGTCATTGGGGCAGTAATTTCATCATCCAAATCCAATGAAAAGTGTTCCAAGATACGGGAGATCAAAAATGCATATGGTAATGGAGCATTTTGCTTCAAAGCCTTCTTCATCCTATGTCGGATGAGATGGGGCCAGTTGATCTGCTTCCCCGTCATTATAATCCACAACAGAATAATATCTTCCTCGGTAGCCTGGGCAATGTTAGAAACACGTGGCAACAAAACACGAACAATAATGTAATGTAAAATTCTAGCGTCAACAGTCATGGATCCCGCTAGAATTCTACCAACTACACGTTTGTCAGGCGAAATAATCAAATGTTTTGCCGCATCTAAACTGTATTCATCGACCCATTGGTCTAATATTTTTCCTTCAAATTTCAAACCAACAGAGGGTAGGTCGGCTATGGAGGCAAATAGACTGGGTTTGATAATCATTTTCACATTTTTAACCTCAGTCGTAATGGTTCCATTATCGGAAATTTTAAGATTACTATAAAAAATCCGTACAAGTTCAGGAAAGTAGCCATGACCATTACCAAAATGACAGACAAAATCAACCAAGCCTAAATTTGTGAGCATTTGAAAAAATTGCAGATTTTGTCTTTCAAAAAATTCTCTATCCACGAATTTTGGTTCAATGACGTCACGATCGCTAAAAAGTGTGAAATACCTTTCTGCCAGTGCAGGAGTTGAAAATTGAAGTATTTGTTCGGATTCAATCGGTGATGCTGGTGGTGAGGGTGAGAGGGACCTTTGGATCGGTGAAGGTTCACGGCGGCTACGTCCCGCAGCTGTAGAAGTTGAACCCCTAACCCTTTGCCTTTTGGAAGAATCCGCCATTTCGAAATTTTAATCGGTAGAAATTGAAGAAAATAGAGAGTAGAATGTGAAAATGGTGTTTAGAAGTGAGAAAAGTGGGAAAAGATGAGATTTTGGAGGTCTTGGTGGTGTAAAAATGGTGGAAAACGGCGCTGCAGTGGTTGGGAAAGGTTGGGTGTGCGAAATGAGAGAGAAAAAGTTGCTTTTATAGGGTAGGGTTGGCGGGTAATCGATTACGAGGTTGATGTAATCGATTACCAGGGCCCTGTTAGTGTTTTGCAACCTAGGAAGATCTGGTAATCGATTACAGAGACTTTGTAATCGATTACCAGAGTGTTTATTGCGAAAAAAAAATATTTCGACTGAATATAAAACATAATAAGGTTTTATTACATTCAGCCATGTTCAAATAAAGTGTCAAACATAAGAAGTAATTATTATAGTCATCCAAATAGAAGTCTAAACAACTATTAAACAGTACAGAACAATAGAAAAGAGTCTTAAACATTACAAATATTTATGGACGTATAGGGTAAATAAATCTTGTTCTTCGTTGTCCATCTTCATCTATGTAGGTCCAATCTTTCAGATCCTCATAGTGCTCAGATTGAGTTGGAGGACGTATATTTATTGTTTGGACGAAAAGTTCAATATACTGAGACGTCCTCGGACGTTTAACAGACCTGTCAATAGTTTGTGCTTTTTGCCAACGTCCAATCATTTGTGCAATATCATAATCACATTTAATGGAAGCTGTATCATGAATGAGGTGGTTGTTACGTACCTTTGTGGGACGACGATAATCAATATGGGTCACAACTCTTCTGTCTCCACACTGCACAATTTCACTTAATTGAGAAAAAAGTTCATTGAATGAGATATTGTGATTGATTGACGTTGTAACCTTTGCATCTGATCGGAATTCGATCCCGTAACCAGAGCGACTTTCTATCATTCCAGCGCCTTTAAGCGGACCTCCGAAATAGATTATTGCAGGTGAGTTTGGAGTGTCATTTGTGGGTGTCGTAGATGAAGATGATGCATTTGTAGGAATCATAAGACCCATTATTTCGTCCGGAGATCTTACCCATGTAACATAAATTTCCATGACTGCGTTAATGGGAAAATTGGACTTACATGATATCATTTCTGTGACATCTTCGTCCGATCTTAGTGTGAATGCTTCATATGAGACAGTTTGATTATCATCAAGCCTCGGTCGACGGAAGTACAACTTGTCGATGACTGTGTTAGTTGGTTTGTCAGAGGCTATGCAAACTTTTTCTTGAAGTTGTTTGTGGGTGCAGGTGAATGGGATGCGAAACAATTTAGGATTCTGACATCTGAACTCAACTCCATTTTCGCCATTCCTTATTTCGCCGTGTTGAAATAAGGCAGCAAGGTATGAGTTGTATATGTTTTCTGTGGCTGTGGCGTTCATGCCAAAATCTTCATTCTCGTAGGTGTTCATTTTCAGAGAGATGATGTAGTTTGATGAAAGATAAAGTTAGAGCAATGTATTTTGTGAGTTCTGTGGATATCCATAACACAATTGTGGTTGTATTTATAGTGAAAATTTTGTAGTCCTTTTGGATAGAATCTCTAAACAGTACTTGAAAATGACTTGAAAGGGACACAATTTTGTCATGTCATTTAATTTTTATTTAATGATTAAAACAAGTACATCATAATGTTTGTCTATGTCTATCTATGTCCTCCAGTCCCACAAGTTGGTCTTCTTCTTGGGCGTTGTCCTCGTCTCTGTTGTTGGGGTGATTGAGTCTGCGTATTTTCGTCTTCATCCACATGCTGACTTTGAGTTGACTGCTCAGCGTAAAGGAAGTCCATGGTGGGTCGATAAACGTTTTGTGACGAAGACGCGTGTTGGAATGCAGACGGTGGAGTGCTTGTGGTAGTTCCAAAGTGATTTGAAGGACCCGCAGAAAATGTTGACGGACTTGTGCCTAGTGGTGTTGATGGTGGAAAAACACCGTACGAGCTTCCCCCTTGAGTATACGGAGATGGATATGGATACTGCATGTAGTCAAAGGAAGA
This sequence comes from Vigna mungo, assembly GCA_036885675.1. Lineage (NCBI taxonomy): Eukaryota > Viridiplantae > Streptophyta > Magnoliopsida > Fabales > Fabaceae > Vigna > Vigna mungo. Next base: position 33,011,726 of record CP144697.1, on the reverse strand, counting down.
CCTTTGTGGGACGTGGTCAGGCGGTGATGAACGGACTGCGGATGTTGGTTGAAAATGTCGTTGATGATCCATGTCATACTGTTGGAAACAAATTTTTCGGTTATATTGGTTGCAAGAAACAATCATCAAAGAACGAAAAATATTAAAATTATTGTTCTACCTCTTCGTCTGTTGAGTCATCTTCTATTGGAGCTATATACCGGATAGTATGACTTATGTACCATTGCATATACTCTGAATCGTCGCGCAAGTGACCATTTTTGTTAAATGGAACACCGGTGAAGATACGATTGTGTCGGTCATTCCATAAAGCAATCCACTGTTGATGGTGGACTTGCCAATCCCAGTCTGCTCGTCCTCTCATATCTAATTTATGAACCTCATCGAGATTTAACGGTGGTTGCGGTACAGGTTGTCGGAATCCGAATTGACGCACCACACGTTCTGACTGGTGGAATTCTACAACTGAGAAGCATATTAGAGGCACAACTGCTCGACAAGTGGGGGGGAGTTGGACTGGAATAATTTGACGAATTTCATCCCGTGTATATGGCGTCCATAAAAACTAAAAAAATATAATTGTTAGTTAAAATTGTTGTACTATTTTTTTAAAATGCAGATTTAAATGTTCAATACCTGTTTTGGTGAAAGGTCATCCAATTTTTGCCGAAATTCTTGTACTGTTGTGGTGTCGTGGCGTCTTGTTTGTGTTGTTCGACACCATTTTTTCGCCAATGGGAAAACAGTTCCGGCGGAGATGTCTTCCTGAGTTACCTCGTGTATTTGCGGAGAAAGACATATTATTCTCTCCCATGCCCAAGACTGTAACAATATCATGCATCCTCCGATATTGTCCTGATCGAGTCTTGTACCGTGATCAAGGGCACGATACAAGCACGAAAGAGCTGCAGATGCCCAGCTATAGCTTCTAACGTTGTCCAAGTCGGCTAAAAGTGGAAGATACATCAAGTGTACCATACTCGCAGATATATCTGGCATTAGTATGCTGCCAATCACGATCATCATGTACGCTCTAGCGTATTGTTGAACAACCACATCTGTTGCATCATAAGGTAATTGGCGAAACGTATTATTGAGCCACGACAATTTGATTCTGTTGCCTCTCACGGTATTTTCTGGAGGAAGTTGTCCTAGTAGTTGTTCACAAAATAAATGTAGAGGTCCACTGCTCAAGCCAGTCACAACATTACCTTCAATCGGAAGACCTAGTTGGAGTGCGACATCTTCGAGTGTTATTGTACTTTCTCCTACAGGGAAGTGGAAAGTATGAGTCTCAATTCTCCACCTTTCCACCAAAGCAGTGACTAGTACGTGATTTATTTCCATATTTGATACTTTCAAAATATGGTCAAATCCGGTTGCTTGTAGGATGTTCATCACTCGTTGATCGAGCTCGTCCACATGTTTTGATATCCAGATTGCATGTCTTCTCGGTCGAAGAACTCTTTCAGTTCCTTCCCAAATTGCCTTCACCACGTGCTTGTCTTGGAGACGCAAAAGAGACATATCAACTGGTAGATGACGTGCAAAAGCCATAACCAATAATTCTAAGTTTGTGAAAATAAAGAGATATGGAATTGTTTGGAGGAAGTGAAAGGATGGTTGTGAAATATGAGTTGCAGCAAGGAAAGAATCCTTATGCGTCAATGGCTGCAACCTAAATCCATCAATCAAATTATATAGACTATGGAGGAAGGGAATTGATTCCCTTCATAATGTTGCCATGTGAAGTCTTACACAAAGGCTTACACACCTTACACAAAGCCTTACACACCTTACACAAAGCCTTACACTACCATGTGCAAAAGTAATGGAACATTATTGCCATTGAATAATGTTGTTGAGAGTTGGGGTGATATTGATTGCAAACTCACCCACTCACACGTAATCTCACAAAAGCATGGCATGCTTTCCATTGTTATTTTCCCATCAATATATCATTTTCTTTCAAATAAAATATTAAAATTAGATTTGGCTGCCCAAAAAATAATAACAAAAATCAAATAAATGAAGCAAACCATAAACCCATTAAAAAAATTATTACTAACAATTATCTTAATTTATAACAATTAAATAAAATTTTTTAAATGAATTTTTGAAAGAAAAAAAAAACAAATAATGCAAAAGTGAAGTCGTGTTGGGGTAGCACGACTTCAATAGGTGAAGTCGTGCTACCCTCACACGACTTCACTTTTGCATTTTTTGTTTTTTTTTTCTTTCAAAATTTAAAATAAGATTAAGGGAAAAAAATTATTTAAAAATTAAATTTTCATCCTAAAAAATTATTTAAAAATTTATGACAACCCTAAAACCTTAATCATTTAATATTTTAATTTTTACCATATTTAATTCTATTTTTTTTACCTATTTATAAATATTGGCAACTAATTTTAATTAAATTAAATACCAAATTAATAAGTTTATTACAAAAAAAAATATACAACACTTGTATAACCTTTAAATAATTCAACCATAATTTTTTAACAATTTTCTATAATATTTATGAATTTTTAAAAATTGAAAACTACACTTTAAATGAATTTTTGAAAGAAAAAAAAAAATAAAAAATGCAAAAGTGAAGTCGTGTTGGGGTAGCACGACTTCAATAGGTGAAGTCGTGCTACCCTCACACGACTTCACTTTTGCATTTTTTATTTTTTTTTTCTTTCAATTTTTAAAATAAGATTAAGGGAAAAAAATTATTTAAAAATTAAATTTTCATCCTAAAAAATTATTTAAAAATTTAGGACAACCCTAAAACCTTAATCATTTAATATTTTAATTTTTACCATATTTAATTCTATTTTTTTTACCTATTTTTAAATATTGGCAACTAATTTTAATTAAATTAAATACCAAATTAATAAGTTTATTACAAAAAAAAATATACAACACTTGTATAACCTCTAAATAATTCAACCATAATTTTTTAACAATTTTCTATAATATTTATGAATTTTTAAAAATTGAAAACTACACTTTAAATGAATTTTTGAAAGAAAAAAAAGATAAAAAATGCAAAAGTGAAGTCGTGTTGGGGTAGCACGACTTCAATAGGTGAAGTCGTGCTACCCTCACACGACTTCACTTTTGCATTTTTTATTTTTTTTTTCTTTCAATTTTTAAAATAAGCTTAAGGGAAAAAAATTATTGTTCACCATAAATAATTATTTAAAATTTACCACAAACCTAAAACCTTAATCATTTCATATTTTAATTTTTTTCCAATCTATTTTGAATGCAACACTACCACCTACGAGATAGACCTGCCAAGGAAATGAAAGGTGAATGAAAGGTGAATGCACAATGCATGCTACATCTGCCAAGGAAATGAAAGCTGAATGCATGCTACCTCTACTTTAATTAAGATACTTACAATAAAATTTAACATTGAAATATATTACTCCTCTATTGCACTTCTATTGCTCTAGTATAACTCCTCGGTGCTCTTCTATTGCTCTTGTATTACTCCTCTAGTGGTCTTCTATTGCTGTTGTATCACTCCTCTATTGCTCTTCTATTGCTCTTGTATTACTCCTGTCTTGCTCTTCTATTGGTTCCAACATCAACAATTTCATAATGGCATCGTGGAACTTCGAAGCATCTTCATCATCACATATCATTGATGAAGAACCAGTGATATTGGATAATGTTGATGATTTTAGCACAGATGATGAATTGGACAACTTACTTCACGATCAACATAATGACGACCACGAAATGATACAGTCATCTCAGGTTGTCATTCCAGAGTTGCATGACCGTATGCAATTCCAATCAAAGGAGGAAACTATTGCTGCAATCAAACAATATCACATCAGCAATGGTTACAAATACACGGTACTCGAATCAAAGCCTAACATTTATGTTATTCGATGTGTAGAATACCACAACGGTTGTCAATGGCGCTTGAGGGCAGGCTATAGCAAAGTGCGTAAATATTGGGAAATCAAAAACATCGACGGCCAACATACTTGTTTCTCTAACATACTATCTCAAGATCATACAAATCTTGATAGTACTCACATTGCAACAATCATATCAAATTCTGTAAGGACAAACCCGTCAATTCCCATCAAGAGTTTGATAGCAGATATTAAAGCTCGATTCGGATATTCTGTGTCCTACAGAAAAGCTTGGATCGCAAAACAAAAGGCTCTTGCGATGGAGTTTGGTGATTGGGAAGAGTCTTATAACCATCTACCAAGGTGGTTACATGCGGTCAAGGATGCAAACCCAGGTACAATTTTACAATGTACTGGTTCTCCAGTCAACATTGATGGAGAAATTGACAATAATTCCTACATTCTCGAAAGAGTTTTTTGGTCGTTCGGTCCTTGCATACAAGGATTCAAATATTGTAAACCCATTCTACAAGTTGATGGAACATTTTTAACGGGGAAATATCATGGAACTTTGCTGACCGCCATAGCTCAAGACGGCAATAGAAATCTTTTCCCCTTGGCATTTGCGATTGTAGAAGGTGAGACAAAGGAGGCCATGATATGGTTCTTTCAACTACTTCGAGAACATTTTTGTCCTGGACAAAATATTTGCATCATCACTGACAGAGGAAAGGGTATCTTATCCGCTTTAAGATCAGAAGAAGTTGGTTGGGAAGAAGATGGTATGAACTCTGTTTACTGCATACGTCATCTGGCCTCCAACTTCAACAACAAATTCAAAAATCAGGACCTGAAAAAACAATTCATCAATTTAGGTACTACCACTATCTATTTGACTGCCAATTTCAGTGTTCGTATTTTTTTTGTTTATTTTTTACGTCCTTACAGCTTACGAGGTCAAGCAACCTACTGTCACCGCAAAGCTTACTGCACTAAGAAACCAATACCCACAACAAGTTGCTTGGATAGATAAAATTCCATTACAGAAATGGTCTCAAGCTTTTGATGGAGGGAGAAGATATGGACATATGACCACTAATCTTGCTGAGTGCATGAACTCCGTTTTAAAGGGAGCACGTTCATTACCAATTTGTGCTCTCATTAGAAAAACATTTGAGAGGACACAATCATGGTATGTTGAACGAGGATTAAAAGCAAACTACATGCTACAAGCAGGCCACCAATTTCCTGAAGAAATTGCTGATATTATTAGGAAAAATCAACAACAATCTGCATATTGTCTTGTTCAGCGCTACAACCGTGAAAATTCAGAATTCGAAGTTCAAGAAATTTCAACACCTCACCAATATCGCCCACATCCACTTTCCTATAAGGTCAGGCTAAATGAATGGTGGTGCGATTGTGGTCACTTCCAAGCTACTCGTCTCCCATGTCATCACGTTGTTGCTGTTTGTGCTAATTCTCATATACCACTAACCCAGGTAATCGACCCAGTGTACAGTCTTACCAACATTTTCAAGGCATACGAAGTACAATTCCACCCAATCCAAAACGAAGATTATTGGTCTGCGTATACAGGTCCAAACTTCATACCAGATCCTAAAATGCGACGCAAGGCATCCGGAAGACCATCTACAAATAGGATTCGTAATGAGATGGATCAGTCCACTCCAGATCAGCAAAGAAAATGCTCTTACTGTCGCAACGAAGGTCATCATAGGGGAAATTGTCCATTTCGTTAATAGTTTTAATCTTACCATTTTGTAATCCATTCAAAAATTAATTACTTAATGACAATTAATATTTCATTTCAATTTTCTTATACCTTTTCATTTTTTTTTATTATAACTTCGTCCACTACACCAAAAACAAAGGAAATGTGTCTACAAGCAACTGGTAATCGATTACAAGCCAGGGGTAATCGATTACCAGTGCAAATTTTGGACAATAACACACTGGTAAGCGATTACCATGGAAATTACTCAATTTAAAGTGCTGGTAATCGATTACAGAGTCCAAGTAATCGATTACCAGTGTGGCAATGGCCTACAAAGTAGAAGTCGTGCAGGGGTGGCACGACTTCAGCTTTTGGTAATCGATTACAGCTCCATCGTAATCGATTACCACAGCTTGAAGTCGTTTTTATGTGGCACGACTTCACACTGTTCATATGAACAGTGTAAAGTCGTGCCATGGTAGCACGACTTCTGTTTTTGAAGTCGTTAGGGGGTCGCACGACTTCCCCTTGACTTTGAATTTGCCTACTTTGGTAATATTTTAGGCAAATTTGCCTATGAAGGTACAAAAACCGCATTATTAGAACGAGGATGTGTTATATTAAGTATATATGAAATTGATGATTTTATTCTGGTGCTATACAGAATATATATAGCCAACTTCAAAAACAAAAATATCTAAAAAATGGGAAACAGAACAGAATATCTAGACTAACAACTTATTCAAAGCTAAGTATTCTAGTAACAGTGTTCACATATCTAATAGGATGAAGAAGATGAAGTTTTGCATGATTGTGAGGAAGATGGTGTTTCTTGGAAAAGAAGAAAGAATAAGGGTTTTTCATTAACCATTTAATCATATTTATCAACAAATTTCTGTTTAGTTCCCTTAACGAAAATGGAGCACTTTTTAGATATTTTATTCAATATTTTCCCACAAATAATTAATACTTTTAGCAAGACTTAAATGCAACTTCTTAGATACTTCTTTATTTTTTCTATCAATCTTAGCAATTTGTTAAAAATGTAACAGAAACTGTGATAACCAAAAAAGTCACATAAAAATATTTAGTTATACATTTTTTTGTCTCCCAAAGACTAATAGTTTACTGTTGAACTCTTATTAAAACTGGTATTAAAACAAACTAAAACTTATTAATTGAATAATCCAAAATATAATTTGATCAACCTATTTTACAAATAATTAAATCATTATTTAAACAAACTAATTAGTTAAAAATTACAATAACGTTGAATTCTCATCAATTACTTTCTCTAATAAAATATGAGATTTAAAGTTTCAATTTATAAATTCATCTTAGTATTGTAATTATATGATTTAATCTTTCTATCAGATTAAATCTATTAAAGTGACATTGAGTGGTCAGATGTCTAATTTCAAGTATTCGTATAAAAAAAAAAAAAAACTTTGTGAAAAAAAAAAATTAGCTCTCCTCTTATTACCTGCACTGCATTACACGCAAGAAAACAAAATATTTTTATACAAAAACCAATATATACTGATAAATTCAATTTACTCGTCAAATTGAAATGGGTTCATCAACACTCATATAAAATAAACACATATAAGAACAGAAGCAGAGTTTAAGTCAGGTCGTCTTCATCAAGGTCATCTTCTTCAGCAGCATTCTTAGCCTTTAATGCATTCACATCACCTGTTGGAAGTTTCCTTGCAAGCCTAATGATCTGCAGACAATGCACTCCAAAGTGTCATGAAAAGCTAAGTCCACATATATAAACTCCATCCATAAAAGTAATAGCATCAGTAGGTACTGGTTGAAGATTGTGTATGCAAGCAGTTGATAATGGCAAAAATAGGATGTCAAACAAGGAGCAGGTTAAAAAAAGAGGACTGGTGAATGTCAAGAACCGAGGCACCTTGGAACATAGGACGGCCGTATTCCTCAGAATTGCGAGTAGAGTTTACAAAAAAAAAAAAAAAAAATTATGAAGCCATGCCAGGAGTTTTCAGAATAGACAACAGGTATCAGCTGTATCCCCCATACGTTTACTTTGGCTCTGGTAACCTGGTTGATATAAAACTAGTTGTCTTTCCCCCTTTTACAATTTACTTTGGATCTGGTAATTTGGTTATGCTATCAAACAAGTCTAATGACATACTGTTACCACGAATTATACATTCAAGGGTTAAGAGATTTTAAGCAAAGTAATGTACAGGACAACAAGATCATCAAGTCACTATAGCAGGTAACCCTTGAAACCAACCGGAAAATAAAAAAATTGGATTAGATCTGGGATTTATTTACTTTATGGATTCAATACAAGGAAAACCTAACATCAAGACAACAAGCCCTCAAGTTTCTACGGCTAGATTGTATTCATTATGTTTTACTTTCACTTAACTCTTGTTCCATAAGAACTCATGTACTAAATCACTTACCACATGGTCAAGATGTGAAATACCACTCGACTGAGCAATACGTTTGATTTCTTCAACATCTCCATCTGTGTAGGCAGCAAGTAGCTTGCTAGCACAACGATTCTGGTCACTTTTGAGAAAGGCATCAACCCTAGATACACCACAAACATTTATTATGCCCCTTTATTCAGCAATTTAATCAATTTCAATATAGCTGAGGATAATAACAAAAAAGTCTCCATTTTTTAAAAGAAAAAACTTTACCGTGTAATTTATGCTAGGAACTAGAAAAACTTAGTTGGAAATCAAAAGAAAAAAAAATAGCAGGGACACCAACAAAAACAATGATGACAAATTCAAAGCTATAATGACCCATATCACACTGTTTGAGTTTGCAGCTACTTAGCACAATTACAAGGAGTCAGAAACTTACTGAGAACAGTCATTATAGCACTTCTCAGCTTGCTTAAAGTCATCAGCATAAAGGTAGATAACAATTGCACTGAGATATGCCTGCAATATGACAAGGAACATTAGAAGTTTATCACAAATTAATACATTGGAAATTCTGCCTTCTACTGTCTGACACAACTCTCTTATTTCTAGCCTTGGACCTGGCCACATAAACATGTGGAACAAAACCAAGCACAACAGGAAGAGTTTCAAGGAAATAATTTTTAGTCAACAATATTCAAACAAAGGATGCTTATCCATTGCCTTCAACTTGCATCAAAGTTTCCAAGTGCTAATTTGTATGTTCTTAATACAGGCAAAATGATGAATAACAGTGCCCGCTGCTCTGATTCTAGATATTTATAATGCACCATGCAGTGCAGTTCTAGATATCATTGTCAAAACAGCAACACTCCATGCGACATAAGTAATAAACCTATTACTATTCAAGTCGAACATGGAAGGCAATTTGAACACTATTGTCATAGGCATTCAATAAGGGCATCCAAAGAGAAGTCCTCAGTATTGAAATGCCTTAGACATCCTAAGTGGTTGTGTATTAACTTTGGGGGAGACAACTATCTAACATTACTAAAGTTCTATTTTATAGATTACTTCCACATATACATATAAGGCTAAGTGTTTAAGGTACTTTTACCATTCTCATTCCATTGAGAATGTGTGTAGTACCATAGGATTTTAAATGACTACTTAACTTAATGAAGTTGTAGCCTAATAAATGAACATACAAAAAACCTTCATATACAATATATACATCAACATACAACACATACATGAACATTCAGTATGACAGCACCAAAGGAAGCCAATTAATGTTGAATTCTAATCAAACAACAAAGAAAAATGCACATTGCAGCAGCAAAATGAAAGTAGAATGCACATTGGAGCAGCAAAATGTGACTGGAAAATGGTAGTTTCAGGGTCAAAATTGAGTGTTCGAGTTTAACCAGTTTAAGGGACCCTTAAAACAACTTTATATCATGAACATGTTTGAACACTGAAACAGCTAAGAAACATTCTGCATCCGAAAATGAATGGTCCACTTCCAATTTTAAGCAAAATTGATGTTTTAAATGGTGATTTTGCACATCGGTTGGTAATTGACCATATGAGCAGTACATACAAGTTTTAAATGGTAAAATAAAATTGTCCCAATGTTCATAATACACAGAAGCAAGTGGATGCAGCCAATGACGGTGGCAGTTGTCAAATATGTAGAGTAAATGCACTAAAAACTGCACTAGAATGAGAAATGTGGCAAAAAAATTGGAACTGCAGTGGCCAACTTGAAAAGCAATGATCTAAATGTTCAACTAACACTTCAAACAGGTCTATATGATCAAATGGAGCATGTGCACTCAGAGAAACAGTGAAGAAAACGTCCAGTTCAGAATATCACTTGTTGAGTTCAAAAATTTAGAAAAAAAGTAACGACTGAAACTGTGTTTGTGCACAAAGGATGGATAATGACCATTTAAAGAGTGCTCACAAGTTTGTAATGACACAATACACGTGCACAAACGTTCCAAAACCACAAAGGCATACAGATTATGAAATTGAATGTGTGCAATCACTTTTGACCTTAAAAGTTCACTTTTAAGGTACTTAAGAGTCAAATTTCAAGTTTGACCTTATTTTATGCTTTTGACCACTTTCCTACCTTTATTAAACTAAGTTAGACTTGTTAGGATGTTTACATACATTAGAATAAGTCTACATTAGGTGAAATGACCATTTTTGACCTTAAAAGTTCACTTTTTAGGTACTTAGGAGTCAAATTTCGAGTTTGACCTTATTATTTGCTTTTGACCACTTTCCTACCTTTATTAGACTAAGTTAGACTTGTTAGGATGTTTACATACATTAGAATAAGTCCACATTAGCTGAAATGACCATTTCTCACCTTAAAAGTTCACTTTTTAGGTACTTAAGAGTCAAATCTTGTATTTCTTTGTATTTTCGAATTGTGCTCTAATTTCTATCTTTCTTTTATGTTTTAAAACTTGTGTATATAGTTTTTTTTACTGTTTTGGTTAATACTTATAGACACCATGCATTATGACCATTTTTAGCCTATTCTAGTAACTAGTTTTAGGTTCTAACTTGTCATATTTTGAGTTCTAGGTTGTTTTTGTAGTGTGAGTTTCTAATTAGCTAGGTTTTACCATTCTAAACTTGTTAGGACAGTTTCTTTCTAGTTTATTTTCCTAGTTTAGTGCAGTTTGCAATTGTAGTACACCTTTCTTGAGGCTTCAGTAGACACTTATAGGTACTTCATCTAATTTTTTAGGTGTCAAGTAGACAAACTTTGAGATTTAGCTATTTCATCTTATTTGACATGTTTCTTAGCTTCCTATAACAACTTTATACTTGTTAGGATGTGTACAACACACACTCTTAGGTTACTTTAGAAGAATTCCCATTTTCTCACCAATTTAGTACACTTGTTAGGTTTAAGTAGCCAAATATTGAGATTTAGCTACTTCATCCAATTTGACATCTTTCTTAGCTTTATTTAGGTACTTTAAACTTGTTAGGATAACAACACTACACATTCTTAGGTTTCTTTAGGTTAATTTCGAAATTGTCACCTATTTAGTACACCTTTTAGGTTTTAAGTAGTGTAATATTAGGTCCTTAATAGTCAAATCTTGTATTTCTTTGTATTTTCGAATTGTGCTCTTATTTCTATCTTTCTTTTATGTTTTAAAACTTGTGTACATAGTTTTTTTACTGTTTTGGTTAATACTTATAGACACCATGCATTATGACCATTTTTAGCCTATTCTAGTAAATAGTTTTAGGTTCTAACTTGTCATATTTTGAGTTCTAGGTTGTTTTTGTAGTGTGAGTTTCTAATTAGCTAGGTTTTACCATTCTAAACTTGTTAGGACAATTTCTTTCTAGTTTATTTTCCTAGTTTAGTGCAGTTTGCAATTGTAGTACACCTTTCTTGAGGTTTCAGTAGACACTTATAGGTACTTCATCTAATTTTTTAGGTGTCAAGTAGACAAACTTTGAGATTTAGCTATTTCATCTTATTTGACATGTTTCTTAGCTTCCTATAACAACTTTATACTTGTTAGGATGTGTACAACACACACTCTTAGGTTACTTTAGAACAATTCCCACCAATTTAGTACACTTGTTAGGTTTAAGTAGCCAAATATTGAGATTTAGCTACTTCATCCAATTTGACATCTTTCTTAGCTTTATTTAGGTACTTTAAACTCGTTAGGATAACAACATTACACATTCTTAGGTTTCTTTAGGTTAATTTCGAAATTGTCACCTATTTAGTACACCTTTTAGGTTTTAAGTAGTGTAATATTAGGTCCTTAATAGTCAAATCTTGTATTTCTTTGTATTTTCGAATTGTGCCCTTATTTCTATCTTTCTTTTATGTTTTAAAACTTGTGTACATTGTTTTTTTACTGTTTTGGTTAATACTTATACACACCATGCATGATGACCATTTTTAGCCTATTCTAGTAACTAGTTTTAGGTTCTAACTTGTCATATTTTGAGTTATAGGTTGTTTTTGTAGTGTGAGTTTCTAATTAGCTAGGTTTTACCGTTCTGAACTTGTTAGGACAGTTTCTTAGAAGTTTCTTAGGCTACTTTAGTGCAGTTTGCAAATTTTAACCATTTTAGTTCACTTTTTAGGTACTTAAAACTCAAACTTTGAGTTTTAGCTTATTCTTTGCTTTTTACTACTTTCCTACCTTGAATTCACTACTTTAGACTTCATAGGATGTTTACATACCTTACAATAAGTCTACATTAGGTGAATTGACAAATTCTTACCTTAAAAGTTAACTTTTTAGGTACTTAAAACTCAAACTTTGAGTTTTAGTTAACTTTGAATTGTGCAGTTCTTTTTAATCACTTGAACCAAGATTTTGCTATCAAATTGAGATTAAGTTTGATGCATTAATCACAACAAACATTCAATACTAAAATTCTGCAACTATACCAGAAAAAATGTTCAAAAATTGGTGGTTGGAATGGCAATTTTGTCCAAACACGTTTGGACTCTTAATTTTATGATTTGACCAACTTTGTTTTACCAATTGTGACTTGTTCAAGATGGCAACGGAGGCTAAATACATACAAATCAAAATTTCAGTGGTTGAGTTGCTCTTAACTCCAAAATGAAGCCAAATCACCAACCAAAATTCAACATATGAATCAAACTGAACTAGAAACAAATTTTATGACTCTAAGGCAGCAAATTAAACTTGAACAACAGTCTAGGAATGAATTAAAAGATGTCTAGAAGTGAGTTGTAAGCTGGAAAGATTTTTATGGAATATGTTTTTCTGGAAATTAGAAGTCACAGCTTCAAGTCTCCAAATGAAGTAGCTTCTTAGGATGGGTGTTTTGGACAGGTCTTCTAGGTCCTTTTGAAGTCTTCTGAGCATGCCTCTAGTCCAAGGTCCTTGGTTGTAAGGCTTCATAGATGACAACTCTTCAGCATTGTGCATGACTTTATTAGTGATAGGCTCATTGTTATCTATTGGACTTAAGCCTAAGTCATAAAAAATGAAGAGTGGAGAGTTTGTGAGGTTGAAGGATTGGGGCTATCAAAGAAGACACGTAGCCATGTGATTGGGCTCACACACACTCTGTTTTTTAAAGTTTATTAAGGATGGTTATTACACACAATCCCTGCTCAACAAAGGGAATGTTAGGGACTGGAAAGTATATAAGAGGAAAAGATATAAGAGGGACCGAACGGTAGAGGCTGGGAACGGTTCAGGCGGAACCGAACGGTAGAAGCTGGGACCTAACAGTACGAGCGGGAACCGGACGGGAGAGCGGACGGTAGAGGCTGGAAACTAGGGTACCGGACGGTAGAAGCGGGAATCTAATTAAAGTAACAAGGGAGATATTCAGAGAGAAGATATTCCGCAGGGCATAATTAGAGTAACTAGATCGTATCGTAATATATTATTCGGTAGATCGTAATATATTATTCAGTATAAGTTAAATATAGTAAATAGGATTATTTTCTATTATTCAGTACATTTTGGGAGGGGATTAATTAGTATAAATAAAGGGGGAGGCCTAGGGTTAAAGACACGCTTTAGATTGTGAGTTTTGTAGAGAGGTTATGCTCTCAGGGTAACTGACGGAGATCCTGCTCCCAATTATTGGAAATAATTGACGGAGGTTATGCTCCCAATTATTGGTTACTTTCTTTGATTCAGTATTTTCCATTCAATAAAAGAGGTCTTTATTCATTTGTTTTGCCATTATTTCTCTAAGAGGGTGTGTGAGGGAAGTACTCTAGTTACGTTCCAATCACGGATACGTAACAATTGGTCCGACCTGCCGGATCGAAAGGAGGAGCAAACGGCCAGCGGGTACTGATTGATGGAAATAGTAGAGGCCATGGAGGGAAGAATGTCTACAGTCGAAGGGAAATTAAAAGAAGTGGAGGCAACAGTGCAAAGTTTGTTCCAGGAATTGATGAAGATGATTGAAGGATTAAACCGACAGCGGGAGGGACACGCAGAACAGAGCCAATCCTCAGTTCAAGGCGCATTGAAGGATAACGTGAGCGAGAAGGGTGATGGAGCGAACAAGGGGGAGAGGAACGAACCGAACGGTAACGTCGTAGGCGGACCGAACGGTGCCGCAGGAGGAGGTCCGAACCCGGACGGTGTAGGACGACCGAAGGAACAATCTAACTGGAGGAAGCGGGTAGAATTACCCGTGTTTGAAGGCTTTGATCCACTAAATTGGATCAATAGGGCGGAAAAATTCTTTGAGGTGCAAGGGGTAACAGAGGAAGAAAAGTTACAACTTGCCTACATCTGTATGGAAGGCAGTGCGGGGTTTTGGTTCAGGTTTTGGAGGGAGCAGACGGGAAACCGAACGTGGACAGGGCTAAAGGAGGCGATGGTATTGCGATTCGGAGGAAGGAGCCAGGGCCCAATCTACGAAAGATTGGCAGCTATTAAACAATCCGGATCAGTGGAAGACTACGTTCAAGAATTCGAAGTCTTGGTGGGACAGACCAAAGGGATTGCCAAGGAACCTTTAATGGGGTATTTCATGGCCGGGTTGAGGAATGAAATTCGGAATCAAGTCCGACTCCTTGATCCACAGGAGCTAATGATAGCCATAAGGATGGCAAGGGATGTGGAGGAAATCCAAGGCGGTATGAAGACGGGCGGTGGGAGTACGAGCAGAACACAATCCTGGGGCAGACCGAACGGAACAGGAGTACGAATAGAAAGCAGTCGTTCCAGTCAAACCCGTACGGAAATTGCAACTGGGAACCGAACGGGGCCCACGGAGAATGAGGGGACTGAAGGAAAAGAAGGAGCGCCCAGGAACGACCGAACCACCAGCAACCGGGAAAGAAACGTACGGCATTTGCCGCACGCGGAATATCTGAAAAGAAGGGAAGAAGGGAGATGCTTCAAGTGTGGGGGACCGTTCGGTCCAGGCCACCAATGCCCCGAACGCAGTCTGCGGATGACCATATTAGCCGAAGACGAGGAAGACGAGGACGAAGAGGAAGGGCCGACCGAACTCAACCATATACAAATGGAGTTGTCAGCCTTCTCAGCTGGGGGCATAACCCAAACCCGAACGATGAAGTTACATGGACAGATAGGAGGAAAGCAGGTGCTGATCTTGATTGATAGTGGTGCCAGCCACAATTTCATAAGCCACGAATTGGTGAGGGCGCTAGGGCTAGCCGTAGAAGACACTCCTCCTTATTCGGTGAGTGTAGGAGACGGACAGAAGAAGAAGACTCGAGGACGTTGTGAAGAGGTGACCATAGAGGTGGGGAAAACGAACATTACCGAACGGTTCCATTTGTTCGAACTAGGAGGGGTTGATGTGATATTAGGAGTGGAATGGCTCGCCAAACTGGGAGAAGTAACGTTGAACTGGAGGGATTTGACAATGGTGTTTGGGCACGAAGGAAAAAGGACGACCATACAAGGAGACCCCACTTTAGATCAGAGAGTGGTTGAACGAACGACCATACAAGGAGACCCCCCTTTAGATCAGAGAGTGGTTGAACGAGAAACGTTGTTCAAAATGAAGGAAGGGGAAGCAGGAATGATAGCATGGGAGCTCGGGTGGACAAGGAAGAGGGAGGAAGGGAAACCATTCGGTCATAAGCTGACCGAGAAGCAGAAACAGGCCCAGGATCAGATCCTAAAACAGCTGAAGTTTCATCTAGCAAAGGCCCAGGAACTAATGGAGAAACAGGCCGATAAAAGAAGGAGACAGGCAGATGTGGAAATGGGTGATTGGGTGTACCTAAAGATCAGACCGCACAAGCAGTCATCAATGCCGTCCAGATTGTATCCTAAACTAGCCGCACGGTATTTTGGACCGTACCAGGTCATACAGAAGATTGGGGAAGTGACCTTTAAGCTTCAACTACCAGAGACCGCACGGATACATCCAGTTTTCCATGTATCTCAATTGAAGAAGGCAGTGGGGAAAAGAAGTGTGGAGAAGGAGTTACCGGGAGATGTGCAAATGGAGGGACCCTCCTTGTGGCCGATCAGAATTTTGGATGGAAGACAGATACAACAAGGGGAGGACGTGGTAGAGTGGCAAAAGGGGAGGACGGACGGTGCAAACGGGGAAGACGCCCTGACTATTAGGGATCAATATCCGGACTTCAACCTTGAGGACAAGGTTGTTCATCAGGCGGTGGGTAATGTTAGGGACTGGAAAGTATATAAGAGGAAAAGATATAAGAGGGACCGAACGGTAGAGGCTGGGAACGGTTCAGGCGGAACCGAACGGTAGAAGCTGGGACCTAACAGTACGAGCGGGAACCGGACGAGAGAGCGGACGGTAGAGGCTGGAAACTAGGGTACCGGACGGTAGAAGCGGGAATCTAATTAAAGTAACAAGGGAGATATTCAGAGAGAAGATATTCCGCAGGGCATAATTAGAGTAACTAGATCGTATCGTAATATATTATTCGGTAGATCGTAATATATTATTCAGTATAAGTTAAATATAGTAAATAGGATTATTTTCTATTATTCAGTACATTTTGGGAGGGGATTAATTAGTCTAAATAAAGGGGGAGGCCTAGGGTTAAAGACACGCTTTAGATTGTGAGTTTTGTAGAGAGGTTATGCTCTCAGGGTAACTGACGGAGATCCTGCTCCCAGTTATTGGAAATAATTGACGGAGGTTATGCTCCCAATTATTGGTTACTTTCTTTGATTCAGTATTTTCCATTCAATAAAAGAGGTCTTTATTCATTTGTTTTGCCATTATTTCTCTAAGAGGGTGTGTGAGGGAAGTACTCTAGTTACGTTCCAATCACGGATACGTAACAATTGGAACCAACGAATAGAAGACAGCATGACCACCATGCTGTGTCAAATTATATGCACAACCTATTCTGATACTTTGATAACCCTTTCAACAGTTTTAATTCATCAAAATATAATTGTTTTAACTCTAATTAGGCACAAAACCGACCTACAATTCAGATTCACCTTGCAACTTCCATATTTGACTCAAAATGGATGGTTTGACATACTAATTTGCATATATGTCATTCTAACTTCAAATTAATTTTTCTAACAGCTTCAATATATTAATAAACAGTTATTGCTCATGTAGGTCACAACCATGCAGTAGCATGCATCAAGAAAAAGACACAGAGACATTAACCAAATGCATCAAGCATGAGCACTCTACATTGCATACCAATATTTTTACTAACTAATAGTCTCAAGGTAGGAAAAGAAATATCTAACCTTATAAATATATCAGACAATGAAGAACAAGCTGCTACCCTCACTAGATGTGAATCTGCTGGTGACTGTTTCAAACAAAGATCAAGAACTTATTTTCATAACTAATCCAACCAACTAAAATCAAATAAGACAAACAAAAAAAAAGTTACTGATGACCATAACGCTCCTATAAGTCCAATTAAGTTTTATACAAATTCAAGTATAGCTTTGAAGTATACAAATTCAAGTATAGCTTTCAAATACTTGTTCAAGGTATGAAATAGCTTAGAAATAGCAGAAATCAAAATCAGACCTTGCTATGACCAATTTATGCAGAAAAATACCCCATCAAGTAACCAAAATCAAGTTTGATTCAAAAGCTGTAGCAACGATGAAAATCACTGAAGGAAGTCTTAATACACTAGATCAAGCTGGAAATTATCAGGTACACTAAATTCAATTAAGATTACACATCCATGGATTTTTAAGCACGGTGAGAAGCTTCAAATAAGACCAAAACAGTAGGCACAAGCAATACACAAACCAACCAACAACTTGCTTTAAAGATGTTTGACTTCCTAAGTGTCAATTTTAAAACCAATTTATGGAGCATAATCTGGTGCAGTTAACTAATGTGTTTGGTGATTGTTTTGGCTGAATTCAATGGTGTTTTGAAGTCCAATTGGAGCTACCAAGCTATGAAAAAGAGGGGCAGCAGATAAAGAGAGAGAGAGAAAGAGAAAGAGAGGGTTGTATGGTTGTAAGGAAGCAGATAAAGAAGACTGGAGGTTGGTTCTTAAATATAGATTGGGATTGAAGGATATAATAAATCGGAGGAGTTAAAAGCCACCCAATACAACATTAAATGTAAGTCAGCCCTGCAACCCAAGTTTTGGAAGTGTTTATTTATAGGATAGTAAATATAGGAAAATTTAGAAAACAAAAAGAGAGAATATAACACAACAGAAAAAAATAGACCAAATTAATGTAATTTAACAAAAAGTTACAACATTTGGAGAGTTGGTGAAAGGTGAACATTCGAAGACAAGTGAAAACACTTGTTCTCTTTCACGCACTTCAGGAAATAAAAAAACTACCCCAACCAAACCTTCTTGGCACAAATATTAGCATGCTCTTTATCACCTCTCTTTATTCATTATTTCATTCATTCATTCATTCATTGACTCCTTACTCTCACTATTTACTATTTACTATTTACCAATCTTATCTTATTACACTGCTTTCATAACTATCTCTAATTCTCATAAAAAATCCCCTTTTAAATGTTTTTAATGAACACTATACTATTTATATTCCAGCCTCTCAATCTTTTTCCCCTGCATCACCACACATTCCATGGACTTCTTGTGTTTCCCACTCTTTCTTCTTCTTTTTTCTGCCTCAATTATAGTAAAACAACATCACCAAAAAAACAACACCAGAGAAGCAGTGAATGAGAACCCTCATAGGGTCTTCTTCTTGGAAGACTTGGATCAAGTTGATTACTCTTCTCAAAAGGGTGTAAAGCAAGCAATTCAAAGCGAAAGGATAAATTAGTTTCTCATACCACAGTCTACTAAAGTAGCTCTCGTACACTTGATAGATTTAAGTTAGTCAACCTATATCACGTGGACACATACCATGATATCATGATCGTTTCACAACAACAACATTCATTCAAATACTTAAACAAAATTGAATCAAAGGTCCATGACTTTGATACATTTAAAAGCTTCATACCCTTTAGCAATCATTCCTAGATAAGGATTACTAATACAAGCAATGTAATTCCCTAAGATTAACTCAAAGCACTCCAATAATACAATCTCATTCTTTTAATAATGCAACCACATTTTTATTCAACATTTAACCATGATTCTACACCAATGCTCACTTCGTTCAAAGACAAAGAGCTTACCTACACGCTACAACCTCCTGGACGAAGACTGCCTCCTAACACCACACTTTTGCCCTAGAGTACGCTTGACCACCGATACCCTCCCTCGTGAAGCCCTTCTCACGCAGCGAAAGTCACTTCGTCACACAGCTCCTGGATTACCCTCCCTTGGCAACTACAAGCTCTGCCCACGCCGCGACACCAACCCCTGACGCAGCGTCAACAGCTACTAACGCGGCCAAACCACCGTCATAAAGAAAACGGAGCTCGAGAAAGTCAGAAACAATGGTCGGATTGTGAACGAGAGAGGGAAACAAAGATTAGGGCGGGGGAGAGTGGAAAGTAGGGGGAAGTTTGGGGAAGCTTTCGTGATGACAGTATCTGGGAAAATGGAAGAGGGAAATCCCAAATTCTAATTTCATTAAGTGAATTTCTATACCGACGGCTGAAAGCCTTCGATAAATTCGCTGCACAATACCGAAGGGCAAAATTCTTCGGTAAACACCATCCTACATGACCATCGGGATAATTCTTCGGTATATGTTTTTTACCGGTGGCCTAAAGGCCTTCGGTAATAATCCTTCGATAAACAACGTATTTCTTGTACGGTTCTTTGAACAACCAGGACCATAGCATTCTTTCATAATCTGAATAGTTTGAAAGTTCCTTTTATTGGGTGTAAAGTCAATAACCTATGGCAGCGGTTCTACAAAAAACCGATGTCATAAACCTGTTCAGAATTTGAAAAGTCAAACATAATCTCTCTTCACAGAATATGTCAGGACCCTATGACATGGTTTTTGAGAATAATCGAGGTCATAGATCCCAACCAGTGTGTACGAAAGTTTTAAATTTATGAAAATGTGATTCACCTTTAAGATTTAGTTGTTTCTTAACGGATGCCAAAAGAAATATATGATCTCAATTTTTTCATGGCCAAAACTTATAAGTTTGCAAAATTACCATTTTATGTTTCGTTTTCCTCGGAGTCAAAATCTATTAAACATATTAAAAAAAACCATTTTATACTAGTGAATCAATTAATTTTTTAAATATACTTATGAATGTATAAAAGTATCTCTATATTAAATTCTTCAATAATATTTCAATTTAATTTAATTTTGGTTGGTTTCAATATCTTCATATCACTTTTAGGACTTCTTCTTTACGAGACATACACTCTCATTAATATTTTATTAAATTTTTGGTAAAAATACATATTTTCAAGATAAAAAAATATTTTTTTATTCTTATGACCTAAGGTTTATTTAAGATTTTCAGTCTTATTTTTATGTGATATATCAGCACATTGTAATGGTTGTCTTATTATGAAGGTCTCTAATAATGACATTCGACAAATATTTAATTTAAGATTAAATTTTAGACATTATTTGGAAAGGGAATAGTTGCGCTTTTGCACCATTTCTTTTCATTCCCACCACTTTCTTTCCAGCAACTAACATTTTGTTAAAGAAGGCTCCATCTCCTATAACTTTAGATCAAATTTTCAATATGATTCTAGGTTCATTAATGTACCAACTTGACTTCCTCCTCTTTTATAAGAATATTCGTTTTAAGTTAAAAAATGACTTGTAAGACAATATTTGTGAAAAATGTCAAGGTTTTTTAAAAACAAAATTCAATTCCTCCTTCCTGTGTTTTTCCTTGTATTTACATTTGTTTTGGTGTTATTCGATTGTTGCATCATTGCACTAGTTAAAACAACCCTTTCACCAAGCTCCTCAAAACTAGTTTCAATCAAGCTCCATAAATCCTTGGCACATAGAAAAACTTTTCATCAACTCACTCCAATTATGATAATGTAGACCATCAAAGTGGAGAATTTTATCTAAATCTTTCTGGCACTTATCTTTGTGTTGTATTCTCTTCTCTCTTAGCTAAATTGCAACTTAGTTATATACATCAGGTCTGGTTAAAAACTCTGATATCACCTTGTAAGCAATAATAAAAATATATAAAACTTGTAAATTGATTGACATTTTATTGTACCAAAGCAGTTGTTACATAACCTTTATAGAACATATATATAACAACAAATACCTCTTCATCTCGTAGTTTATTTATATCAATACTAACACGTTACCATTTACTTTACAACCTCAAAACCTCTTCAAAGCAAACGATAGACACATAACAATATTGACATAAATCAAACATTTTTGCACGATCAATGTGATTCTGCAGATTGGAAATGAGACCAGTACTCCTTCACAAGTTGCTTGAACAGCGATCCTTCTTTCGCCATCAACTTCGTTGGTTCATCATACTCCACCAACTTTCCTGTAAAAAGCATGTAAATGATAAAACAAAATCATCACATTATTCTAATAAAAAAATTCAAGTGTGTAAAACAAATACCCCATATTCTACAAGGTGTCTAAATCAACTAACCCATTGTTTATCACATTACGCTTTAACTAGTGAATGCAACAAAACCATGGTGAGTGCCAAACCAAGTGTAATGCGTAGAATTCTAGTTAGGAAGGTATAAACTCAACTATTTGCATTCTTTAACTTGGCCTCATGACTAGTTTGATATTAGAATAAGAAAATGGGAATGGAGTTATGGATAGTTTGATAAAGGTTTTGGTTTTTTATATCCAAATTACCATCACTGATTGAAAGAACCATAGTGCAATCCATCACAGTTGGTATCCTGTGTGCTACTGTAATCACTGTGCAATCTGCAAACTCAGTCCTGATTGTTTTCTGTAGAATCAAATCAGTTGCATTGTCAATTGATGCAGTAGCTTCATCCAACACCAATATCCTACTTCTCCTTAAAAGTGCACGCCCCAAACAAAATAATTGCCTCTGTCCCATGCTCCAGTTTGATCCATCTTCAACAACTGTATAACAACATTTTTCTAGTTGTTATTACCCAGGAAAGTACTAGTGACATAATTACCATCGATGTATAAAAAACAACATTTTACAACCACAACTGTGGCTGCATGAACCTCATTTCTGCATTTTCCGACAATATTATGTATCCTGACAAAACCCAAATGAAGTTTCAAACCTTAATTACCATAAATTTGCCAATGTACCTGGGGAGTTTAGACCCTCAAATTTCTCTTGGACAACTTCTCGTAACTGACATTTCCCAAGAACCTTCATGTTGACCAAAAATTCAGCTACATTTGAAAAGTTAAGCACAAATAAACAGAATGTGGTTGGTTTTACCTCCCATATCTCCTGATCAGAGTATTGAGATAAAGGGTCTAAATTATATCTAACAGTTCCATGAAAAAGGGTAGGATCCTGAGGTATAACTCCAAAACGTGACCTCAAATCATGAAGGCCAATTGAAGATATATCTATGCCATCAACTACAATTTTTCCACCTGCTGGCTCCACCAGACGAAATAATGCACTGATAAGAGTGGACTTTCCACTGCCTGTTCTTCCAACGATTCCAATCTTGTGTCCTGCTTTGAATGTGCATGTGATTCCATGAAGTATAAGTGGTCCATCAGGCCTGTATCGTACCTGTCTTGGTACAGACAAGCAAATTATATATGCATATCATTTCATGTTTGAACATTATGATTCACATTTTAAGTATCAATTACCTGCAAGTCTTTTAGTTCTACTTTACCAGCAACTGGCCAATTTGAAGGAGGAAGATTTCCTTCTATTACTTCTGGGGCCTCACTTGCTATATGCATATACTGATTTAGCCTCTCCACAGAAATTATGTAATTTGCTAGATTGCATTGACTCTGAATTGAAAATACTAGTTGAGCATTTAGTGTAAGGCCATAAGATAGAGCCATGCCAATGAATCCTACAAACAAAGGATATTTAAAATTAATAAACTTGAATCAAGGGAGATAATGATGCTGTTTGATGATGAAAGAAAAACACTATGAAGATAATTGTAGTGCTAAAATCCATGATATTTCACATGTAACATGACAGAAGTCTCACCAGAGCTGAAAGTCCCTGGTGGAAGTGTAACCATGCATAGTGCTGTGGAGGAAAGAAGCACTGCACTGACTATTTCTAATCTCTGGATCAGCCACTCATTTGCGGCAAAACTATGGAAGAAGGGACTAGCATTGATGTCAATTAGATCAAGACTCTTCTCAAAGAAACGATCGTCTTCTTCAAAGGCTCTTATTGTCACAACTCCAGCATTAGTTTCAGCTAGATGATTAGCTACAAAGGACTTTGTTGTGCCATTCATACGCATCACTTCTTTTGCAGTGGAAAAATAGTATTTCTAGTTTTAAAATGGGAATACTTTGTTCAGTTTCCAGACATGAATATCTAATATTATGTATACTAAAAGATCAAGAAAAAGTTACCAGAAGATAACTGCTAAAAGCTAAAGAGCAATGAGCACTATATAGTCAAATTGATAGTGCCAGTCAAAATAGAAGACACCATTTTAGTATCACAGTAATTTTCAAAGAAGAATTTGCCATTACCTGCAAGCGTATTGCAATGTAAACCATCGGTACAGCGATAAACAAGATTTGCCAAGTGATAATTGCTAAAACTATGAGGTTGGTATAGAAGTTTGTAGTACCTCCCACAGTATAAGCAATAATAAAAGGGATATCAATATCCATAATGCTTAGATCTGATGAGACCTGCATAGGAAATGACTATCAAAATACTATTATATTTCATAGCATCGAAAGAAATTATTCAACATACATACCCTACTAAGTATTCTTCCCAATGGTGTAGAATCATAGAAGGACATCGGTGCACGGAAAAGGGAGTTCATTAACTGTAAAAATATATATTTTGATGATTGAATGCCCAAGGAAACTAGAAGTACAGTTCTGATCAGCAAAAAAACAGTAGAAAGAACCCCAATCATGAAGTAAACAACAATCAGCCGCAATGTGCTAACTTTGTTATTGTCAACATTAGCAGCCATCCATGAGTTTTGCAATATCTGGCAAATGACAAACAAGAGGTGACAAAGAGAAGTCACAAAGAAGTATACATAGCCTTTTGTGTGATTCAAATACTGCAAGTAAGGCTTCAACCCCGTGTCTCCTATCTCTCTCTCTTCTTCCTTTATTAACTGATTTCCATATGTGTCTTTTGATTCGTTCTCCTTGAAAGCTTGTGTAATCTCTTTAGCAGATATTGAAGGCCTCTTGGAAGAAGAAACATTCATAGGATTGTTAGAACCAGCAGTTTTCTTGTGAGCATTAACAAGATCTTGGAATTCTTGGCTTGTGGACAACAAATGATGATAAGGAGCAGATTCTAGGATTTCCCCATTTGACATCAACTGAGGAAAAGATAAAACAAACAAGCTTCAGTAACTTCCAATTCATTACTAATTTACTCACTAGTAATGTGCAGGAAACAGAGAAAATAAGACATTCGGCATAATCATGATCTGGTTTTATTGAATTACCAAAACAGAATCAAACGCTGGTAGAAAGTCGACTTGATGAGTAACGAGTAAAACAGTTTTCTCTTTAAGACCATCCATGATGTATTCCTGAAAAATTTAAAAACCATATTTGAAGAAAGAATGTCACATAAAACATGATTGTAGAGTGTGAAGTAAGGAAGATGACATTACATTAAACAAATTTGTGGCAGTCTGTGCATCAACAGCACTGAATGGATCATCCAAGAGATATACATCAGCATTCTGATAAAGAGCACGCGCAAGTTGAATTCGCTGCTTCTGGCCTCCACTCAAGTTAACTCCTCTCTCACCTATTTGTGTGAGGTCTCCATGGGGAAACAGCTCCAAATCCTTTAGTAGTGATGATCTACGAAGTGTTTCTTGATATCTATGAGCATCCAAATCTGATCCAAACAAAATATTTTCCCGTATAGTACCAGTCTGTATCCATGCTGTTTGAGAAACATATGCAAACTTTCCATAAACTTCAATCTGCAATTCAATAGAGAGAATTAAACACCTATTAATATTACATCTGAATAGAAGTATAAGAGAAAATAGTACTCAGTATAGTGAGTTGAATTCATATGCTAAATATAACTACTGATTATGAAGTAGAAATGTCACGAACATTATATATCCAATAACAGTACCCTAAGATTTAATAGTGTATTCTATAATATAGAATCATAAAAGAATCAAATCTTACAGTTCCTTTTATCCTTGGAACCTCTCCAAGAATTGTAGCCAAGAGGGTTGATTTGCCTGAGCCAACTTCTCCACAAATAGCAATCTTTTGCCCATGTCTGATCTCCAAGTTTATGTTCCTCAGTGTTGACTTTGAATCATTACCTTCCCATGAAAAGTCAGCAGATTTGATTGTAATTGACCCTTTACTGCCATCAAAACTTTTATTCCTGAAATTTACACTTTGCAATTCAGGTGCATTAAGGAACTGAATAATCCGGTAAAATGCCACTTTTGCTTGAATGACCACCCCAATAACATCTGGGATGGCTGTAATTGGCTCCTGCACAAGGCGTATGGTGGCCACAAATGTGAAAAGATTATTTGCATGCAGAGGAATATTCAAGAAGTAACATGTCCCAAAAGAAGCAGCAGAGACCAAAATCGGTGAGGACCAAAAAAGAAAGATGTTGTACGCCTTTTTCAGTTGCACTGAACGTAAAAGTTTCAGTTCCAAATTCCTAAGTCTTTCTATAGCCTTTCTGAAATGAGTTTCCCATGCATACAGCTTCAGCACTTTCATATTTGTAAGAGCCTCAGAACTCGCCTTCAATCGCTCATCTTGTGCCTCCATGAGTTGGCTCTGAAGCTTATGCTGCAACTTTCCTAGTGGAGCGTTGCAAAGCACAGTGAGGACTATCACCACCAATGAGGATATTGTGGCTATTCCAATAGCATCAAAAAGTATAACTATAGCAATACATATTTGGAGGCTTGTTGTCCATGACTGGTGAAACCAATATGGAAATTCTCCAATTCTGTAAGCATCCACAGTCACATAATTCATTATCTCACCACCAGAGTGTGTCAATCTAGCTGCACTAGATAACCTCAATAATTTTTTATAAATGGCTGCAGTAAGCAGTGATCTAACTTTCATTCCGACAAGCCTACTGCGGAAATACCACTGTCTTTGAGACAAGGACTCGATGATCTTTATGATGAAAAGTACTATGACCAATACATAACCCTCATATTTGAAACTTCCATTACCCTCAGAAACTAATATAAAAGCATTCAGAAGTACAGGACCAGTGGACAAGGTGAATACTTTGAGCAGAGCAAAGAATCCTGTCATCAAAATCTCTCTCCTGTGGCACCAAACTATGGTCCACAGCAAAGATGATTGTGATAATGGTTCTTTTCCTTTTTCTCTGTTCAAAAGTTCTAAAAAGGACAAGTAGCAACTTTCTGTTCGATCTGATTCTCGCAACTTGGGTATATCCTCATCCTGAAGTGTTTTCTCTTGACCCCTTTTCATCAATGGATTCAACCACCAAAATGACATCTTACTAAGGAATCCAGCTTTGGCAAATGGAGTCACATAATTATCTGGATCAACCTCACTACAGTGATCATTCAAAGGGTCGTAAAGGCCTTCATCAATTTCTCCGTCACGTTTATGTACTTTATAAGTACACAAGAGAAGCAAAACTGATCCTGGAAAAGACAGAAAATCGAAAGCTTCCTTGAAGGTCAATTTTCTGCTACTAATTGCGTAAGACATGGATAGAACACAGAAGATAAATGAAACAAAAAACGCAACAAGAGAAAACAACCACAACCATGGTCTTGGAAGTTGTTTCAACTGAAGACTTACACTTAGGCCTACAAAAAGCCATCTGAATCCTTGAAAAAGCTCTGCCAACCACAACTTAAGAGGGAAGAGAGTGTGTCCCTTTCTTAATTCCTCCTCTAAAACCCAAATGCCTAAGCACAGATACAACAACCCCAGAAAACCATTGGTTATGGCTGAAACTAGCTGCAAGTTTGAATATCTTTCCACCTGAAACTGACCACGAAGTGGTTTGAACAAAGACTTCTGTATCAAAATGAATGCTAGCATGATCAGCAGCAAAACATCAAAGCAGATGACCAACAATTGAATGGTGCACGAAGAAGGATCTTTCAAAAACTTGAAATCGTAACAGAAGGGTGGTTTTCCTCCATTCCCAAGACAATCAGTTTCTCCACAAGCCATGCTCCAAAAATCATCCATCACTGTAAGTTTTCTTTGCCGCTCAAACTCTGATATGAAGGAGAAGAAAGTTACACCTTTATTAACAAAACATTGTCCTAATGTTTTTTCTTTTAAAAAGTGAACCACAAAATGGTCACAAGTAGAACAATATCATCGCTACCGAAAGATGAACCCATGAAACTCATTCCGCAAAGAACTATTGTATTTATGAAAAAAATAAAAAAATAAATATAAAAAGAGTAAAGTTTTGTATTTATGAAAAAAATACTAAAAAAACAAAATATTGAATAAGTAGTTGTAAAAATTTATTTCATGTTAGAGAACTATGTGGCCCTTATGCTAGTACTATTCACTCTTTAATAACCATTCAATTATGAAGTTACTTAAATTCCACTTATCTTTTTTAAAAACATTACTTTCATCTAACTTATACATCTTATTTATTAACATCACATGTATTTATATTAAAATCTAAAATTTTTTGTAGATTTGCAGATCAAACCTATTTAATTATCCAAGGACTAAATGCATCAGACGTAAGTATCTGTAATTCAGATGAACTCAAAAATTTTAAAACTCTTCTACCATGCTTTGTTGCGTGTTTTAAGGTTGTTTAAATGAAAATACTCAGACGTTTTGGATTTGAAAACATGAAACATGAAAGTCAACACTCAAAAGAATGGAAATTTTGAATTCTTCTAAATGTTTAAGTTGTTATAGTGAGTGAACACATACGTAACAGCAGCAGTTAGCGAAAATCACGAAGCTGAATTAAAAAATGAAAGATGAACCATTAAAGTAACGCCGAAAAGGAAAATCTGATGGATATATACTGTAGCACAGAAAGATATGATATATAATAATTCTGAAGGACCTTTCAAAGTATGCAACAAAGCCATCTCGTCAACTTAAAGAAGAGAGAGACAATGATTAGAAAACAAACATGTAAATAATTGTGCAGTGAATTTTTATAGTGGTACACGTGATTGCATCACTTTGGGTGTAAGAGTAAAACAAATCATTCACACCATCTAATCTAACTGAGTATATAATAATCATAATAAGACAGTGTAAGTATTGAAAACAAGGAGAATGGAACCAATAATATCTAACTAGTTATTAAATAAAGAAAAACTACAGCAGCTATAACACGAAACCAAAATGAGTACATGATCGATAGTTGAAAAAGTAAAATGCCAGCCTTTTCTACTCTGCTTATTTTATTGTATATATAATATAATGGTGAGAGTGAATTAAAAAATTTATATGTTGAGCACTGGAATGAATATCATTGGAAAAATAGCTTGTTAAGAATGTGGTCTTCTCTTAACGTAAAAGCGAAACATTGTTCGTTCGTGTTGTAGAAAAATCGAAGTTGGGTCAAATATTCTCTTATTTTCCATTTTGTGGAAGATAACGTTGTCTGAAAGGAAAACGAGAGGTTGTACACCGCAAGAGTAAAGAGACAAAATCGATGGAAACCCTAGTATGTATAAGTAAATTTTAAATCTAATATAACCTTAAAAGAAACTAAGTTTAATATAACTTTTACAATGCGCTTGGAAAATAAAATTTGCATGTACTTAAATAATATAATTTGATCTTACTAGTTGTTAGACAGCAGTATATTTTTTTTTGTTAATTTTTTTTTTAAAAAGATAGATTTTAAACCGATCTTAAAAATTCAGTTTTTAAAATGAATTTGCACTTTTTATATAATATATAATGTAAATTGATTATATTTTTCATCAATGTAAAATTTTTAACATACTTCTTCCTATACATATACAAATGATTCAATAATTGCCGGATAATAAATGGAATAATAAATTTGACAAATAGTAAATTTTGTTAGAAAAAAATCTAACACGTGACTCTTATAATAACAACCTAGCAAGTAATGTTAAGAACTAAATAATAAATCTAAAAAATAAGAAATAAATAATAAATTGTGTAAATAAATTTTCATTTGACTTTAGTATAATTTTAAAAGGTGAATTTTTAATTGTAATTCAATCTAATAAACTGGATTATAAGATTAAGTTAGACTTCAAATTTACTTTTTAACCATTTTTAATATATCACATTAAAAGAACTAGAGATTATTAAGCGTGAAACGTAATTCTTATTTATAGTATAATGTAATTTGATAACAAATAATGTTATAAACTCGATAAATTGTATTAGACAAACTCTAATACTAAGGTGGACTTAAATGTAACTTTTACAAAATTGACTTATTATAATAAAGATTCAATTTACATACTCTAATTTAATCTTTTATCTCTAGTAAATATATGAATTTAATTTTAATTCGCGGAATCTCTAACACGATGTCACTTTTCTTTTCACCTATTCTTCTACCGCTCCTTATAAAAAATGTAGAATGATAGGTGAAATAAATTAAAAATACTTAAATAATTTGTTTCACTCTTACTATTGGAATAATATAAAATTATTGTTTAGAACTTTAAAAAAATAACATAAATATTTAAAGGATAATGATACTTTCACAACATTTTTTTGACAATAATTTAATACCATTATTGGTTCAAAATTATTTCAAAATCAATAATAATAGGATAATGATATTTAGACAACATTTGAACATTGATTACGTGTGAATATGTGATTGGACAAAAATTACTCCACAATCAATAATAATAATCATAAACATTATTCTGGAGTAATTTTTGACCAATGATACATAATCAATGTTCAAATGTTGTCAAAAAAATGTTGTCTAAATATCATTATTCATAATAATAATCATAAACACCACTAATCACAAAATGAAATGTTGTAAAAAAAATGTTGTTAAAATATAATTGTTTCTGTTGGGGGTGTGTCGATCCGAATCCTTCACAGACCATCCGCCTATATCCTCCGGATGCTCGTCGCTCGCACCTTATCTTCCAGTAACGTCCGGTCGGGTACCTGTTAAAGACACTCCGACGCTCAAGTCAATGTTCAGTCTTTTATAACTTAGTGATAGAGAGAGAGTGAAATAAATATGCATTCAATGTAACCAACTACCTTTCACCTGTGACTTATATTTATATTGCTCTTTGATGGGCCAAGGATTAGCAATCTCTTAATCGCGGCCCAATCCACGGCCTATTTCTTGTAATCGCGTTTTATTTTAATCTTGATGTAATTCCTTTCCTTACCGGGACTGAGTAAGTGTGATCAATCCCCCATGGTCCGGCCGGTCATTCCCGGCGGGATTGCTTTCTCCTGGTGGGACGGTTGTGCCGTTATGACTAGAATCGCCATATTTTCCAGACGCGTTCGACCACGCGGGGCCGCGCGGCCGATTAGGAACATGTTCCATTGGAGAATGGTCATGTTCCCTAGGTGCAGACGGGTACGCCGTCATGACTAGACTGGCCATGTTTTCCAGGCGCATCCGGCCGCTGGGGCTGCGCGGCCGATTAGGAACATGTTCCATTGGAGAATGGTCATGTTCCCACCTCGCGGACGGGTGCGCGAGGTGGCGAGGCCGATCAGGAACATAGTGACGAACCGGTTAACCAGACAGTAATGCGGAACTCACAAGTCTCAGTTTATTTCGGATCGGTTAACGTCCGGTCATGACTACTGAGTCGTGCAAACGTCACGGCGGAATGTGGCTCATTCCTTAGGTTATACACGTTTCGCAACGACAGGACGAGGTTGACATCGGACGGGTGGTGTCTGGCGTGACTATTGGTCATACGGGCATCCTTATTAGCCGACCTACGCCTGGTCATGACTACCGGTCGTGCGTTAGTGGAGTTAGATGGGATTCTAGGTTTCTTCCGAAAGTTATTCTGGCCGTCGAGATCAATTTCTAGTTTGTCCGGTCGGCTTGGGGGTCCGACCGGCTACGTAGGGTACACAAGCCCCCCAAGCCCGAGGCGTCGCAAGGGGCGGAAGGGTTTGAAGAGGAAGTGCGGCTGAGATGAGCGGCGGAACCCTTTGCAGTGCCAGAGGTTGTTTTAGGCGGGAAAGTACACGTGGCAGGATCGTGGTTGGGAGATGAAGCGTCGTATGAATCTGGAGCGTTGAACGTGACTTGGATGAACGGCGGGGATTGGAAACGGTTTTTTGAAAAATTTTCCTATAAATAGGGGTGGGGTGAGTGCTACGGCTACATCCTTCCTTCTCCCCTCCGAGCTTTTATTCTTTTCGTCTGTCCAGGTAATAAAATGGTGGTTGTGTGCGTTGAGTCTTCTCTGGAATCGTCAGGCCGTGGCGGGGACGGCAGGGGCACGAGTGAGGGTGGCAGCAGCAGCGGTTCGGTATCGACGGGGTCTTCCGGCTTTATTGGTGGTTCGTCGTCAGAAGACTTGACGGTGGGGGAGGATTCGGCTGTTCCCTCTGCTCTGGCAGGTGCTGTGACCGTAGCTCAAGGTTCTGTCTTTCCGGTCGGAAGCGGGCTGATATTCCATGGAGCCCCCCTCTTTTTATTGCAAGGGGGGTTGACCGTGGATCCAGTTCCTCTAGTTCCGGTGGGAGGTCTTCCCCGTATGGATGGGTACGACTGGGCCGGATTTGAAGCAACCACCCAGCCGTCTGGTATTTCGCATATGGCTCTTCAAGATTGGGTAGACCGGTCGTATTTGGTGAGGGACACGGCAGACACGCGCTTGATGAGGGTGGCTGCAAGCCGCGAGAACGAACGCGTATGCCATGGGAAAGGCACCAGCGTGGATGATTTTTTCTTCATGTATGCGAACTTGTTCGCCCAGCTGCACGTTCGGGTTCCTTTCACTGATTTCCAGGTCGGGGTACTGTGGAGTTGAATGTCGCACCTACGCAATTGCATCCTAACTCTTGGGCTGTCATCCAAGCCTTTGGAGTAAAGTGCATGGTGGCCGGAGTTTCGCCCACCGTTCGGTCCTTCCTCCACTACTTCAATGTTCGTCCTCCCCCAAAGGGGGGTTTGGTTTCTTTGTCTTCAGTGGCGAAACGCACTTTGTTCAAGCCGTACGCCGAGTCCTTCAAGAATTTTAAGGATCAGTATTTTAAGGTAGTTATAGAAGAGGCTGGGCGTCCTGAATTTTTTGACAAGGACGGTCATCCTTTGTTTCCTTTATATTGGACGGAGAACCCGAGAAAGATGGAAGCCATTTCCAAGCGGGATTTGGAGATGGAGGATTTTTGCGTGGTAGATGTGATCGACACCCTCTCCCGCCGTGTTCCCGCCCGTTGCCTGGTCGACTGTATCCCTTACGAGGATTGCGCTCAAAGAGCGCTCGGTATGTGATTTATTCGTGTGTTTCTTTTATGAAGGTGATAACTTAGCTGAATTTTCCGTTTTCTTTCAGATTGCATGGCGACCCCCGGACCTCGTCAATCCAACTTTCTTGCCATGAAGAAGAAGGCGACGGCCCGTGCCGCTAGTTCCGGACCCGGTCAGGATGTTCCTCCTCTGATGAAGCCTCCTTCTGCCCGGGTAACTGTCGTCGTTCGTGGGCCAATTGCAGGGGCTAGCGGAAGCACGAGCGCGGCCGCTATATTGGGGGAAGGTACTTCCGTTCCCCCTCCAACCAAGAACGCGCCCCTCACTAACTTGCCCGCCCCGGCGGTTGCCACCCCCGTTGTTGAAGTGGCTTCAGAGTCGGCGCCCGCGACCACGTCGGGGCATCGAAAAAGAAAATCACGCAAAGGGGGAAAATCTTCCAAGAAGTACCGCCGTGAAGGGAGGGAATTGGCCGCACCTCTGTCGAGTGGCATTTTTAGCCCGGATTACAACGTGAGCCGGTTCATCGACTTCAATCGAGGACCGGCCTATGTTGCCCTGCTGGAGTCTCTACCGGGTGGAGTGATGCTGGACTCCTTATCCGAGATGGCTAACCGGACGGCCTCCATGATCGACTATATACGCGAACACGGAGACGTTCGAGGCTCCGACGAGGTGAAGAAGCTCTTGCTTCAAGAAGGAGAAAAGGCGAAGGCCCTGGAAGAGGAACTGGCGGGCGCCAGAAGGGCTTTAGAGGACGAAAAGAAGCGGTCGGCCGAGAGTCTTCAAGAGGCGACCAAACTGCTGGAGGATGAACGAAAAGCAAAGGCAGTTTTGGAAGAGGATCAGAAGCAGTTGAAGGAGGACGTCGCGAGGTTGAAGGAGGTGGAAGAAAAACTTCAGTGCCGGACGGTGGAGTTGCACACTGAGTTAAAGGAAGTGCGTGCCAAACTGAAGGCCGCTGAGGAAAAGATAATCTCGTTGAACGATAACTTGGTGGTTGAACATGAGGATGGTTTCTACAAGGCCATCCGTCAAGCCGAAGTACTGCTGAAGATTGTGAAGCCGCTCTCTCTCGGTTTTGATATCTACAAGGACGTGTATCATGGTGTCCTGATGGATATTCAGGAACCGGAAGAGGCGGGAACCACCGAAGGGGTGGATGCCGAGGATGATGGAAGGGCTGAAGTGGTCGGATCCGCTGCTGACCCTCAATGAGTAGACTTAGTTTGTTTTTCTTAGTTTAGAAACCATTCAATACCGGTCGGATTGTAAACAGCGAATTGTGCTGTTTACTTTTGCCGTCCGGTCATAGTCATATATTTTTTGTACCTCCCCCTTTTTTATGATTGGATTTTTGCGTTTTATTTTCATTGCCTGATGCCTATTCGTTTTTTAGATTTTGAGTTTGTGTTATCGTTATAAGCGGCAGACCTTATCCTAAGTTGTTCGGCTAAGTTGACAGGGTAATTCCATTCGTCAACTCGAACCTTTACGTAGGAGACGGCGAGGCTAGCCCCTTATCGTCTAGCCAAGTTGACAGGATAATTCCATTCGTCAACTTGAACCTTTATGTAGGAGACGGCGGGGCTAACCCCTTATCGTCTGGCCAAGTTGACAGGATAATTCCATTCGTCAACTTGAACCTTTATGTAGGAGACGGCGGGCATAACCCCTTACCGTCAGGCCAAGTTGACAGAATACTTCCATTCGTCAACTTGGGCTTTGCGCGGGGCGGCGGGCTTAACCCCTTACCACCCGGCCAAGTTGACAGGATAATTCCGTTCGTCAACTTGGACTTTTGTGAATAAAGAAAATGCTTGTTGTGTTGGGCTGAAACGTTCGTATTGCTCCTTGAATTATGATTACATGAAGAATATTACATGCTCAACTGAAATAAAGCTTGAGATGCGAGGCGTTCCAAGTGTTGGTGATTTGCCGGCCGTCTAAACGAGTGAGGCAGTATGCGCCATTACCCAGAGCTTCTACAATTTTGAACGGGCCCTCCCATTTTGCTGCGAGTTTGCCGTGGGCGGCAACGCCACGGGCTTCCCCGGCCTTTCGCCAGACGAGGTCTCCTTCATGGAACTGACATGGACGGACTTTAGTGTTGTACTTTCGTTCCATCATGCGACGGCATGCTTCTGCCCGTAATACGGCCCGGTCCCGCCGTTCGTCAACTGTGTCGAGTTCGACCCGCAACTCTTGATCATTTATCTGGAGATCTTCTATGTTTCGACGTAAGGAGGGTTCGCCAAGTTCAACGGGCAACATGGCGTCGGTTCCATATGTCAAATTGAAGGGCGTCTCTCCGGTTGTGCCGTGCAGAGTGCATCGGTAAGCCCAGAGAACCTCGGGTAAGTGGTCTTCCCAGGCTCCCTTCTTATCTCCTAGACGTCGTTTGAGTTCCGCCACGATGGTCTTGTTAACTGCTTCGACTTGCCCGTTCGTTTGAGGGTGCTCCACCGAGCTTATCGCGTGCTTTATTCCCAGCCCTCTGAAGAACGTCTCCAGCCTTCGATCGATGAACTGTCTACCGTTGTCGGTCATGACTGTTCTTGGCAAGCCGAACCTGCAAATAAGTTTCCAACAAAATTTCTGGACTTGCGAAGCTGTGATGGTGGCCAAAGGCTCGGCCTCCACCCACTTGGTAAAGTAGTCAATGGCCACGAGCAAGAATTTTCATTGACCGGTGGCCGGGGGAAATGGACCCACAATATCCATCCCCCATTGAGCGAACGGCCACGGAGAAACAATGGTGTGTAACCTTTGCGAGGGAGTGTGGTGATTGTTGGCATGGGCCTGGCACTGAATGGATCGGCGGGTGAACCGCGCGGCATCGTTCTCCATCGTCGGCCAGTAATATCCTGCCCGTAATATTTTGGCCTTGAGTGCTCGTCCCCTGTGTGAAAGCCACATACACCGAGGTGTAGTTCATTCATCACATATCGCGCCTTATCCTCCGCCAAACATTTGAGTAGGGGAGACGAGAAGCCCCGACGGTATAGGTCGTTACCGATTATCATGAATCGAGCAACTCTCTTGGAGTCCGCCGGACATAAACTCTCGCCGCTGTCTTGCTTACGGATTAACTCTCGAATCTCGGCCCCCAGTCGACAGTATCGTCGGTCGTGATGGTTAAGCACTCGATCGAGGGTTGTAGAAGGACCTGCCGGATGATGGTTGTTAACTGCCCCTTCTCCTTTCCAGTACTGAGTTTGGACAGTAGGTCTGCCCGGGCGTTCTGCTCCCGGAGGATGTGCTGAATTTTCACATCCTCAAAGTCCTTCATCAGAGAACAGGCCTGGTGGTAGTATCTTAGGAGGTGGTCCTCCCGTACGTTGAAATCGCCGTTAATTTGGCCGACCACTCTGCGAGTCGGTCCGGCAGATCACTTTGCGGGCCCCCATATCCTTGGCCAATTGTAAACCGGCCAGCAGGGCTTCGTACTCCGCCTGGTTATTTGAGGTTTTGAACTTGAAGATTAACGAGTGTTCCACCAGGAATCCGTTTGGGCCCTCCAGAACGACCCCTGCTCCGCTAACCTTTCGGCCCGATGCCCCGTCAACGTATAACACCCACTCTTCGAGGCCGGTCAGTGGTATTTCGGCCGCAAAGTCGGCCAAGTGTTGTCCTTTAACAGAACCCCTCGGCTCGTATTTGATGCCGAATTCAGATAACTCTACCGCCCATCCGACCATCCTTCCAGCCAGGTCAGGCTTCCTGAGAATTTTCGACACCAGATGATCGGTGCGCACGACCACTTGGTGGCTTTGAAAATACGGGCGTAACCTCCGAGAAGCATGAAGGAGGGCTAGGGCAACCTTCTCCACTTGTTGATACCTGGTTTCGATATCGGTTAACGTCCGGCTGACAAAGTAAATAAGGTTGGGAGTGGGTTTTTCTTGCAACAAGACTGCGCTGACCGAGGTCTCAGAGATTCCTAGGTAAACCTGGAGGTCCTCGCCGGAGGAAGGTCGGTTCATGATGGGGGGTTGGGTGAGAATATCTTTGATCGCACGGAAAGCTTCCTCACAGTCGTCATCCCATGTGTTAGCGGATGCTTTCTTCATTTTCTTCAAGATGGGAGTTGCTCGTTCGGCCAACTTTGGTATGAATCGTGATAGTGCGGTCAAACGACCGACGAGTCTTTGAATATCTTTCACTATTCGGGGGGTCTGCATCTCCAATACCGCTCCGCATTTGTCCGGGTTGGCCTAGATTCCCCGAGATGTTAGCATGAATCCCAGGAATTTGCCGGCGGCTACTCCGAACGTACACTTGGCCGGGTTGAGTCTCATCCCATACCGACGTACTTGTTTAAAGACTTCCTCCAAGTCTTGTAAATGTTGGGTCCCCTGTGCCGATGGGACGACCATGTCATCGACGTAGACGTCCAGGCAACGACCTATTTGGTCGACAAAGATTTTGTTCATCAAACGCTGGTAGGTGGCTCCAGCATTTTTCAGTCCAAAGGGCATGACTTCGTAGCAAAAGTTCGCCTGATCGGCCATGAAGGCCGTCTTCTCCTTGTCAGGACCATGCATGGGTATCTGGTTGTAGCCTGAATACGCATCCAGGAAACTAAGGATTCGGTGTCCGGATGCCCCGTCTACGAGGGCATCGGGCAAGCTTTGTTCAGGTCAGTATAGTCCGTGCACATTCGCCACTGATCGTTCGATTTTTTCACCATGACTACATTGGCTAGCCAAGTGGTGTAAGTGACCTCTCGAATGAACCCTGCCACCTGCAATTTCTTCACCTCCTCCTGGACCGCCTTCCGCTTTTCTTCTCCCATCTTTCTTTTCTTCTGGGCTATCGGTCGGGATTCCTTGAATAATGACAGACGGTGTGACATGATAGAGGGGTGTATCCCCGGCATATCAGCGGCCGTCCAGGCAAAGAGATCCCGGTTACGCCAAAGGGTAGCCCGCAGTTGTTTTTCCACCTCTTCCCCTAGTCCTTGAGCTATGTTGGTGACCTGGGTGGGATCTTTCCCCATTATCATGGGTTGGGTTTCCCCTTGTGGCTCGAGGCGGTCCTCGGTATTAGTTCGGGGATCCAGATCTGCCATTGCGACACTGGCTTCGCTCGTCCTCCTTCTGGTCTCTCGGGGATACATCTTGAGACCTGCTGCGTAACATTCCCGCGCCACCTTCTGATCGGCCCGGACGGTGCAAATCGTCCCTCGAGCTGTAGGGTATTTCATCGTCAGATGAGGAGTGGAAACGATGGCCCCAAAGGAGTTCAAGCACAGACGTCCAATGAGGACGTTGTAAGACGTGTTGGCGTCCACCATCAAGTATCGCACCTTCTTTTCTTCGCTTTCTCGCCCGGTGCCGATACGTGTTGATAGGTCCAGATAGCCCCTGGTGTCGACTCGTTCTCCAGCGAAACCCACCAGTTGTTCATCGTATGGGACTATGAGGTCCTCGGAAATGTCCATCTGCCGGAACGTTTTCCAGTATAGTATGTTAACCGAGCTACCCTAATCTACTAATACCTTACTTACTCCGTACCGCGCGATCTCAACTGTAATGACCATCGGGTCATCTTGTTCGGGATCCAGTGCATGGAAGTCCGCGTCGGAGAATGTGATGGGGGGCATCGTTCGCTTAGGAACGTCAACAGCGTGTATGGACCGCAGATGACGAATGCTCCTTTTTCGTGCAGACGACGACGTTCCTCCACCAGCAAACCCGCCGGAGATCGTGTTTATCATTCCCCGCAAAGGTCTTGCATTACCGCCCGCGCGACTTCTGCTGCGGCTCCTGCTTCTCTCTCTTTGTCCCTCCGGACTCCTTCCCTGTCCGACCTGGCCACGCTGATGTCTCGGATGGTCGTCCCTATGACTCCTGTCAGGTAAGGGCCTTGAGCTTCTTTCCCGTGGACGTCCGGGAGGGTCCGTCTCGTTCCGGTATCCCCTTATGTACTGTTTCAAGTGTCCAGCCTGGATGAGCTCCTCTATCCGATCTTTGAGCGTCATGCAATCTTCGGTGTCGTGGCCCATGTTTTGATGGTACAGGCAGTGTTTACTACTGTCGGCTCCCGGAGGGGTCGGTCGTCTTTGCGGAGTCCGCATTACCTGCGTGCTCAGGGCTTCCTGCAATATTCGAGCCCGAGGAGCGTTAAGGGGGGTGTACTGGGGGAAGCGAGGAACCCGGGGGCCGTCTTTCCCCTTTACACCGCCTAGTCGTTGAGACTGGCCCTGTTGTTTCCCCTCGCCTTTATCTTTCGCATCCTGCAACTCCCTTCGATAATTTTGTTTCATTTCCTCCACCCTTGCCTCATCTGCCGCTCGCTGGCGTAATTCTTCCAAGGTTTTGGGTGGGGTTCGGCAGACGCTCTCCTTGAAGGGTCCCGGCCTGAGAGCCGGCATCACATACTGCAGGGCCATCTCCACACTCAAACCTTTGACCCGACGCACCGTTTTCGTGAATCGGTCCATAAAGGTTCTGAGCGGCTCCTCCTTTCCTTACTTTAGATTCATCATATCAACTAGAGTGGTATCTTGCGGTCGGCATGCGGCGAATTGATCATTGAACATGCCGCTCAACCCTTTGAAGTATTCTATCGAGCCATTGGGTAGGGAGTTGAACCACTCCAAAGCCTCGCCTTCGAGGGACAGGGAGAACACCCGACACCAGATGGCGTCGCTTCCAGTCCGGAACGTCATGGCATTGGTGAATGACTTGATGTGTGCTTCAGGGTCACCGGTGCCATCGTACATTTTAAACTGCGGGGGGATGAATTGATCCGATATGCGGACGTCCATCACAGCCTGGACGAACGGCACCGGAACCGATGGTGTCTCTGACTTGATCAACACCATACTCTCCTCTCCTTTCTCCTTCTCCTTCTCCTTCTCCTCGGCATTTTTCTGCTTCCCCTTTTCCCGATCGTCCTGACTTTGTGCACTACTGTGGGCCTCCTTGCTGCCTTCCCTGGTCTGCCTTTCTTTTTCCCCGCGGAGCTGAGCTAGACACTCGGCTCGCACGGCCGCCATCTCCTCTTCGTGTTTCTTTTGCATCTCCTCGTGTCTCCTTCGCATCTCCTCCAGCCTCATCTCCAGAACGCGTACAACTTCGCTCGTCTCGTCAGTGCTGGTATTTCTCGTGGTCACCATTGGGTATAAGCCTCAGGCCCCACGGTGGGCGCCAAATGTTTCTGTTGGGGGTGTGTCGATCCGAATCCTTCACTGACCGTCCGCCTATATCCTCCGGATGCTCGTCGCTCGCACCTTATCTTCCAGTAACGTCCGGTTGGGTACCTGTTAAAGACAATCCGACGCTCAAGTCAATGTTCAGTCTTTTATAAGTTAGTGATAGAGAGAGAGTGAAATAAATATGCATTCAATGTAACCAACTACCTTTCACCTGTGACTTATATTTATAGTGCTCTTTGATGGGCCAAGGATTAGCAATCTCTTAATCGCGGCCCAATCCACGGCCTATTTCTTGTAATCGCGTTTTATTTTAATCTTGATGTAATTCCTTTCCTTACCGGGACTGAGTAAGCGTGATCAATCCCCCATGGTCCGGCCGGTCATTCCGGGCGGGATTGCTTTCTCCTAGTGGGACGGTTGCGCCGTTATGACTAGAATCGCCATATTTTCCAGACGCGTTCGGCCGCGCGGCCCCGCGGCCGATTAGGAACATGTTCCATTGGAGAATGGTCATGTTCCCTAGGTGCGGACGGGTACGCCGTCATGACTAGACTGGCCATGTTTTCCAGGCGCGTCCGGCCGCGCGAGGCTACGCGGCCGATTAGGAACATGTTCCATTGGAGAATGGTCATGTTCCCACCTCGCAGACGGGTGTGCGAGGTGGCGAGGCCGATTAGGAGCATAGTGACGAACCAGTTAACCAGACAGTAATGCAGACATCACAAGTCTCAGTTTATTTCGGGCCGGTTAACGTCCGTTCATGACTACTGAGTCGTGCAAACGTCACGGCGGAATGTGGCTCATTCCTTAGGTTATACACGTTTCGCGACGACAGGACGAGGTTGACATCAGACGGGTGGTGTCTGGCGTGACTATTGGTCATACGTGCATCCTTATGAGCCGACCTACGCCTGGTCATGACTACCGGTCGTGCGTTAGTGGAGTTAGATGGGATTCCAGGTTTCTTCCAAAAGTTATTCTGATCGTCGAGATCAATTTCTAGTGTGTCCGGTCGGCTTGCGGTCCGACCGGCTACGTAGGGTACAATAATTATCCATGTTTAAAAATGTATAGTATAGGCTTACGCGGATGTAATATCTATTTCTTATGCATGAAAGTGAGGAGATCGTGACGGGTTAAAGGTATGGACAAATGACATTTGTACGTATATATGGAATTATAATATAAATTTCATATGATTCGGTATTGACATTAATATAATCAAAAGTTGTCTTGGTTTTGGCAAAAGTAGTTTTGACATATGAGTTTTTATTTAAATTATAATGGAAACCACGAGGTTAGAAAAATACATATGAGCTTTTATTATTGTTTTTATGCTGAGCTGCTTGTCTTTTTTACTTGTTTCTTCTCTCGTCAATTTTGTTTTCATCTTTTCACCTCGAATTATTATATTATTTATATTAGGTTATATTTTAGCTTTTTATACAGTTTAAACTAAAAAAGATTTTCATTAAAAATTGAAAACAACCAATATTTCATTTATATGATACTATATGAAAATTACGCAATGAATGTTATAAAAATAGACAAATTCAATGCAATTAATACTAATTTAAATTAATAAATAAAAACTTAAATTTTTGAAAATAAAAATAAATAAATTTAATTAATGTTAAAACTTATTTTATATATATATATATATTATCGTATTTGAAATTTACCAATTAATTTATTAATTAGTTTATACCAAAGATTTCAAATTCAACAAGTTAGTTTATCATTTATAAACTTTCAACCAAGAGTTAGCATATTGAATGGTAGCTGATCATTTAATTTTTCCAAAAAAATAATCATAATCACCTATGGAATATAAAAGCGTCGTTCAGAAGAAAACTTTCATTGAGTTTTAAAACAGGTACTTTGATTTTTTTACTTTACTTTTACAAAAAGTTAATGATTAAAAAATATATAAAAAAGTTATTGCATAAGGCTAAGGAAAAAATAAATTATTAAATCAAAATATTGATATATGAGGAACGAAGAAAAAACAGAGAAGGGTAAGTGCATAAGAATTGAAAAACGTAAAATGTAAGTGGAGGAAAATACTAAAAAGGAGGGTGTTTTAATTTTTTTTTTTAAATAAACACATGATAATTATTGTAGGGGTTAAAGAGTCTCCAACAATTGTTAGATGTGTACATTTATAATAAAGCGTTTAAAAAAACGTTTTAAACAAGAGAAATAATGATATAATCCCCCTTAAAAACTTTTAAGAGGTTTCATTAATGTTATACAAGATTATAAATGAGTACAAACTACTCTTGGTATATACCAAATATTATCAATCATTCCTAGTTTATAAGTATTATTATAAACTACTTTTAATTCTCCTAGTCAATCTTGACTAGTTTGAGTTTAAGCACTTATGGTATCTAATTATTATCGCCACTCCTGGTTTACAAGTATTATCATCACTCCTGATTTAGAAGTATTATCACCACTTTTGGTTTACAAGTATTATCACCACTCCTAGTTTACACATATTTTCTTACAAGATAGAAATAACTTTTTTAGAGAGGATATGTGAATGATATAAAGTACTTTAGAATTCTTTTAAAGACTCTCTCTTTTTTTTAATGAAAGCTTTATATGATGTAAGCTTAGAGCAGACTATGAGTTCAATGATAGCTATCTTGTCTTCTCTCGTTTCTCTTTTGAGTGAAAGCACTTGGCGTTACAAGCTCGGAGATAAAACATTAGATTAGATATTAAAAGATAGCTTTCTTGTTCTTTTCTCTTTTCTATTTTTCTCTTCTCTTCTCTATCTTTCTGAATGAAAGTTTTAGACGTTATGATCTTAGAAAAAGAACAACAGAGTAAGTATGCAATGATAATTCTCTTTTATTCTTTTCTTATCTCTTTTTGTTCCACTCTATTCTTTTCACTTGTCTTCTCTCCTCTTCTCTCTCTCTTCTTTTCCCATCTTCCATTATTCTTTTCTCCGAGTCTTCTTTATATAGGCTTCCTTGAGAGATGACGGTTGGACACAGAGTTGACTTCTAGACTTCATAACCTTTTTAGGTTGCTTGGTCAAACTCAAATCTACGTTATAGAGTGCTTTATCAACACTCTTTGTCACAAATAGCTTGTACGTCTTTTTTAGCTAGAAGCTTTGAGAAAACATTCTCGAATGTCTTCTTATCTCTCAATGCCTTTCTGATCCTTCTGCAAAACTTCTTAATAAAGCTTGGTGTTGTCATTTCTTGCACATACAAAGAGAACAAAGCATGTAAGCACAAAAGCACTTTGTTCTACAACATTAAATATTTTATGTGTTGATGATCATAAAGCACATTACGTGTTCAAAACACACTTGCACATGTCAACATCATTTAATTAAAGCATCGTTTAATAGCAAGATATTTGAA
The DNA here is from genome assembly GCA_036885675.1 of Vigna mungo. Taxonomy (NCBI): domain Eukaryota; kingdom Viridiplantae; phylum Streptophyta; class Magnoliopsida; order Fabales; family Fabaceae; genus Vigna; species Vigna mungo. Next base: position 32,968,671 of record CP144697.1, on the reverse strand, counting down.
ATATGATATAAATGATATAATCTCTAAACGCTTATTTTTGTCTTATCTTTGAATGGATGACGTAGCGTCCATTTGTAAATCCATAAATTGTCAAGGAAAATAATCTATGTATACCTTGATTTTCTCTACATCTATTATACATTTTTTTTTCTATCTTCCTTTTTTTATCGCATCACATAATCTATAAACCTATTATTTTCATTCTCTCTTTAAGTGTATGTAAATTTTGATGTCCATGAATTATTATTCAAACGTTTAATACCCACCCTCTCTTTAGGAATAGTAGGTCTTGTGTATAAAGTTATGAAACATGTACGGGACTTGACCCAAGTTACTTTTCTTGTGATAAGTCACTAGTGTAAATTGGGTGTACAATGTCTAACGCTCAACGTCTGACAACCAAGCACCCAACGTTAAAAATGACCAGTGGTAATATCGTAAATAAAATCACATGATTGACGTCGGTTAGTTAGAGGAATATACGTCTATTGGTGTTCAAATTCATAAAAATTTGAGCGTGTAGATAATTTAAGAGACTCATTAGACGTCTGTTGGTCAGAGTAACATATGTGAATTGCCTTTTTGAAGTTTGTTGGTCAAAGAAAACACGTCTATTGGTGTTCAAATTTATAAAAATTTGAGCGTGAAGATATTTTAAGAGATTCATTATACGTTTGTTGGTCAGAGGAACAAAAGGTAATTTCCTTTTTGAAGTGCGTTGGTCAAAGAACATATGTTTATTGGTGTTCAAATTCATAAAAATTTGAGCACGAAGATAATTTAAGAGACCCATTAGACGTTTGTTGGTCAGAGGAACAGACGTTAATTGCCTTTTTGAAGTCTATTGGTCAAAGAACATACGTCTATTTAAGAGTAAAGATATTTTAAGAGTGCGAGAAAGAACACTTGGTTCACTATTTTTGTGCACAGTTTCTCATTGCGGGTCGAACATCTCTAGGGAAGCTTTCGGCGACCATCAAAGGTAACATTTCTTCCACTTAACACAAATGCCCATTGATTGATAACTTTAATTATGATTTCCTTTCATTTTAACCGATTAGTTTTGTGCATAGACACCATTTGGAGCACCGTTGAGTTCTTTTTTTTTCTCTTCAACAATGGTTGTTTTTTTGTCACCCTCACAGCAGCACCTGTCTACTCCTTCACCTTCACAGTTAGTTTCATTTTTTGTTTTTTATGTATATTAATTGTTACCTTTTCATTGATTGTTGCACTTTTCATTGATTTTTACTACTACTAAAATTCTGAAAATTTTTATGGTGTATTCTTGTGTTATATATTGATATTTCATGGTTTAAGTGGAAGAAAATATTGGTGAAAAATTAAAAAAAAAAAGGCCCATAGATTGACGTATTATTCTTACAATATACGTCAATTAACATATGTTATAAATGCAACAAATGTTAATTGACGTCTATTCAAAGACAACATATGTCAATTTAACGTCTCCCACAATGATTTCAGACACAGATGTCAAAAGCCTAAAATAACATGTTAAAAGTTATTTTTGTGTTAGTGTGAGTCCATTAAAATTAATAATTTTTTCCAAAATTAGTTTGTATTTCCATCAATATCAAACATAAATAAAGGATTTATTTGAGACATAAATTTAGCTTCATCATATTTCTACCATTTTATCACATTGTAAATAATTGGTAACTAAATTGAGTTTAATCATTTTATCATGATTTACTATTGATAAATTCATGTTTTTGAGTCTTTCTAGCAAAATTCATCTCCCAAACCATTAATGGAGAGATATACATGAATTTATGCTTAAAGTATGTCACTCAGTTTTCTCTGTTCAAAATTATAATTTTTCAAAAGTTTCTTCCTTTTTTTTTTAAGTCGTTCTAATCAAACAAATATTTAAGACTTTTATATTTACTTAAAGTCTCAACTTATCGTCATATACAAAATGAGCACATATTTCGAATGCAAAAATATTAACAATTAATTTTAAATCATTGGTAGACTAATTATCTCATGTACTCTTAATTACCTAGCATATATACTACTTTTACTACTATAAAAATAAGCTGTAACATCTATTATTTTCAATTTTTGATGTCTGTAAAAACACCTATATTATAGTAGAAAACATCAATTTAACATCGAATGAAAAAAAATGTTGATTTACGTCGAAATACAACCATTTTCAAACATCTTAAAATACTGAGCGTCACATTTTGACTGTTCAGCGAAAGTTTATGAGATGGTTTTTGGAACTGACAAAGCAAGCTATTTGACGTCGGAAGGAAGAATTTAGACGTCTTCGTTGCTAAGCGCTTTTATATATATATATATATATATGATATGAAACTAAAAGTGATATTAAATATATTAGTAGAAAGAAAAAGTTTTCTTATTATTTTTCAAATTAAAATTTCTAGAAATGTTAAGATTAAAAATTATAGAGAAAACCTAATAAAAATAAACAAATATTCAGAGGTATTATATTTCATTGGAGAGAATTCAAATGTTTTTATTGAGTGTAAATAAATGGAGTATTCCTAAAGAGAAGATATATTATTTAGAATTTTTTATATTTTATGAAATTTTTCATGCAAATTTGTTATAAATTTCGCAAAAGAAAAAGTTCTTATTATTTTTTCTAAAAGTTTTAATTTGGCAGATGATTTTTTTCTTGATAGTTATTTTTTTTCAAAATTACTTAATTTGCACGTAATATTTTATTAGATTTATTGCGAAAAATGTTTTGTACAAAATATTTTGCAAAAAAAAGTTGATAGCAATTTCCTTCAAATTAAGAAATTTTCAAAAGAAAAATTACAGTAAATTTATGTTTTTTTAGTAGTGATGAATTTTGATGAGTATTTTTCAATAAATTATATTGCTGTTGGAAAAAACTTAAATTTATCACAAATGATAAGAATGAATGCCTTTATTAGTTTGAGTAAGAAGGAGTAAGAGAAGGAATGATATATATGTGAGAGTCATCCTTCTCTATAAACACATGTTATCATATCCTAAACTTCCATCATCATCTACTAGAATATAGTTATTGTAGCGATTATTTATTAGTTTTATTTTGATCAGTGTACCGTACGGCTCCTATGACCGTACGGTCCTTCCACAGGGCCGTACGGTCCTCCCACATGGTTGTCCGCGTGGACCTCCCAGGCCAACCTCCCGTTTCAGGCCGTTCGTCCTATACCTTCAGAGGCGTGCCGATCATCCTTTTCCTAATCCGACCGTCCGTCTTAACTTTCACAGTCCACAGGCCGTTCGTCCTATGCCTTGCCACCACTTCGAGTGATGTGCTGATCATCCTTTTCCTTATCCGGACGTCCGTCCTAACCCTTACAGTACACGGCCCCTATGACCGTGCGGTCCTTCCACATGGCCGTACGGTCCTCCCACATGGCTGTCCGCGTGGACCTCCCAGGCTACCCTCCCAGGTCGACCTCCCGGGATGTCCGTACATAGTCATCCACCTACGCCGCGCCAGCTGATAATGACTCATTAAGTGCTTAATGAGGATTAAGGTGCGATTGGGCCGCCATCAGGCCCACGAGAGGTAAAAGCCCATTACAGGTAGTATAAATAAAGGTCTCAGGTATGACTTCAGACCAGATTTGATTCTCTGCTTATTATGCATCCCTTTCTGATACCGTTCGGTCACTTAACTGACTTGAGCGTCAGAGTGCCTTTAACAGGTACCCGCCCACCCGGCTTGGAGAACTAGGAGGGAGAGCATTCAATTCCAACAGGTAAAGCGCCCAGTCTTCCCAGACCGTTCGGTCTCTGTCAGCTTACGGTCGTTGCCAATCCGTTCGGCCTCACAAACTGCCCAACCTTCACCGTCCGTCCGGCTCTCCACACCATCATGAACGCCCTAGCTTCGTCTGTCCCGCTTTCGACTCTCGGCACCACTTTATACCGAAACAATCAGTATAAAAACATGTGTAAAAGAAGAGCGAATATTGGACTGATATTAACAAGAAAGCAGAAAAAAGAAGAGCAGCCAGCAGAGGAAGAAGAGTAAACAATAGATAAAGTGAATGAGAAAGCTATGGTTGTCATGCGTTTCAAAAAGCAAACTATGATCCCAATTATTTTTCTTCTTTTTTTGTCGTGTCGTTCTGAAAGAGATTATCTAAAACTGTAGTTAGTTTGTAGAAGATTACAAATGAAGGGTTCTTGCATGCATCATACACATAAATTGCGAGATAGAATAGGTAGCTATGTGCTCTTCCTTAGATATTACTACTAATGTTAAATACATGATGAGGGTGAATTCGGCCAATTACTCATATATGGCCATAATTTAGTGGATTTATTGGTATTTCTAACCTGTTAGTTTAATATGGTCTCTTTACTCGAGGTCAAATAAGTTTAGTTTTATACTTTTAAAATTAACATTAAAAAATAAATATGATTTTTTATATTATATTATTTAAATTTTATAAATATATAATAATGTTATATTTTAAATTAGTAGTACTTATAAATTAAATTTAAATGATAAAGTTAAACACTATATTAGAAATAAAAAACTAAAATTATTGTCTTAGAATTTTGGATTAAAAATAGTCTTAATTCTTATGTTGAACTCATGTTGAATGTATATAATATCTCTCCTAATAAACCCTTTTAAGAAAAATATACTGATGAATAAACTTATTGACAAAAGTTGCTCCAAGTCTCTATATGTTTTTGAGTAACTTTACTACTAGGTTTTTGAAAATTTGCTTTGAGGATGTTCTTGATAGAAGCTTAGAGAATCTTGATGTGAAGGTGACATAGGTATAGAATATTAGTTAAGAATTTGTGTGAATTGCTTGAATGTGGATGTTATTAAGTTTTGTTTGATGAATTTATGATATTTAGGAATTTGATGTGAGTGTAAACATGCATACTTTGAGCCAAGTGACCAAGATTAATTTGAAATGAGTATAGAATGATGTTTGGGAAAATCATTGTTTGGATTGATCAATTGAATTATGTGGAAGTTGTACTATTAAAATATTGTCAAAATTATCCTTCAAAATTGGTTTGATTTTATTATTAAGGTTGATTTTTATGATCTTTTAGTTTAAGTGAAGGGTTTTCACTCAAGCAAAAATAGAATTTAAAATTATCTTATTTTTTACTCTATTTTTGTTTAAGTGAAAAACAAAAACAACACTGCAATTCAAGCGAGAGTGTATTTTCATTCAAGCTAAAAGATTGTTTTTTTTTTCTTGTATCTTTAACTTATGGAATATGTATGTTTTTGTAAATGTAAGATGGGTATTAACTTTTATATTTAATTGATTTGTGATTTATTTTATTTAAATGAGTTATATTGTACTTAAATATTTATTGAGATTAATTGAATTGGTATGAATTTGAAGTCATAAATATGGAATGATATGTGAACCTGAGAGTTTTGTATTAAGTATTGAAACCACTGCTATAATAAAGTTTACCTTTACTTTACTAATTATTAAAGTTATGGACTAAAATATCAAATAGAGATAAGGATAGGGGAGAATTTTTTATATTAGTCTATAGTAAAACATAAATATCTCTAAAAGATGTTAGTTGATATTCTATTTGTTATATATTTTTCACATGTAGATTCATGTGTGGTTATGCGTTTTTTTTATTTGATTGAAATTGAATTATTTATAAATTGTTAATAAAATTGCTTCTTTTATATACATATATGTTTATGATATTTTGAAATATTTTATGTGCTTTATAGGGTCGTCTATTAGAATATGTTATAGGTTTTATGTTTTATTTTATATTATATACTAATTAGATTTCAAAACTGAAACAAGTTATACGTATTGATTCATTTTACGTGAAATTTAACATTAGCAACTCTAACTCTACAATGACGAAACAATAGATTTAACAAATAACTAATTTTATTAAGATAAATTTTAATTTATGACTTCGATGTCATATTAAAAAAGAAAAAATTATGATTCATTTCGAGTGAAACTAGATATCAATAAAAAGTAAAATAAAATAACTCATTTGATTAAAATAGACTCCAATTCATGACTTTAATACTATATATAAAATAAATTTTAAACTTAATTTAATTTTACAAAACATACTTATTTTTATTCATTTATATATTATAAAGTGATTTTTGTTTATAATAATTGTGAAGCTTTCAACATTCAATAATAATAGTGGAAGAGAAAATATCAAGCTCATTCCTTCTCCTCTACTCTACCCATTGCCGTTAAAAAAATATCTTATAATATTATAACGGATTATATAAATAGAAAAAACAATTGTAAGTGTAATAAAGAAGATCAAAGAGACGTGTTTAAGAAAATTCTGACGGTTTGACGAAAATGATATTATTGACGAAGTAATTATGATATAAAAAATAATACTTTTTATTACTATTTTCTATGTTCAGTTGAGTTTTGTTGTTTATCATAAAAATTAAGTTTGAGAACACTAAAATTATGTGAGTAGTAATTTGTTTTATGAACTTATTAAAATGATTATAAGTTAAATTAAAATATTTGAAGTGAATAACTTTGTATATTTTAGGTTGATTTGAGTAAAAAAAATCTCATTAAAAATTTTATTTGAAAAAGATAAAGTATTTTTGTGATATAAATGTGTAAGGACAAACTTTGTTGATGTAGTTTTATTTATGAGCATAAAACATAAAAAGACATATTAAACACTATACGACATTATTTTAAATAGTTCATATAAATTTGGAAAAACATGTTTAGTTTTTCATGCAGCCCTATCAACTAAGTCTTGGTCATTTTCTATATACAAATATTGCACAGATAAATCAGCAATAGCTGTGCATACCGAGGTGTCGAAGAAAATGATATTTCGTTTCAATATATGAGAGAAAACTGATGTTAAAATGTATACATTTACTGATTTATTCAATATTTTTTTATGAAAACAAAAGAGATAAATGTAACACATTTATTTAATTACGATAAACATTATATTATTATTAAAATAAGATTTTATATAAGATTTTATATATGATTTTGTCTGTTGGATTATCACTTATTAAGAGTTATTTATCATGTACTGATATTATTTTTGTCAATATTTAATAATTACATCTTCTAAGGTAACTTTTTTTTTCCTTGTTTTTATGTCATTTATGTGTTGTTGAAGGAGAAAAATGGAGAAAGTGCAGTGGACAAGAAATGGAAGAAAAAAGTTAAGAGAAGACGAAGATGGAAGATGAGAGATGAAAGATTAATTTTAAATATTAGTGGAGTTAAATTTAAGTTGATATAGTAGAGCAATTATGAACAACTTATTTTCAAATATAAATGATTAATTTATTTTTTTTAAAAGATAAGCGAAAACTAAATAAAACTAGATAGATAATAATTTAACCTTTAAATATTATTAAAACACATTTATAGCAGCAAATAATCATACAAGTGTACAAATAATTATTATTTACGAAGATTGGACAATCTGTATATCACATATAGCTAAAAATACTAAAAAAAATATAAAAGAACATTAATGATTGTATATTCACACATAAAATAAATATTATATTGTGTATAATGTAAAAGTAAGAACATATTATTATTGTTTTTAATCATAATATTTTCAATTTAGAAAACAAAAGTATAGTAAAAGCAAATTCAAATTAATTATGCTATTAAATCATTCAAAATATTAAAACACAATACTAAGTCATTCAAATATAAGTCACAATTAAATATATCAGAAAGATAATTATATAATATTGTAATTTTAAATTAAATTTGAGTTGCAAAAGATAATTATTTGTATAATTAAAATTTTGTACCCTTTGAGTAGGAAAATGATAGTTTGAGGAAGTTTATCAAATATGCCCAATTTAATAGTGGCTGTCTATTTAAAACCCAATAAGAAATTACAATAAAACCCTTTTCACATCACCATAATGACCTTATAATATTCTAACATTCTATAACACCTCATGGAGACTAAAACTGTTGCAATCAAACCCACTCTTCCTAGCAAATCAGCACCACACACTATCATGGCATAGTTATTTGGACAGGTTACTTCAAGAAAATATAATGTAAAAACAGGAACATAGTTTAAAAAAATTACTTCAAGAAAAGAGGGACTGTAGTCAGTATCACCCAATTAACCCAGAACAATTTAAGCTTGATTTAGACGAATAGGTTTTTTAAATGTTAAACTTGTATTTTAAATTTATTTCAATTAAGTCGCTTTTGACATTTTAAATAGCATTTGTTTCGATTTTTCAAGAAATCAAAATATATAAATATCGATAAAAATTTTAAAATTTTTGGATACTTAGAGGTTTTATTTGCAAGGGAATCGAAGTGATAAACATGTTTTGGTTACCATACAACAACAAGGATCTATACAAATGTGCAAATCAAATTTTTTGTAAAATTGTCACTATTTTCTTAATGGTGTAAATTTATAGATCCTAGTTACAAAACCATACACATGTTCTACTTTGGTTTTCCTACAATCGTGATCCATAAGAAAATTTTCAAAATTTTTCAAAATTGCTATTATTTTTTTATTTATTTTATCTAAGAAGGCGATTTGATTTTAGTTTTATAATAACCAGACATATGTTCAACTTTTAATTAAATTTTCAAAATTATTACACTTTTCCCTTTAGTTATTTTATCTGAGCGAGGAGATTCAACTTCAATTCTTCATGAGACAAAACTATTAGATACGGTCACTGTCACAACCCGTAAAATCCACTTTTATTAGGCTCGGCTATGTGGCGACCGGCTGGTCTCCTTTGGTGAGTGGGAGACAAAATCCTGCAAACATTTAATTCCCTTTTTCTTGTAATCCGTGCAGAGACGGCTTAGCAGGGAAAATCCCTGGGAGTGGGAACCAGGTGGCGTCTGTAGGATAGATTGGATGTTGGTAGTGGAAACCAGGTGGCAACATAGTACTGGCCGACCGCTGGTGTAAAGGTAAGAAGAAAACAATGCAAATTCTCTTTGCATGCAATCTTCTTCTTCTTCATCAAATCTCGTTTTCTGAAATCTCAAAATCCTCCTTCTTCTCTCTAAACCTTTCAACCTTCTCTCTAAATTTCTAACCTCAAATCTTTCTCCGATCACTAGCTCCATTCAAGAAAATTGGTAGCTGGCATCAAGAAGAACAATCTGTACCAAACAGAAGTCCGTTCAGAGCTGGTAAGTGTCCAACTCTTTAGGTTTCCTAGCTTTCCTGCATGCATGTGCCGTTAAGGCTGCATGTATCTGTAAAATCATTTTTTCTGAACCTATATTATTGTATTTCATGTTTAGAAATTGGAACTTAGACGAGTTAGTTGCTATACATCCACTGTACAAGTTTAGCTGGAGTTAAGAGGTAAGGGAAGTTTATGATTATTCAATAATTGTTTGTTATATGGTTGAATGTATGAATTTTGGTATGTTTGATTTTTATATGTTATAATGAAAGTTTGAATCTTGTGTTGAATTGAATTCTGTGACATTTAAATTTCAAAGAGAGTATAAGAACTTAGTATAACCAATTTTATAATCGAATGGTCATTATGACCGTCCGGTTTCCTGTTACACCTTGAATTGATTACTTATTTCTGAACCAAATACATATTATTAAGTCAGTCATTTCAGATTTTCTGTCTTACACAGAACGTCCGGTTTATAATTATAGTATTCAATTGATAAAGCGTCCGGTATTTTACCGAGTCTTGATTTCTTACGGAGTGTCCAGTTTAGTAAGGACATTCACTTTTCTGAAGAGAACCTGTTTTTCATAAACCGTCTGTTTTCTTCATTTTAGTCAGTTGATTTCCCTTAATCAATTTCTTTATTCGATTCTCTTTAAAGTCTGGTTTCACTTTTGTTGATTAAAACTATAAATTTACTATTCCGACCGGTTTCCATTAGTTACATTCATTTCTGTTGACGAACCATCATTGATCGTTCCGTCCGGTTTCATCAGTCAAATACTCCTTACTTATATTATGTTGAGTTTCTTACGTTAAATTTATAATAAGTTATCGTTTATGTTGGATTGAATGGTAAGAGAATTCCAAGGAGGAATGTCTCATGTTTGAAGTAAATTGATTTAGTATGACCGTGGTTATAGGCTCAGGTTCTGACTCTATTCCGATATTCCGTGATTACATCACCTCAAGTAGAGGTGAGTAATTCATGCGTGGGAATGGCGGGAGGTCCTCTAGCCTCAGGGTATTTTGATACCGAGGTGGTTCCATTGGGCTAACCTCGGGTGGCGATCTGTTGAGTGTATCCCAGCCAGGTCCACCCGGGTGCAGAGAGCGGCGAGCATACAGGGTCATACGTCCGGACATTATTTTTGAATAATTTGATGATTGTTGATGTTTCTTTCATGATTTTATTTGGAAAGTACTATGTATTATAGATGATTGTGTTTATATAGCAAATGAATTGTTGAATTCTTCATAAGCTTACCCTGCTATGTGATTTTGTTTTGTTTATGTTACCGTTCGGTATCCGACCGTTCGGATGTTTTTCTTCACTGCAATGATCATCCTTTCTGGGTGTGAGCAGAAGGATTTCAAGAGGAGTCTCTGGAGGAAGCACTACAAGAGGAGCAACCTTTGGAGGTGCTGCCCGAGCATTTTGCTGGACCGTCCGGTCCTTAGGCTTAAATTTGTCTATTTGTAATTATTGTAGTAAACGGTCGGTTAAGTTATTTTGTAAAACCGTCCGTCCTAAACTTTGTAAACTCCCAACTTATATATTTTGGTTGATTAAGTTATATTAATGCCGACATACGTTGTTTATATTTACTCTTCTTTTTCTCTACTCTACTGTTCTTTAATATTATTCTCGATAACTCCTAGAATAAAATATAGTTTTGTTCTATATATTTATTGGGATGTTACATTAATGGTATCAGAGCAGTTTTATTCCTTAGAAAGCCTGTAGGTTATGAGTATACTTTGCTTGTGCTGTGTACTCGCATGATCAGTTAGATTTTTCTAACTTCTTATGGAAATTCATGAATTTTCTTCTGTTGAAAACAGAAAATGGCTCCAAGACCACCTCCACAACCGGCCGACCGTGATGCATCCGGCAACAACAACAACAACTTATTGGAGTCCGTTCTGGCTGCACTCCAACAACAAAACACAACTTTAATTCAGCAAAACACAAATCTTGCGCAGCAGAACGCACTTGCATTACAGAATGCGGAAGCCGCTAGAGTAGCTGCAGAGTCTACTCAGAGACAAATAATGGAGTTATTACGAACTAGATCACAGACCGGTGGACCGTCCGAGTACACCGACCGTTATTGCAAAGGAAGTAGAGTTTCTCCAGCTAGTTCAAGGTGGAATGTCGGTATCCGAGTACACCGACCGTTACAAGCATTTGATGAGATTTTATACCATGGGCGTGAATGAGGAGTGGCAGTGCAGGAAGTATGAAAATGGACTAAGGCCAGAATTGAAGGTGATGATCTCCAGTCTATGCATTACCTCCTTTCCTACTCTTGTGGAAAGAGCCAAGGTACTTGAAAGAAATATGGCAGAAGTGGAACAGCAAAAGAAGCTGCAACAACCGACCGGTAGGGCATCTGTTCCGGCTCGAACTGGTCAAGACGTGAGGAGGACTCCTTATTCTCGGCCTATGCCGACCGGTTCTGGTACTTCCTCTCAAAACCCAGTTTACACTAATTCGTCAAGGCAGCAAGGATCAGTTTCTTGTTTCAATTGTGGAGGGCCACATTATCGATCATCTTGTCCGCAACTGGTGGGATTCAAACATTGTTCTAAGTGTGGAAGAAATGGCCATACGGATTCTGAGTGCAACATGGGAGGTCGAGGGGCTATGAGACCTCCAATTGCTGGCAGAAGTGGGCAGAGAAATGGAGGAAGGGCGCAAGCAACCGGCCGGGTTTATGCTTTGACCGGAGTAGAAGCAGCAAGTTCAGGTAACCTTATTATTAGTACTTGCTTGCTGCATGGAGTTTCTTGCTGTGTATTATATGACTCGGGGGCAACACATTCTTTCGTCTCGAAGGCATGTGTTGAAAAGTTGGGTTTAGGCAAGAGTGAGATGCAGCTTGATTTGGTGGTGTCTACCCCAGCGGCTGGAGAGATTAGGACGTCTACGGTATGCATTAGATGTCCTATTGAGGTAGAAGGGTACAAGTTTAAGGTAAATCTTATATGTTTACCTCTTCAAGACATAGAAATAATACTAGGGATGGATTGGCTGACAACCAATCGCATTCTCATTGATTGCGGGAAGAAAAAGTTAATTTTCCCAAGCGATGAAGAAGATTTATCACTGACTCTCGGTAAACTTCGAGAGGATCTTATAGAAGGAGCAATGTGTTTTCTGATTTTAACACGTGAAGACGGAAGAGAAGAAGACCGTCCGGCCGAAAACCGAGCGGTTATTGAAGAGTTCATGGATGTTTTTCCGGATGAAGTACCAGGCTTACCTCCGATCCGAGAAGTTGAATTCTCCATTGATTTAATTGCTCAAGTCGGCCCAATAGCAGCAAGACCATACAGAATGGCCCCAGCAGAGTTGGTTGAATTGAAAAAGCAAATTGCAGACCTCCTGGAAAAGAAGTTCATTCGGCCAAGTGTATCGCCTTGGGGAGCGCCTGTTCTATTAGTCAAGAAGAAAGATGGAAGCTCTAGACTTTGTGTGGATTATCGTCAATTGAACAAGTTGACGATTAAGAACAAGTATCCACTACCCAGAATAGACGACTTGTTGGATCAACTGTCCGGTGCGACAGTATTTTCTAAGATAGACTTAAGATCCGGGTATCATCAGATTTTGGTAAAGGAAGCCGATATTCCGAAGACTGCATTTCGGTCTAGATACGGCCATTACGAATATGTGGTAATGCCGTTCGGCGTTACCAACGCACCTGCCGTATTCATGGATTACATGAACCGGATCTTCCGGCCGTTTTTGGATAACTTCGTAGTAGTCTTTATTGATGACATCCTCATCTACTCTAAGAACGAAGCAGAGCATGAAGAACATTTGAGGATAGTGCTTGGTGTGTTAAGGGAAAAACAACTATATGCCAAAATGTCTAAGTGTGAATTTTGGATGAAGCAAGTGCAATTTCTTGGGCATGTAATCTCGGCTGGCGGAATTGCTGTGGATCCGGCCAAAGTCCGAGCGGTTCTGGAATGGGAAACTCCCCGTTCGGTTTTAGAAATTAGAAGCTTTGTGGGATTGGCTGGCTACTATCGAAGATTTATTGAAGGATTTTCTAAGATAGTAGCGCCCTTAACTCAGTTGACGCGAAAGGATCAACCGTTCGTCTGGACCGACCGGTGCGAGTCTAGTTTTCAAGAACTGAAGCAACGATTGACGAATGCTCCAGTTTTGGTGATTCCGGATGTCAATCTACCTTATGTAGTATTTTGCGATGCATCTTATCAAGGGTTGGGTTGTGTTCTGATGCAAGAAGAGAAAGCCGTTGCTTATGCCTCTCGGCAGTTGAAGGTTCACGAGAGGAATTACCCAACTCATGATCTTGAGTTGGCTGCCGTAGTGTTTGCATTGAAGATTTGGAGGCATTATTTATACGGCGCCCGGTTTCAAGTATTTAGTGATCATAAGAGCCTCAAATACTTGTTTGATCAAAAGGAATTGAATATGAGGCAGAGAAGATGGATGGAATTTCTGAAGGACTACGATTTTGAACTGCAATATCATCCGGGAAAGGCAAATGTAGTCGCTGATGCCTTGAGCCGAAAGACTGTACATGTAGCAAACATGATGGTTCAAGAATTCAAACTGGTGGAAAGTTTCAGAGATCTAAGGTTCCATTGTGAAATTGAACCGACCGGTATTAGGTGCAGTCATATGCAGTTGTCTAGCAACATCATTGACCGAATCAGAGAAAGGCAAGCATTTGATGAGGAATTGCAGAAAATCAGCAAACCAAACGGTATTCAACTTCACAAAGATTTCAGTACTGGAACTGATGGTCTTCTACGATATAGGGGGCGAACATGTGTGCCTAAAGATGAAGAATTAAAAAGGATTGTTTTGAAAGAAGCTCATCAAAGTAGACTTAGTATACATCCGGGCATGACGAAGATGTATAAAGATTTACGAATGTGTTTCTGGTGGCCAGGAATAAAGCAAGATGTAGCTCGTTTTGTAGAATCTTGTTTAACTTGTCAAAGAGCTAAGATTGAGTATCAGAAACCGAGCGGTCAACTGCAACCTTTGGAGATACCCGAGTGGAAATGGGACAGCATTGCAATGGATTTCGTGACCCATTTACCCCGAACGGTCAGAAACCATGACGCAATTTGGGTGATAGTTGATAGGCTGACCAAAAGTGCTCACTTTCTTCCCATCAACCTGAAAATGCCTATGTCCAAGCTGGCTCAATTGTATGTTAAAGAAATCATAAGACTTCATGGAGTACCGTCCGGTATCGTGTCGGATCGAGACCCAAGATTTACGTCTCGGTTTTGGCAGGCACTTCAACAAGAAATGGGAAGCAAACTTCAGATGAGTTCTGCTTACCATCCATAAACGGACGGTCAATCAGAGAGAACTATCCAGACTTTAGAAGATTTATTGAGAACAAGCGTGCTGGATCACTTGGGCGTTTGGGACGAAATTTTGCCATTGGCCGAATTCACGTACAACAATAGTTTTCATTCAAGTATTGGAATGGCGCCTTTTGAAGCCCTTTATGGTAGAAAATGCCGAACACCTCTTTGCTGGTTCCAGGAAGGTGAATCGGTGTTAACTGGACCAGAGATAGTGCAACAAACCACCGAGAAGGTGAAGTTGATCCAGGAAAGACTTAAAGCATCCCAGAGCAGACAGAAATCATATGCCGATAGAAGACGGAAGCCATTGGAATTTGCTGAAGGAGACCATGTGTTTCTCAAGTTGGATCGAAAGACTGGCGTTGGAAGAGTCATCCGACCAAAGAAGTTATCCGCTCGATTCCTTGGTCCTTATCAAATTTTGAAGCGCATTGGACCGGTAGCTTACGAATTGGCTTTACCTCCTTCGTTGTCCAACCTTCATCCAGTGTTTCACGTTTCGCAACTTCGGAAATATATTGCCGATCCTTCGCATGTGATTGAAGCCGACAATATTTCACTCAAGGCAGATTGTTCAGTAGAAGTCCGACCGGTGAGAGTTGAAGAGTCAGCACTCAGGCGACCGTCCAACAAGCGGACCACTTATGTTAAAGTCATTTGGGATGATAAAGCTGGCGACATCACTTGGGAACGAGAGGATGAAATGAGAGAAAATTTTCCTCACTTGTTTGAAGGTAACATTTTAATTTTCGAGGACGAAAATTTTTATTTGTTGGGGGGAATGTCACAACCCGTAAAATCAACTTTTATTAGGCTCGGCCACGTGGCGACCGGCTGGTCTCCTTTGGTGAGTGGGAGACAAAATCCTGCAAACATTTAATTCCCTTTTTCTTGTAATCCGTGCAGAGACGGCTTAGCAGGGAAAATCCCTGTGAGTGGGAACCAGGTGGCGTCTGTAGGATAGATTGGATGTTGGTAGTGGAAACCAGGTGGCAACATAGTACTGGCCGACCGCTGGTGTAAAGGTAAGAAGAAAACAATGCAAATTCTCTTTGCATGCAATCTTCTTCTTCTTCATCAAATCTCGTTTTCTGAAATCTCAAAATCCTCCTTCTTCTCTCTAAACCTTTCAACCTTCTCTCTAAATTTCTAACCTCAAATCTTTCTCCGATCACTAGCTCCATTCAAGAAAATTGGTAGCTGGCATCAAGAAGAACAATCTGTACCAAACAGAAGTCCGTTCAGAGCTGGTAAGTGTCCAACTCTTTAGGTTTCCTAGCTTTCCTGCATGCATGTGCCGTTAAGGCTGCATGTATCTGTAAAATCATTTTTTCTGAACCTATATTATTGTATTTCATGTTTAGAAATTGGAACTTAGACGAGTTAGTTGCTATACATCCACTGTACAAGTTTAGCTGGAGTTAAGAGGTAAGGGAAGTTTATGATTATTCAATAATTGTTTGTTATATGGTTGAATGTATGAATTTTGGTATGTTTGATTTTTATATGTTATAATGAAAGTTTGAATCTTGTGTTGAATTGAATTCTGTGACATTTAAATTTCAAAGAGAGTATAAGAACTTAGTATAACCAATTTTATAATCGAATGGTCATTATGACCGTCCGGTTTCCTGTTACACCTTGAATTGATTACTTATTTCTGAACCAAATACATATTATTAAGTCAGTCATTTCAGATTTTTTGTCTTACACAGAACGTCCGGTTTATAATTATAGTATTCAATTGATAAAGCGTCCGGTATTTTACCGAGTCTTGATTTCTTACGGAGTGTCCAGTTTAGTAAGGACATTCACTTTTCTGAAGAGAACCTGTTTTTCATAAACCGTCTGTTTTCTTCATTTTAGTCAGTTGATTTCCCTTAATCAATTTCTTTATTCGATTCTCTTTAAAGTCTGGTTTCACTTTTGTTGATTAAAACTATAAATTTACTATTCCGACCGGTTTCCATTAGTTACATTCATTTCTGTTGACGAACCATCATTGATCGTTCCGTCCGGTTTCATCAGTCAAATACTCCTTACTTATATTATGTTGAGTTTCTTACGTTAAATTTATAATAAGTTATCGTTTATGTTGGATTGAATGGTAAGAGAATTCCAAGGAGGAATGTCTCATGTTTGAAGTAAATTGATTTAGTATGACCGTGGTTATAGGCTCAGGTTCTGACTCTATTCCGATATTCCGTGATTACATCACCTCAAGTAGAGGTGAGTAATTCATGCGTGGGAATGGCGGGAGGTCCTCTAGCCTCAGGGTATTTTGATACCGAGGTGGTTCCATTGGGCTAACCTCGGGTGGCGGTCTGTTGAGTGTATCCCAGCCAGGTCCATCCGGGTGCAGAGAGCGGCGAGCATACATGGTCATACGTCCGGACATTATTTTTGAATAATTTGATGATTGTTGATGTTTCTTTCATGATTTTATTTGGAAAGTACTATGTATTATAGATGATTGTGTTTATATAGCAAATGAATTGTTGAATTCTTCATAAGCTTACCCTGCTATGTGATTTTGTTTTGTTTATGTTACCGTTCGGTATCCGACCGTTCGGATGTTTTTCTTCACTGCAATGATCATCCTTTCTGGGTGTGAGCAGAAGGATTTCAAGAGGAGTCTCTGGAGGAAGCACTACAAGAGGAGCAACCTTTGGAGGTGCTGCCCGAGCATTTTGCTGGACCGTCCGGTCCTTAGGCTTAAATTTGTCTATTTGTAATTATTGTAGTAGACGGTCGGTTAAGTTATTTTGTAAAACCGTCCGTCCTAAACTTTGTAAACTCCCAACTTATATATTTTGGTTGATTAAGTTATATTAATGCCGACATACGTTGTTTATATTTACTCTTCTTTTTCTCTACTCTACTGTTCTTTAATATTATTCTCGATAACTCCTAGAATAAAATATAGTTTTGTTCTATATATTTATTGGGATGTTACAGTCACGGTGGAAAAAAAAGTTCTCGTGCCAAATTAGCTTATGTGCTAACAAGTGAGGTATACATTATGGAACAAGTATTTCAATCTTTCCTTGCCTTATGTAAAGATTTGGTTGGTTCTATATATGACTCCTACTTATCTATCATACACTACTCAATTTTTAAGTTTACATGTTATTTATGCTTAAACTTAAATTGTTTTCCATTAACGACAGTCAAGAGAAAAGTCCTAAACCCAAGAAGATTAATTTATCTTTACATGTTATTTATGTTTAAACTTAAATTGTTTTCCATTAACAGCAGTCAAGAGAAAAGTCCTAAACTCAAGAAGATTAATTTATCTGTGAACGGAACCTCTTGGTGCATTACACCATCTTATTGACATAATAAGTGATGAGCCAATGCTAATTACATAGGATTTTGGTGTATTTGGAAGAGACATTAACATCCCATTTGTACATACATATATATATATATATATATATATATATATATATATATATATATATATATATATATATATAAGCAAGATGTCTTAGAGATTGTGTCGGGAAAGAAGAACATAATATTACCATTTTTCAGTTATGGATGATGTAAGTCTCACAATCATTCTCTATATTTAATTGATTAATCTAGTTACTTATATTAAATAGATACTTTTGTGTTCAGGTATATGTTTGGTGTCACTAACAATATAAGGTTGAATGATGTATTGTGTTCATAGACTCTAAATCACTTATGAAGACAATAAATTTGATGACATTCAAGCATATGTCACCAACTCCTTTGAATAGGGGAAACAAATATATTTTGTCCTTTATATTGCTGAGTAAGTATATATTGTTGACTTGTAATTATAATTTGTTATTTTATAATATAACAATGAAGTTATTTTCTATTTAGACATCATTGGGAGCTACTTGTGGTTTTCTTAAAGGACAACGTTGTTGTATGGTTTTTCTTCTTGCACAAGTCTCCCCCAACCATCTTAAACAAGTAATAGATTGATAAGAACTTCAATTTTATGAACATTTTTCCATAGTTCAATTGTTCGAGATAGCATGTTGTTAAGGAAATCAATTGCTAAGGCAAAAGAGCTTGCATAATTGTCCCTCCAGGTTTGGTATTTTGATCCATATATTTATAATTATTTGATTCCTTTTCTTCTTCAATTATTCATGAAATATTTAAAGATAGTTTGTGTAAAACAAACACACACACACGGACTCTCACAAACACATACATACACACATGAACACATAAGCACATACACAAATACACACGCATACACACACACCCATTACACAATTTAAAAAGTTATATTAACTTCTTTGGTTTTTACTTTATATACAAGAGACAACTTGATATTTTTTCATTTTTCTAATATTATTTAATCTTGTTAAAATATCATTTAATTTTCTTTTAAAAAGAAAATTGTATATCTTTTTACATTAAATACTTGATAATATAATATTTTTTTATTATAATTTTACTTTTTATAAAAGAATTATTTAGTCAATATATAAAATTCAAATACCGCGTAAGAGTATAACCCTTTTTCTGTTTTCTGGTGGAAGTGATGATGATATAAAAAGATCATAGAATAGGGATGAACTTTTATTTTTTGGATGAACAAAATACATATATATTAATTTACATATGATTAGTGTAAATCTGTTTATAGTTGTACAAAGTAAACATCAGGACAACTTTGTACTCATTCAAGCTCATGATATGATATAAAATAAGATTATGCTTGTGATTTGTTCACTGGTCTCTATTTTTTCATCGGTTTCCAACCATTTAAAATTATGGTGTTTGAATCTCTTTTTATGATTTTTCCGGTACCACATTCCTTTTTTTCCTTTCCACCTCCAAACAAACTCTCCCATCAAATGAGCATCAACTCGACATAATGCTAACCACATGGACCAAGTTTAATCACTCTTTTAGTAAAACAATGTCACTGAAAATATTACACCACTAGAAAGGACTGCAACTACTTATCCTTATCTGGTTTTCTGGTTTAAATTCATAGTTGCGTCAAGTTGTACCTTAAATATTACACAACTATTTAATTCAATCCTAATTTTTAATTATTAAATTCAAAACGTGATCAAACAAATTTATATGTACCCAAAACTTAAAGGCCAATGTCTCTTTATAGATGAATCTATCTTGTACATAACACACTTCCACTTATATTATAACCAGTGTCTTAGTAAAGATAGTTCATACCTCTGGTTATTGTAATAGTTATCATTATCTTATTATAATGTTTTGAACAACATAACAGTTACAATATATCTATATCTATCTATATATTAATATAGTCTAGGAGGGAAAAAAATTGTACACTAGTGGCAAATAATGAAAGAAAAAGTACACCATGATTGATGAATAATAGAGCGGACACTAACAGTGTTTTGCTACTCATTACTTTAACCTAAAGTTCATTTTCTCTCAAGGTATTACACCTATATAGTGATAAATTAACAAAAAAGTTGTAGCTGTCACAGTGGGTATTGGAAAAGAAAAAAAGAAGGGAAATTGTGTGGTCAATTTCCTTTCGTTATCTTGTCGTTGAAAAGAGTGTTTGAGGCCGACGAGATTGAAAATTATAATTTGAGTAGAAATATAGTGAAGAGATGTAGAAGTGGCAGATACTTCCCAAAAGCTGAGTATGAGGTCCTGTCTATGGTAGAACATGTGTAAAAAATAATTGGACTTTCCACTTTATTGTAACATTAAATAAAAAGTTAAGATCTTCTATTAAGTTTTTCAACAAGCAGAAAAGAAAAGATTTGCAATAATTGTTTTCTTCAAAACTATATATGAAAGATTTCATGAGGGAAGGTTTTAAGAATAATAATGATAGCATGTGATGACTCCATGCACTCAAGAATACACGATTGGGCGAGGATAAGCGGAAGAAGAGAAAAAGATGGTTTGGAATGATATGTGATGAAAACTTTCTAGAAAGGTTAGACTAATTGTAGAGGAAGGAGGCTAAAGGAAGTTCTCCAAAAAAAACTCTAGCTAGTGACTCTCAAGGTTAATTTTCTAAAGTAATCTCAATAGCATTTCAATAAACATTAAAAAGCATCTTTATAAAGTGATGGAGGTCTCTATTTATGAAAACCCAAACCTCCAAATTTTCGATCAAATGGAAAGGGAAATTCAAAAAGAATTCCCTCACATGCTCCTATTTTGACACTGCAAATAGTGGACCAACAAACACATATTGTTAGAAAAATGCTTATTAAATCTCGAACCACAACTTCCTGAAGTGTGTAGATCACTGTCCTTAAAGGACTTATTCAAGGTGTGTTGTGCAAGTCCCCCAGGATACAACGGGAACTTTTCGAATTATATTCGAGGATCACAGAACTAGCAAGAAACTTTATAAAGGGTTTAAATTAACCCAAAATAATTTTAGAAAAGGAAAAGAAGAAAAGAGAAAGAGAGAAGGCTGATTTTGGTTGTGTTTTGGAATGGAGAAAAAGTTTTCTATTTATAGAGGTAGAGAAGAATAAAATCAATAAAAGACAATAAAAAATAATAAATAATTTGATCGTTGAAGCACTTAAAAATTTGACTGTGAAATATTACTGTTGAGCAACGTTTCTTTTGCAATAATCTCACATTTTATACTTTACATCATGTACTTAATGTGTTCAATGTAAGATACTTGAGAATAATGGACCGGTCTCACGCATTAGCTCCGTAGCCCAACAATCATAAAAGATTGACAACATAGATTGAGATTATATATAGCATATAATTCAATAAGAATCATAGGAGCTCAGCTTGTAGTATGACAACTTAGTAAGTCAACATAGTATAACTAGTCTGGCAGGCAGCATGGGAGCTCAGTTGGTAGTATAACCAGTCTGACAGGCAGCATGACGGTTTGGCTAACAATATAATCAGCCCGACAAGAAGCATGAAAGTTCGACAGACAACGATGAAAGTTAGGTTGGAAACATGGAAGCTCAGCTGAAAGCATAATAACTAGCCTAATTACATTGTCCAAAAATATAAGCTCCAAAAATGTAAACAAAAAAAACCTATACAATAGTAATCTTAGAGTGATTGTTGTCTAAATATAACGGTCAAAACCCTAAGAAAAATTATTGTTTGTATTCATCAACAATAGTAATCTTGTTTCCCTCCTAGGATGTAATATCTTTGCTTATCAACCTTATGATATTTTAATCACATAAATTTATAATTAAAAGTAGCTTAGTTAGAAGTGGTTATTGTCATTAAATTTTAGTTGGAAATGATTATTATCTAAACAATATTTGTTATTTTATCTAGAAGTGATTAGATTGGAAATAATACTTAAGATTTTAATCAAGAGTTATTATTATTATTATTATTATTATTATTATTATTATTATTATTATTATATAGAATCCAAGATGAGAAAATCAATGCAAAAGAAGAAAAGTGAAAATTGAGAAGTTTGATGGTGTAAACTTCAAATTAAGGAACAAAGCAAAGAATATAAAAAAAGAAGATTGGACTGTTTTTTGTATGTAAACCCTCATAGTTATATATTTGATGTTATATCCTTTCAAGAATCCAAAAGAAATAACCATAATGAGTCTCGTATAAACTCTTTCCAGTAGTTTCAAAAGCCTCAAAGTTCAAATAAAGTTCATTTGATGAGATGATTGTTTACTAACATTTAGAAGCATCTCTACTCGTTAAGATCAAAAGGTAAACTTGCGTGGAAAAATGCTAGTAAATTTTCTTTAGTGTGTAAAACTAACAAATTCTCAATTTGTTATCTCTAATAAACATAATAGATATTTTATTCTGTGAACAAAAGCAAAAGGAATGACTTTCTACTTTTTAGCAAGACGACAATCTAATTTAAATGAACTTAGTCCAGCATATATAATATTCTTCACATATAAACAAAAAAAAAACATTTTTTTTCAGCAAAAAAGATTTATAAATATAAGAGTATTTGTGGTATTCGAATCCAAATACAAGAAACATACATCTACAAAAATAGTTTAAAGAAATCGTAGATTACAAAATATAAAGATAACACCTAAATTATCTCCTATTCTTTTGATGGTTATTACATCCAAACTAACAAAAAGTAGTCTTCAAAAAGTCAATAGAGATATACAGAGGCTGTGAAAAAATCCATATTACTATTGCTTTATAGTAGTTTATATCTACTTCAGTCGAAACAAAACACTATATACTTCTTTGGGAACAAATATTAAAACGTATACTTAGTTCAATCTCCTTTAAGTTCGTGAGATTGTATGTAGTATTTGTCTGCTTTATATTGATCCAGCTTATCTTTTTATTATTAATATTTCTTTTTTATTGTTCAAATTCATTATATTTAGTAGTATAGATGCTTTTTTAATATAATTAAGAGTAATTCAAATATCTTAACGTGAATATCATAATTATTTTATTCATTATTATTATATTAACCTAATATTGATTAGGTAAAGACCGATCGAACTAATCAAAATTAGGCATAACATCCAATAATTCCTTTTGATCTTAGCCGGTCAGACTATAAAACTAAATAAAAATGTTCTCATATAATAATCGAAAATAGGTCTAAACACCTAATTGAAATTAAGTATAATACCACTTAACCTTCTTAATCTTAGTTTATTAGACTATAAATATTCTCTTATGATATAGTTTTAAAGTATATGAGAAGCATACTTTCTTTTAAGCTTTCTTCCCAAATGTTCATTTTCATTATATGATTTTGTTTTCAAAGATCCTGAAGCAGCTATTACGTCCATCAAACTTAAGAGACTCGACCTACTAACCTTTTTTTTTTTTTTTTTTTTTCTAAATGA
Organism: Vigna mungo; assembly: GCA_036885675.1. NCBI lineage: Eukaryota > Viridiplantae > Streptophyta > Magnoliopsida > Fabales > Fabaceae > Vigna > Vigna mungo. Next base: position 32,945,313 of record CP144697.1, on the reverse strand, counting down.
AGAATAATTTAAAAGATAAAAGAAAGAAATCGTGACAGTGCGTTTAAACTCGGTGTGTCGTTGGTCCACTATGTTCAGATAGGTTGAGAACTCTATTAAGCCAGTTTCTTACGCCACCCTATAAGTTTCTTCCTGCACCTCCAAAAAAGAAATTTATCATTTTGCCCATTTCATATTACACAATTTAGAAGTTAAAATTACTTTTAAATTTTTTAGTTCAAAAACCATTATTTTTACTAAAGAGGTTGTATAATCCAAAAATCATTTTCATGGAAAAAAAAGTTTAAGATTATCTAATCTGGAAAGGGCCAAATGTGAAGTTTATTAACAAAGGCTTTCTACTTTAGGCAAGACAATAATCTTTGTATGAAAAATATAAAAGGACTACTCGAGTATATCATTCTTCAAATATACACATAAAAGCAAAAGCAGTATCCGCAGAAACTGAACTTCCCATGTTGTGTTACATCTGACATTCTTGTGCTTCCAAATTTGGTACTTTAGAAAAAAATGTGACCAAGCAGTGTGATGTTTTATGATATTGACCAAGCAGAGCGGGCAGGGATAGTGTGGATCAAATAGATATTCACAGTACTTGTCTTTTATTTGGATTTGAGGATTTCTATGGTCGGTCCTCCCATGATTTTGTTGGGAACTGCAAATTTTGGATTATAGTTTATATATGGGATAGACAATTCCAATGTGAATCGATGATCTTCGATAATTATTAGTCTAAGATGGGTCACCAGAAAACGATAAAAAGAAGATTGTACACTTTCTTCAAAGAAGACTATTTGGTGAAAATATTTTATACAAATTATTGTCTACGTTATTATCCACAGTGATTTTCTTTTATTGACACAGATTTTGACACGTTCACGTAGCGTCTTTTTATTGGATGTTTTAAAATGTTGATGGGTAATTTTGGAAAACCTAATATATGAAATTTGATTTTGGCGGTTTCATTTTCACTTTCGCGTCGTCACTCTTCTCCACTTTCCCGTCTTCTTTATTCTCTGTCATCTCTCCCAAAGTTTGGATTTCTCCACTTTCCCGTCTTCTCTCTTCTCTATCGTCTCTTCCAAAGTTTGGAATAGGAATCGTCTCATCTCTCTGAAACAAAGATTGCTCCCAAACGTCTCATCTCGAATCGCCATTGTTGAGTTGGCGTTTTTTGTCGCTTCATCTCATCTATTTTGGTGTTTTGGCGTCGTTTTGGCGTTTGTCTTCATTGACCCTTTTCTCGGTTGTCTTGGTAAGTAAAATATGTGGAACCCTACTTTAGTTTGGAGCATTTTTTGTTTTTATGTTTTGTGAACCCTAACCGTCTTCTCCACCATTGATTTTTTTGTATGAAATAAGTGCAGTTGCAATGACGTCTGAAAACCCAAAGGTAAGTTCAAGTTTTGGTATTATATATAGTTGCTTTTTTTTGTATGTAATAACAATGTTTTTGTAATGTTTTGTAGTGGCGGTTCGAATCTCTACTAAAAAAGTTCATAGCATATTATTAAAATTAAATAAATTTGCTGATAAAAAAATTAAATACATTTTATCTACCTCTATTCCAATCTTTTCCCCTACAAACTAACATTCTTTGTCTCTTAATGAACCACCAAAACCAAAACAAATTTGACAAAAACGATCCACAACAACATATTCAAACCTAACATTTCAATATAGCACAAAAATTTCATTATAGAAGAAAATGGAACGTACCCGGGGTAGCAGAGATGGCGCGACGAATAGGATGGAGCGGTAGCAGCGGAATCACGTGGAGGCAGAGGGCGCGACAGCAGAGGGCGCGAGGGCAGAGGGCAAAGACGGCGACGGAGATGGCGCGACAGCAGCGGAATCGCGTGGAGGCAGAGGAGAGCTTCTGAAACTATTTCGACGATGTAGGAGACGACACTGTTCGTAAATTTTTATTTTTTAACCTTTAGAAGGGTATATGCCACGGTTCTCCACTGAACCGCGGTCATAAATGCACATATGTCGCGGTTCTACACTTAACCGTGGCATATTCATTTGAAAAAAATAAACCATAATGGCATTTTTAAAATTTTATTTAAACCATATGCAGCTGTCAGCACCCACCCGCGCTAGATTCTCTGAAATATTTAAATTTTACTCAGATTAGGGAATAGGCCACGGTTCTCAGATGAACCATGGCCTATTCCCCGACGTTCTAAACCCCACAACTGCCTTGCCAACTGCCTTTTTGGGAATGTCAGAAGGTAGCAGGGGGAATATGTCGCGGTTCTCTGAGCAACCGCGTCATATTCCCCCTGCTACCTACTGACATTCCCCATCAGTCAGTCCCTGCAATAAATTGGAAGGGGGAATAGGCGGCAGTTCTCTGAGCAACCGCGACATATTCCCCTGTTATTTAATTTTTTCATGACGTGGCGTCAAAGGCTGATTGTTGACTAGGGTATATGCCGCGGTTAAGAGGGGAACCGCGACATATAAGTTCGAATTATTTACAAAATTGTCACCGCGCACAATTATGCTGCGGTTTCTCTTGAATCGTGGCATAATGTGCGTTGTATAAACCCTATTTTTTACTAGTGAAGGGGAAAGAAATGCACTGTTACTGTTAGTGAATGCTTGTGGACATGCAGGACTTTGTTCACGATCATCTTTAGTTGTGCTTTTAGCTATTCTTCTGGCCTTCTCTACCGCCAACTCTGCCTCTACGACATTGACCTTCCTTTTAAGCTCTTCAATTATAGATTTTTGCTCCTCTACATACATCCGTCAAGTGTTCGTTCAAAGTGCAAACATACATCGCTGAAAAATAATGACGAACCGTCAATTGCTCAACGAAAACAACACAAATGTAAACACAAAAGGAAATAACTAAAAAACCCAAAATGGGTCAAAGAATCGACAAAAAAACCAAAAACCCAAACAAAAAATCCAATACCCAATACCCAAACGACAACATCAACGGAATGCAACAGGAAACCAAAAACCCAATACCCAAACCGACAACAAAATGGTCTGATAATGGATTTACCTTGCTTCAATGAAGCTGCTGTCCGGAACTTCCCATTTCGAGCAAACTGCGAGCACGGAGAAACAAAAACGAAAAGGGGTTGAGAGCAAAATGTGAGAGAACGAGCAGTGAGAACGAAATGTGAGAGAACGAAATGTGAAAGAGAAGGTAATAAAACAGGGGAAGGGAAAAATTAGAACAAAATGTAGTTCAAACCCTAGTCATTATCGCTGCCAAATTTCATGAAGGAAACAAAAAAATAAATTGGGCCAATCAGAAGCTGACACCTGGCGGTGTCAAATTTGTGTCAAAGTATGGGTGTCAAAATAACGGGACCCTTTCATCTCTAGAGGTTGAACTTGTTTTGTCATTAATTATTTTAGTGAACGTTTTGACTGGACATGAGTTTTAAATAACACCCTCACTACAAGGAGGGACTTAGAGGAAAAACTCTTTTTCTTAATTTTTCTCTCAACAACTAAGCACTAAAGAAAGAGAAAAGGATATCTTGATTCTGTTTTTCTCTAAGATAACTTTATATTCATATTATAATATTATAATAAGAAAACAAAGCACCAAGGTGACGATTACCGAAGAAAAAAAGAATTTTCTTCGTATTTTCCTCCATAGTATTTTTATGAAATTAATCAAATATTTAAACCGTCCTTTATTCTTTAGGTATTGTCATCAAATTACTTTTTTTTTTAATTGACCACAATAACATTGAAATCATATATATTAGGAGTCATCCATTTGACGTCGAATTCCACATGGGACGTCAATTGATGTCAGATTCCACGTGGTCAGATGTTAAAATTGACGTCGGACCACCTGTAAACCGACGTTGAGTAGCGCTAACCGCACCTCTGCCTCGCTGAGCAAGAAAATCCTGAGGTGAGCCACTAGAATGAATAATACATCAGACTGTGCACTACCAGACATCAATTGACATCGGTTTTGACACTAACCGACTACAATTTGTTTTTTTTTTGTAAAAATAAATTTGTTTTTACAATAAAACCACACCTAAATACAAAAAAAAAAATGATCCCAACACATCACAAAATTATATATACTATGAGTTTCAAGTGTTAATAACACTAAACAATCTATAAAGCAATCCAAAACTCAAACTATCAAAAGTAAGTTAATTAATGTATTCAACAATAATAAAATTGTTCTTAAAGGGATGACCATGGGTCCTAAGTCCATCTTTGCAGAAGATAAGTTGCTCACTCTTGTCGTATATTCTTAATTGTGTCCTCTGATATAGGTGATGTATTATTGAAGCGCTGCAAAATTAAGTCAAGTTCATTATGTTTGCATACAAATGTTCAAAGATGAATTTGATTTGTAAATGTATGGAAGGTAAGTATCATTACCTCAATTTAATCATTTGTAATTCCTGCTCGAATGATGGTTTTAATCCAAGACATAACATAGTAGTCACATTTCCATGAATCCAGCTACTTGTTACACTAAAATGACAAACTAAATAGTCACACATACAGATCATACAATAACAGAAAATGAAGAAGCGCTATAAATGAGTTACAACATTTGGATACAGGATTTGAGCTAGCTAACCTCTGAGTTTACCCATAACTCTATTTACATTCAAAACATAGGGTAATATTAATATAACTATATTCATCATAAAAAAACCATTTCAACATGTTAATGTAACATGTGAAAGATAAAAAGAGAAACAATTATGCTTCTAGCATGGGTTTCAAGTCATTTTGCATCCTACTGTGTAGGGAACAAAACCATAGAATTGTGCATTGTCTTGGAATGATGACCATCAGTTGCCAATGAGACCTATCATGAATCGCAAATAGTTAGTGAACTAATTAAGTAAATTTTTTCCTTTTATGATTAACTTGTTAGCTAGTATCTTTCTTACTTTTAAATTAGTTTTTTCTATTACAGGTATCTTTATTGACTTCACATGTCAATGAAGTGAAGACAATGATGATATTTATGTTGCAAAACTATCAAGGTAGATTGCCTTCACAATTTGCTATATTTCAACTATCACTAGTAATAATTTCTAAATTATGAAATAATATTTTATAAATATTAGTGATGTTAAAACAGGCCACTGGCCCGACCCGGCCCAGTCCACCACGTGTTGATTACTTAGTGAGTCAACCCAACCCGACTCATTTATTAGCGAGTCAGAAAAATTCGAACTCGGTCCGACCTACCACAGGTTGGTGGGTAAACGGGTTGGCTCACTAACTCACTTAATTACAATTTTTTAAATAAAAAAAATACAAACTTTCTATAATTCAAATCTAAACAAATTTCACTCCCAAATTATGTTTGCATACTATATAACATTTTAAGCAATTTTTAAGATTTAATAAGTATTTATTTTACACAATTAAAATCTATACTAAATAAAATAATTAACTTAAAATTTAAATTATAATCAAAATTTGAAATAAGTAAATATTTTTTAACAAATAATTGTGTTTTAGATTTATGGTTAATAATTCTTATTATGACACGTTATTTTTTATCAAAAAATAATAACATATAACTTTAAAAAAATATTAAAGATAGTATATAATAAAACATAAAATATTAAAAAAAAAATCTATAATATTATTGTAAAGTATATATAATGTGAGTCGTGAGCGGATAATATATATTTGAATATTTGTGATACAAAGGAGATAAAATGTACACACGTGCTCGTACATAAAATAGCAATAAAATTTGAACATTTGTGATACACAAGCAAATATTTATAGTTAAAAGGTATATTGAGATAAGCGTATATATTCGTGTTTAAATCTTGTTAAGTTTACGTAATCACTTATTTGAATTGAAAAAGATAAACTGTCTTTTTTTTTTTTTTCAATAACGAAAGAAAGAAAATAACATAAAAATAAGAATTCTTTTGACAATCATAATGTATAAATTCATTCATGAAAAATGTTGTAGTATGGTAGATTGGAAGATGGTATTTGTTGTTGTACTTGAATATCTTGCATGCAGAAATCTTGAACTGGAGTGTAGGTAGATGGATCAACATTAGCGATAGAATATTTTGCATGGAGAAATCTCAAACACATGGTGTTACTTGAATAGGAGGAGGAAGAGGAAAAGTTACATCGAGAATGCTTTTTCTTTTCTTCTTTGATGGTAGCATTTTTTTACGCTTGAAATATTTTTGGGCATGACTGGCCAATTGACTCGGTGTTTTCGTTCGAACAACATCTTTTGAAATCATTTTCCAACTCATGCCATACATTTCAAGGCCTATAAGAAATAACCTACAAAAGATAATGATACAAATCTCACTTTCTGAATATAAAGTTTCGTATATTAAGATGGAAAAACAATAAAAACTTAATCAGGTTAAAAAAGCTATATCCATTTATTTTTATGGTTTTGAGAACAAAATGTATCAAAATTTTAGATATAAGAGAATTTCAATTTTATATGAAAATTGAGATATTAAAAACCTATTTAACCCAAAATAAAAATATGAATTTGAATACATACATATGTTCTTCAAGCATCCATTTGATACTTGGCTTGCGCTTTCGACGTTGCATCGGAGGATCACCATTTTTGCTCTTAATGTCTAGTGGATTGTTGGATAGCGGAATCAAAGCTGACTCAACATTAGTCATGTTTGCATTGTGTTGTGTTGGAGGATAATCAAACAAGTTTTGTTGAGACAATGATTGGCCTTGTAAGTTGTAGGGTTCTTTGCACTTGACATCTACCGACCATTGATCAAGCATAGTAGATTTGACCTCAATAGCTTTAGAGAATATTTGGTACGAATTTTCTATAAACTCACTCATTTTCTTCAAAGAATCTCACTCTCACAAATGAACTTCTCTTCCTTCTTTACTACTTTTATAGGCTTTTACTTGTGTTTCTATCTAGATTTGTTTGATTGGATATTTTACATAAAAAAAATCTTTTAAAGATTAGTTTGAATTTATCTTATCTAATATTTTATCATTTTGTTTAATTATATTTTAGATAAGAATCTTTTTAAAGATTAATTTCATTTATCCTATTTAATCTTTTATAACTTTCAAATATTAAAAAATTAGTATATAAAAAATATACGATATTAAAAAATCTAAAAATATTATTCTAAATTATATACGTAGAGAATAATAGCAGCGGAAAATACCTGTCAACATGCGTTTTTTAAAAAATGTTAAACATTTAATTACATTTTTTACTATTTAAATTATTATTGTGTAAAGTTTGCCACTCAATTCATACACACAGTTTATTATCGTATTTTTTTCACATTTTTCATGTACTTCACCAATCCTTTGATAAGTATTACTCTGACCTTTTAATGTATAGCTAATAATTGTTAGGGTATTTAAACCTCCGTAATTAATGGAACAATTAGATTATTAAAATCTAAAACAGATATTTTTAGATATTAAATATATTTTAACAATCATATTCTATTCTAGCTTTTTAAAAAGACGGTTTATGTAGTTGGATTTTGTAGTTATCTGACCCAAAATTATTATTATTCTTTTGTTCAAAATATTCAATGAACATAAGAATTAAGTAAGAGATATATATGAACACTCTTCAAATCTGGAAAAGATAATATTTATAACAATATTTACTATATATTGAACTTATCATATTTATTGTTATTTTGTACATAATAACAAGCTCATAAAAACCTATAAATATATAGGACAACATAAAAAATTAATTAATTCAAGATTATTAAATAAATAACCAAAAGAATACAAGAATGTAACAAACTAAAATATGAAGATATTGTGATTGAATTTCAAAAGATTTGTGTAAATACTAATGGTTAAAAATTAGACTACAAATATCTTATTTTTATCTTTTATCTTTCGTTAGTTTGTTATTATTCTTTATTTGTATTTTGGAATTAGTTCATATTTCTTCTATTATAATTTCATACATAGATTTTACTATATTAAATCTTTCGGTTGACCATGCCCATTACAACTATAGTTGCCACCATTAGAGTCGTCGTTGTTGTTATTGTCGTCAGAGCATCATTTTTGACCAATAATGACACGATTTTTGCTTGCCTCAGCAAAGCGACGACAACGTCTTTGAGATTGTTGCCAAAGACGTCCAGACATGCTCTCACGCATTGATAACAATTTGTTGGACTCGCCACAACCTTCGGATCTAGCCTTCTTGCATTGATTAAGCTTTCTTGAGTTTTTGGGTTTTCTCTCTCTTATTTCATGGCTTTTTCCTCTTCTTACCTCACTTTTGTCACTAGTACATCTGACGCGTCCATATATACTAACTATGTCAATACTAATTATGGGAATTGGACATCAGAAGTTAAAATTTGTCTTAAGAGTCCAAAGCATGTTTATCATACTACTTATAACGTGATGACTATTGATTCTGTTATGGTTACCCGTTAGTTGAAAATTGATGCTTAGTTATGCATTATTCTCAAGGATACCATGCGTTATTCTTTAAAAAAAAAATTTTTTCTTCAAAACATGTTTTGAAATCTGGGAACATACCAAATTATTATACAACAATGATACTCAACATATTTATGATGTTTGTCTTTATCTTTTCAATGTTGTTGCTCCTCAGCATCTCTATAGTTGATAATATGCATAAAGCTTAGGCTTTTTTCATGAATTTAATGAATTATTGACCCCTAGTTTTACTCCTTCCCAAGAAATAAAACGACGGTCAAAGCTCTTCATGATATTGGAATTACACGGCCTTAATGACAAATATTCCATTATATGTTATCAGATTTTTAGTTCACTTGTTCTACGCACTTTACCTACAGATGGAGAAATTCCTTAGTAATTTTAATTGACCACAAAGTTCTTCGAGAAGTACTCGTCAGTAATTAATAATAGATTTAAGTAATTAGTAACATTTGTTGGTAAAATACACTATTGGATCTTATTTTTCCTCCTTCCTTTTCTTTTTCCTTTATTTTGTCATATATTTCTTCTTATCCTCCTTCCTGCCATTCCAACATCGCACCACCGCCACCACCTCAAGCTCATCCCTTTATTTGTCTTCTTATTTTCTATTTCCTTTTTATCTTCTCCACCTCCTTCTCCTCCACCTCCTTCTTTAACTTTGACAACCACCTTCATTGGCGTCCTCTACCTGTGCGTCATCCCTATGTCACTGGCAATCATTCGCATCATCGACCCGTCTCCTAATCAGCTAGTCGTCGAATCAACTCTTAATCCCCCAACCAACTCAAATCACGATTGTTCCCCCAACTGCTTAAGACAATGGGAGGAGGAAATCTCAGAAGGAGAGATTTGTTTCCTCTTAGAAGAGAAGTAAACAGGAGTTCGTTCATTTTGGGTGCCTTCTTACAAGGTTGTTCGACTCGGTGGTCCGCTTGGCCCCGAAGACCAACTTCAACATATCTAGCAAGGAATAGGGATGAGTGCAGAAAATGACTCAAGATGAGGTCTTGAAGGAGGACTTTGAGCTGACTATTCAGGCAGGCATCTGCATGGCCTAGGCTTCCCAGTTTGATTCTAAAGAAACTACCTCATTGGAAGTTGAATGTCGCTCAGGCAGATTTGGAGGCCTCTTAGAAGGCCAATAAGGATTTGGTCAAGCATTTGGATAAGGCAATGAAGGCTCATTCTAGTTGTGATAAAGAAAGAGGATGTCGTGACAAAGATTAATGACGCTTGGATGACCACCAGCTAGCTTTAGTGGAGGAAGGATGACCTCAAACTGGATCTCCAAAAGCCGAACGAGCAATATGGAGATCTTACTGACGAGGGGGATGGATTGTTGAAGTAGAAAGTTGACTTGACTGCTGGAGTCGGGGAGCTAAGCGAAGCAATCTTTGACCAACATACTTTTGGCTTCAACAAGGTGTTTACTCTAGCTAGCTATTTCTTTTACATCCCTTCTAATCACGAAAGATTTTACATGATGAAGCAGTTGGTGAACCGACAATTAGTGAGCATCCAACTCGTTAAGCAAGTGGACGACCAATATGTTGAGGTCCTACGTGATGAAGTTGAAGTTGCCGGTGGGGAGGATAAGGAGAGTCGCACAAGTTACTAAGAGTAGGTCAGGGCTTTGGTATAGTATGTTTTTTAAAAAGTGTAATTCTCCTACCCATCGGCCAAATAGGGTTATTTTTGAAGTGATTGCCCTATTTGGAAGACAACCTATTTTATATATTCATTTAAAATTAAATGGAAATTTGAGTTCTATTTCTTCACCTCTCCTCCTCTCCTTTATTATTTGCCTTACTTTTTATTACAAATGCTTTGTTGATATGCGAATTAGTTCAATAATATTCTTCACCTATATGAGTGTGAAGTAGGGTTGTTTGCATGAGATTTTGACATGATCTATAGAGCACTCATGAATACCACACACACGCATGACCTAGTAAGCGTAATACAGTGATAACAGCAAGGATTGTTAGGGTGTATTATGATTAATAAAACTTTAACACACGTCATTATTTTTGGTTCATATAGCTTGTTATACCATTTCTAACACATAACATCTTATAAAACAAGGAAAACTCTTCTTTTCTTTATTTCAATATTTCTTTCTCATCTTTTGCAATATGTGTAGGATTATTATAAACTTGTATTGCAAACTATTTTTTCTAAAAGCAACCGAAGTACATTGCATGATGAGTGTTTAGTCCCTACACGGTCAAATCTCATTTTCCCCGAGGATTGGGATGTAGATTTTGTGAACAATTTGATCACAACATAAGGTGCGAACTCCAGGAGCAGCAGTTTCCACCATATTTGGACAGTGGCCTTTTCCCACCTCTTATTTTACTCTATAAATAGTACATTTTTTTCCCTTCCAAAACACAACATTTTTTTTCATTCTCCTTTTCTTTTAGTTTCATTCTTTCTCGTTTTCTTTCCTAAAAATATACTGGGTTTGTTTTTTTACTCTTTTTAGAGTTTCCTACTAGTTTTGAATCTTTAGAAATTTTTGGAATATTTGTATTGTATCTTGAAAAGCTTGTACAATACATAGCGAATAAGTTCATAACTCATCTACACTTTTTACCATTTTTTCTTCAGATGAGGTGAATAAAGTCTTTGTAGTTAATGAAGAATAATGTGGCCACCAATAAGAGAAGCACGTTGGTGCCACACCACCATAAAAACTCATCAATTACAATCCATAAAAACGTCTTGGTGAATAAGGTTTTCCTGTCGAAAGTCAAATTCGCTCCACTCAACTTTTGGAGTATATAATTTGTATGTGGTTTAGGTAATTTCAAGTATATAAAATAGGGAACATAAATGGAAGTGTAAGTTTTTTTAAAAAATAAAAATAAAATTAAAAAATTTTAAGCTAAAACATATTTAAATATATTTTTAGTCTCTCAACTATCTAGCGTTTTTGGATTTAATCCCTTTTTCAAAGTTTGTTTCATTTTCATCATTCTCCTTAACAAAAGCTGTAATTTTTAGTCCTCATGAATTCTAATTTTGTTTCTGACTATAATTAAAATTAAAAGAAAGATTATTAAATTGTAGGGTCAAAATTGAAATATCTTTTCTTCTTCGTTCAAGGGTTCATTTTCTGCGATCACTCTTTTCTTCTTTATCTTCAACCAACCATGGTCACACCAGGTCCATCTCCAGCTATTACACTCACTTTCTTCTGACCATGATTCCATCTCCTTTTGATCTAAGTTTTCCTTTCTTTATCTTCAACTTAAATCACAACATTTATGATATATTTTCTACTGTCTCTCACTTTTTCTTTCCTTCCTCCTTTCCTAAACATATTCCCCCCAAAAATTTTCTCCAGCTATAATTATTAATTAACAAAACTTCGTATCGAGAACACGAAATTCACCTCTCTCTCTCTCTTTTAATTTATTCTTTTCACTAATTCACTTGCATAGCATAGTTTTCTTCTTCAATTCTTTTTTTTTCCCAAATAGGTTAACTCAACCAATGTTGTACATTTGACGCCATGGTTGGTTGAAGTTGGAGAAGAAAAGGGTATCCAGAAGATGACCCCTTGAATGAAAAAACGGAATTCCAATTCTAACCCTAAAATTTAATGTTTTTTCTTTTAATTTTATTTACAGGGACAAAATTAGAATTAGCCTTCCATGTCACACACTCTTAGCCATGTCTTAAAAAAAAATTAACTTTGTTGATAATGCAAGACTAAAAATTATAGTTTTATCAAAGAGAAAGATGAAAATGAAAAAAATATTAAATTTAAAAATATTTAATAATTGAAAGATTAAAAACATATTTAACCTTTTATATATATATATATATATATATATATATATATATATATATATATATATATATTATTCTTTATTCAATTTCATTATTAATATCAATTCCACATCTTAATATCTTTTATTCAATTTCATCTTTATATTTATTATTTTTATTCAATTCAATTTCATTTTTCTTAAAAATAGAACAATTTTTTTTTCGAAATTAAAATTAAATTAATTTTTTATATAAATCTTAATTGATTTTTAGGTTAAACTAATTTATAACCTAAAAATCACATAAAATATTAATTGATTTAATTGATTTTTAACATAAAAATCACATAAAATATTAAATAATTTATATTATTTTAATTCGAAAAAGTCTAAATTGTTCATTTTGAAATCTAAGCATATTTTAAATTAATTAAAAATGTATTTTTAGATTCTGTAATTTAAAAATTAATCCTGAGTTTATTTTTTTATTCTGTAATTTGGAAATATATTCTTGTTTTAAAATTCAGAAATGTTTCAGATTATCTAATGCAGTATACGTTTAAGATTTTGCAATTTATAATATATTTTTAAATTTTTTATTACACAATTCAAAATAGATTAGCAGATTGCACAATTCAAAATAGATTTCCATATTATATAATTTGAAATTATTTATAGACAATTTAGAGTTTTCCCCACCCATAAAAGTGCAAGAAAAAAGTAATAAGATGCCAAAAGAAATTGCCTAAGATAAAAGTAATTATTACCTGGTCTATCCCATCCTAAAGATTTGAATGAGTATGTATTCTAAAATTAGAAGTAATATATATTTTAAGGATGTGTTAGAGTTATATTTCAAATTATTTGAGCTCAATTTAATATTCTACTTTATTCCAATTGCTTTGAATAAAAAATTATGATAATTGGAAAAGGTAGTCCGCAAAGGTTATGTTTCTTGTCTCTTTATTATACATCCTTTTTAAGGTCCATAGTTTCTTTGCTTGCAGTAACTTTCTTTTGGTACTTCAACTCACATTTGATCACTTTTCTTATGAAAGTATAATCATTAAGCATAAAGTAGAGTCCAGGATCACAAATAAAAAAAGGGCAGACCAAACATCATGAGAAAAAGGCATATATGCATACTCAAATGAATTCACATTGAATAATGTTTAAGTTTACACTCATAGTAAACACAAACTTAATAAAAAAATTTGAATAAAATGCTTAGTAAGACAAATTCTGAACTGCTTTTACTGGACCAGTAAGAAGACCAAAGTATATCAAAATCAAATGCATGTCTGTAACATCATAAATAAATTATTGATAAAAACATTGTTTTGACTATGTAGTTTGCTTTTTAGAAGAACAAGCTTTTGGATCCCATTAGGATCAAAATGTAAGCTTCGTCTGGAAAAATGTCATATACATATACCATAAAATTTGAGTGTCTTGTAACCTAAGAAGCAGAAAAGGCTGGTCTAGCTCATGTCATCTCTACTACCTGTTGGTATATAATGGCCACCAAGGCAATAACCAAAACACATTTGAATCACTTAGGACTAAAGAATTTTCGAGGATAAACCTCAGGGAGTGTTAAGTTATGCTATGCAAATTTTAGACGTTATGATAGCCAAAACAGTGAGTGGTGATCCTGAAGTTAAGCACTTCAATTTGGGGTTAGTTTAACACTTGAAATTGCCAAAATGGTAGATACAAGTTTTATGCAGCATAAAACATTGTTCTGTTGAATTTTTTAAGCATCCCATGTAGTAATAACTAGTAGCGGGCTGCTGTAAGTTTAACATCATCACGAACCAAAAGAATCCTGTCTTGGAGAAGTTTCAAATTGATTAAAAGTTAAAACTGCTGTGTAGAACTTGTACAAGTAAAGTTTTATAAAATATCACCAGCTCCATGAACATTATTGTACCCAAGTAAAACAGGATTATCAATATCCTATACTAGTGTAGCGAGTTCTTCCCAGCCAGGAAACTGGATACTAACTCATTTTTCCGTGTAAAGATGAAGAAACAGCTTTTATCTTTTAGACATTTTCTATTATAAAGACAGCATCATTCAATCATAGTATCATTATATTCATTCCTGTTAAAGTTTGGGAGAGAAAATGGAATGGTAAAAATATTATTACTGCACACTAACTCTATTACACAAAAAAAATGTCCTTTTAAGGGACAATGGACCAAAACCTAAAAGCCCAAAACTCACTCAAATTCTACAATACAATATATTTCAACACTCCTCCTCAAGCTGGAGCATATAGATCATATGCACCAAGCTTGGAACATATAAATTGAATCCTAGGTCCCCTTAGAGATTTGGTCATAATGTCTCCGAGTTGTTCATTAGAATTGACAAACTCAGTAACAAATTCCTTAGTCAACAACTTCTCTCTAATAAAATGACAATCAATTTCTATATGTTTTGTTCTCTCATGAAACACTGGATTGGAGGCAATATGAAGGGTTGCTTGGTTGTCACAGTACAGTTTCAACGACTCATTTTCACAAAATTTCAACTCTTGGAGAAGTTGCTTGATCCACACAAGGTCGCATGTAGTCAAAGCCATAAATCGGTATTCAGCTTCAGCACTAGATCTAGCAACAACACTTTGTTTCTTACTTTTCCAAGATATAAGGTTCCCTCCAAGTAGAACACAATATCCTGTAGTAGATCTTCGATCAATTGGAGAACCAGCCCAATCTGCATCACAATATCCTTCAATCAGAGTGCTTCCCTTGTTCTCATACAACAATCCCTGTCCTGGATTTCCTTTTATGTATCTAAGAATGCGAATCACTGCATTCCAATGGTCAACATGTGGATTCCGCATAAATTGACTCACAACTCCCACTGGATAAGAAAGATCAGGTCTTGTTATTGTAAGATATATGAGTTCTCCAACCAGTCTTCTATATCTCTCTGGATCTGAGAAAGGTTCACCTTGATCTTTCATTAGCTTTTGATTTGAGTCCATAGGACTATCAATGGGCTTGAATTTGTCAAGCCTGTTTCCTCTAAAATATCAAGAGCATATTTCCTTTGTGAAATGATGACACCTTCTTTTGACTGTGCCACTTCAATACCAAGAAAGTATTTTAGACGACCCAGATCTTTAGTCTGAAAGTGGTTGAACAAATGATTCTTTAATTGAGTAACTTTAGTGTTGTCATTCCCTGTAATAACAATATCATCAACATACACCATGAGATAAACACATTTGTCAGGAGGCCGCCTCACATCGTTTCAAACCAAAATTTTGCACAACCCGACTAAATTTACCAAACCAAGCACGAGGTGATTGTTTCAAGCCATAGAGGGAACGACGTAATTTACAAACTAACCCAGACCCCCCCGAGCAACAAACCCAGGAGGTTGCTCCATGTATATCTCTTCTTCCAGATCACCATGAAGAAAGGCATTTTTAATGTCCAACTGGTAAAGTGGCCACTGACGAATGGCAGCCATAGCAAGTAAAATACGAACTGTACTGGTTTTAGCCACAGGAGAAAAGGTATCACAATAATCAATGCCATAAACTTGAGTATATCCCTTGGCTACTAGACGAGCTTTTAGACGATCAATTTCACCAGTAGGACCAACCTTAATAGCATAAACCCATCGGCAACCAACAGGCTTCTTACCAGGAGGAAGAGGGACAAGGTCCCAAGTACCATTGTGGTCAAGAGCCTGCATTTCATCAGCCATGGCTTGACGCCATCCAGAATGATCAAGTGCCTCATAAATATTATTAGGAGTCTTAAGGGAGGATAAGGAGGAAACAAAAGAGAAATAGGTAGAAGACAAACAATGATAACTCAAAAAATTATAAATAGGATATGGATTACGAGTAGAACGAATACCTTTCCGAAGGGCAATGGGCAAATTATCATCTGGGTCAGGAGAAGACGAGGAGGATGAAGGATCCATGGTCTGGTGAGCTGATGGAGGAGGAGATGAGTCTAGAGGATCTTCATTGTTCTGAGCTTGAGATTGTCTCCGACGCTGATATGTGAGAAGAGGTGGAGGAACAATGTCATTCACATTTTGAGTTTGAGGTATAGAAGCAGGAATAACCAAGGGATCACATGATGGTAGAGGAAACATTTGTTGAACAGATGAACGATCCTCCACGGAGGACGAGAAAAACGGTGTATCCTCAAAGAATGTGACATCAACAAACATATAATATCTCTTGGTGCAGGGAGTATAACATTTATACCCTTTTTGAAGACGAGAATATCCCAAGAAGACACACTTAATAGCCTTTGGGGATAGCTTATCAAGACATGGAGAAACATTATGGACAAAACATGTACACCCAAATACACGTGGGGAGACATGATACAAAGTGTCATTTGGAAAAATGACAAAATGAGGAATTTTATTCTCAAAAGAGGAAGAAGGCATCCTATTGATTAGAAAACAGGCAGTCAGGACTGCATCGCCCCAATGATGCACAGGAATATTAGTATTCAACATCAAGGAGCGTGCAGTTTCAATGAGATGTCTATTCTTCCTCTCTGCAATACCATTCTGTTGTGGAGTGTGAGGACATGTTGACGGATGTAAAATTCCTTGGTAAGATAAGAATGAAGAAAACGCTGAAGAAAAATATTCCTTAGCATTATCACTACGAAGGATTTTAATTGTCTTCCCAAATTGGTTCTTAATTTCATTAATAAAGGACATAAATATGGACAAAAGTTCAGATCTCTCTTTCATTAAATAAACCCAAGTACATCGAGAGAATTCATCAATGAAGGTTACAAAATAGTTAAAACCAAAAGAAGTAACACGACTTGGTCCCCAAATATCAGAGTGAATAGTTGAGAAAGGAAAATTACATAGTGTCTCAGACTTTTTAGGATAAGAAGATCTAACATGTTTTCCTAACTGACACGACTCACAATCTAAGGCTTGAATGTTCTTGAGACTCGGAACCATCATCTTCAACTTGGATAAACTTGGATGGCCCAACCGATCATGCAAAAGTTTTGGGGATGAAGTGGTAAAACAGGAAACTGAAGAGTCGTGTTTCAAAAAATAAAGTCCTCGAGACTCATGTCCTTCTCCAATCAGGCGACCCATACCATGTTCCTATATAACAAAGGATTTAGCAGTAAAGGTTACAGAACAATTTAAGGAACGAGTCAATTGACTCAAGGAGATTAAATTGTAAGGACAATGAGGAATATACAAAACAGAGTTTAAATTTAGTGAAGGAGATAAGGAAACACTGCCAATTCCCTGAGATGCAACTTTGGATCCATTGGCAACAGTAATGAAATGAGGGATTTTCTGAGAGGACATGGAAGAAAATGAAGAAATAATACCAGAGATATGGTCTGAGGCACCTGAGTCAAGAATCCATGGATTGTGACCTTCCACAGATTGAGATATACAGGCAGTTGACACATTGGGCATGGAGGAGGATTGGCCAGGATTAGAAGATTTTCCAGACTTATACTTCAAAAATTCTTGGTACTCTTCATTTGAAATTTTAGATTCGAGATCATCAGATTTCGAAACATGAGCGGCTTTGTCTGGATATCCATGTAAGGCATAACATTTCTCTCGAGTATGGCCTATTCTCTTACAATATGTGCACTGAGGACGCATACCACGACCACCACGTCCTCCTTGGTTGCTTCTGCCTCCTCCTCTTCCTTGTGGTGCTACCATAGCTGATGTTTCAATAGCACCAATTGAACTTTCGTCTTTAACTAATGAAGGTACCTGAAGAAGTCGAGTAACTAAGCTGTCCATTGATGGAACTTTATCACCAGCTAACATTTGATCACTAACATGATCAAAATCTGAATGTAGACCTCTTAGAATTAACACCATGTAAAACTTATCAAGTTTTTTGTTTAGGCCTTCTAAAGAATCAGCCGCAAAGAAATTCTTCAATTCTTCTACAGTAGCACGGGCCGGTCCTATGTAAGCAACCATATCATGATTGTTTTGTTTAAGGGAAGTCACTTTTTGAGTTGCATCAAAGAGACGTTGCACATCGTTAGCAAAGATATCCTGAGCTTTTCTCCAAAAAGAGAAGCACGTTTTGTAAGGTCTCAAAATTTCTAAGACTTCTTGTTCAACAGACTGCCATAGAACAACGCATAGTTGAAAATCAAGCTTCTGCCATTGAGATTTCTCTTCTTCAAGAACCGTGGAAACATCTTGCTCAAGATGGTCATGGTATCCTTGACCAAGAAACCATAACTCCACGGAAGAAGACCAAGATAAATAGTTTTTCCAATTGAGTTTTGCAGAAGTAATGGTTGGAGTAGCAGAGAGAGACGGTGTTCCAAGACCAGCCATTATAAAGCCAAACAAAAAAGAGGGAAAAATTGATTGTGGGAAGAAACCCTAAACGGAGCAATCCTTAATGGAATAGCCAATCAGAGACCACAACACACTCAGGAGACTGAGGCAAAACGACCGGCAATGGCGCGGTGAAGTTCCGACACGGGAGAGGCGACGCGTGAATCCCACGCGCTGGAGAGAAACGGCGCGTGACGGAGCGTCGAGAGGAGGATGAGGCGGCGACCACCAGGGATGGGTCGCACTCGACGAGGCGCACCGAACCCTTGACTTCGCCGGAGAAAAGGCTGCGACGGCGGCGCCGGCGGACGGCGGACGGCGGCGATGACAGCGGCGGAAGCGACGGTGAACGACGGCGGATGCGGCGGCGAACAATGAGCAGTGGCGGAAAGCAAACCCTAACCTGCTCTGGATACCATGTTAAAGTTTGGGAGAGAAAATGGAATGGTAAAAATATTATTACTGCACACTAACTCTATTACACAAAAAGAATATCCTTTTAAGGGACAATGGACCAGAACCTAAAAGCTCAAAACTCAGTCCAATTCTACAATACAATATATTTCAACAATTCCTATATCTTTTTTCGCTGCAAATTGGGACCCTCCCTTTACCCGTTCCACCTGCATTTAAACCTATCTGACCCAGTTGCAAGCAGTTTTTCAGATATCAAAAGGATCAAATTGTAAACTTATGTGTCTAAGTCTATGAAATGAAATAATAATATTTCGAGAACATCACAAATGGCAATTTTCATTATCTCTTATAAACATTGTGTATTTATTATACAGCAAACAAAGGCTTTCTACTTTAGGCAAGACAATAATCTGTGTGAAAAATGTAAAAGAACTACTCGAGCATATCATTCTTCAAATTCTTCAAATATAGACAAACAACACAGCATATAAAATAAACTCTTTTTTCTTTTTTCAATTTTCCCTTAATGTCGTTAACTCCCTTCAACCTCCAGCTTTTCCTCTGTAAACAACATAACAACTAAAAACATTTTTTTTTCTTTCCATTTCAACAAAGAACAAAGAAAATTGGCCTGCATTGTAGTTGTTATTGTTGTTGCAGCAAATTCTCCACATGGTTTTAGCCTTTCACCCCTCAAAGGTCAAGGAATTTGAGCTCTTTTCCTTCATTCCTATTCATCCACCTCCTTTTCGATTCAATTATCAACCCAACTAACATTAAGAAAGTAATACTTATATAAGTATTACTTGATAATACTCATATAAGTATTATCAAGTAATACTTGATAAATCCTAATTAATTCTATGAATATTATATTTGATAATGATGAAATATAGGTTAGAGGTTCTTATAAAACACAACTAACATTAAGAAAGTAATACTTATTTTAGTGTTGATAATCCTAAGCTGCATATTAGTGTTGGAGAATTGATTTTGAGGTAGTGTTGTACGAATCTTAAGGATGATGATGATGATATGGAACGAAGGTAGAGTGGATGCAAGTCTATGACATTGGTCTGGTCATTTTCTCTTTTATTTTGCTGTGAAAACTTTGGTTTGGGGATTTTGGAATAGGGTTTTTGTTGTAATTTGAGATAATATCTTTAGAATCTTCCTAATTAGAGGAAATAGATACATAATCTAAACTAGTATTTTAAGCGATGCCCGCATTCTCATTGGCTCCCATGTGTACTGTGTTTCCACCAACAAGCTTTTTCAGATACCCTCTATTTGTAATAATCTAATTCTCCTAAAAAGTAAATAGGGAAACTAGGAAATCTAGAAAAAATAAAATAAAATAAAAGATTATGTATCTATTTCCTCTAATTAGGAATATTCTAAAGATATTATCTCAAATGACAACAGTTGTTTGACTTTTTTTTGGCAGTTAGTGATTACTACCATTGCGGTATGCACAAAAAAAGAGACCATCCATTATGGTTCACTCTTTAATATCTTCATTCTTTCCTTCCATTTTTCAAACATGGAACACCAAATAATCACAACAAAACTCACTCACTTTAATTAAAACACTACTTTCAAAACGAGAAAAATTTTCAAGCAGTGATTGTTTTGGTGTATATCTACAACAAGATTTGAACAGAATCATTGTTTCCTTAAATTTAAGAATGTGATTATGTCTTTTTATATACAATGCCACCGTTTAAACTTGAGTGAAAGAGAAAGAGAAACAAGTTGATAAAGAAAAAAAAAACAAGTTTTTTGGAGCAGTCACAATCAAAGTCACAGCCACCACAGTCTTTTGGAGAATCATGAAAAGCCTTATCATGTTATCATTAAGGCAGAAACTTGGGCATGTGGCATCGTGCACAACTATAATGTGTATACATCACAACGCACAAACCATGCAGAAATGTTGCATCACCATTAATTGAATTCAACATTAACTAATAGACCATATAGGAACAGAACATGCAAGTTAGCTCATCTGCATAATATTTGTATATCTAAGTTCTGCTAATTAAATTCACATATTGCACAAATCCAGTAAAAGATAATGCCAGTTTAAACAGCTCTATACCTGAAAGTCCTGCACTTGCTTTTGTTGTTCAACTTACGATCTACCAACGGTGCTCAAAATCTCACCAACTGTGGATTCAATGCGCTCATTTAGTGCTTCAGCTACAACAATGAAGTTAATTTAGAAATTGGCTCAATAGCTAGAGAAAAGATCCAACAAATGATTAATGCATGTTATCCTCAATTAAAAGAAAGTGTTCTTAAGTGTTTTCCAAAACACAATTTTCCAATCCATGCGCTGAAGGAAGAGGATGCCTGTAAGTGAAAAACTATAACTATCGATTCCCCAATCACTAACAGGTTCATCCCAATAAATACCTCAATTCAAGTCAAGGAAGAAACTTTCAAGTAAATTACATAATCCAACCCAATACATTCACAAAAGACCCAATTGACGAAATTGGGAAAAAAAGAGGAAACGAAAATGAATTGTAATGGTTAAAATTGAAAACCCAAATTGAGAGACGGTAGATAAAGAGATCACCTCATGTCAACATGATGCATAGGAGGAAGAAACGGCAGGGCCTTCGACAGCGACAGGGCCTTCAACAGTAATTGAAACTCTCAATCTGTCTCTAGCGGTGATTGAAAAAGAAATGGAATGGGTAGGACGTGATTGAACAGAGAGAAAATAAAGCACAGGGTTCAAGCAGATAATTAAAAAATAATATGTTATCTACTACCTCTGCGAGATTTCGTAGATATTATATTTTGTATTTCACCTCTTAACCTAAGGTTTTATTTGGCCCTCCACATACATACCTTCGCGACCACCTTCTCTTGTCTCCCTTTCTACCTTCTCCAGCCACCTTTGCCACCTTCTCAAACCCATACTCTTATTCACGCTCATTCTAAACTTACTCACTCAGACCTATTCATTCTTAGGTCAATCTCGCATCCTTCAGTTCACTCTCGCACTCCCAGACGATTCTTCTGTCCTTGTTGCTTTAAGTGGTTGGATTTGAGTGCCCTGAAGGCATTTGAAATCCCTGAAGGAACATTACCTCTATTAACTCATCCTCCAAGTAACTCCTCGGACTGCCCAAGCAGTTGACTGGCAACTATTTTGGATTCAATTCTAGAGAGCACCCATTCCATCAGAGCTCTTGTTGATACCAACTTCATGCTTGGCTCATCCCTCCACTACACCCATTTGTCACCTAATTTCTGAAATCACACAATATCCATTGACACACATGTATGTTGCTCACAAAAAGACACCTGACTAATCCACAACAGATCTTCTAACAAGATATGACAAGATGACAAAAATTGATCCACGCATTTCACCTATCTACCCCATTAATGTTCATTTGTCACCTTCACAGGGCCCGTTTCAGTTCACCATTAAACAGTTTTACCTTGCCCATCACTGATTTAGGCATTAAAGTCTTCGCAGGTACACCCCACAGTGCTTGCAACAACTCCATATCAGTATGACAGATCCAATCAAATGAGCACACCTACGGTCAACACAACCGAAAAAATATGGACAACAAAATTCTTACTTCCCTTATGTATCCCTTTGTTGGCTGATTATTCAACCATTGGGTTTTACTATTAGTTTCTTTTTGTTTCTTGACTGGTAAGGTTCTTCCTTTAATGAAAAAAGGTAGGATATTTTTATGTTTGAAAGAGAAAACTTTTAGCTAATGCGAGTATAGTGTGTAAAATGCACCTCTAAAATTTAGATAAAAAAATTGAAAATGTGTAATTGAAAGAATAAAAAGAGGGCAACCGCATAATTGGAGACTAAAGAGTACAAGCCAACATGTTTACCTGTTTGATGCTTAAGCCAATGAAAGAAAACACCAACTTCTCTCCTTGTTATAATCAATACCCATCCAACCCACCTACCGCAACAACAGGCGCCAGCGTAGTTGCCTTCACCAGTGACATGAAAGGTGTAAATTACTAATAATACAATAGCCCAGAAGATAACATATCCTGCAAGAATAGACTCCTCAAGCTCTAATACTATTAATTCAAAGTCCCAGCTTCCTAAACCATGTGATCGATGTTCTCCATGAAAATTTTCAGAGGGAATATGTCACTCAGACAACATCAGTCTCCAGTTTAATAAGCAACTGATAGTCATAAAAGCGTTGTAATGGGAAGTATCATCGATCTTCCAGTAGAACACAAGGTCCCTTTTGTATAAATGATCGAGGTCTCTACAGAGGTGCTTTGATTTCAACGACCATCATAATGATATTATTGTTTGTTTTCAAGAATCATTTGTGTATCATTCTTGCACACACTCCTGCTATAGCCGGGATCCTTAAGGACCTTTTTATCACTCATCATATCCCTTACAACACGTGCATCATCCCATCTTCCCAAAGAAGAGTACGTGTTGGCAAGAAGCACATATGAAGCAGAATTTTGGGGGTCCAGTCGATAGAGTTCCTCAGCAGCTCTTTTTGCTAAGGTTACATTAGCATGAATACGGCATGAACTTAACACAACCTCCCATACAACTGCATCATCTTTACATGGCATGGTATCTAGAAAGACTTCTACTTCATGAAATCTCCCTGCTCGACTCAGACAATCTATGATGGAAGTGTAATGATCCAACTTTGGCACCACTCCAAATTTTGGCAGCATGACATTGAATATTTCAAGTCCTTCATCAACCAAAGACGAGTGGCTACAAGCAGTTAAAACAGCAACGAAAGTAATATCATCAGGTTTCTCACCATATGAAATCATGTCATTATAAAGGCATAGAGCACTATGACCATCTCCATTTTGTGCATAACCATGTATCATTTCATTCCAGGTAACGGTATTTTTACCAGGCATCAAATCAAAAAAACATCTGGCCCCATGCACATCACCACATTTACAATACATTTCTATTAGAGAACTCCCGACAAATATGTCATCTAGAAAACCATCTTTTATGATCTGAGCATGAAACAGTTGACCTTGAAACAATGAAGAAATTTTTGCACAAGAGCTCACTATGGTAGCAAAAGAAAACTCAGATGGGAAGAAGCCAAGTGATCGCATCTGTTTGAACAAAGACAAGGCATCTTGTTCAAGAGCATTGATTGAGAACCCTGTTAACATTGAGTTCCAACATACAATATCTAGTTCAGGAAGTTTACTGAACACATGCTCACACAACTCCATTTTCCCACACTTGGAGTACATATTAATAAGGCTACTGGCAACGTAGACATCATCATAAAATCCAAACTTTTGAGCTGCAGCATGAACCTCTTTTCCAACCTCAAGAAGTCTAAGTTCAGCACATGAACTGAGAATAATGGCCAAAGTAGTCCTATCAGGATGTTGGCATTGAAACTGCATTTTTCTAAACAGTTCAATTGTCTCTCTATGGTCCGCGATTTGATTATAGACTGAGAGTATAGAATTCCATGAAGCCAAATTTGGGCATGGCATGCAGTCAAATATTAGACGCCCGATTCTTACATCCCCAGACTTGACACACGCTGTCAGCATATTGATATATGTAACATCATCTGGTTCATATCCATCACACTGCATTCTATGAAGATACTCTGCTGCTTTCTCACTGTTACATCTATTTCCATACCCAGCTATCATTATATTCCAAGAAACATTACTGTGCTGATTCAAATTAACAAAAACCATCTCAGCACTGTCCATATCCCCAATTTTCGCATACATATCAAGCAAAGAGTTGCATAAATGGAGGTCTCTATCAAATCCCAGTTTAATTGACATTGTGTGTATTTGTTTTCCTTGTGCATTACATGAGAGACCATGACAGAGACCGATGTCCTTTTCCCCTTTCGCACAGACACCCAATATGCTGGACAAGGAGACAGAATCAACAGGAACGCTTTTTCTCAACATGAGTCTAAACAATTCCAAAGCTTCCTTGAATTGATCTGTCTGAGCTAGTGCCCCTATCATGGTGGTGAAAGTAACTTCATTAGGCTCAGGAATGTCCCTAAAAATACGAAGCGCATCCACATTAAGCCTACACTTAGCATACATGCACAAAAGAGAATTAACGACATATATATTACTTTCAAGACCAAGCTTGACCACAAACCCATGATTTCTCCTGCCACAGTCCACATCCAACAAAGTACCACAAGCACTAAAAATAGTAGCGAAAGTTATGTGGGAGGGTTTAATTCCATCCAGCATCATCGAATCGTAGGTATCCACTGCTTGGCGTTCATAGCCACACCTGACCATTGTGCTGATTAAGGTGTTCAGTGAGACCGTATTCCTCTGAGGCATTTGCAAGAACAGACGGCACGAGCGTTGCAAGTTGCGGGTTTTGCAATAAGCAGCCAAAATGGCGTTCCAGGAAAAGATATTTTTGTGAGGTATATTGTCGAACACATTGTGGGCGGAGGTAATTTCATCACACTTTGAATAAAGTTCGATGAAGTGATTGGAGAGAAAGGTGTCAGACAAAAGACGGAGACGGAAAAGTCGAGCGTGAAGAACCTTGCCGGCTAAAAGATCTTTGTTGGTGACGCAGAGTTGCACTAGATTTGCCAAATTCAAACTCTTGCTTTTGTCCATCCAAATCTCTCCTTTTCTTGCAAAATTACCAAACCTCAAAGGAAGACCATCATCCCTTTGCAGCAATAAATATAAATCTATGCTCCTGCTCCTTTTCCTGTCAACAAATAAGTCACTAAAAAACCTGTTAGATTTTTATAATTCAAACCTCAAAGAATCAGACAAACATTTTTTCTTCAATTTCATTTCAAATGGCATTTTCTTTTATTAGAAGAGAGATTATCGTTTCATCTATATCTATATTTATTTTTTAATTTCACCTTTTAAATAATTATTTTTTTCAATTTTACTTTTTAATAATTACTTCTTTAAATTTCACCGCATTTTTATTTGACAATTTATTTAAATTTAAACATATTATCATACATTTTATTAATAAATATTATCAACTTGACAATAATAGTGGACAAGTGGTGCCTATTACTAGTGACAACAAAGGAATTTAATGCAGAGTTGTTCTAGAAACTATTAAATGTGAGAAGGAAGATCAAATAAAAACTATTCTTCTAATAGTGTTGCTAATTTTTTTCTTGATGTGTTCTTTTGTTTTTAACTTGTGATCCTGTTAAGCTTCATTTTATTTCATCTTGCAAATTTTTATTGTAGGAACATGAGTTGTAATCAGAAAGCCTCTGTCAAGATTATCTTTGATGAAATGTCTGTCAATTTCAATGTGTTTGGTTTTGTCATACTGTACTAGATTATGGGCTATGCTCATAGCAAACTTATTGTCACAGTGTAGTTGCACAGGGTGCTCCACTTTGACTTTAAGATCATCCAAAATGATTTTCATCTAGAGTCCTTCACACATTCCTTGAGCAAGGGCTTGAAATTCAGCTTCTACACTAAAATAGGATACTCTATCTTGCTTTTTGCTTCTCCATGTTACCAGACTATCTCCAAGAAATACACAATCTTGAGCAAGGGCTTGAAATTCAGCTTCTGCACTAGAATATGATACTCTATCTTACTTTTTGCCTCTCCATGCTACCAGACTATCTCAAAGAAATACACAATATCCAGAAGTAGATTTTTTGTCAGTAATAGAACCTGCATAGTCAACATCAGTATATATCTTCATAGTCAACGTGTCTTCCCTTTTGAATAATAGCCCCTTTCCTGCTCTTGACTTCAAGTATTGGAGAATTTTGTCAACTGTTTGCATGTGTCTCTCTCTTGGATCATGCATAAATTGACTTATTACACTAACTGCATAAGCAATGTCTGGTCTTGCGTGTGATAGATAAATCAATTTTCCCACTGATAACGGTTCAAAAGTCGTTATTTTTATACTGGAATTTGATGCAAAACACACCCTTTATGACTTAGAATTAGCTTGAAATCATGCATTTTGCTTAAGTTAGGAAGTAAAAGAGTCAAAGGTGGTTTTCTTGGTTTTATGCTTGGTTTTCTCATGATTTGGCAGGTTTTATCGGGAATTGAATGAAGGAAGTTGAAGTATAGGAGAGTTGGACTCAAGAAAAGGTGAAAAACTGAACAAATGAAGAAATGCAGCCACCGCTCAGCGCTAACCTAGCACTGAGCGCCAGTCTAGTGGAAGAAGTCTCTGGCCAACACCTAAGCGTCAAGACTGAGAGGAAATTAAGTGCCGCGCCCACGCTGAGAGAACCAAGGGTATCGCGTTCACCACTGAACGGCGCCGCTGATGTTTTAATGAACTATAAATAGATTTGTACGATCCTTAGAGGTTATCTTTTGGCAGAAAGGACGCAGAAACACCTTCTTCACCCCTTGGAGGCAGATTTTGGATGTGAAAGCTCCGATCTACAACTTTTACGATTTTATCTTTCATTATTTTCATTTATTTCATCTAGTTTCACCATGTCCATGGTGAACTAAACTCCATTATTGTTGGGGGAAAACGATGTAATCCTTTCATACTCTCATATATTGAATTGATACTTCATTCATATGCTTGATTTCATTAATTGTTAGAGTTTTTCCTCCATTATATTTGTATGCTTTGTTTAAGACATTATTAAATAGCATAATCTTTGATTATATTTATATGGACACATATGGGTAGATCTAGACATGGGGAAATTCTCTTGGGAGCAATATTGCCTAGACATAGGGATATGAGGACCAATTGCCTTAAGCTTCTGTGAGAATTAATGTAATCCATGATCAATTGTTAGGGAGACTAGACATAGTAAACTTATGATTAGGAGTAGGCTCTTTTCACCAAGACATTGGGATTAGGGTAAATTAGAAAGTAGCATTAACATTAATGAAAGAGTAGAATTCATAAGATATATGAGAATGGATTAGGATAAGTCGAAAACCCCAACAACATCATTCATCCATATTATTCAATTGCATTATCTTTTGGTCAATTCATCAATCTTTACATGCATATTTGATTTTCGCTTTTTCATATAAAACCTTGAATTTGATTTTGTTCAAGTCTTAAATAATCAAGAATTCATACGAAAGTTTAGGCCAAAGAGTCTCTTGGGAAACAATACTCGGTCTTACAATGCTCGTCGGAGTCTTAACATCCACCAATCTTTGATATTGGGCCTTCTATATAGGAGCACTTTCTTCACTTCCAATTTTGTGATTTTATTCTATAGGAACTATTGAGGTTCCACATCCTAGCTTTCGCTTTCCTGTTTCTTTTGTTGGGAAACAGGTAGGCTTCGTTTTACACCAAGAGGGGGGGGGGGGGTGATTTGGTGTTGTTTCAAAAACAAAATCTTTTTGCAATCTTTAAACAAAAGTATAAAGCTTTTTTATCTTTCTTGAAATGCAAGTAATGAAAATATATATGCAGTGAAAAAACGTAGTTGACTGCGTAACAGATATAGTCGACTGAAATAAAGAGTGCAGGGATAGAGAAAATCAAACACTAGTTTTTATACTGGTTCGGCCAACAATGCCTACATCCGGTGTCCTTCCAACCCAGGAAGCAAATGCACTATATAGGTTGCGGCTTTTACAACAAGCAATTTATAGAAGATCTCACGTCAAAAATATAAATCTTCTCTCTAATCCAAAACCAAAATATATTTGCATTAACCAAAACCAGACTTGCAGCAAGAATCCCCTCTTCTGCAATCTGGACCCACATCGAACAGTCCTCAACATGTAACCCCTGTATCACAACAGGTCAATTCTAGCACTCTTCATAGGATGTCAAGCCTTCAAACAACGCAGCAGTCTTCACAGGATGCCAAGCCTTCAATGATCAATCAAGAAGCACCTTCTTTGTGCAGTTTCTGATCACACAATCAGCGTATAAGCCTTCTCCCTTTGAATCTCTCTCAAGATAGGTCACCATCGTCTTCTTGGAGAATTCTTGGAGTTGTTAATCAAAGAACTCAATCTGAAACAAGAAATGAAAATGTTAGAGCGTCAAAAGTCTCTGAACAAGTCGTGTTCAGCCAATTTATAGTTTTCCGTCAGTCAGATTGTTTCTCAGTCGAATAGCTTACTAATTCAGTCGACTGTATTATTACAGTTATCAGACACTCAACATAGAGGCTCATAGTCAACCAAAATCAACACACATTTAATATAGTTGACCAAGTCATCAGTGCTTAACTAACTTTTAAAAATATAGCCGTTTTAGCATGTAAGCATAACAAAATTCCAAAACAGATCAAAGATACAGTCGAATGTACACTGGACAAAGTTGACTGACACATGTAAAAACATTTTGAAATTCTTTCCAATCCAAAACATCACAGAGCACTGATTCTCAAAATCTGTACAAAGGTTTTAGAATAGTCGAATCCATTATAGATGTATTCGACTGGATTAGAACTTTGTCACACAATTATAAGTTTATAAAAGTGCTTGTGATTTTTCACTTCCCACAATATGCAGTAAAATATTTTTGATAAAGCAGTTCACATTGCACATAATCATATAAGCATGTTCCACAAATATATCACACAATTAACATAGGAACATACATCACAGTACATCAAAACATGTTCAGCAGATATAACAATCAGTTCAGAATAAGAACATGTAATATAGCAAAATGTGTACTGTTATTAAGCATAGTGTTGTCATCATCAAAAACTAGATTGATATAGAGTTTATGTTGTCAACAATCTCAACAATCTCCCCCTTTTTTGATGATGCACAACCATGATTAATAACTCAACCATGTTTGTATAATTCAACACAAGACAGAATAATAGCATATAGCTAATGATTTAACACAGTTCAAATACTCTGCATATACAACATAATATCAAGCAGATAAAGTATGAAACAGACTATTCTCCCCCTTTCACAAAGCATTTATACTTGCTCTCATACTCTCACATATATCTCCCCCTTTGTGCATTAACAAAAAAGGAATGTTTCAGATATTTATGCAAATTTGTAGACAAAGATGCATCAGAAAGATATGCAATTTGTAAAATACAATGATGCTCTCATAATCACAATTTCATCATAAAACAATATTAACTCCCCCTGAAATGTAGGTGTGTGATGTAAAATGTGTAAAAAGTGATACCCCCCTGTCATTATGCATGAGTAACAAAATCAATTCAAGTGCACAATGCAGTATATCACAAATTTAACAGCAGTTTAAGCACAAAGTTGTATCAAAGTCAGAATTTCAAACCATATAGATATTCAATGATACAAACTTCAACAATCTCACAATATTATCTCAATTCAGATATTTTCAACAGATAAAAGCAGAGATAATAACAGATTATGTATGATATAAGCAATCAGTAAAGATAAAACCATATTCCATATATGGAATTGTTAACGCATTTGTACGCAGTCAAATGCTTTAAATCATCAGTCGAATGCATTGCTTTTGCAAAAGTTGAATTCCAATTTTAACTTCCAAAGCAATGTCCTTCCTGCAAAACCTTTCAACAACCTTTTCTAGATCAAGCATAATAGTTAAGCAAGAATTATAATCAAATAACAACTGAAGTCAATATGTAAAGATGTATGACAGAGTAAGCATAGTTGACTTCAAACAGAACATATTCGAATATATCATTTTACACTACTATCACTTAGAATCCCTAGTTCATTTCGGATTGTAAGAAATCTTTCTTTGTTCAGAGGTTTTGTAAAGATATCAGCCCATTGATGTAGAGATCAACATATTCAATTTAGATTTCACCCTTATTTATATGATCTCGAATGAAATGATGTCTTATTTCAATATGCTTAGTTTTCTAGTGTAAAATAGGATTCTTTGTTAAGTTTATAGCACTAGTATTATCACATTTCAAAGGAATGTTTTCTAGCTTAATGTCATAATCCTCTAATTGACTCTTTATCCAAAGAGACTGTGCACAACAGCTTCCAGTTGCTATATACTCAGCTTCTGTGGTAGATAAAGCCACACATGCTTGTTTCTTTGAATGCCAAGAAATCAATGATGATCCAAGTAAGTGAAATGTGCCACTGGTGCTTTTTCTGTCTAGTTTACAACCTCCAAAATCAGAATCACTATAACCATTTAGAAAAAGATTTGTGTCATTTGGATACCATAGTCCAAGGCCTTTGGTACCTTTGAGGTACTTTAAAATTCTTTTTACAATTGTAAGATGTGATTCTTTAGGTGCAGATTGAAGTCTAGCACAGAGACAAACACTGTGCCTTATGTCAGGCCTACTAGCAGTAAGATAAAGTAGTGATCCAATCATACCTCGATACAATTTTTGATCAACACTTATTCCAGCCTCATCTAGATCCAAGTAACAATTAGTTGCCATGGGAGTTGCAGTATCTTTGCGTCCAGCATCTTGAATCTTTTCAGCAAATCATTGTAGTATTTGGATTGATGAATGAATATACCATCCTTAGTTTGCTTGACTTGTAGGCCAAGGAAGTATGTCAATTCTCCCATCATGAACATTTCAAACTCTTCTTGCATGATTTCTGAAAATTCTTTGCACAACGTAGGGTTAGTAGAACCGAAAATAATGTCATCAACATAAATTTGCACGTACAGTTTGTCCCTATTTGAACTTTTTATGAATAAGGTGTAATCAACTTTTCCTCTTGAGTATCCTTTCTTTATAAGAAATTCACTTAACCTTTCATACCACGACCTCGGTGCTTGCTTTAGTCCATATGAAGTTTTTCTCAGTTTGTAAACATGATCAGGGTATTCAAAATCTTGAAATCCAGGTGGTTGTTCAACATAGACTTCTTCCTTGGTGTATCCATTTAGAAAGGCGCTCTTCACATCCATTTGATATAACTTGAATTTCATTGTGGATGCAATAGCTAGAAGTATTCTGACTACTTCTAATCTGGCTACAGGAGCATATGTCTCGTCATATTCGATTCCTTCTTCTTAACAATAGCCTTTCGCGACTAGCCTTGCCTTGTTCTTTATGATTTCACCTGAATCATCCATTTTGTTGCGGAAAACCCACTTTGTACCAATAACTTGTAGATCAGGTTTTCTGGGTACAAGCTCCCATATATTGTTCCTTGTGAATTGATTCAACTCCTTTTGCATTGCCAACATCTAATTTTCATCATTTAATGCCTCTTCAATTTTCTTGGGTTCAATTTTGGACACAAAAGCAACGATCATGCAGAATTGGTTCAGTTGTCTTCTTATAGAAACCCCTCTTAACATGTCACCAATAACATTGTCAGTAGAAACACTTCTTGGTACCTTCCATGCTTTAATCGACTCAACTCTAGGAGATTCGACTTGCTCAATTTCATCTTCTTTCTCAATAACTTCTTCAGGAATTTCTTCATCAACTGAGTTTTCATCTTCTTTAGCAGAGTTTCTAACTTGTTCAGAATGATTCGTAGCCATAATGAACTCATCAAAGGCCACATGAATAGATTCCTCCACATTCATAGTTCTCTTATTGTACACAAGGTATGCCTTGTTGTTCAAGGAATATCCTATGAAAATCGCTTCATCAGCTTTCAAGTCGAATTTCCCAAGATTTTCTTTGTCGTTATTCAATACAAAGCATTTGCTTCCAAAGATTCTCAAGTGTGAAATATTTGGCTTTCTTCCTCTCAGCAGTTCATATGGTGTCAGCTTCAGTATAGACCTAATGATTGTTCTGTTTAGTACATAGCATGTTGTGCTTACTGCATCTGCCCAAAAATATTTTGGCATGTCTCTGTCATTCAACATAAACCTTGCCAATTCTTCAAGAGCTCTGGTTTTCCTTTCTACAACTCTATTTTGCTGTGGAGTTCTGGGTGCTGAGAAGTTATGCATGATTCCCATTTCAGCTAGATAATCATCAAATTCCTTATTCTGAAATTCTCCTCCATGATCACTTCTGATAGCCTTGATCTTGAGATCCATTTCGTTTTGAACAGCAATAGCAAATACCATTTCGTTTGAAAACTTTAAGTGCATCATTTTTGGCTGCAATGAAATAAGTCCATGTATATCTTGAATAATCATCCACAATGGCTAACCCGAATGAATTCCCTCCGAGACTCTTTACTCTGGATGGTCCAAATAGATCCATATGAAGCAATTGTAGAGGCTTCTTGGTTGACATTTCACTCTTGCTCTTGAATGGTTGTTTGGTTAACTTCCCTTTTTGGAAAGCATCACATAACCTGTCAGTTTTAAATCGAATCTTGGGCAGGCCACTTAACAGTTTCTTGGAGACGAGCTTGTTAAGTTGACTCATACTGATGTGAACCAATCTTTTGTGCCATAGCCAAACATCTTCATCTTTAGTCATCAGACACACAACATATTCGAATGTGTTATCTATGAAGTCGATTAAGTAGATGTTGTTCACCCTTTTTCCCACAAGTAGTAACTCATTTGTTGTCCCGTTGCTGATCAGACAATATTTGGGTTCGAAAGTGATCTTTAATCCTTTGTCACATAGCTAACTGATGCTAAGCAAATTATGTTTTAACCTTTCAACAAGTAAGACAATTTTAATTTCATAAGATGAAGGAGTTTTTATTTTACCTATACTGATGATTCTTCCTTTGTTGTTGTCACCATACGTGACATGACCAACAACTTTATACGAAATATCTGAGAACTTTGTAGGATCTCCAGTCATATGTCTCGAACACCTGCTGTCGAGATACCATGTGGAACTTTTGAACTGTTGTTCCAGATCAGGTTTGATAGTTCTGGATTTTGCCATCATAATCAGTTCTTCTTTATTCTTGACTTTCTTGGCATCAGCAGGATGATCTTGATTGTTCATCTTTTTCAAGAACTTTGTAAATTTGTTGTCCAATAAGATTGATTTCTGCATTTGTGAACATGGTTCTTCATCTCGGGATGCCTTGCATTCCAAGTTTCATGTTTCAAAGGTTTCAAAGAAACCATAAGTTACAGACTTTAACTTCAAATTACAGGGTGCGGATGCAACACTAATTCTAAAATCATAAGTTCTTTTTGAATGTGAAACAGAAGCCATCCCCAGGTTTTGTAGTCAAATAAGATAAAAATAGAGTCGACTAAATTTTCAAATATCTTATGAAAACCAACTCTGGTGCCAATTGTTGGGAAACAGGTAGGCTTCATTTTACACCAAGAGTTGGGGTGAATTAGTGTTGTTTCAAAAACAAAATCTTTTCACAATCTTTAAACAAAAAGTATAAATCTTTTTGATCTTTCTTAAAATGCAAGTAATGAAAATTTCTATGCAGCAGAAAAACGTAGTTAACTACGTCACAGATATAGTCAACTGAAATAAAGAGTGCAGGAATAGAGAAAATAAAACACTGGTTTCTATACTGGTTCGGCCAACAATGCCTACATCCAGTGTCCTTCCAACCCAGGAAGCAAATGCACTATATAGGTTGCGGTTTTTACAACATGGAATTTATAGAAGACCTCACGTCAAAAATATAAATCTCCTATCTAACGCAAAACAAAAAATATAGTTGCATTAACCAAAACCAGACTTGCAGCAAGAATCCCCTATTCTGCAATCTGAACCCATGTCGAACAATCCTCAACGTGTAACCCCTATATCACAACAGGTCAATTCCAGCACTCTTCACAGGATGCCAAGCCTTCAAACAACGCAGCAGTCTTCACAGGATGTCAAGCCTTCAATGATCAAGTAAGAAGCACCTTCTTTGTGCACTTTCTAATCACACAGTCAGCGCATAAGCCTTCTCCCTTTGAATCTCTCTCAAGATAGATCACCACCGTCTTCTTGGAGAATTCTTGGAGCTATTAATACAGAGAATTCAATCTGAAACAAGAAATGAAAATGGTAGAGCGTCAAAAGTCTCTGAACAAATCGTGTTCAGCCAATTTATAGTTTTCTGTTAGTCAAATTGTTTCAAGTCGAATAGCCTACTAATTCAGTCCACTGTATTATTAATATTATAATAAACAGTCAACATAGAGGCCTCAGTCAACCAAAATCAACACACATTTAATACAGTTGACCAAGTCATCAATGTTTAACTAACTTTTAAAAATATAGCCGTTGGAGCGTGTAAGCATAACAAAATTCCAAAACAAATCAAAGATAGTCGATTGTACACTGGATAAAGTTGACTGTCACATGTCAAAACATTTTGAAATTCTTTTCAATCCAAAACATCACAGAGCACTGATTCTCAAAATCTGTACAAAGGTTTTAGAATAGTTGAATCCATTACAGATGTATTCGATTGGACTAGAACTTTGTTACACAATTATAAGTTTATAAATGTGCTTTTGATTTTTCACTTTCCAAAATGTGCAATAAAATATTTTTGATAAAGCAGTTCACATTGCACATAATCATATAAGCATGTTCCACAAATATATCACACAATTAACATAGGAACATACATCACAGTACATCAAAACATGTTCAGCAGATATAACAGTTAGTTCAGAATAAGAACATGTAATACGACAACATGTCTACTATTATTAAGCATAGTGTTGTCATCATCAAAAACTAGATTGATATAGAGTTTGTGTTGTCAACAATCTCAACATCTTTGAGGAGATCAAGTATATATTTCCTTTGGGATATGAAAATTTTGTTCTTGGAGTAGTAAATCAAGAAAATATTTGAGGTTTCCTAGGTCTTTCATTTCAAATTGAGCTACCAATTTCTTTTAATGCCATTTTTTCTATTTCATCATCTCCTACAATAATCATATCATCAACATAAACAAGCAATAAAGTGAGTTTACCTGTAGAAGAGTGCTTTATGAATAGAGTATGATCTCCTTGGCTTTTTCTGTATCCCAAGGAAACCATTGCTGTTGTAAATCTTCCAAACCATGCTTTAGGGGATTGCTTAAGACCATACAATGCTTTCTTCAGAAGGCATACCTTGTTTCTTTTATTTCTCACTTTAAAACCTGGGGGAATCTCCATGTACACTTCCTCATTTAGATTTCCATGAAGAAAGGCATTCTTCACATCTAGTTGGTGTAAGTCGCATCCAAAATGGGCATCCAAAGTGAGAATAACTCGAACTGTATTCATCTTTGCCACTGAGACAAATGTCTCCTCATAATCAATCTCATATATTTGGGTATATCCTTTTGCCACCAATCTAGCTTTATATCTTTCTATTGTCCCATCTGCCTTATGTTTCACTGTGAATATCCATCTACACCGTACTGTCTTCTTGTCTCTTGGCTTATAAACAATCTCCCAAGTTGAATTTCTTTCTAATGCATTCATTTCTTCTTTCATGGTTTGATTCCAATGTTCAAGTTTCATGGCCTCCTGGATTAAGGTAGGAATTTCTTTGGCATCAATGGAAACAATAAAACTTTTGTGCTTATAAGAGAGATTGTTAGTGCAAACATACCGAGAAATAGGATATTTAACACATGATCTTCTTCCCTTTCTCAATGCAATGGG
This sequence comes from Vigna mungo, assembly GCA_036885675.1. NCBI lineage: Eukaryota > Viridiplantae > Streptophyta > Magnoliopsida > Fabales > Fabaceae > Vigna > Vigna mungo. The sequence goes on along the minus strand of CP144697.1, from coordinate 32,908,863 downwards.
TAAATTCTCAGTAATACTTACCTCCTCCTCATTCATATCTTCAGGAATCCTCACCTCTGAATTAAACAATTTTTCTTGCTTGAGAGTCGAAGTGGGTTGTTCTCTTCTTTCATACTTTTTGCCAAAAAATTTGTCTTCCTCTTCTTCCTCACTATTGACTATGGTAGCTTCATTGCTCATGTCTTGGGCATCCTATAAAGAGAAACATGGTAATGACAAGAAGGAGAGTTCATCCATTTCAAGTGCTTTCTCACCCTGAAATGGTGGACCGACATAAAAGGATTTTGTTTCATGAAAGGTGACATCCATAGTGATAAAGACGCGATGACTCTGAGGATGATAACATTTGTACCCTTTTTTATTAGGATGATACCCAATAAAGACACATTTAAGAGCTCTGGATTTAATTTACCACGGTAAGGATGATGAGAGTGAACAAAAACAACACATCCAAAGACTTGACTAGGTAGACTCGTTATTAGGGAAGAAGAAGGAACGAAAGAGAATAGAGACTTTATAGGACTAATGCCATTTAAGATACGAGTGAGTAACCTGTTGATGAGATATGTGGCAGTTAACACAACTTCTCCCCAATAATTTTTTGGAATAGACATTTGAAAAAGAAGAGCTGTAGTTACTTCAAGAAGATGACGATTCTTTTTTTTCAGCAACCTCATTTTGTTGTGGGATGTTAACACATGTTAGTTCATGAACAATACCATTCTGAGAAAAAAATTGAGAAATTCATGATTCACATATTCAATACTATCAGAGCGGCTGCAGCGAAATGATTAGCGTGGAATAACAAATCAAGAGGGGTTTTAATATAAACGTGTGCCTTTTAATTTCTTCTCAATTTATCTTACTACACAAATAATAAATATAAAAGAATAAGGTTGAGAGAAATTTGTGTTGGAAAACAGGTTGGCTTCGTTTCAACACCAAAAGAGGGGTGAATTAGTGAGTTTTCAAAATCAAAGTCTTTTTGAAATATTTTTCACAAAGTGTTAACCTTTACAAAATTTCTTGAATTGCAAGGAATGAAAAATTCTAAGTGCAGCGGAATTACAAAGTAGACAACGTAAACATGTAAGTCGAATGAATGTAAAAGTGTAAGGATAGAGAAATCAAACGCAGATTTTTATACTGGTTCGGCCTTAATGCCTACATCCAGTATCCTTCCACAATCTGGAAGCAAATGCACTATAATGGTCAAGGTTTTTACAATAAGACTTTTAAGAGACCTCCACGTCAAAAATATAAAATACCTCTCTAACCCTCTAACCAAAATATAGGCAGTACACATAACAAAGATCTGTAGCAAGATATCCCCTCTTCTGCAATCTTTAACCCACTTTGAACAATCCTTAACCTGTACAGACTCCACGAGTCAACCTCCTGTAATCACAACAGGAAAAACTAATCTCCAGTACATTGAAGGCAGTCTTGATCAACAAGAATACACCGACTGTGTAGAATCTGATCAAACAGTAAGCTCAGTACAAGTCTCCTTCAAAGAACCTCCTCAAAGAAAGATCACCACAATCTTCTTGATGAGTTCTTGGAGCAAATTCTTAGAGATCACAATTTGTTAAATCAAAATGAAAGTGTCAGAATAATCAAAGACTCTATGGTCAACTAAGTCACGTCTATTTATAGTTTTCTATAAATCAGACGCTCCTATAGTCGACTAGGCTACTAATTAATAAAATCGACTATCATCAGACAGTTATAACAGTTAAGTCAAATAGTAGCAGTCAACAACAACCAAATAGATTTTGCATTTAATACAGTTGACTATCATCAATGCTTTAACTAACTTTTGAAATATAGTCGTTACTGTACACAAGCATAACAAAATTTCAAATCAAATAACTAACTAAGACGGATCCACTACGCATGTAGTCGACTTAGGCACATCAGCTCAATTTGAAAATCTTTTCAATGCAAAATCACTCACAACACTGCTTTTGAAAGTCTGGGCGTAGTCACGAGTTTTAATCGACGTGCTTCATAGTGAAGTCAACTTAAAACTTGCAGTTATGCCAAACAATATAAGTTCATAAAAGTGCATATGGTTTTCTCTTCAAAACATATGTAATGCAATCATAAATGATGTATCAGATATAGGCTTAGTAAATTCATTAATATATCAAGATCAACACAAACATGTTCAATAAGATATCATCCATAATAATAGAACATGTAACACAAAACAATACATGTGTTATTAATAATGTGCTGTCATCATAAAAAACCAGAATGACTAGAGCACTGTGAGACTAAAGTTAGCTAAACCAGTGCTTCCCATATTAACAATCTCAACAATTTGCACAGATTATTTTATACTGGTTCGGATCTTACCAATCCTACGTCCAATCGCTTATCTCAAACCAAGATAAACAGTTTACTAATCACAAAAAAATTACAAATTACAATCACAAAGAAACAATTTCTAAAAGTTTAGAAACCACCTCTCTTGATACCACAAGAGATGAATCTGCACCTCCTTTCAGTCTTCACAAAGGATGAGACACCTCCACCGAATACTTCACGAAGGATGAAACACCTCCTCCATATACTTCGTGAAGGATGATCCTCTTCCACACACTTCCTCAGACACACCAAGCATGAACCAGTTATTCCTATGTCACCGTAGTAGCAATTCACCAGCTCCACAGACAATAATTTCCTTAGTTGAGCAAGAGCACACAATTCTCAACGAGTTCTGAGTATTTGAGCACAAGAGAAGAGTTGTTGTTGATGGATAAAGGGAGCCTATATATAGACTCAAGCAAATACTCTTTCATTTTTCGTAACTGGCCATTTAATGATTTTAATCGATTAATACAAGTGTTAATCGATTAAGATGAGTACAACAGCTAGTTTTCAAAAACCAGAAAACTCCAATGGCTCTCTTTAATCGATTATTCTTAGGATTAATTGATTAGCTAATCGATTAAAATAGGTATTAATTGATTATTTCCATGTCAATTGCGTTTTCAGCATCTGTAACGTTTTAATCGATTAATACTTGATTTTGTTGGAAAATAGGTAGGCTTCGTTTCAACACCAAAAGGGGGGTGAATTGGTGAGGTTTCAAAATCAGAGTCTTTTTAAAATCTTTTTCACAAAGTAGAAACCTTTACACAATTTCTTGAATCGTAAGTAATGAAAATTTAAGTGCAGCGGAAAATCAAAGTAGACTACGTAAATAACAGAGTCGATTGATTGTAAAAGTGTAAGGATAGAGAATTCAAACGCAGGTTTTTATATTGGTTCGGCCTCAATGCCAACATCCAGTGTCCTTTCAATCCCAGGAAGCAAATGCACTATAATGGTCAAGGTTTTTACAACAAGGCTTTTATAGAGACCTCCACGTCAAAAATATAAAACACCTCTCTAACCCTCTAACCAAAATATAGGCAATACAAACAACAATATATACAACAAGATATCCCCTCTTCTGCAATCTGCAACCCACTTTGAACAATCCTCAAAGTGTACCATACTCCACGAGTCCACCCTCTATAATCACAACAGGTACAACAGCCACAATCTTTACAAAGATTGAGAGAAATCTTGATCAGCAAAGAAGCACCACAATGTGCAGAGTTTGATCAACCCATAAGCACAGTAAAATTCTCCTTTAGAACCTCTTCAAAGAAAGATCTCCATCGTCTTCTTGATGAGTTCTTGGAGCACTAAATCACAGAGAAACAATCTGAAACAGAATATGAAAATGTCAGTTCTTCCAAAAGTTATCTAAATAACTCAGGTATCGTCTATTTATAGATTTCTATAAATCAGACGCTCATGTAGTTGACTAAGCTACTAATAGAGTCGACTGCCTTCTGACAGTAATAAAAGTTAAGTCAAAGTAGTAGCTGTCAAGTGAAACAAATTAATTTTAATTTCAATACAGTTGACTCTCATTCAATGCTTAACTAAATTTTAAAATTATAGTCGTTACTGTTCACAAGCATAACAGAATTTCAAATACAACAACTAACAAAGTCGAATGCAAGGTGCACACAGTCGACTTTGACACATATGCACATTTTGAAATATTTTTCGATGTCAAATCTCACAGAGCACTGAATTTGAAAATCTGTGCAAATTCTTTAGGCTTAATTGATTCAATCAATAATGAAGTTGACTTAAACAATCAGATTTGCCATACGATATAAGTTCATCAAAGTGCATGTGGTTATCCTTTTCCAAAACATATGCAATGCAATCACAACAAATGTAACATATATCAGAACAGTGAATATGCATTCATATATTAATATCAACACAAAACATGTTCAACAAGATTCAATCAAGCTGAAGATTGGAACATGTAACGCATCAACAATACATGTGTTATTAAAAATGTGTTGTCATCATCAAAAACCAGAGTGAATAAAGCACTGTGAGATTAAGGTTAGCTAAACTAGTGTTTCCCTTATCAACAATCTCAACAATCTCCCCCTTTTTTTATGATGCACAACCATGATTAATAAACAACCATGTTTGCACATGTGTGCACACAAGCAACACTATAAATCAGTCAAGTAACCACTCAAAATCAAACAATCAGTAAGTGCAAGTGATTAAATGATCTTTCTAGCGTATCAGAGCAGTTTTTAGAGTATAAAGCATCTAAAAGATATATAAAGAACCTTTACTCTGAAAAACATTATCAATATCAAGCAATCAGAAATCAAGCATATTTACCCCTTTGTAAACAATCATAGATAATCAAAGAAATAATTGTTAGGAATCAGGTTGGCTTCGTTTTACACCAAGAGGGGGGGGTGAATTAGTGTTAGTTCAAAACCAAAATCTTTTCGCAATCTTCGTATGAAAATTCAAAGCTTTTGATCTTTCCTTGAAATGCAAGTAATGAAAAATGTAATGCAGCGGAAAAACGTAGTTGACTGTAACATAATTAAAGTCAACTGAAATAAAGAGTGCAGGGATAGAGAAAATCAAACACTGGTTTTTATACTGGTTCGGCCAACAATGCCTACATCCAGTGTCCTTTCACTCTTGGAAGCAAATGCACTATAATGGTTGCGATTTTTACAACAAGGAATTTACAGAAGCACCACGCAAAAATATAAATCTCCTTTCTAACCCTAAACCAAATATAGCTGCACACACAAAACCAGAATTGCAACAAGAACCCCTCTTCTGCAATCTGAACCCACGTCGAACAATCCTCAACGTGTAACCAACACTCTTCAAAGGATGCCAAGCCTATCACAACATGCTTCACAGGTTGTCAAGCCTGTCATAGTAGACTTCAAAGGTTGCCAAGCCTTCATTCGAATGCAGCAATCTTCACAGGATGTGAAGCGTATCAAGATCAAACCAGAAGAACCTTCTTTGTGCAGATGTTGATCAAACAGTGTGAGCAATTGACTCCTCAATCTGAATCTCTCTCAAGAAAGATCACCACGGCCTTCTTGGAGAATTCTTGGAGCTTCCAAAACTGAGAACTTTCTCTGAAACAAGACAATGAAAGTGTTAGATCACAAAAGTCTCAGAACAATTTGTGTTCTGATCTATTTATAGTTTTCCTGTCATTCTCAATCGAATAACCTACTAATACAGTTGACTGTATTAAAACAGTTATAACTCACAGTCAACACAAAGGCTCCTTAGTCAACCAAATCAATGTACTTTCATGACAGTTGACCCATTCAATCAATCCTAAATAACTTTTAAAAATATAGTCATTGGAGCAAGTAGGCATAACAAAATTCCAAAAATAACAGCAGTACAGTCGAATAGGTGTTTCACACTGTCGACTGACACTTTGAAAAACACTTTGAAATTCTTTTCATCTCAAAATCTCATCAAGTACATGCTCACAAAATCTGTGCAAAGATTTTAGCATAGTCAAATCCATTACCAGTGTATTCGACTAAACTAGACCTTTGTCACAACAAATATAAGTTCATAAAAGTTCTTGTGATCTTTTCTTTAGAAATGTGCAGAAATACTCAAAATCATTTTATCACACATTTTAATACAAACATGTTCCAAGTATATAACACATAATCATTCATAGGAACACACATTGCAAAATAACAAGACATGTTCAACAAAAGGCATATTTCATAACAGTTTGGTATATCAGCTGAACATGTAATATTGGAACTTGTGTATTGTTATTAAACATTGTGTTGTCATCATCAAAAACCAGTTTGATATAGAGTTTGTGTTGTCAACAATCTCAACAATAATCAACCATTTCTCCCCCTTTGTGCATTAACAAAAAAGGTATGCTTCTAGATATGATATGCTAATAAACCAAAAATAGAGATTCATCAATGTAAAAACATTTTATAATCAGAGATTGATAACGGTCTAAAAACCGTTATTCTCATACTTAAATTTGAAATCAAAACACACCCTTTAGGGCTTAGAATGAACTTAAAATCAAGTAAAACACTTAGTTGAGTCATGTGAGAATAAAAAGTTGGTGTTAGGGATATTATGCTTGTTTTTACATTGTTTTGCAGGGTTTTAAGGTGAATTGAAGATGGAAGTGAATCAAGGTGGACTTAGACCCGTGAAAGAGGAAGGAAAAGGATGAAAAGAAGGGTCAGAAGAACCGCTGAGCGTCAGAATGGACCGCTGAGCGTCCAGAGCAATTAGAAGGAAATCGCTCAGCGGTAAAACTGATCGCTGAGCGGTCCAACGGCTAAAGGGGAAACCGCTGAGCGGTTTACTTAGGCGCCTGAGTGGTTGTCTGTTTTTATTAGCTCGGATTCTGAGATCTTTCTGTTATCTTTTTGACCTATATAAAGCTCCACTGCGAATCAAAACTCAATCGTTTGCCAAAGAGAAACATCTAGAGCTGTTCCACACACCTGAGAAGAGGTTCCTTGGATGCTTAGGCTCCAATCTACCATGTTTAAGGTTATTTCTTCCATTCTTTCATTGTATTTCATCTAGATTCACCATGATTATGGTGAACTAAAACCTAGGTTGTTGGGGAACAATGTAATCTTTTGAAACTCTCTTATATCAAAATTCTTATCTTCTTTATATGCTTGCATATGCTTATCTTTATCAATTGTTGGGTTCCTTACCTTTGCTTAATGCTTTTATCGTTTAACTCATTCGGTAAATGTTGTTTGTCTTTATTGATACGGGAACATACAGTAATGTCATGAACTGGGGGGAATTCCTTGATTATGCTAATACTGCCTAGGAATAGGGGTAGGACAATCAATTGTATTTTGCTTCCGTTTATCATGCATTACTAGTTACTAGGGGAGGCTAGGGATAGCAAGCCGGTAATTAGTAATAGGCTCTATTCACCAAGGGGTTGGGTTAAGGGTAGACCAAGAAAGTTTGCATAACAATATGATAAATAAGCGAATTAGATAAGAAAAGTAGATATAAGAGGGTAGATGAGATGAAATTGTAAACCCCAACAACTCCATTCATTCATAGTTTCTTTTAGCCAATTGATTCACTGCATCTTGCATGTTTACTTTTGTCTTGCATATAAAACCTTTAATTCTTTTCTCAAGTCTTATGCGATTGGTTTATACGAAAGTTAAGGCCTATGAGTCCTTTGGGAAATGATACTTGGACTTACCCATTTTATATTACTTGATAACGATCTGGTACACTTGCCAGGGACTTAACAGAGATGCTCCCCCTATCATATATATTCACATGAAAAAGAAAACCTGCCCCTGAAGTGTAGGCATGTGAAAAATATGTAAATATGTAATGCTCCCCCTGTCATCATGCATAATTTTCTCAATCATATTCAGATGCATAATGCAGTACAGTAAGAATCAGAGCATACATCTAATCTCAATCAAAATTGTATCATAGGTATGATTTCAAGTAATTTTATCATTCAAAGATACAATCGTCAACAATCTCACAATATAATCTCAAAAAAATATGCAATCATTACGAAACAGAGATATATTGAAGATAATCAGAATAAAATGATCAATCAACATAATAACCAAATTCCAGTGATGGAATTTATAACCCTGATATGATCAAGTCCATTGAATTATTTTTCCAATTGATTCCATTGCTTTCCAGTGAGTTTTGATTCCAGTTGTGAATCCCAAAGCAATGTTTTCTAGCAAAACCTTTCATGAACTCTTGAAGATCAAGAATTTTAGAATCATAGAAGTGCAAGAAAATTCTCATATAAGAATTGAATATGCAGAACAGTTTAATGTAATAGTGAAAACATGCATAGTCAACTTCACTCAATACAAAGTCGATTTCAAGATTCATTCATGCAGATTCAATTAAGAAATTTAAAAGCAAGTGAATCTTAAACAAAACACTAATTTCATTTCTTGTTCAAAAATATTACATTGGATGGACCAGAACAAGAACAAAAAGAAAGACTAAACCAATTGAAACATATAATAGCATTTCTAAGCCATTACAAAAAACACAATTAAAAAAAACACCTAAGCCACCCCAAGACTCAAAACACAGCTGATCAAACACTGTATTCTGATTCAAAATGATTCAGTAGAGCTTTCTTCACTTATGTCATCAACATCTTCCCTTTCAGATTCTTTTGAGGATGTGGAGCTTTCAACATAGTGCTTGAAGATTTCAACCATTTTCTCATTCAAAGTAGTTAGAGACTTCTTTAAAAAATTTATTCTTTTGGACGCATTCTTAAATCGGTCACCCACACGTTTTTCAAACTCAGAATAAGAAGGTGGAAATTCTTGATCATTGTCAGAAGCAAACAATGTCTCTTTTCCTTTTATTGGATCAAACTGATCACTGAAAATCCATCCAAGAGTTGTTCTCTTAAGTCCTATGCAAGTTAAAGTAGCTTTTCCAATAAGATTTTCCTTGCTACGAGTGAGTTTGTTCTCTCCGATGAGGTTAACACCACTTTGTTCCAATATTTTTCTTATGAACACACCATATGGTAACCGGTGCCAGTTATTAATTTCGACATCCAGGATGTGCCATTTGAAGACAACCACCCAATTTGTTGGAATCCTCCGCATAATTACATTTAGTAGATAAACATCCTTTGGAGTTAGCTTGACCAGATTGGGTCTTCTTGGTAATAAAATATGTCCAATGATAAGTGCAACAACCTTCTCCTCCTTGTCAAGCCATTTGAACAAAAAATCTTTCTCCTTTTTGTATCTCCCACGGTATCTCATGCAATCCTTTAACCATGTATCATTGTTGATTACAATGTCTACTCCTTTCACGCGAGAGTGAACACTGTCGGTCACTTCCTTGAAATTGCTATAGATTACTTCAACCAATTCCGGGTAACAATCACCCTTCAATTGAGTAAAGGTGTAGGAAAAGCGAATTTCTCTTTACTGAACAAACACAGTTCAATTGTTTCATGTTTAACAACCTTCTTGAACATTCTTAACCCCATAAATCTTTCTCTGACATTGTCATCACTAATCCACCTTGAAGGTTTCGCTTCTCGCATTGCAGACACAGAACACTTTCCAGGACGAGATGAGAAGGCAGCCATATTCACCAGTGCAGAATCTTCTTTAATTAGAATAAGGGTTTTATTTTCAGAGTGTATGAACCAAGGGCAAACCAGACATCTATATATATTCCTACAAGCGCGAACATATCAAGCAAAGACACATTTAAAAATTCAAAAATTTTGTAAACCTAAAAATAGGGGTTTTAAGTCGATTCAAATAAAATAAAAGTTGACTCAAGTTCTAGAAAAAGTTTCCAAAAACAGAGTTGTACATGTAAATACATATAGTCCAATAAGCTCATAATCCAGTCGACTAAAGTTCGTGAAACAGTTTTTCAAAACAAAATCAATCGTTCAATCATACACACAATGAGACATCAAACAATCAATCAATTATTGCATGATGTAGTGAGGTGATACATGTTACCAGTTGTAGATACTCAAGATGATTGATATAGCCAATGTAGTTCATCCTTGAGCTCTCACTGCTCATCTTTGCGTCAGATTGTTATCCTGCAAAACAACTCAGATTTTTGTGGGAGGTACCCATTTGAACTTGGGTCCTTGATTGTCAGTCTTGGTTAGTTGTTCCTTTGTTTCCACGCATACAATCCTTTAGGAACACCAACAGTTCTGTAATAACAGTTTCTAACAGTATGACCAACACAATTGCAGTAAAAACATGCATGCTTAAATCAATAAACTTCTTTGCATTGGTTCTGTTAGTCTGAGTTTTATAGCTTATTCCTTGTCTGTAAATAGCTCTACTAGAAGACTTTAATACAACATTTAAATTGTCTCTACCTTGAGTGAATTTGGCTAGCGTGCTAGTCAAGTAATCTATTTGTTCAATATGAGTAGGACATTTTTCACAAGCTTTCTCTACCATAACATTCTCAATTTTAATTTCTTTAGCAGACATAATAGCTTCATCTAAATCCTTTTGCAATTTCTCATTATCATCCACAAGGTTATTAATTCTATGCTCATAATCTCTTCTTTCATAGTTAAGTCGACTAACCTTGTATTATAGTCGCATAGCTTCAGCATGGATTTCTTTGAAAGCTTTAATCAGCAGATCATACTTCACCTCCAATGGTTCATTCTCAAAATCTGTGTCACTGTCATAATCATCCCATGTTGCTCCATCCATATAGCACTTATTTTATTCTTCTTCATGATTATCATCTTCATCACTTGATGCATCAGAATCATTGTTTTCCCAAGCAATGTAAGCTCCTTTGTGCTTTCTGCTTTTGTCCCGTGGAAGCCTTCTATTTGCTTTCTGCTTTGGCTTTAATTCTGGACAATTTGGTTTGATATGTCCTTCTTTGCCGCATTCGTAGCATTGAACAACATTTGATCTGAAGTTGTTCTTTGCTTTACTGTGACCTGCACGGTTAGTAAGTTGACTATCATTTTTCATAAGTCGACTGAACTTTCTTACTATCATGGTCATCATTTCTTTTTCGTCCATTTCTGCATCTGAGTCATCTGACTTTGAGATTTTCTTGTTCGTTGCTTTCAGAGCAATGAACTTCTTTTCTTCAATCTCCTCTTCATTCTTCAACCTTCCAAGTTCTAACTCATTGATGAGTCGTTATTTCTTGACTATATTTGGTTTATTGCACTCAAATAAATCAGGGAATTGTGTTTAATTGCCTGTTATTTCCCCATTTGTCCTAACTGTGCTTAATTTGGTCGGAAATTCATATTTTCACTAATTTGGATTTTCTGAGCTAATTAATTGCATGTTTAATTGCAGGGGAAATATTGGAGACATATTTTGGAACATTAGGAGATGGCATGGACATTCAAGATTTAATATTTAGTCATTGCAAATTTAATTAAAATTGTAATCTAGTTGATTAAGAACTTTACTTAAGCTTTTGGTGCATTGGGCCCATGTTGGCAATTTTTATGATAGGCCCAAACTTTGAGGGACATGTGGCACTTAACCTAGGGTTTCTAGGAGGTGGACCCCACCATTTTTGAGTGGTTTTGGACAGCATTTGGAGAAATTGCCGAGACCACCTTAGCACACACTTCATACTACACTTTCATTTTGCTTTGCCCTTGTATGAACTCTCTTGGGAGCCTTGGTATGCTATTTTCATTTTCTTCACTATGAATGAGCAAGATCACGTTTTTCTTCTTCTATTATGTGCAACAATGCTTGTTCTTGCTTGATGGAATGAAGCTCTACCATTTATCTCTTTAGATTTTCGTTTTGATGGTTGAATGCTTGAGTTTGAAGCTTCTTCTTTGCTTTTTCATGGTGGTGTCTTTGGTGGAAGGGAGACCCATTGTCCATTTCGATTTTCTCATCATTTTGCTGCAGTGATTTCGAATTTATCTTGTGTTTCTTGGATTGGAGGATGAAAATGGAGTTATTGTCAAGTTTGGTAGTGAAAAAGGCTTAAGTTGGTGCATGGGTATTGTGTTCTTGAGCCATTTTCTTCTTGCATTTTGTTCTTGATGTTTGGAAACATATTTGGAGCTGGATTTTATGTTTAATGATGGTGGCTGGACAGTGCAGTAATGGAAGTTAAGGGTTTGGTTTTGTTTTGGTCAAAAAGTTGAAGAAAAGTAGTGCTTGAAGTTGGATTTATGAAGGTGGAACTTGGTTTTAGTGTTCTTGAATGAGTTTGCAAATGAACTTTGATATGGTGGGAGTGTGTTTCGGTTCAGAGAATGGAAGAAACAAATTGAAAGCTTGGTTGTTGAAGAAAAACGAAAATGGATTGAAAGAGAGAGAGAAAATGGTGCATTAAAGTTTTTACCCGATTTGGCCAAGCACAAATGGAGCTACTTTTGACTAAGGAAACATTTCCTCTTTAAGTTTTGTCCTAAAGCTTGTTTAATTACCCCTTTGTTTTGCATTAATTTGCATTAATTTGCATTGTAGGATTAGTTATTTTTAATTTCTTTAATTTAGTGTTGCATTTAATTTAATTTAACTGTGCTTAGATATTTGTTTAGTCTAGTATTTGGTTTAGCATTTTCACTCTCTGGACTCGATTTTAAAATAATAACTGCAACCACACTAGAGGTCCAAATGCTACGTTTTATATGTCACATGAAAGATATTTGAGTCTATTTTCCAGGAAAAAAAACCTCATCTCATTTAGAGCTCTATAGAAAACGTTATGGGCAAAACATTGAGCAAAGGTCAGAGTTGTCCAGTTCCAGCGTGAATTTTTGTATTTACTGAGCAGTTTCGTTTTTACTGTTTTAATTTCATTTTCATGCATGGTGAAATGTGTTGTTGCATTTAGTTTCGTTTTAATTAATTTTAATTACATTTTTACATTTGCGTTTTAATTTAAATTCCATCTGCGTTTTAATTTTAATTTTTCTGCACACCAAACAAACTTTCAAACCCCCCCCCCCACTTTGTGTTAGACTTGACTCTGAACCGCAGTTGGTCCTTGAGAAACGACCTAGGGGTCATTCCCTAGCATTATATTGCATTTCTAAATTGCAATCAAATTTGTGTGGGGTGCGACACCCATCACTCGTGTTCTCTTAACTTGCCGAACAAGGTAGCCATATTAATGCTTGTAAGGTCTTTGGATTCTGAGATTGCAATGACTTTTGGTTGTCAGCTTTTGTTTAGACTCTTCAATATCTTGATGTTGATTTCCTCTTTGTCAAACACTTTGCCAAGAGCCATAAGGTGATTTACAATGTGTGTGAATCTTTTCTGGACTTCATAGATTGTCTCTCTAGCTTTCATCCTTAAAAGTTCATACTCCTGAATCAAAGAATTCTTCCTTGCTCTCTTGACTTCATCAGTGCCTTCATGTGTGACTTCCAAGACATCTCACATCTCCTTGGCAGATTTGCATTGAGATATCCTAAAAAGTTCATCAACAGTTAGTGAAAAAGCAATGATATTTCTAGCTTTAACATCATAGTGTGCTTTTCTATTCTCCTCTGAAGTCCACTCAGAAAATTTTTTCAAAACAATTTTTCCTTCAACCGTGTGAGTAAGCTCAAAGGGACCATTCAAAGTTGCATCCCAAATTCCTCTATCCATAGATTCAAGAAATATTTGCATTATGATTTTCCAAAATGGATAATTTTCACCCGAAACAAAGGTGGTCTTTTTGTAGATGCATCTTCACCAAAGGTTTGAAAACTGGAAGTCATCCCAGGTATATAGTCGATTCAAGAAAAACAGAAGTCGACTAGTTTTTCAAATATCTTATGAAAACCAGCTCTAGTGCCAATTGTTGGAAAACGGATAGGCTTCGTTTCAACACCAAGAGGGGGGTGAATTGGTGAGGTTTCAAAATCAGAGTCTTTTTAAAATCTTTTTCACAAAGTAGAAACCATTACACAATTTCTTGAATCGCAAGTAATGAAAATTTAAGTGCAGTGGAAAATCAAAGTAGACTACGTAAATAACAGAGTCGACTGAATGTAAAAGTGTAGGGATAGAGAATTCAAAGTACGTTTTTATACTGGTTCAGCCTCAATGCCTACATCTAGTGTCCTTCCAATCCCAAGAAGCAAATGCACTATAATGGTCAAGGTTTTTACAACAAGGCTTTTATAGAGACCTCCACGTCAAAAATATAAAACACCTCTCTAACCCTCTAACCAAAATATAGGCAATGCAAACAACAGGATATAAAACAAGATATTCCCTCTTCTGCAATCTGCAACCCACTTTGAACAATCCTCAAAGTGTACCATACTCCACGAGTCCTGTAACACCCCAAGTTGGGCATTACGTTTTATATTCTATAAAATATACACACACACACACATATATATATTTTGGAACATTTTCAATAACAACAAGATACTAAGTTCTTTATTACAATACAAATTCTCTGAAAATAAAATTTCACACAGTTCGTAAATAAAATTCCACGTAGTTCGAAAGTTGTGAAAGCAAAATCCCACACAATTCAGAAATTCCAACATATAATTATTTTTAGAAATTCTCCAAATCTCTTTCTCCTGCATGTCTCTCATCTTCTAAGCAAGTCCAGAAACATCTGTTAATTCATCTGAAATAATTTCTGCTCCCGTATAATATGACACAATTTATAGGATCATTGCATTTATAAACACAAACACAAACAGTAGGGTGAGCTAATTGAAATAATAAAGGTAGATTATCCATATTCTTACCAATATATCACCAGGGTAACAATCAGTTTAATTCATACATCTTCATATACTTCCGAACGAATTATTTCAATAATCCATATAATACTTCTCAAGTCAAAATTATTAGTTCACTTACTAGATTCAATATAGCATATTCTCAACTGGCCTACTTACCAAAGTAATACAAGGGGCGATTTTGTCTACTTACCAAAGTAGTACAACCAGATGTTATTACCTACTTACCAAAGTAGCACATCACAATGACAATGTCTACTTACCAAAGTAGCACAACAAGGTGATATTGTCTACTTACCAAAGTAGTACAACATGGTGATATTATCTACTTACCAAAGTAGTATCCAGCTCCAAACTCCTCCCCTTCCCCGACTTACCAAAATTGTAGAAAGATAAATAGATATAATTCAGACTTTATGATTACGGCACAAATGCATATACTACACATCCAAACTTAACATAATTGATTTGTATTCCATAATTTAACTCAAATGATGATTATAAATTCAATCAACTCCCAATCTTTAAAATACAACTAAATTTACAATTCAAAAGTCCATTTATTCAAATGTTTACCCAATAAAATTCAATTTAATATTTCGTGAAAAGATTACTTTCTATACATATCATTAATCAAATATCTGAACCAATCAAACTAATTTAATGTTTAGAACCTCTGGTAAATCTATAGTACTAATTTAAAATCGGAACGGTCAACACAACTCACTATGTTTTAGTGACTACATATTAAAATTTCAGGTTAATCTAACGGTTAACTGGGCAGATATTGAGGTTTTACCGAGGTAACTTAAGGACAGGATTTTAAGTAGTTTTCGACCTTACCCAAAATGCGGAATGAATTCCTCTCCGTACAAATATTTAATTACAAATCTGAATGGTCAATATGACTTAATATGTCTTATGAACTACATATTAAATTTTAGGGTCAATCTAATGGTAAATGAAATAAATGTTGAAGTTTTTATCGAGGTAACTTAAGAACCGAAATATAGTATTCATCAGGTTTTTCCATAATTGCGAATTTAATTACCCTAAACATATTCTTCAAGTTCAAAATCCGATCGGTCAAAGTATAGTAATATGTCTTAGAAATCACATATTCAAATGTCAAGTTGATCTAACGGTCTAATAAGTCAGAATTTATATTTTTCCTAAAGGATTCAGTAACAAAATTATAGTGGTAATTAATTTACTGCAGCATACAAAATTTATTTCTCTAGGTTGAGACTTCTAATTGATGATCTGAACGGTCAAAGTCAAGAATTATGTGTTAGGACCATTATATCAAAATTTTAGCTAGATCACATGGTTACCAAAGTTCTAATGAAAGTTTCACCAAAGTAACTCGTGGATAACAGAAGTAAAAAAATCAAGAAAACTTAAAATTTACACAAGTATATAAATAACTACTATTACCAAATTTAATACATTCACAGTTCAAATTCATGAGTATAAAGTGTATGTTAATCATGTAAAAGAAAGGATTAGTTCCCCTACCTCTCTTCCAAAATGCTTTCCTCAATCGAAATGGTCTCAGTAGCCCTCTAGAACCCCTCCTATTCTTGCTGATGAAACAAATTTTATTTCAGTCTTTTCTCTCTTGCTTCCTTCCCTCTAGACTTTAAGAATCATTTCCAACTTATAGACAATCCTTCCTTTGAGAATTTTGGTCATAGGTCCCATATGTTTCTTCTTTTTCTCATGTATCATTTTCAAGTATAGTTTTATGTTTATTAGTTAAATGATTTCTAGCTAGCGTACATTGATTGCCAAGTTGGATATGCATTTCAGAAAGTTAGATGTCCATTTGTGATTAATTATTACTAACATATTTTAAAAGTTGTTTGTTTGCACATGCTTGATTAATTAAGCATCCAAAGTCCCTTGACTAATACTTATATTCTAAATTCCATAACATTTATAACAATTCCATTTTCTTTTAACAACTTTTATTATACTTTCTACATACTAATACACACCATAAATAAATACTTAAGACCACAAAATATTATTATTATTTTTTTTAATAATTTTTTTTAACAACGGGTCTCACAAGTCCACCCTCTATAATCACAACAGGTACAATAGCCACAATCTTTACAAAGATTGAGAGAAATCTTGATCAGCAAACAAGCACCACAATGTGTAGAGTTTGATCAACCCATAAGCACAGTAAAATTCTCCTTCAGAACCTCTTCAAAGAAAGATCTCCATCGTCTTCTTGATGAGTTCTTGGAGCACTAAATCACAGAGAAACAATCTGAAACAGAATATGAAAATGTCAGTTCTTCCAAAAGTTATCTAATTAACTCAGGTATCGTCTATTTATAGATTTCTATAAATCAGACGCTCATGTAGTTGACTAAGCTACTAATAGAGTCGACTGCCTTCTGACAGTAATAAAAGTTAAGTCAAAGTATAACCAAAATATAGGCAATACAAACAGTAAGATATCCCCTCTTATGCAATTTACAACCCACTTTAAACAATCCTCAAAGTGTACCAGACTTCACGAGTCCACCCCCTGTAATCACACAGGTACAACAGCCACAATCTTTACAAAGATTGAGAGAAATCTTGATCAACGAGCACTGAATTTGAAAATATGCACATTTTGAAATTATTTTCAATGTCAAATCTCACATAGAACTGAATTTGAAAATTTGTGCAAAGTCTTCAGTCTTAAACGATTCAATCAATAATGAAGTCGACTTAAACTATCAGATTTTCCACACAATATAAGTTCATCAAAGTGTATGTGGTTTTCCTTTTCCAAAACATATGCAATGCAATCACAACAAATGTAACATATATCAGAACAATGAATATGCATTCATATATAAGATCAACACAAAACATGTTCAACAAGATTCAATCAAACTGAAGATTGGAACATGTAACACATCAACAATACATGTGTTATTAAAAAAGTGTTGTCATCATCAAAAACCAGAATGAATAAAGCACAGTGAGATTAAGGTTGGCTAAACCAGTGCTTCCCTTATCAACATTCTCAACAGATTTAGTCGTTTAAAACCGTGTGTTTTTTTATACTGAACAACAAATATAAAGTATGAAGGTACAAGAATCGAAACCTACTACAAATCTAAGTCTCAAACATCAAACTACAATTATTACAAAAGCTTTTTATAAGAAAAAAACAAGTCTTCAAAGGATCTTTATGAATCTTGATATATCTTGACTTGATTTGGACATCATCAAAACTTCATCTTCATAATTTTGCTAACAAGTACCATTATCATACCTAATTCTTTTGATATTTTTCCAAATTGATTTTAGATAAGACGGAAAAAATTAAAAAAAATTTGAAAAACTTCGTATTTATTTTTCATAAGGTATGTCCTGGTGACATGGGTACACTCGTCAATAAAGGTAACAAACCATTTGGCTCCGAAAATAGAATCTATGACAGGACCCCAAACATCAGAGTGAATTAAATCAAATGGAGAAATACTCTTTTTATTACTAATAGGATAAGATGCACGATGGTGTTTTGACAATTGACAAATATCACAATTAAAATACTCAACAGACTCCTTGGTAAACAAATGGGGAAACAAGGACTTGATAAGACTAAATGACGGATGTCTAAGCCTTTGATGATGTAACCATATTTGAGATTTTGCCCACGTCTCAAATGTAGCTTGTTGACTCATGATTTTTGTGTTGCTTTAGTCATCAAACTCTAAAAGATACAACCCACTTTGCTCCTTAGTTGTTAAAATCTTCTTCCCCGGGGCAAGGTCCTGAAAAACATAATAAGTTGGAAAAAATAGTATTGAACATTTTAAATCCTTTGTGAGTTTTTCCATAGAGATAAGACTATTAGCTAACTAAGGAACATGTAAAACATCCTTCAATATAATAAATGAGTCCAAAAATATATTCCCAAAGTCGCATACAGGTATACCCTGACCATTTGCAACTGTGATAAGTTGTTCTTTATTGCTTTTTCTGTATGAGTCGAAATACTCATTAAAAGGTGTCATATGATCAGTTGCATCCTAATCAAGGATCCAAATACCTTGAGACACATGACCAACAATATTAAGACAAATCTTACCTTTTATGGACAAAGCACATGATCCAGAGGGCTTACTCATTGATTCAACTATTGCGTCCAAGCGCTCGATTAATTCTCCTTATAAGCTTTCATACCAAGATCTGGTGGTGGTGGTGGATTAGACCTGGAAGGACTAGATTGATTGGTGGCTTCCCGTTCTGAGGTAGTATGATTTACCCATCTTTGAGTAGGCCCTTTGTTGTTTCCCATGCGCTCGAGAACATTCTTTCTTCCATGGAGTTGGAAGCATGTTTTCTTGGTATGTCCAGATCTTTTACAGTATGAACAATAGTCCTCATGAGTACCTCTTTCAACCGTCTTTCCCCCAGCATTTGTTCCCTTGTGGACTCCCTTTCCAATTGTCATGGCAGAGCCTGTGTTGGAGATCCCTCCATGAAGCATGACAGTTCTTCGAGTTTCTTCTGCTCTTACCATAAAAAAACTTCTAATAGGGGTGATAATTTTTCTCTTCGAAAAATTTGAACCTGGATTGGGTCATACTCATGATTCAGGCCCTGGAGTAATTTAAAAAAAAATTCCCTTTCAATGAATTCAGCAAGAGCGACAACATCTGTTTTACACATCTTTATTGTTTGGAACTGATCGAGTTCCATCCAAACACCATTCAGGATTTCTTGATATTTTGATACAGAAAGGGAGCCCTGTTTTGTATTAAATATCCTGTTCTTGATGTCATAGTAAGCAGTAAGATCCTTTTTTAAAGAAAAAGTACTCTGTAAATCATCCCATATTTCTTTTGCAAAAGAATGAAACATATAATTTTTCTTTTTCTCTTGAAAATATAGCTCAAACGAGTCATCACCGACCCTTGAAAATAAGACTTATTTTATTATTCTCAATGATGAAAAATACATTCTCATACCCTTTATTTTTAATAATCTAGTTCTCCTAAAAAGGGGAATAGGAAAACTAGGAAAACTAAGAAAAATAAAATAAAATAAAAGATTATGTATCTATTTCCTCTAATTAGGAAGATTATAAAGATATTATCTCAAATTACAACAGGATTTTTGTAATTATATTTTGCATGTAAAAAACCAGATGAGGAATGATTAACCTGGTGTATCTAATCATTTAGGTATCCAGGGACCCTTTTAACTCTAGTAGTTTTCTGGAACTGTTATCTTCTCTATCATCAGTGTGATCAATACTAGTGTTAATTGTGGTAACTCCATTCTGGTCATATCTTTGCTCAGTATCTCTATTCTCAAAAAAATTTTGAGCTTCATCACAGTTTTGACCATACCAAAAATAATTAGGCAAAACACTTTCAATCTCTTCCTCAGCATAGCTGGTCTCATTATTCTGTTGATCTTTGTAGGGGAAAATGTTTTCATAAAAGATAACATTCCTGCTTAAAAATATTTCCTCAGTATTAACATCAACTATAATATATCCTTTAACACCATTTTTATATCCTAAGAAAACACATTTTCTAGCTCTAGAATCAAGTTTATATTTGTTGTGCTCTAAAGTGGAAGCAAAACAAAGGCAACCAAAGGTTTTTAAGTTCAAATAGGTGGTAGGATTTGTTAAAAAAGAAGTGCTTCATTAAAAAAGAAACATTTCTCACACTAAGAGGGGGTGAATTGGTGATGTATAAAAATGTTTACTTTTAAAATCTTTTTCGCAAAACAGGATGTCTTTAAATTTTTCTTGAATCGCAAGTAAATTTGTATGCAATGAAACAGTAAGCGTATTCAAATGCAATATCAGTGTAGTAGACTAAACGTAGAGAGGAGGGATAAAAGAATTCAAACATTATTTTTTATACTGGTTTGACCAACCTTCCTACATCTAGTGCCCTTCCACTCAACCTGAGATGGAAGCCAATGCACTATAGAGATCTGAGTTTTTACACCAAGGTTTTTACAACAACCTCACTCCAAAATGTAAAACACCTCTCTAAGCCACTAATTTAATATAGGTAGTACAAAAACAGACACGCAGCAAGAACAATCCTCTTCTTTTGTCAACCCCTTTGAGACACCCTCAAAGTCAAGAACCTCGTTCTTGTTCTTGTATACACCACAGTGAATACCAGCAACTCTAAGCGTTTGCCAAAGATTTTCCTGATCATGCAAAAACCACCTTCTCATGCAGAACGATCAAACGTTTCCAAAATAATCACCCTTGCTACACAAAAAACCTTCAAGACTTTAATCACCATGGTAGTTCTTAGTTCTTGGAGCTTTTTTCTCTTCTATAAGATATAAAAGCACACACTGAAAAGATATGAAAGTGTAAAGATTAATTATTCTTACAGAAGTCAAGTCATGCGTCAATATATAGTATAACACAAAATAGACGCGTTTTAATCGATTATGCTATTAATCTGGTTGAATACATTTCACAGTTATAACAGAATAATAATAGTCAAATACATTAATTGAAAGCGCAATTAATGTAATCCATTTGTAGTAAATGCTTGGTCAACATATTTAAAAATATGACCGTTGTCACAGTTATGTCAAGCATTTAAACAATTTTTAAATCAATAACAAACTTAGTCGAATTTGTAGTAAATGCTTGGTCAACATATTTAAAAATATGACCGTTGTGACAGTTATGTCAAGCATTTAAACAATTTTTAAATCAATAACAAACTTAGTCGAATACAAGATGCATGCAATCGATTAAGTAGAAACACTTAGCATATTTTTGAAAACTTTTCTTCTTAAAATTATCACAGCACACTTGAAAAATATTTGTGCAAATATACGAGTTTTAATCGATTTAACCAATAATGTAATCGACTTAAAACTTGTTGTCTTACCACACTTTAAAGTTCAAACAAAGTGCTTGTGGTTTTTCATTTCCAAAAACTCATATTATGTATACACAGATAAAAAGACATTTCAAACATAGTGGCATGCAATAATCAACACAATGTGTTCACAGATATGCTTATACAAATAAAACACAGTAAGCATATAAGCATGTAATATAGTACATACACATATGTTAATATTAATTATGTATTGTCATCATCAAAAACACAGATATCACTGAGATTGTGGGTTCAGTTAAACCTATATTCCCCCTATCAATAATATCAACAGGATTGTCATATATTAAATCATAAGGAATCTTACCACTTAGAACAGATGTGGGTAATCTATTTATCAAATAAATGGCATAAGATATAGCATAGGACCAGTAGGCAGTAGGTATATTGGACTGAAAAAGGAGAGTGCGAGTTTTATCTAACATATGTTGGTGTTTATGTTCAACAATTGAATTCTGTTGGGGAGTCTCAACACAACTTTTTTTGGTGTTCAATACCGTAGGAATCATACATAGCAACACATTTAAATTCAGGACCATTTTCAGATCTAATCTAGTTTGACCTTTATTATGCATCAATAAAGCCCAAGTGTGTCTACTGTAATCATCAACTATGGTAAGAAAATATTTATCCCCATGAATAGAAGGAATAGAGATGAGTCCCATATATCACAATGTATCAATTCAAAACAATTAGTAGAAACAATGGTGTTTTGGGGAAAAGGAAGATTATGTTGTTTGGCATAATAAATATCACAAACAGTTTTAGATGGCATTTGAACATAGGGAAAATTTTTACATATTTGTTCTATGATTTTATGGTCAGGGTGACCTAGTCTATAATTCCACAAATCATCATTAACTTTACAAGAAAACACAAATTTAGGAACATAGTCCTGACTATAGATAGGAAAAGATTATACATAGTAAAGGCTTTTGTAAACTTTAACATGCCTAATCATCCTCAAGGTAGAGTTGTCTTGTATTTGACAAGTCTTAGAAGGAGAAGTTAAAGTGCAATCTAGGTCTCTAGTTAGACTTTGAACAGATATAAGATTGAAGAAAATTTTGGAATATAGAGAACATTAAAGATGATGGAATTTTTTGAAAATTGAATGGTTCCAGCATATTGGGCTGTAATTATAGTGTTATTTGGAAGCCTAACAATGGGTTCAATTTTATGAAATTTAATGAAGTGTTTTCTTTCATGGGTCACATGATCAGTGGCCCCAATGTCTACAATCCAAAATAAATTACCTAGGATGACTCTAGAGGTGTTTCTTTGCACTTGGCTAATACTGTGTGAGGGGTTGTCAATGCCTTCTATCATTTTTAACAATTTCTACATCTGCTCAGGGGTAAAGATTTGCATAGGATTACTGTTATTTTCTTGTTGAGCATTCTGTGTCTGGGTAGAGGTAGAATCATCCTTGCAGACATTAGCATAACTCCATTTATTTTGTCCTCCCCTGTGTTGACTGTAGTTGTTGTCATTTTTCTTGTACCATGGCGGGTAGCCATGTTTGGAATAACACTCATCAACCATATGATTCATCTTGTGACAATGGGAGCATTGTTTCCCATAATTAGGTTTTCTCCCTTTTCCTCTGCCTTATCCACGTTAGCTAGTGCCACGCCCTTGAGGTTTACAATTAGATTTGTCAATGGTGCTAGTCAAAATCTTGAAAGTGTCATTCTGATGAACAGTTCTAGGATGTTGCCTTTCTTGCTTTTCTTGTTGCATAAGGAGAGAAAAGACTTTGTTGATGTTGGGAAGAGGTTCCATCAAGAGGTAGGTGTCATTTAAGCCTTTTAGGAAGCAAATAACGTGTTCCACCTCTCTGTATTTGAGAGAAACTCTAGACAAATACAAGTACAAGGGATTTGGCAGGTGCAACAGGGTTTGGATCTAAGAGACTCTAATTCTTCCCAAAGAATTTTCAAGTCAGTGGAATATTGGCTGACATTTCTATATCCTTGTTTAATAGAATGAATATCTTGTAGTAAATCTGAAATCTTGAAGTAGTCTCCTTTAGAAAATTGATCTTTCCACAAATCTTTTGCATTGTCAACATACATAACACGTTCTACAATCTGAGGTGAAAGAGTCTTGATGATCCAAGACAAAACCATCGTGTCACATCTCTCCCAAACATTAAATAAAGAATCAGTTTTTGGTGACTTTTTGATATTGTCATCAATAAATTTGATCTTGTTTTTGGAGAGAATAACTCTTTTCAAATTTCTTCTCCAATCCAAGATGAATAGTTGGTCTCATTAAGAATATGGGAAAAAAGGATAAAAGTAAATGGGCTAGAGGGATGAGTGATGGGATCTTGGTTTTCCATCAAGCCAAGAACAAATCAAGAAATATGTTGCTCTTCTCTGATATCATATTATAATTATAGACCCACTGGAATTATAATAGAGGCCCAAAGAAAATGGCCCGGAGACACAAAAGTCTCACTCGAAGCTTCTCAAGTCAGAACCTTTGAGAAATAAAGCAAGGCTAGTCTATAAAAGAGAGAAAAAGCACTAGTTCTCCATGGCAGCGCTCAAACTTGCGTCTGGAAGAAGAAAGAACATATAGGAAGAAAAGCTTCATATGAAGGTAAGAAAAAATTAAACTAACTTTTATTATTTCTGTAAAGTAGAGTTTCCGTGTTACAAAACTGAAGAGGAAAAACCCTAACCTTTAAATAGGTTAGGAAAAAAAGAAAAGAAGGAGAAAAACCAACTAACCTAACAAATTACTACTTCTAAGTAGTAATCCTACTAGAACTAACTGAATAACAAACATCAATACAGTCCATCCGATTGAGAAAGAAGAAAAAAAATATTATTTGGTTATACCATAGTAGAAGAGTGAAGGAAACTCTTACTTCTACAACTTCATTTTTATTAGGAACATATATATTATTTTATAAATATTATTCCTTTAATCTTTTGCTTAGTTATACTGCTGTTTTTTAACATTCTTTCTTTTAATTCTATTTTCTATTAAAAGACATGCATAGACATTTTATATTCCATTATAGTATCACGTTTGAGCTTCTTGTGCTTCCAAATTTGGCACGTGGGCTCTTGTCCCAGAAATGAAGTCAATAACGTGGTTGTAGTTGGTGAAGCAGAATGAGGCGACCAATAAGAGAAGCACGTTGGTGAGATACCACCATAGAAACTCATCCACCAGAATCCACATCAGGGCTTCACATCCAACAATCCCAGACAAGTTGAATATGAAATCAGTGGTTGGCAAGCTCATTTCCACAGCATATACAAGGACATGACAACACGCAGCTGTAACAAAAATCATTTTACTGGGGCTTGCATGTTGGAAGGGATTCTTGTTTGACCCTTCATACTTTATTCCTATACAATTTAACAAAAGGGCCATCAGAATAGTATAAGCTTTCTGCTTCATTCTGTTGATCCAAACACAATCAAGAGAAAACTAAAGATAAATAAAAGCTGGTAGCTAAGCTACTATTTGCAGAGATATATATGTGTCCACATATATATATATATATATATATATATATATATATATATATATATATTTCTTTGCTTCAATCGCCAACTGAGGTAGCGAGCACAAGTAAATACATTTGGCCGTGTGAAGTATGATTGGAAAATTTTGTACTTCGACCTAAAAGGTTGTTCTTATAAAGACAAGTTAGAACGATGAAGTTGAAAAGGATAAAGGACCCGATTGTCTGAAGTCAGAAATTTAAAGCATCACATAATCAGATAATCATGACCATTGACACTCATCATATATTTTATTCATAAATTATAGATGAAACATGCATACAAAATTTGAACCATCCGATCTTCATTTTAATAATATTGGTTCTTGTCTGCATGGTTTCGTTAATGCAGCTGATCCAATTTGGAGAATGTTTAGATTATAATGGGGAGGAAGTTTCACCCACGTATATAATACTAATACAAGTGTCGATACTATTATTATGAATGTAACATTGATATTTTAGGTAGTTTTGTCGTTAATTCCTCTATTATATTCATATATGTTCACGTCTTTTGTCGTCTGAAACCCTAGTTTAATTGAATTAGTAAAGAAAACAGGTGGGGGGAGGGGGACCGTGGAGAAACATCTTTATCTGCCCACTATGCAATTTTTGTCTTCGTCTTCAAAGAAAAACCGTATATTCCTACATATTTTCTAAATATTAAGTAAACAATCTTTTAATAAAAAGTAAATATAATAAAAACACATTATATCAAAATGTATTCAACGTAAAAAGAATACATTTTCTCAAATATCAAATATTAAAAGATATAAATAACATATATTAGAGTATCAAATAAAATAAAAATTAGAAAAAAAATTAATATAGGTTTTTTTCGATTATTTAATAAATTAAAAATGTTTTAACATTTTAAAATGAGAATGGCTAAGAGAAAGAAAATAGAGATTGAAATAAGTAAGGATAAAAGAAAAACTTCAATTAACCTTGGAAAATATTTGTTATCTTGGAATTTATCATAAAAATTTAGACCAAGTAGGAATGATTAGACCACCCCTATATTTATACTCAATTATAAGTAACTAGATAAGGACAAGACAATATATATATATATATATATATATATATATATATATATATATATATATATATATATATATATATATATATATATATATATATTATTTACATTCATACATTCAAGTAATACAATACTTTTCTATCAAAATTAAGAATTAAGGCAAGTTTAAACAATATCTACAACAATAAATTCATTTATTATCTCTAATTGATGTAAAGACAAGTGCATCATATAACCCATAAATAGTATTTTATAAAGTGTAAATACGTTTATAAAAAGAATGTTTGGCGGTAAAAAAAATATAAAATTTTATACCAAAATGCCTATTTGAATATTTTCATTTTTTTAGTAAATTTTTTAATAGAGTTTTAACTACCATATGCCACTTTGATTTGCTATAAAATATTATGCTGAAAATACGAAAGCGAGTTTCGCAGATAACAATTGTACTGTATTTTATTTTTTTCATCTTCAGTTATGTTTATGTTTATGTTTTCTTTTAAATTTTAAATTAAATTAACAAAGACATTTATTCCATATACATTTTTTATAAAATATTATAAATAGAATAAAATTAGTTTTAAGTGAATGGTTCAATCCTCTCTACATGAGAAGAAAGACAATTGGAGCGTGAGGAAGATCCCCAAGACTGAGCTGCTATTTTCATTCTAAAACACTAAGAACTCACCAAGAGATTCTACATTTGAGACTACTTTAAGCAACTATGAAATCATGTTTCAGTCTTTCCCAATTCACACACCTTTGAATTATAATCAAACCACATATTTAAGCCTTAAATATCAAGTCATATGTAATAGAACATGCTCCACAACCACTCAAATAGACAATATTGTCATGTTATCACCAAACAGTAATATATACCAAACAATAATTGATAAAATCATGGATTATATGTGAAAATAATAATAGCATAATCATTGAAAGCTAAAATAAATTTATCACCACAATTTAATACAATGAATGGCATAAAAAAAAAAGACGTTACGCGTGCACCTTATGCTTTTGATAGGTTCATAAGAATATAATATAATATATATATATATATATATATATATATATAACTAAACGTAATTTAATATAAATATAATATATATATTATAACTAAACGTAACGTTAATATATATATATATTTATTTATTTATTTATTTTGCTACATATTTAATATTTCATACTACACTAAGTGTTATTATAGGGGAGATTTTACCTTTCTCTAATCCTCCTAACACCCAAAATGGTTTCTATTTGGTAAACTACTTGTCTAATTATCATTACCATGAGACACTTTCCCTTCCAACACTCCCTCCCTACCCAATTGGTCACCGGAGAGGGTTCAGATGTCTGACGCATCAGACTCACCTTCGACGCTAACACATATGACTAGTCACAACGTACTGGACCAGGCCAGAGGTGCTCTATGATCAGAGATGTGCCAACTCAGGTTTTTAAGTCCCCTTTATCCTACCAACAAAGGCTCTCAACAACCCCATTTGATTTATCTGTTATCTATCCTGTTCTCTTATGCTTTAAACCTGAAATGCTAAATTTTAATATTTTCACTTTCTCTCACAACAACCTCAAACAATACCTATGTATCCAATTACTACCAAACAATGCTAATTAAATCTCACTCAAGACCTTTTCCAGAACATCACCAATCTCAGTCAATAACCCATTCAGAAACAGTTCATAATCATCAAAATAGGACACATAAAATCAATCACAGATAAATCATTTAAGCAGTATAGTACACACAAAAACCAATTACTTATTAAAACAGTAACATTACAGTCTAAACAGTGCATCACATTTTTAATTCAACATGCATAAAACACTAAAACAGATTCAATCCAAAAAATAATTAGCTCCCCTTACCTGGAAAGCTTAACAGTATCAGGTCAAGAACGCCCTAGGACCATACCCACACTGCGTTGAACTTACACAACCTACAAATCACCAAATTGGTGATAGAACATAGCTCTCAAACCTCGAATGGGCAAAGAATGGAAGGAAGAACGTACAAGGCACATGAACCCAACAAAGTTGCATGCCCTAGGTTCTAGAACAGTGAAAGAGAAGGAGGAAAAACACTTACCGAGACGAACAGAGAAACTGTTTGGTTCAAAATGAAGATCTTGGTGCAAGGAACGCTGTAGTACCTTCATTTAAAATTTTTACCGGTTCAATGAGTGGTTTTCTTAGAGAAAAGGCAGAGCAAATTGCTTAGAAAGAAAATAACTTTGTCTAGAGAGAGAAAACAAAGAGTAGAGATGAGAAATCTGATTCTGATTTTCAGAAGACCCCTTCCTAAGGATATGGGTCCTTTGCTGATGGGCTGGCTATCCCAACTTAAGACCCAATAGCCCTTTTTATTTAGGCTTTTACATTAAGAGTATGGTGATTGATGAAACTTATTTTTTACTATGAAAAATTAAAACGTATTTGATATTTTAGGTTTTTAAAATTATAAAAATCCATGAATTTAATAAAATTACTTTATAGATACATATGACTTGTTTTTATATATGTTAATAATATTGTTTCTGAAATAAAAGTTAGTTTCTCCGTCAAAACTGGAGAATAGATTAAATATTAATTAAACATGCTAAGTGCTTAGCATATCCTACATTAGTCTCCAAGAAGTTGGTCTCTAACTAAAAAAGGAAATTGGTTGAGCTGAGCTTAAGAAGTTTGTAGACAGATATGTCAAAATAGGTCACAATTTGCAGGTTAACCTGACTCATTACGGGTTTCGATTGGGTTGGGTTTGAAAAATTTGTATTTTTTTTATGCAAGTTAGATTTCAACCCGGTTCATTTAAAGCTGACTCATCCGGATTGAACTCGTGGTGGGTCGAGTTGACCCTCCAACCCACCCACCTGATTTTGTTTTATTAAAATTTAATTTTAATTTTATAAAAACATATTTATGTTTTTTTTCTTGAAAACAATATTTAAGTTCTCTATTTTCAAAATTAATTAAACATCCTAGGTTGGGAATGAAATTTGGGAGAGAAATTTGTTTAGATTTGAATTATAAAAAGTTTGTAATTTTTTTTTATTTTAAAAAAATTATAATTAAGTGAGCGAGTAAGCCAACTCGTTTACCCACCAACCAGTGGTGGGACAAGCTGGATTCAAAATTTTCTGACTAGCTAATAAATGAGTCGGGTTCGATTGACTCACTTGTAGACGTTAGTCAAGTGGTATAAAGCTTCTAAACTATAAATTCATTCTCCTTCTATATAAGATTTATTTTTCATGTTTCGCATTGTTATTTTTTCTTGTTGTAAATATTAATTAAATATTTTATTTTAATAAATAAAGATTATTATGGATAAAGTACTATATTATTGAGATCAAATGTTAAAATAATAATAAAAAAATTACATAAATATTAAAATAGAATATCAAGTAATAATTGTATAAATAAGTAACTATAAAAAGTTTATATAATTGAAATCTTTTAACAATTCCAACAGGTGTTACTTCGAAAGTACGTACAAAACTTGGTAGATATTAAAAAAGTTTAACTCTTGAAAGAAACAATAAAGACGGCTTTTTGAATGAAATAAAACTAAAATGTAAAGAGAAAAATAATTTATAAGTTTTAGATTATTTAATAAATATACGGATCTATGATGTTGAATACTCCAAATTAAGATATTCTTACATTATAAATCTAAATAACAAATAAAAGTATTAAAAACAATAAATAAAAATGTATTTAAAAAGGATAGAAATGGAAAATATATATAAAAATCTTAAATTATAAATATTTTATAAAAATAATATGGCACGTATGTCAATTTAGCGAAGAATTTTTTTTTTATATATTCATTGAAAAAAGTTGTCTTATATTAGTTTTCAAATCGTTATTTCAGAAAAAGAAAAAATCAACCTTTCAAATATTCTAAGTTGTATGCAAAAAATAAGATACGTGGTTATATCTTGTGTATATTGAATTGTTAATATATAGATATTAGAATTATAAAAGTAGAAATATAGAAATTGTTCATTTTTTATATGGGTTTCAAAATCAGTATAAAATATCCTCTTTTATATTGGTTTTAAAACCGATATAAAAATTTGTAAGTCCATATAAACCCTTAAAATATTATAAATATCTTATAAAAATAATATAATATATATGTCAATTTAGTGGATGAAAACATCTTTTATGTAACTTGAAAAAAAAAATTTATATCAGCTTTTGAATCGGTATAAAAAAAACGATTCAAAAAGTATTCAACTTTTTATATTGATTTTAAAATTAACATAAAAAATTATCTTTTTATATTGATTTTCAAATCAGTATAAAAAGTGCATTAATATATAAAAACTCTTAAACTGTTATAAATATTGTATGAAAACAATGATAGGTATGTCAACTAAGTGTAGAAATAACTTTTTATATCGGTTGAAAAATGTTTTTTTATATCAGTTTCTGAATCGGTATAAAAGTAGGAATATAAAAAATATTTAACTTTTTATATCGATTCCAAAATTAGTATAAAAATATTATTTTTATATCGTTTCTGAAACTAGTATAAAAGGTTCGTGAGGGAGAGATACATTTGTATATAATTCAAAATTTTTATATTGGTTTGCTAACCAAACCAGTATAAGTTCGTGAGGGAGAGATACATTTGTATATAATTCAAAATTTTTATATTGGTTTGCTAACCAAACCAGTATAAAAAGTATGACATTCTATACCAATTAACACTCCAATCGATATAGAAAGTGACCTTTTTATACTGGTTACCATAGAGGTAAATTGTAAATTTCTAACATCACAGGTCACAAACTATGTTTACTACTCAAGTTGTTATATGTTCCTTGAATCATTAGAGAAATTAAATAACATGAAATCGATATTCTTCCATTATAAACCATTTTCCAGATGTCTAAAATTTCCATCTTTTATAGATTCATCTGCATGTCATTTCATGAGTTTTGCGTCATTTGGGTTACTAGATAAGCATTTTAAACATGAAACAAAAGGAAGATACCACAAGACTTTTGCAGGAGAACCCTTATTATCACATTTTGACTCACACCTTTTTTATTTGTATCGTGATACCCCCATATTATGGACATTGATGTAACTTGACAAACTCACTTTTGTACATGACACAATCATTTGGACATGCATAAATATTTTTATACTCCATATCCATAAGACATAATATCTTCTTTGCATCATACTTGTGTTAGAAATCAGGTTGGCTTCGTTTTACACCAAGAGGGGGGGGTGAATTGGTGTTAGTTCAAAAACAAAATCTTTTCGTAATCTTGGTATGAAAATTCAGAGCTTTTGATCTTTCCTTGAAATGCAAGTAATGAAAAATGTAATGCAGTGGAAAAACGTAGTTGACTGTCACACAAGTATAGTTGACTGAAATAAAGAGTGTAGGGATAGAAAAAATCAAACACTGGTTTTTATACTGGTTCGGCCAACAATGCCTACATCCAGTGTCCTTCCACCCTTGGAAGCAAATGCACTATAATGGTTGCGGTTTTTACAACAAGGAATTTATAGAAGCACACGCAAAAATATAAATCTCCTCTCTAACCCAAAACCAAATATAGCTGCACACGCAAAACCAAAATTGCAGCAAGAATCCCCTCTTCTGCAATCTGAACCCACGTCGAACAATCCTCAACGTGTAACCAGCACTCTTCACAGGATGCCAAGCCTATCACAACAAGCTTCATAGGTTGCCAAGCCTATCACAACTGTCAACACCCAATTTCGTCCAGGAAAGTAAATAATTAACAATTAAAGAATAAGAGAATAATAATTAATGGTGGGCAAAAAAAAAGGAAAAAGAAAATAATAAAATAATCTTCCTTAATGCAGAACACATCACTTTGGAATGTTTTTGAAATATTAGTTTAATATAGTAATAATTTGAATCAATATTATGGCAATAATGGTAAGTAATAATTAAAAATATATTAATATAATTTGCTGCATCAGTTTCTTCTTGAAGAGAAACAAATATAACCCCTCTTTTAAAAATGGACAAATTTTCTGACATTATATCATTTGATTTATTTGATTGCAATCAAGACCATTTCCTTCCCTATTTTGCTAATTGTCAATTAATTCTCAATTAAGACAAGATTGTCTTAATATTGCAATATGTGCCTATAAATACACACCCTGTGAAAGGGAAGAAAAAAAAAAGAGGAGAGAAAATCTGGCAGAAACAATAGAAAGAAAGAAAGAGAGTATAGAAAAAATAGGTTCTCACACATAAGGGTTCTGTCAACCGCAATCAAAAAAGAAGAGACAAGGGAGTACTGAAAGCTAAAAAGGTATGTCGTCTCTGCACCATTCTTTTTCTTTTATTGTGCCCTGAACTTTTCTTTTCTCAAAGATTTTGTTTTTACTACACACAAATAATGTTTTTTTTTTCAAATAATAAAATAAGGGTACGCATCGGCCTATGGTCGGTTTCTTTCTTTTTTCCGCCATTTCTAAAATAAAAAAAAAATACAAAATATTTAAAACCAAAAAGGGTTAATTTTCTTTAAATTAAATCATTTTATCAAAATTACAAGATCCTCGATTTCCGGACTTTTTCAAAAATATAAATCAATCCATCTTTTTTTTAACAAACTCACAAACCTTTTTTTAGATAAAGAACTACGTGAGTCCTAATTGTCCATTAACGGATATACGTAGGACCAAAGTAAATCCTTGTCGTGTTCATAAAACAAAAAAAAAATATTTTTTGTTTCTTAATAATTTATTTTATTTTAATTTTAGGGGAAAATTAATTATTTTGGAAAACCACATTATTTTATACATTTAATTAGAGGTACTGCCTTTGGGCAGGCGCGCTATGGTGCTAATACCTTCCTTACGCGTAACTGATTCCCGAACCTGAAAATTTGTTTTCGTAGACCATACTTTTATTTTAGGGTTTTTCCATAGTTTTCCATAATAAATTATGGTGGCGACTCCCAAAATCCTTTTTAAACCGTTTGTTTTTCGGTTCGCCGTCCTGTCGCGATCCCGGTGGCGACAGCTGGCGACTCCACTGGAGACGCTAGAGAATCAGGCCTTGTTAATTAAATGTTCAAAATTGATGTGGTTTTTCCTTATTTTATTTTATTTTATTTTGCCTTCTTTTATTTCCCCTTTATTTATGTATGTTTGTCTTTTTTTTTTTTTGTAATTTATTTATATGTTTTTATTCTCATTATTATTACTGTACATATCATGAGTGGGACCCTATACTCGGGTCTGAGTGTAACATATAATTAGAGGAGTTGTGTAGCGGTGTCACGTCTGGACTATTTCCAGTTTGGCTATCGTGAAAACCCCAGCCAGTAGTTGTTCTCTTTACATGCGATTTCACACCTAGTTGCGTCGAACTGTTGTGGAAAAGTTGTGAAAAGGACCATAGCTCTGGTGGCCTTGATCTTAGGTTTAGGAAACCTTCCCTGTGAGATTACATATACATTGCTTAAGACATTGGACCTACTTTAAAGGCATAAACGTGTTTGTCTTTTAATTATTGTTTGTCATATATGTTTCATACATCGCATGCATTAGCCACATTTTTACCAGTACTAGCGGAAATCACATAGTTATTTGATATCATAAAGGTTGGGACTTAACATGGAATCTGAAACCTTGCAACAAACTAGAAGGAGACCACACATCAAGGTCCCCGGTATGAATCTAACGGGATTGATAAGATTTGGAAAGCAATTGAAGACTATGAAGAGAGAAGTGTTCAGAAGGAAGTATGGAAATCTACTCAGTCTAATGGAGGTAGACGTACCATCGCTCGCTATCACTATGCTGTCTCAATATTATGATTCTCCATTGAGGTGTTTTACGTTTCAAGACTTCCAATTGGCACCAACCGTAGAACAATTTGAGCATATCTTGGGCTCACCATTGGAAGGCACAACTCCATACCAGCACCTAGAGCACCATGATTCTGTTACTACTACTACTGCTATCATGAAATTGCCCCCGAGAGAGTTAAAAGACGGGTTAGTAGCTAGAAACCATGTGAGAGGACTCACTCAAGAGTATTTGGAGCAGTATCTTCATCATCTGGCTGACAGCGAAGAATGGGAAACCTTCATGGATGTATTGGCCCTTACTTTATACGGCATCATGTTATTTCCTAAGATTGAGGATTTTGTCGATTACGGAGCGATGAACGCCTTTGTGGCAAAGAAGACTAGAGGGGAAAATCCTGTCACTGCAATTCTTGCTGATGTTTATGGGACAATGAGTTTCTGCCATGAAAGGAAAGGACAGAAGATCATCTGTTGTTTGCCGGCTTTGTATCAGTGGTTGACTTCTCGTGTGCTCAAGAGGACGGTGGACAAGAACATGGGGGCAGAGGAATGGGCTCATTTCTTCGCAGGTCTAAATGGAGGGAAGATAAAGTGGCGTCCTTCTTGGCTTAAGGGCAGGGGTTTCATCCATTATTGTGGTAATTTCCCCAACATTCCACTCATTGGAGCTCGGTATTGTATCAATTACAATCCTACCTTGGTTCAAAGACAGTTTGGGCATCCCATGAGAGGGGCACCATCGTCCGAATATCTCACTCCACTTTTCATTTATTACGAAGATGGAGGTTTTATTGAAAAGTTAAGGGAAATCAGAAGAGCCTGGGGAAACGTCGTGCGATTTGAAGCAGATGAAAGGACAGGAGTGATAAACCAAGAAGTCAGTTATCACAATTGGATTACACAAAGGGTAAAGGACATTAAATTGCCATTCAAATCTATCACAGGTCAGCTAGTAGATGAAAGGCAATTTCTAAATCCAGAGTCTTATAAAGAAAAACAATTAAAGAAAGAAATAGAAGAAGTGAGAAATCAGAATGCTAGATTGATAAAAGAGCTACAAAATGCTCGCAACGATGTTGTAAATTTGAGGACAGAAAAAGTAGAAGTGACGCGGGCATATGAAGAGATTCTCAGGAAACAAAGCATCGAAAGAGATTATACGCTCCGAATAAAGCAGGATCTCGTAGCCGCCAGCACAGAGTTAGCCTTGAGGGTGAAAGAAAGAAATACGACACTTGATGCTGAGGAACATTGGAGATATCTTTATGAAGAGACCAAGAGAGATAGACAAGAAGCTCTAAAAAGACTGAGGGAAGCCCATATTCAAGTCAAAGAAACAGAGGGACAAATGAAAAGGATGGCAATGTCATTTGAGGTAGAACTAGATCAGGAATGTGGAAAGGCAGAAGGAAAGCGACAGGCTGTGGTGGTGCAGATGGAGAGTTGCATTGCTAAACAAGCAAGATTGATAGAGGTGGAAGAGAGAAATCAGGCTATGATGAAGCAGATGGAGAGTCATATTCAGAATCAAGAACAGCTCGTGAGGCACTAGAGGGAGAATTTCTCCCAACTAGCCGCCCTTGCCAATGGAGCTATCAAAGATATCCCTAAGATGGTATCTGAGGCTGACACAATGACACATTTTTGTAACCTACCTGAAGAAGTCACTCTTTTTATTAGTTATTGTAAACAGTTAGTGGGTGAGATGAAGACTTTCATCGCCCGAGCTAGGAACTGATATTTTCATAACTCGTAGTCGTTTTTTTTTTAGTTTAAATAAAGTTTGGTTTGTTTGCAATGGTATCAGGCTGTGTTAATTTCTCTTACAACGATATCAACGATATCAGGCTTTGAAAACCATGAAAACTGTAGGAGATACTTCATCTGCAAAGGCCGAGGATAATGCTCACCCTCCAATACATAATGTTGTGGGCACACAATTCACGTTTCCAATGTATGGTTTACCACCAGGGTACACACCGCCCATTGAAGATCATTCAGAGGCAGAGCACACTCCTTTGACACTTCCCATAACCAATAACGTACTTCCCTCAAGTACTCAAGGGCCTACCCATGCACCCGAGACAAAGACGATTAAAACATCTAAGTCTCCTCACGCCATTGTCGCACAAGAACCTCCCTTACATACGAAGATAGAAGGGGCAAAAGATAAACTTGACATTTTAGAAGACAGACTGAGGGCCATAGAAGGGTTTGAAAGCTACGTGTTTGGTGATGTGGCAAGATTGTGTCTGGCCCCAGGAGTGACAATTCCACACAAGTTCAAGGTGCCGGAATTCGAAAAGTACAAGGGTAACACATGCCCAAAGAATCATTTAACCATGTATTGTCGGAAAATGGCTGCCTACGCTCATGACGACAAATTACTCATTCATCTCTTTCAAGATAGCTTAGCTGACGCAGCGTTGAGTTGGTACATACATTTGAATTCCTCTCATATCCATTCTTGGGCAGATCTGACGGACGCCTTTATAAGGCAATACAAATACAACATGCATGCCGCACCAGACAGATTACAATTGCACCACATGATGAAGAAAGAGGAAGAGTCTTTCAAGGAATATGCACAACGATGGAGAGAGTTGGCAGCGCAGGTTGAGCCACCTCTATATGATAAGGAGATGGTTGCAATGTTTGTGCGCACACTACAACCACCCTTTTATGAGCATATGATTGGAAATGTGTCTTCCAATTTCGCTGATATCATCATCATAGGTGAGAGGATTGAGATTGGACTGAAAAGTGGCAAAATTACGTCTTAAGCTACCACTCCGAAGAAATCTATTTTTAATTCGGGGAAAAAGAAAGAAGGGTGAGTACACGCAACATCAGCAGTAACTATGTGGAGAGGTCATGCTCTCACTCATGGTTATCCACCAAGTTCGAGTTACCCCCCCTATGTGAGCAACACCACACCTGGTCCCCAAATGAAATCTCGTCAGCCAGGATATTATCAACCCCCATAGGCCTCAAATAATGTTTGGAGAGCCGAAGCCGGTTTGGGTCCTGATCAGAATGTGGGTCAAAACGCTCACCTTAAGAGGGACCTAGTGAGACATTTCACGCCCATTCCCATGACATATACAGATTTGTTACCCACCTCTTGAAGAAAGGGTTGGCCAGTATTCGGCCCCTGAGACCCATACAACCACCTTACCCTCCCAATTATGATCCAAATGCAAGATGTGATTTTCATGGGGGAGGCATTGGCCATTCGACAGAGAGGTGCATGGCTCTTAAATCCACAGTACAATCACTAATTGATGTAGGATGGTTGAAATTCCAGGAGGACAAACCTAGTGTCGAAGTTAACCCCCTCGCGGAACATGGAAACACATCAACAAATGCCATCGAGGTGGGACGACACAAGCTAGTAAAGAATGTAAGTGAAATTCGAAGTTCCAAAAAATTCATTTTCGAAAAGATGGTAAAGCTAGGATTGCTAAGGGGTAGAAGCGACCTCAGGGAGGCATGTGGAATCCATCCAGGAGCCGAACATGTCATTAATGAATGTACCGTGTTTAGAAGCATTCTCCAGGACCTAATTGACAGAAGTTTCCTACAAATATACTATGAGGATAAAGAAGGAGAGGTATTTGCACAAACGGGTGGAGAACCCAATATGACTTTACCAGAGCCATTAATGATTCGCTTCACCAAGACCCCTCCTATGCTCGTAGCACCAAGAAGGACCTCTGTTGTTATCCAGACACCTTCCCATTTTCCCTATAAAAATGACAAGACTGTCCCGTGAAAATATGACACGCGTGTGCTTGAGGACGAACGTGACGGGCCGATCATCGAAAATATATCAGGCACTAGCAAGATAACGAAAAGTGGACGAATCTTTTCACCGTCGCTTTTGGCAACGAAAGATAAGGAACTTTCAGAAGAAAAGATCGTGTCGTCAGATAAGAGCTATGGTGAAGAAGTTTCCGACGAAGAAGCTTGTGAACTCTTAAAGTTTATACAGCAAAGTGAGTACAAAGTGGTAGATCAACCGAAACGCATGCCAGCTAGGATCTCCCTTTTGCAATTACTCATGCATTCAACCTCACACAGAAAACTATTATTAAAAATACTCGGCGGGGCTCACGTGGAGCAAAATATTTCCTTGGACCAGTTCGAAGGGATTGTTTTTAGCGATATTATGCTTGTTTTGCAAGGTTTTGATGAGAATTGGAGATGTCTGGAAAGAAAGCTTGAAGGTCAAACAGTTGCAGTGCAGAAAAGTCAACCAGAATGCATAAAAGCCAACTAGTCAACCAGAAAAGTCAACCAGTCAACCAGTTGACCAGAGTGCAGTTGACCAGTGCCGGGCGGTTGACCAAACCGTTAGGCGGCCATTTTTGGCGTCGGGCGGTCCTGCAGCTTGAGGCAAAGCGTCGGGCGGTAGACCCCTGCCATCGGGCGGTTCTCTGATGGGCCTGGGCTTGAATTTTATTACTTTTCTTGGTTATAAATAGCCCTGTTACGATTTTCTATTCATTCTTTTGACAGAAGAGGGCGGTCAGACCTAATTTTCACTCTCTGGAGAGGATCTCTTGGATGCTTAGGCTCCTTTTCATCTTTTCTAGGGTTTGTTTTCCATATCTCCCATTATTTTCATCTTGGTTCACCATGACAATGGGGAACTAAACCCTATTGTTGTTGGGGGAACAATGTAATATTTTGATACTCTCTTTTATTGAAATTCTTATTTAATTATATGAGTTTCATATGCGTTTATTATCAATTGTTGGGTTATCATATGTGCTTAAAGCTTTTATCGTTTAACTCATTCGATAATTATTCTTTGTCTTTATTGATACGAGGACGTACAACAATGTTATGAACTGGTGAGTAATTCCTTGGTTAAGCAATACCACCTAGGGATAGGGGAGTAGGACGACCAATTGTTTTTGCTTGTGTTTGTAATGTGTTGCTAGTTACTAGGGGAGGCTAGGGATAGCAAGCCGGTAATTAGTAATAGGCCCTTTTCGCCGAGGGATCGGGTTAAGGGGAGGCCAAGAAAGTTTGCATAACAATTAGATAATAAAGCAATTTAAACAAGAGGAGTAAATAAGAGAGAGAGGATTAGATGAAATTGTAAACCCCAAACAACTTCATTCATTCATACTCTTTACTAGTCAATTGAATCAACACAATGCATGTTTATTTTCTGTCTTTGCATTCACCACAATTATTGAATTTTTCTCCGCAAGTCTTACGATTTTGGTTCACACGAACGATAAGGCCTTTTGAGTCTCATGGGAAGAACGATAATGGGTTATACCATTTATATTACTTGATACGATATGGTACACTTGTCATTCCGTCAACACCTCACACAGAAAACTATTATTGAAAATACTCGGCGGGGCTCACGTGGATCAAAATATTTCCTTGGACCAGTTCGAAGGGATTGTTAGCAACATCACTGCTAATGATTATCTCACCTTCACTGACGAAGAGATACCCGCTGAAGGGAAAGGGCACAACAAGGCCCTTCATATCTCTGTAAAATGCTTCGATCACGCCATAGCACGAGTTCTGATAGATAATTGTTCCTCCTTGAATGTAATGCCTAAAGTGACCCTGGAAAAATTACCATACAACGTGACTCACGTGAAGCCAATTAGTATGATCGTAAGAGCGTTTGATGGGAGCAGGAGAGATGTAATAGGAGAGATAGATTTGCCAGTATAGGTCGGGCCTTGTGTTTTTCAAATAACCTTCCAGATCATGGACATTCATCCAGCCTACAGTTGTTTGTTAGGTCGCCCTTGGATCCATTCAGCCAGAGTGGTGCCCTCTACATTACATCAAAAACTAAAGTATGTCATGGGTAACCAATTAATCGTAGTTTCAGGAGAAGAAGACTTCTTGGTTAGTGGGCCCTTGTCTACTCGCTATGTCGAGACAGTGGAAGAAGCTCTTGAGACCGCATTTCAATCATTGGAGATCGTTGGGAATACTTACATGGAATCAATACCAGTAAATCCGTACTTGTCTTGTGCCTCCCTTATGATGGCTAAGGTCATTGATAGGCTGTCGCAACCCACACAAATTTGACGTGCATAAAGAATGCAGTATAGTGCTAGGAAATGACTCCTAGGTCGTCTCTCAAGGACCAATTTTGCGGTTCGAGAATTAAGTCAGACACGAAGTGGGGGGGTTTTGTGAAAAGTTTGTGAATGCATATGAACGAAATCACAGATGCAAACAGAAATGGAAACATAGATTTAAAAACGATTTCTAAGACAGACTGAAAACGGTTGGTCATTAATTTAATCACATTGCTTCCAATCACAGATCAACACAACAAAGGAGCGACTCAAACCTCTAACAGTTAACGAACTAAGCGAAGGCTAATCATGTTTTCATAATTGCAAACTAAGCGAATGCAATGCTCAAATCCAATCAGTTTTATACTATACAGTCTAATCAACTATGCGAAGATTAAACACCGATTAGGCAACTAAGCGTATACCCAATCGCAAGCACACAACAGATTAAATATTGAGCCAAATCAGAGTAGCATCATGGCAAATAAAGTGCAAGGGTCTCATGGAAACACTGTAATATTGTTAACGACCAACCCGACTAACTTAAGCTAACATGACAATTAAATTAACACAACCGAACAAAACAGACAACATTAAAATAAATGAAAACACTGAAATAAAACATTCAATGCTAAGATGTTTGAACTAATTGAATTGCAATAGAGAAATTACAAACTAATCTAACACTATTGATGCTTAAGTTAAAAATATGAAATGCTGATTGTATTAAAAAAAAAAGAAAAACCAAATGATAAATATTGAAGGACGTTAACATTACTAAAATTAAAAGAAACACATGTGTCTTCCATGCTAGACGTCACTTTATCCCCGTGACCGTGTAATCATAAAAGAAATCAATATCATGAGTCACCATGCATCTCCCACCAAGAAAATAAATCACATGACTTTCTCCATAAGCAAAATGCATGCAGCGGTGTGCACCTTAAATTGAAAAATAAATGCTTCTAAAATTTCAATCTAAAGGACCGTACAGCGCGCCACCAATTGAATTCAGCCCATCAACTTTTTAAAAACCAATTTGAATTGTCCCATCCATCATCATCAAGCCATCAACGTGTTGAATCAAAAGAAGAAAAGAACATTCACTAAAAAGTGTTGTACCAAAATGAAAACAACGTCTTTTCCGTTCAAGCATAGAAGTAATAAATGGCTTCAATCAAGCATAGAAGTAATAAAAGGCTGCAATAAAAAGTGCATAAAAATCCAACATGAAAAGGGCAAGAGTGTGCTTCCACTTTCTAATTACCGAGCTTCTTTCTAATATGAAAATGATAAAAGATTCATCCAGACTTCTAGGACCGTGTGTGCAGCTCATATTGAATGAAAAATTTCCAAAAAAAACAATGAAAGAACAATGGCACCAGCTCCCAGGCCGTGAGCTATCCTTCTCCCGTTCCATTCATTCCCGTCGTACTATATCTTCTAAATGAAGAGTGCCCACCACTTTATCTCAAATTGCCGAGAGAAAAATAAAAATGTGTGTGACGGCTGCTAGCTCCCATCCCTAGGGCCATGTGTCATCTTTTAAAGATGGGTGGGGTCCACCCAAAAATAAAAGGAAACCCTAGGTCAAGTGTCTTACAATTTGGGCCCATCAACATTTTTCCAAAATTGGCCTAAGATGCAAAGAGTTTGTCTAAAAAGTTTTAAACAATTAAAATTACAATACAACTAAAATTTAAAATGTCTAATTTGAGAGTCTTGAATTTATTTTGTCTCCTTCCCAATACTCCAAATTGTATCTCCAAAATTTTCCCTGCAATTAAAAGTGCAATTAATTAGCTCAGAATATTCAAATTAATTAAAATTAGAATTTCCGGTCAAATTAAGCACTATTAGTGAAAACAGGAAAATACCGGACAATTAAGCACAACTCCCTGATTAATTTTAGCACAATAAACTAAGTGAAATCAATAAAATATCGACTCATCAGTCATGCTAAAGGAAGGTTTTAAGCACGAAAAAGGTCTTGGAAAATTTGAGCAAGGACGAACCTTTCTGCTAGAGCTTGTCCAGAATAAGAATAGATATGGCTTAGGGTACAAGCCCACCAGGGACGACAAAAAGAGAGTAAGGGAGGAAAAGAAAGAACGAAGTTTGGCTCGCATGGAAAGAAGGAATCCGGTAGTAGGAAAAATCCGCATTTGTGATATCAAAGAGAGTTTTCGTAGCGCCGGATGGATTAATACCAGCCTAATAGCAACAATTGGGAATGAAGATGAAGGCTCAGATTTCGTGCGGCCCTGCTCCCAGATGCACAACTCAAGAATTGGAAGATGATGAACTTACATGTGATGCTTAATTAAATGTAATACTTTTTAATTAACCTCATTGCTTTGCCCAGAGCATTGAGGCTCGTACGTTACGGGTTGACACTTTCTTTTACATTCAGCTTAACATTTAAATTTTGTTTGTTTCA
The DNA here is from genome assembly GCA_036885675.1 of Vigna mungo. Taxonomy (NCBI): domain Eukaryota; kingdom Viridiplantae; phylum Streptophyta; class Magnoliopsida; order Fabales; family Fabaceae; genus Vigna; species Vigna mungo. The sequence goes on along the minus strand of CP144697.1, from coordinate 32,866,403 downwards.
TCTCGTGTTATTGTTTGCCTTAAAAGAAGCGTTTTTAACTTAAATAATGCATATGTGACCATGAAGGTTTTGAAAACAATAATGTTGATATTCCTAATTTTGAGCGCCCTATCATTAACATGGAAGATGATTATGAAATTGATCTGGAACCCTCTCCAGAATTAATGAGATTAGTTGAGCAAGATCCCAAAGAAATAAAGCCCCACCAAGAAGAAGTTGAAATCTTTAATGTAGGAGAGGAGAGCGAGAGAAAAGAGGTAAAAATCGGCACCAACATGAAAAAGGAAGTGAAAGAGGAGTTATGTGCTCTGCTAAAGGAATTTAGGGACATGTTCGCTTGGTCGTACGATGATATGCCTGGTTTGGATACAGACATTGTTCAGCATAAGTTACCACTCAAGCCAGAGTACCTTCCAGTTAAACAGAAATTAAGAAGAATGAAACCAGAAATATCTCTAAAGATCAAAGGTGAGATACGAAGGCAGTTTGATGCGGGATTCCTAGTTGTGGCAAAGTACCCTCAATGGGTGGCAAATGTTGTGCCAGTACCAAAAATGGATGGTAAAGTACGGATGTGCGTTGAGTACCGTGATCTGAACCGCGCAAGTCCAAAAGACAATTTCCCTCTGCCACATATTGACACATTAGTAGACAATACAGCTAGATGATAAGTGTGAAAAACAAATATTTTTACACTTATAAATTACCTTAATCGTGTAATTATTCATGTTTTTACTCAGTGAAAAGTTGTAATTTGTAGCATAGTGTTTCGTAAATTATTGTTCAGGAAAAGTTGTATAAATGTGAAGTTGACAGCCAATTCTCGCACAGCAAGCGAAATTCGCAGAGCCAGAGGAATACATTCGCACAGCGCACCACTATTGGTTCGCTGAGCGAATCAATCAATTTGGAGGGACAAAACTCAATAATTCGCAAAGCGCACCAGTATTGGTTCGCTAAGCGAATTACATCAGAAAAAGAGAAAATCATGGCAAATTCGCAAAGCGCACCTGAGGCTGTGCGCTGAGCGAATCTCAGCAGTTAAGCTGCATAATTCAAAATTAATTCGCACAGCGAATCTGCTTCTGGGTGCTGAGCGAATGGTGCAAGTTACTGAAAAATTAACTGGCTCTTAATGTTACGTGACAGAGAAGGAAGGTAATCTGGAGACACACAAGAAAAATTACAGAACTTCTCTGAAGACCAGAAGACTCTCTGAAGACATCAAGACGACACATGATGCACGAAATTGCTGAAATGAGTACGTTTGTGATGTCTAGGATAGGCTAAATTTTCTTTCATTGGAATTGGTTGTATGGCAAAACATTGATGTAATTGTCCTGATCAATAAATGTATGTGTTTGTGTTCTTTTCTTGACTTGATTTTGATTATATGGAAGTATAATTTTTCTTAAAGGTTCTTTTTGTACTGGGAAGTATTTTTAGAACCAGAAACGTAAGAAAAGAAGCTAAAAGTGATTACGCTAGGAATAGCTTGAATGCTTTTGGTCATTCTGAACGTTAGAACTTAATGCAAAATTATTCATTAAATTAATTAAGGAATTAATAATTTAAGGAATAATTTTAGAACTTGTTTTAAGGAATTAAAGCAAGATATCAACTTGTGAATGCATGAACAGGTCATATATTGTACAGGATGTTTCTAAGATGTTAGTCTGAAATCAATTCCAATGATTGTTCGTATCATATTTTCATCTTAACTTTTACATTGTTAAATTCTGTGTTCTTTATGCAAAAATCAAAGCAACTTTCATCAACACGAATTGATCTTGATATAATTTCTACATTAAATAACGTAACACAAATTCCCTGAGGAGAACGATACTTTTCTTATCACTGTATTACTTGTAACGATTTGGTATACTTGCCAAAAAGTTATCACTAGATTCTCATTATTTTCATTTATGGATGACTTTTCGGGATATAACCAGATTAAAATGGCTCCGGAAGATATGGAAAAAAGCACCTTCATTACTTTATGGGGAACTTTTTGTTACAAGGTGATGCCCTTCGGACTTAAGAATGTTGGGGTAACTTATCAGAGGGCAATGGTGGCACTTTTCCACGATATGATGCACAAAGAAATAGAAGTTTATGTGGACGACATGACTGCCAAATCTGAATTGGAAGAAGAACACATTATCAATCTGAGAAAATTATTTGGAAGGTTGAGGAAATTTAAACTTAGACTTAACCCAGCTAAGTGCACATTTGGTGTAAAATCTGGAAAATTGTTGGGCTTTGTGGTTAGTCAAAAGGGGATAGAAGTGGACCCCGACAAGGTACGAGCGATAATAGAAATGCCCTCCCCAGCACAGAAAAGGAGGTGCAAGGCTTTTTGGGTCGGCTAAACTACATCGCTACGTTCATATCTCAATTAACAGCCACCTGTGAACCCATGTTCAAATTATTGCGTAAAAATCAGCCCGTAGAATGGAATGAGGATTGTCAGGTCGCTTTCGAAAAAGTCAAACAGTACTTACAAAACCCTCCTGTATTAAGACCACCCGAGCCTGGAAGGCCACTCATTCTTTACTTAACTGTATTAGATGAATCAATGGGTTGAATGTTGGGTCAACACGACATAGTTGGAAAGAAAGAACATGCCATATACTACTTAAGCAAGAGATTCATAGATTGCGAGCAACGCTATTCACCATTAGAGAGAACTTGTTGCGCATTGGCATGGACTACTCACCGCCTAAGACAATACATGTTAAATCATTCTACCTGGTTGATATCCAAGATGGATCCTATTAAATATATTTTCGAAAAGCCCGCTCTGACGGGAAGAATTGCCCGGTGGCAAATGCTTTTCTAAGAATATGACATCACATACGTCACTCAAAAATCTGTCAAAGGTAGTGCTCTAGCTGACTGTTTGGCCCAACAACCCATTAAGGATTATCAAGCGATGCAACCCAACTTTCCTGATGAGGATATCATGGCCCTATTCGAAAAAAGTTGAGGGAGGCCCAATCGAAGAATCATAGACATTACTATTTGATGGGGCTCCCAACGTAATGGGGCATGGAATAGGGGCAATACTTATATCTCCAGAGAACCAATACACACCAATGACCGCCAGGTTGTGTTTCGACTGTACCAACAATATTGCTGAATACGAGGCTTGCGTTATGGGCATTAGAGCAGCGATTGAATATAAGGCCAAGATTTTGAACGTATATGGTGACTCAGCTTTAGTCCTTAACCAATTGAAAGGAGAATGGGAGACTAGGGATGCAAAACTAGTCCCCTATCAAGTTTACATCAGTAGGTTGATTGAGAGTTTTGATTCCATCACGTTTCATCATATACCGCAAGATGACATCAATTGGCAGATGCGTTGGCTACCTTATCTTCGATGTTTGAAATTAACCGAGATTAGGAAATACCAATAAAATGATGAGTCACGAGGAACCAACATACTGTCACTCCATAGATGAAGAGTTAGATGGGAAACCTTGGTACCACGACATTAAAAATTACCTAAAGACTCAAGGATACCCAGAGAAGGCATCTGAGAATGATAAGAGGACACTAAGGAGGTTGACGGCTAGATTTATCTTAAGTGGGGATGTTTTGTACAAAAGGAATCATGACATGGTACTCCTCAGGTGTGTGGAACCAGAGGAAGCGGACGCAATTGTGAAAGAGGTTCATGACGGTAAATTTGGCACACACATGAATGGACACTCAATGGCTAGAAAGATTATGAGAGCAGGTTACTTTTGGTTAACTTTCATCATTTGATTGTTGCATGCATGTAAGAAAGTGTGAAAAATGCCAAAAGTATACAGATAATATCAATGCGCCATCCGTAAACCTGAACGTATTGTCAGCACCATGACCATTTTCAATGTGGGGAATAGATGTCATCGGGCCTATAGAACCCAGGGCAACAAACGAGCATCGCTTTATACTAGTTGCAATTGACTATTTCACCAAATGGGTAGAAGCCGCCTCCTACGCCAATGTCACCAGAAAGGTAGTGACCAAATTCATAAAAAGAGAGTTGATTTGCCGATACGGGCTCCCTAACAAGATTATTACCGACAATGCCACAAACCTGAACAATCAAATGATGAAAGAATTATGCGACGAATTCAAAATTTGACATCATAATTCTTCACCTTATCGACCAAAGATGAATGGGACAGTCGAGGCTGCTAATAAAAATATTAAGAAAATTATACAAAAGATGGTAGTCACATATAAGGATTGGCACGAAATGCTTCCCTTTGCTTTACACGGTTACCGCACGTCAGTACGCACATCAACTGGGGCAACACCTTTTTCTCTGGTATACGGGATGGAGGCAGTACCACCCTTCGAGGTAGAAATCCCATCCCTACGAGTATTAATGGAAACCCAATTAGAAGAAGCAGATTGGGTTCAAACCCGATTTGATCAACTCAATCTCATTGAGGAGAAAAGATTGATCGCAGCATCCCATGGAAAATTATACCAACAAAGAGTGAAGAGGGCATTTGACAAAAAGGTACGCCCTAGAGAATTCTAAGAAGGTGAACTGGTCCTAAAAAAGATTTTGCCAATACAAAAGGATCACAGGGGCAAATGGACTCCAAATTATGAGGGCCCATATGTGGTAAAAAAAGCATTTGATGGTGGGACACTTATCCTCACAAAAATGGATGGATAGGAGTTACCATTGCCAATTAACTCTGACACGGTCAAAAAATTCTATGCATAATGATTCCATGATGGGGATTGCTCTTAAAGTGGAATTGACATTGTTGTATTATGCTTTTATTCAATAAAACTTTTTCGTTTTCTTTTCCTCACCATGTCTCTCTTAATTTTCGACACACCTCCAGAGCATCACAGGTAGGTTCACCGGACGCGAGTTTGTTCTTAAAGGATGTCGTGGAATTAATATATCAATCTCACATTTTTTTTTCTTCGCTCATACATTCATGGCATCATACACTATCATGCATTATCATAGCAGCTCAAAGAAAGGAAAAGAAAAGCATGGCACACCATGCCTCACCAACATCCATAAGGGATCCATGGTTTCATGGGACGGGAGTTTAAATGATACATCAGTGAAAGAATCCAACGATTAAAAGCCCAGTTATCATCCTAGCACCAAAACCCAGTTATCATCTTGGCACCAAAGCCCAGTTATCATCCTGGCACCAAAGCCCAGTTATCATCCTAGCACTAAAGCCCAGTAATCATCTTGGCACCAAAGCCCAGTAATCATCCTGGCACCAAAGCCCAGTTTTCATCCTGGCACTGAATAAAAGATATTCACGAGGTTCATACACCTTTCTAGCAAGCTTTCTATGGTACGACTCACCCTCCACAAGTGTCACGACTCTTCAGCATAATCCACACAAGGTTGCTACATTATCTATCAGGTACGCTTCGAGGTAATCTTTTTCATTCTCTTTGGACTCGAACGAAATTAATGTCTTTATCTTTATTTAGCTCTTACTATGATAACACAAAAACTCCAAAGTTCATGTTATCTAGCGAAATCTAAATAAAAAGGGGCAGCTGTCGACACCCAATTTTGTTTGGGAAAGTAAATAATTAATAATTAAAGAATAAGAGAATAATAATTAATGGTCGGCAAAAAAAAAGGAAAAAGAAAATAATAAAATAATCTTCCTTAATGCAGGACACATCACTTTGGAATATTTTTGAAATATTAGTTTAATATAGTAATAATTTGAATCAATATTATGGCAATAATGGTACGCAATAATTAAAAATATATTGATATAATTTGCTGCATCAGTTTCTTCCTGAAGAGAAAAAAATATAATCCCTCTTTTAAAAATGGGTAGATTTTCTGACATTATATCATTTGATTTATTTGATTGCAATCAAGACCATTTCCTTCCCTATTTTGCTAATTCTCAATTAAGACAAGATTGTCATAATATTGCAATATGTGCCTATAAATACACACCCTGTGAAAGGGAAGAAAAAACAAACGAGGAGAGAAAATCTAGCAGAAACAATAGAAAGAAAGAAAGAGAGTATAGAAAAAATAGGTTCCCACACATAAGGGTTCTGTCAACCGCAATCACCAAAGAAGAGACAAGGGAGTACTGAAAGCTAAAAAGGTATGTCGTCTCTGCACCATTTTTTTCTTTTATTGTGCCCTGAACTTTTTTTTTCTCAAAGATTTTTTTTTTACTACAAACAAATAATGTTTTTTTTCAAATAATAAAATAAGGGTACGCATCGGCCTATGGTCGGTTTCTTTATTTTTTCCGCCATTTCTAAAATAAAAAAATACAAAATATTTAAAACCAAAAAGGGTTAATTTTCGTTAAATTAAATCATTTTATCAAAATTACGCGATCCCCGATTTCTGGATTTTTTCAAAAATATAAATCAATCCATCTTTTTTTTTAACAAACTCAAACTTTTTTTTTAGATAAAGAACTACGTGAGCCCTGATTGTCCATTAACGAATATACGTAGGACCAAGGTCAATCCTTGTCGGGTTCATAAAAGAAAAAAAATATTTTTTGTTTCTTAATAATTTATTTTATTTTAATTTTATTTTTATTTTTGGGGAAAATTAATTATTTTCGAAAACCACATTATTTTATACATTTAATTAGAGGTACTGCCTTTGGGCAGGCGCACTAGGGTGCTAATACCTTCCTTACGCGTAACCGACTCCCGAACCTGAAAATTTGTTTTCGTAGACCATACTTTTATTTTAGGGTTTTTCCATAGTTTTCCATAATAAATTATGGTGGCGACTCCCAAAATCCTTTTTAAACCGTTTGTTTTTCGGTTCGCCGTCCCGTCGCGATCCCGGTTGCGACAACAACAGACTTCACAGGTTGCCAAGCCTTCAGTCGAATACAGTAGTCTGCACCGGATGCCAAGCCTATCAAGATTAAACTAGAAGAACTTTCTCTATGCATATGTTGATCAAACAGTGTGCGCAATAAACTCCTCAATCTGAATCTCTCTCAAGAAAGATCACCACGGTCTTCTTGGAGAATTCTTGGAGCTTCCAAAACTGAGAATTTACTCTGAAACAGGACCATGAAAGTGTTAGATCACAAAAGTCTCTCAGAGCAATTCGTACTCTGACTATTTATAGTTTTCCTGACATTCTCAGTCGAATAGCCTACTAATACAGTCGACTGTATTAAAACAGTTATAACAAACAGTCAACATAAAGGCTCCTCGGTCAACCAAATCAATGCACATTCATGACAGTTGACCGAGTCAGTCAATCCTAACTAACTTTTGAAAATATACCCGTTAGAGTCGAATAGGTGTTCCACACTGTCGACTGACACTTTGAAATTCTTTTCATCTCAAAATCTCATCAAGCACATGCTCACAAAATCTGTGCAAAGATTTTAGCATAGTCGATTACATTACCAGTTTAGTCGACTGAACTAGACCTTTGTCATAACAAATATAAATTCATAAAAGTGCTTGTGATCTTCTCTTTAGAAATGTGCAAAAATACTCAAAATCATTTTATCACACATTTCAATACAAGCATGTTCCAAGCATATAACACATAATCATTCATAGGAACACAGATTGCAAAATTACAAGACATGTTCAACGAAAGGCATATTTCATAACTATTTGGTATATCAGCTGAACATGTAATATTGGAACTTATGTATTGTTATTAAGCATTGTGTTGTCATCATCAAAAATCAGTTCGATATAGAGTTTGTATTGTCAACAATCTCAACAACTTAGGTGTTGGCAATATGTTACCTTTAGGAAGCATGTCACTCGACAACTTAAGCAATTCTAAGAAGCTTTTCTCATTCTATCCATTTTTGTCTTACATTTGTTGTCATACATATGAGCACATCAAAAGAAATAATTTCTAACATCTCTTCTGAACAAATTTTATCTTTTAATAAGCAAGAGAAGACTAATTTAAAATTTCAACTTCAATATTTTTATTGTTGATGTTCTTAATTAGTTATCAAGATTTGAATAATTTATCAATCATTATTAAATCATGTCAATCTTTAATTCATCTTATTTTAAATGTTCTTGTTTTTGTAATTATACCCAAAAAAAACATTATTTATAACCAAGATTATTAAAATAATATTATGAAATAAAATAAAAAATGAATGTTTTATGGACAATGTGATTATTTACATTAAAAAATACTAAAATTTTGTTCTAATTCCATTATTAATAAATTTAAAGAAGAAACAAAGGACAATCATATATATTACATTGAAAAATAATATCCAAAAGAATCCTATGATAAATTAGGATTCTATGTCAACATAGATCAACATATTGAACAGTAACATATATGATAAATTAGATTATGTGTCAATATAGTGCAATATACGATAAATATAAAACTAATTTTTATTTTGTTTGTTTTTGACAAAACAGTGTTCTCTAATGTCACATAAATATTTTGAAGGATGTTTTCTCTTTCCATTATAATCAAGAATGGCTCCACAAAGCTCTATAAGTATTCTTAAAAGTCTCTTAGTGTTTGGGTGTTATCTTCTCCTTCAAAAACTAAACCCTATTTAATATAACTTCAAAAACATGTCCATCTGGATTTCCTAATTATGATATCATATCACAAATTTATGACTTCAAAAATAAGAAAATAAAATCCACTTACTCTTTTTTTTTCGTCATAGTATATTCCTTTTATTTATTTATTTTTTTTCTAATGTCTCCGTTTTCATTTGTTATCTCCTTATATGCCTCGAATATAATCCAAATTATTCCAAACTTTCTAGTCAAACAAATAGTGTTTATACAAATTAGGATTTGTGAAATCCATCTAAGTTCTAATGTGACTTATCATACCACCTAAGGTTGCAAAAATAAAACGTCGGAGTCATGACTAGATTTTTTTCTTATTCAATAAAATACCTCCACAAACTTCCAACATACATACACGTGAACAACATATGAATATTATTAAAAAGATACAGGCTTCCATTGAGTTGTTTATATATATATATATATATATATATATATATATATATATATATATATATATATATATATATATATATATATATATATATATATATATATATATATATATATATATATATATATATATATATATATATATATAAAGCTGTCAAAATGGGTCACAACTCGCGAGCCAACCCGGTCCACCACGGGTTCGAGCCGGGTTGGATTTGAAAAAATTGAATTTTTTTATGCGAGTCAGATTTCAACCCGGCTCATTTAAATCTGGCTCACGCAGGTTGAACCCGTGGTGCGCCAGGTTGGCCCGCCAACCCGCCTACCTAATTTTATTTTTTTAATTTATTATTTTATTTGCGAAATCCTAAAAAACAATACTCTCTTCACTCACTGTGTATACAAAAAAAAGTAACATCTCCTCTCACAAATCACTCTCACGGAACTTGCTCTCATTTACGGTGCTGTCATTCAATAGAAAATATTATAGATTTATCTATTCAAGATTCTGATATTGTAAATGGATAAGGAACACAAAAATGAATATAAGAAACTTGTTTTTTGTGTTTGTTTTTTGATGACATTTGGATTATATTATACTTTTTATTATTATTTTGAATTGTCTTCAGTTTAACATTATTTTTCGGGAATGAAATTTGTTTAAATTTGAATATAGAAAGTTTGTAATTTTTTTATTTAAAAAAAATTGTAATTAAATGGGCTAGTTAGCCAACCCGTTTACCCACCAATCCGTGGTGGGTCGAGTCGGGTTTAGATTTTTTTGGCTCGCTAATAAATGAGCCGGGTTGGGTTGGCTCACTAAGTGACCAACCTGTGGTGTGTCGGGCCGTATAGAGCCGAGTTACCCGTTTTGACCGTAAAATATTTATGACACTAAAAGTTGCCAAATATATTTACTTTAAGATAATCTCAAGCGAATGTGATTGCATGAATTACTTATAGTAAGTAGAGTTATTTAACAATTTTTTCTATTAGAGTAAATGATGTAACAATGTATTTACATCGTGGTTCGTATGTTAACTAAAGAAAACTACTCATAACATTTAATATGGTTTAATAAGATAAGCATTTTGTTTAACATTCTTAGTGTTAAAAATACTTTTGAATTGAATTTTAATCTATGCTGCATTACAAAATTTAGAAAGTTATGATAATAAACATTTATAAGCAATAATCATTATGTATTTGAGAAAGAATAATAAAGTGACACGTTATAAAAGTAAAATGTCAATAAGTGAGTGAATTTTTGTATTTTTTAAGAAAAAAAAAGAAAATAAAAGAATAAGAAAAAGTAATATGAAATGAATGTAAAAAATTTATATATGTCAAATATTATTTTTCATTTGAAAAATCAGAAAAATAAAATAAAATAAATCGTTGTAAAGAGATAGTAGTTACAAAGTTTAATCAATCAACATACTAGCATCTTTTTTTCTTGTCTCTTGCTTTTGTCCAAAGATTGTCCACGACCCTCATACACTTCCAAAGATAAAAAACTAACATTTATAAAAAAAATAATTACAATAAATAATCTGTTGGGAAAAATTATATTATTTTAAATAAAAGTGTAAGATGAAAAAAAAAATTACAAATTAAAAAGAATTCCCTATGTGTTTTTAAGGTTGTTTTTTTTAATTAGAATTAAATTTTATCTCAACAAGTAATAGTCGCTTTCAGTATATATATCCATATCATAAATATCATTAAACTAAAACTTTAACTGAATCAGAAAACAACGTCAAAAGTATACAAAGAATTTTATTGAGCTTCGTTTTAATAAGCATATATTGTAAGTTTTTAAATTGATAGTGAATCTTAAATTAGTGATATTAAAATGATTTTCGAGTTTATGTGTTCGAGTTCAATTAAACGTGAATTAAACTGAAACACTTAACTTATATATTAAAATCAGATTAAAAATATTATAATTATTTATTAATTTTAATTATGTAAGTTGATAATTTAATATTTTTAAATATTAAATAATTTGGATATTAATTTATTTATTTGTTAAAATTATGTAAGTTAATATTTTAATTTTGAATTAGTACCTTTATAATAATTTTGATGAAATTGGAGAATATTTCGATTATGATATTATTTAGAGAATCTATTGAGTCAACCTAATCTGTAGTGGGTGAAATTAGGTTACAAAATTTTAACTTATTAAAAAGGTTAGATTGACATTACTCATTTGTAGCTAAACTGTAGCTCATATCACTGACTTTGACATCCATGTCTGAAATTAATTATTTATATTAAAGTGGCCTTTTTGAACGGTTTAAGTTTCTATATATATCATTGCCACCATATTTTCATCACTGTGTTCCTCTACCGTCTGAACCAATATCATTGAGTTATTGAGTATCTGCGTGACCCTTGAGTCACAATGCCGGAACGGTTCTCCCTGCATGAGTTGAGAAGGTGTGTATGTATTCACTTTATTCATAACTGAAAAATTTGTTTATTCTGTGTATACAACTTTGTCTTCACAAACTAAACATTTCTCTCTACACTGTTGCAGTAAGCTATTAATGTTCATAGATATAGCCTCCATAAATCTTTTCTTAGCTTACTTTGGTGTTTGTGATCCTCTTTTAAATTAGCTCCGGTTGTTTGTTACTATCATACATAAAGTCATCGTTTAGTATTCTAGCCAAAGGTCTCGAGAATTCAAGTTGAAGCATTCATATTTGGTACTTAAGCTCTCAAGAAATTAACTCCCTCTTACTATTTTGGTAATGCGTGTTGTAGATTAAGACATTTGAGGTCATGAAACTTAACCTTTAAGTTACTTAGTATACTATTGTTTATAGAATTGGCCTAATCATTGATCACTTGTTCAGCACTAAGGCTTCTTGCCATGAGAGTTGCATCAGCTAGTTGGGTCGGTTAGCTTATTATTGGTGACCCAGTTTTTTGGTTGAATATTGACATTCATAAATTTGTTTTGAATGTTACAGTGTTTAAGGGGAAATAACAAAGAAGATGGAAGATTTTTGGAGCATGATTTGTGGTGATTCTGTTGGTTCAAAGACTATGGGAAAGCTTTCGTGTTTCGATTTCAAGTTTCTGAAAGATCCTTCCTTATGCATCAACCATTTATTGATAATATCCTTTGATGCGTTACTCTTGATCATGTTGTCTTTCGCTATGATCTACAAGTCTTTCTCGAGACCATGTCAGGGTCTAATCCAAGTGGAAAGATATTCAAAATTGCAACTGTGTTCTGCCATAACCAGTGGCTCTCTTGGGTTGTTGAATTTGTGTTTAGGCATTTGGGTTTTGGGGGAGAAGTTAAGGAAACACAATACTACTTTTCCCCTTCACTGGTGGCTACTAGAACTTTTTCAGGGGTTCACATGGTTGTTTGTGGGATTAACTGTAAGTCTCAAGCTGAAACAACTTTCAAGAGTATGGTTATGGTTGTTCTCTATATTGACATTCTTTGTTAATGGTATTGTCTGTCTTTTATCCATGTATTACTTAATTACCAGCAGAGAACTATCCTTCAAGATTGTTTTAGATGTTCTATCTCTTCTTGGAGCCTTTCTACTACTTTCATGCACATATAGTGTATGTAAAATTGAAGACACAAACAGAGAAACTAGAGAAGGCCTTTATGCCCCTTTAAGCGACCAGTTCAATGGAGTTGATTCTAATAGGTATGTAACCCCATTTGCAAAAGCTGGATTCTGTAGTAGGATGTTGTTTTGGTGGTTGAATCCACTTATGAAAAAGGGTCAAGAGAAAACCCTAGAGGATGAGGATATCCCAAAGTTGGGAGAGTCAGATCAAGCAGAAAGTTGTTATTTATTGTTTCAAAAACACTTGAATAAACAGATAGAAAAAGATCCAATGTCACCTGTGTCAATTTTGTGGATAATAATTATCTGCCATCAAAAAGAGATTTTGATATCAGGGTTCTTTGCATTGCTTAAGGTGCTGACTGTGTCTTCTGGTCCTGTACTTCTAAATGCCTTTATACTGGTAGCTGAGGGTAATGAAAGTTTTAAGTATGAAGGCTATGTATTGGTCATATCACTTCTTGTTATAAAGATCATAGAGTCCCTATCACAACGGCAGTGGTACTTCCGCAGTAGACTTATTGGGATGAAAGTCAGGTCATTGCTTACTGCGGCCATTTATAAAAAACTGTTGAGGTTGTCCAATGTTGCGAGATTGACACACTCTGGTGGTGAGATAATGAATTATGTGACTGTGGATGCTTATAGAATTGGAGAATTTCCATTTTGGTTTCACCAAACATGGACTACAAGTGTCCAACTATGTATTGCATTAGTAATACTTTTTCGTGCCATTGGGATGGCAACTATTGCCTCATTGGTAGTGATAGTTCTCACTCTGGTGTGCAATACTCCAATAGCTAAGTTACAACACAAGTTTCAGACAGAACTTATGGTGTCACAAGATGAGAGATTGAAGGCTATTTCTGAAGCTCTTTTGAATATGAAAGTTCTAAAGCTATATGCATGGGAAAATCATTTTAAAAATGCTATAGAGAAGTTAAGAAAAGAGGAACTCAAATTGTTAGCTGCAGTGCAACTACGAAAGGCATACAACGTAATTATCTTTTGGTCTTCGCCTGTTTTGGTTTCTGCTGCTTCTTTTGGGGTGTGTTACTTCCTTAAAGTTCCATTGCATGCAAATAATGTTTTCACATTTGTAGCAGCTCTACGGATTGTGCAAGAGCCAATTACAACCATCCCAGATGTTATCGGGGTGGTTATTCAAGCTAAGGTTGCATTTACTCGAATTATTAAGTTCCTTGAGGCACCTGAACTACGAAGTAACAGTTTTAGAAAAAAGAGCTTTGTTAACAATATTAATGACTCAATTATAATCAAACATGCCGATTTTTCGTGGGAAGATAATGTATTAAAGCCAACATTGAGGAACATAAATCTGGAGATTAAACATGGGCAAAAGGTGGCTATTTGTGGAGAAGTTGGCTCTGGAAAATCAACCCTCTTATCACTGATTCTTGGAGAGGTTCCTATCACAAAAGGAACTGTAAGTTTTTTTTCTCCTTATGTGCTTATAGAATAAACTACTAAATCTTGTGATTCACCATTCTGTAATAACTTGATATTCATACTTTGTAAACAATAATTTATCATTAGCATATGGAAAAATCTATTTTGACACAGATTTTTAGACAATATTTTGACACAATGCAGATGTCACTTTTTCACTCGTTCATTATTTATTTGTTATTGTGTTGACTTATGCTGTGACAAAATGTTGTCAAAAAAATTGTGTTAACTTATCATTGCCTTTAGCACATACATTCAAATTATTGTAAGGAGGGATTTATTTCCCTTTTGTTCATTGTTAGCCAAAACATTATACTAGGTGTCTGATTCTCTTTTCTGAACTACAGATAGACATTTATGGGAAGTTTGCTTATGTTTCTCAAACAGCATGGATACAAACAGGTACTGTAAGGGAAAATATTTTGTTTGGATCGGAATTAGATGCTGAAAGATATCAAGAAACACTTCATAGATCTTCACTAGTGAAGGACCTGGAGTTGTTTCCCAATGGTGACCTAACAGAAATAGGTGAGAGAGGAGTTACCTTAAGTGGAGGTCAGAAGCAGCGAATTCAACTTGCACGTGCTTTTTATCAGAATGCTGATATATATCTTTTGGATGATCCATTCAGTGCTGTTGATGCCCATACTGCCACAAATTTATTTAATGTAATGTCATCTTCCTTTTTTCTCATGCTGCATTTATATTGTAAGGGTCGTTTTTTACTTCAACATGGCTTTGAAATATGGCAGGATTACATCATGGAAGGACTTAAAGAGAAAACGGTATTAGTAGTAACCCATCAAGTTGACTTCCTACCAGCATTTGATTATGTTTTGGTAATTTCATTCATCACAGGAAATTTATATCATATTTCATCTTTGTTGTATGTGTATAACTGCTGATTATAAATTGTAATGCATTTAAAGTCACTTATTTCATTTTATAATTTGTCTCCATATCCCTTCTATTTATCTTGTGCCTACCTATTTGGAAGGCATGATAGGCTATTGAATGAAATTTGTTGTATGACTCCATTGTTGCCTTTGTATCATAACTACAAATTTTGAAGTTCACTAAGGAAAAAATCTATTCATTTCTTTTAAATTTTTCTTCAAAAGGGTCTCGAATAAGGAAAGGAGATTCTACTGGAAAGGATTCATTAAGTTTTCCACCTTGATATCTGACCTCTGGTTCTGGTTTATTAGTTTGGTGCGACACTCAAGTAAATGTGGCTAACTGAGAAGTAAATTAGTGTTGTTCAAATACTTTTGATGACACTACTCAATCTTGGACTTTCTAATTCTATTTTATTTTATGTTTAGTTAATTTCAAAGGGGGAAATCCTTGAAGTTGCTCCTTATCATCATCTATTGAGCTCAAGTAAAGAATTCCAGAACCTCGTCAATGCTCACAAGAAGACGGCTGGTTCTAACGAGCTTGTGAATGTTACTTTTTCCAAGAGACATCAAAATTCTGTTAGAGAGATTAGACAAGCTTTCATGAAAAAGCAATTCAACATAGCACAGAGTAAATTAATAAAGCAGGAAGAGAGAGAGATAGGAGACACTGGGTTGAAGCCTTACTTACAATATCTGAATCAAATGAA
The DNA here is from genome assembly GCA_036885675.1 of Vigna mungo. Classification (NCBI taxonomy): domain Eukaryota; kingdom Viridiplantae; phylum Streptophyta; class Magnoliopsida; order Fabales; family Fabaceae; genus Vigna; species Vigna mungo. The sequence continues at coordinate 32,850,743 of CP144697.1, read as the reverse complement.
GTGCTATATACTCTTCTCTGTTGCTTCTCTTTGTCACCTTGCATTTTCAATTTTCCAAATATTGCAAAACTTATGGATGGCTAAAAATGTTGATAATCATCATGTCAGCACGTTGCGGTTGATTGTAGTTTACTTCTTGATTGGAGTTATTTCGATACTTTTCATGTTCATTAGAACTCTTAGTCTTGTTTCTTTGGGGTTTCTTTCATCAAAGTATCTTTTTCTACAATTAATGAACTCACTATTTCGTGCACCAATGTCTTTTTATGACTCTACACCATTAGGAAGGATACTTAGTAGGGTAAGTATGTTAAACAATCTTTTTCCTTGCTGTGAAATGTGATGGTGATGGAAGTAACATAGTATTTTGACTCTCATTTTCTTTGTTAGGTTTCATCAGATCTTAGCATTGTGGACCTTGATATTCCATTTAGCCTCACCTTTACTGTGGGAGCAACAATAAACGCTTATTCAACTCTGATAGTTTTAGCAGTTGTCACTTGGCCAGTCTTGGTTATCTCAATAGCATTAGTTTATATTTCAATTCGCTTGCAGGTAACACAGATTATTCTTTGATTCATTAAAACAGTGAAATAGTGTTCTTTATCAACTGTGAGAAATACAACAAATTTTAATTTCATAATATGTTTTGGACCTTCTACCTTTTGTCCTTGGGTTAACTTATTAATTTTTTTTATAGTATTTAAAATATTAGTTGGAAAGTAAACATGGTAAGTTTTGTTTCTTCTTTTAACAGAGATATTACTTTGCCTCTGCTAAAGAAGTAATGCGGATGAATGGCACAACAAAATCCTTTGTGGCTAATCATATTGCTGAAACTGTTGCTGGAGTTGTGACAATAAGGGCTTTTGAGGAGGAATATCGTTATTTTGTAAAGAATCTTGATTTGATTGACATCAATGCTAGTTGTTTCTTCCATAGTTTTGCCTCAAATGAGTGGTTGATCCTACATTTAGAAACTGTAGCTGCAGTTGTACTTTCCTTCTCAGCACTTTGCATGGTCTTGTTTCCACCTGGGACTTTTACATCTGGTGAGACTTAGTCATTCTAACATCTATAATGTAATTGTTTGAGTATTTTAATCATCTTTAAATTATTTTCTTTATCCTGAACAAAAGCATTATCACTTTTGAAAGAAGCTTCTTATTTGCGCTAACCTTTCTCCAGGATTTATTGGCATGGCTCTCTCTTATGGCCTTACACTAAGCTTTTCCTTAGTATTTTCAATTCAAAGTCAATGCAGCCTTGCAAATTACATAGTATCTGTAGAGAGGTTAAATCAGTATATGCATATACAAAGTGAGGCTGCAGAAGTAATAGAAACAAAACGCCCTCCTTTTAATTGGCCAGATAAAGGTGAAATAGAAATAAATGACTTGCAGGTAACTGGTACATACTTTAGAATAAGAATGTTTAGAAAGAGTAATGTTGAAGTGAACTGAATAACTTACTGGTTTACACACTAAGACAGGTACGATACAGGCCTGATGGACCCCTTATACTTCATGGAATCACATGCACATTCAAAGCAGGACACAAGGTTGGAATTGTTGGCAGAACAGGCAGTGGAAAGTCCACTCTTATTGGTTCTTTATTTCGTCTTGTGGAGCCAGCAGGTGGAAAAATTATTGTGGATGGCATAGACATATCTTCTATTGGCCTTCATGATTTGAGGTCACGTTTTGGTGTTATACCTCAGGATCCTACCCTTTTTAATGGAACTGTTAGATTCAATTTGGACCCTTTGTCTCAACACTCTGATAAAGAGATATGGGAGGTAAAACTTTGTTGCGTTCTATTTGTCTTTGCTTCTCATAGCAAAAGGTGGACTGATTTTGTTGCTTAACACGAAGGTTCTTGGGAAGTGTCAGTTGCGAGAAGTTGTCCAAGAGAAAGAAGAGGGCTTAAACTCCTCAGGTACACTTACAAGTTTCTTTATCATAACTATGTTGCAAGCATTTGAAGTACTTTCCTCCAAGTTAGCAATTAGTAGTGAATAACAATGTTAAATTGTTATACAGTTGTTGAAGATGGCTCAAACTGGAGCATGGGACAGAGGCAGCTGTTTTGTTTGGGGCGTGCTATTTTGAGAAGTAGTAAGATATTGGTGCTTGATGAAGCCACAGCATCAATTGATAATGCAACTGATTTGATTCTGCAGAAAACCATTAGGACTGAATTTGCTGATTGTACAGTAATAACAGTAGCACACAGAATACCAACTGTGATGGATTGCACTGTGGTTCTTTCAATCAGTGATGGTACGTTTCATATTGATCGTTTAGTCTCTTTATGTCATTTGACAAACACTTTTTCATTCTAGTTCATGACTCCTCTTTCATTTCACAGTGTAAACATTCAGTTAAGTTGCTTAATACCACTTGATTTATCACACCAAATATATGTTTGTTTTAAACATAAAAATTGGTTGCATTTACCTATTTACTAGGTAAAGTTAACATTTCAATTTCCTTGGCACATATTGATACATATAAAATATGGAGTTCTTGATTTACACATTCGAACTTTTATCTGTGAAAAAGAGTTAATAGTATGCTTGATCATTTGTTTCTTTCCTTCATAGAAAAAGAACCTTATGATTCCATATACAGGAAAATTGGTGGAATATGATGAACCAAACACCTTGATGAAGACAGAAGGGTCATTGTTCAGACAACTTGTCCGAGAATATTGGTCTCATTTTCACTCTTCAGAATCCGATTGATGCTATTGTTACATGCTAGAAAAAAAGTAAACGAACTTTGCTATGAAGATGTAAGGTTTAATGGAACTTTTGTTACTCCATGCATCATAATTGTTCAAATTTAGTTCCAACCCTTTGCCAAAGTTAGCCTATAATCTTGAGAAGTCTTATATTTTCACTTGTATTGTATGCTACTTTGTAGGTATGCTACGAAATAGAGATGTAGAATGAACAAATGTAGAAATTGAAAAATAATAGAAATTAATTTAATTTATATTAAGGATTTTAAAATATGTAATTAAAATTAAATAGAGAAATATTTTAAGTATCAACCTAGGTTATGTTTCGGAAGGCTTTAAATAAGTTAGTGATTTCTGAGAAACTATTTGAACTAGCCTTTTCAAAATTGTTAGCTTGTCTTATAGTTCCTCACCATTTATGTTTATTCTATTTTTATGATTTAAATATTTATTAAATCTTATTGTTACTACTTTTAAGTAAGGTAAGTTATTTATTTACTTGATTTTTTCATAGTTTTATTTTTCTTATATTGTATTATTTATTTTCCAAATAAGTTTGTTAGACATAGCTAGTATTATATGAAAAATTAATTAAAAAATAAAAAGAAAAAAAGGATTGAAAAATATGAAATATTACATTAAATTTATGATAAAATTACATTGTACACATAGAAAAAAAATCTATTATAAAAAAAGTTCATAATTTATTTTACGAAAATTATTCTTTGAACTCCATAAAAGAACATTATGTATTAATTTTATTTGGTCCATCATCTCACACTCCAAAAAGAATTTTAAATTTTAGAAGATTTTGCTTTAAAAAATTCAATATTAACTTTTTTTAACTACTTATACCAAATTTTTTGTATTTTAAATTAACTCATAACGTATTAGTTTATTTAAAAGTTATTTTCCATTTTTTCACAAAATAAATTCTTTATACATCAAATTGAATATAATTATTATAAATTCTACAAACTATTAATAATGAAATATATTCTCCATAAAGACATACTAAGAAATTAGATTTGATGACAAACTATAATCAAAATTCACAATTATTATAATAATTACTACTACCTTACGCTGTCATTAAGCAACAAGTTCTACTACATTTCTTTTATCAATTCTAATATTATAATTCTATAAAGTAATGATAGATTTATTTTATTTTTTAATAGTTTGATGTTTTACTATTTATTTTAACACTACACTTAGGCTGTGTTCTTTTTAATGGATTTGAGAGAGATGATTTGGGGGAGATGATTTGAGTGGATTTGAGGGTAATTTTTTTGTTGTTTTTTTTAGTAGATTTGTGGGTAATTGAGAGTGGATTTGAGGGTAAAGTTGGTGAGAATTAGTGTAGGATTTGATTGATGTGATAGAATTAAAAAATTTGTTTAATGGATAGAAATGAAAGATTACCAAAATACTCCTAATTATTTTAGTAATATAAAATGTTATTTTTTAATGTTATATTTAATTAATTGTATAAATGTTAATAAAGAAAGGAAATTAATTAATAATAATTAAAATTAATTTTTAAAATATTATAAAAATTATAATATAGTAAAATAAATATTTTTTAAAATGTAATATATTTTGTTGATTGTATTATGTGCTGAATCTTCATCTCTATAGACAATCACAGAGGTTCTAATGGGGTGCATCAGTTCTTCATCTCTAATGATCACTAATCTCCCCAACACCACCAAAAATTCATCTCAGACTTCACTATCCCTTCAATCAATAGACAACCCATCCTCCTGCATTCAACCCAACAACATCTGCCAATTACTCTCCGGCCAACACACTCCACAATCGTAACCACACCGGCATCCACAAATCACCATCATCTCCGATTATCTCCAACCAACCTCTTACCCCCTTTTGAATTCCTCCATTCACGCAACAACCAAATTCCTCCTCATAATGGACGCTGCATGGATTCCAACATGATATCACACATCTTCAATCTTTATTGTTGCGACGGAGCGAAGTCTGAAACCACCGGCAACCGCACCGCAAACAGCCCCTGCCATCCAAAAACGGAACGTGGAAAAACAATACCGTATCCGGATAAGGTACCATCTGCAGAACGTTTCCCGGATCCGGTTACGGGAACTTGTATCCGGATAAGGATCCCTCTCCATTCTTCTTCAAAACGTGGATCCGGATACGTTAACACTGTATCCGGATAAGGCTCCCTTCCTTCAGTTTTTACTTCAGCTGATACAATGCGTTTTAGTCTTTTATTATTTACTTTAATATTAGGATTTTTTATTATTAAAATGGGTTGGAATTTTTAAGATTGGCAGAGGGCATTTAGGTATTTTAAGTGGAAATCAGCTCAAATCTTTGCATATTAGAGAGATCCATGATACAGTGCAAAATATGGAACATCCACTCAAATCAGCGCATTTCCGCTCTCTGAAATTGGCTCAAGCGAACACGATTTCAAATTTCATCCGCGCTCTCAAATTCGCTTGAACAGTGTTATCTGTTCAAGCGAACACAGCGTTAGGGATAGAAAGAATCTGCGCTCGTGGATATTTATGGATAAAATTCGTGACGGATAGTTGATACCCACGAATATTTACTAGAAACCTACGTATAACAAGTATTTTAATACCTGCTTATAAATGAGTCAGGTGCAGATATTATATTATTCGTCCCCGCGGATATCCACTACCCGCAAAATATAAAAATAAAAAATTAATTTATATTTTATTAAGTTAAATTTAATTAAAGTTAACATTAATTTATATTTTACAAGATTAAATTTAATTAAAATTGTATTATACGAAGTATACCGATTGAAATTAATTATCATTTATGAACAATTAACAGGTATTAATTGGTTACGCTTTACAAAATATACGCTATTAATTATTGATTATTGGGTTTGATTGCCTAAAAATATACTCTTTTACAAAATATACCATATTAATTATTGATCATTGGGTTTGATTGTCATAAGGTATTAATTATTGATCATTGATCATTGGGTTTGATTGCCTAAAAATATACTGTACCCTCTCTATCGTAATAAAATATAGACTCTGACTTGAGCGACATTCTCAGGAAGGATTGAAGATGAAGAGACAACAAAGCAAAGAATGACGACGGACCCTCAGATCAATTCAACCAAAACAAAAATTAAATTTTAATTTACATTTAATTTAATTTATATTATATTTTATATAATTTTTGTAATTCTATTTAAATTTTATTTTAATAATTTATAAAAATATATATTTTTTAAATATTTGCGGGTATCCGCGGGTTTTAAAATATCCGCGAATATTTTTTAAACGAATATCTGTGCAGGTAACGAGTCAGGTAGCAGATGAATTTTTTTTTGTCAGGTCAGGTTACGGGTAGACACTATCCATACCCAGTCCGACCCGTTGCGATCCCTAACTACACTAAATCATATCACAAAAATACTAAAGGATACTTTATTTTTACTTAATTGTAAACTTCTTTCAAAGTACTTTAAAATACAACAAGAGATTAATATATAATATATAGTGAAAAACATAAATATTAAAACTAAAAAATGAAATTAAAACAATTGCTCTCCAAATAAAAAAAAATCAAGAGTTGAAAAATAATTTTAAAAACAAAAACTACAGACACGGTGTATTTTTCACCAGAAAATAAATAAATAAATAAATAAAATATATATATATATATATATATATATATATATATATATATATATATATATATATATATATATATATATATATATATAATATCACCTAGAGATGAGATGTATATATTTATTATTCTAGATTTAGTTTGTTATGTACTTTTATTAAACATTTGTGATTTTAGTAAGTTAATCTAATATCTTTCAACTATTCGTTACCAACAATATTAAACTAGTTTTTTAGTTACTTATGTCAAATATAATGAAATATAATTTACTGATTCTTATAACTTAATAAGAAAAATAATTATCCTAGAAATTTGATTATTTTAAAAAGGTCATTGATAGTACAAAGAATTACATCGAATAGACTGGACAAATTAAGCTCCAATTTATTTTACAATTAAAAGTAATGAATTCTCCCTAATCTACTTTTAAGTATAGAATTTGGTTTGTATAACGAAATTCCCACATATAAGTGTGAAGCATTTCCCGTGCCTTGCACGTGCAGCCGATAACGAAGATTCATTAGAACACATAACAGACATAAGCCTCCTTCTGCGGTAGCAGGATAACACTCTCCTTTCACCAAACCTCTTCTTTCTCTTTTTCTTCTTCTCCATTTTTCTTTCAGTTTCATCCATGTCCACGTCTATGTCCATTTCCACACTTTCCTCTTCAACCTTCCCAAACTCTAATCCCTCTCTCTCTTTATCTTCTCAAAAGTTCCCTCTCTTCTCCAAACCCCTTCTTCTTCTCCCCTTTCCCCACCCCCTCTCCATCCGCACGCCGACCTTCCTCTCTCCACTTCTCTGCAAGTCTCCTGAGGCCGAAGCGGAGGCGCCGCCGCCGGAGGACCACTGGCTGCAGAAGCTACCGGAGAAGTCGAAGCCGCTCTACTCCCACAGCCTGCCCTGCATTGAGGCCTGGCTCCGAAGCCTGGGCTTCTGCCAGAGCACGGAAGACAGGGCCCTCTGGCTGGTTCACAAGCCCGATTGGCACGCCCACCTCTCCCTTGATGTCACTGATCTCTACATAAGGTGCTTCCCTCTCTTTTTATGCTTCCTTCACTAACTTGCTACTTCAACCAATACTTGATTTCTCTTTCTTCGATGTAGATTAACTTGCTTTTGCATTGTTATGAGCTTGGAGCAATATTTCTGTAAATTACAGCCATTGATTATGGTATACCGAGACTGCAAAATGTACAAATGATTCTAACTTTATTTTTTAATTATATTATCATTATTAATGGTGATTGCTGTGGTTTTTTTCTTTTTTAATTTTGACATTACACTGGTAGATCGAGTTAAGCACGAAATGTGTTTTATTTTTCCTCCGATTTTTGTTATTTGTTATACATTTGAGTATAATGTGTCGCTGTAGTGAAAGAGAGAGAGAGAGTGAGAGAAACAATATGTATAGTAGTAACGATGGTGAGCAAAAGTAAACTGTGACAACCTTCCTTTGTTTTTGTTCTCAATGTAAAGAATAAGTTGAGTAGTTGTTCATTATATATATACACACACACACACACGCACATCAGCCTAAGTACTGAAAACAGTTGGCAAGCTAAATTTTGTTTAACAGCAAAAAAAGTAGTGAAGTTAAAATTCCAAATGCTATTCTCAATGTATGTAAAGAATTCATACTTCACTGTTTAAGAGTCACGTTCTTTTCTAAAATGGGATAGCACATTTTTTTGTATTCCTCACAGTTTCTAAAGATTGATCATAGAAAGTGTTACATGGTTAAAGATAAGAGGTTTCTCTTCGATTAAAAGGAGGGAGAATGATAGTGTGCATTTTGGGGAAGAGACAGGAGCAACTATGGTAATGAAAGTAGAAAGATGTGGGGTTTGCTCCTTTCCTCTTTAATTTTTCTTGTATCACTGATCCGATGTAATTATATCAGTTTTGTATGGAGAAACATTCCCTTCCCTGCCTCTAGGGTTGTATTTTTCTAAAAGGGTTAGGAGGGTGTGTCAATCAGAAAGCTCGCAAACTGAAAACAAGAATGCCCTTTGTTTTTAAAAGTTGAAGTGATGCATAATTTGGATCTGAGAAGTAATTGGTGTCACTATTTCAAAACATAACTGATAATGTTACTTCAATGTCTATTCAATTTACGAGAAAATGTTAATTGAATTCTTCTTGAAGATTCTGCTGAAGGCATTGAAGATAAATGTATAGACAATATTAAAGGTAGATTTTTTGTCTGCATTTCTGTGACTAGCTTGTTGTCGATATCTGGTTTGTCTGTTGGGGACAGAGAAGGCCAGGTGCTAGGATTGAACATCCTCTGGTTCATGCATGGTTTGTCTGTTGCATCCTCCATTTAGCCATATTCATAGTTCATACTATGTATAGATCAATAACTTTGATTACAGAGTAAATTGTTGGTGTTCTAATATCAAGTTAAGTGTGAAATATTTGGTAACTATAGATTGAGTAGTCCCATTGTATTGGTGCCTACTGAAGTTTACCTAGAAAGTTAATGTCAATGACTGTATAAATGGTGCAGGTATTTGAAGAGTGGACCAGGGAATCTTGAAAAAGATGTAGAGAGGAGGTTTAGTTATGCTTTAAGCAGAGAAGACATTGAGAATGCTGTACTTGGAGGACCATAGTCGTTGTTCTTTCTCTCCGTCAAATATACAAAAATGGCTTGATTATGTGTTGAATCGTTAACTTTCATGTCAGCATGGCCTATTTTAAAGGAAGCACTAAAGAAAATGTTACCCTATGTTTCCTCTTTATAACATAGATACATTTTTTTGTGGTCTGACAATACACTGTAATATTAATATTTTTTTTTTGTTGAAAGATGAGTTAGTATTCCTTCTTCACTGTAAATTCTTTATAATTTTTTTCCTAAATAAACTATTTAAAAAAAATGTACTGCCAACATATAATAATTTTATTAATGAAAGTCTTTGCCATACGCTTCCGTTCGAGATTCTCTGTCTTCTCGTTTCAACTTCTGCATTGACGTTACGGGACGGTACTCGATGAAATTTTGATAATTGAGAATAAATTATTTCAACTAAAAGTAAATGATATTTTCAATTTGCTTCTACTTTGTTTGACTTAATAATTCGTTGGGATTTTTAATTGAATTGCACTAAAGTGGTTTTAACCATTATAACATGACTTGACTATAAATAAAATATTAGATTAAATATGTTTTCGTCCATCATACCATTTTGGTTTTAATCTCTACTTGAAACTTTGATGGTTTTTTATCTTCATAATTTTAAAACTCTTACGGTTTGTCCTTAAATTTGGACGGTGTTAACTTTTGTGAAATGTGACAAATGATCAGGCCACGTTTTTTATGCTAGTTTCCCTCTTCATTCTTGTTGGTTTTCTTTTTATTCATGAGATTAAATGATTGCTTGTGATTGAAATTAGATTAGGAATTGGGTTCTTAATTGGAAAAGTTTTTTTTTTAATTGTGATCCCACCAATCCTTTTCGCTTTCCAAGTTATGAATGATTACAAGATATGGAATGTTTCGCATGAGCTCTTTGCGAATTGCAGCAGCTTCTTCCTGTTCTCCTTTACCAATTCCTAAATCTCCTGATATGTAGGCAATGCCTTTCCCATATAATATCCTCATTCCTTTTTTCTGCCTAGTATACTTTCCACCTCGTTTGAGCCTTGATCGCCTGTGAGAAAATTCAATGCTTTGCATTTCAATCTCTTTTTTTGACTCGTTCCACAGAACTGATGTTTTTTCCTCCCTGCATCCATTTCCTACACGCCTTTCCTCTTGCACATTACAAATAGTCAAATGCCTTCTTTTGGGTCTGGCCTTAAGATCAATGTTGTCTTGCCTTGAATCTCCAGTAACATCCCCAAAAAGCATAAACTCCAGTTCAAAAAGCTTTTTCTTCCTGTCAATGGAGTTCTCATTCCCAGTCAAAGGTAACTCTCCCCAATTGAAAAAAAAACATTGCCCAGTTAAGAATCCTAATTCCTAATCTAATTTCATCACCAACACGTGACAATCCCTTAATTTCATGAATAAAAAGAAAACCAACGTGACAAAGATTGAAGAGAAAGCTGGCATAAAACGTGGCCTGACCGTTTGTCACATCTCACAAAAGTTAACTCCGCCCAAATTTGAGGATTAACCGTAAGAGTTTCAAAACTATAAGAACAAAAAATCATCAAAGTTTCAAGTAGGAACTAAAACCAAAATCGTATGATACTTAAAACGAAAAACATATTTAACCTTAAAATATTTTTTAACTATTTTAATTGAATATATTAATCTTTAAAATATATAGAAAGCAAAGTCCTTGAAGATAACCTAAATAAAATAAAATTTAAACACAATAATAAATAAAAATTAACAAAGAAAAGCAAAAATAAAATAAAATCTAGTCAAAAAATTAAAAGAAAAATAATAATAAAAAAAAATTATAAGGATAGAACAAAAATTTTGCGTAAGAAAAATATAAAATTTGTGTACAAGACAATTAGTTCTGATACTTTTTTTTTTGTCTTTCTCATTATCAGCTTTTACATAGATTTTTTGTATGTATTATTTTTTCCATCACAGAATTACAAATACAATATTTATATATAGATTATATTCAAGTAATTATTCATCTATGATAAGACTTAAGACTTCATTATAATTTCCAAAGTGGAAAAGTATCAATTGAGTATCCGTTGTGTCAATTTCAAACTAATTCATTGATATGCATCAATGAAGTCTTCCCATTAGGTTTTCAGAAATAGTGTTAAGAGAGTGGTATGTGGCAAAGGATAAAAGATACATGTCAAAATATTAAATTGTATAGTGAAAATGGAATTATTTCTGTCAAGTTTTTTCTTTTAATGGAGAAGATTGAAATTTGTGGATGGTTTGGGGTCTCTTCTACTTTCATCTTCTACTTCCATCTTCTATTTCATAGTTGGTTGATGAAGTGTGGTCTTGAAAGGTATTGGTTGATGAAATGTGCAGTGTCTCGTGATTAGGCATGCTCATCTTGTTTGTGGGGAACACAAAACCATAATGTCGTCTTTCCTGGTGGTTGGTACAGGGGTTGGCTAGAATACCAATTTGCCATTTTGGGAAGGTTGTAGTGTTGAGAGTGGCTAGAAATGTTAAGAATGGTGGAAAATTTTTTTGGGGTTGTCTTAACTACAAGGTTTGGTTCATGGTTATAATTTTCATTGGACGTATATTCTTTTGTTGGAAAAATGAGTGTTTCCTGTTAACAAAATGTTTCTTTTTGTTGGATTTGTTGAATAGTGGAGGAAATGAAGATGTTAAAGAGTGTAATTATTTCAAATGGTACGATGAAGATAATGGTGATGAAAGGGATGCTACTATTAGTAGATAAAGGAGAAAGATCTATAATATGAAAAAATCCCTTATGGTTTCTGAAAAATGAGTTAACTGAGATGATATGTTTTATGGGTTTTCTTAACATAACTCTTGTGTCAATGTTGTATAAAATTTCTTGAAATGTCATAAAAGTGATGTGTGTTGTCATTAGCAAGCTATGTACCTTGTGGGTTGTAGTAAGTGTTATGCACTTGGTTGTATCGTTTTGTAATGTAATCTTATTCAAGGATCAAGATGTTTGAGCTACATACAGAGAAGCTATGAAGTTAAAATTGGTTGCAAATACTCATGATATTAATTCAAAATGCATTCATGAAGACAACATTGTTCTTCAAATTACATAAGATAACATAACCTACTAAGAAAAATAAGTTGCATAATACATTCATGAAGATCAAAGTTGTTCTTCAAATTCAAGACAACATAGGTACATGTCATAAGCAAAATAACCTACTAAGAAAAATAATATGCATAATACATATTGAAGTTCCAAATTATATAGCTTCCAAAATGGATCGAAATCCATAATGAAGTTCCAAATACACATGACAACTGCAAAATGTATATAAATCAAGTTTCATGGCTTCCAAATTGGGTCCCTCATATATACAATTTTTGTCTATTCATGGGTCTTGTAGTTGTAGGTGATGGTATTATTCTGCGACAATTTGTGGAGGTGGTATTGTTGGGCCTGTTGAAGTTGATTGAGTTTGTGTAGGTGGTGTTCCTTCAAGATGTGTAGGAGGTGTGCTTGTTGGCTGTGTAGTTCGTGGGCTTTCCTATTGGGCTGTTTGAGTGACTTGTGGATAAGTATTTCTTTTGTGATCCAATATTTTGTGTTTTCTTATTCGTTTTCTAGTTTTTTTTTTCAATTTTCAGGTAGAGAAAACCTTGACATGAATTTATCTTTTTTCTATTTATTGTCGATCTCTTCATCAAGTAAATTTGAAAGCCTTCCATCATGGTTATGATAAGCTTACTCCTTGCGCTGATGATTGTATGACTTACCTCATCCATACAACCACCCTTACTGGACTGTTGATATCAATTTATCTTTTTTCTATTTGTTGTCCATCTTTTCATTAAGTAAATTTGAACGCCTTTCATCATAGTTATGATGAGCCTATTCCTTGCATGGATGATTGCATGACTTACCTCATCCATACAATCACCATTATTATCATGTACTTCAACTTCACCTTCCTACATATCTCTTTCACCTTCAGAAGAAAAATATTCCAATGTACGTTAAAGTATAATGCCTTTTTCCCTTAGTTTTGTCAAATTAGTGTTATACAATATGTTAAAGTAGTCTCCTACCTTTGCACACATGTTGAAAGCTGCATCTCTACATCATATATTATAATTAATTATTTTTATTTTTAATTATATTTATTATATTTATATATTTATTTTATGTGTTTACACGTCTCTTCATTCAGTCTTTCTCTTCAAATTTGCATACGAGTGTTGCGACTTCAATGTATGTCTCTATCAAATGCAAAAGATGTTGGAAGTCCCACACCGACTAGAGATAAGGCCAAATTATAATATATAAAGTGGGGTGCAAACCTCACCATATAAGCCGGTTTTGTGGGGTTTAGGCTTAAAAACCCACTTTCTAATATGGTATTAGAGTCAGGTTAGAGCCTGTCCTAGCGATATTTGTTGGGCATATTAATGTTTAGTCTCACGCTCGAGACGTATGTACCTCGACGTGAGGGATGTGTGTTGGAAGTCCCACATTGACTAGATATAAGGCCAATTTCTAATATATATATATATATATATATATATATATATATATATATATATATATAAGTGGAGTACAAACTTCACCTTACAAGCCAGTTTTGTGAGGTTGAGTTAGGCTTAAAGCCCACTTTCTAATATGGTATTAGAGTCATGGTTGGAGCCTATCCTAGCGAGATTTATGTGGGCATTCTGTTCCACTCATTGTCGGGCCACCATTGGACCACCCATTAGTTCTACTCTCACACTCGAGATGTCTATACCTCGGCGGGAAGCGGAAGTCCCACATCAACTAGAGATAAGGCCAAATTATAATATATAAAGTGAGGTGCAACCTCACCATACAAGCTGATTTTGTGGGGTTGAGTTAGGCTTAAAAACCCATTTTCTAATATGGTATCAGAGCCAGGTTAGAGCCTATCCTAGCGATATTTGTTGGACATATTGTTCCACCTACTATTGGGCCGTTATCAGACCACCCATTAATGTTTAGTCTCACACTCGAAATGTATATACCTGGACATAAGGAGGATGTGTTGGAAGTCTCACACCGACTAGAGATAAGGCCAATTTATAATGTATAAAGTGGGGTGCAAACCTCACCATACAAGCTAGTTTTGTGGGGTTGAGTTAGGCTTAAAAACTCACTTTCTAATATGGTATCAGAGCTACGTCAGAGCCTATCCTAGCGATATTTGTTGGGCATATTGTTCCACCTGCTATCGGGCCTTTATTGGACAACCCATTAATGTGTAGTCTCACGCTTGAGATGTATATATCTCAACTTAAGATGGGTATGTTGGAAGTCTCACATCGACTAGAGATAAGGCCAATTTATAATATATAAGGAGGGTGTACAAGCTTTTTTTGTGCGGTTGGTTTAGGCTTAAAGCAAACTTTCTAATATTGTATCAGAGCCATGGTTGGAGCCTAATATGTGAGCATTCTGTTCCACCATTTGTTGGGCCACTACTGGACCACCCATTAATTCTACTCTCACGCTTGAGATGTCTATACCTCGACGTGAAGGGGGTGTGTTGGAAGTCCCACATCGACTAGAGATAAGGCCAATTTATAATATATAAGTGGGGTGCAAACCTCACCTTACAAGCTGGTTTTGTGGGGTTAAGTTAGGCTTAAAGTCAACTTCTAACAAAAGCAAAGCCACAACATAAGTCAAGTTATTCTAGAGAGAACTGCAATATAATTGTTAGGGTTATACGATATTGGTTCGTGGTGTTACCAATGAGGAGCATTGGTAAATCTTGAAGAAATTGGTTTTGATGATGCTTCAAGAAGATTAAATTGAAGAACATATTATGATTTATTTTAAAAGCACTCTGTAGAGTATAAATGATTAGGAATGTCTTTAAATATGTAAATCTTGTATTTTTGGTATTATCACGTATTTAATCGATTATGAGAAGCAATAATCGATTATCCTGAGCTTTTCTAAAAAAACCATATTGTTCTGGAATAATCCATTATCACTCCAAATAATCGATTATCACAAGTCTGTTTGAAAATTGACCAAGTTATATTGAAAAACCTGTAACGGCTTGAATAATCGATTATCACTTACAATAGTCGATTATTACTGGCAGTTGTAAAGTGACCTTTCATATTCGGACTAACTATCTATAAATAGGTAATTTGAGAACTTCAAAAAAGACTTTTGAACTAAGAGCTTTTGTAGAGTACAGTTTGTTTGAGGAAGTTCTCAAGAGCTAGTTCAAGTCTCTTACCTGGTCTCGTGAATAGGAAAAGCTCACGTTTCGTCTGTCGATAGTCGGAGCGGTTCTCTTCGAGTTGGTAAGGTGCTCTGTCTAGTCTCGTGAATAGGAGAAGCTTGCGTGTCGTGTGTCGATAGTCGGAGCGGTTCTCTTCGAGTTGACAGAGTGTTCGCTTCCGGTTCGTTTGTCGAAGAAAGGTTCTATCATCTTATTTTCATTCACTTATTGTAAATATTTGAAACTGACTTTTAGTGAAACTGTTAATTACTTCTTATAGTGATTAATGACTGGACGTAGATTCTTTAGAATCAAACCAGTATAAAAATTATCTGTGTGATTTTTCTACCCCCTACACTCTTTACTTCTTTATGCACTTCAACTGTTCGATAAATTTTCTCTTAGAAAATTTAGTTTTAAAATGGACCATTGTAACTTGAGTTTTAACCGTAACACGCTTTCTGCTTTACAAATTTTATTCTGCTGCGCGACTCGCTATCCACGATACCTATTGTATCTATCTGATACCAACAATTGGTATAAAAGCTTGCTTTGATATTCTTTCAAAATTTTCATAAATGGCGGTCATCAAAATCTTGTTTATGCCGAAGGTGTATCCATCAACAAACCACCAGTTTTACTGGTGATAACTATGCATTCTGGAAAGTTAGCATGAAAATTTTTATGGGGTCTGTTGACAGAGGCATCTGGGATGCAGTACAAATGGTCCTTTTATTCCTAAAAGTACAGTTGATGGTGTAGAGGTAGAAAAACCATATTTTTATTGCACTGTTGAGGAAAATAAAAGAGCCCAATTTGATTTTAAGGCCAGAAATATAATTTTATCTACACTAACCCCTGATGAATTCTTTAAAGTTTCTGTTTATAAAAGTGCACAGGAAATGTGGAAATTTTTAAGAGTCACTCATGATGAAGTATCGAATGTGACTAAGTTGACTTGTTCGAGTTCATGCTCTACATCAAACTCCTCAAGCTCAATCGATTCTAATGAGCAAGAAAATCTATGCTTGATAGCCATCGATGAATTATCTAAAAGAAAATTCTTGAAGAAAAAGAAGAACAATCAATGCTCCGCATCAAGCTTTAAATGTTACGTATGTGGTAAAAAAGGCCATGTGAAAGTTGTTTGTCCAAACAACAAGAAAAGTGAAGAAAGAAAGAAAAAGAAAACTCTTAAAGAGAAGAAGGCCTACATTGCATGGAATGATAATGACTCATGTAGTTCAAGTGATTCTGTTGAAGAAGTAAACTTATGTTTGACGGTTGATACTGATGAATGATGAATCAATATTTTATACCATTTACTTAGTTTTTCGCACCGAATTGTTTTGATGAATTGTGCTTAATTCTTAGTTATTGTGTCATTTTCACCATTTGGGCTTAATTAGACCAATAATTCTTATTTTAATTAATTTGAATTATTTGAACTTAATTATTCCTATTATTATTTTCAGGACAATTTTGGAATTACACTGTGAGACTTTTGGAAGGGCAGCACACAATGGAAGAATTTTCACAAACTCATTTTAGAATTAGTCAAACTTTAATTTAGTGGTTTAGAATTTGTAGACCATTTTTTGTAATTTGGGCTATTTTTGGTAGAATAGGTTAAGCCCAATTGTAAAAATGATGACATGGCACCTAGGGTTTGTCAAATGGGTGGACCCCACCCCAATTTTAGAGGACACACGACCCTTGGTGGATAGCAACCGTCACTTTGAAGGGTGGCTTTCTTTTTAACGTTTGCTGCTGGAAAAAAACAGAGAGGGGCACTTGGCTTGGAACGTTTTCTTCCCTATGGAGCTTTTCTTTGAATTATTGGATTTTGGATGAATGAGAAAGTAGCTTCCAACCGCTACCCACTTGGTCTTCTTCTTTTGATATTTCAGATTTTTCTTTTAAATTTTGGCTTTGTAAGAAAGAGCTCAGACGGTGCATTAGGAGGGGTGCTTCCAGCCGATACACTCCCTTTTGGTTTTCTTTATCTTTTGAATGTTTTCTAGGTGAAGCTTGCAAGGATGTTCACGGGTTTCAAAGGTTGAATGAAGACAACATTTCCTTTTTCTTTTCATTTTGTGCAATGCTTGCTGCAACGTTTTCTTTGGTCTTGAAAGTGCATTCATGCTTATTCCATCTAGCATTTACAATGTTTCTCTCTTGCTTCATTGTTTGAAATGGTGGGGTCCGGTGTTTACTTTCTTTGTGCTTTCATTTCACTTAGAATGAAGAATAAATTAGGTAGAAGTAGAAGCTGCTACGTGATGATGGGATGGGAAATAACATTTTTATCCTATTTTATTTCATTTGGTGAGGCTGATTTGGTTGCCTAGCTGCACCAAAATTTCCATTGAGAATGAAGAAGGTAATTAGGTAGAAGTAGGTAGGTGTACGATGCAAATAGTTTTCTTTTAGGGTCATTTATTCCTTCTCTTTAGAAGTAATGTAAGGTGATTAATAGTTTTCTTTTAGATTAAGGTGTATTCATTTTCTTAGTTTAATTGGAGAAAAGTTGTGGCATAGTTTCCATTGGTGCAAATGTACGTTGATGCTGGGAGAGAAAAAGGAGCTCACGTGATTAGATTTTATTTGGAAGACACATTCCCTTTAATCTTCATTGAATGAAAAAAAATTGGTGCAGCACGGTTCACATGGAGAATTGGTATTTTATGGATTATAACAATTGGTCACGTTGCTGTTACGTTTTTTTTTTTTTTTTTATATTTCACAAGCACATTTTCATTTCTTTGATGAAGCATGATTCATGATAAGGCAAGGGAGGTCACAGCTGAATGATGGGATCAATTTGGAGAAGCACATTTTCATTTTCTTTTCTTTTAACATGTCACGGCTAAAGAGGATTTTATTTATAAGTTTTTGCAATTTTAATTTCTTTTGGTAGATTTAATTAAGTGTTGGATGTTAACTGCTTTAATTATGTCTGGATATTTGTCTATTGCAATGTTAGGTTTATCATTTTCATTTACTTTAATGTTATCTAGTATGTTTGGTAGTGATAATTTAACTGTTATGTTAGCTTAGGTTAGTCGGGTTGGTCATTAATAAAATTATTTTGTTTCCTTGAGATTTTTTGGACTATTCTTGTGTTTAATCCACTCTGTCTGACACTCTATGAAATCTGACTGTGTTCTTGCAATGGGTATATGCTTAGTTGCCTAATTGGTGATTGTATCTTCGCTTAGTTGATCAATCTGTGTAGAACACATTAGATGGAATAGGTGCATTGCATTCACTTAGTTTGCAATTTTGAAGACCGAATTAGCCTTCGCTTAGTTGGGTGTTTCGTGTTGGATTTGGATTAGAGTAATGTGTACTTGTCGTTAATCTGGGATAGGAAGCATAATAATTGAGTTAATGACCAACCGCTTTTATTCTATGTTTGATTTCTGTTTACATTTCTGTTTGCATCTGTGTGTTAATTTAGTTTATCTGCATTCATAAACCTTTCACAACCCCCCCACTACGTGTTTGACCTAATCCCTGAACCGCAGTTTGGTCCTTGAGAGACGACCTAGGAGTCACTTCCTAGTCTATACTGCATTCTTTATGCACATTAAATTTGTATGAGGTGCGACACCTATCAAATTTTGGCGCCGTTGCTGGGGACCAACGGTTCGGGTTTAGGTCTTTTGTTGTGTTAGTGTGTGTTGTGTTTTGTCTTGTGTTGTGAGTGTGATGTTCTGTTTTGTGTTCGTTATTGTGTGTTGCATGTTTAATTATGCTGTGTTTGTTGTTTCGTAATTTTTAGCATTTCCATTCTTCTTTCCCCCCCTTTCTATATGTCATGAGAACAATATGACTCATCCTCCCACTCATGAGAGTGCTCTTTGGGAGCCAGTTTCACTTCATGAGGATGATGTTCATTGCGTTCTCACCTTTAGACTGATACATTTGTTGCCTAAGTTTCATGGTTTTGTAGGTGAATGCCCACACAGACATTTGGAGGAGTTCTATACCATTTGCTCTTCAAAGAAACCTCCTCATGTCCCTGATGATCACATGTTTTTAAGGGCATTTCCACATTCATTACAAGAAGCAGCAAGGGATTGGTTGTATTGTCTTCCTCCAGGATCAATCACTTCTTGGGAAGATCTTAAGCATATGTTTTTGGATGAATTCTTCCCTACTCAGTATGGTTACAACAACGATCCTGGATGGAATGACCCTAGCTTGGGATGGTATGATGCTCTACAGCAATATCAGTCATTCCAAAATTCTTGTATGCCTTCTCCACCAGCCCAGGAGCTACAGCAACTGCAGTCATATCAGCCTGCCCAAGCAACTCCTCATCCTTCCACTACTTCTGAGCCTACATTGAAAGAGTTGTTTAGACAGATGACTGCTCAGAATATGCAGTTTTAGCAGGAAACCAGAACTCAAATTATGCAGTGTCAACAAGAGAACATGAAGTTTCAGCACCAAATTAGAGCTTCCATTCAGAGTTTGAGCAATCAGCTGGGACATATGGCTACTCAGACCGCTCAAGAACAGTCTCAACATTTTGAGGAATCACCATTTCCGACTGTTCAGATTCCTGATGATGTTAGTGCCATCCACATAGGAAATAGGGAGCAGAGTCATGAGCTTACTACTGTGCCATCTACTTTCCCTCCCTCCTATGTCCCCACTCTTGCACCTGATGAAACTGATGAAGATTTGGAGGACCAAACAAGTATAAGCAGTAATTTTGAGTAAGGTAGACCAGTTTCATCTTCCACCACTTTACCAATCTTTGGGGAAGTGGAGGTAAACATACCTCATTTTAATTATTCTTTTCATGATTATGTTGTTCAGGGGTATGTTGATGATTATGATGTTGATGAGCATGCTTTTCATTTCCACTCTTTGCATGATGAGAAACAACTTTTGCCATCTTGTCTGGATACTTCTTCTCCATGCACTGAACATGAATCTGAGCCTGTAGTTAATATTGTTTCTAAATTTGAAATTGATTCATATTCTGAGAGTGTACCTGAGGTTCAACCTGTTACATTAGGATTGGGTGATATACCCCTGCATGTCATTTCTTTGGAACCACATTGCACTAACCCTATTGCAGGGAGGTACATATGAAGTTGACCAACACACACCCACGATGGAAGACAAGGGTACCAGTATACAGAACAGTTTGAAGATTAATTGGCACCAGCTGAATCCACTCATCAACAATCACTGCTTCTTAGATCCAGCTGTGGAGGACATCTCCCTGCTTAATCAAATTTGGAGATTGAAGCAGTTCCTCCTCAAGACTTCCTTGCTAACTCTAGTGGTGGAGAATATCTCTCTGAAAGTCCAAAATTGGCAACTGCCACCATGACCAGGGGAGTTTTCTTTTCCCTTCTCCTCCTTTCCTACTTTTATTGCACTTGTCCATGATCTGTTGATTGTTCTGATTTCTGATCTGATGCTTGTGACACATTGAGGACACTGTGTAGTTTAAGTGTGGTCTATTGGGGGAGATTTCTATTTTCTTTGTTAGTTTTTATTTTTCGCGTTAAATTTTTTCTTTTATAGGTAGTTTTTGTTTTGTCTTGTGTACAATATTGCATGTTTCTCTTGATTTCTAGACTTGGTTTAGGTTGTAGATGTGTCTTTCACTTCATTGATACTCTGATTTGTTGGAAATCCATGCTTTTCTCTACTTGGAAGATGATTATAATGTTTGAGAGGTTGATTTGATTGTGACAATTACCCTGTGTGAGATTTGAGCCACTTGATATTCTTTCTTGTGTATGATATATCTCTTGATTGCTTGCACATATGCCTTGGCTTGACTCTTGTTGATAATTCTTGATTGATATGCATGTTTGAATGTGATAAAGGCAGTTTTGTTGTTGAGCCTCTCTAGCCAAATGAGCCTACCCTGTTTTGATCCTTTGATAACCCCTTTTGAGCCTGTACTTTCCCCATTTCTTTGTTTTGAAGCTCATACACTAACTCTAAGTGAAAAACCATTATTACCTTAACCTTAGGGAATTTTGGAGCTTTGGAAGTGTTTTGGGAACAAGTGTGTCTCCCTGGGGATTCTGATGAATTGGCTAGTTGGTTCCTGTTCTTGTTTTTGTTTTTGTAAATATGTTGTGTACATCTTGTCTCTGAAATTGGTGTTCTACATAGAGATAAAAGAAAAGAGACAAGATGAGAGAAAAAAAAATACAGAAAAACGAGAAAAATAAAAATTTTGTGAATGATGGAGTCAAGAAGTGGATTGAATTAGAGGTTGGGTGTGATTTCATTGTGTTTTCACTTGTTCCCCATTGCTCCTCTATTTCTTTTGGTTTGTAGCTTCTCATCCATATTATATCCTACATTGTCCTTGGCCCCATTACATCCATAAAAGACCTTTTGATTTGAACATACATATGTTTTTGAGTGTTGATATTAGAGGCCTGCCAAGTCTGTTGTTGCTTGTTTTCTTGAGTGCATTGAGTTGACATTGCTTACCTGAGACACTTGAGAGAAACACTAATAGTGTGCATCTGTGAGGTTCTGTTACTTTTGATTCATCTCTCAAGCTGATTGATAATTTTGCCATGTCCTGAATTGCTTGGATGATTTCTATGAGTATCCGCTTTCATTGATTCTGTGTTGGATGTTGTCTACTTCCTTTCTTTGTCTAGATGTCTTGAGAACTGTGTAATTATGTTTCTTTCATTGTGAGTCTTTGTTTTCTGTCTGTTGAGTCTGTGTCACTTCCTGATGTCCTCAGAACTGTTCCCTGATTGGTGTCTTGATTTTGCCCAGGAGTGCAAAAGACTAAGTGTATTTTGATGAATCAATATTTATACCATTTACTTAGTTTTTCGCATCGAATTATGTTGATGAATTGTGCTTAATTCTTAGTAATTGTGTCATTTTCACCATTTGGGCTTAATTAGACCAATAATTCTTATTTTAATTAATTTGAATTATTTGAACTTAATTATTCCTATTATTATTTTCAGGGCAATTTTGGAATTACACTGAGACTTTTGGAAGGGCACCAAACAATCGAAGAATTTCCACAAACTCATTTTAGAATTAGTCAAACTTTAATTTAGTGGTTTAGAATTTGTAGACCAATTTTTGTAATTTGGGCTATTTTTGGTAGAATAGGTTAAGCCCAATTGTAAAAATGATGACATGGCACCTAGGGTTTGTCAAATGGGTGGACCCCACCCCAATTTTAGAGGACACACGGCCCTTGGTGGATAACAGTCGTCACTTTGAAGGGTGGCTTTCTTTTTAACGTTTGCTACTGGAAAAAAACGGAGAGTGGCACTTGGCTTGGAACGTTTTCTTCCCTATGGAGATTTTCTATGAATTATTGGATTTTGGATGAATGAGAAAGTAGCTTCCAACCGCTACCCACTTGGTCTTCCTCTTTTGATATTTCAGATTTTTCTTTTACATTTTGGCTTTGTAAGAAGGAGCTCAGGCGGTGCATTAGGAGGGGTGCTTCCAGCCGACACACTCCCTTTTAATTTTCTTTATCTTGTGAATGTTTTCTAAGTGAAGCTTGCAAGGATGTTCATGGGTTTCAAAGGTTGAATGAAGAAAACATTTCCTTTTTCTTTTCATTTTGTGCAATGCTTGCTGCAACGTTTTCTTTGGTCTTGAATGTGCATTCACGCTTATTCCATCTAGCATTTAGAATGTTTCTCTCTTGCTTCATTGTATGAAATGGTGGGTTCCGGTGTTTACTTTCTTTGAGCTTTCATTTCACTTAGAATGAAGAGTAGATTAGGTAGAAGTAGATGCTGCTACGTGATGATGGGATGGGAAAAAACATTTTTATCCTATTTTATTTCATTTGGTGGGGCTGATTTGGTTGCCTAGCTGCACCAAAATTTACGTTGAGAATGAAGAAGTTAATTAGGTAGAAGTAGGTAGGTGTACAATGCAGATAGTTTTCTTTTAGGGCCATTTATTCCTTCTCTTTAGAAGTAGTGTACGATGATTAATAGTTTTCTTTTAGATTAAGGTGCATTTATTTTCTTAGTTTAATTGGAGAAAAGTTGTGGCACGGTTTCCATTGGTGCAAATGTACGTTGATGCTAAGAGAGAAAAAGGAGCTCACGGGATTCAATTTTATTTGGAAGACACATTCCCTTTAATCTTCATTGAATGAAAAAAAATTGGTGCAACACGGTCCACATGGAGAATTGGTATTTTATTGATTGCAACAATTGGTCACGTTGTTGTTACATTTTTTTTTTATTTCACAAGCACATTTTCATTTCTTTGATGAAGCATGATTCGTGATAAGGCAAGGGAGGTCACGGCTGAATGATGGGATCAATTTGGAGAAGCACCTTTTCATTTTCTTTTCTTTTAACATGTCACGACTAAAGAGGATTTTATTTAGAAGTTTTTGCAATTTTAATTTCTTTTGGTAGATTTAATTAAGTGTTGGATGTTAAGTGCTTTAATTATGTTTGGATATTTGTCTATTGTAGTGTTAGGTTTAGCATTTTCATTTACTTTAATGTTATCTAGTATGTTTGGTAGTGATAATTTAACTGTCATGTTAGCTTAGGTTAGTCGGTTGGTCATTAATAAAATTACTTTGTTTCTTTGAGATTTCTTGGACTGTTCTTGTGTTTATTCTGCCCTGCCTGGCGTTCTGTGAAGTCTGTTGTGTGCTTGTGATTGGGTATACGCTTAGTTGCCTAATCGGTGTTTAATCTTCGCTTAGCTGATTAGACTGTATGGTGCATGACTGATTAAATTTGTGCATTGCATTCGCTTAGTTTGCAATTCTGAAAACCGAATCAACCTTCGCTTAGTTGGGTGATTCGTGTTGGATTTGGATTAGAGTAGTGTGTACTTGTTGTTAATCTGGGATAGGAAGCATAGTGATTGAGTTAATGACCTACCGTTTTCACATTCCGGTTTTACATTTCTATTTACCTTTCTGTTGCATATGTGTTTACATTGTTGTTTACATTCGTGTTTTGATTTTGTTTATCCGTATTCACAAACTTTTCAACAACCCCCTACTATGTGTTTGACCTAATTCTCGAACCACATTTGGTCCTTGAGAGATGACTTAGGAGTCACTTCCTAGTCTATACTGCATTCTTTATGCACATTTAATTTGCATGGGGTGTGACACCCACCAATGACACTGCAAGCCAAGTAAGTTCCTCTAGCTTTGAAACTAGTGAGTTTGATTTGCAAAAAGCTTTTCTTTAATTGTTAAATGAATATGAGAAATTAGGCGCGGATCATAAAAATTTGAAAAATGAGTTCAAGGAATTAAAAATTAAGGAATTAAAAATTAAATATGAAGTGCATTAGATGAAGAAGTAATGTTAAGAAACAAAGTTAATAGTCTTGATGAAATTATCTAAATCTAATGCAAATAAACAACTTGTTGAATATTTGTCTTGTAAGAGTCATATGTTTGACATAGATATTCTTGAAAATTTGCTTGCTAAAGCCACCAAATTTATTTCACATGTTCAAAATGGTTTTAGAAAGAAAATTTTTAAAAATAAGAACATGCATCAACATAGGAAACCTCAATTTAAAAGAACCCGTAGGGTATGGGTTGAGAAAGGAACTTTTGTTAAAAATAAGGTGTATGATGTTTGTTGTTTTTATTACATGAAAAAGGGACAAACTTCAAACAAATGTAGAATTAAACATTTTGGAGTTCCAAATGGGAAATATGCTTGGATTCCTGTCATAAAGTAATATGTCTCTAACCTTAAGGACCCAAATAAGATTATGGGTACCAAAAGCTCCATTGCTTTGTTTTGCATAATAAGTTTGTCAAAAGGAGAAGAGAACTTTATGATATTATGCTTATTAGAATTGATGCTCCAAGCCAGGAAGTAATTCCATCAAGTGGTTTCCAAAGCCTTGATTTGAGCACCACTTGACTGAGCTAAGTGTTGTTTTGATCTTTCATTATTTGATTATATTCATCTCTGTTTGAGTGAATGATATGTCCATCACTGATTCATTCATCCTGTGGTGTGTTCTTGTTTGTTTACACATTTTAATCAGTGAAATTCATCTATTTGGGACATTCATGTGCTGAATTTCACCTTTGTTATGTTTACTAATAAACATTGTTATTTCAATGAATTTTTTTATTATAAATTGAATCTGTGCTTAACTAGTTTAGTATTCAATTTCACGAGTACTTTGAAGATTAGCCTTGGTATAGTTTTTGTCAAGCATCAAAAGCAATGAAAGATTCATTTGAATGAGCTGGCTGATAGATTTCCATTGGCGTTTTTGGATGATTAAGACATTTGATGATTAAATTATCATTTCTGTTTTGAAGTTGTTTCTGTGAAGATTTGTTTTTAAGTTCAAAATGCATACTGTATGAGCTATGATAATACACATTGAGAGGTTGGATGTAGTAAATGAACTAATCAAATCTGCATAATTTTGATGTACATTATTTGATTTAAAAATTGTTGAAAGATAAATTTTGAATCAGCTTTTATGTTTGAATTTTTGTATATATGTTGTTTTAATATGCACAACTGAACTCCTGAGATTGAATAAATTGGGATATGAAAGTGCATGAATCACAGTTGTTGTTTAGGAAGTTATAAATTATGCTGTCAAAATTAGTTTTTGAACTGTTTGTGTTGGTATAAATGCTTTCCTGTTAAACATGGAGCAACTGCGATCATATTTATTTATTTAAGTTATTGTTGCGTTCATTATAATTTATAAATTGATTGCAGAATCATTGATTTCTTATTCATATGAAAAAGGACTGTTGATTCAATGAATTAATTAATTCTGATAAAAGTTGAATTTGATTTGCTAAGAAATATTGAAACTGGTTTGGAATTGCAAATACTTTTCTAAACTACCTTGTAAGCATTTCTGCATAGCTTTGGACTACACAATTCTTAAAATATTTTTCAGAATCTGTTTTTGAGTTAAAGAGAAATTCTTGTTTGAACATCTTATGACATGATCTTGTGATACATGGTACCCATTTAAGGGGGAGATATATAAGGTTGTTAGATACTTGCTTATTCATATATACTGTGGTATTTCATCATGTATTTGCCTCTCATTTTATAAAAGTTCAAATTTTATAAATTGCATCTCTCTTTTGATGAGGGTGAGAGCCATTTAAGGGAATATCTTTACCTTATGATCTTATAAGAGAGTTAGGAGTGTTAGATATGTCTTAGGCTCAAGACTTATGAAATTTTCTCAATTTTCATATGTTCAGCGTTTTTAATCCATTATCACATGATAATAATCGATTATTTTTGGCTTTGGAAAAGTCTCTAATCGGAAATAATCGATTATCCTCATCTATAATTGATTACCATACAATTTTCATGGAAGAGCACTTTCCTAATTTGTCTAAACAATTGGAGGATATGAGTCTTGTTCAACAAGGCCATTTTGATCAAATCTATGAGTGGCAGAAAGCTCATGACGAATATGTGGTTGATCAATTTCTTGACATTGATGTTCGCCTAGGAAATATTGAAAATCATCTCAACCTTCAACCACCTGAACGATCCCCAAGCCCTGAATTTTAGATTTAGGTTTCTATGTTTTATTTGGTTGTTGTTGCTTCTATGTTATATTTCTACACTCCTATGTTACTCTTTATGATTAAATTCTAACATTTCATGTTTTTGAATAAAATGATCTATTATTTTAAATGCATTTATTGCTTAATTGAGGGGGAGTTCATGTTAAGGGGGAGCATTTTTCATTGATCTTTTTGCTTATGATAAAAAAGGGGGAGAAGTATGATATAATATGATATAACAAGTCAAGTTGTGTAGGTACTGCTAACCTCTTTTTGTTGTCTGTTAGCTTGTATGTTTTTGCAGGAAACCAAAGCTGCTTTTAAACATGTATTGTTGATCTTTTTTTATCATCATCAAAAAGGGGGAGATTGTTACCAATGAGGAGCATTGGTAAATCGTGAAGAAATTGGTTTTGATGATGCTACAAGAAGATTAAATTGCAGAAGATATTATGATTTATTTTAAAAGCACTTTGTAGAGTATAAATGTATTATGAATGTCTTTAAATATGTTAATCTTGTATTTTTTGGTACTATCACGTATTTAATTGATTATGGAAGCATAATCGATTATCCTGAGCTTTTCTAAAAAAACCATATTGCTCTGGAATAATTGATTATCACTACAAATAATCGATTATCACAAGTCTATTTGAAAACTACCCAAGTTATTTTGAAAAACTTGTAACGACTTGAATAATCGATTATCACTTACAATAATCGATTATTACTAGCAGTTGTAAAGTGACCTTTCATATTTGGACTAGCTACCTATAAATAGGTGATTTGAGAACTTCAGAAAAGACTTTTGAACTAAGAGCTTTTGTAGAATACAGTTTGTCTGAGGAAGTTCTCAAGAGCTAGTTCAAGTCCCTTGCTTGGTCTCGTAAATAGGAGACGCCCGCGTTTCGTGTGTCGATAGTCGGAGCGGTTCTCTTCGAGTTGGTAAGGTGTTCTGCCTGGTCTCGTGAATAGGAGAAGCTCGCTTTTTGTGTGTCAATATTCGGGAGTGGTTCTCTTCAAGTTGGCAGAGTGTTTGCTTCCAGTTCGTTTGTCGAAGGAAGCTTCCCTTCCAGTTTTTTTGTCAAAGGAAGGTTCTATCATCTTATTTTCATTCACTTATTGTAAATCTGTGAAACTGTTTTTTAGTGAAACTGTTAATCACTTTTTATAGTGATTAACGAATGGACGTAGATTCTTTTGAAATTAAACCAGTATAAAAATTATCTGTGTGATTTTTCTACTCCCTACACTCTTTACTGCTTTATGCACTTCAACTGTTCGATAAATTTTCTCTTAGAAAATTTACTTTTAAAACGGACCATTGTAACTTGAGTTTTGACTGTAACACACTTTCCGCTTTACAAATCTTATTCCGCTACGTGACTCGCTATCCACGATACCTATTGTATCTATCTGCCTACAACACATGGCAGATTTCACCAAACAAAATTTTCCCTTTTAAACAGAGTTGGTTTTTCAAGAGAGGGAGAGATAATATGTATTTAAATTTTTATTTTGATTATTGTTCAGGATCAAATAGTTAATGTTGAAGACCTATTTTGTGCATTGAGATTTTGTAGGGACGCAAAATTGATGCTTCGATTAGACTGACACTGATTTAAAAATTTTAGAAGGAATTAGCTGAGGGTCATGTATATAGAATCCAATCTTTCAGTATTGCACAAAATAATCCCTTAGATAAATTTTCCTTTCAAACAAAAGTTGCTTTGGTTGATAGTAACTTGATTCCTGACGTAAAACAACAATATTTACCATTGTCTATATTATTTGCTCTAGTTTTGACACATATTACTTAGTTGGTAAGTTGGACTTTTTAGTTAAAATCCATGTTAAGTATTGTGTATATGTGAATTTATGATAAAATGGTTCTATTAGGCAAATAATTTAGGACTATTCATGGGCGTTGGAAGTAAAAGATAATTGAAAAAAGAAAATGAGAAAAAAAAATTAAATATCATTCCTGTAGAAACTGACATATAATATTAATTTAAAATTTTGGAAATAAAATTTTTCTCTTTGTATTTGACATGTCGTTAGAATTTTTTAAGATTAAATTGATATATTAACAAGTTTTGACATTTGTTATTTTCAACCTTTAATGTCAGTTCAAGTTCTGACGTCTTAGTCTAAGACGTTAAATTGATATTAGAGTAGAAAATCGATGTTGAAGGACATTGTCCCTATGTGAAATCAACATCAATTGATGGTGGACAGAAGAACAAATCAACATCCATGGGTGCTCTTCCACGAATTGGATTTCTGAAGTTGACACAGACACTCAAGCATGAGGATCTCGAACTTCATCAATTATCACATGCACATATTAGGGTAGTAGAGAAGCATTGTGAATAATTTGTTGTCCTACAACCATTATGCGTGGTATCAAAAAATGTTGCAAAGGAAAACATCAAAATGAAATCCAACAACCAATTTATAAACAAAGTGCAATATTGAAAACCGAAAACAAAACTAACCATATATATTTGAGAGTGGTGTCAATGCTAGAGTAAAGGAGTCGACATTGGTGAAGGAGAAAAGAGAACTCATCACTGCTCAAAATAGTATCCAAACACGAAAACAATCGATCAAAATGAAAGAAAATCGTACCCAAAGCATCAAATGAACGTGCATTTGTGTTATATAAAGCAGAAATTATCTTTGGTAGTTGTCGTGTTCAAAAGCTTGAGAACAATGAGCGTTTAGAAATAGTGAGCGAAATGCTCTCTCTCACGCTGTTTTTTTAAAGTAATAAAATAAAATATGACGTTGGATGCCCTAATCGGCCAACATCAAATGGGTACTAAAAATTTATTTTCACGCTGTGTTTTTTATTTAACACATGTAGACGTCGGTCCTGTGACAGTTTGACTTCTAAAGTGGTATATGGACAACAAAACATCTTTTTCAATTTAGGTTTTTAATGATTCCAACACAGTTCAACGAAAATTTCTCAATTCAATAGACATCTAAAATGCTTTACATGTAGGCTTTCATGACTTTTGACGCATGTGGTTAAATTTTGCACAGTCCCAGGGCCCAAGCTCAATAGCTCAGCTGTTTGAGATTGGGATCTTGTCAATCTAAGCTTGGCAGTTACATCGCATGAGTTCGACAGGAGTTCGGTAGGAGTTCGACATCATATTATATGTGAGTGGGCTATCAAAGTTGACGTCAAATGAGTTTAGAATGTTGGCCCGATTAGTGGCCGACGTCTAATTGGTCATTTTATTTACAAAGCCCAAGTTCAACAGGAGTTCAACATCATATTCAACAAGACCTTTAAATGTTTATGATGTCGACTTGGCCAGTAATTGATGTTTAATTAATTATTTTATTTACAAAAATGTTACCAATTGTTTTTCAATCCAACGTTAAACATTAGATATTGAAAAACCCAATTCACATGAGTGAAAGTATATTTGTATTACATTATATTATGATGCTATTTATATTTTCTTCATTTATTTTCTTATACATATTTATATCTTATATTTATACACAATATATTTTATATGTGCTTACACTCATCATATTGCTTACTTTTTTTATGACATCATATATTACTTATTTTTAATAGACATCATTTGTTCACACGTGAATCATGATTATTTTTTTATTGGATATTTGATGAGATTTTGTGAAAGATTCATGAAAATTTTACCTTAATAAATAGAAATAATTTTCTATTATTATTATTATTATTATTATTATTATTATTATTATTATTATTATTATAGTAGTAGTAATATATTTTTTATGAATAGAAACGTGATTAATGTGTTTATATAAAAGAAAAGTGGTAAGTTACACAAGGAATTGTGCTAACTCATATGGTAACTACATGTGACAATAGAGACATGGGTTGATGGAATTGAAAACCACTTTATTTTTGTCTATAAGTTACCTCAAAAAAACTTTAATTCCCACTTTGTTTATAATTAGATTGACCTGAAATTTTGATATATGGTTCATAAGACATATCAATTCATCTTGACCGATCATAGTTTTAATTAGATGTATGTGCTTAGAGGAATTAATTTCGCATTGTGGGTAGAGCTGAAAACCACTTAAATTTTGTCCTTAAGTTACCTCTACCCACTTAACCATTAGATTAACCTTGAATTTGAATATGTAGTTCCTAAGATATATTAATTATTTTTGTGTTTCTTAGGGATCTCAACACTACCTAGATTTTGTTTCTGGATCACTTACGGAAAAATTAAGATTTCTACTTTATTATATCGAAGTGAAAATTTTACCGTAGGTTATAAATATGTTGTTAATTACTTTGTCGGTCATATTGTTAATTAAAAGGTCTGTAGTTAGAACAATCTTCCCACGTAATATTCCAATTGTTTAAGTTCTTAATAATCTTTGATCATATTGGGTGAAATCTTAAGTAATTGTATTATTAATTTAAATGTATGGTTGTATCAATGACTTGAACATTATTCCATGTTGAGCTACGTACGATCATTAATTTGGATCAAATATGTATTGTGTGATGAATGGGTTGATGAATATAAACATGATATGGGATTGGCCAAGAGTCTCGTGGATGCTTAAAAATATGATTTTGTACTAGTGGTGTATACGTTGATGTTGGGAGTCATATTGTAGGAGATTATCCTGATACTCTAAAAACTATCTGGTCTCAAGTAGATAAGAATGAGTTATGTGATGAGAATGACAAGAGGTCCTAATCTATGTGTCGGTTTTTGACATAGGTGTTAACAAGCTTACTTTGTGAATGACATGGTATATCCTGATGATTGAGTGTAGTATGATGATTATTGCATGATAATATGATTATTTTTATGTGTATTAAATATATTTATTTACATATTTTATAAATGATATGTTGCATGTTAGCTCACCCATACTTGTTTGTGTTAGTGTTAGTGTTAGTGTTTATATTTGTGCGATGATCATATAATGTTGATGTTATACAGAAGCAAATGATGGAACAACAACTAATCCAGTGCAAA
The DNA here is from genome assembly GCA_036885675.1 of Vigna mungo. Classification (NCBI taxonomy): domain Eukaryota; kingdom Viridiplantae; phylum Streptophyta; class Magnoliopsida; order Fabales; family Fabaceae; genus Vigna; species Vigna mungo. The sequence continues at coordinate 32,818,931 of CP144697.1, read as the reverse complement.
TAAAGAGATAAGCAGAAGAATAATGAAGAAAAATTCTAGTCATTTCATGAGTGTTTAATTTGAAATTAAAAATATGTATATTCTTTGTGACTCTTTTATATTTCATAATATGGAGGACTATAATAACGCTACATGATATTTGCTTATGAATTATTAAGTGTGAAATAAATAAGATGTTACATTTTGCGAAATCTCCATATTGAATTGTTTTAAGAGCACACATTTAATCACTTGTATTTTTTTTAATATTTTTATTAATTGTGTATGTTTTGTGACATAAAAATATTTTATAGTCATTTCAAACATTTAATCACTTTAGTTTTTAATTTAGTTAATTTAACAAATTTATTTTAATTATTTTTAATTTTTAATTGTAATTCATTTTGAAATTTATTTAATGAATTTTCATGATCTTATTTAATGATTTAGTTTGAAATCTACTAACACTATAATAAATTTTTTAAATAACTATCAATTTAGAGATAAAAAATAATTTGTTACTAACTAATTTAGATACCAATTATAAAATAAAAATTATTGGTCTTTAAAATAATCTTTATTATGATTAAAAATTTATAATTGATTTTTTGAATTAAATTCTAAATTAATCTCTAACATTAAATATCAAGATCTTAGTTCTTAAAATTAAGAAATTAATCTTTTTAATAGCTAAAACTTTAATAGTTATTAACCAATGTTAGAAACTATAATTTAGAGTCTGATTTAAAAATCAATTATAATTTTTTAATCATAATAGAGATATTGTAAATATTAATAATTTTTAATTTATAAATTTATATATAAATTAGTCAATATATTAATTATTTTTATCTCTAATTAATTATTATTTAAGGATTTTTTTAAGTATAAGTCAAATCTTCAAATTACTCTTTCACTTTACATCTACAAAAACAATAACTACCATAATTGTTATAAAATTTTAATTATATATAATTATTATTCAATGACATTTTTTATTATAATTTTATTTTTATATAAAAAAGTATTTAATTAATGTTTAAGAGAATTTAAAACCGGATATGTGAATTTAATCAAGAATTCATCCCGAGAAAGTTGAGGACGTCTCACGCGGAGGATTGTAATCCCCCTGTATCATGAATTACAGTCGTTCTTTCATATTTAGTGTCTTAGCTATTAAATAAGTATACTATTTTTGTCGATAAAACTTAAACAAATAGAAAATGATTTTTTATCGCTCAGATATAAAAAAATTATTTAAAATTTTCTTAAACAAAAGTGATAAAAAGGCATGTTATGTCACATAGTTAAAAAAAGACATTCCAACTAATTTTGTAAGAATAGTAAATTAAGCATTAATTAATAATTTGATATTTAGATCTTTATTTAGTTTTGATTCTTATAATTATTTTTTATTTGATTAATTTTCAATATTTCATAAATAGAGTAAATATCGTATATTATGTTAATGAAAGGTGTTAAAGGCTTAATTAGTAATTTTATCTTTATAATTATGTTATGATTTATTTTTGTCTTTATATTTTTTTTAGAATCACTTGAGTTCATATATTTTTTAAATAGAGAAAATGGTGGTTCATTTCATGAAATCAGCTTTAACATAATTAAGAAGTGACCCTATGTGAGTCCAAATCCTCCAAACTCTTCTTTTGACAATACAATCTCACTACGATAGTCTTTTTTAATCCAAGATTCTCTCATTCAAATCCAATATCACGGATCCAAGTCTTCGATTTTGTCGACTACAACATCATAGATGGACATATAAATTCACTTCTGATTGCTCACCTCTAAAACTCATAGAGGTCAATGCTAATAAAAAAAATCACATTATTTTCATATAAAAGAGGTTTAAACCATTTAGGCGTCTCTATTTTTGTTAGGTATTCCAAATTTGGTCTCCTTCTTTTAAAGTTTTCCAATTGAGTCCTTATAAGTGCTAATTTGAAAAAATTTAACTCTTGCCGTTAAAAATCGTTAACGGTGCTAAAATTCTGCATAGATGGAAGGGTGATGTGTCAATTTTTGAACACGTGGCTCTCTGATTTCTCTGCCTCCTCCCTCACGCCCTCCCCCATCCCTGCATCGACGTCACCTACTCAGCAGCGGCTCCTCCAACCACCACTCCTAGGAGGTGGAGCACATCTCCGGTGGCCTGGCAGCCGATAATTGCTAAAGGAAAAGCAAGCAAAAGCAATTTTGGAAAACATGACTACTATCTATAAAGGCAATGGTTTCTGGCCTGGCAGCCAATAATTGCACCACGCACTCCTTGCTCCATCACCTATCCCTTTCACTCTTCAATCACACTGCTGCAAATTCACTTCCAACATAAACTCCAAAGTTCTGACTTCTTTTTCTGCTTCTAGGGTCAGCTCTTAAATCTCAAGTTTTACTCTTTTTTATTTTCTTTTCTTCTTTATTTGGGCTTTTGATTTTTTGTTTTGGTCTTTCTACATTTGGGTTTTGAGGATTTTGTTATTTTCTTTATGCAATATTTTATGCTTAGGTTTCTCTTTGTTGGGCTTGAATTTCTTCTGCAACCTTATCTGCTTCCAAGGTGAGTTCATATTCATCATTTTGAGGTTTTACTTCTGATTATTCTGACTCGGTTTTCATTCTGAGTTTATTGGGTTTTTCCTTTGCTGCACGTCTCAGCTTTGATCACTGCAACGAATTTTCCGTGTTGAAGCTTTCTCTATTTAGAAGCTCCGAATTTCTCTGTTTATCTGGTAAGATCCTATAATCCAATTCCGCTGTGCATCCTAAATGGGTTTTGTGTTTTTATTAGATCTGATTATTTTTTACAGTGGGAGGGTTCTTGAATCCCTTTTTTCGTGCTCGTCATGGTTCTACCAGTCAACTTTCTCTTACTTCCATGTTTCTTAAATGGATTTTAAAACCCTAATTCAATGAGGACAGTGTAATCACCGACGGGATCGTCGAAAGGGACTAGAATTATGGGTCTGCTCAAAATCCTAATACCCCACTAAGGAATGAAACAATTCCTCTGTTTTATGGTCTTGAATTTAGTTATGAACAATCTGAACAAGCGTTTAACAAGACACATGAGGGCAATAGATTTGTAAAGATGATAAGAATGGATATTGATTTTGTTGTTGAATTGTTGATGATAGAGAGAAGACGAATGTGAAAGTGGATGGAATTGGAAATTGAAGAAGGTGGCGGTGAAGCGAAGGTGGTGACGACGAGACTGAAGGCTTCGCAGCGGCGCGACAATGCTGGAGTTTGCTCACGGCAGCAGCTAGGGTTTCACTAGAAATTAGGTTTGTGTCATTGGAAAAGATGACTCTGACGTAGCGAAAGTGATGCGGAAAAAATTGGCCTCGTCATCCCACCACCTGTGCAGAATTTTAACACCGTTAATGATTTTTAACGGTAGTGGTTAAATTATTTCAAATTAACACTTATAAGAACTTGATTGGGAAACTTTAAAAGAAGGGAACCAAATTGGGAATACCTAACAAAAAATAGAAACGCCTAAATGGTTTAAACCAGGGATACCTAAATGGTTTAAACCTATAAAAGATAGATACTCAATTGAATAAGAAAAAACTTAGATCAAATTATTAAGTATTGTATTAAAATGAGATGTTGGTTACCTTCCTAATGGTCTTAAAATCTATTTAACCGTCATATTAACTATTTAATATGTAGTTGAGAATAATAATGTGAGCATAGGATACGTTATACCATATGACACGTTCAACTTCTGAGTTCTCATCAACTTTGGAAGTCTTATTCCATAATAACTTGACTCAAAGGGAACATAATTTAATGGATGTGGGTTTTAAGTTTCTATTTCTTTGCATTTATTGACTATTGACTTTGATTGAGGAGGGATATGAAAGAATTAAAAGAGACGTTGAAGTATGAAGTGAAAGTCACGCTGGATTTTGAATGTTGAAGAATTTATATTATTATCTATGATTAATTATCACCTATATTTCAAAAAAATGAATATGTTACTATAAAATATATTGTAATTTGATATGGTGTTAGCACAATTTTTATATGTGGTATATATAATCAATTTGGTGAATACTAAAATTCTATATATCTATGTTAATTAATAAGCATAATGAATATAGTCCATTATACACTCACATCGAAAAAAAAAAAGAAACTAAAAACCGAATTTTGAAAGCTAATTAGGATTTACTCTCTCTCTTCGTTTCCTCGTGTTAAAATAAACTTTTTACTCTTTTTCTCACTTTTACTTACTACAAAAAAAATATTTTACTTGTCATCCTATTTTGGTTTAATGTTTCAATAGGTCCCTAATTTCGTCCAGAATTTTAAATAGATCCTTTACTTTTTTGGTGTCTTTTGGTCCTTATTTCTATTAATTTGATGCAAATAAATTCTTTCGGTCAATTTCATCAAACTACGTTAATGAGTATGTGACATGGCTTTGTAACACTACAATTTTAATACATGTGTAAAAAAAAACGTGTGTGAATTGGATTTTTTAAAATTTAGAATTAAATATATTATAATTTTTGCTGAGATGGAATAAAGAAAGGGCAAAGGTGGAAAATTGTATTGTTCTTTTTGCTGAAACATCCATTGTCTCTGAAATTGGGAAATCAAAATCAATTCGGGGAATTTTATGATTTAGGGCTCGTGTCTCATGCAGAAAGACATTGTTCGAGTGGATGCGCAATGGAGAATGAAATGAAGAATTCACATTCAACTTGTTCTTCGACTTGCAATGGCTGGCAGAATGGAGACCACAATGTCGTTCTTCGTGGTGTGTCACCCGTGTATCTTCGTTCGGACTCCTTTGTTAGCTACCGTAGGTCACGAGGCCTCCTTCTCCTTCATCTTCCTCAACATAAAAATCCAAACAACAGAGAATCCAGTTCGCCAATGTCCCCATCAACACTCACCTGCAGCAACCAAAACCCCAAAATCGTGCATCTCCTTCTCGCGCAAGAGTTTGAAGCCAAGTTCGCTTGCCCTTCCGTCCTCGCAAACGTTCAACAATCACATCTCCACCTGAAAATCAAAGAAAAACCAGACCAACACCCAACAAACAGAGACCCCAAACCTACAACCAGTTCGCCGAAATGGTGCAGGAGCAAAGGGGAAGCCTTTTCCCAATCTGAAAACCTAATTGGGAAAGAAAGGACTGCCACATGTGCCCTTTCTTTATTTCATCTCAAAAAATTATAATATATTTACTTAATTCTTTAATTCTAAATTTAAAAAAATTCAATTAACACACATTTTTTTTACACGTGTATTAAAATTGTAGTGTCACCTGACCACGTCACACACTCATTCATGCAGTTAGATGAAATTGACGGAAAATATTTATTTGCATCAAATTAACAAAAATAAGGACCAAATTGAGACGCCAAACACTACTGCAGATCTGGGAAACGACCGCGGTTGTTTTTCCCTATACGTCGCGGTTCCCGAACCGCGACATATAAAGGCGCGGTAAAAAGTCTCTGACTATATGCCGCGGTTGCAACCGCGGTAAAAGGTTCCGAGAATAGACCGCGGTTGCAAAAGGAACCGCAGCCAAAAGCCCGATTTTTTTAAAAAAATAACAAAATCCAACTATAGGCCGCGGTTGGAACCGCAGTAAAAGACCAAGAATAGGCCGCGGTTCTGGGTGTAACCGCGGCCATATGTTTATTTTCAAAAAAAAATTAAAAAAAACGATGGGCTTTTGGCCGCGGTATTGGTAAGAACCGTGGCATATTCTCCTATTTTCTACCGCGGTTTTGGTAAGAACCACGACATATTGTCCTGCAGTTTTTTAAAATAGCAGGTCTGTTTTTGTGATATCCACTACCACAAAAACAGACCTGCATATGAAATACATTTTCAACAGAATACACATATCAAACATATGTTCAAATGCTTTCAAACAAAACATAAAGTACAAAGTCTAATAAAATACAATGTACTAAAATAGAATGTTTAAATCTAATAACTAATAACTAAGAACTATTATATAATCTAACTATATACTTTGCAAGAGCTTTCCTCATGAATAAAAGTGGTTTCTCAGGAAGTGCTCTAGTACTCTTGAATTTCTGCACAAGACAATATATATAATTAGTGTATATGAATTCTACATTGGGGAAAAACTCAAAATTTGTTAGATTTAAATATTACCGTTTCCCAGCTTCCTGTGATGTGAGAACGAACAATATGGGTCATCCAATACATTACGTAGTATCCGCACTCATATGACCCATTCTGTCTGTTACACTGCAATATATCATCATATAATTAGTGAATAACATTAAAACAAAACAACTATAACAAAGTATGGCTTTAGCATATGTCAAACCTGCAGAGAAATCCATGCAATCTTTCTAGTGTTAGCAATTGATCTCCCAGCAATAATCTGACTTGCTGGAATAGCACTACATATTTAAAAAAAAACCGTTTTAGCATTCATTTACATATAACAGTCAGTCCAAACATTGAGTTGAATATTACCAATCAATTAATTGTCTAAGATTTGCGGGAGGAGGCCTATGGAACGAGCAGAACCATAAAGCATAGCTCTCGTGCATAGACACAACAAGAAGTTGCCAGTGGCGCCTGAAATTCATAATAACTTAACTATTATATTTTGAAATCACATATGAAACTTTATTATGTTAACAAACTTCACTTACCCGGATATATAAGGCAAAAAATATATCCTCTTGCCTCTTCCAAAACTGTTGATGAGATATGCGTTGATTTGATCAAAATCATTTGATTCATGAATGGATTGGGGATCAAGGAATCCATAATCATCAGAGTGTCCCAAATTGTTACTGACCCCAGACATATACCTGAAATCAGAAATTAACTTAGATATAAGGATAGTTGATTTATAAATCAATTTTATATATAAATAATTGCTCATAGACTTACATCATCCATAGTTGAATAATTGAAATATTCAACTCTTCTGTGCCCGACCAAAGCTCTCTGACATCTTGGCCATGGAGGTATATTGGGACCTCAGAGGGTCTCCCAAACACATCAGCATCATAAGCAACCTCGAAAGGCTTATCATCGCAGATGTCAGCAAGTAGCTGCAATGAAGCAAGAGGATCATCCTCAGATAGAGGAATCTTCTGCTGTGCTTGCGTCTGTTGTTACATTGAAAGAAAAGATAAGTTTTGACATAAATAATATGTAAACTTTAAAATTGAGAAGTGTAAAGTAGAATTCCATATCTAGGGGTCAGAAGCTGAACGAACCAAATGTTTAGGCCAAGCGATAAAGGACTTGAATGCATGTTCCACAGTGAAAATCTCATCTGTGGACAGAGGAAGTAAGGCATCTGGTATGATCATCTCGTCTACTGAGACCTTCACCTCATCCTCTAATAGCTGCACACCATGAACAACAGTCGCTGTCTTATACATTGTTCCACGAGCTACCAGGGTCGTCTCGGTAACGTCTTCAGTGTATAGCATACATGGACTAGTATCGTCCATGTCATCCCCTGAGACGCCTGCTGCTGAACAACTTCCTTTCCCGCTTCTCCCTGTCAGAGTAAATGTTAGATTATAGAAAATATAGAAATAATTGCACATAAATGTTTATTAAGTTTACCTGTGGGAGGCGCTACATCAACCTGTTCCTGTTCCTGTACCTGTACCTGTACAGGAGATGGCATCGGGCACATGCCATAGCTCTGAAACTGCTGCTGGAACATGGAGCTGAACTCACTTTGCATTTCCTCTCTGACCTGTGCCCTAAGTTGCGATTCAAACTCCGCTCGAACCTTCTTTGTGATCTCTTGTGTCAGTCTTTGTTCTTGTGCTTCACTGTATGCATATGAAGACTGACGAGATGAGGGCCCGAAATAATGTTTAATTCCTACTCCAGAACCAGTAGCACGTACACGTCCAGGGTGCTCAGGTCGTCCAATCGCAGCAGCAAGTATATCCTGGCGACCCTCTGGAGTGAATTGACCTTGGGAGCTCTGCTCAACCAACGAGTCTTGTAACATTACAAAACACCATTATTGTTTAAAAAGTTCAATGTAGTATGTATAATTACAATTATTAATATTTTAGGAACAATGATAACTTACAATTCTTTCAGCAATTTCCCGTGCACTGTCGGAAGAGTAGGCGCCCGATGGTCTCACACGAGCCATCTTCCATTTCTCATGTCGAGAAGGTGGAGAAGGAGGCTGTGGGGGGCTACCACTCTGAGATGCTGGTCTAGCATCTGCCTTTTCCTTGAGGATTTTCTCCCCAAGCTTCCTATACCCACCGCGAGATAATAAGTGGGGGGTTTTGTTCTGAGCACTTGTTTCTTGTGTTCTCTGTCTTTTTGCCTGTCACATATGTTTAATTAATTAGTTCATATGATATGTATTTGCTAATTAGGAATTGAATAATATGAATTATACTAACCTTCCATTCCTCTGTCTGCCGACTCTCTATAAAGATCCGCTAGGTCTCCTCATCAATGCACTTATATTTAGTACATGGAGATTTATGTTTGTATTGTCCATAAATATACCGCGAAGTCAACTTACTTTTGAAATTTCTGAAGTTTTCTGAACAGTTGACAAACACTTATTTCTAAGTGTTGGGACATTTGGAATGTCAAATGTCAGCTGAAAAAGCATAATAAAGTTATATCAATACAAAATTATCAAAAAATCCAAACTCTAATTGAAATGATATAAATAACTTACCAATATATCGTTCCATATAATGTTCCGATCAACCTCGGACACATGGTCATAAGAGTCAGTGAGAATACTAATCCTGTCACGTGCCACAGATCCAAGGTAAGATCGGAAGTCATCTGCATATGGGCCAGTTGCCACACCCGTGATCACATTAACGTTCACCGGTGTTCTTTGACCACTATTTTTTCTGATCAATAGTTTTTTCATCCTGGTGGGCCCTCTAGTGGCTCTGGAGGGGGGAGCCTCATCCCCTGAATGTGGATCATCAGCCATATATCTGTCAGCATAAATAACAAAATTAAATATTAATAAAAGACTTATATAATATCATTTAATTTAACAAATGCTTAAAACAGACATCATATGAAAAACTTATACAAAAATTGGAAATTCATACATAAAGATATAGATTCATCCTATGTATATTCCCTCATCATGATCTGGCCAAATTGCATGTACATCATCGTCAACTAAAGATTGTTCATCCAAATTTGTTGTAGTTTGAAATGAATGGTTGTCAGCAATATGAATATTAATCAAATTGTCTTCGTTAGCTTCAATTTTTTTTTCCTTGAAGAGCGACATACCAATGGTCAGACGCAGGATCTTTCACATAGAAAACCTGAGATGCTTGATGTACCATGATAAACGGTTCGTCTCGGTAACCCACTTTTCGAAAATCAAGCAGTGTCATACCCGATTCATCTATTTTCACACCACTCTTATTGTCAACCCACTTACATTTGAACAATGGAACAAAAAACTTGGTGTAATCAACCTCCCATATCTCTTCTATTATACCATAATATCTCATTGATCCAAGTACAAGAGATTGATCTTTTGATGTGGAAAATTGAAGCGACTCAGCTTCTAAACTAACTCCACTATTTTGTACTGTGCTTTTATCATCCAAAGTCTTCGTATAGAATGTGCAACTATTGACTTCATAACCTGTACAACACACCACATCAAACTTTAAACCATTTGCAAGCCACAATAAAGTTTCAGAAGAATGCGGATCTTTGTCAATCTCAGATTTGAACCAAGACATAAATGTTTTGTTATGCTCCATCAACTGCCATTTCTCTGATTGTCTTGGATTTTTATTCTTAACAATTGCTTTGTGTGCTTCCAGAAAAGGGATCACCTCATCTGTGTTGTTCAATATATAAAGATGTGCTTGCAACAATTCTTCGCGATCTTTTGTCACCGCATTCACACCTCGGATGCTTTTACTTGTAGAAAATTTATTCAACCATGATGTGCGAGGAACTCCGATTGGATTCGTTGATGTCATGTAATCTGAACAAAACTCGATACTTTCTTCAGCAATATACCTTTCAATCATTGAACCTTCAGGACGATATGGATTTTTAACGTACCCTTTCAAAATCTTCATATAACGCTCAATAGGATACATCCATCTTAAGTATACCGGTCCGCACAACTTGATTTCTCTAACCAAATGAACAAGTAAATGTACCATGATGTCAAAAAAAGATGGAGGGAAAAACATCTCTAGTTGACACAAGATGATAACAATATCGCTTTGAAGTTCATCTAACTTTGTAGGATCGATGGCTTTACTACATATTGACGAGAAAAATGAACACAACCTGTTTATGGTCTGCCTAACATTTTTGGGCAAAATTCCACGAATAGCCACCGGTAACAACTGTTGCATTAAGACGTGACAATCGTGAGACTTCATGCCAACAAGCTTTAAGTCCTGCAAAGACACTAAACTCTTCATATTTGAAGAGTATCCCTGTGGTACTTTGATACTCTTTAAACAAAGACAAAAACTTATCTTCTCTTGTCTAGACATTGTGTAACATGCAGGGGGCAAATAAGTACGTTTACCAATCTCCTTGGGTGCCAACTCTTCTCGGATATTCATGTCAATCAAATCCAAACGAGCATTCACTCCATCTTTTGTCTTTCCCTGAATGTTGAGTAATGTACCAATCAAGCTATCACACACATTCTTCTCTACATGCATCACATCTATGCAATGTCGAACATCTAAGTTTGACCAATATGGAAGATCAAAGAATATTGATTTCTTCTTCCAAGGGGTCGTTACAGATGACTTCTTCGATGTTTTCCCAAATACATGATGTATTTTATTAACTTTTTCAAGAACTTGAAAGCCATTAAGTGGATTTGGTGCTTCGTCCCTCTCTTGATCTCCATTGAATGCTTTTTTTAACCTTCGATATGGATGATTACGTTTTAGAAATCTCCGATGACGTAGATACATCGTCTTTCTTCCATGTTTCAATTGATGACCTTTAGTGTTTTCTTCACAGATAGGACATGCTTTATGACCCTTGACACTGTATCCTGACAAATTATCATAAGCTGGAAAGTCATTAATGGTGCAAAATAACATTGCACGCATCACAAAACTCTCATAAGCGAATGAATCAAATATTTCAACCCCATCAACCCACAAAAACTTCAAGTCTTCAACCAGTGGGCTTAGATAAACATCTATGTCATTTCCAGGCTGCTTTGGACCAGATATCATCATAGACAACATCATGTACTTCCTCTTCATGCACAATGCAGGAGATAAGTTGTAAATTATCAATATAACTGGCCAACAACTGCGATTGGTACTCATATTACCAAATGGGTTCATTCCATCAGTGGCTAAACCAAGTCTAACATTTCTACACTCTTGACCAAATTGGGGGAATTGTTGATCAATATTTTTCCATTGCTCTGAATCAGCTGGATGACGAATCAACCCGTCAATTTTTCTCTCATCTGCATGCCATCTAAGGTTTTTAGCATCTTTGGGATTTGCAAACAAACGCTTAAGTCTGGGCACTATTGGAAGGTACCAAACTACTTTCAAAGCAGATCCATTTTTTTCTATCTGACCATGATCTTCACTGTTGGTTTTTGACTTGTATCGTGATGCGCCACATTTTGGACACTTTGTCAAAAATTCATACTCTTTCCTGTATAAAATGCAGTCATTGGGACAAGCATGTATCCTTTTATACTTCATACCCATTGGACAAAGAATTTTCTTCGCATCATAATTACGAGTGGGCAGTGTATTTCCATCTGGCAGCATTTCATTCAACAACGTTAACAATTCTGTAAAGCTCTTATCAGTCCATCCATTGATCACCTTCAAATTAATGAGCCTTAACATAGCTGACAAACGTGTGAACTTAGTTGAACCGACATACAAAGGTGTTTCGGCATCAGTCGACATCGTCTCATACACATGAGCTTTGGAAAAATTTTATGCGCCAACATCGCGGATCATGTCCTCTAATTTTTCTTCATCCGGTCGATCTTCTTCCATGGTGGAATCAATAACATTTTCAGTTGTTAAGTCAATCGGAAAGTACATTTCTTCCCCGTGCCATATCCATGTTGTATAGCATCTTAAGAAACCATCACAGATAAGATGTTCTCTAATTTGAGTTGCGTTCAACTTTCTCCCATTCAAACAGTTCACACAAGGACATCTATAAATTCGTCTACACCTCTCTCGTACACAGCACTAATATGTGGTAAATTAATCCAATTTCGATCCATATTCCTAAATTTGACGAAATTACAATTATACAATTTTGTATATAAAATTATAAATTCAATCATACAATCAATTCAGTCATACAATCATACAATTAATAATCTCTTAAGAAACTTTCATGATATATATGTAGGCATATAATTTTTCAACTTTTGAGAGCTTGGGAAAAATTAGTAAAAATTAGTAAAGTGGGTACACAATTTGTCTCTAAGTTGAATGAATTTTAGTTCTTAGTATGTAATTCTTTTATTTCTAAGTTGTGGGGCAACTATTTTCATAGTTTATAGAAATTAAGCAATGAGCCCTTTGTCTTTTATGTAGGTAGATTGTGCAAAAGGCCATTTCCACACTCTTTTGTAAAATCCCAACAACCATGCACAACCAAAATAGCAATTTCATACCATCACAGTCACACTATCATGCACAGCCAAAATAGCAAATGGGTAATTTTGTTCCTCACTCACACACTCACACAATCACCCATCATGTATAAAATCAATTGAAATCCATTGAAAGAACATTCATCACAAGCAATCAGACATCAAACCAGGTTAGCTTCCATACCTCTTTATGGTGCGACAGAGAAAAAAGGCACGACGGAGAAGAAAGGCGCGACAGAGAGCAGCGGGTCCGGCGGAGATGGAAGTCTGACGTCAATGTGGAGGCGGAGGGTGCGACGACGGAGGGACGACGGCGGAGGCACGACGGCGGAGGGCGCGACGACAAAGACGATGGCGCAGCAGCAACAACAGTGGCGTTTTCGCAGAGGCAGAGAGAAATCTTCAGGATCGCGTGGAAGAAGATGAAACTGTTCCTTTTTTTTTAACCTTCAGAAGAGAATCTGTCGCGGTTCTACACTTAACCGCGGCATATTCTCCTTTCTACCGCGGTTCTAAACTGAACCGCGGCCTATTCATTTAAAAAAAATAAAGCGTAATGGCATTTTTGAAATTTTTTTAACTTATATGCCGCGGTTGGGCGCCGAACCGCGACATATGCTCTGAAAAATTTAAATATTTCCTTAGACAAGGGAATAGGCCGCGGTTGGGCAGAGAACCGCGGCATATTCCCCAACGTTCAGAATTCCTCAACTGCCTCCCAACTGCCTTTTTGGGAATGTCAGCAGGTAGCAGGAGGAATAGGCCGCGGTTGGTCAGAGAACCGCGGCATATTCCCCCTGCTACCTGCTGACATTCCCCATCAGTCAGCACTTGCAATAAATTGACAGGGGAATAGGTCGCGGTTGGTCAGAGAACCGCGGCGTATTCCCCTGTCAATTTATTGCAGGTGCTGACTGATGGGGAATGTCAGCAGGTAGCAGGGGGAGTAGGCCGCGGTTGGTCAGAGAACCGCGGCCTATTCCCCTGTCAATTTATTGCAGGTGCTGATTGATGGGGAATGTCAGCAGGTGGCAGGGGGAATAGGCCGCGGTTCTCTGACCAACCGCGGCCTATTCCCCTGTTATTAAATTTTTATTCCTGACGTGGCGTCAAAGGGTTGGTTGACTGGGGTATATGCCGCGGTTAAGTGGGGAACCGCAGCATATAAGTTCGATTTATTTACAAAACTACCACCGCGCAGTATAATCCTTTTTTTTTACTAGTAAAAAAAGCAAGGAAACTATTTGAAATTCTTGACGAAAAATAAAATCCGAAAAAATCCGAAACCGCAGCATTAAACTTTCTAATTTTTTTTTCCATTTTCTTACTTTCTCTTTTACAAAAAATAAAATCCGAAAAAATCATGCCTAATCCCAATTTAACAAGTTAGTTATGCATCTTTATTAGAATGAAAATCTTAATTTCACAATGCTACTTAAATTAGTTTATGGGGGTGTGTGTAAAATGATGTAAATTTTTTCAAACACAATATATATATATATATATATATATATATATATATATATATATATATATATATATATATATATATATATATATATATATATATATATATATATTACTTATCATACATTTATATTATCAAATATTTAAAAAAACAAGTAAAATAGTATTTATTTGATATATATAAATCATAATTTTATAACGATTTCTTTAAATAATTTTTAATTAATTAAAAATGTAAAAATTAACACTCTTTTAATATATTTATTATTATTGGTTAAATTTTATAATTTTTCTCTCATTTAATGTTTCTTCCTCGTTACTTCATATTTCTTAATAAATTTAAATCAGGTATAAAAAATATTAAAAAAAATGCACTCTAAATAATGTTAGAATTTATATACATTGCTGTCGTCAGTCAACTAAAGACTTTGCTAATCCCCAACATTTATGTTCACACACGTTGAAGCACCTATAAAATGGTACCATCTCTTCCATCTTAAACCAAACCAAACCACAAGCTAACATACACAACAAACACATAAAACCCTAGAAACATGGAATCTCTTGTTCCTTTCCCTGCTCAGCTATTCCCATGGTGAAGGAATAGCTATGTACTGGGGCCAAAACGGTGGTGAAGGCATCTTAGCAGAAACTTGCAACACCAAAAACTACCATTTAATGATAAAACAGTCTTCCAAGTATGGTGGAGTTATGCTATGGAGCAGTAATAATATTATTGGCAGTGTTTAAGTACTTAATTGTCAAACACTGCTTAAATAATTAATGATAACCACTTAATATGTGTGTTGTGAACTCAATATACGATTATTGTAACCACTTAATATGTGTGTTGTGAACTCAATATACGATTATTGTAACACTTGGAATGTGATTCCATTATCTATACATATATAATGTGTTTTTGAAATCATTATAGAGTTAAATATTTTCTTTTTGGAAGAATCACACAAGCTAATTAATTTTACTGACTATAAAAACATCCATAGAGACTTGGTTTGGTGATGCCAAAACACAAGGGAGAAGATATGGAAATATTATAAATTTTTGTGAAAAAGAAGAAAAGGATTTAAGGGAACTTCTAAAAATTTGTTTGAAATTTAGATAAAAAAACTTGTTTAGTCCAAAACAAGTACGAGTAGGGTGAGAAAAATATTAATATTGTTTAAAAATAGACAGCGGATATTTTAATACTTATTTATAAATAGTTCGAGTTTCTTATTTTAAAAAGAATATAATTTTAATTTATATTTTATTAAGTTAAATTTAAATAAAATTAAAATTAATTTATATTTTATAAAGTTAAATTTAATTAAAATTAAAATTAATTTATATTTATTAAGTTAAATTAAATTTAATTTATATTATATTTTATATTTTTTAATTTTTATATAGATTTTATTTTAAAAATTTATAAAATGTCTTGTTTTAGATATCCACGTACATAGTGGAGGACGCCAATTTGACGTCAAAAGTAAAAAAAAAAGGACATTAATTGACGTAAAAAACTAAGGAAATTCGATGTCCTTAATATTAAGCGCCATACCTTGGTCGCTTAGCGAAAGTTTTTGGTAAGTCTTTGGAATTGTGAAATGTAGCCAAATTGATATCAAAATTTACCATTTATGACATCAATTGACGTCAAAAAATGCACTAACTGATGTTTCTCCTATGTTTTTTTAAATAAATCATTTGTTTTTACAATTTTACTAAACTTGAAAAACAGAAAGCCAACCCAGTTTTGACATTTCATATATCTAGAACTCATTTTGAACTTTGTATGAACTAATCAAAACTATAAACTAAAGTTATCACATGAGATTGAAACTGTAAAATAATTCTCGAGGGCTTGAAAGATCTCTCTCTCTCATTCTATATATAAGAAAGTTTGATAAAAATTACATGATAAATAGAGTAACCATAGAAATAATATAATGATGATAAATAGGGTAACATTAGACACAATATAATGATGATAAGTAGGGTAATTATTCTAACATTCCCCCTCAAGCTGGAGCATACAAATTGTATCCAAGCTTGGAACAAATAAACTCAATCCGAGGACCCCTTAATGACTTGGTCAACATATATACGAGTTGATCGTTTGATCCGACAAACTCATTACATATTTCTTTAGTCAACAACTTTTCACGAACAAAATGACAATCAATTTCTATATGTTTAGTCCTCTCGTGAAACACTCAATTTGATGCAATATGGAGACCAACTTGATTATCATAATACATCTTCATAGTATATGGATGTCACAGAAGTTAAACTCTTGAAGGAATTGTTTCACCCATATAAGTTCACATGTTAGTGACACCATCACCCTATACTCGGCTTCAACTATTGATTGAGCTATTACATTTTGTTTCTTACTTTTCCATGAAATAATGTTTCCTCCCAGAAAAACACAATAGACTGTCTATCAATAAGCAAATGTGCCCAATCTACACCACAATACCCAGAGACCTGAATGCTTCATTTATCTTCATATAATAATCCTTGTTTGGGAGCCTTTTTGACATACCTTAGAATGCAAATGAGAGTATCCCAATGGTCAACACATGGAGACTGCATCTGATTAACCACTCCAACTGTAAAGGATATATCTGGCATCGTAATAGTGAGATAAATTTGTTTTCCAACTAGCCTCTTATACCTCTCTGGATTGGAGAATAATTCACCTTCTTCTGTCCTTAATTTCTGTTTGAGTCCATTAGACTGTCTACCGGTCTGCAATTAATCATGTCTGTTTCTTGTAATATATCAAGAGCATGCTTCCTTTGGGAGATTACAACTTAGTCTTTTGATTGTGCTACTTCAATTCCTAAGAAGTATTTGAGAAGTAGGATTGAAATGTTTAACATCATTTCTACATCAGTGACCTCGAGTGCATCATTTAAAGTAATATATAATGGCACATTGACACTAGAGACCAAATACTCTTAAGTCTCACTCGAGCTCTATTGGTCCATTATTCAACTTGTATAATTTTGTCATCAGTTTTGCTAGAGGATCATCCTCTGCTTCTTTCATGTCATAATCTTCATGGATCACATGTTCACACATGGGTTGTTTCTTGTTAAGACTTCACCAAGTGTACTGAATCGTATCAAGTAATAATAATGGTAAGACAAAGTATCGTTTCCCAAGAGACTCACAGCACTAAACAATTGCGTAATTACTTAACTAATCAAGAATGAAAAGAAAATTTGGGGGGGGGGGGGGTGTTTGAATGCAAATACACACTACAGGAAACACGCTAATTACCAACGGGCATTTACCAACGACCTTATAGCCTTTGGTAATGAATTAGTGAAATAATTTACTGAGGGCTTTTGGCGCTTGGTAATCTCAACGATGCTTTTAACTAAACATTTTGGGTTTCGTCCCCAAATTACCAAAATATGAGAATTCCCTCTCTCTCCCTAACACTACTCCGTGCTTGCCCTAAGCCAAAGATCAGAAGTTGACGTGAAGCTCTGTTTGTTGGTCGCCCTAAGGCGTTCTCGTGTTGTTGACGTCAAGCTCTGTTTGTTGGTGGCTGCTGTTTTGTGGTTTGCGTGGGTACGATTCGTGGTGTTTCTAGCAGGGTGGTGGGTTGTACTAGTTAGCATTTGCAGAAGTGGTGGTGGGTCATCAAGGAAGGTTTGACGGCGGCATTTGGGTGAAGTGGCCTTGTTAAGTTCGTAGGGGTCATGGTCTGTAGAGGCTGACATCGTCGACCCTTTTGCTTTCGAAGTAAGTTTTTCATTTTAGAGTTAGGATTTCAAAATTGATTCTTATGTTTTTGAAATAAGAAGGTTCCATCTGCGGATAGGTACCTTGTATGGCTTCATTTCCCTTGTAGCTGGATCATTCTTATACTTCTCTCAAAGGGTTTTTTATCTTTCTGTTGATTTTACCTTGATTTACATAGTTCTAAGTTAAATTTGTTCGGTTTAGATTAAGAAATTATGTTCCTAAATAAGAGAGGATTGTGGCAGGTTTGTGTTAGAGTTTTATGATAACTGTTTAAGAACAAAATCAAAAGAGCAATTATGTTGGGTAGTTAATTTTGGTAACAGGTTGGTTGGAAGCTAAAATTATATATAGGTTTCTCTATTCTATTTTTTAGAGAATAATGAGAAGTTATCTAGTTTTCTATATCCTCTACATTCCTTTAGAAGTTGTGAGTGAGTGTGAGAAGTTATCTACTTCTACTTCTTTCAATGCTGCTTTGAGCTTTATTCCAGCATCTTCTACAACAAGTTTAATGACTACAACTTCCATATTCAATTGTGCAGCCTCATTCTTCCTATCTTGTGTTTTCCTCCTTGCATTTTCAGTTTCAGTCAACAACTGGTTCAATTTCCAAATCATTTCAAAAGATTTGGAATTGAAAAATGCTACACTGACATATACCAATTCCTACTTATTGCAATAGCTAGAGCAGAGAATTAAAGAGTCTCAACCAGTTCTGCTGTTTGATTCATGTCTTGGTGACCTCCTGAGCTGAGGGCCTTGTAGATCAACTAGGTCTTACACTTACTCTTTGAGAGTATCCTTGACCACGGTGCTCTTGCCAACTCCCATGCCTCCACCCATTAAAAGAAGCACTGGACTCCTATCGCTATGTGTTGGGTTATTGGGCTCCCTTCCTATGTGGAGAATAGGTCCAAGTAGTGTGGTCTATTATGTCTCATTAGGTTAAAATGAGATGGGTCAGATTAGTAGAGCACAAGAGAGTCATTTGAAGAGAGACAAAAGCCAAGTGAGAGAAAAAGAAAGAGAGAAAGTCATTCCCGCATAAACCTAAACCTGCACTGGTGTTTTCGTCGTTGTGAAGTCGTTCACCGTTGGATCGAGCTGATTTTTGGACAGTAGGTTCCAGACATATGGTTCTTGATTCTGACCGTTCGGATCGTCAATCGGAGGTCTAGATTGGGAGAAATTGGTCCCGCACCAGCAGCCCTGTTTTGGAGAATTTTCATCTTCTTTGTTCTCATTTGTAAGCATTTGTGCTTAGTTAATTTGGCTTATTGAAAATACCTTTTGGTATTATTATTAGAGACTCTTTTGTACCCTATTATTGATTATAGTGGATTTTTCTTTGGTCTGGACGACTCGTGGTTTTTACCCTTGCATTGAGGGGTTTTCCACCTTAAAAATTATTGGTGTTTCTTTGTGCTTTGGATTCTATTTTTGTTCTATTTGTTTGGTGCTCCTCGCATATTCTCGCAAGAAGGGGGATTGAATTTCTGCTGCGTTATTACTCTTTGCCAAGTTTTTATATTTGTTTTGGCCCTTTCCCCCATGAGAGTGGCATCTGAATTCTTTGGTTACTGTTTAATTTGCGTGAATGATAGAGGCACATACAAAATTGATTCCGTTGAATGGCGAAAATTATCACCTATGGAAAGGCAAGATGAAGGACTTGTTATTTGTGAAAAATTTGCATCTTCCTGTTTTTGTTTCCAATAAGCCAGAATCCAAGTCAGATGAAGAATGAAATTTTGAACATCAATAGGTATGTGGATTTATCAGGTAGTTTGTTGATGACAATGTCTATAATTTTGTTGCTAATGAGACACATGCGAGAACCCTATGGGATAAGCTTGAGTCCTTGTATGCCTTATGTCAGGGACTAATAAATTGTACTTGCTGAAAAATTTTGTGGAGTTGAAGTACAAGGAAGGAACTCTTGTTTCAAATCACTTGAGTGAATTTCAAGGACGCTATGATCAATTAGCAGGAGTGGGTATAAAATCTGATTATGATCTATTGGGCTTATTCTTATTAAACTCTTTACCGGATTCGTGGGAGACATTTCGGGTTTCCATGATAAGTGATACCCCTAATGGTGATATTTCTTTGCAAATGGCAAAGAGTGGTGCTCTTAATGAGGAGATGAGAAGGAAGACACAGGGTACTTCATCTCATTCAGAAGTGCTTATTACAGAGAATAGGGGGAGAAGCCAAAAGAAAGAACAAAACAGTGGTAGAGATAAAAGCAGGAGCAAGTCCAAGTCTCGGTACAAGAATGTGGAGTGTCACTATTGTCACAAAACAGGGCATATAAAGAAGAACTGTTTTTTGTGGAAGAAAGAGAACAAAGACAAAAGGGGTAAGGAAAGAGAAAGAGATAATGATGATAGTGATCGAGTTACTACTACTACATGTGGTGACCTTGTTTGTCTTTGTGATTATGACACTATTAATTTTGTATCTGATGAGAGCATGTGGATAAATGATAGTGGTGCTACACTGCATGTTACATCTAGGAAGGAGTTCTTCACATCTTATACATCAGGTGATTTTGGAGTATTTAAGATGGGTAATGATGGGGTGTCTAAGGTTATTGGTGTTGGTGATGTTCACTTTCAAACCAACATGGGGATGCAGTTGCTGCTTAGAGGAGTTAAACATGCTCCAGATGTTTGCTTTAACTTGATTTCTGTTCAGGTACTTCATGATGGTGGATATGATAACCACTTTGGTTCTAGAAAGTGGAAGCTCGCCAAAGGTAACTTGATTGTGGATAAAGGGGAGAAAAACTCTAAGCTTTATTGACAAAAGCTTTGGTTGCTAAAGACAATGTGAATGTCGTGTATATGGAGTCATCTTTGTGGCACAGAAGGCTCGGGCACATCAGTGAAAAGGGGCTTAACTGCTTAGCTAAAAAGGATGTTCTCTTAGGATTGAAGAATGTAGAGTTGGAGAAATGTTCTCACTGCATGGCTGGTAAACAAACTAGAGTATCCTTCAAGAAGCATCCTCCCTCTAGGAAATCAGAGTTGCCTGAATTGGTGCATTCTGATGTTTGTGGCCCGTTGAAGGTAAAGTCTTTTAGTGGTGCACTTTACTTTGTTACTTTTATTAATGATTGTTCCAGGAAGCTTTGGGTTTATGCATTACAGAGAAAGGACCAAGTGTTGGACAAGTTTAAAGAATTCCATGCTTTGGTTGAGAGGCAGTCAGGCAAGAAGTTGAAGCGCATTCGTACTGACAATGGTGGTGAATATTGTGGGTTGTTTGATGCTTATTGTAGACAATATGGTATTGCACATGAGAAGACTCCTCCCAAAACTCCTCAGCTGAATGGTTTAGCACAGAGGATGAACAAGACATTGATTGAAAGAGTTAGGTGTATGCTTTCTGAAGCAAAATTGCCTAAGCATTTCTGGGGTGAGGCATTGTTTACAGCAGTGCATGTTATTAATCTAAGTCCTACAGTTGCTTTGAACTCTGAGGTGCAAGACAAGATTTGGTTTGGCAAGAATGTTACGTATGATCATTTGCGTGTCTTCGGTTGTAAAGCATTTGTTCATGTTCCAAAGGATGAAAGATCCAAGTTGGATGTGAAGACAAGGCAATGCATCTTCATTGGTTTTGGTCAGGATGAATTTGGCTACAAGTTGTATGACCCCATTGAAAAGAAAGTTGTTAGAAGTCGTGATGTGCAATTCATGGAAGATCAAACCATTGAATATATTGATAAGGTGGACAAGTCTACTCCTAAGGAAGACGGTAATGTGGCTGATGTTGATCCAATTCGGTTGTCTATTAATAATTTGGATATTGATGTTCATGATGATGAAAAAAATGGTGATATTGATAATCAGTAGGTTGGAGATAGCTTGGATGTTACTATTGATAATGTTGATGAAGAGGAACATGATGAGAGTCTTGGTGATGTACTTGAGCTACCTGAAGCTCAACCCAGAAGATCTGACAGGCCAAAACAACCTTCTAAGAAGTACTCTACCGATGAGTATGTGATGTTGACTGATGAGGGAGAACCTGAATGTTATGAGGAGGCCGTTGAAAGTGAAGAAAAGCAAAAGTGGTTGGATGCAATGCAGGATGAGTTTAAATCTCTGCATGATAATCACACTTATGACTTGGTAAAGTTGCCTAAGGGTAAGAGAGCCTTAGAGAACAGGTGGATCTTCAGGGTGAAGCAAGAAAGCAATTCTACATCTACAAAATATAAAGCCAGATTAGTGGTGAAAGGCTGTAGAAAAAGAAAGGGTGTTGACTTCAATGAGATTTTCTCACCTGTGGTGAGGATGACATCTATCCAAACTGTGTTAAGTTTAGCTGCTACTCTTGATTTGGAGGTTGAACAGATGGATGTGAAGACAACCTTCCTTCATGGTGATTTGGAGGAAGAGATTTACATGAAGCATCCAGATGGTTTTCTTGTTAAAGGCAAGGAAGACTATGTGTGTAAGCTACGAAAAAGCCTATATGGTTTAAAGCAGGCTCCGAGGTAGTGGTATAAGAAGTTTGAGTCTGTTATCTGTGAGCAAGGCTACAAGAAGACTACTTCTGACCATTGTGTTTTTGTCAAGAAATTTTCTAAGAATGATTTCATTATATTGTTAATATATGTTGATGACATGCTTATTGTTGGAAAAGATGTTTCCAAAATTGACAGGTTGAAGAAGCAACTGGGCGAGTCATTTGCCATGAAAGACATGGGAGTTGCTAAGAAGATTCTTGGTATAAGTATCACTCGTGATAGAAAAGAGAAGAAACTTTGTGCTATCACAGGAGCACTACATTCAGAAGGTGTTGCAAAGATTCCAAATGGAGAATGCTAAGGTTGTATGTACTCCTCTTGCTACTCATTTTAAGTTGAGTGTTATACATAGTCCTTCAAATGAAGTTGAGAAGATAGCTATGAGCAAAGTTCCTTATGCTTCTGTGGTGGGTAATTTGATGGATGCAATGCTATGTACAAGGCCTGATATTGTACACGTTGTTGGTACAGTTAGCAGATTTCTGTCAAATACAAGTAGAGAGCATTGGAATGCTGTGAAATGGATTTTGAGGTATCTTCGTGGTACTAGTGGTTTGAGGCTTTGCTTTGGAGGTGATAAGCCTACTTTGGTGGGTTACTCAGATTCAGATATGGCTGGAGACATTGATTCCAGGAAGTCCACTTCAGGCTATTTGATTCAGTTTGCAGGGGGAGCCTTGGCTTGGCAATCAAAGTTGCAAAGGTGCGTGGCGTTGTCTACTACTGAGGTTGAATTTATTGCACTTACTGAAGCATGTAAGGATTTGTTATGGGTGAAGAAATTCTTGAAAGAGCTTGGTTTTGTGCAAGATAAATACTTGTTGTATTGTGACAGTCAAAGTGCTATTCATCTTGATAAAAATCCAACTTTTCATTCTAAATCCAAACATATTGATGTGAGGTATCATTGGATACGTGATGTTTTGGATGCTAAGTTGGTGGAACTAGCTAAAGTTCATACAGATGATAATGGTGCTGATATGATGACCAAGGCATTGCCAAGAGGAAAGTTTGAAGTTGTGAGATCGCCGGTTTGGCGAATATCTCCACATATTCGTGAGGGGGAGATTTGTTGGGTTATTGGGCTCCCTTCCTATGTGTCGAATAGGCCCAAGTAGTGTGGTCCATTATGTCTCATTAGGTTAAAATGAGATGAATCATATTAGTAGAGCACAAGAGAGTCATTTGAAGAGAGACAAAAGCCAAGTGAGAGAAAAAGAGAGAGAGAAAGTCATTCCCGCATAACCCTAAACCTGCACTGGTGGTTTCGTCGCTGTGAAGTCGTTCACCGTTGGATCGAGCTGATTTTTGGACAGTAGGTTCCAGACATATGGTTCTTCATTTTGACCGTTCGGATCGTCAATCAGAGGTCTAGAGTGGGATAAATCGGTCCCGCACCAGCAGCCCTGTTTTGGAGAATTTTCATCTTCTTTGTTCTCATTTCTAAACATTTGTGCTTAGTTAATTTGGCTTATTGAAAATACATTTTGGTATTATTATTGGAGACTCTTTTGTACCCTATTATTGATCATAGTGGATTTTTCTTTGCTCTGGACGACTCGTGGTTTTTATCTTGCATTGAGGGGTTTTCCACGTTAAGAATTATTGGTGTCTCTTTGTGCTTTGGATTCTATTTTTTTTTCTATTTGTTTGGTGCTCCTTGCAGATTCTCACGAGAAGGGAGATTGAATTTCCGCTGTGTTATTACTCTTTGTCAAATTGTTATATTTGTTTTGGCTCTTTCCCTCATCACTATGAGCTAGCCATCACCTTTGTACATTGAGAATCATCGGTTGTAGCAATTCTCATCGCTTTCATTTCTTCCACTAAGGTATTAAAAACTCTAGCCACCTTCAGATTCTTGGCAAGTCTATCGAACCTTTGTTCCCTGTATAATTGAAAATTATTTCCCTCAGAAAAAAATTTAAGCTAAAGCAATCCTTTTGAATATAACTGTATGTAAGACAATGATAATTGTAAATCATTTAACTACAAATATCCAGCTTTTTTGGAACCATAGAGAATAAAGTCTTGTTTCGTTAACTTGTAGAATTTCATCCCATTAAATTGACTTGAACAAATGCATCTGAACAGAGGTTTGGATATTTCCTTTCAAGTGATGAGAAGCAAAAACTATTTATTCCCCTAAACCTAAAGCTGTTTTCATGCACCAGAACACTAAAAGGAACACATAATCAGTAAAATTTGGATTATGTTCTAACTTATTAAAGCTTTTGTAGGGTAAGTTTCATATAATCAGTATTCCAATCCTTTGCAGAACAATCCTGCTTATTGAGTTGTCAAGTAAGTTTCATATATGCAAATATACATCTTTCCCTTTTTTTTTTTTTTTTTACTTTTTATTATGCTCTTTTACGCTTTTGAACTCCGAACTTGGTATCTAATTATATAAGGAGCTATTTTAAGAGAAAGTTATTATCATGTTAACAGAATGGTCAGAAATAGAGAGCTTAAGGCTTAGCAGTTATGAATTTGAAGGAGTTGTGGTTAAGAGTGGCTCAGCTGTGCCACCCGACATAGGCCCTGCCACACAGGTTTTCTAATACCATTAAGCTAATCACTTGCTTTTCTCTGCATTAGTAAATTTAGAATATATAGTTAACCAATACAAATTTTGTTTAAAATTTTCAGTTAGAAATATCTGTTGAATTTGAAATCGAATATTTAGCATCGAAAGAGACCGAGAAGATGGAAAATGTAGGGTGTGGAAATGGAGCCTTTGATAGAAGTAGTCTAGGAACATTTCACATTCTCGCTATTGCAGATCCCAACTTTCTGAGCTAACACCAATTTTTTTCTATCTTTCTACTACCATCTGTTTAACATCTTTCTTCATTGTTGATTATTGATGTCATTTTGGAAATGATTGTGATTTCTTTGATATATTTTGAAGAATAGTTTAAAGATTTGAAATAGTTTGTGTAAATAGTTATTAACTTTGATGTTTTGATGAATGATGTTATTCAGTATTGTGTAGATTAGTTAAATATATGCGTAAACTGTTGTTTTTCATGCACAATATTTATTTTGTATTTAAAATATTTTACTCGGAAATTGTGTAGATTATTTTAAATATTGAATGTAAAATTAAATGATTATGTTAATCTTACTCGGAAAACTTATTTTTTGATACGAATACTTTTTTTTGTTAGAAGTGGACTTTAAGCTTAACTTAAGTCCACAAAACGACATCTCGAGCGTGATAGTAGAAATTAATGGGGTAACCGTTAACAGCTAGACAAGTGGACTTTAGGTCTAACTCAATCCCACAAAACTGGCTTGTAAGATGAGGTTTGCGCTCCACTTATATATTATATATGATCATTTGATGTTAGAAACTATTAGTTAAGGTTGCTATTATATATCTGAAAAGAGTTAGCTATTACAAACCAAATTTTAATGTTTCACCCTTAGTGTCGATATAAATTATAAATATCTGCTCTCTAGCTTGCCAAATGAGATGGTTTGTTCATATGGTATTGGATTCTTTTCTAATATACTTGATACTTTTAAATATAGTTGCACATGATTCAAAAAAGGGCGTCGGCTGGGAGTGATCTGAGTTTAATAAGGATGCCCCTCTTGATGATGAAGAAGTTGAAGGTCAGACTTGTTTCTTAATATATTTGTGGGATTTCTATCTGTTGTGTTCCTATGAATTATTCTATTTAATCCTTTGTTTATAATTCCTTTTAATTTGCCTGACTACTAGTTGTTCCCCATTCTTGGTAAAAGTCACTAAAACTAGAAGATTTTTACATTGTTCATGTCTATGTAGACATTTCTTGGGTCTCCCTGAGCTATCCCTTTAATCTAGTTAACATTTTATGTATCTTGTTATTGGAAATTAAAGGAACACTTTTCTCAGTATTGTGTAATTAATCGTATGTTTGTCAGTTATTTATATGTTTTTGTTTCCTACTTTTCTGTTGTTGAATGATGGTGTTTTCAGCTATATACGCTTGTAATGAAAGTTAGTGGTGATGGATTTTGTTGAACCTAATAGAACTGATTGTACACGCCCTCCATCTGCAGTCGTTGAAGATGATCCATCCTTAGTCAAACACATCGGCCAAAGTTTTAGATTTTCTACAATTCAGGTATCTTCCTCTTCTCTATGTTTGAATAGTCAGTTTAGTTCCTCTTTGATGGAGATGTCTGATCATTGTTTGGAAATGAATTTGGATTATGTTCTAACTTATTACTTTCTATGGTATTTAGGTTGGTATGCACTAATAAGTAAGATTATTATATGTTGGTATTTAAAGATTATTAAATGTTGCAAATGTAGGCTTTTGGAGGAAGATCAATGTTCAATTATTAGAAGTTGGTGCCAAATTTTGAGGTATGTGCAATTATTGTAAACTTTGTTGGGTATGTGCTGATTTTAGTATTGTAGATAACCTTATTGGAATATTGGGAACTTTCGACTTGTATATTGTGATTTGTATGGTCAAAAACTATAACAGACCTATCATTTGAGCCTTAGGTTCATCTTTTTGCATGAACTTTGTTTGTTTCTTTGTACGAAAAGGCTTTCTAATTTCTGCCTCTGGGTTCCTCTCTTGTGTTGCTTGGTTTCAATCCCTTTGTTGAGCAGGGATTTTCTGTAATATCTCTCCTTAATAAACTTTCAAAAATAGAGTATGTGTGAGACCCAATCACAATGCTCCAAACTTCATCTCACTCTCTCCCTCTTTGTCCAACATCCAAACACATTTAAAAGAAGTCTTATTATTTGACCAAAAAACACACAATACTAAAGTAGCCTAAGAAACTACAAAGACACTGTTCTAACAAGTTTAGAACGGCAAAACCTAGCTACTAAAAAAATGACAATACCAAAAGTACCTAAAAACAAAATATGACAACCTAAAACCTAAAACTAAATTGTAGAATAGGCTAAAAGTGCTAAAAATGAAAATTGTTTTGAGATACTTATAGAAACTGTCAAATAACTATCTAAAAAGGTTTTAAAAGATAAAAGATAAATATGATGTGACAATTCCAAAATAACAACAAAAGCAAAATTGGAGTATTACTCACCAAAAAAAGTCTACTAAAGATGTGAGAAATTGGCAATTCACCTAAAGTAAACTAACAATAAGTAATGTTAATATCCTAACAAGTCTAAAGTAGTTAAATGAAGGTAGGAAACTACTCAAATTAGAACAACTACCTTAAACTCAATGTTTGAGTACTTAGAACCTAAAAAGTCTCTACTAAAACCTCAAAATGACTACTAAAAATGCACTAGTATGGTCAAAATTTGAGAACTGGACTAAAATAGCTTAAGAAACTTCAAAGAAATTGTCCTAACAAGTTTAGAATGGTAAAACCTAGCTAATTAGAAACTCACACTACAAAAAAAAAACCTAGAACTCAAAATATGACACCCTAGAACCTAAATCTAGTTACTAGAATAGGCTAGAAGTGGTCATAATGCATAGTGTATTAAAGTACTAAAATTAACAGTAAACAAACTATCTACACAAATTTTAAAACATAAAAGAAAGATAAAAATGAGGGCACAATTCGAAAATACATAGAAATACAATCTTTGACTATTGAGGACCTAAAATTACACTACCTAAAACCTAAAAAGTGTACTAAATAGGTGAAAATTTCGAAATTGACCTAAAGGAACCTAATAATGTGTAAAGTTCTTAACCTAACAAGTTTAAAGTACTTAAATAAAGCTAAGAAAGATGTCAAATTGGTTCAAGTAGCCAAATTTTGATTTGGCTACTTAAACCTAAAAAGTGTACTAAATAGGTGAGAAAATGGGAATTGACCTAAAGTAACCTAACAGTGTGTATTCTACACATCCTAACAAGTTTAAAGTTGTTAAACGAAGCTAAGAAACATGTCAAAATAAATGAAGTAGCTAATCTCAAAGTTTGCCTACTTGAAACCTAAAAAAGTAGATGAAGTAGCTAAAAATCACTACTCAAACCTCAAAAAACGTATACTACAATTGCAAACTGCACTAAACTAGGAAAATAAACTAGAAAGAAACTATCCCTACAAGTTTAGAATGGTAAAACCTAGCTAATTAAGAACTCACACTACAAAAAATACCTACAACTCAAAATAACAACTTAGAACCTAAAAGTAGTACCTAGAATACACTAAAAGTGCAAAGAATGCAATTAAAGTACTAACCAAAACAGTAAACTAAGTATCTACACAACTTTTAAAAAGATTCAATAAAGATAAAAATGAAGTCTCAATTCAAAAATAAGAAGAAAAACAAAATTTGACTATTGAAAACCTATAAATAGACTAAATTAGGTGAGAAATTCGAAATTCACCTACATTAGCCTAAGAATGTCTAATCTTCATATCCTAACAAGTTTAAACTAGTAAAATGAATGTAAGAAAGTTGTCAAATCAAATCAAGTACCTAAAACTTAAAATTGGACTCCTAAAAACCTAAAAATGTTTACTAAATAGGTAAGAAATTGGCAATTATACCTAATGTACATTAATTTTAAGTAATGTTAACATCCTAACAAATCTAAAATAGTAGAATGAAGCTAGGAAACTTTCCAAAAGCAAAGCATTACCTCAAACTCAAAGTTTGAGTATTTAGAACCTAAAAAGTTCATTTAAAGGGTGAGAAATTGCCAATTCACCTAAAGTAGAGTGATTTTAAGTAATGTTAACATCCTAACAAGTCTAAAGTAGTGAAATGATGCTAGGAAAGTGGTGAAAAGCAAAGAATTTCCTAAAACTCAAAATCACACTACTTTAAACCTTTAAAAGTGTAGTAAAATTGAGTCATTGCAGCTTAATTTTCGTTTTGCTGTGATTCTGTGATGTTTGGAAGTTTAAACAAGTCCAAATTGATGTATTAAAGCTGTTAGAACCATTGATGTGAAGTTACAAAGACCTGTATGCAATTTAGTAAGTAAAACCATAATATTTGAGCCCTTTTTGGAACTTGCAAAGTGAACCTGAGTTGCAGTTCTGTTTTGTGCCTAATTAGAGTTCAAACAAGTGTATTTTGATGAATTAAAACTGTTGAAATGATTAACAAAGCGTCAAAATGGCTTAGGCATAAAATCACTTCCAAAACCACCAATTTGGAGTCAATTTTGGGAAGTAGAAAGGTGATTTTGAGTAGCAGTTTGGTTTTGAGTTAAATTTTAGTTTTAACATGTTTCAATTCATCAAACAAAGTTGTTGAAGTGATTAGTATTGATCTAGAGTTGTTGTTGTATAACTTTATTTCCTTGCAGAAATTTGTTATCAAACTTGCATTTAGACCATGACTGAATGTTCATGTATATGTTGTATGTTTATGTATATATTGTATGTTGATGTATATCTTGTATTTCATTTATTAGGCTACAACTTCATTAAGTTAAGTAGTCATTTAAAATGCTACGGTACTACACACATTCTCAATGGAATGAGAAGGGTAAAAGTACTATAACCACTTAGAACCTACAAAATATGTGGAAGTACTCTATAAAAGAGGACTGCACTAATAATAAGTTGTCTCCCCCAAATTTAATACGTTGCTCCCTTAGGATGTCTAAGGCATTTAAATACTGAGGATGTCTCTTTGCATGACCCTTATTGTATGCCTATCACAATAGTGTTCAAATTGCCTTCCATGTTGGACTTAAGTAGTAATAGGTTTATTACTTATGTCACATGGAGTGTTGTTGATTTAGATAAGTTTATCTTTGTTTGGCTTGTTACAGAACATGGCCCATTTTCCCAACCATCGTGCATGGATGTACGATCGTTGTTATAGTGGAAGGAGAGGTTTGAAGGAAGCTTTTGTCGTCGGAGTTGAAGAGTTTATCGAGACTGCTCGACGATATCAATATTATGCTCTTGATGGAGGGATTCGATGCCCATGCATCAAAGTTCATCTACATAAAAAATGGTTCATGCCTAATTACACGGTTTGGACATTTCATTGTGAAGCAATTCCTTCCACCTTCACTGCAGCTGAAAATCGGCTTGCATCAGGTTCGAATACTATTGTACATACATCTGAGATAGATCAAGTTTCCTATATGCAAGAGATGGTTGACAATGCTCTTCGTCGACAATGCTAAACAAGAAGCAAACGATAGTCATGAAGAAGAGTCTCCAAATGAAACCACTCAGAGGTTTTACAATTTACTGACAAAGAAAAATCAACCTATATTTGAAGGTTCATCTGAGTCAAAATTGTCAGTTTGCATTAGACTCATGGTTGGTAAATCTAATTGGAACGTTCCCATTCAAGTAGTGGACTTCTATACAAAAGTGATGTTAGATTTGACTGCACCAAACAATTCCATGCCGAAGAATTATTACTAAGCCAAAAGATGTGTTTCAAAGCTGCGATTGGAAGCCAAGAAGATTGATTGTTGTGTTAATGGGTGTATGTTATTCTATGACAATGACTGGCAAAAAAGATGCATTGTTGGTTGAATGCAAGTTTTGTGGCTCACCTCGATATCATACGATGCATGCTGGACAGAGGCAAAAAAAACCAATTTCCTTAAAGTCCATGTTCTACTTTCCTATAATTTTAAGATTACAATTAATATTTACTTCAATGCAAACATCAGAACACATGACATGGCATGATGGTAACAAAATTGAAGGATTTTTGCGTCATCCTTCTGATGGTGAAGCTTGGAAGCACTTCAATCGTAAACATCCATCCTTTGCTAGTGACCCGCATAACATCAGACTTGGTCTATGCTTTGAAGGGTTTACACTGTACATTCAGGCGTCTGCATCACCATATTCATGTTGGCCGATGATAGTTACCCCATACAATCTACCACCTGAGATGTGTATGACAAAGCCTTACATGTTTTTAACGTGTATAATACCAGGTCCATCTAATCCCAAATTAGCGATTGATGTTTATTTAGAGCCTTTGATTGATGATTTGAAGAAGCTATGGAATGGTGTTTAGACGTATGATGTTTCAAGGAAGCAAAATTTCCTTATGAGGGCAGGTTTGATATGGACTATTAATGACTTTCTAGCGTATGGCATGTTATTTAGTTGGAGCACGCATGATCGATTAGCTTGTCCACATTGCATGGAACATACAAAGTCATTCCAATTGAGTTATGGTCGGAAAAATAGTTGGTTTAACTGTCATCAACGGTTCTTGCCCATTGATCACCCCTTTAGAAGAAACAAAAAGGCATTTAGCAAAGGCCAATTGAAACGGATATGCCCTCGCCGAAGTTGACTGGATCACACGTTTGGAGAAGAGTGAAAGACTATCCAAAAGTCACTGAATCTAGTCAACATAGGATAGAAGGATTTGGAGAATGGCATAATTGGACTAAAAGAAGCATATTTTGGGATCTTCCCTATTGGAAAGACAACTTGCTAAGACATAACCTCAATGTCATGCACATAGAAAAAAATTTCTTTGACAATGTCTTCAACACAGTTATGAATGTTATTGGTAAGACAAAATATAATGACAAAGCAAGAAAAGATTTACCTTTGTATTGTGGACGAAAAGACTTCGAGTTGAAGGCGCAAGGTAACGGCCGATTCTTTAAACCAAAAGCAAATTACACTATGTCAAAAGACGAGGCAAGAATAATGTGTGGATGGATCAAGGGGCTTAAAATGCCAGATGGATATTCTTCTAACTTGTCCAGATGAGCCAATGTTCAGAACGGTAATATTCAAGGGTTGAAGAGTCATGATTGTCATGTATTCATGGAGACTTTCATCCCTCTTGCGTTTAGTTATTTTCCAAGGCACATTTTAAATCCACTGATAGAAATCAATAACTTCTTTAAAGATTTGTGTTGCACGAAACTAAAGGAAAATTCCCTTAGAAAGATGGAAAAAAATCCCAATTATTCTCTGCAAATTAGAAAGAATATTTCCTCCTACATTCTTTGATTCAATGGAGCATCTTCCAATTCTTCTTGCATATGAAGCTTGGCTTGCGGGACCTGTGCAATACAGGTGGATGTATCCCTTTGAAAGGTTTATGGGAGAATCCAAACGTTCAATTAAAAATAAAGCTAGAGTAGAAGGCTCAATTTGTGCAGCTTACTTGCATAGAAAGACAACATATTTTTGTTCACATTATTTCAAAAATTTGATGTTGTCCCCCACTAATGTCATAAATGAAATACAATGGCAAGTTGAACCACTTCAAGGTGCATTATCAGTTTTTCGACAATCAGGCCGTCATGCAGGGAACGAATTCAGTCATTGGTTAACTGATGCTGAATTCAACTCTGCTCATGTCCATGTCTTAATCAATTGCAGTGAAGTTAAGTTGTACCTTGAGTATGTCATTATCCAACTCTTACCTTTGCAATGGTTAAATTGTTGTACACTAATTCATTTCATTTGTACCAGCTCATTTCTTGTGGCTGAGCAAGTCGCAGATGGAAATGCTTCTGCTAGAATACACTCAGAGTTTCCCCAATGGTTCAGAAATCAGGTCCGTACTTTTTCTTATGTTTTCAGCAAGGTTACTTTGACTCTTGCTTTTAAAATATTTTTGGTATCTTTGTAGGTTTTTAATCAGGCACTAACTCCCACGATTCAAAAGTTAAGATATCTCTCCAATTGGCCAATGAGATGTGTCAGAGAATGGGACACTTACTTCACCAATGGTTACAAATTCCATACACATGAATGGTCTAAAGGAAAGAAAACAACAAATTGTGGTGTGTACGTCAAGGGCCTAACAGAGGGTTGTTATGATGATTTCTACGGCATCATTCATAATATATATGAGCTAGAGTACAACAACACTACTTCTCCAACCAGAGAAGTACTTTTTTATTGTGAATGGTTTGATCCTTCTAGAGCTGGTACTAGAGTAGATCCTAGGTTTAACATTGTCGAACTCAACCAAAGATTAAGATATGGACCATTTGATCCTTTCATTCTACCAACTAATGTCAGACAGGCTTATTATGTGCCTTATCCACCATTCCGTAATATTGACAAGCACGGTTGGGGTATAGTAATACAAACCAAGCCTAGAGGTCGCATTGACTCAAATGAGGTTGAGGAAGATGTTACCTACCAAATTGACCAAATGTCACAAGCACAAGAAATTATTGAAGTTGAATGTATAATCGCATTGCACGACCCTGATGGTGATGGAGATGAATTAGAAGCAGCAATACAAGGTGATGATGATGAAGAAGAAGAAGAAGAAGAAGAAGAAGATGATGATGATGATGATGATGATGATGATGATGAAGATCATGAAGGTGAAGATCATGATGACGATGATTGAATGTTGGACATCTATTGTAGCCAATTAAACTATCATTTCAATAGAGTTATGTAAAAAACCATCAGCAAAGTTGTGTAAAAAACCTTCGGTGGCGGCGACGCTGGTGGTGGAAGCCCTTCAGTGACGCCAAGGTAGAGGCGCAGCGGCAGGCGCGACAGAAAGAAATGGCAGCGCGACGGAGGTTGGCAGACCGAAGGTTTAAACTTTGCAAATGAGGCGCGATGAAAGCTCTGAAACTGTTGCGCGAAGTGTAGAAGACGATATTGTTCAGGTCTGTTTTATTTTTTTAACCTACTAAGCATAATATACCGCGGTTCAATACTCAACCGCGGTACAAAAGTGGAATATGTCGCGGTTAACAACTTACCCGCGGCCTATTCTCATCAAAAAAATAAATCAAAATGGCATTTTTGATATTTTTTTCAACTTATAGACTGCGGTTAAGCGCCAACCCGCAGTCTGTGCCCTTAAATATTTAAAATTTATTCAGATCGGGGAATAGGCCGCGGTTGCTCTGAGAACCGCGGCCTATTCCCTGACGTTCTGAATCCCCCAACTGCCTTCCCAACTGCCATTTGGGGAATGTCAGAAGGTAGCAGGGGGAATAAGCAACGGTTCTTCGAGCAATCGCGGCCTATTCCCCCTGCTACCTTCTGATATTCCCCACGTTGCCAGCACCTGCAATAAATTGACAGTGGAATAGGTTGCGGTTGCTGAGAGCAACCGCGGCCTATTCCCTACCAATTTATTGCAGCAGCTGACTGATGGGGAATGTCTCAAGGTTGCAGTGGGAATAGGCCGCAGTTGGCCCTACAACCTTCTGACATTTCCCATCAGTCAGCTCCTGCAATAAATTGGCAGGGGAATAGGTCGCGGTTCTGAGAGCAACCGAGACCTATTCCCCTGCCAACTTATTTCTTTTCTGACGTGGCGTCAAAGTCAGAAAGTTGACTGCGGTATAGGCCGCGGTTCCCCTCTGAACCGCGGCTATAAGTTCGAATTATTTTCAAAAATGCCACCGCGCACTATGTTGGGTTTCTGATGAACCGTGGCATAATGTGCGTTGTTATAAGCCAGATTTTTACTAGTGATGGTAATAATTTGAATCAATATTATATCAATAATTATAAGCAATAATTAAAAATATATTTGCTGCGTCAGTTGCTTTTTAAAGAGAAAATTATATTTTCTGACAATAATTACAATCAATGTCTTGAATTGTATTTGATTTATTTTTCTTGCAATCAAGACCATTTCTTTCCCTATTTTGTCCATTGTCAATTAATTCTCAATTAAGACAAGATTGTCTATAATGTGTGTATATAAATATGCACTTTGTGAAAGAAAAAGGGGACTGGAAAAAATGGAGAAAAGGACCTAGAGATAAATGAGAGAGACTTGCAGAAACATTAGAAAGAAAGAGAGTATAGAGAAAAATAGGTTCTAACACATAAGGGTTCTGTCAACCGCAATCACCAAAGAAGAAACAAAGGAGTATCGAAAGCTAAAAAGGTATGTTATTTCTGCACCATTTTTTTTTATTGTTCTCTGAACTTTTTTTTAAAAGGGTTTTTTACAACACACAAATAATGTTTTTTTAAAATAATAAAATAAAGGGTACGTGTCGGCCTATGGCTGGTTTCTTTCTTTTTCCCATTGTTCTTAGAATATAAAAAGTACAAAATATTTAAAACCAAAAAAGGTTAGTTTCGTTAAACTAAACATTTTTTTTACCAAAACTACGTGATCCCTTATTCTCCATCATATAGGAGCAAGGTCAATCCTTGTCGGGTTCACATTTCAAAAATCTCAAACAATTCATTTTTTTTAACAAACTCATAAACCTTTTTCTAGATAAAGAACTATGCGATCCCTGATTATCCATTATAAATGGATATATGTAGGCATAAGGTCAATCCTTGTCGGGTTCATAAAACAAAAAAAATATTTTTGTTTCATAATAATTTCTTTTATTTTATTTTACTTTTATTTTTTGGGGAAAATTAAATATTTTGAAAAACCACGTTAATTTTATACATTTAATTAGAGGTACTGCCTTTGGGCAGACGCTCTAGGTTGCTAATACCTTCCTTACGTGTAACCGATTCCCGAACCTGAAAATCTCTTTTTTCGTAGACCATGCTTTTGTTTAGGGTTTTTCCATAATAAATTATGGTGGCGACTCCCAAGATCTTTTCTTAAACCCCGTTTTTTTTTTGGTTCGCCGTCCCATCGCGATCCCGGTTGCGACACTGACTTTAAGCGTTTCGCAATAAAAAAAGTTATTCTAGTTATAGATTTTTTTATAACATTTCAACATTATATATGTTAAATAGTAAATTTTAAGTTTAATTCAATCCAAAAAATTAGTCTGTAAAATAAGATTTATATTTATTTATATAATATAAATTGACTTTATATCTTTAGTCAATTAATATAAGATTTTCAACACATTTCACCAAACCAATGTATATTAAGTTTAATTCAATCCAAAAAATTAGTCTATAAAATAAGATTTATATTTATTTATATAATATAAATTGACTTTATATCTTTAGTCAATTAATATAAGATTTTCAACACATTTCATCAAAATATATATATAATAGGTAGTCTAATAACGATTCAATAGTGACTATAACTAGGGATGACAAAAAAATCCACGGGCACGGGTATCCGCGGGTAAAACCTGCGACGGGTAGTTACTATTCGCGGATATTTACTACCCACGGATAATGGGTATTTTAATACCCATTTCTAAACGGGTCGGATACGGGTAGTATGCTACCTGACCCGCGGGTACCCGTTACCCGCAAAAAATAATAAAAAAAATTAATTTATATATTTTAATTAAATTTAATTAAAAATAAAACAAAATTATATTTTATTAGGTTAAATTTAATTAAAATTAAATTTTAATTTATATTTAATTTATTTTAGATTATATTATACATTTTTTTTGTGATTTTAGTTTAAAATATGTAAAATATGTTTTTTTGTTTTTTTAGCGGGTATCCGCGGGTTTTAAAATATCTGCAGATATTTTTTAAACGGGTACCCGTAACAGGTCGGGTGACGGATACATTTTTATCCGGCGGGTCGGATTGCGGGAAGGCATTATCCGTGTCCGACCCGACCTGTTATCATCCCTAAGTATAACAATATATTCAACAACCCAAATCTTGTTAAGATAGATTTTAACATATTGTTCATAATAAAAAATGAATTTTAAATTTAACTTTCTAAAATATGCATTATTATTTACTAATTCATTATTTATTATGTATTCTAAATCTAATAAAAAAAATGACATTGTAATATTTCAAAATATTATCATATTTTATGTGTTAACATATTATCCTTAATTAAAGCGTGAAACTAAACTGAAATTTTTTAATAAAAAAATTGTTGTACTTTTCATTGCACACATAACGCATTTAAACTTTTGTATTTAATATAGTTTTGCAACGGCCTAGTCTAAAATATAATTTTAACTTTAGTGTTCTAGCCGCCCATGTTTTAGTTTTCCTTTGTTTTTATATTTTTTAAACTCTAATGTCAACTTTACTGACATCAAGGATTTTTTATTTTAATATAAAAATGAACTTTGTGAGGGGACTTTAATGATTTTTTTTTCTTTTCAAAATAGTGTTTTCTTTTTAAAAATAATGTGTGTCACATTATTAAAATTTTATATTAAGTATCATCACACATTTTTAATATCTTAACTATGTTCATATCACAAAATGTATTTATCATTTGTCATTACATTAAAAATATCATAAGATTTCTTATTTATAACATAATATCATTTAAAACGGATTTATCATATCCAAATTTAACAACTTATTAGTATAATAGTTTTCTTGTTGAAAAATACGTGAAAGTTTAAGATCCATATTTCTACAAATCTTTATACATTTTCTCTGTCATTCTCTAAACATCTAACAAATCATTTGAAAAAGAAAAAAAAATCTAAATCCTTCAATTCAAAAACACAAACATGAATTTGTTTTTCCTATTGATTATTAGATAACACATAATACTTTTCAAAACGTAGAGGATGTGAACTAAAAAAAACTCTACGAATATCTATATCTAACTTAATAGCATTAAAATACAAATATATTAAATAGTATTATAAATATTATTTTTAATATTTTAAGAATATTCTATAAAAACGTTAAGCAAGTTTGTTTCAATTACTTCACGAGTCTACAAGTCAATTATAAAGGATAATGATATTTTAACACTATTTTTTTACACTATTTTGACACTACACACGTGTCAAGATGTGATTGGACGATTTCAAATTAAAAAAGTTGAGGCAGGGGTATATTTGGAAGAGAAAAACCAAAGTTTATTTTTTAATTTGAAATCGTCCAACCACATTTTGACACGTGTGCAATGTCAAAATGGTGTCAAAAAATGGTGTTAAAATTTTATTTTCCAATTATAAATGTATCACTTTACCTTGAAACGCAACTAAGTTTTCCTTCTATTTTCCGCATTCTTTTGTTTTATTTCGCGCCTTTCTTTTATCTTTTATTTTTTTTTAATTTTATTACTAGTCTGTACGGTTCTTATGTTTTTTTTTTACTGTTAAAAAAAATTAATGAAAAAATAATTGGTAAAGGATAATATTAAAATAAATGATTAAATAAAATGAATATTTGTTGCAACTAAAAATTATATGTTATTGAAATTTAGTAATTATCATATATTGAGTATAATATTCAGTATAATGATCATATTCACGTAATTTCTATAATAAATATAAATTGTAAAACCACGATACAATGAATATTATTTGATGTTATAAATGTGAAGTTTAGATTAGCAGTTAAACATACATATCTATTTATGTAATTAGTTGGAACCCCGCTAGTAAAGTGAAAACTTGAGTTCAAATTCTTTATTAAATTTTGTAATACTATTTTTCATTAAACATTAAAATACACCGATATTTATATTTTTAAATAAATTTAATATACTTTAAAATATATCAATATATTTTGAAGATTAAAACACCATGAAAATCCATCATAGAATCCAAGTTCTGGAAATTTTAAACTGTTTGCAGTGAACGATTGCTGCCACGCACTGGTTCATGTGATAGGTTAAGGAAAATTTTAAAAAATAAGATAATTAATCTCAATAGTTTATTTTGCAAATTATAAAAATGAGATAATTGACTTAAAATTTATAGTTTAATAAATTATGATAACTTCTCAGTTCAAGTCGTTATAAACTTGATGACTTTTAAAACTTTGAAAAAAAATAAGTCATCATGATTCATTACTCAATCATTTATTTTTATTCTTGAATTGTAAATTTAATGTACTATTTTTTTTTTAATTTACTCGTAAATTATTCGATTTTTTAAAAAAATTCACACATACATCTCTATACAGATAAGATATTGTTTCTTTTGAGTTAACCTCCCACAGATTTACTTTTAATATCTCTTTATATATATAAACTCATGTCTATTTTTTAATTTCTGTACATACCTAAGAGTAACTTTAATGCAAATGGTCAAAGATGTTATGACAGTTTAATTCTAAAAAAAATTAAATTAGTTTTAAAATAATTGTATCAATTAAAATGTCTCGTTGTTAAAGGTGTTTAAGTTAATTCTAACACGACCTAATGTTAACTTTTTAAAAATAAAAAATATATATACAAAATTATTCTTAAATTTAATTATATAACTTAAAATATTAATATTTATTATTATGTATTTAGAAAAAAGTTATATTAACCAGGCAGCATATAATTTTCTTTATTTAATAGGAGATCCATTGCATGCATGTGAAATATGCATAGGTCACCCTAACGAGTGTCTACAACTTTATTTGGCATAAACACGATTCTGCATGGATCAAACGGACCTGCTCAGCGACGCAGAACCAAGACCATAGTAACGGTTCCATGCATCATCACCATTACACGCACATATGCAATCTTTTGGGACGCTGCTTTTTATCTGAGCAGTGTAGTTATTAGCGATATCAAGGGCTCTGTCCCAAATGGCTACCCCACCATAGTTGGAAGATAGCGTTACGGTAGGCAGAACCTTAGAAATAAGATCTTTGGGTGGTATGTACCCTTCTATGCCTGCGTCGGCAGCAACGAGGCCCAAGAATATTTTGCTACCGGGAACACCTGCGCTCCATATGTTCCACTCTTTCAAAAGATTGGAAGCGTCTTCGTTTGCGTAAATGCAAAAGTTATGGTAGAAGAACTCAACCCAGATGTAGTCAATAAGCCCAGTGCTGATTACCTTCCCTAGGTAGAAATCCGGGTACGGACACTGCGGTGCTGCACCCAAGTAGATTTTTCTGTCGGTTGTGGATGCGTTAATGGCCTTCACAACTTCATCCCATTTAAGGTTTTTACCGTCCGCCACGTCGGCAATGTTGATGCCATCTAGGGCTACGCTTCCCAGTGGACCAGCGTTGCCACTGAGGTACTTCTCCAAGAGGTAGCTTGCAAGCTTTTCAGCTGCTGCTGTGGAGTCGGAGCTGGAGGAGTTGGAGGAGTAGTGGCCGTGGCTTTTGGCTTTTCGGGCTACTACGTCTTGGCCAATGGAAAGGAACACTTTGATGTTGTTTTGTTGGCAGTATTCTATTTCTGGCTGTAGGTATGCGGAATGATCTGCCAGGTTTATAGTTGGTTCTCCACCATCATGGTTTTTGCACCATAATAGGCAAAAATGAGAGAGATATTACGAGAATAGGCAAAAAAAAATTTAATTACGAGAATGGGGAAGTCGTGGAGGGTCAAGACGACTTCTAATAAAGAAGTCGTGCCCCCCTGCACGACTTCACACTGTTCATTTGACCAGTGTTGAAGTCGTGCACCCCAAAAACGACTTTAAAACATTGTAATCGATTACCACATATTTGTAATCGATTACCAAGTCATTTTGAACAAAAAAAAAATAAAAAAAAAATGAAGTCGTGTGGGGGGTTAACGACTTTTTATATTAAAGTCGTGTACCCCCTAACATTTTTACTTTTTTTACTTTTTAATTTTTTTATTAATTAAAATCATTTATAATTTATAAATAATGTTTTTAAATATATTTAAAATAATTAAAATAATATCTAATTAATAATTAAATATTTTTAATATTTTTAAATAAATAAAATTTATTTTCTAATTATTTTTGTAATAAAATTAAATTTTTTATAAAATAATTTTAATTAAATAATTTATAAATATTGAAATTATGTAATTAAAAATTGAAAAAAAATTACATTTGATTGCAATGGCTTTTTTTGGATTTTTTTTATTATAGAATATTTTTTTGGAAACTATAATTATTTAATAATTTTCTTTTATTATAAACTATTTAATTAATAAATGTATTAAATATAAACTATTTAAATTAATAAAAATCAAAAAATTAAAAATCGTAGGGGGGGTTGACGACTTCTTATGTGGAAGTCGTGCACCCCCCACACACTTTCACTTTTAAATTTTTTATTATTATTTAAATTAATTTATAATATTTAAATAATGTATTTAAATGTATATATAATACTTTAAATTATGTATAATTAATAATTAAAGTTTATTAATATTATAAAATAAATAAATTTTATGGTTTTAATTATTTTTGTAATTAAATTAAATTTTTTATTAAATTATTTTAATTAAATAATATATAACTATAATTATTGTAATTATAAAATTAAAAATTCAAAAAAAAATTATTTCATTATTTCACTTTTATATTTTTGTTTAATATAATAAATTTACTTAAACAAATATTTATTATAAAAAAAATTATTATAATTAAATATAATAAGTTTATACATTTTTATTTATTTAATAACAATAATTATGGTTAAAAATTATTAATTGAAATACTTTTTATAAAGAATTTAATTTAATTACAAAAATAATTAAAACCATAAAATTTATTTATTTTATAATATTAAAAAAAATTAATTATTTATTATGCATAATTTAAATAATTTAAAGTATTAAATACATTATTTAAATATTATAAATTAATTTAAATAATAAAAAAAATTAAAAGTGAAAGTGTGTGGGGGATGCACGACTTCCACACAAGAAGTCGTCAACCCCCCCTACAATTTCTATTTTTTTCTTTTTATTAATATAAATAGTTTATATTTAATATATTTATTAATTAAATAGTTTATAATAAAAAAAAATTATTAAATAATTATAGTTTCCAAAAAAAATATTCTATAATAAAAAAAATCCAAAAAAAGCCATTGCAATCAAATGTAATTTTTTTTCAATTTTTAATTACATAATTTCAATATTTATAAATTATTTAATTAAAATTATTTTATAAAAAATTTAATTTTATTACAAAAATAATTAGAAAATAAATTTTATTTATTTAAAAATATTAAAAATATTTAATTATTAATTAGATATTATTTTAATTATTTTAAATATATTTAAAAACATTATTTATAAATTATAAATGATTTTAATTAATAAAAAAATTAAAAAGTAAAAAAAGTAAAAATGTTAGGGGGGTACACGACTTTAATATAAAAAGTCGTTAACCCCCCCACACGACTTCATTTTTTTTTTATTTTTTTTTGTTCAAAATGACTTGGTAATCGATTACAAATATGTGGTAATCGATTACAATGTTTTAAAGTCGTTTTTGGGGTGCACGACTTCAACACTGGTCAAATGAACAGTGTGAAGTCGTGCAGGGGGGCACGACTTCTTTATTAGAAGTCGTCTTGACCCCCCACGACTTTCCCATTCTCGTAATTAAATTTTTTTTTGCCTATTCTCGTAATATCTCTCTCATTTTTGCCTATTATGGTGCAAAAACCCCACCATCATCGTACACCTGAAGGCTTTGGATGATGACGATGTTGTAGTTTTTACTGGAACATAGGCTCTCTAAGGTGCCCTCAATCGATTCGGACTTTTGGCCCCAATAGACGGAAATTTCACCGGCACCGGTGCCCCAGTCGGCTGCGGCGGAAGGGGTTGTGAAGGAGAGGGCTAAAAGGGCGAAGAGGATGAATGCACTTAACT
The DNA here is from genome assembly GCA_036885675.1 of Vigna mungo. Classification (NCBI taxonomy): domain Eukaryota; kingdom Viridiplantae; phylum Streptophyta; class Magnoliopsida; order Fabales; family Fabaceae; genus Vigna; species Vigna mungo. The sequence continues at coordinate 32,776,190 of CP144697.1, read as the reverse complement.
CTGGTTTTGGGAAAGCCATGGTTAGGGTTATGAGGTAGTGCTCTTTAGGTGGATGAGTTTGAAGGCCAGAGAAGGAACCAATTTATTGTGGAGCTTTTTTGTCTCGACATTAACCAATCCACTGTCTCACGATGCCACGTCGAATGGAGTTTCCTTGCACGTGTTTTTCATGTTGGAGCATAGGTGGCAGGGAAAGAAGAACAAAGAAGATAATAATTCACAAATTATCATGTTCTTAATTGAATGGAAAATGTTTTCTTTTAGACAATATTTTTATAATAACGTATGTGATACGGATAAGAAAAGACAATGATATATATATATATATATATATATATATATATATATATATATATATATATATATATATATATATATATATATATATATATTTATATTTGTTGTGATGATCATTTTCACTCTAAATGTATCAACCTATTATTGTTCCACGAAAATTTGATGAATCGATTGAGACTTTTAAGTTTTTACCTTGTTTATTCGTTGTGCTTAATTTAGCATGTTAGAGGAAGGATAGTAACCCTCTTTTTAAAAATGAAAAACAATTTGAAAATTTTATAATATTATTTTAAAAATTTAAATATATAACAATATATATTAATTAGTTATATATATATATATATATATATATATATATATATATTGTTTCGGATATAGGGCTCAAGATTGAACACGCTCCAAACTGTCTTTGCTACCTGCTTTCTCGATCCTCTTACACCCTCCACCGATCGGTTGTGATCTGCACGTTAGCACTCTGACGCCCAAGTCAGCCAAACCACAAGGAAATTAGTGTAAAATGTAATTAGATCAAAAGTGTCATACCTGGTTAATCATTCCTATATTTATAGGCATCAGACTTGAATATTGGGTACTAAACTACTTGTAACTGCTGATCCGTTACCCCGCAATATTCGCCCATTAACCATAACCGTTGCTAACATGTCCGAGATATTCGCTCCATGGACCCCACCACCTTACCACACTCCCAGTACATTTTCGTTATTCAACCGGTCGACCTGTCATCCTTGCCGATCAACCCCTCTATCCTCCCGATCAACTCCCTTTGTTCTTGCCAACTTCGCTTCTTTCACTCCTCTCTGGTTGACCGGCCTCCCCTTTATGCTACATATATGATATTTTTAAAAAAATTTTAAAAAAAAGGCTTAATCCCTCCATTGGTCCTCATATTTGTGTATAAATCTCAGTTTGTTCCTCAAGTTTTGAACTATCTCAATTGAGTCATATTTTTTGTAAAAATGCACACATTTTACCTTAACCGTTAAGTTGTCTCAAACGGCGTTAATTGATGCTGAGATGAAGTCTACCGAACGACCAATATTGAAGTCTACCGAACGACCAATATTGAAGTCCACCGAACGGTCAACGAGTACGTGATTCAAGTGTTGAAAAACGATAAAGCCATATCAGAAAGGTTAGTCTCTCGGTCCTACAAAATATCTATCGAAACACTAATCAAAATATTTATTTAATGAAATTTAAAATGATTTTCTATTTTTAATTATTTTTAAAATTAATCTTTTCTACCATATTAAAGTTAATTAATATCGTTGTAATATAACCGACGATAATATCTTGAATGTAATAAGGAAACTTTTTATTCAATATAATATGATATCATAATTTTTTTTTCTAAAAGAGTGACATTTAGTTTAAAAAGTTAGTTAGTACCATGTATTATTAATTGAAAATATAAGAAACAAGATTTGATATAAGAGTTCTGCAGACATTGCTCCCATGCAGGTGCAGACAGTGGGTTGCATGTGATAATAAAAGAGTTTTTCTCCCTTTAACTTATATCTCTCAAAATGGATTAAATTAGCGAGAGGAATCTGGTTTATCATCTGGATTGGAATTGGATTGGATTTGAAAAATATAATTTTTTATGTAGGTTAATTTTTTGTTTCATTTTAATTGAATTTGGTAAGCCGTCGGTTTACCAACCTACCTAATTTTATTTTATTAATTTATTATCTTTTGGGATAAAATTTATTTATATTTGAATTATAAAAAATTTGTAATTTTTTTTATTTAAAAAATATTGTAATTAAGTGATCGAATGAATCATTTCATTTAATCCATCAACCCGTGGTGAGTTAAACCGGATTTAAATTTTTCTGACTCGCTAATAAATGAGTCAGGATAAATTGATTGACTAAATGACTAACGCGTGATGAACGGACCGGATTAGGTTACCCATTTTGACAACACTACTTTATCTTCAATTGAGTCAATCTTTTTTTGGTTTTTATTGTTTCTTTACTTAATTTTTTAATATTCTTTTAATTACTATTTTTATTTTAATACTTTATTTGCTGATGAAAAATTAAGAAAATAAGATAAATACAAATATTTTAATTTAAATAAAAAATGTAAATAGATAAAATGTTTATGACGGTGGTTGGGTAAGGTTTCCTTAAATTAACGACATAGAGATAAGTGACAGTATGACAAGTTACAAGTATATTTTTAATTAGAAAGAAAGTATTAACATCATATATTCTCATCATAATTTCCAATAATTTTAAATATATTTCACATAAAATATTCTTTATTTATTTTATATTTTTAATCCATATAATATTTTAAGATACTAAATTATAAAAAAATGTAATATAATATTAATAGTGTTTATTCACAAGAGTTTTAACACGAAAAGCACGCTCTAGAAAGCATAATTTTCAGTCTGCATATGAAATGACAACAAATACGAGGTTGTTTTATTTATTTGCCCTAAAAGCGATACCGAAACTACTGTATAAAACTTTTGTTTCAACTTTATTGTAATTCACACTTTCTGAAACCTTTTTAAATAAAATCATTAACTTTTGTAGTTTATGTAATTTTTTATTGATTTTTTATTCTAAATTTTAATAAATACGTTTTAGATAATACAACACTTTTGCATAAAAAAAAAATTCACTCCATTGCATTTTGGTAAATGTGACAGTTCACGCTTTCATATGATTAAAATATTAATATAGTTTTTATTTTTATTTGGTTTTGTCAACTTTATCTTAATATTTTTTAATAAAATCTTAATTTTTGTTAATTTTTTAATTTATTTTTTATTAATTTCGTTTAAATAATTAATGAATAATGTATATTATGTATTCGTTTATGTAATAACTTAAAAAAATAAAATATTAGATTTGATAGGTGTTTTAAAACAATGAGACCAAGTATTTTAATGTTAAAATAATTCAATAATATAAATAGAATTTCATTAATTCATCTTATGATCACTCGTTATCTCTCAAAAACTCTTTCTCTGAGTTTTTTTTACTTTCTTTTTAAGATTTTTTACTTTTGAATCATCGCTTTGACGATCAGAAAGCGTCTAGGAGATCAAGACAATGAACTCTCCAATCCTCATCGATAGATTTTATTCTAGAGCAAGTAAATTTCTTTTATTCAATTCTTAATTTAAGGTCATGCATAGAATTTTCTTCGCATATTTTCTTTTCTAACTTTTTGTCGATCAAAGGTTGTACGGACCTACTCTGACCATGTTTATGTGGTTTGTAGGTTTTCCTAGAGTTCCTTGAGCTCGAAGCAAGGGTAATGCATTGTGTAGAGTTATGGTAGTTTCCTAATATGGTAATAATTTTGTTGTTCATAGTTAATGTAACAATCAATAATTTGTTTTGATGTGTTTATATGGTATGTAACTTTTATTAACTTGATACTTAAATGAGTGGTTAATGAAATATAATTATATGATAGTTTAGGTAAGTTGAAATTTGAGGAAATGCAGATTTTGATAACTGATTATGTGATATTCATATGATTTGTATTCTGTGACTGTTATGTAATGGTTCTTTGATGAATTTGATGTGGCATTAGGTGCAAAAATGTGGTAGGGTTGATGCTAGTGAAAATAAGAGGTTGTTGGGTTATTTTATAGCCAAAGATGGGGTGTTAATAGGCCAACTGCTAGAAGTATTGGATTTGGAGTTGTATCTGATGGATAGTAAGTGGTATAGGGTTTGTTATAACTAGTATAAGTTCTTAGATGGTCAAAAATATCTTAAGAAATTGAAAAGGATGAATTTAGTTCAAATGTATAGTTTTAAGGGTTTGTTATAACTAGTTTTAAGGGGTTTTTGGTGAGTGAGATTTTAAGATAATGAGTGAATAGAGAAACCAGTAGTTTTAAGGTTAGTTTTTAAGTCAATTAGGACTTGCTTGAAAACTTTTTTTGTTAAAATGTGCTTAGAAATGAGTAAAATGAAATATTGAGCTTTTAAGAATGATTTCATGTTGATAAGCATGAATTCTTGTAAGGATGATTAAAAACAAAGGTTAAATTGAGTTAGAAATATGTTGGTAAACTTATATGAAGGTTCAAAAATGGCAAGGAAGAGTTATAGGCACTTATGAAAGTGTATGAGTTAGAACATGTGAGAATGAGAGGTGCAAATTTTGCAAAATTAGTGTTCTAATGGATTTTGTAGAGTAGTTGGGCGAGCAAATAGCTCATTAGGTGAGTAATGGGTGTTTTTCCATGCAAATATATGTTGTAAATGTTGGGTTATTGGGATCCATTCCTATATGGAGAATAGGCCAAATAATGTGGACCATTATATCTCACTTTGGTTTAGTGGATATGGGTTATATTAGTAGAGCACATTAGAGTTATTTGAAGAGAGGAAAAAGCCAAGTGAGAGAGAAAGTAAGAAAAGAAATTATTCCTGCATAACACAAAACTTGCATTAATGTTTTCGTCGTTGTGAAGTCGTTCACCATTGGATAGGACTGATGTTTGGAAAGTGGGTTCCAGACGTATGGTTCTTCATTATGACCCTTCGAATCGTCAATCGGAGGTCTAGTTTGGGAGAAAACAGCCTCATATCAGTAGCTTTGTTTTGGAGAATTTTCATCTTCTTGGTTCTCATTTGTAAGCATTATGCTTAGTTAGTTTGGCTTATTGAAAATTGAATTTGGTGTTTTTATCGGAGATTCTTCTGCACCCTATTATTAAGGGTATATCATGTCAATGATTGGATCTGGATGATTCAAGGGATGTATTATATGTGTTTCAGTATGTTTACATGGGTATGTGATGCTTGAATGCGTTGTGTTAACTATGTTTCCACGTGATCTAAGGTTGATGTATGTATTTTTGAATGCTTGAATCATGTCTAGGATGTGTTTCAATTCGGTAATAATCGATTATCTACGCATTGGGATGATAATAGATTATCCCTTCCTACGTGATGTTGTTCAAGAGTAGGAAGTTATCCAGTGTGGTGACGGTGATACCCTTAAAGTTAGGATCTCTCTTTCACCTATGTGAGGCAGGGGAAGAGGATGGGTTATGAGAAGAGCGGTAATGGTTTTCCATGACCATTGGTTAACTTAGTGAGAGAGTCATGGTGTTGAACCAACCATGTGGTGTGATGGTGGGTATGTTTTAAGTATGGTTTTCTGGCTATACTTAGTTAATCCAAGGTTGTACCTTTCCTCTTTCGAGGGGGTAGAAAGGTAGTCACCTTTCCTCTTGTGAGGGGGTAGAAAGGTAGCGACCTTTCCTATTTCGAGGGGGTAGAAAGGTGGATCTCTTTGTCTTTAAAAGGTGGTGGAAGAGATGGTTCTCTTCATTCATGATGGGCAGTGGAAGAGACTGGGATTCGAGTGTTGCCTTTCCTCTTTTGAGGGGGTAGAAAGGTGGTCACCTTTCCTCTTGCAAGGGGGTAGAAAGGTGGATCTCTTCATCATTAAAAGGCGGTGGAAGAGATGAATCTCTTCATCTTTAAAAGGTGGTAGAAGAGATGAGTCTCTTCGTCCATGAGGGCAGTGGAAGAGATGGGTCTTTTCGTCCATGATGGGTGGTGGAAGGGACTAATATTCGAGTGTTGCTCTTCCCTCTTTCGAGGGGGTAGAAAGGTAGTCACCTTTCCTCTTGTGAGATGGTAGAAAGGTGAATCTCTTCATCTTCAAGTGGTGGTGGAAAAGATGAGTCTCTTCGTCCTAGAGGGATGGGAGAAGGAACTAGGTAGAAAGGGATGAAGGTTTCACCCGAAGGGTTTCGACTCGTGTTGAGTTTAGTGTTGGGGTGAACAGTTGGGAACATGGGAGATATGTACAAAGATGCGGTGGAGGATAAATAGGAATGACACAGTGAAGTATAAAAGTTAACATACATTTATAATGATGGTTGGATAGACATGAGTTGCCTTAAATTGACAGATGGTGCAAAGCTAATGGGTTGAGCATGATTTTGTCTAAGGAATGTAAGTGTGGTTATCACACTGGTTGTTACAGTCTTATTATGAATTGATGTTGTTTGGTGTGATGGAATTGTAATAAGGGCTTAACTACTGTGATATAAATTTTATATTGGTGATTTGGTGTTTATTTTGGTATTATTCTGAATGCATTGATCAATTTATGAAAATGTTGTAAATGGAGCTAAATCTCTCTGGTTGTGATTGTAGATGTTGTGTATTTCCTAGATCACGTTATTTGGTTTAAATGATGGGGTTTTTGGTGGTGTAACTTATGCATGAGAGGTAGAGTTCTCTACCACTTTAGGTGTGGTTCTTGGGGTGTGTTGCTTTGATTTTATTCATGGGTGGTTTGAGTAGTAACGAATCTATTATCTTAAGTGATAATCAATAATCACAATGCATTTTGGTGAAAAATTGTGAATTTGGTGAAGAATGGACGTGAACCAAGCCTGAGGAGCTGTGGAACATGATGATAATCAAATGTTGAGGTTAGTGGTTATGTTTAGGTCAGTTTGACTTGTGGTTGAGAGTGGAGCATGAGTAAGTGTTGGGATGTACCTAAGTATGTAATTGATGAGCATGAAAGTGGAGGATAAGTCTAATTGTTGTACCTTGTAAGTCCTGGTTCTATCTATGGATAAGTCCTTCATTTTGCCTTATGTGCATTGGAAAGAGATAATCTGTAGGGGAGGCAACAAATGTCCTGTAGGAGAGGCTACAGGTGGGCTGTAGGAGCGGCTACAATCATTGAGGTAGGGTACATGAATGAGATGGACTCTTTCCATTATGATATTATGGTACGGTGATGATCATGATGTTGTTCTTGACTAGGATAGTCATGAGTGTGGTGTATCTATGACGATGATGCTTCAAGGAATGCTATATTGATAGTAATGGGATTATGTGTTGTAGACAACATAGGTGTTGGTGAACAGATAGACTACGGTCTAGATATGTGATGATTGAGAATCGAGGATCGAGGTTCAGGGATTTAGTAATTTATCGTGATTGATTGTTGGGTTAGAGGTTTAGGAATCCTATTATTATTACTTCTATGTATGAGATGTTTTATTATTGTTGATATAATCAGTATGTATGTATCTTATTATTATGATTGTTTTATCGCTAGCTTACCCCATTACATGTTTGTGTTTGTGTATATGAATGCGATGATCGTATAATGTGTGATGTTATATGGGAGCAGATGATGCTACAAATGAATATAAAGCGTGATAGATCCATGAGATGACGGGGACAGACTTAAGGTTTTAAAGTTATTGCAATTGAATTTTAAGACAATGTAATTTGAGTTATTTTATTCCCTTTGTTATTTTGGCTTTATTTAAATAATGCAATTTGACAAGTATTTTGGAACTATTATGCGATGTAAATTTAAATGTTGAGGATTTTGAAAATACGTTTCAACACTATAAGAAAGTTTTGAAAATTACCGATTTTTGTAATAACCCGTTACACCCTGAAATTTGGGACGTTACACCATGTGTTGGAATTAGTGTCATATGTCAGTGTTTTACATTCAATAAAGTCCCTAAATTTGTTATTTTTTAATATAGTTTCAGTTTTTTTTTAAATAGAGAATTTTTTTCCTTTCCAAATTGAGACCAAATTAATGTTTTGGTTTTTAATGATAGTTTGATTTCTCACATTTTATTGGTTTCAAATTTCTTTTATGTCTTCTTTCAAAAAAAGTCTAACACAAAATACTACTATATCAAAATCATTCAATTTTTATTAAATATTTCTAATTTAGTGTTAGAGTTGGTTTAAAATTAGAATTAAAATTTTAGAAACAGACACTAACATCATTGGTTTAAATTTTAAGAGGTTAAAAATCACATAAACTATCTAATACTTTATATGATTTTTACGTTAAAAATGAATTAAACATCTAATAATTTATGTAATTTTTAGGTTATAAATAAATTACATAGTTTAACTTACAAATTTGTATAAAATTTATATTAAAATTAAATTTAATTTTAATTTGAAAAGGGATAAAATTGTTCCATTTTAAAAAATTAGACTAAATTGAGTAAAAATAATAAATATAATTATCAAATTGAATATAAAAAACATTAAAACATGGCATTGAGAGTCATAATGACATTAACACATGTGACTAACCCTGACACGTGACACTGCTACTGTCATGTAACACAGTACTGACTTAACATGTGAATAATTTTTAAATTAATAAAAAACATAAAAACTAAATAATAATTAAAACAAATTAAAAAAATAATAATATGAACCTACAAGTGACATATATTATTTATTATCCTATAATTATTTAAATGACATTAAAAAAATAACTAAATTAAATAAAATTGACGAAAATTTGAACTTTATTATAAAAAAATAATATTAATATTGGATTTATAAAACCAAACAAAATTAGAGGCTAAATTAATATTTTAATCTAAATAATAACTATAAAGATGTCAAAGAGAAGTTATCAAACAAAATTAAAAATAGTAATATGAATTCTATTATATAATTAGATAATGTGGTTTTATATTTAAGTTTTGATACGTATATATTTTTTTATTTAATTGAGTTTTTATTTTTAGAAAAATATTCAATATAATATATTTTATTGTTAACATGGTTTATAAATATCATATATCAAAATTTATATTTGTCATGTAATTTAGAAGGTGTGGTATGTTAAAATCAAAATAATTTCAAACTAGAAAATAATCTTGATTTCAATAAAAAAATATTTTTTAAATGTTGGTAACATTAATTTTGAAAAAAAAATATCACATTAAATATTTTAAAAAATAGAACTTAAACTTAATAAAAATTAAAACAAATAAAAAATTTAAATATGGAATTAAATTATTAATTAAACTTTCTTTTCTTAATTTTTAGAATTTTTTATGGGAACGTGGTTAGGTTTGTCAGATCAGATGAGATCATGCTAACGACCTTTTATTTATTTTAAGTACAAAATTGATATTAATATTATAATTAATGTAAAGGAAATTGCGTATCGTACTCGATATCTACACAAAACACGCTTTCTGCACAAGAAGAAAAAAAAAAGGACAAGAAGAAAAAAAATAAAGGATTTCCTTATTCTTAAAATGCCATAGTATGTGAAACTAATAATTGACCCATTCTTTTATATAAGGTTTAATAGGTTTGAATGTCCTATATTTTGGGGGTTTGTTTCAATTGGGTCCTCCAAATTTGGAAGTGATCAATTAGGTTCCTAATTTTGTCAATTTGAATTAATAAAAGTCTTTCCGTTAAATGCAGCTAACGCTGTGAAGATTTTGAACATGTGGCACGCTGACGCTTCCAGGTGACACCGTGTCAAGTGCATAGGTGGATTATAAAAGGGTGAAATTCCTAAATTAAAAGGTGTATTTCAAGGTGAAATCCCTAAATTAGGAAAGACTTTTATTGATTCAAATTGACAAAATTAGGGACCTAATTGATCACTTCCAAAATTGGAGGACCCAATTGAAACAAACTCCCAAATATAGGGACCTCCGAACCTATTAAACCTTTATATAAAATCATTATGGAAAAACTTGACTAGGAATTATTTTTTTAATGAAGGTTAAAAACTTTTTTTAACGACGGTTTTATGAGACTTTTAATTATGCTCCGACCATCTTGTATGCACCATCTACAATGGTTTCATTCAAATCTTTTTTAAAAACTTTATTTACTGCAACAACCCTGATGTGTTGTGAATAAAATCGTTATCTTAGACCAAAAAAATGCTTTAGACATTTGTTATTTTAGCCTTTTAACGTCGGATCCAGAATCGACGTCTATGTGGGTGACGTTAATAAAACGTCGAACTGGAGAAGACTGACGTTTATATAGACGTCGGTTGTGGATATACCAGACGTCTGTAGAGACGTCAGACTTGGGTATAAAAGACGTCTATATAGATGTCGGATGTATCCAGATCCGATATATATATATATATATATATATATATGCGTTTCAACTAAAGAAAGTTCTACTTAATCTAAAAAACAATCCAATACCAAAAATATCAAAATATAAACTTAAACTAAACTTAAGTAATGTTCAACAACAAATATAAATGTTCCTAGCTCCATCTTTGCAGAAGATAAGTTGTCCACTCCTGCCTTATCTGCTTAATTGTGTTCTCTGGTATAGGAGATGTACTCTTGAAGCGTTGCAAAATGAAAAAAGATTCATTATGGTTTCATATATGTTCAAAGATGAATTTGATTTGTAATGTATTGAAGGTAAGCATCATTACCTCATTCCAGTCATCTGTCTTGGTAGCTCGAATGATAGTCTTAATCCAAGACACGACATACTAGCCACATTCCCATGAATCTAGCTGCTTGTTACACTAAAATGACAAACTAAATAGTCAAGAATTTAGATCATTCAATAACATAGGAAATGAATTAGAATTATAAATGACTTACAACCTTTGGATACAAAACTTGAACCTGTTGACCTCGGGATTTACCCATAACTCTATTTAGATTGGAAACACAAAGTAATATTAATATAATTATATTTAGCATAAGAATTTAAGGTCAACATGAAATTCAAAGTCATTTTTGGAGAAACACTTACTCTTTAAGCATGCTTCTCAAGTCAATTTTTCATCTTCCTGTGCAGCGAACAAAACCATATAATTTTACATTGTTTGAGAATGATGACCATCAGCTGCCAGTGAGACCTATCATGAATCATAAATAATTAGTAAACTAATTAAGTAAACTTTAATGAACTTTTACATAAAACAACACATACCCATCAATGTATGACACAAGGTATATGTCTCTATTTGACTTAGTCATCCATGTTTGCAAATAATATTGTTTGCTTTCAAGTGTGTTACCAGAAGGTTGAATGGTCTGAGGTTCAACAAATCCGTACATGGAAGACCGACCTTGGTCTATAGTGATTGTGTACATGTACCTAAAACAACAAAGTTAAGTTGTTAGAAACTAGGAATCTAAATAAAACTAATATGGAAGACAAAATTAACTATCTTACATGCACCATAGTTGACAGATGGAAATATTCAACATCCTGTATCCCCCAATGATCTCCAATGCATAATTGAATGTGATATATACTAGTACATGGGGGGGGGGGTGGGGAGGGAGACCAAATACTCGCAAATCCCAGTATATTTCTACTGATCCTCTATTGAACCTAGGTAATATTCTCATTAGCTTTGATAGAGGATCATTCTCCGCTTCAGCTATCTCATCATCTTCATCTATGACTGGCTCACGCATTGGCTGCTTTTGAGGACGTGTGAACTGAAGATAAGAATTTCAAAGTTATCAATAAATATTTTTAAATTTAACATAGAAATACTAATAATAAAAATATTATACCTGTGGAGTAGCAATGTGTAACATGATCAATGCTCTAGGCCAGGCTATAAATGATCCTATCGCCAACCCCACAAAATGAATTTCTAGAGTGGGTACAATCACCTGAGCCTGGGGATCCCGAACCTCATCAATCGTCACACGCACGTGGTGGGATAATATGAGAACACCATGAATAGTCTGCCCTCCCTTAAGTACTGGTCCAATAGCTACAATCTGTGGGGGATCCCCATCAACCAACAACTCATACTGACCACTATGCTCAGTAGGTTCTACAACAGAGCATGATCCTCTAGTGCTGACGCGAGGTGTTGTGGGAGCTTTAGTTGGCAAATCCATGGTGCCCTGCGTCATGGAATGTAGCTTCTCTTCAAGCGCTCTTTGTATTTCTTTTTGTTCTTGTAGCTGCTCCATGAATCGTTGCTCCATTGATCTCATGTTTTGGTTGAGTCTTTCCTCCCACTAAAAATCCATCTGCCTCAGTGCCTTCTGACTTGTTAATTGAGTGTTTTTTTGTGTAGGGCCAAAGTAGTCACGAAGATCAATCACCCCAAGAACTCGACGTACACGTCCTGGGTGCCCGGGCTTTCCAATGGTCGTTGTTAGAATGTCATCCCTACCTTGGCCAATAAATGTTCCCTGAGTCTACTAATCAACCAACTCATCCTGCCCATAAAAACAACTTTGTTACTTAAAAGACATGCTATGATAAATACACAATGAAACAATGTTTAGAATTTGAACTTACAATTCTTTGTGAGATCAAGGAAACTGAGGAAGATGTCATGTTTCCATCAAATTTAGTCTGAATAGCCTTCCATAGCTCGTACCTAGTAGGTGCGAATGTCTTCGTTAAATTATCCAACTATTGAGTTATGATTTTATTATTTCAAAGCAAGGCATCTTGAGATTGTAATTGTAGAACTCCCTTCTGTTGAGGTGGAGCTCCCATTTCATTATGCATCTCGCTATCATTAGTAGCCATGTTAAGACTCTGACAAGTGTACCAAATCATATCAAGTAATATAAATGGTAAATCCAAGTATCGTTTTCCTTAGGGACTTACGGCCTAAACAGTCATGTGATTTGTTTATTATTTAAGACTTGAGGACAAAAATATTTGATTTAGAATGCAGAAAATAAACATGAATTCAAGTGTTTGATCAATTGACTAAAGAATGAACAGGTGAATGGTTGATAAAATATGAGATAATTATGTTGTTGGGGTTTCTGACTTATCCTATCCACTCTCATGTATTTATGAATTCATCTTCTTTATTAATGTTAATGCCACTCTCTAAAACACTTAAACTCGATATCTCGGTCAAAATAAGCATGTCCTTAATTCCGAGTTCATACAATTCCTAGCATCCCTAATAATTAATTCTGAAGCACAGAAGTGTATATGCAACCACCCCTCATATTCCTATGTCTAGGTTATACTACCTTTGGGAGAATTTTCCCAATTCTAGATTTTCCCATATGTGTCCATATCGACAAAATCAACAATCATGCAATAGAATGAGTTAAACTAAGCAAGCATTGAGTATAGAGAAAAAAACCCTAACAATTAATGAAATAAAGCATTTGCAATATAAATCAATTCAATACATGAAAGCATTACATCGTTTCCCCAACAACAATGGAAATTTAGTTCACCATAGACATGGTGAAACTAGATGAAAATATGGAAAAGAATGAAAGATAAAACCCTAAAAGTTTAAGATCGGAGCTTCCGCATCCAAAATCCTCTAGGTCGTCCAAAAGTGTTTCTGCGCTTCTTTCTGTCAAAAGATAGACCCTCTAGGTCATCCAAACCCTTATATAGTTTATAAAAATAACAACAATTGGCTCAGGCCCATGTCATCAGCGCTCAACGCTCAAAATGGTGCTCAGCGGTAGGTGCGACACTCAAAATGACGCTCAGTGGTGGCGCCCAGGCATGAGACAGGAAACTTTGGCACTCAACGGTGGCGCTTAGGCGCGAGACAGTTGAAACGCTCAACGGTCCAAAATGACGCTCAGCGATGTCTGCGATTCTTCTAAATGTTACTTTTCCAGCTTTTCCTAACTCCATTTCCTTGCCACTTCAACTTCTTCATCCAATTCATCTTAATTCCTGTCAAAACAAGGAAAACCAAGCATAAACAGATAATACCACCTTCAACTCTCTTATTCTCACAACTTAAGCAAAAGCATGATTTCAAGCTAGTTTCTAAGTCATAAAGGGTGTTTTTAGTATCAAAATTAAGTATAAAATAACAGTGTTTTCGACCGTTATCAGTCTCCTCTGCCCATCAATGCGTCCGAATGTCACATCTAGCAATCGTGTGACACCTTGACCACGTCTGGTTTGTCCTGGTCCTGAGTTTGAGGTCGACATACCTGAAAAATATATACAAGGTTAGTACTAATTCAAATATGATGAATAAAACTACATATAAAGTAATTACAAAAAATATCACAAAACCTATTAAGATATTGTTTTCTCCCAGATCCCTTCATTGTGATCACTACGAATTGCATGGATGTCATCAACTTCGTCATCAATTGAGTCTTCAATGGATCTTGATGCAACAAATGTTATCTCAAGTATATCAAAAGAATCTTCATCATCATATCCGTGCATGTTTTTTCTTCCAAAACCACTAACCACTTTTTATTCGTTGGATCATTTACGTATAATATTTGTCTTGCTTGACTAGCCATAATAAATGGTTCATCAGTGTAATTCATATTGTTAAGGTCTAGCAATGTGAAACCAAAGTCATCTATCATGACACTAGAATTTATATCAACCCATTTACACTTGAAAACTAGGACTCTAAAATTGACATAATCAACTTCCCATATTTCTTGTATTATTCCAAAATAACTCATAGATGCTGTGATTGGATTTTTGTCTTTAGAACTAGCAAAGTGCACAACCTCAGCTTGTAGTGTAACCCCACTATTTTGAACTCTAATTTTGTCATCTTCTACCTTTGTTTGAAAAGAAATATTGTTTATATAGTACCCACCATATGTAATGACATCTGTGTTCGGCCCACGAGATAACCTCAATAAACTTTCAGAAACATGTGGCGTTGCATAAATCTTTTTCTTAAACCATTGTAAGAAGGTTTTGACATGTTCATTAAGATGTCATTTTTCAGTCATTCTTGGGTGTGATGCCTTTATTTCATTAACGTGTTAAAAAATGTAAGGAATCACATCAACAATGTTGTTTAAGATGTAAAAATGAGCTTGATCAACTTCTTTTCTACAAACACTTTGAATTCTCACACCTCGAACACCCTTACCTTTACATTTTCCTTCATGTCTGCTCTTGGGAAGACCCACCGGTTCACAACTTGGCATATAACTTGAACAAAATTGAATGGCTTCTTCTGCAATGTATTGCTCTATCATTGAAGATTCTGGTCGATACTGATTCTTGACATATCCCTTTAAGATCTTGATGTATCTTTCCATAGAGTACATCCACCTTATGAAAACCGGCCCACATATTCGAATTTATCTAACTAGATGAACAATCAAATGAACCATGATATCAGAGAAAGAAGGTGGAAAATACATCTCCAATTCACATAGTAGTCTTATTCCTTCATTTTCCAATTGATCTAAACCTCGAGGGTCAACAACTTTCTTACAAATGACATTAAAGAACAAACTTAGACGTGTCAGAATACCCCTAACAACAGGAAGTAATATGCCTCGAATAACAACTAGTAACAATTGTTGCATCAATACATGACAATCGTGAGACTTTAAACCAACTAACTTTAACTCTTACATAGAAACAAGGTTACTAATATTTGAAGAATAACCTTGTGGAACCTTCACACTTCTTAAAGAGTTACAAAAAATTTGTTTTTTTTTTAGAATAGTATGACAGGCTAGGGGCAGATAGGTGCGTCTTCCTATTGTCTGTGGATGTAAATAAGATCAGATTCCCATGTCAGCCAAATCTTATCGTGCTTTTATTTCGTCTTTGCTTTCCCTTTCACGTTTAATAAAGTTCTGATGACACTGTCACAAACGTTTTTTTTTCAATGTGCATCACATCAATACAATGTCTAACATCAAGTTTACACCAGTATGGAAGATTAAAAAATATTGATCGTTCCTTCCAAATGTTTTTTTCAAAGGTACTTTTATGATGTTTTCTGAATACAATGTCAATGTTTTTGACTTTGTTGTACACCTCTTCACCATTCTGGAGTCTGGACACAACCTCATCCTCATCACTCCCATTAAATGCTTTTTCCAATCTACGATAAGGGTGGTTACGAGGAAGGAATTTCCAGTGTTTTGTATACACCGTCTTCTGACCATGCTTCAATTGAAGGTAACTAGTGTTTTCTTCATAAATGGGACATGCAAAATGACCTTTAACACTATAATCGCTCAAGTTTCCATAGGCTGAGAAATCATTTATAATGCAAAACAACATTGCACGTAAACATAAATTTTCTTGAACATATGAATCGAACACTTCGACCCCTTCTTCCTACAACAATTTCAAATAATTAATTAAAAGTTTCAACTAAACATCAATGTCATTTCCAGGTTGTCTAGGACTCGATATCATCATGGACAACATCACATATTTTCTCTTCATGCAAAACAAAGGAGAAAAATTGTATCTCATCAACATAACTGGCCATGAGTTATGTTTGCTACTTAAGTTCCCATAAGGATTCATACCATCAGTTGCAAGTGCAAGTCTTAAGTTTCTTGGATCTGCATCAAATTTTGGAAATGTTTCATCGATCTTCTTCCATTGTGGTGAATCAGCTGGGTGTCGAGGAAGATTATCGCACTTTCTTCCGACATTGTGCCATTTAAGGTTCTTTGCATCTTCTTTAACAGAGAACATACGTTTCAACCTAGGTATTATAGGCAACTACCACATCACCTTAGTAGGTGCACCATCATTACCTTCATCACCAGTGTTTCTGTTAGATTTCTTTTTAAAACGGATAAACCACATGTTGGACAATACTTTAACGAACAAAACTCCTTTATGTACAAAACACAATCATTAGGACAAACATGTATCTTTTCATATTCAAGACCCATTGGACATAAAAAAAAATTTTCCTCGTAATTACAAATAGGTAGAGTATTATTTTCTGGAAGCATCTCCTTTAACAACTTCAACAACTCTGTGAAACTTTTATCGGTCCACCCATTCCTTGCTTTTAAACTAAAAAACTTCAAAGTTACAGACATACGTGTAAAGTTCGAGCATCGTGGGAACAACGGTTGCTCTGAATCATTTATAAGTGAATCATACAAATTAGATCTTCTAAAATTATCTTCACCAACATCACGTATCATGTCCTCTAAATGATCACTCGTCCATTCTTCCACATAATCTGTTCCTCCTGACTTGGTAGGCTATTCCAGTACTTCTCCATGCCAAGTCCAACGGTATAAGTTCTCATTATGCCAAACATGAATAGATGGTCATGCATATTGCCTAAGTCTTGCCGTATTTGATTAAGACAACGAACACAAGGACGAAAATATGTCTCGTTCATAGACTTTGCATTTTGTTGAACATATTGCAAGAACACCGAAACACCCTTCTCATATTCTTCACTGATGCGACGTCATTCATCCAGCTTCGATCCATACGATGTTCGTAACATACTTCATCAGTTTCAATTTTTTAACTCTCACAAGGTTAGGCCCTACCCATTTAGAATTTTTTTTTTCATAATTTTCTTTGCTAAGACACATGCTAAGAAGTCTACATCATAAATTTGATAAGATTTCGGCAACATTTCTAATTGGTCTCTGAAATACACAAAATGAGAGTAGTCAAGGATGACCACAATCAAATATGCATCCGGAGAACAACACAAATATTGAACCGAAATTTGATCAATCTTATCCGTAAAATGCAACGCACATGTTATAGCAAATTATGAAAAATAATTTTCCCAACCTGTCCAATCGGACAATTCAAAATTTAATACAAACGATTAAAGGATTAATCGTTTATGTTAAATTTCAAACAGGAACTAAGTTTCACTCAATGATTTGATACATATAATCTAACATGCCAATTATAATAACACAACTAAACTTTATCACATGCATATTCAAAAGCCAATAACACATGCATACCTAAAAGCCAAAAACATGCATAAGTAAAAGCTAATAACATGCATACACAAAAAGTCAATAACATGCATACAAAAAAAAAATTTCAACAAAGAAGCTAACCTTTTTAGCTAGTTAAAATAGCAATGGAGGGAAATTAAGGAGTGCATGCCCAAAAGCGCAGACCAGGGTAAACAATGCAGCCCAAGAACACGCCAGAAACTACACCAAAACGCAACGAAAATGAATTTTAATCGGTTTAAATGGACGATATTTCATCAAAGAGTAATTTAATCGGAGTAAAAGTAAATTTAAATGGTCCAAAAGAGAGAAAATGCACCTGGAAAGTAATGCCGCATAGAGAAAAGCGTGAGGAAGAAGATGATGAATAATGCTTGTAACTGCTCGCTGGTTCACGTTTTCCAGTATAAGAGGCTATAGACGTCGGGCCAAGGGGGCATCGACGTCTATAATAGTATAGACGTTGTGGCCCTTACTAATATGATGTCTTTCTGATTTAAAATTTAATATTCGCGGGGAATATAGACTCAGTTACTAGGGGCACCGACGTCTAAGTCAACTTTTCACCTACCTGTCAGGCATATAGACGTCGGGGGTTGGGGGGCTGACGTCTACAATCGTACATAGAAGTCGGGGTGGCGGGAACATATGTCTATATGGCGGAAAGAAATGACTTTTCACCTACGTGTTATGCATATAGGCGTTGGTTAGGGGGGGCCCAACGTCTATAATATTAATCATGGTTGTGCATCATCAAAAAAGGGGGAGATTGTTGAGATTGTTGATAAGGGAAGCACTAGTTTATCTAAACCTTAATCTCACAGTGTTCTAGCTTTCGGTGATGACAACACATTCTTAATAACACATGTATTGATATGTGTTACATGTTGAAAACTTTATTGTGTATGAATTCTTAAAGAACATGTTTGTGTTGATTTTCACATATGTATGCATTTTCACTACTTTTCTACATGAAATATCATCTGTGATTTCATAACATGTTTTAGAAAAGAAAACCACATGCACTTGGTTGAACTTATATTGTGTGGCAAAACTACAAGTTTTAAGTCGACTTCATTATGAAGACAGTCAATTAAAACTCGTGACTTTGCACAAATTTTCAAAAACAGTGTTGTGACTAATTTTGCAATTAAAAGATTTTCAAAACTGAATTGAAGTGACATAGTCGACTGCATGTGCAGGGAACTCGACTTAGTTAGTTATGTTTTGAATTTCTATTAATGTTTGTGAACTATAACGACTATATTTTGATTCTTTAGTCAAGCATTAAATGCAAGTCAACTGAATTAAATGTGTAATCAATTTGGTTGGTCTGACTGCTACTAATTGTTTTAACTGTCATAACTGTCTGGTTACAGTCAACTGTATTAGTAGTGAAGTTGACTACATGAGCGTCTGTTTTATAGAAAACTATAAATAGACGTGATTTTGTTCTTCACAAAGATTTTGGCTATTCTAACAATTTCATTTCATTGTTTCAGATTGTGATCTCTGTGAAAACGCTCCAAGAACTCATCAAGAAAACCATGGGGATCTTTCTTCAATAGTTGCTTAAAGAACAAGGCTGTGCTGAACGAAAAGCTTGACCAGACTGCACATTGCGATGTACTGGATTATAGATCATCTACTTCTCTCAATCTTTAGAAGATTGTGCCTACCTTGTTGTTAGAGCCGTCAAAATGGGTCACAACCCGTGGGCCAACCCGGCCCACCACGGGTTTGAGCCGGGTTGGGTTGAAAAAATTGTATTTTTTTTATGCAGGTCAGATTTCAACCCGACTTATTTAAACTTGGCTCATGCAGGTTGAACCCGTGGTGGGCCGGGTTGGCCCACCAACCCACCTACCTAATTTTATTTAATTAAAATTTAATTTTAATTTTATAAAAATTATTTATTATTTTTTTTGGCTTGAAAAAATTATTTAGGTTCTCTATTTTCAAAATTAATTAAATACGCATGTTGAGAGTGAAATTTGGGAGTGAAATTTCTTTAGATTTGAAGTATAGAAAGTTTACAATTTTTTATTTTAAAAACAATTTTAATTAAGTAAGCTAGTGACCTAACCCATTTACCCACCAACCCGTGGTGGGCCGGGCAGGGTGGCCCGTTTTGACATCTCTACTTGTTGTGATTACAGGAAGAGGACATGCTGCGCTCTTGGATAACTTTGAGGATTGTTCAAAGTTGATAAAGACTATAGGAGAGGAGATATCTTGTTGCAACTATAAATGGTCCTTTTGAGCCATCTCAAGTTGTCAATGGAAAAACTCTTTTGAAATTTTTTTTCTGAGTAGTCTCAAGATGAATATTGTAAAGCACAATATGATGTCAAAGCTAGAAATATTATTATCTCTACTAACAGTTGATGAATTTTTCAAGATATCTCAATGCAAAACTGCTAAGGAAATGTGGGAGGTCTTGGAAGTCACGCATGAAGGCATAGAGGAAGTCAATAGAGCTAGAAAGAATTCTTTGATTCAAGAGTATGAACTTTTCAGAATGAGGACTAGTGAAACAATATACGAAGTTCAAAAGACGTTCACTCACATTGTCAACAATTTAATGGCTCTTCGTAAAGTCTTTGACAAAGAGGAGATCAATATCAAAATTCTCAAAAGCCTAAACAAAGCTGGCAACCCAAAGTCACAACAATCTCTGAATCCAAGGATCTCACGATCACGAACATGGTTACCTTATTCGGGAAGCTAAGAGAACATGAGCTAGAACTTGGAAGATTGAAAGATGAGGAAAAGATTAAAGAGAAAAAGTCCATAGCATTGAAAGCTACAAGTAAGATAGCCTCAAAGATTGCACAATCAGATGATGATTCAGATGCTGAATTGGACAATAATGAACTAATGTCCATGGTGGTAAGAAAGTTCAATCGATTTATGAAGAATAACAGTCAACCTACTAACCATGCAGGAAATATCAAAGCCAAGAAAGCTTCAAGATCAATTGCAATTCAGTGTTATGAATGAGGTAAAGAAGGACACATCAAGCCTGATTGTCCAGATCTGAAGTTGAAGCAGAAAGCTATCCAGAGGTTTCCTCAGGACAAAAACAGAAAGCAAAAGGGTTCTTACATTGCATGGGAAAATAGTGATTCAGAATCCTCAAGTGATGAAGATCTTGATCGAGAGAAGGAATCTAACATTTGCTTCATGGCTGGAACATCACTGACAAATTATGAGAGTGATACAAAGTTTGAGAAAGAACCTATTGAGCTGAAATATGACTTGCTGCTAGATGTTTTTCAAGAGATTCATACTGAAGCAATGCGACTGTAGTATAACGTTAATCGACTAAACTCTGAAAGAAAAGATTATGAGTATAGAATCAAGAATCTTGTTGATGATAATGAAAAATTGCAAAAAGAGTTAGATGCTTGTTAAACCCCTGGCAAGTGTACCAGATTGTTATCAAGTAATATAATTGGTAAAACCCAATATCGTTCTCCCAAAGGACTCGAAGGCCTAATCTTTCGTGTAAACTAATCGCTTAAGACTTGAGAAAAGAATTAAAGTTAAGTTTGGAATGCAAAGAACAAAAACTAAACATGCAAATGCAATTGATTCAATTGGCAAGGAAAAACTATGAATGAATGGAGTTGTTGGGGTTTACAATTTCATCTTATCCACTTTCATCTATCTACTCTTCTTATTTAATTCACTTGTTTATCTAATTGCATGCAAACTTTCTTGGTCTACCCTTAACCCAATTCCTTGGCGAAAAGAGCCTATTATTAATTACCGGCTTGCTATCCCTAACCTCCCCTAGTAACTAATAATGCATAGTAAACGGAAGCAAAATACAATTGATCGTCCTACCCCTATCCCTAGGCGGTATTAGCATAATCAAGGAATTTCCCACCAGTTCATGAAATTACCGTACGTTCCCGTATCAATAAAGACAAACAACTTTTACTGAATGAGTTAAACAATAAAAGCATTAAGCGTAGATGAGAACCCACAATTGATAAACAAGTATATGACAAACATACAGAATAAATAAGAATTTAAATAAATGAGAGTTTCAAAAGATTACATTGTTCCCCAACAACAAAGGGTTTAGTTCACCATTGTCATTGTGAAACTAGACGAATATAATGAAAAGAATGGAAAAGCAAACCCTAGATTGGATAAAAAGGAGCCTAAGCATCCAAGAAATCTTCTCCAAGGAGTGTAAGGTAGGTCTGGACGTCTCCCTCTGCCAAAGAATCTGTTTTCAAGTCGCACTAGTGCTATATATAGGCCCAAAAGATAACATAAAGATCTCAGAATCCGCAATATAAAAACTGACAACTTCCTGGGCGCCAAAGTTGGCCGCTCAACGGTTTGCCTCAAGCCGTTTTGACCGCTCAGCGGTCAGTTTTGCCACTGAGCGGTTTCCCTCTAATAGCTCTGAGCGCTCAGCGGTTCATTTTGGCGCTCAACGGCATACTTGATCCTTCTTTTCATCATTTTTCTCTTTCTTGCATGGGTCTAAGTCCTCCTTACTTCACTTCCATCTTCAATTCACCTTAAAACCCTGCAAAACAATGTAAAAATCAACATAATATCTCTAAAACCAACTTTTGACTCTTCTATGACTCAACTAAGTGTTTTGCTTGATTTGAAGCTCATTCTAAGCCATAAAGGGTGTGATTTAATATCAAAATTAAGCATGAAAATAACGGTTTTTCAACCGTTATCAATGCTACCTTGTTATCTAATAAAAATGTTATAACTGAGACTATTACAATCGAAAAGGAATGTGAAAAAGGTTACTACTCATGTTGAACAAATAGATTACTTGACTAGCACGCTAGCTAAGTTCACACAGGGTAGAGATAATTTGAATGTTGTTTTAAAGTCTTCAGGAAGAGCAATTTATAGGCAGGGAATTTTATATAAAGCTCAAACAAATAGAACTAATACAAAGAAGTTTACTGATTTAAGTAAACCTGTTAAACATACTTGCTTTTACTACAATAATATTGGTCATACCATTAGAAATTGTTATTACAGAAAAGTTGGTGTTCCCAAAGGCTTATACAAATTTATTACTAAGGAACATCTAGCTGCAACTAACAATCAAGGACCCAAATTCAAATGGGTACCTGCATAAAAAAATCTGAGTTGTTTTGCAGATTAGCAATGGATGCAGTGATGTGTAGTGAGAGCTCAAGGATGAATTAACTTGATTATATCAACCTTCTTGAGTGTTTACAACTGGTAACATATATCATCTTACTGTATCATGCATAAAAATTGTTTGTTGGATGATGTTTGATTGTTTGATTGATTGTCTGATTGATTGTTTGATTGCTTAATCTGAAAATCAATTTTTACCATTTTTAATCGACTTGATTAAGAGCACAATTGACTGCATGTCTCTGTATGTTTGTTTTTGTCTTTGAAAACTCTCTGTCATATAGTTGTCAACTTTAGTCTTAAGCAAATCAACTTTGTGTCTCTGTTTTTGGGCTTTCCATATTTGAAAATTTAAAATGGGTCATATTGAGTTTGGTCTGTTCGCGCTTCTATATATGGTTGCATAGTATGTCTCTGATTCATGCACGCTGTAAGCAAAACCCTTATTTTGTTGAAGAAGTCTCTACACTATTCACAAATATTGAAAATTGCTTCCTCTTGATCACGACCAGGGAAGCGATCTGCTTCTGCAAGAAGGGAAGCAAATTTCTTTGGATTGTTCAGCGATGATGATCAGAGAATTGACTTTATATGCAAATAGGGCTTCAAGGAGGTAATCCGGCATAAATGTATGAGTATACTTTTCTTCCGTAATGAAGGCTTCACATTTCAGGAATGGTTGGATAAGGCTGGTTTGACAAAGTTTGTTGAACTTCACGGGGACTGTAATCCAAACCTAGTAAAGGTTTTCTATTCTAATATGAGAAAAGAAGGAAACGATCTTAAGTCTAGAGTGAAAGGTTAGATATCAGCATAGACTATTTCATCTAGAAATATGTCACAAGACTTCAACAAGAACGACTAATGGCACATCAAGGCATTCCTGGTTTTTATAAATCGAAATATACAACAACTTCTTGAAGAATCTTGATTTGGTTGGATGATATGAGTCCTTTGGTATTGAAAACCTGAGATTGGAAGAATGTTTGTGTGCATATGTGATCACTCGTATATTACTTCCAAGGGATTAAGATCAATCACTGATTAATGACGAGGACATATACCTATTATATGCTTTACAGACTGCTACTCCAACAAATTGGGCGTTTGTGATAGGTGGTCATATGTTAAAGTTTGCAAAAGGAAAAGAGCTATGTTTACAATACGGGGAATTCATCAGTAAAGTGCTAAGAATGAAAAATGTGGACCTCTTCAATGAAAGAGCCATCAGCTGCAACAAAAAGAATATGTTGGAGATATTGTTTATGGATTCTGTAGGGCTTAGAAAAGTAGATGAAGGATGGATATTAAAAAATGACTACATTCCTAGTACTGAAGAAATGAATCCAGTAAACATTGATTCATCCAGATACAAATTTCGTCCTCGAACAATATTTGAAGAATTTGTGGATGATAAGTTCAATAGACTCAATGAAAAAATGATAATGCTGCAAAAATAATTCACAGAACTGCATAGAAAAATGGACTATGCACTGAAAATTAATGCCTTCAAAGATACCTCTGTGGATGATGCTGACAGTGGAAAGAATAGTGCTGATAAAAGGATTATAGAGTCTTCCGAAATAGAATAGGGTCTTGTGCCTACAACATTGTGTCTTGAGTCCTTTGTTTTTGTTTTGTTGTTCACCTGTGTTAGTTTGGTCTTTGTCTTTAGTATCTTTTGGAAATGGCTTAGACTGCCATTTTATTTGCCTTCTGGTCTAATCAGTTGTAATACCTTTTGGAAGAATTAATGAAATCTGTCGTTTATGGTTTAATCTTATCTGCTTTAATTTCTTGATTGAATCTGTTTGAATTTATCTTAAATCGACTGTGTGATTGATGAAGCTGATTATGCACATGTTTACTATTACATTGAATCTTTTGCATACTCACTTCTTAACTGTACAATTTCTTGCATTACTGTGATTCTAAATTGGTTGATCTCCAAAATATCTTTAAAGGTTTTGCAGGAAACATTGCTTCTGGACTTACTACTGGAGTTACTACTCAATGGAGAGCAAATGAAATCGATTGGAAATATGGATCAATCTGCTATTGTTTACAGGGGTTATAAATTCCATTTATTGGAATTTGGTTATTCTATTGTTTGATCATATTTTATACTGTTTTACTTTCAATATATCTCTGCTTCTAATTGATTGATATATCTATGAGATTATATTGTGAGATTGTTGATTGATTGTATCTATGCTTGATTGATTGTATGCAATTTTATTTCTGATACAATTCTATCATTGATGTTATATGCTCTGAAAATTTGTGGAAACTGCATTTGCATTTGAGTTTTGATTTTAAAACATGCAAAATGACAGGGGGAGCATTACATG
The DNA here is from genome assembly GCA_036885675.1 of Vigna mungo. Classification (NCBI taxonomy): domain Eukaryota; kingdom Viridiplantae; phylum Streptophyta; class Magnoliopsida; order Fabales; family Fabaceae; genus Vigna; species Vigna mungo. Next base: position 32,750,900 of record CP144697.1, on the reverse strand, counting down.
ATAGTCTAGATTTTTCACGTGCCTACACTTTAGGAGGAGAGTTCCACCACCACAGGCTCAGGGGCCAACACATGAGGCAGAGCGTTTTCAGATGAGGGATATGTACATGTCACTTATGGAGTCCAGATTAGAGTCCATTCACCGAGGACAGGTGGCTACTGCCGAGATGATCATAAGCATGTATGAGACGCCTCCTGCACATAGGTGGACTATGGATGAGTTTAACAACGTGGTGGCTTGGCGAGAGCAAGCACAGGATAGTGGATTTGGAGCAGTTGAAGCTCCAGCCAATGACAAGGATGACGAGGATGATAATGACTTCGAGGATGCTGAGGATGGAGATGAGGAGGACTTAGACGACAACATGGGCTGAGTAGGTGATATAACATTTACTGATGGATGCTATGGTGATTAGAACATGAGTTTTTCTTTTCTTATCTTTCTGGATTTGTAATTCGAACGTTATTTGCTTCTGTTAAGTAGTGTATGATTTTATGTACTTGGTATAACACCTTATCTGTTATGATGATTTGATTGATTTTGCATGATGGGTGTTACTTAATGATGCTTGATATTGAATGTTGAGTATGTGCACAATATGCTTGATATACAGATGGTGGTTCACAAGCTATGTGAGCAGATGCATGATGGTTTTGTTATTGTGCTTATGATGCTAAGCAGGGTGTTTATCTGGGATGATTAGAATACTGATTTAGCCTATGAGTGAGGTTTTGAACTCCATAGTTTTTTATTAAATGATTGTTATTTACTTGAAAGGATGAATGATATTGCCCAGGTTGCTGTGATTGATTGAATTGCATGAATGTGCCATATGATCAAGGCCATTTTGGAACAAGCCCTTTCTTAGCGAATGAAAAATTTTCGTCCTAAAGAAAAAAAACACCTTGTGTTCTACCCTTTTTGAACCTAAGCCTTAAACAAAAAATCCTTTTTGAAAATCTTTACCTTGAGTTAAGTTGAGAATTGTTGTGTGGTATTGATTAAGGTTCAAGTTTGGGTTGTTGGGAAGATTGAAAAGATAAGCATTGAGCTAATGTGTTGAGCAAAGTATGAAAAGATAGAAAAGATAGAATGAAAAGAAAAGCTCAATGCAAAGAAAAGGGAAAGTTGGGAATGAGTGAGATTGGTAAAAGAGAGTTTATGTTTGAACTATGAATATTCAAATAACTCTCTTGACTCAAGGATTTTGTGATCTAGAAAAACCAATTCTTCTTGTTAGCCCAACCTCATTATAAGCCATGAAAAGTCCTTGTGATGACATATGTGTGTGATGATGATTGATTGTGGTAAATGAAAGGTAAAAGAAAGGCAATTTTGTTTTATGTGCATATGGATAGTAGAGGGAAGGAGTGACCTCTTGAAAACACTTGAGTGATTGAGTGAAACACCTTATCTGGTGAGGAATGATTCCATGAATCTATGATTATATCTATGCTTGGCTAATTGATCATTCATGAAAATAACATTTGTTGAGCATTATGTGATTGTGTGAACACCATGATGAGCATTGAGAATTGAAGCATGTGTGCATCTTGACTAAATTCTATTGATGAGCTGATTTAAGTGATTGTCTGTCTTTAAGAGGAAGAGTTTTTGAATGTGATTGAATCATTGTGATGATTGGTGAAAGACTAAGTTGCATTTTGTTTGTTTAAAGACAAGAAAAGTTCTAAGTTTGGGGTTGTGATAACGATTCAAAAACCATTATTTTGATACTTAATTTTGATGCTAAACACACCCTTTATGCTTAGAAACTAGCTTGAAATCATGCAATTTGCTTAAGTTAGAGAATAAGAGAGTCAAAGATGTTTTTCTTTGTTTTATGCTTGGTTTTTCCTCACTTTGGCAGGAATTAACATAAATTGAATGAAGGAATATGAAATAGTGAACAGTTGGATCCAACAGAAGAAGAAAAAGTTATCAAATGAAGAATCGCAGCCAGCTTAGTGAAAGACTTCTCTGGCTAACACTTAAGCGTCAACGCTGAGGGGAAATTCAGTGTCGCAGCCACCGCTGAGCGGCACTGCTGAATGCCACTATCTTGGTGAATTCTTTGCCAGACGCCTGGGCGACAGCGCTGAGGGGAAGTTCTGAGTGCCGCATCTACCATTGAGCGGCAGGCCAGCGCTGAGCGCCAGTCTCTTGGGCCTGGGCCAGTTTTTCTGTTATTTTTATGATCTATTTAAAGACCCAGATGCCTCAGAGAATCTATCTTTTGGCATAAGAGATGTAGAAACACTCTCTCCACCCCTAGGAGGCGGATTTTGGATGCGGAAGCTCCAATTTACAAGTTCTAGGGTTTATCTTTTCATTCTTTCCATTAATTTCATCTAGTTTCACCATGTCCATGGTGAACTAAACTCCATTGTTATTGGGGAAAACGATGTAATCCTTTTATACTCTCATATATTGAATTGATGTTTTATTCACATGCTTGATTTCATTAATTGTTAGGGTTTTTCCTCTATTATCTTTGCATGCTTTGTTTAAGATATTACTCAATAGCATAATCTTTGATTTTATCTATATGGACACATATGGGTAGGTCTAGACATGGGGAAATTCTCTCAGGAGAAATATTACCTAGACATAGGGATAGGAGGACCGATTGCCTTTAAGCTTTTATGCGAAAATAATGCATGATCAATTGCTAGGGAGACTGGACATAGTAAACTAGTAATTAGGAGTAGGCTCTTTTCACCAAGACATTAGGATTAGGGTAAATTAGAAAGTAACATCGACTTTAATGAAAAATTATAATTCATAGATATATGAGAGTGAATTAGGATAAGTCGGAAACCCCAACAACACAACTCATCCATATTGTTCAACTGCGTTATCTTTTGGTCAATTGATCAAACCTTGCATGCATATTTCAATTTCGTCCTTTGCATTATAAAACCCTAAATTTCGTTTCTCAAGTCTTATATAAACAATAAATCACACGAAAGTATAGGCCTATGAGTCTCTAGGGAAACGATACTTGGTCTTACCACTTATTATTACTTGATATGATTCGGTACACTTGTCAGAGTCTTAATAGTTGTGCTGAAGGAAAAGCTTAATCATACTACACATTGAGGTGTACTGGAATATTGATCATCTACTTCTCTAAATCTTTAGAAGATTCTGGCTGCCCTGTTGTGATTACAGGAAGAGGACGTGCTGCGTTTTGGGATAACTTTGAGGATTGTTCAAAGTTGACAAAAACTGTAGGAGAGGGGATATCTTGCTGCTTTCTTTGGGTGTTGTATGCCTATATTTTGGTTAGAGGGTTAGAGAGGTGTTTTATATTTTGACGTGGAGGTCTCTATAAAAACCTTAACCATTATAGTGCATTTGCTTCCGGGTACAGGAAGGACACTAGATGTAGGCAGTTTGGCTGAACCGGTATAAAAACTGTGTTTGATTTTCTCTATCCCTGAACTCTTTATTTTAAGTCGACTTTACTTTCTGCATAGTCAACTTTATTTTTCCGCTGCATTGATTTATCTTTTTCCTTGAGATTTAAGAAACTTTTAAAAGCTTTATAATTTGCGAAAAAGATTTGAAAAAGACTCTGATTTTTAAACCTCACCAATTCACCCCCTTTCTTGGTGTTGAAACTAAGCCATTCTTTTTCCAACAAGTATGTTACAAAACCAAAATTATACAGATTTATCACTAAAGCATATTTAAACAATTCATGTTCTTTCAACAAAGTGCATTTACCCTTCAAGTCATTTTCTTAAGTTGTGACAGAGATGTACCTAAGAGATACCACCTGGAAGAAACCACAATGTGCGACTTGAACTCTTCCCTCACAGTCTCGTCACTATCCTTGACTGAGATCGAAGACCGAAAGCTTACAATCCTCGGTGACCACCAAGAGACAACGTGGATGCTCTAACTAGTGTGTGCAGTGTGGAGGCTTGGAGACGTGTAGAGTTTCCGACGTTTATGGCTTGGAGATTGTGCTCTTCGATGAGACAAAAAAATGCTCTGCGCGACAAGATTGGAAGAAACGAAATGGTGAAGAGAAAGAAAAGTTGTGCGCAGGACGAGTTGGAAGAAATTGTGCGCTAAGGAGGGCGAGATTTCTGAAGGGGTTTTGGACCTATTATGATAGGTATTTTAATATCTATCGTAATATGTTTTCCTTATAATTTCTATTTTTCCACCGCGTCCGCTTATTATGACAGGTGACCTTTTACCTATTATAATATATGTATCTTTTATTACGAAAATGCCACCGCTTACGAAAATGTCACCGCTACATTTATTATGATAGGTTTCTTAAAATATGTCATAATATATCTTAGCTTTATTACAAAATTGCCATCGGTCAATGTATTATAATAGGCGATTTCACCTATCATAGTATCCCATCATAGAATCCTCCTTTTCCACTAGTGTACACAAAACTCCTTTTGTTCCTATATATTTTGTTGTGTCAGCATTTGTAGCTTTTCTAAAGATTCATGTTTCGGGGTATACAGTCAATATTAATGTCCAATAATTAGAAAGTAGTTTAAGAGGTCCAAAAGTTGTCTTAAGTCTTTTTTTTTTGTCGATGGTCCAAACCGTTCGGAGGGTATCTATAAAAGGTACTCTGATGTCAAAGTCAGTTTAACATTTGACAATTTATATATTAATAGTATGTAGTAAATGTAATCACCTACTTCCTTACCTTAAACTTATATTTATAAATTTCGGAGTGTACTTTTCATTAAGAACAACTTAATTACAGTCCAAATTAGTGGTAATCATACTTTACCTTAAATTGTTCACCATTAAAGTTAATTGTTCTCACAGTTGATGATGAGGGAAAGGGCCAAAACAAATATAACAACTTGGCAAAGAGTTATAAAGTAGCGGAAATTCAATCCCCCTTCTAGCGAGAATCTGCGAGGAGCACCAAACAAATAGAACAAAAATAGAATCTAAAGCACAAACAGACACCAACAATTTTTAACGTGGAAAACCCCTCAATGCAAGGGTAAAAACCACGAGTCGTCCAGACCAAAGAAAAATCCACTATGATCAATAATAGGGTACAAAAGAGTGTCCAGTAATAATACCAAAAGGTATTTTCAAGAAGCCAAATTAACTAAGCACAAATGCTTACAAATGAGAACAAAGAAGATGAAAATTCTCCAAAATAGGGCTGCTGGTGCGGGACCGATTTCTCCCAATCTAGACCTCCGATTAACGATCCGAACGGTTCGAATGAAGAACCATATGTCTGGAACCTACTGTCCAAAAAGCAGCTCGATCCAACGGTGAACTACTTCACAGCGACAAAAACACCAGTGCAGGTTTAGGGTTTGCGGGAATGACTTTCTCTCTTTCTTTTTCTCTCACTTGGCTTTTGTCTCTCTTCAAATGACTCTCTTGTTCTCTACTAATCTGACCCATCTCATTTTAACCTAATGAGAGATAATGGACCACACTATTTGGGTCTATTCTCCACATAGGAAGGGAGCCCAATAACCCAACAAATCTCCCCCTCACAACTATGTGGAGATATCTGCCAAACTGGCGATCTCACAACAAATTTCAAACTTTCCTCTTGGTAATGCCTTGGTCATCATATCAGCACCATTATCATCTATATGAACTTTATCCAATTCCAACAACTTAACATCCAAAACATCACGTATCCAATGATACCTCACATCAATATGTTTGGATTTAGAATGAAAAGTTGGATTCTTACCAAGATGAATAACACTTTGACTGTCACAATACAACAAGTATTTATCTTGCACAAAACCAAGCGCCTGCAAGAATTTCTTCACCCATAAGAACTCCTTGCATGCTTCAGTAAGTGCAATGAATTTTGCCTCAGTAGTAAACAACACCACACACTTTTGCAACTTTGATTGCCAAGCCAAGGCTCCCCCTGCAAACTGAATCAAATAGCCTGAAGTGGACTTTTTGGAATCAATGTCTCCAGCCATATCTGAATCTGAGTAACCCACCAAAGTAGGCTTATCACCTCCAAAACAAAGCCTCAAACCACTAGTACCACGAAGATACCTCAAAATCCATTTCACAGCATTCTAATGCTCTTTACCTGGATTTGACAGAAATCTGCTAACTGTAACAACAGCGTGTGCAATATCAGGCCTTGTACATACCATTGCATACATCAAACTACCCACCGCAAAAGCATAAGGAACTTTGCTCATAGCTATCTTTTCAACTTCATTTGAAGGACTTTGTTTAACACTCAACTTAAAATGAGTAGCAAGAGGAGTACTTACAACCTTAGCATTCTCCATTTGGAATCTTTGCAGCACCTTCTGAATGTAGTGCTCCTGTGATAGCCAAAGTTTCTTCTCTTTTCTATCACGAGTGATACTTCTACCAAGGATCTTCTTAGCAGCTCCCATGTCTTTCATGGCAAATGACTCGCCCAGTTGCTTCTTCAACCTGTCAATTTTGGAAACATCTTTTCCAACAATAAGCATGTCATCAACATATAACAACAGGATAATGAAATCATTCTCAGAAAATTTCTTGACAAAAACACACTGGTCAGAAGTAGTCTTCTTGTAGCCTTGCTCACACATAACAGAATCAAACTTCTTTTACCACTGCCTCAGAGCTTGCTTCCTTGCCTACACACATATTCTTCCTTGCCTTCAACAAGAAAACCATCTGGTTGCTTAATGTAAATCTCTTCCTCCAAATCACCATGAAGGAAAGTTGTCTTCACATTCATCTGCTCAACCTCCAAATCAAGAGTAGCAGCTAAACTTAACACAGTTCTGATGGATGTCATCCTCACCACAGGTGAGAAAATCTCATTGAAGTCAACACCCTTTCTTTGTCTAAAGCCTTTCACCACTAATCTGGCTTTATATCTGGTAGATGTAGAATTGTTCTCTTGCTTCACCCTGAAGATCCACCTGTTCTCTAAGGCTCTCTTACCCTTAGGCAACTTTACCAAGTCATAAGTGTGATTATCATGCAGAGATTTCATCTCATCCTGCATTGCATCCAACCACTTTTGCTTTTCTTCACTTTCAACGGCCTCCTCATAACATTCAGGTTCTCCCTCATCACTCAACATCACATACTCATCGGTAGAGTACTTCTTAGAAGGTTGTTTTGGCCTGTCAGATCTTCTGGGTTGAGCTTCAGGCAGCTCAAGTACATCACCAAGACTCTCATCATGTTCCTCTTCATCAACATTATCAATAGGAACATCCAAGCTATCTCCAATCTACTGATTATCAATATCACCATGTTGTTCATCATCATGAACATCAATATCCAAATCATTAATAGACAACCGAATTGGATCAACATCAGTCACATTGTCGTCTTCCTTAGGAGTAGACTTCTCCACCTTATCAATATCTTCAATGGTTTGATCTTCCATGAATTGCACATCATGACTTCTAACAACTTTCTTTTCAATGGGGTCATACAAGTTGTAGCCAAATTCATCTTGACCAAAACCAATGAAGATGCATTGCCTTGTCTTCACATCCAACTTGGATCTTTCATCCTTTGGAACATGAACAAATGCTTTACAACCGAAGACACGTAAGTGATCATAAGTACCATTCTTGCCAAACCAAATCTTGTTTGACACCTCAGAGTTCAAAGCGACTGCAGGACTTAGATTAATAACATGCACTGCTGTAAACAAAACCTCACCCCAGAAATGCTTAGGCAATTTTGCTTCAGAAAGCATACACCTAACTCTTTCAATCAATGTCTTGTTCATCCTCTCCGCTAAACCATTCAACTGAGGATTTTTGGGAGGAGTCTTCTCATGTGCAATACCATATTGTCTACAATAAGCATCAAATGGTCCACAATACTCACCACCATTGTCAGTACGAATGCGCTTCAGCTGCTTGCCTGACTGCCTCTCAACCAAAGCATGGAATTCTTTAAACTTGTCCAACACTTGGTCCTTTCTCTGTAATGCATAAACCCAAAGCTTCCTGGAACAATCATCAATAAAAGTAACAAAGTAAAGTGCACCACTAAAAGACTTTACCTTCAACGGGCCACAAACATTAGAATGCACCAATTCAAGCAACTCTGACTTCCTCGAGGGAGGATGCTTCTTGAAGGATACTCTGGTTTGTTTACCAGCCATGCAGTGAGAACATTTCTCCAACTCTACATTCTTCAATCCTAAGAGAACATCCTTTTTAGCTAAGCAATTAAGCCCCTTTTCACTGATGTGCCCAAGCCTTCTGTGCCACAAAGATGACTCCATATACACGACATTCACACTATCTTTAGCAGCCAAAGCTTTTGCCAGTAAAGCTTAGAGTTTTTCTCCCCTTTAGCCACAATCAAGTTACCTTTAGTGAGCCTCCACTTTCCAGAACCAAAGGGGTTATCAAATCCACCATCATCAAGTACCTGCCCAGAAATCAAGTTAAAGCGAACATCTAGAGCATGTTTAACTTCTCTAAGCAACAATTGCATCCCCATGTTGGTTTGCAAGTGAACATCACCAACACCAATAACCTTAGACACTCCATCATTACCCATCTTCAATACTCCAAAATCACCAGGTGTATAAGACATGAAGAACTCCTTCCTAGATGTAACATGCAGTGTAACACCACTATCAATTACCCACATACTCTCATCAGATACAAAATTAATAGTGTCATAATCACGAAGACAAATAAGGTCACCACATGTAGTAGTAGTAACACGATCACCATCATCATTATCTCTTTCCTTTTGCTTACCCTTTTTGTCTTTGCTCTCTTTCTTCCACAAAAAATAGTTCTTCTTTATATGCCCTGTTTTGTGACAACAGTGACACTCCACATTCTTGTACCGAGACTTGGACTTGTTCCTGCTTTTATCTCTACCACTGTTTTGTTCTTTCTTTTGGGTTCTCCCCCTATTCTCTGTAATAAGCACTTCTGAATGAGATGAAATACCATGTGTCTTCCTTCTCTCATCTCTTCATTAAGAGCACCACTCTTTGCCATTTGCAAAGAAATATCACCATTAGGGGTAGCACTTATCATGAAAACCCAAAATGTCTCCCACGAATCCGATAAAAAGTTTAATAAGAATAAGCCCAATAGATCATCATCAAATTTTATACCCACTCTTGCTAATTGATCATAGCGTCCTTGAAATTCACTCAAGTGATTTGAAACAGGAGTTCCTTCCTTGTACTTCAACTCCACAAAATTTTTCAGCAAGTACAATTTATTAGTCCCTGACTTAGAGGCATACAAGGACTCAAGCTTGTCCCATAGGCTTCTCGCATGTGTCTCATTAGCAACAAAATTATAGACATTGTCATCAACAAACTGCCTGATAAATCCACATACCTGTTGATGTTCAAAATCCCATTCTTCATTTGACTTGGATTCTAGCTTATTGGAAGCAAAAACAGGAAGATGCAAAATTTTCACAAATAGCAAGTCCTTCATCTTGCCTTTCCATAAGTGATAATTTTCTCCATTCAACGGAATCAATTTTGTATGTGCCTCCATCATTCATGCAAATTATACAGTCCCTTAACCAAAGAGCTCTGATGCCACTCTGATGGGGGAAAGGACCAAAATAAATATAACAACTTGGCAAAGAGTTATAAAGCAATGGAAATTCAATCCCCCTTCTTGCGAGAATCTGCGAGAAGCACCAAACAAATAGAACAAAAATAGAATCCAAAGCACAAACAGACACCAACAATTTTTAACGTGGAAAACCCCTCAATGCAAGGGTAAAAACCACGAGTCGTCCAGACCAAAGAAAAATCCACTATGATCAATAATAGGGTACAAAAGAGTCTCCAATAATAATACCAAAAGGTATTTTCAAGAAGCCAAATTAACTAAGCACTAATGCTTACAAATGAGAACAAAGAAGATGAAAATTCTCCAAAGCAGGGCTGCTGGTGCGGGACCGATTTCTCCCAATCTAGACCTCCGATTGACGATCCGAACGGTCAAAATGAAGAACCATATGTCTAGAACCTACTGTCCAAAAATCAGCTGGATCCAACGGTGAACTACTTCACAGAGGTAAAAACACCAGTGCAGGTTTAGGGTTTTGCGGGAATGACTTTCTCTCTTTCTTTTTCTCTCACCTGGCTTTTGTCTCTCTTCAAATGACTCTCTTGTTCTCTACTAATCTGACGCATCTCATTTTAACCTAATGAGACATAATGGACTATACTATTTTGGCCTATTCTCCACATAGGAAGGAAGCCCAGTAACCTAACAGTTGACTCATTGACTAGATTTTGTAACCATCCGATCTTGGTGATAGTTTGTTTATGTGTCTAGCTAACCGTTAATCGTCCAATTTATAATTGATCAGATAGTCATATCATACAATTTCAATAGTAATTTAGACTACTTTCTATTATATTATAATTAAGTCGATTTCATAATAATTTATTAATATCTTTCGATTTTACAAGTTTGCTTTCATTGTGAAGTATTAATACTATATATTTTTCAGGAAACTTACATTAAATATAGTAAATAAAAATACTTTAGCTTAATTTTATATTAGTTAAACATTTTAATCTCTACAAAGAAACTTCCTAGCTGCTGAAACGACAGCATGTAGTTGAGAATAATAATGTGACCATAGGATACGTTATACCATAAGAAAAACCATATGACACGTTCAACTTTTGAGTTCTCATCAACTTTTGAAGTCTTTATTCCATAATAACTTGACCCAAAGGGAACATAATTTAATGGATATGGGTCCTTTAAGTTTCTATTTCTTTGCATCTATTGACTATTGACTTTGATTGAAAGAATTAAAAGAGACGTTGAAGTATGAAGTGAAAGTCACGCTGGATTTTGGATTTTGGATGTTGAAGAAATTATTTTCCTCTCAATCTATGACCCATCTATGTTTATTTATTTTTTCATATTATCGATCATTAATTATCACCTATAGTTCAAACAAATGAATACGTTAGTTTCAAATCATTATGTTACTACAAAATATATTGTAATTTGATATGGTGTTCACATATTTAGTATATATAATCAATTTAGTGAATACTAAAATTCTATATATCTATGTTAGTTAATAAGTAATGAATATAATCCATTATACACTCACATCGCAAAAAACAAAAAACCAAAAACAGAATTTTGAAAGCTAATTGGGATTTACACTCTCTCTCTCTCTCTCTCTCTCACTCTCTCTCTCTCTCACTCTCTCTCTCTTCTCTCTCTCTCTCTTTTTCTTTTTTCGTTTCCTCGTATTCAAATAAACTCTTCACTTTTTTTTGTTCTTACTTTTACTTACTCCAAAACAAATTTATTTCATTCTAATTATTTTTTTTTTCATTTTCTTACTTTGTCTTTTACAAAAAATAAAACTCGAAAAAATCATGCCTAATCCCAATTTAACAAGTTAGTCATGCATCTTTATTAGAGTCAAAATCTTAATTTCACAATGCTACTTAAATTAGTTTGTGGGGTGTGTGTAAAACGATGTAATTTTTTCTAACACAATATATATATATATATATATATATATATATATATATATATATATATATATATATATATATATATATATATATATATAGTATTACAATATATATTACTTATCATAAATTTGTATAAAATATTTTTAAAAAAGTAAAATAATATTTATTCGATATATACAAACCATAATTTTATAACGATTTCTTTAAATAATTTTTAATTAATTAAAAATGTAAAAATTAACACTCTTTTAATATATTTATTATTTTTTGTTAAATTTTATAATTTTTTTCTCATTTAATGTTTCTTCCTCGTTATTTCATATTTCTTAATAAATTTAAATCAGGTATAAAAATATTAAAAAAAAATGCACTATAAATAATGTTAGAATTTATATACATTGCTGTCGTCAGTCAACTAAAGACTTTTGTAATCCCCGACACTTATGCTCACACACATCAAAGCACCTATAAAATGGTACCATGTCTTGCATCTTAAACCAAACCAAACCAAACCACAAGCTAACATACACAACAAACACATAAAATCCTAGAAACATGGAATCCCTAAACAAAGCTTCACTCCTCTTATTCCCTCTCTTGTTCCTTTCCCTGCTCAGCCATTCCCATGGTGAAGGAATAGCTGTGTACTGGGGCCAAAACGGTGGCGAAGGCACCTTAGCAGAAACTTGTAACACCAAAAACTACCAATTTGTGAACATAGCCTTTTTGTCTACATTTGGCAATGGCCAAACCCCTCAACTCAACCTCGCTGGCCACTGTGAACCCCAGAGCAATGGTTGCACAGGGTTGAGCAGTGACATCACCACTTGCCAAAACGGTGGAGTCAAAGTCTTGCTCTCCCTTGGAGGAGGTGCTGGAAGCTACTCCCTCAACTCAGCTGAGGAAGCCAATCAACTTGCAACCTACCTCTGGGACAATTTCCTTGGAGGACAATCTGGTATATATATGTGTGTGAGTGTGTGTTTCTACAGTTGTAAGTGTTAAATTATGGTAGTGTTAGGTTTTCATCATTTTGTTTCCTTGGTAATGCAGGGTCAAGACCATTAGGTGATGCAGTGTTGGATGGCATTGACTTTGACATTGAGTCTGGTGGGAGAGAACATTGGGATGAACTAGCCAGGGCACTCAGTGGGTTCAGTTCACAAAGAAAGGTGTATTTGTCTGCAGCTCCACAGTGCATAATCCCTGATGAACGCTTGGATTCTGCCATCCAAACTGGGCTTTTTGACTATGTCTGGGTTCAGTTCTACAATAACCCTTCATGCCAATACTCCAGTGGAAACACCGACAACTTGATCAGTTCATGGAACCAGTGGATCGCTGTGCCAGCCACACAAGTCTTTATGGGGCTTCCTGCAGCAGAAGCAGCTGCTCCAAGTGGAGGTTTTGTCCCTTCTGATGTGTTAATTTCTCAGGTTCTTCCTAAGATAAAACAGTCTTCAAAGTATGGTGGAGTTATGCTATGGAGCAGATTCTATGATCTCCAAAATGGTTACAGTAATAATATTATTGGCAGTGTTTAAGTACTTAATTGTCAAACACTGCTTAAATAATTAATGATCACCACTTAATATATGTGTTGTGAACTCAATATACGATTATTGTAATACTTGACTTATAAGTTACAGATTATATAATAAAAGAGTTCATTCTAAAGTTCCATTTTCAACCTTTTTGACGTATAAAGATTTTTGTTTCTTCTAGAAATTGTTGTTGTATTTCTTATGGTATACTTTCTAAACTATGTTAGATATTTTATGAAATTTTTTATATATGAAAATATTAAATGTTTTACTTAATTAAGTTTTTATAATAAGGTTTTTAATTTATTTCAATCTTTATATTATTTTTTTATTTAATTGAGTCTATTTTTTATTAAATAGAATAATGTTGTTATTTATGTTATAAACCTTATCATTTGAAACATGACTATATCAGTCTAGACTTAATTAGTCAAATATTAGATGCAATGTAGCATAAGGCATGTTTACAAGCTCCACTGTCCACGCATAGGAGTGGAAACTCTAAGCCCGTCTTCACTTGCGCGGATAGTACTATTCAGGAAGAAATGAAAGGAATGATTTGTGAGTGAATTTGTATTTGCAGGATTGTATGGTTTCGACTTCTTTGCTGAAGTGAGATGATTTGTGCTTATTCAAGTTACAATGGCATATTTCACTAATGAAAAAAACGCTTTTTATAACGAGTAAAAAGAATCTATTATTACGGATAACATGACATCATAATTCTGGACATCATAATAGGTCTTGTGCATTTCATGATGGATAGAAAAGTCCATCATAATAGGTCCAGCATATTATGACGGATTTTTTGTCACCTATTATGACATATTTTCATTTATCAGTCATAATATAGCGAATTTATCCATCATAATATGTAACGTTTTATGACAATGATTCTTTCACCTATCATAATATGTAGAACATATTATAACAAATAATTGTTCACCTATCATAATATATACTTTTCAGAAATAATCTTTTATTACATACATTGTTCACCTATCATAAAAACTTGTTTTATATAAAAAAAATTCATTATTACATTTGGCATATCCATTCGATTTACAATTAATTTCCTGTATTAATCTCATCAATCAATTTATAATCAATATAACATCAAATGAATATATTCAATTAAACTAATATAATGAAATCTATTTCAAACATAAAATTGTGTAATAATATCTAATACATAATTTGTAAATCAAACTATATACTAAATCCAAATATAACATCAATCTACACTACATTGTAGTCAAGTTTCTACAATTTACTAACACTTAAAATAAAAGAAGCCCACTTAGTTCTAATGCCTTCAATGTCTGGAACTTCCAATGCAAATGAATCATTAAAGGTGTTATATTCCCGTCAAGGTCAATGTATAGACCTATAGAAGGTAAACCTGTCCTACATGGAGACTGATATCTCTATCCTATACCTAATACTCATAACCTTATAAGTAAGTTGCACTCAATATAGTATATTCAAACTTCATTTCACTCAGAAGCTTTTTTTTTACTCTTAGATCAATCAAAATAATGATCTATATGCATATATGAATTCTGACGGTCTAATTATTCATTTTATCATCATTCTGAAAAAATACAACTTATCCACTAAACAATTTGTTAGTCTTTAATGAATTAAATTATTCATGACTCAATCACAACATTAACAAATTTTAATAGAATTTTGAATGTGTATTACCCCTCCTTGTCCTCCCCTGCAACAAGAACTTCATCGCCAGGTTGTGCTAGATCAGCCAACACCTTCCCTCGTTTGCTTTTCACAACTGTACCTGTTACATTTATGAACATGGTCAGATTAATTCTTGGCAGGTTGTTTACACCAAACAAGAACCAAAATAAAAAAAAGTTAACCTTTTTTGTAATTAAAATCAAAACATAGAAATTCAAAATGAACCCAAAAAGAAAAATTGTCACCTGGTTACTTGTTTGGTTTGAGAAAATGTTTCCTATGTTCATTAATGATAGAAGTATCATTTTATATTCACTAAGTTTCTAATTTCGAAGGCTTTCTTTTATTTCATCATTCTATACAAAGAGAAAATCAAGTGACATTTTTGTAATTATTAATGAAAATAGGAAATCATAAACAAAAATATTTTCTCAAACCAAAAAAGAGACATTTGTTTTTCGGTTTTCTTTTTCAGTTTCTACCATTCTACTCTTCTCTCTTTTTGGTAAAGCTATATTTTCTTTTCTTTGAGAATAATGTTCATATATCATGTAATACAATAATAAATTAAATTTTTCTTTCATTTCTAACTTCTAAAAGATCATATCACGACATCAAGAAACAGCTCAGTCAAACTGATTAAGAAGCTAACACAAGTAAAGGTACAGAAACATACCCACCTTAGTCAGCCTAATATTCTCCTATATCCAATCTCTTTTGTATATGAAATCATAGAGAACATAACAGTAAACTTCAGAACTCAGAAGAGATCACATAATAAAATAGAAGTAAAATCACGTTGCACGCTGTATGAAGGAATGGTAGAGGACTGTTTCAGATAAGATTATCAGTAAGCAATGATAGAGTACCAAAGACTAAACCTTTAATTGTTGCATGGTGCAAAGCCATTTACTTCTGTTTTTTCTTGATTTCACTTTTGTTTTATTGACTAATCTTAGTTCTGAGGTTTGGTCGATGCTCTGGTTCCATAGGAATTAGCATGTTGAATCGAAGATTGAAAATGAAACTAGTAAAATAATAGCAGGAATTATTGATATCAAACCTTATCAGAAAGAGTTCTCCAATGGAATGTAATTCCCCTCTTACTGATACGATTAACTCAAGAAATCATGAAAGATGCATGAAAAAAATTCCAGATCTTTTAACGGAATTTCAGTTCCTAAGATTTTTCATTCTGATTTATATTCATCTGTCTTCAGTTTAATAAGAAGTTGTAGCATACCAATTCAAACGGGTCTGGAAACAAAGACCACTTTATCCCATTAGCTAGGCTCATTTCCATGAATCAATCAATGTCTATATAGGCTCTATTAAAAACTAAGTTTTCAGTACAATCTTACAAAAGAATAATTTTCTTATTGGTTTTTAAAACACTTCTCTAGATATTTTTATGACCTTAAACCACCTCATGATACCATTTTCACTTAGGATCTTCTATTAGTCTTACGACACGATAGCAAACCAACATAGACAAGTTTCCGTCACATTATCCCTAATAGTTATTGCTACAACATTATCCTTAATCGCAAGACACCTGTATCACAAGAAACTACAAGAGCTACTTATACTTATTATTAAGCCTTGTGAGGGGGACACTGATAGCACTTTGCAAATAGCCCAAACGTGTCAATTTGGTGTATGAAGTTCAGGCACTTGACTATGGTCGCGGAAAGCAAGATTCTGATAAAGGGGAAACTAAACCCTAAATATTAATATCATTATTAACAAAAAGAAAATTAAAAATGAAGGAAAATTAAAAAAAGGCAACCCTAATATCAGATAAACATACCTTGTGCTTAGCTCGAACAAAGTCGTTTTGAGAAAGAGCAACGAGAGGAGGAATCCACAAGCAAGCCTCTGTTATTAACACTGTGAGCACAGAGCTGAACAAGAGTCAGAATAGCGAACTCCTTCCCCTTCACCGACCCATCTTTGATCGCCTCCACAAGTGTAGCAATACCACCTTCTTCCACGATCGCCTCTTACGAACAATAATTTCCCCGCCAATCCAAACACAATCCCCACGAATCTAGGAGAAATTAGTGAAATTAATAGAAGAAAAATGTAACAAATTAGGAAAAAGCAAGTAGTATGTGAACTATGAATCATAAAACCTACTTGGTCACACTTTGGAGATTTTGACGAAGAGACAGCGTAGACAGTCTCAGAAGCAGCAGAGGGAGGACTGTCCTCGGAGCACGGAGGAGAGAAGCGAGACTGAGAGGGAACAAGAAAAATGCAAGGGTTTGGAGTAGAGGAGAGAAGATCGAGATTCAGAAACTAGATATGTGAGAGGGAAATGTTAAAAAAATTAGAGATATTATAACTCATTTCCAAAACTCCATTATAATACATCTTTGCACTTACTAGCTCGTTACATGTTATAACTGATTTACAGAACTACGTTATAATATCTCTTAAATTTATTTACAAATTTGTCACCGCGTTTCATATTATAATTGATTTATCAAACTACGTTATAATATGCCTCTGTTATAACAGATAAGTTTTGTCCGTAATAATATATATTGTTATAAAAAGCCATTATTCTACTAGTGTTTGCCCTGATGCATTTGTAAAATACCACGAAGGAATAAGCATATACACTGTGCATTCGCGAGTAAACAAAGTTACTGTGACCATGTGAGGGGTAACTTTGCAGTTTCACTGACCATGCATTTGTTGCTTTTGCAGCTTGCAGCCCTAGCTTCATGTTGAGGAGAGATTGATGGATGAAGACGAAGAAAGCTTCAAGCAGCGGTTGAAGAAGAGTTTGATGTTCTTCAGGGCATGTATTCGGTTCCATCTCAAGCGTATCTGATTTCACTGCTTTGAACAAATTACACACAACGAGTATTCGGTTCCATAGCGTTTTGTATTCGGTTCCACCTTCTTCTTCTTCTTACTTTCCACGTTGGTTGGTCTTCCTCCTCCTCCGCCTCTTCCTCCTTCTTCCGTCTGCGGGCCTTTGATCTCTCTGCCAAAGAAAGGAAGTGTTGTTATGTACTTGCCACTGGGACACTTTGAGTATGTTTAGGATTTTTCGGTCACATCTTATGATATTACAGCCCATGTGTTCTGTCGTGTTCTTGATGTCAAGCTCCATGTTAGTGTCGGCTAAGGAGTTTTTGTTCCTTTTTCCCTTTTCTTGAATTTGGTTTATTTCTTTATGGGGTTTGTATCTGGGTTTCTGTTTGTCTGCTTGCTGAGAAAGTTGATGTTTTTCCTTGTCTAGTTACGAATGAAGGAGCGACCCCTTTGGTTTTGTCTCTGGTTTTGGTTCTTTTGGATGAGTCATGTGTAAAGGTAAATATGGGGTGGTTTGTTTTTTATTTTGCATATATATATATATATATATATATATATATATATATATATATATATATATATATATATATATATATATATATATATATATATATATATATATATATATATAATGACGTTGATTTTACTTAGTGCAGTTTGGGTTATGAGAAGATGTGGTGTTATTTATTATTAAGCGAATAGATTATTGGCTGATTTTAGTTTTAATTGTGCTCAAGAGTTTTGCGGGCTAATCTAATTTGATTTATATATTTTTATTCTAACTTTCTTTAATTATTTCTTTCTTTTACAAATATTCAATTTCATTTCGATAACAAATAAAATCATACTATTTCGTAATAAATAATATTACAATTATAAACAAATTAATTTTAATAAATAATGTTAATTTTTATTCTTTATAAACTATTTTCAATTAAATATAACATTACTAATTATCACTTTATATTATATTAATAAATAGGAGCATTTTAGTAATCTTTAATTTATATCAATTAAACAAATTTTTTGAATCTTTTACATCAATTAAATCTTACACTAATTCTTAGAAATTTTACTTCTAAATCCATTCTCAATTACCTCTAAATCCATTCAAATAAACAATAAAAAAATTACCCACAAATCTCCTCAAATACATTCAATCACTCTTCCTCAAATCAATCTCCCATAAATCATCTCATATGAACAAAGCCTAAGTCTATGGTAGTTATATTTGACCACTTTATAGTCCCTTGGGATCCTAACCATTTTTCCTACGAAAAAAAAAGTAAGGGATTTAAACATTTTACAGTTATCAAAGTTATTAATGATATGTTGGTTGTGGCATAATATGCACAAAATTAAATCTATTATTAGTTAGGGTTATCAAAGGCTCAATCATCTTTGTTATTGTAATTTTTTTCATTATCTTCATCTAACCAGTTTGAATGTTGATCTCCCTGATCAAGCACGGGTGCGGTAACATCATCATCAATAATTGAAGACCAGAGGTGTCAGTCAAGCCTTGAATTTGTTAATTGTTGTCATTGGTAAGACATTAGGCATTTCATAAGCTCAATATGACAATTCATCATGAATGTCGTCAACTTCAACATGACCTTGAGGTTTTGATGGGATTGTCAGCACCAGCCATGAAAGTTCTTACATATTCGGCCAAGGGACATAGTAAACTGTCTTGCCTTTTGTGAAAGGATGAACGAATCATACAAATCATATCTTCCACACATCTTTTTTTCTACTGTATTATATGAGTTTGAATTTGGAATATAAATCCATTTAAGCAATATAAATTTGGATTGTTTTGGATCTCATAATTAGAAAATTTTGTCCAACCTTATTAAAAATACTTGGAATGTGATTCCATTATCTATACATATATAATGTGTTTTTGAAATCGTTACAGAGTTAAATATTTTCTACCCAACATCAATAGAGTTTTTTCTCTTATTATGCAACAAGAAAGGCAGGGAAAGCATGAGTCTAGCCCCACTAGTCAAAATGAGATCAAGGTTTTGGCCAATACTACTGAAAGATAGAGTCAATGGAAGAATGAACAAAACTGGAAGGCCTCTGGATATGGTTTCTGGATCTCGTGGCCAAGGGAGAGGGAGAGAAAGAAATCTCAATTTTGGAAAACAATGTTCTTATTGCCATAAAATGAATCACACGGTTGATGAGTTCTACTCTAAGCATGATTATCCACCATGGTATAAGAAAAATGACAGTAATGGTCAGGAAAAGGTGGGACAGAGTGATTAGGGATCTGCCAATGCCTACACTGCCTTTGTTGAGACACAGATCAACAAAATAAATAACTTCAATTCTGTTCAAAATTCTTTTACCCCAGAACAGGTGAAGAAAATTTTGCTAATAATAGAAAAGGTTGATAGCCCTACTCATACCATTAGCCAAATACATAAAGACACAGTTGTGGACAAACAAGGTATGTTTTGTTGGATAATAGATACAGGGACCACTGACTATGTGACCCATGACAAAGGGCAGTTCGTTACATTTTATAAAATCAATCCTATATATGTAAAATTACCAAACAATTCCACTATCACAGCCTACTATGCAGGAACTGTACAATTTTCCAATCATTTCATTATCTTTAATGTTTTGTATATTCATGATTTTACTTTCAATCTCATATTTGTTCAAAGTTTGACCAAAGATATAAATTGCACTC
The DNA here is from genome assembly GCA_036885675.1 of Vigna mungo. Lineage (NCBI taxonomy): Eukaryota > Viridiplantae > Streptophyta > Magnoliopsida > Fabales > Fabaceae > Vigna > Vigna mungo. The sequence continues at coordinate 32,730,649 of CP144697.1, read as the reverse complement.
TAACTTTTTCCTCTAAGATGTGTCGGATTTAGGACAACTCTACATTGAAGATGATTGGATGTGCCAATGTCTACAAAGGGCTTTACTATCTGCAATCTTTTGGAAGAAATCACACCCCTAGATTTTCTTTTTCTTATGAACATGTAAATATAAATTTGTGGCATTATAGGCTAGGCCATCCTGGACACAAAACTATTGAGAGAATATGCAAGATTTTTCCCTATGTACAAACTACTTCTAGTAATACTTGTGATATCCGCCACTATGCCAAACAACACAGATTTCCTTTTCCTAAAAATAATTTTGTATCTGCTAATTAATTGCTTTGATATCATACATTGTGATATATGGGCCCCCATTTCCATTCCTTCTGTCCATGGGCACAAATATTTTCGCATTATTGTTGATGATTGTAGTAGGCATTCTTGGGCTTTTCTTATGCATAGTAAAAGTCAGACTAGAGAATTACTTCAGACTTTCATTATAAAAATTAAGACATATAATGGACCAAAATTTAATTGTTCTAACACATATAACTCTTATGGCATTAAGCATAAAAGAAGTTGTGTTGAAACCCCACAACAAAATTTTATTGTGGAATGTAAGCATCAACATACGTTGATGTTACCCGTAGCTTGCTTTTTCAGTCTAATATTCCTTATGCTTATTGGTCTTATGCCTTATCTCATGCTATATATCTAATAAATAGACTCCATTCTCCTATTATTAAAGATAAAACTCCTTATGATGTTTTACACAATAGTTCATCCACTTACCTTAACTTGAAAGTCTTTGGGTGTTTGTGTTTTACTTCTACTTTGGAAAATAATAGGAATAAGTTTGATTCTAGAGCTAGAAAGGGTATTTTTCTAGGCTACAAAAATGGTGTAAAAGGGTACAACATTTTTGACATCAATATTAGGGAAATCTTTATCATTAGGAATGTAGTCTTTTATGAAGATGTTTTTCCCTACATAAATGAACAGAACGATAAGGCTAATTATAATGATAATGAAGACAATATGCCCTTTATTAATGATCTATCTTGCAACTATGAGAAAAACTTGATTGAGGATAGAAGAAATGACCAAATCCCTGTTGAGAACATCAGTGTCAATGTCGATAATATTGATCTCATGGAGGTTACAGATCTTCACAATGAGAGGAAGTCAAGTAGAGTTAAAAGAACTCCTGAATTCCTAAAGGATTATATACATTAGGCTGACCAGTCCTCATTTGCTTCCCTATGCATCAAAAACGGTTTGAAAAGCCCTTATCATATCACTAATTTATCTTATGAATCCTTATATGATAAACACTTAAGATACACCCTTGCCATACCTTCCAGTAAGGAACACAACTCCTATGATAAGGCTAGAAATAGTCCTGAATGGACAGATGCTATGTAGAAGGAAATCAAGGCTCTACAAGACAGTGGTACATGGTTTCTAACCCAACTCCCTCTTGGAAAGAAACCCATTGGGTGTAGGTGGGTTTACAAAGTCAAACATAAGGTTGATGGTATTGTGGAAAGATATAAGGCCAGATTGGTTGCCAAAGGCTACACCCAACAAAAGGGAATAGATTTTTTGGATACCTTTTCTCCTGTTGCTAAACTGACTTCTGTCAAATTACTTCTTTCTTTTGCTGCCTCGAGGAACTCGTTTCTACACTAGCTGGATATGGATAATGCTTTCTTGCATGGGGACCTAAATGAAGATGTTTACATGGATCCTCCTCCTGGTTTTGATACAGACACTAAGGGACAGGTTTGCAAATTGACTAAATCTTTCTATGGCCTGAAACAGGCCAACAAGAAATGGTTTGACAAACTATCCACTTTTCTTATTTCTGTTAGTTATGTCACTCTAGTTCTGACCACTCTTTTTTTATCAAAAGAACTTCAACGGGCTTTACAACCTTACTAGTGTATGTAGATGATATTGTTTTAACAGGAAATTATATGAGTGAGATTAATCACATAAAGACTCTCCTACATTATCAGTTTCAGATAAAAGATATGGGAGAACTCAAATACTTTTTAGGATTTGAGGTTGGTAAGTCTAGAAGAGGTATACACCTTTGTCAAAGAAAGAATGCCCTGGACATCCTTGAGGAAACAGGAATGATGGGAAGCAAGCCATCCTCCACACAGTTTCTAAGCAATACTAATTCCCTGTACAAGGAAGAGATACTAAACCTGATTTGTGCTTTACTATCAATCTTTTAAGTTAATTTATGTAGAAACCGACTAACTATCATTATCAGGCTTTGCAACACGTCCTTAGATACGTCAAATCTAGTCCCTTAGAAGGGCTCTTCTTTGTTGCCAATTTTGATATTCAGATCAAAGGCTTCAGTTATTTAGATTGGGCCACCTGCCCTAACAAAAGGAGATCTACCACTAGGTACTGCATATTTCTGGGTTCCTCCCTTGTATAATGGAGATCAAAGAAGCAAAGTATTATTTCCAGGTCCTCTATGGAAGCAGAGTATCGTGCCCTAGCTGCCACTGTTTGTGAAATACAGTGGCTTCACTATCTTCTTTAGGATCTTCAAGTTCAACCTATTGTTACCGTCGTCCTCTATTGTGACAATAACTCCACAAGGCACATCACTCACAACTAGAGTTTCCATGAGCGGACCAAGCATATCGAGTTGGATTGTCATGTGGTGCGTGAGAAGATTCAAGCTAAAGTCTTGCGTCTTCTTCCCATTCGTTCTGAAGAACAACTCACCAAATTTCCTAACCGCACACGTTTTAAATCTATCATTCTCAAGCTTGGATTAGTTAATATTCACCATCCAGCTTGAGGGGTGGCTATTAGTGTTTCTGTTTTCTTGTTGTTAAGACTAAGGGTTCGTAAATGTTTTCTGTTGGGAATTTTTATGAATCCCGGTTCTCTCTTCTCACCTAACTGGAACCCTATATAAATCTAGGGTTCTTCTTCACTCAATGTAACATTCACGTAATGCAATAACATATACATTTTGAAACTGTAAAAGCTCTACTTACCTCTTGATGAATCTTTCATCCCAATCGGTGCAATCTTCTTCTTCTTCCAAATGTCAACCACAACTGCTGCCACGAATGCTCCGTGCACGTTCTCTCAGTCACAGATAAGCTAGTTGTGCCTCACCCCACGATATTTCTGATCCCAGAAGCCTCCAACACACTTTTGCCCCATGCTTCGTGGGCCATTGCCTTTTGGGCCTCTGTTATTAATAAACAGGGCCTCGTCTTTTTTAATATGACTCTAAGCGTTTCACAATAAAAAAAATTATTTGGATATAGATTTTTTTATAAGATTTTAACATTATATATATTAATAAATGAATTTTAAGTCTAACTCAATAAAAAAACAAGTTTGAGGTTTGCATCTACTTGTATACTATAAATTGACTTTATCTCTAGTTAATGTGGACTTTTAACCTACTCTCTTTAGCCGAAAAATGTAAGACTAGACATTAATAATTGGTTTGATGACAACTCGATAGAAAGTGGAGCAATATATCTAACAACAAAAGTTTCATTAGAATAAACTCTAACCATTGATACCAAGAAATAAACTTTAAACCAAAATCCATCTATACATATTACAAAAACAAAAAATTTGTTTACGAAGAACACTAATATATATATATATATATATATATATATATATATATATATATATATATATATATATATATATATATATATATATATATACCCGTGCGTACCCGTCGTTGTTTTTTGTTTTTAATTTTTATTTTTTACTAATAAAGTAATATAATTATTATTATCTTCAAATAAATAATTTATTTACATAACTATATTTAGACCACAATTATAGTAAGATATATTAAAATATTTAATTATGAATAGATTTGTGAATAATAAAATCCGTAATAATAATTAAATTGGTGCATGCCTAAGAATTTATATAGCTATTTTTTGTGTTGTTGAAATAAATGATTAAATGAAATGAATATTTGTTGCAATTAAAAGTTATATGTTATTGAAACTTAGTAATTATCATATATTGAGTATAATATTCAGTATAATCATCATATTCAATAACGTAATTTCTATAATAAATATAAATTGTAAAACCACGATAAAATGAACATTATTTGATGTTATAAATGTGAAGTTTAGATTTAGAAGTAAAACATACATATCAATTTATGCAATAACTTGGAAGCCGGCTAGTAAAGGGAAAACTTGAGTTCAAATTCTTTATTAAATTTTGTAATACTATATTTCATTAAACATTAAAATACATTGATATTCATATTTTTTTTTAAATTTAATATATTTTAAGTATATCATTTCGTCAAAACGATTTCAGATTTAAAAAAAAAAAAAACTTTCGTTTTTCCCTTGTAAATATGTTCTTGATTCAGTTTTTTTAATTTGAAATTGCTCAATCACATTTTGACACGTGTGCAGTGTCAAAATGGTATCGAAAATTGATGTCAAAATATCATTTTCCTTGTATTAATTAAGGATAATGATATTTAGACAACAATTTTTTTACAACATTTGAACATTAATGACCTTTCAATCTGTGATTGGTAAAATTACTCTAAAATCGATAATAATAATCATACACATTACTATGGAGTAATTTTTAACCAATCACAAATTGACACGTAATCAATGTTCAACTGTTGTTAAAAAAATGTTGTCTAAATATCATTATCCATTAACTAAGATGTCTCATTGTTAAAGGCGATTAAGTTAATTCTAAGATGACCTAATGTTAACTTTTTAAAAATAAAAAATATATATACAAAATTATTCTTAAATTTAATTTTATAACTTAAAATATTAATATTTATTATTATGTTATTAGAAAGAAGTAATATTAACCAGGGAGCATATAATTTTCTTTATTTAATGCATAGGTCACCCTAACGAGTGTGTACAACTTTATTTAGCATAAACACGATTCTGCATGGATCAAACGGACCTGGTCAGCGACGCAGAACCAAGACCATAGAAACGGTTCCATGCATCATCACCATTACACACACTTATGCAACCTTTTGGGACGCTGGTTTTTTTCTGACCAGTGTAGTTATTGGCGATGTCAAGGGCTCTGTCCCAAATGGCTATCCCCCCATAGTTGGAAGATTGGCTTACGGTAGGCAGAACCTTAGAAATAAGATCTTCGGGTGGTATGTACCCTGCTATGCTTGCATCTTCAGCAGCAACGAGGCCCAAGAATATTTTACTACCGGGAACACCTGCGCTCCATTTGTTCCACTCTTTCAAAAGATTAGAAGCGTCTCCGTTTGCGTAAATGCAAGGGTTCTGGTAGAAGAACTGAACCCAGATGTAGTCAATAAGCCCAGTGCTGATTGCCTTCCCAAGGTAGTAATCCGGGTACACACACTGCGGTGCTGCACCCAAGTAGATTTTTCTTTCGGTTGTGGATGCGTTAATGGCCTTCACAACTTCATCCCATTTAAGGTTTTCACCGTCCTCCACGTCAGCAATGTTGATGCCATCTAGGGCTACGCTTCCCAGTGGACCAGCGTTGCCACTGAGGTAATTCTCCAAGAGGTAGCTTGCAAGCTTTTCTGCTGCTGCTGTGGTATCGGAGCTGGAGGAGCTGGAGGAGTAGTGGCGGTGGCTTTTGGCTTTTTGGGCTTCTACGTCTTGGCCAATGGAAAGGAACACTTTGATGTTGTTTTGTTGGCAGTATTCTATTTCTGGCTGTAGCTTGGCGGAATGATCTGCCAGGTTTATAGTTGGTTCTCTGCCATCATCGTACACCAGAAGGCTTTGGATGATGACGATGTTGTAGTTCCCACTGCAACATAGGCTCTCTAAGGTGCCCTCAGTTGCTTCGGACTTTTGGCCCCAGAAGACGGAAATTTCACCGGCGCCGGTGCCACAGTCTGCTGCGGCGGAAGGGGTTGTGAAGGAGAGGGCTACAAGGGCAAAGAGGAGGAATGCACTTAACTCTGGTTTTGGGAAAGCCATGGTTTTATAGGGTTGTGTGGTAGTGCTCTTTAGGTGGATGAGTTTGAAGGCAAGAGAAGGAACCAATTTATTGTGGAGCTTTTTGGTCTCGACATTAACCAATCCACTGTCTCACTATGCCACCTCCAATGGAGTTTCCTTGCACGTGTTGCCACGATGCCACGTCCAATGGAGTTTCCTTGCACGTGTTGACAAATATAAGAGGAACGTGTCGCAAGCATATTTTGCTGCTTAATGATTCATCTTATTAAATGGGTAATGTGTCACTAGTAAAAAAAAAAGGATTATACAGCGCACATTATGCCACGGTTCAGAAAAAACCACAGCATAATGCTGCGCGGTGTCAGTTTTGTAAATAAATCGAATTTATATGCCGTGGTTCTCCACTTAACCGCGGCATATACCCCAGTCAATCAATCTCTTTGACGCCACGTCAGGGATAAAAATTTGATAACAGGGGAATAGGCCTCGGTTCTCGGACCAACCGCGGCCTATTCCCCCTGCCACCTGCTGACATTCCCCATCAGTCAGCAGGTAGAAGGGGGAATAGGCCGCGGTTCGTCAGAGAACCGCGGCCTATTCTCCCTCCAACCTGCTAACATTCCAAAAAAGGCAGTTGGGAGCCTGCTGACATTCCCAAAAAGGCAGTTGGGAGACAGTTCAGGAATTCTGAACGTTGGGGATATGCCGCGGTTCTCTGCCGAACCGCGGCCTATTCCCCCTCCAACCTGCTGACATTCCCAAAAAGGCAGTTGGGAGGCAGTTGAGGAATTCTGAACGTTGGGGGATATGCCGCGGTTCTCTGCCGAACCGCGGCCTATTCCCTTGTCTGAGTAAATTTTTAAATTTTTCAGAGAATATGCCGCGGTTCAGCGCTCAACCGCGGCATATAAGTTAAAAAATTTCAAAAATGCCATTTTGCTTTATTTTTTTTAAATGAATAGGCCGCGGGTAAGGTTAGAACCGCGGTAGAAAAGAGAATATGACGCGGTTATGGGTAGAACCGCGGCATATTCTCTTCTGAAGGTTAAAAAAAAAGGAACAGTTTCATCTTCTTCCACGCGATTCTGAAGATTTCTCGCTGCCTCTGCTAAAACGCCACTACTGCTGCTGCTGCGCCATCGTCTTTGTCGTCGCGCCCTCCGCTGTCGTGCCTCCGCCGTCGTCCCTCCGTCGTCGCACCCTATGCCTCCACATTAACGTCGGTAATCAACATCGTCTTTTAACTTTTATTTCTGTATATGTTTGTCTTGGATTTGATTTTGCGCATATTAAAAATAGTAAATGTAAACATTTTCCTTTTCTGTCATGTAAATATAGCATAAAACTATTAGAGCAAAACCTTCTTCATGAATGAAAGTCAAAGATAGGAGCGTGGTAGTCTAAATTTGATTTTGTTAACTCATATTTCTGCAGAGTGTTAACTTGCCATATGTTGTATTTTTTTTGTTTATGTGATAAATAAGTCTAAATAATAATAATAATAAGTGTGAAGAATTTGGTGGATGAAAGTTTGAAGGATAGGTTATGAAAAAGTGAAATTGAAAATTAGTGGTGATTAAAAGGAATGAAAAATGGTGCATTTACACAGATATAGTATAGTACAATCGTGAATTAAATTCTCAACCCCTCATTGAAATGCATGCGAATCATTTAGTTGCATATTAGCCTCTACAAATGGAGCCAGAGAAAGAGAGAGTGCAGCATTACTCTTACGGAACAGAGTGCAGCATTGAAATTAATCTTACAAAATTTCTTAAATATTCAAAACTTTTAAAATGCTTTTCAAATTAAAAAATTAACTACATAGTATATAGTATATAGTAATGAGTGATTTGATAACCCATAAAAAATGGATATGAATAGAATGATAGATCAATCGTTAATAAATTTTGTTAAAATATAATCAATAATATAACTCTAATATTATATTAGAAAATAAATTTTAAACTTAATTTTACAAAATCTAATTATAAAATATATATATTAAGGAATTTATTTCTAATTTGTATTAAAGATTTTGTTTCTAATTTATATGGAGTTTCACCACACTATTTTTAAAGAGAAAATATAAAATTCTAATAGTGATGAGACTTAAATTTTGTTTTATTTGTGTGTAGGTATTCTCATTTTGCCGCGTTCCAAAACTCGGATAGTGATATCTTCTTTGTTGTTGACTCCTTTTTCAAGCTCTCAGGTTTCTATTATTGTGTTTATTAAATTTTTTTTCTAAAATTTAAATTTTTTGTATGTTGAATGTACGAAATTATGTGTGATTGAATGTTTGAATTGATCATTTGAATGCTTATTGATTATTTCGTGTATGACTGAATTGATTGTATGATTGAATCGATAAATTTATATAGAAAATTGTATTTTGTAATATTTAGGAATGGATCGAAATTGGATTAATTTACCACGCATTAGTGATGAGTACGAGAGAGGTGTAGAGGAATTTATACAATTTGCACAACGTAACGAGGGGAGAACTGATGATGAAGTGAAGTTTAGATGTCCTTGTGTGAACTGTTTGAATGGGATAAAGTTGAACGCAACCCAAATTAGAGAACATCTTATATGTGATGGTTTCTTAAGATGCTATACAACATGGATATGGCACGGTGAAGAAATTCACTTTCCGACTGACTCCCAAACTGAAAATGTTATTGATTCCACCATGGAAGAAGATCAACCGGATGAAGACAAATTAGAGGACATGATCCGCGATGTTGACGTAGAAAATTTTGCCAAAGCTCATGTGTATGAGACGATGTCGACTGATGCCGAAACACCTTTGTATGTCGGTTCAACTAAGTTCACACGTTTGTCAGCTGTGTTAAGGCTCATGAATTTGAAGGCGAGCAATGGATGGACTGATAAGAGCTTTACAGAATTGTTGACGTTGTTGAATGAAATGCTGCCAGATGGAAATACACTACCCACTCGTAATTATGATGCGAAGAAAATTCTTTGTCCAATGGGTATGGAGTATAAAAGGACACATGCTTGTCCCAATGACTGCATTTTATACAGGAAAGAGTATGAATTTCTGACAAAGTGTCCAAAATGTGGCGCATCACGATACAAGTCAAAAACCAACAGTGAAGATAATGGTCAGATAGCAAAAAATGGATCTGCTTAGAAAGTAGTTTGGTACCTTCCAATAGTGCCCAAACTTAAGCGTTTGTTTGCGAATCCCAAAGATGCTAAAAACCTTAGATGGCATGCAGATGAGAGAAAAATTGACGGGTTGATTCATCATCCAGCTGATTCAGAGCAATGGAAAAATATTGATCAACAATTCCCCCAATTTGGTCAAGAGTGTAGAAATGTTAGACTTGGTTTAGCCACTGATGGAATGAACCCATTTGGTAATATGAGTACCAATCACAGTTGTTGGCCAGTTATATTGATAATTTACAACTTATCTCCTGCATTGTGCATGAAGAGGAAGTACATGATGTTGTCTATGATGATATCTGGTCCAAAGCAGCCTGGAAATGACATAGATGTTTATCTAAGCCCATTGGTTGAAGACTTGAAGTTTTTGTGGGTTGATGGGGTTGAAATATTTGATTCATTCGCTTCTGAGAGTTTTGTGATGCGTGCAATGTTATTTTGCACCATTAATGACTTTCCAGCTTATGGTAATTTGTCAGGATACAGTGTCAAGGGTCATAAAGCATGTCCTATATGTGAAGAAAACACTGCAGGTCATCAATTGAAACATGGAAGAAAGACGGTGTATCTACGTCATCGGAGATTTCTAAAACGTAATCATCCATATCGAAGGTTAAAAAAAGCATTCAATGGAGATCAAGAGAGGGACGAAGCACCAAATCCACTTACTGGCTTTCAAGTTCTTGAAAAAGTTAATAAAATACATCATGTATTTGGGAAAACATCGAAGAAGTCATCTGTAACGACCCCTTGGAAGAAGAAATCAATATTCTTTGATCTTCCATATTGGTCAAAGTTAGATGTTCGACATTGCATAGATGCGATGCATGTAGAGAAGAATGTGTGTGATAGCTTGATTGGTACACTACTCAACATTCAGGGAAAGACAAAAGATGGAGTGAATGCTCGTTTGGATTTGGTTGACATGAATATTCGAGAAGAGTTGGCACCCAAGGAGATTGATGAACGTACTTATTTGCCCCCTGCATGTTACACAATGTCTAGACAAGAGAAGATAAGTTTTTGTCTTTGTTTAAAGAGTATCAAAGTACCACAAGGATACTCTTCAAATATGAAGAGTTTAGTGTCTTTGCAAGACTTAAAGCTTGTTAGCATGAAGTCTCACGATTGCCACGTCTTAATGCAACAGTTGTTACCGGTGGCTATTCGTGGAATTTTGCCCAAAAATGTTAGGCAAACCATAAACAGGTTGTGGTCATTTTTCTCGTCAATATGTAGTAAAGCCATCGATCCTACAAATTTAGATGAACTTCAAAGCGAGATTGTTATCATCTTGTGTCAACTACAGATGTTTATCCCTCCATCTTTTTTTGACATCATGGTACATTTACTTGTTCATTTGGTTAGAGAAATCAAGTTGTGCGGACCGGTATACTTAAGATGGATGTATCTTATTGAGCGTTATATGAAGATTTTGAAAGGGTACGTTAAAAATCCATATCGTCCTGAAGGTTCAATGATTGAAAGGTATATTGCTGAAGAAAGTATCGAGTTTTGTTTAGATTACATGACATCAACGAATCTAATCGGAGTTCCTCGCACATCATGGTTGAATAAATTTTCCACAAGTAAAAGCATCTGAGGTGTGAATGCGGTGACAAAAGATCGCGAAGAATTGTTGCAAGCGCATCTTTATATATTGAACAACACAGATGAGGTGATCCCTTTTCTGGAAGCACACAAAGCAATAGTTAAGAATAAAAATCCAAGACAATAAGAGAAATGACAGTTGATGGAGCATAACAAAACATTTATGTCTTGGATCAAATCTGAGATTGACAAAGATTCGCATTCTTCTGAAACTTTATTGTGGCTTGCAAATGGTTTAAAGTTTGATGTCGTGTGTTGTACAGGTTATGAAGTCAATAATTGCACATTCTATACGAAGACTTTGGATCATAAAAGCACAGTACAAAATAGTGGAGTCAGTTTAGAAGCTGAGTCGCTTCAATTTTCCACATCAAAAGATCAATCTCCTGTACTTGGATCAATGAGATATTATGGTATAATAGAAGAGATATGAGAGGTTGATTACACCAAGTTTTTTGTTCCATTGTTCAAATGTAAGTGGGTTGACAATAAGAGTGGTGTGAAAATAGATGAATCGGGTATGACACTGGTTGATTTTCGAAAAGTGGATTACCGAGAAGAACCATTTATCATGGTACATCAAGCATCTCAGGTTTTTTATGTGAAAGATCCTGCGTCTGACCATTGGTATGTCGCTCTTCAAGGCAAAAAACAAATTGAAGCTAACGAAGACAATTTGATTAATATTCATATTGCTGACAACCATTCATTTCAAACTACAACAAAGTTGGATGAACAATCTTTAGTTGACGATGATGTACATGCAATTCGGTCAGATCATGATGAGGGAATATACATAGGATGAATCTATATCTTTATGTATGAATTTCCAATTTTTGTATAAATATTTCATATGATGACTGTTTTAAGTATTTGTTAAATTAAATGATATTATATAAGTCTTTTATTAATATTTAATTTTGTTATTTATGTTGACAGATATATGGCTGATGATCCACATTCAGGGGATGAGGCTCCCCCCTCCAGAGCCACTAGAGGGCCCACCAGGATGAAAAAACTATTGATTAGAAAAAATAGTGGTTAAAGAACACCGGTGAACGTTAATGTGATCACGGGTGTGGCAACTGGCCGCTATGCAGATGACTTCCGATCTTACCTTGGATCTGTGGCACGTGACAGGATTAGTATTCTCACTGAATCTTATGACCATGTGTCCGAGGTTGATCGGAACATTATATGGAACGATATATTGGTAAGTTATTTATATAATTTCAATTAGAGATTGTTTATTTTGATAATTTTGTACTGATATAACTTTATTATGTTTTTTCAGCTGACATTTGACATTCCAAATGTCCCAACACTTAGAAATAAGTGTTTGTCAACTGTTGCAGAAAACTTCAGAAATTTCAAAGTAAGTTGACTTCGCGGTATATTTATGGCCAGTACAAACATAAATCCCCATGTAATAAATATAAGTGCATTGATGAGGAGACCTGGCAGATCTTTGTAGAGAGTCGGCAGACAGAGGAATGGAAGGTTAGTATAATTCATATTATTCAATTCCTAATTAGCAAATACATATCATATGAACTAAATAATTAAACATATGTGACAGGCAAAAAGACAGAGAGCACAAGAAACAAGTGCTCAGAACAAAACCCCCCACTTATTATCTCGCGGTGGGTATAGGAAGCTTGAGGAGAAAATCCTCAAGGAAAAGGCAGATGCTAGACCAGCATCTCAGAGTGGTAGCCCCTCCACAGCCTCCTTCTCCACCTTCTCGACATAAAAAATGAAAGATGGCTCGTGTGAGACCATCGGGCATCTACTCTTCCGACAGTGCACGGGAAATTGCTGAAAGAATTGTAAGTTATCATTGTTCCTAAAATATTAATAAGTGTAATTATACATACTACATTGAACTTTTTAAACAATAATGGTGTTTTGTAATGTTACAGGACTCGTTGGTTGAGCAGAGCTCCCAAGGTCAATTCACTCCAAAGGGTCGCCAGGATATACTTGCTGCTGCGATTGGACGACCTGAGCACCCTGGACGTGTACGTGCTACTGGTTATGGAGTAGGAATTTAACATTATTTCGGGCCCTCATCTCGTCAGTCTTCATATGCATACAGTGAAGCACAAGAACAAAGACTGACACAAGAGATCACAAAGAAGGTTCGAGCGGAGCTTGAATCGCAAATTAGGGCACAGGTCAGAGAGGAAATGCAAAGTGAGTTCAGTTCCATGTTCCAGTAGGAGTTTCAGAGCTATGGCATGCGCCCGATGCCATCTCCTGTACAGGTACAGGTACAGGAACAGGAACAGGTTGATGTAGCGCCGCCCACAAGTAAACTTAATAAACATTTATGTGCAATTATTTCTATATTTTCTATAATCTAACATTTACTCTGACAGGGAGAAGCAGGAAAGGAAGTTGTTCAGCAGCAGGCGTCTCAGGGGATGACATGGACGATACTAGTCCATGTATGCTATACACTGAAGACGATACCGAGACGACCCTGGTAGCTCGTGGAACAATGTGTAAGGCAGCGACTGTTGTTCATGGTGTGCAGCTATTAGAGGATGAGGTGAAGGTCTCAGTAGACGAGATGATCATACCAGATGCCTTAGTTCCTCTGTCCACAAATGAGATTTTCACTGTGGAACATGCATTCAAGTTCTTTATCGCTTGGCCTAAACATTTGGTTCGTTCAGCCTCTGACCCCCAGGTATGGAATTCTACTTTACACTTCTCAATTTGAAAGTTTACATATTATTGATGTCAAAACTTTAATAACTAGGGGTATTTTGATAATCTTCAATTTCTACCAATTAAACTAATTTTTTAAATCTATCACATCAATCAAATCCTATACTTATCCTCACAAACTTTACTTTTAAATCCACTCTCAATTATCCACAAATTCACTCAAACAACAAAAAATTTATCTTCAAATTCATTCAAATCATCTCCCACAAATCATCTTCCTCAAATCACCACAAAAGAACAAAGTCTTATACTTGTAGTTTCGGTATCGCTTTCTGGGCAAATAAATAAGTAAAACAACCTCGTATTTGTTGTCATTGTCATAAGCAGACTGAAAATGATGCGCGTGCTTTTCGTGTTAAAACTCTTGTGAAAACGCTATTCATATTATATTACATTTTTTTAGATAAAGGGAGAATATTGACTGAATTGTAGATAAAGGGAGAATAACCGTTTTATTATCACATGCAACCACTGTATGCACCTGCATAGCAGCAATGTCTGCAGAAATCTTTTGATTAGTATTAACTGAACAGACCATATCTAAAACAAATGTTAAAATTAAATAAAGTTAACATTAACTTAACATATGTTAAGCTGAAGCTAACTATAAAACATATTATTATAAATAGACCTTTTTCATATATAATGAGTATAACTAAAATATTATTATAAACGAGTGTTTTTCATATATAATTTATATGTGTCAATATGGATGAAAAAACGGATCAATTCGTTGGCACGTTAAAAGTAAAGGACAATAATATTTTGACAACTTTTTTTAATAACTTTTTGACAACAGAACATGTATCATCATTTTATTGGTTTGTTTGAATTTATATTTAGAAAAAATATTTGAAATGGGCCAATCATAGACTGTCACGTATGCTTTGTCAAAAAGTTGTCAAAAAAAAGTTGTTAAAGAAACTTTTTCTAAAAGTAAAACAGTCGTTGGGTTGATGGATAAGTACACAGTTTTTTCTAATTTTTATATTTTAAAAAATTTCATATATATATATATATATATATATATATATATATAAATGATTAATATTGTTACCTATTAAAATTTTTAAAATAATATTAGAAAATTTACAATTTTTTTTTTCAGTTTTAAAAAGAGGGGACAAGTGGGTCGGTTTACCATCTTCTTCTCTGATATGTTAAATTAAGCACAAACAAGTTAAAAACGTAAAAAAATTCAATCGATTCATCAAATTTTTATGGAACAATAATAGGTTGATAGGTTGATATATTTAGAGTGAAAAAATAATATGAAATGATCAGGATTATAACATGTTAATAACTTTTTTTTAACAACTTTTTATAATAGATTATGTATTACTATATTATTGGTTTGTATATTTGAAACGATTAATCACGTCACAAGTTGTCACAGTTGTAAAAATGTTGTTAAAAGAAATATTAAAAAAATATTTTCCAAATGAATATAGAAATATATCAAAAAGTAATTTTTTCTATTTTCACGAACTTAATTGATATCCCTAAGTTTCCCCATATTCACTTAAGAACATGATAAGTTGTAAACCATTATATATGTCCTTTGTTCTTGTTTCCCTGCCACCTAAGCTCCAACATGAAAAACACGTCTTAATCATAATTAGCCTTTTATCAGATTTATGTTTCTCGCGTTGATATGCGGTGCTGATACGATTTTCTGTTTTATCTTTCTGTTATTTGTTTTTTCTCTCTCTTCTCTCAGTGTATATATTCACACGTTACCCATTTAATAAGATGAGTCATTGAGCAACATATTTTATGCTTGCGACACGTATCCATTTGTCATGCTTCCTCTGATATTTGTCATGGTATCAGAGCATATTTTATGCTTGCGACACGTATCCATTTGCCATGCTTCCTTTAATTGTAAAAATATTTATAAAGAAAAAAATTAAAATTAATTTTAAAAATTAATAATTTAGTAAAATGGAATAAGATAAAAAAATTGATGAGCATAGGAGGAAGCAGATGCTTGCTCTATAGGAAAAAAAGGAATAATGATTTAGTAATTAATTAAAAGATATATTAAAGTCATCTTAACCAAGTAGCATGCTTCTGGGAAAAATATACAAGTTGAAATGAATATATTAAAAAAAAAGAAAACTAAAGTTCAAAATAATGAGATTCACACATTGAAAACGAATACATGGTTTGGGAGACTTCCTGTATAATGGAGGAACTGAATAGAGAGACATTGGAACCGGATACGAATTCCTTTTGTTTTTATTCACAAGCTTCGAACCGAATACAAACATTCTTGGAACCGAATACGCGTGAATTAAATTTCATTTTTCTTCATCTTCAGTTTCAAATACCTGAATAACGTTAATATTATCGTGGTATTTTATAAACAGTTGAGTGCACATATGACATTTCATTACAATTCACTGTAAATCCGAGTAACATAGGGAGATGGATAAAATAGGGTATATTGCAAATCAGCACAATTCAATCTTTGCAAATCAATCCAAACGAACAGAAATAACAACTTCATCGCTCCCAAATTAGTGTGAATAGTTAAATCGCTTCAATCGAACACAGCGTAAAACTTTTGTTTCAATTTTATTGTAATTAACACTCGTGTGAAACTTTTTAAATAAAATCATCAAGGGTGTGTTTACTTGGAATGATTGGAGGAAATGATTTGGGTGAGAGTGATTAAATGAATTTGAGGATTTGAGTGGATTTGAAGGTAATTGAGAGTGGAAGTTTGTGAGAATTAGTGTAGGATTTGATTGATGTGACAATTTTAAAAAATTGGTTTAATTGGTAGAAATTGAAGATTACCAATATGCACCTAAGTATTAAAGTAATATAAAATGATATTTGTTAATGTTATATTTAATTGTAAAAATGTTTATTAAGAGTTAAAAATTTAGAATAATTATTAAAAATAATTTAAAAAATTTAATTAAATTATACTTTAGTTAAATGATTTTTTTTAAATGTAGTACTTGTTTGTAATATAATTTAGTTTGAAATAATATAAATTTATTTGTTATGAAAGTGAGATTTATTAACTAAGTAGCATATCTATTTAAGCGGATATTAGGGATATATGATAAGGCACATAGTAAAAGTATTTGAAATTAAAAATCTCACATAAATTTATTAGAAACATCACATAAACAAAAAGGTTCTTAATTTCACTTCATAATTTTTAAATACCCTCTTGAACCCCTCATTAGTCCCATTTCCTTGATTTACATATTCATGCCTCAACAATGTAACCAAATTTTCCACGTATTAGGTAGCAACACCATTATGTGGCCACTGTTCTTATATTGTCCAACACATTCCTAGTTTCTTACTATAACCATAATGAGAGAAAAATTAATGAGTGTTGAATGTTGACTTTTTCCTTCCATACAATTTTTCACCCAAAAAAACAACTGTATCCCTATATTTACATTTTATACTATAATAACATGTATATATTGTCATATAGATATGTAAGCTACAATTGATGTATAAGTGATCCGATAAGTGGTGCATGCATGAAGGTGAAAAAAATTAAGTGGATCTAGGCAACATAGATGTCCCAAGAGCAAGAAAATTTCCACCATTGTTACTGTAGATATTATTTCCATCATTGCTTCTAGGAGCTCCAATAATTGACGAGATAGCTGCTGCTAACGCTACAGTGAAATTTGGATTGGAAGCAACAGTTGCAGTCATGATATCTGTCATAAAGGAAGGTTGTTTTTGCCCTAGTGAATGTTGTAATTTGTGAGGGAAGATGATAGGGTAGCCTGGTAGCTGAGGAAAAGTAGTTGCATGCAATGGAAAAGAGGAGGTGTCCCGGTGCAGTTGCATAGGGTTGTTGTTGGTCATGTTATGGGTGATAGTGGGAAATGGTGCAGAGGCTGAGAGGTACAAGGAAGAGAATACTCCTACATTGTTGTTTAGTGCTTTGTTACTTGTTGTTGAACCTGAAGAAGATAAGAACATAGTTGCAGCTGCTGAGGTAGAATTTGCCATCACCGTGGTTGAAGGTGGAAGAGGGTGGTTATGATTTCCTTTGTAAGCTGATATTAACACACTCTTGTCCTTTGTGCATCTTTGCACCTGTACAACGTAGTTGGCTCAACATAATCTAACAACATCATGTTCAAAAGCAAAAATGAGAACTATATATTTACCTGTTTACGAACCGGACATCCTAGTGCCATGGTGCAACGATAGTAGGCATGAGGACATGGATTACCCTTGGATATTTTTTGCCCATATTTCCTCCATTGACATCCATCGCAAATTTGAACACTCGCATTCATTAAATACACATAAAATATATGCAGCAGGTTGTTGATGTTAATATGAGTTTTCTGTTCAACTGTATTAACTAACATTTAACAATTAGTTCATTCTTTTGTTCAGTTTATATACCTCTGTTTTTACTCACTTTAGTGGTTGAATGAGAATTACAATTTACCTTCAATTTCTATCTCTATCTGCATAATACAATCTGTTTGTATAATTCACGTTTGCTGCATAATTGGCTTTGCACTAAGAGTTGTATCGAGAGCTAGGTTCGAAACTTGGTGAGGACAGCTCAAGACGCTTCAAGAAGAAAGGTGCTCGTGAGTAATGGCTGGGATGATGCACAGTAACCTACCTGTTTTCGATGGCAAGGGATTCGATGATTGGTGTATCAAGATGGATGCGATCCTTGGTTTGAGGTAGATGAGATTGTAAGAAAAGGTTTCAAAGAACCTTCCAAGGATGACTCAGAGGCAGTCAAGAAGCAGTACAAAGAAAGCAGGAAATTGGATTGCAAAGCACGAATGCTTCTGCATCAATGCATATCCGCGAAAATTTTTCAGAAAGTTTCAAAGGCTACGACAGCGAAGGAGATTTGGGATATCTTGCAAGATGGCTATGGCAATTCTGGAAAGGTCAAGAAGATGAGATTGCAGTCATTACAGAGGCAGTATGAACTTCTCTCCATGGGGGAGCAAGAAACAGTTGTCGAATACATTGGAAGAATTCAATTGTTCGTGAATGCTATGAGAGCATGTGATAAGGTAGTCAAAGACAAGAAAATTGTGGAGAAAATACTCAGAACACTAACCCCTCAATTTGATCATATAGCCTTGACCATAGAAGAAACTAAAGATCTCGAGAAGATGAGGGTGGAGGAACTGCAAAATTCATTGGAAGCGTATGAGCAAAGACTGGTTGAGAGGAGAAACGCTGAAAAAGGTGTTAATCAGGGTGTGAGTCAAGCTTTACAGGCAAGAAATGATTAAAAACTCAGAGGCCGTGGAAGAGGCAGAGGCCGATCACGAGGTGGACGATCTGGAGGCAGAAATACAAACGGCTCTGACCAAAATGTTGAAGAAAACAACAGCGAGAATAAGGATGGAAACAAGAGAGGAGGAAGTCAGTCGAGAGGAAGAAGAAGAAAGAACCATGATAAATGAAATATCCAATGTTACACCTGCAAAAAATACGGCCATTATTCATCAGAGTGTTTGCACAATGAAGATATGAAGAAAAGCAAAGGTGATGAAGCCAATCTGGCATAGGACACAGGTGATTCTGACTCTGATCACATTTTACTAATGAGTATGATTAGAGAAAGTAAAAAGGAATTGCACTCGAGCTTGACTCAAAACAGGTGTGTAGTTAAAAATCCAGAACTAGATAGGTGCAAGAATAATAATCTTGCATGCGATAGGTGGCGAAAGGCTGAACACGTGTCAATGGCAAATGAATTGTGCCATGCAGGAGACGAAACCTATTGGTATTTAGACACAGAATGCTCCAACCACATGACGGGGAGAAGATAATGGTTGTTAAACCTTGATCCGAAAATCAGAAGTAGCGTGCGGTTTGCAGATAATAGCGTAATCATGGCAGAAGGTGCTGGCAAGATCATGGTCAGACGCAAGGATGGTAGGCCAGCATACATGAACAACGTTCTGTATGTCCCAAACATGAAGAGTAATTTGCTGAGTCTGGGACAGCTTCTTGAGAAAGACTATACAAGGAAGATGCATCAGAGACACATAGAGGTGTTCGATGAGAAGCAGCAACTCGTTCTCAACGCCCCACTTGCCAAGAACAGAACGTTTAAGGTAAAACTCGATGTTGTTGTTGTTCAATGTTTAACTGCTGTTGATACGAAAGAGGAAGCTTGGTTGTGGCATTACCGTTTCGGCCATTTGAATTTTCGGAGTCTGAGCTTGCTGAAGTCCAATAATCTAGTGAAAGCGGTTCCTGTGATACAAATTCCCGACAGAGTTTGTGAAGGCTGTGTTGTTGGGAAGCAAACCAAAACTGAATTCAAGAAAACCATATTCAAGAGAGCTCGACAACCTCTTGCTGTCATATACTCAGATGTGTGCGGACCTTTCAATGTGGAATCAATCGGAGGTAACAGATATTTCTTAATTTTTGTAGACGAGTTGACTAGGAAAATCTGGACTTACCTGATTAAAGAAAAGAAAGATGTACACTCATGTTTTGTGAAATTTTTTGCTATGGTGGAGAGGCAATCTGGTTTGCAGATCAAGATTCTCAGGACAGACGGTGGTGGAGAGTTTAATTCTCACGAGATGGATAAATTTTGCACAGAAAATGGCATCATACATGAGGTGACAACCCCGTATACACCACAACATAATGACATGACTGAAAGGAGGAATAGGATGTTGTTGGATATGACTAGATGTCTTCTCAAAGCGAAGAAATTACCACATTACTTATGGGGTGAAGTCGTATCTACAGCAACCTATCTGCTGAATAGGTGCCCAACAAGATCGTTGCCTGATTGTACTCCTGAGGAAGCCTGGTCTGGTGACAAACCAACTGTTAATCACCTGCGAGTCTTTGGATCCGTGTGCCACAAACATGTCCCATAAGAGAAGAGAAAAAAGCTTGATGAAAAAAGTGAAATCTTCATCGTTGTGGGGTATCATTCAACTGAAGCGTATAGATTATACAGCCCAGAGAAGAAACAAGTTATCATCAGTAGAGATGTTGTTGTTGATGAAGAGGCCGTTTATGATTGACAGAAAGCAAAGGATAAACCAGAAGTTGTTTATGGCTGGCTGGAAGATGGTAGCACCTCTATAAAGCATATTGAAGTCAATGATGAAGATGGCAATAGAAGATCTCAAAGAGCTAGGTTTCCCTCCTTAAGATTGTTGACCATGAGGTGTATACTGACAGTGACACAACAGCGTCTGGAGATTTAACTAATTTTGCGTTCCTAGCCGATGCAGAACCAATGACTTGGAGATAGGCAATTGACATAAAGGAGTGGAAAGAAGCTATGATTGAGGAACTGAAGTCAATCGAAAAGAACAAGACTTGGGAAATGGTTGAACCACCTCAACACAAGCAACCCATTGAGGTGAAGTGGGTGTTCAAGACCAAATATAAGCCAAATGGTGATATTGCAAAGCTTAAAGCTAGGCTAGTTGCAAAGGGTTTCTTGCAAAAACCGGGAGTTGACTTCACAAATGTCTTTGCTCCAGTTGCACGGCTTGAAACTGTAAGATTAGTGGTTGTTGTTGCCAACTTTCAAGAATGGAGAATTTGGCAAATGGATGTTAAATCAGCGTTTCTAAATGGGCCATTGGAAGAAGAAGTCTACGTGAGACAACCTCCAGGATTTGAAAAAGAAGGTCAAGAGCAGAAAGTGTATAGGCTAAACAAAGCTATGTATGGTCTCAGGCAGGCACCTCGAGCCTGGAACATCCACATTGATGCACTACTCACCAAACCTGGTTTCCAAAAATGCAGTGTTGAATTCGGTATCTATGTGAAAATTATTGGACAACATATGCTTCTAATTTGCTTATATGTTGATGACCTGCTCATAACGGGTGATTCAGTTGATGAAATTGAGAAATTTAAGAAGAGGATGAAAGTGGAATATGAGATGACTGATCTCGGTAGTTTGAGCTATTTCCTGGGGATGGAATTTGTGTAGAAGAAAGGTGGAATGTTTCTCCATCAAAGGAAATACATATCCGAAGTTCTAAAGAGGTTTAACATGTCAGAATGTAACGGTGCTGCAGTCCCTATAATGGCAAATCTAAAGCTATCCAGTCAAGTTGATGAGAAGAAGGTAAACGCCACCCTTTATAAGTAGATTGTAGGCTCTCTAAGATACATTTGCAACAGCAGGCCAAATATTAACTATGGAGTTGGGTTGGTAAGTAGGTTTATGAATGATCCCAAGCAGTCACACCTAGCTGCTGCCAAACACATCTTGCGCTATCTGAAAGAGACAATTGATTTTGGCTTATTCTTTCCAAAGAGATCTGTCAGTTCTAGGGAAGCATTGGAGGTTTGGTGTGATTCTGATTGGAGTGGGGACAAGGATGATAGAAGAAGTACATTCGGTTACTTGTTTAAGTACATGGGATCAACAATCTCATGGTGCTCAAAAAAACAAAATGTAGTTGCCTTATCTTCATGTGAAGCTGAATATATTTCAGCAGCAGAAATGACCTGTTAGTGTGTTTGGCTTGAAACCATACTTGATGAGTTGAAACTTGAATTCAAGAAATCAGTACAATTGTTAGTTGAAAACAAATCTGCCATAAGCATGTCTAGAAACCTTGTCTTCCATGGAAGAAGTAAACATATTGAGACCAAGTATCACTTTTTGAGGGATCAAGTTAATAAGGGTAGACTGGAGTTGATTCATTGTTGCACAGAAGATCAAGTGGCTGACGTTTTTACTAAACCCCTGAGACAAACCAGATTTGAGAAGCTGTTGGAATTGTTTGGTGTTAGGCTGATAGAACTCAAATTAAGGAGGGTGTGTTGATGTTAATATGAGTTTTTTTTTCAAGTGTATTAACTAACCTTTAACAGTTAGTTCATTCTTTTGTTCAGTTTATATACCTCTGTTTGTACTCACTTTACTGGTTGAATGAGAATTACAATTTACTTTCAATTTCTATCTCTCTGCATAATACGAACTGTCTGTATAATTCATGTTTGCTGCATAATTGGCTTTGCACTAAGATAGGTAAGTAAGGTATTTGAATTTAATTATGAATTACCACTGGAGCTTCTGATCTTGCATGCACGGAAACTCTAGTTCTTTTATAAAATGTGTTTGATGAACTTTGACGCCGGAAAAGCTTGCCAATGAATGTTAAACCTTGTCCTTTACCACCATCGCAATACCTGTATCATAAACCATCACAACCAACCGGTTAGGCATATCATATTTCAACCTATAACGCGAGATCTGCATTCTTGTTAACATTCTCTTGTGTGGCCATCATCATCCTTCATCCACTGTTATTACTACTGTGCATTCACCACCATCAACCTCTATGTGATGGGCGCTACATAGTCCACCACCACGGACAACATCCTCCATCGTCACGAAGACCTTCGTCCTCACTGCATCATTCACCACCACGGAGATCTCATGGTCGCTGCGTCCTCCACCTTCAGGCTTCCAGCTAACGCCTTCCAACGCTGCATCGTCCACCATCGTCCATCGCTGCAACTCCACCGTCGTCAATATGGCACCGTAACCACGAAGCTTGCAAGGATGCCAACGTCCACAAGCATGGTAACCGAATACGACCACCGCATTGAATCAGATACGACTTGACGTAACCGAATACGCAGCCCCATGTTCATCTTCTTCATCATGTAACTGGATATGCTTCCGCTGTAACCAAATACAACTGCGTGTTCTTGCTCTTCATAACAGCGTAACCAGATACGCCGGTGCTGTAACCGAATACAACTGCATGTTCATCTTCTTCATAACAGCGTAACTGAATACGCTTGTGGTGTAACCGAATACGCTTGTGGTGTAACCGAATACAGGTCGTCTTGTTCTTCTTCTTCTTCTGCATGTTCTCTTCATCAATCACCTCCTTTCTTCATCTTCCACCAACCTCAGCTCTTTATCTACCACTAAGCCTGCAAATATTATAGAAACAAGAAAACACTCCTATGATCCTTACCTCAGCTGAGCTTTCTCTTCTTCAAACTTATTCCAGCAAGCTTTCTGTTCTTTCTTCTCTGCACTCAACGCATGCACACAAGATGTTCTCCTTCTTCTCGCTGAACCAACACAACAACCAAATACCAAACACGACACATATTAATAATTCTTCGGTCAAAAAGCTTGGCTATGTCTCAATGTATTGTCAATGCTATTGCAGGAAGGAATCTTTTTTGTGTGTGCAAGGTTGTATGTGAAGAACTTAATTATTCCATGGCTGAATCAAGCAACTTTTAGAAGGTCAGGAATCTACACTGTTCAATGGCCGTAGTCATACTCGTGAATACACATTGAAACTCCGATAACATGCAGTGCAAGTGGGTGCTTATATTTTATGGTTTATGGCAATTGCAAATTATTTAAAATGAAGAGGGGCATTTCAGACTTTACATCATTCATCCCTCCAAATCTTGGCACATCTGTAGGTGACTAAACAGTACGCATATCTCGCAATTACCTTCAAATCATCGTTCACAATTCAGCACAAGTGAACACGTTTTTTTTTTAATTAATCGCTCACTGACTACGGTAAATAGTAAATCACGTCCAAGTGAACACGGCCTAACTCTTGGAGTTTATGTAATTTTTGATTGATTTTTTTTATTCTAAATTTTAATAAATAAATAAATACGTTTTAGATAATACAAACTTTTTGCATAATTTTATAATATTAATTTAAAAATTTAAATATATAACAATATATATTAATTAGTCATATATATATATATATATATATATATATATATATATATATATATATATATATATATATATATATATATATATATATATATATATATATATATATATATATATATATATATATATAGACTATATGCTTTAAAATATAAAAATTAAAAAAAAATGTGAACTAATCGAAAGGTTAGAATTTTCAGCTCCCTTTACTATGATAGGTTATGATAGGTCAGTTCATCCTGTCTTATTTTTAACGGGGCAAAGTGTGACCGAGACGAGTTTGTCCATTTTTTCATCCATATTGGCACATTTATATTATGTATGAAAGACACTCATTTATAATAATAGTTTAGTAATACTCATTATATATGAAAAACATCTATTTATAATAATATATTTTATAGTTAATTTCAGCGTAACATATCTTAAGTTAATTTTAACTTTATTTAATTTTAATATTTGTTTTAGATATCTGTTCAGAATAATAATAAAAAAATTTATTTAATGAAATTTAAAATGATTTTATATTTTTAATTATTTATAAAATTAATCTTTTCTACCGTATTAAAGTTAATTAATAGCGTTGTAATATAACCGACGATAATATTTTGAATGTAATAAGGAGACTTTTTATTCAATATAATATGTGTTATTTAGACTTGGCTTCCGTGTGTGTGGACCGGTCAGTCCGGCCGGTCTGCTTGTTTTGTTTTGGGCTTGTTTTGTTTACAGGCTTTGCCTGTTGCGTGTTTACGTTGGTTAAATATAGTAACCAACCCTGTTACGTATTTACGTTGGTTAAATATAGTAACCAACCCTGTTGCTTGTTTACGTTGGTTAAATATAGTAACCAACCCTGTTGCCTGTCAACGTTGGTTATAAATAGTAACCAACCCCGTTTTTTCAATTACAACTTTCAATTCAATAATATTCAGTATTCATTCTCTCGCTCCGCTCTCTCTCTTTTATTATTCTCTGGTTCTAAGGTTTTCTTGAAACGCCCCAAGAACCCAACAATTGGCGCCCACCGTGGGGCAAGGATTCAAGAATTCCCTAGGAGCGATGGCAACCAAGTTCGACGTAGAAAAGTTCAACGGCGCTAATGACTTCGGGCTGTGGAAGATCAAGATGGAGGCAATCTTGATACAGCAGGGATGTGATGAAGCGTTGAAGGGTGAGTCGAAGATGAGTGATACCATGACTCAAGAAGAGAAGAAGAAGATGGGAGATAAGGCAAGGAGTGCAATCATCTTGTGCCTTGGTGATAAGGTACTGAGGGAGGTTGCGAAGGAGAAGACTGCCGCTGAAATCTGGGTAAAACTAGAGTCTCTATACATGACGAGATCGTTGGCTCATAGGTTGTGCCTGAAGCAGCAACTCTTTTCGTTCAAGATGTCAGAATCAAGAACGATAGAGGAGCAGATTGCAGAATTCAGCAAGATAGTTGATGATCTGGAAAATATTGGAGTGAAGTTGGAGGATGAAGATAAAGCTGTCATCCTGTTAAATGCTCTTCCCAAAACCTTCGAGCATTTCAGGGATGCGTTACTCTACGGGAAAGATCAAGTGATCACGTTAGAGGAGGTTCTGACGTCAATTCGAACCAAGGAGTTCCAAAAACTCCAAGATTCGAAGACAACCGAGGAAGGAGCGTCCGGACTGATCGCGGTGAAAGGGAAAGGGAAGAAGCAGTCTGGAAAAGAGAAGAAGCTGAATCCGGACGGTACGAAGCAGGTGCGTTGCTTCAAATGCCAGAAGATGGGTCATATCAAGAAGTTCTGCCCGGAGAAAGGAAAGGCCGGTCGGCCACAAGAAACCGCTGATGTGGCAGAGGCGTCTGAGGGATATGAGTCGGCTGGAGTGCTGGTGGCTTCGTCTGAAGATTCTCAAAGGAGCTGGGTCATGGATTCCGGCTGCTCCTATCACATGTGCCCGGTAAAGGAGTTTTTTGAGAATCTGGATCAGAAAGAGCATGGTAATGTACTGCTCGGAAATAACAAAGCTTGCCGAGTGCAAGGTGTGGGGTCGGTGAGGCTGAAGATGTTTGACAATCGTGAGATGGTGCTGCAGGCCGTCCGGTATGTGCCCGAACTAAAGAGAAATTTGATTTCTATTAGTGCATTTGATCTTGGAGGTTACACCACTAAAGTTGAAGATGGAGTAATGAGGGTTTGTTCTGGAGATTCTGTGGTTGCCAAAGGCAGAAGGAGGAACGGCTTGTACATTCTGGAGGGATCAACTGTCATTGGTCATGTCTCAGTAGCAAGTGGGACCGAGAATACCGCCCGGTTATGGCACTTGAGGATGGGACACATCAGTGAGAAGGGTCTTGAAGAATTGGAAAAGCAAGACTTGCTTCTGGGAGACAAACTGCAGAAGCTGGATTTCTGTGACCATTGTGTCTTAGGGAAATCACACAGGACACCGTTCGGAAAAGGGAAACACTCAACCGAACGGCCCTTTGAATATATCCATGCTGACTTATGGGGACCGGCAAGAACCTTAACTCATGGTGGAGGAGCGTATTTCTTAAGTATAATTGATGATTTCTCAAGGAGAGTGTGGATTTACGTTCTAAAGAATAAGTCTGAAACGTTTCAGAAGTTCAAAGAGTGGCACACACAGATTGAGAACCAATTGGGGTGTAGGCTGAAATGCCTAAGAACCGATAATGGGCTGGAGTTCGTTTCAGAGGAGTTTAATGGTTTTTGCAAAGAGAAAGGGATCAGGAGGCACAGAACGGTCGTTGGAACTCCTCAACAGAATGGATTGGCCGAACGGATGAACAGAACCATTCTGGAGAGGGTCCGGTGCATGTTGTTGGGATCAGGGTTGTCAAAGGCTTTCTGGGGAGAGGCTGCCAATACGGCCGTCTATCTGATTAACAGGAGTCCGTCTTCAGCTCTCAATTTTAAAACGCCAATGGAAGTGTGGAGTGGACGACCGGCTGATTATTCACACTTGAGAGTGTTTGGTTCTTTGGCGTTTGCTCATGTCAGGGGTGATAAGCTGGATTCCCGGGCGGCGAGATGTATCTTTCTTGGATACGCCGACGGAGTTAAGGGATACAGGTTGTGGAGGTTAGATTCACCTTCAAAACTAATCATTAGTAGGGATGTCATTTTTGATGAAACAAGGATGGCGATGCACCCGGAAAACTCTGGAAGTGAGAAGAAGATTCTCGTGGAGGTGGAGCATACTACTAATGGAGCTGGCACGCCCGGTGGGACTGAGGAAAACCAAACGGGTGAAGGGCAAGTTGAAACCGGTCGGACGATAGCCGAGAACCGATCGGATGAATTTCGAACAGACCTTGGTGATGACACAGATGGTATGTCTGGCGAGGGAAGTCATGGAAAAGCTGCTGGTGTTGATTTGAGAAACTATCAGCTTGTTCGTGACAGAGAAAGAAGGATCTCCAAGCCAACCAAACGGCTTGGAGAGGCGGATCTAATCTGCTACGCCCTGAATGCTGCTGAAGATATTAACCGATCGGATGAACCGAGAAGTTATAAGGAGGCTCTTGACAGCAGCGACCGGCATCTTTGGCAGGGTGCTATGGAAGAAGAGTTGGAGGCTTTGAAAAAGAATAACACCTGGAGATTGGTGGATCTGCCGAAGGGTAAGAAGGTCATAGGTTCGAAATGGATTTTCAAGAAAAAGGAAGCTACACCGGGCGGTGAGAAAGCGAGGTACAAAGCTAGGCTTGTTGCCAAAGGCTTTACTCAGATTGAAGGCGTAGACTATCATGAGATCTTTGCTCCAGTGGTCAAGCATTGTTCGGTCAGAGTTCTGATGGCAATAGTTGCACATTGCAATTTGCATCTTGAACAGTTGGACGTTCGGACGGCTTTTCTGCACGGCGATTTGGAGGAAACCATCTATATGAAGCAACCGGACGGTTTCGCTGTGGATGATAGGGTGTGTCTGTTGCAGAAGTCACTTTATGGCTTGAAGCAAAGCCCAAGGCAGTGGTACAGGAAATTTGATGACTTCCTGATAAAGCTGAACTTCAAGCGGTGCAATTACGATGACTGTGTTTACACTCTGAATCATGGCGGTGAAATGTTATATCTCCTGCTTTATGTGGATGATATCCTAATTGCTAGCAGTGACAGGGGCATGATCGGTGAGACGAAAGCAAGGTTGGCGGATGCTTTCGAAATGAAAGAGCTAGGGGAAGCAAGGCGGATTTTGGGCATAGACATTAAAAGGGATAGACCGGGCGGTAACCTTTTTCTGTCTCAGGAATGCTATTTGCATAAGGTAATTTCAAGGTATCGGATGGCTGATTCTAAAATGGCCAGCACGCCGGTCGGTCAACACTTGAAACTTACCAAGGAGCAATGCCCAAAGACCGAGGAAGAAAGAAAGAAGATGGAATCGGTTCCATTTTCAAATGGGATTGGGAGCATTATGTACGGCATGGTCTGCACAAGACCGGACGTGGCGCACGGTGTTAGTGTTCTCAGTCAGTTCATGGTTAATCCTGGACCAACACACTGGGAAGCGTTGAAATGGATGCTCAGATACATACGGGGGTCTCTCGGTACTGGATTGTCTTTTCAGAATAACTTTCAAGGTGGAGGTTATATTGAAGGTTTTGTTGATTCCGACTTTGCCGGATGCATGGACACTAGGAAATCCCGGTCGGGATATGTGTTTACACTGTTTGGGACTGCTGTTAGCTGGAGGTCTACACTACAGTCGGTTGTGGCTTTGTCAACTACGGAAGCTGAGTATTATGCTCTTGCTGAAGGAGTTAAGGAGGCACTGTGGTTGAAAGGTTTGGTTCGGGAACTTGGTTTTGATCAGAAGTCTGTATGCGTTCATTGCGACAGCCAGAGTGCTATTCATCTGGCCAATCATCAGAGTTATCATTCCAGAACCAAGCATATTGACGTCAAGCTGCACTTTGTCAGAAGCATTGTTGAATCCGGTGACGTTCAAATCTGCAAAATTGCATCCGAAGAGAATCCTGCAGATATGTTAACAAAGCCGCTCGCTAAGGAGAGGTTTCTCTTGTTGTTGTCCAGGATTGGGTGTCTACCGGTCGGTCACTAATTGTTTGACCGGCCGTGTCCGTGTTTTACTTTTGTTTTTGTTTTTTGAAGCAAGTCTAGGTGGAGAATTGTTATTTAGACTTGGCTTCCGTGTGTGTGGACCGGTCAGTCCGGCCGGTCTGCTTGTTTTGTTTTGGGCTTGTTTTGTTTACAGGCTTTGCCTGTTGCGTGTTTACGTTGGTTAAATATAGTAACCAACCCTGTTACGTATTTACGTTGGTTAAATATAGTAACCAACCCTGTTGCTTGTTTACGTTGGTTAAATATAGTAACCAACCCTGTTGCCTGTCAACGTTGGTTATAAATAGTAACCAACCCCGTTTTTTCAATTACAACTTTCAATTCAATAATATTCAGTATTCATTCTCTCGCTCCGCTCTCTCTCTTTTATTATTCTCTGGTTCTAAGGTTTTCTTGAAACGCCCCAAGAACCCAACAATATGATATTATAATTATTTTTTTTTCTAAAATAATGATATTTAGTTTAAAAAATAGTTAGTACCATGTATTATTAATTGAAAATATAAAAAATAAGATTTGATATAAGAGTTCTGCAGACATTACTCCTATGCAGGTGCATACAGTGGTTGCATGTGATAATAAAAGTTTTTCTCCCTTTATCTACAATTCAGTCAATCTTTTCTTGGTTTTTTATTGTTTTTTCACTTAATGTTTTAATATTCTTTTAATTGCCATTATTTTTTTTATTGTAATACCCTTTTTTTGCTAATGACAGAGTAAGAAAATAAGATAAATACAAATATTTTAATTTAAATAAATAAAATGTTTATGATGGTGGTTGGGTAAGGTTTCCTTAAATTAACGACATAGAGATAACAAGTGACAGATATGACAAGTTACAAGTATAATTTTTATTAGAAAAAAAGTATTAAAATCATATATTCTCATCATAATTTCACATAATTTTCAATATATTTCACATAAAATATTCTTTATTTATTTTATATTTTTAATCCATATAATATTTTAAGATACTCAATTATAAAAGAATCTAATATAATATGAATAGTGTTTATTCACAAAAGTTTTGACATGAAAAGCACGCTCTAGAAAGATATTTTCAAGTCTGCATATGACAATGACAACATGACAACAAATACGAAGTTGTTTTACTTATTTGTCCTAAATGCGATACCGAAACTATTGTATAAAACTTTTGTTTCAACTTTATTGTAATTCACACTTTGTGAAACCTTTTTAAATAAAATCATTGACCTTTGTAGTTTGGTGTTGCTTCCTCCACCTCTCCATTCTCTTCCTCCACCTTTTCCTTTCTTTTTTACCTTTATTCTTTATTTCTATTCCTAATTTATCTTTCAGGCTATTCCTAAATTACCCTTCAGTAAAACATTATAAAGTTAAAACTTTTTAATTTTTAATCACTCTCCTCGTACAACCTATTTCGTTGATGTCTTGTTTGTATTCTTTCTTTCTTTTCGAATTATCTTTTATGGTGTGCAGTGTGGTGAGGGGAGGTTACTCGAAAGAATTGTTGGATTCAATCTGTTTTCTTGGTGGAAAGAATTGGAGGGGGTGAGAAACTTCAATCAGTCGTTCGTTGCTTGTGTGCTTGCCGGAAAGAGTTGTTGTAGGGAAATAATTGTTGGAGGGGTGAGAGACTTCAATCAGCCTTGCTTGATCGCGGAGGTACGCAACGTAACCCTTAGTGAAAACGTGAAAGCCTTGAAACGGATCTGGGTATCCGTAGACGGATGTTAACATCCGTCTACGGATACCCAGATCCATTTCAGAACGTTAAATTAAGATTTTTTAGATTTTGTTATTATTAGTTTAATTTTTTAAGATTTTGTTTTTAATACTTTACTCTTTTATATTAATTATATTAATTTTGAGATTTTTTAATAAAGAAATTTATATGTTCAAGATTTTTTTTAATATATTTTTCATGTATTTTAATAATGTATATTTGAAGATCTATGTTTCTATTTTTATCTTGCACGTTATATAATTAGTTTTTAAAGTTAATATTTTTTATAATATACATATTTTATTTGTATCTTTAATTGATTAACAATTTATAATTATATAAAAAAACCTTATTACTTTAATTATATGAAATATATAATTTTATTATATTAATATTTTTATATTTAATTATTAATTATTTTAATAAGTTTGATTATGATTTTATAGGTGATTATTGTTTAAAATGGATGAATATATTTATATGGATTCTCAAGTTGGTTCTAGTTTGATATCCGATTTCTCTTCATCCATTAGCAAAGATGTAAAGGAAGATTTTACAAATAAATTTACCACAAATGTAGTATTTCTTTCACGAGAGCACTTAATTGATTGGGTAAGAGGGATGACTTATGATTTAGGATTTGTTGTGGTAATAGTAAGATCTGATAAAGCTACTAGTGTACGGGGAAGAAAAACGTTTGTCAAAATTGGATGTGAAAGAAGAGGAAAATATCAGAAATACAAAGCCGATGCGGTGCCCAGTGTATACGACACTCGTAAATATGAGTGTCCGTTTATATTAAAGGGTAAACCATGTTCAAATGGGGATGGATGGGTGTTGAATGTGTTGTGTGGACATCACAACCACGAGTTGGCTGAAACTTTAGTTGGGCACCCTTATGCTGGCAGGTTAAATACGAAGGAGAAGTCATTACTAGTTGATATGACAAAGAGTAAAGTTACACCTGCAAATATTTTATTAACTCTCAAACAAAATAATGATCGAAATGTGACAACTATTAAACAAATCTACAACGCAAGACACGCGTATAAACGATCAATTAGAGGGTCCAGAACAGAACTACAACAACTTATGATGTTGTTGGACCGGGATAAGTACATTCATTGGAGTAGGTGTGCCGACGATTCAAAGGTTATTATAGACTTGTTTTGGACACATCCTGATGCAGTGAAATTGTTAAACTCATTTAATGTTGTAATTTTGATGGATTCCACGTATAAAACAAACAGATATAGACTTCCGTTGCTTCAGATGGTGGGAATGACGTCTAGAGGTTTAACTTTCTCAGCAACATTTGCTTTCTTGTCTACTGAAAAGCAGTGTAATTTCACATGGGCTTTGGAAAAGCTGAAAGGTTTATTTATAACATCTGAGGGTGGTCCTAAAGTCATTGTCACTGATCGAGACTTGGCTTTGATGAATGCCATTACAAATGTATTCCCTGAGTCATATCAGATGTTATGTCGGTTCCATATCCTTAAAAATGTTCAAGCTAAATGTAAAATATTAGTTCATCGTGATGAGGCTTGGGATGGGTTGATGGATGCATGGGAAAATGTGATGGATTGTGCTGATGAGAGGTTGTTTGTTGAGTATGTGAATGGTCTTCAATATGCAAGCAGCTCATGGCCTCTGTTCTTTGAATATGTGAATCAGACTTGGATTATTCCGTACAGTACATACTTTGTAAAGTTATGGACGAACAAAGTAATGCATTTAGGGATCACAACCACAAACAGGTATGTTGTAATGTTATTTTATTTATTTGTTTTGTATATAAATATTTATTTTCACTTGTTAATGTTTTTTTTCATTTCAGGGTTGAGTCTGCTCATTCGAGTCTGAAGAATATTCTAAACAATAAAATGGGTGATTTGTGTTCTTGTTGGGATAGTATTCATAACGTCGTTATCCTACAACACAACAAGATTAAGACATCATTTGAAAGAAGTTTGTTGCTCAGGAGTGACCAATTTAAAGGATACATATATAGAAAACTTATTGGTTGTGTCTCTCGATATGCATTAAATCTTGTTGCTAAGGAAATGGAAAGAGTGCATCAGATAGGATTGGACTCGTCAAAATGTGGATGCGTATTAAGACGTACATTTGGTATCCCCTGTGCATGTGAATTGGCACAGTATGATCCTGGGATGATCCCTGTGGGTGAATTTCACATCATGTGGCGAAGATTGCATTTCTCAAATGTTGAATTAAATGACAGAGAGTCTCATTTATCTATTAAAAATGAGTTGAAACAAGTCGAAGAACGATTCAATGAGGCTGACATTGGAGGTAAAGTTACCATCAAGCAGAAGTTACTTGACATTATTTGTCCTACATTGACATCAATGGTCCCTCCATTACATAAAGTCAAGACAAAGGGTGCACAAAAAAAAAGTTCAACGAACAGAAAGGTCTACTACACGGGATCCATCATATTTTGAGTATGTAGACGCCTTTCATTCAACCATGGAATCTTCATCAATGAAAAGTAAATTAAAATCAAAGCCAAATGAAGTGAAGAGAAAAAGTAAATTTCATATTTTTGTTGGTCTTTAATCTCATGCAAAAGTTATTGAAAAAGCATAATTGCAGCCAAATTTAAATAACTTTTTTAATTATCCAAACAAAACATGAACACAAAGAGACTGAAGATAAAACCAATCAAGTTCTAATAGGGAGAATCATAATATATGTGTATCAGACTGTCAATATCCACCAGGGGTAAAATATGTATACCTGGTCAAATTTAAAGTATTTTTCTAAAATTATATTGAAGGAAGTAATCAGTAATCACACTAATACGTGCTTACAAGATAATAAGCAGGAAAAAATAAACACATTAACTTAGTTAAAACAGACTAAATAGTAACAAATCAGAATAACTAAACCATGCTTGAAGTAGAATTATAGATGACAAAGTATTTGAAGCCATGATGAACCCAAACTTGACCATAAAGGGTACCTTATTGCTTTAAAGAAATGTTGTAACATCTCCAAAATCAGGGCATCACATTCAAGATCCAGCATTACAACACATGATCTGACTTTTGCAACAGTTTCAAGAATTGAGGTCCTCTTTGCATATGATCGACTTAACGTATCATGTAGATTTTCAAAAGAAGATACTATTAATTGAAAGACCTTCTGTAGCATGCTCTCTGTACATTTATCAATAGCAAAAATAGCAACAAACAATAGGGATTCATCACTTTTTAATGAGGTTACAATAGTGCAAGATAACAATGAAAACCCCAAGGCAACAATGAACACCCACCTTGTTAAATCAATGACTCATACTTAACATTTCTCTGGAACACTGGTTTTGAATTCAATAATCAATGTCTAAACTAAAATATTTGAAAGTAATCTTAGTCTATCATGTGTGTCAGTCACACTTTGAATTATAAACAATGAATCAAAACAAATCAAAGTACACTCATTAAAACAAAGTCCTATCAATTAGACATCGACCGTCTACCACGCACATGCCTCTGCCCTCTCCTAGTTATATCATATTCGTCAATGCCATCATTAGCATCCTGAAGCAGTTCTACCGCCATCTGATGTGCAACAGTACCCTCGGTCACATGACGACACGATATCAACGACTGAATCTTTCTCGCCATTCGCCTAAATCTAACCTGTATAGTAATTATATCAAACAAATAAATAAACATGGTTAAGCAAAATTTAATAACATAAGCAATGAAAAATAACATACCAAGGCACTAGATGGTGAAGGTGAAGAGGATCTACGATGAGGTCGTTCCTCTTGTGGAGCATCGGGGTGTTGTGTAGGCGCAAGAGCCGGTCTCGTGTCAGCTGGAGCAGTAATAATATAGGGATGTGAAACCCTCCTAAACCACTGTATGTATCCATCGACACATTCAGAAGGGTATGATGCCTGTCTCACATTCCTAATAACATGATCTGTGAAGTGCAACCACGCGAAATCAACAGCGACTACATATGCATATGCAACGACACTGGGTGGTCATGGAATCTCCTGGTAAAACCCAAACTGCCTCATCACACGCTCAGACAAATGACAGAAAAGGGTGACACCAATCCGAATCCATCCAGAATACATACAGACTCCAAATAATGGACGAATGCCCCGATGACCCTCATATGGATGCCATAAAACTCCACTGTATGTCAGGCCATCCAACTGCGACCGAATCTCTACAAGAGTCGAACTCTGCCGAGGGCTCTGCCACCTAGTTGCACGTGGTGTGGTGTGATCATAAGAAGACACCAACCGCCTCCTTCCCATGCTAGGGAAATGCTCGTATATCCAACTCTAAAAATGCAATTATTCAATTAAATATTTTCTTTCTTTGAACATGGAGATCAATAAATCAAATACATGTGCAAGGTTTATGTTTGTACCTGAAAAAGAGTCAGATATCCAACCATCTGCTTTGTGGAAGCCAGACTCGCATCCCCAAGCTGCTCATACAAATGGGCAAGTGCAGCAACGCCCCAGGCATATCTGCCACACGCGTAGACGTCTCTAAATAATAGTAAGTAAGACACGCGTATATAACTGTCACTTTTATTTGCAAAAATTGTGCATCCTACTAGATGCAACAGATATGCTCTGGCAGCATAGTCTCAATCCTGCGACTGACACCTCTGAACATATATGTCTCTGAGCCAGCTGAGTCTGACTTTCGTACCACGTGCATCCTCCATCTCAGCACCAGCTCTGCCACTATCAACTCCAAGCAGGTCTACGAGGGCTATACGAGCCTCCTCACACTCCAACTCCTCCAAATCACATAATTGTCCCAACACTGGGAGGTGAAGTAAAGTAGAGACATCGTCAAGAGTGATTGTCATCTCCCCTACAGGGAGATGGAAACTACTCGTCTCAAAGTGTCATTCTCTATGAAACCGAGCAACAACCCCTTGTCAACATAATCGTAGCAAATTTGTGTGAGGGGCATCAAAGAGGAATTCAACACAATGTGTTGAATTCCCTCGGCGCATGGTCCTAATTTATTAACTCTTTTACCATGTGAGATCAACTTGAGTATATCACCTCGATCCCACACAACAATATTTAATATAAATTGTATTCGAAAAAAAAAATTAATAATCAAAATTTAAGTTCTACACTCACTCGGCCTTGCGAAATAACATAAGCAACATGTTGAACATAGTGTGTCAGCAATGAAGCATCATGTGGACCTTCGGGAAATCCACCGACGTCCTCCTGTATGTCTGCATGCTCCTCTTCCTCATCATCGTCGTCCTTAGGGGCCTCAAATGCCTCCTCGTGAACATGACCCTCGTATGCCTCATATGTCTGCTCCTCAAAAGCTCGGTCCTCAGCTATAGGGTCATCCTGAATAGGAGTTGCACGTCTTCTCCGAGCCGATGCTGTAACTCGTCACATGTAATAAGAAGTATTCATTCACTCATACTATTCTTTGCTCTCTATTCTTCTGTTGCTCTCTGTTCTTTTAGTTGCAGAGTATGACAAGGATGGAATAATCGACCATTCAGTCATTGAGAGCTTTGCTCAGGGAGGGATAACTGTGATATCGTCTAGAGTTTATCCAACAAAAGCAATTTACGAAGCTGCAAGATTGTTTCTGTTCAACAACGCAACAGACATAAACATCAAGGCCTCACTGAAGATTTGGCAATTGAACTCAGCTTTTATACGTCCTTTGACAAGAAGTTGTGAATGTGAAAATTATGTTTTGGAGTAGGGTATACTATAGCCCCTCCTTGGGAAAATATAACAATGAAAATCTTGTGACATCTACCACATATAAAACTGATAAGTTTTAGGTTGAGTTCATGATATGAGTGCTTAGCAGCCATAACACATGGGATTAGCCAATTGATTCAGTAAACAATTTATTTTAAATTTCTAAAAAAACTTATTTTATATAATTTTTCTTTTAAACTTACTTTTGAAAAAGAAAATTGTTGACATAATCCAGCGCGCATCATTATTGAAATCCCTAGATTCCTATTTATCCATTT
Source organism: Vigna mungo (assembly GCA_036885675.1). Taxonomy (NCBI): domain Eukaryota; kingdom Viridiplantae; phylum Streptophyta; class Magnoliopsida; order Fabales; family Fabaceae; genus Vigna; species Vigna mungo. Next base: position 32,693,615 of record CP144697.1, on the reverse strand, counting down.
TGTCCTCATATGATATCTCTTATCAGCATATTTTGACTATAAATTGATATTCATATGATATGATTCCTCATTCTGTAGTACAGTGCAGAGTGCACCATAGCAAACATGATCAAGAGAACATATATCAGCCTATCAGGGGATTTATTTCTGGATTTGATATGATTTAATAATACTTTAGCTCAACACCATTTTATGATTAACTTTCTTCCACTTAACTCGATTCCCGAATTTATTCCAACCCCCATTTCTTCAATTTTTGCAGCTTTGGAATCAGGAGTTCGTTTACAAGGATGTTGAATGTTGTGGTGAGAGTGAGAAATGTTGAATGTTGTGGTGAGAGTGAGAAATGTTAGTTTTGGATGATGGCAATGAGAAAGTTTGTAACTTTTGGGAGGTGAGAGTTAGCACAGAATAGGACCCACCATTAAAGGCATTATAGTGTTTGATTTAATGCATTGTTGAAACATGGAAAAAACAGTTTGTAATGGCTTGGTGCAGAACAAAGTAGCATTTATAACATAATGTGCAGGATATGTATAATCTATATAGAGCTCTACGCACAGGAAATCAAGAATATTTGATGGAAGGTGGACGGGGCAACCCCCTTATTTGATTTATGATAAAATTAATTGGAATCCATACACTTCCAAGTGATGGATATCAGAGACTAAACAAAAAGTTAGTGTGGTGTAAGCCAAAACGGATGTCTCATATCCGTTTGGTCTTGAAATGGAAGTCCGACATGCGGTCATCCTTTTTCTGGACACAGAACAACACAGCGTACTAACCAACAAAATCATGCACACAGAAGACAGAACAGGCAGCACACAACGAAACACCAGCAAACCAATGACATTTAACAAATCTAACATCATGCATATTAAAGACTAAAAATCGCACCTGGTAGACGAATGCCCCGAACGAACCACCAATGCGAACCACTGCCGCGAAACACCACCGCACCACAACCGAGACTTTCGAGACACCACCACACCAGCAACGAAAGGTAGATTTTGGAGACTTTCGAGAGTTTGGAAGAAGTCACCCAGGGAAAAGAAGACCGTGACGGTGGGAGGTAGGAAAAGCAAAGGCGACGGTGAGAGGAAGAGGCGTTTGTCGGGCGTTGCTCGTTTCGGGGGAGGGGGGATGGGTGTGGCAGCAGAGAGTCGTGCAAAGTAAAAGTGAAGAGTAAAAGTTTCAAGTTACTCTTTTAATTTAAAAGTAGAAAAGGATAAAAAAAGGGTAAAAAAGGAAAAGGAAAAGGTTAATACTCTAAATAAAAAAATTTGTAGAACTTTGGGGAGGTGGGAAAAGAAAATGGGGAGGTGGAGGGAGCAACCCCCTTGTAGTTTATGTAATTTTTGATTGATATTTTTTATTCTAAATTTTAATAATAAATAAATACGTTTTATATAATACAACATAAAAAAAAATTCTCACTCCATTGCATTTTGGTAAATGTCACCGTTCCTTTGGACGAATATTCTTCAAGCTTTCATATGATTAAAATATTAATATACTTTTTATTTTTATTTGGTTTTGTCAATTGTGACATCTCAATAAATATAGCATAATAGTATATAAGAAGTTAACAGGTAATAATAAGATAGGACAGTTAATAACTTACAATAAGAGTTTTGGGTAATCCTAAAATGTCGAGCATTTAAAACTATACTAGGATTGTAAGTCTGATACAAGATATATGAACAAACCGAACGGTTTCAAGGCTATGTCTAAGCCGAACGATATTACAAAAGGGAATACTAATACTATTGACCGAACAGTCCTACAACTATACTTCAGGGGTCTCTACCTCCAACGTTTCTTCTAGCTAGCAATCGTCCCCTTTTGCTCACATCACAGGATGATCATTGCAACAGGAAGGATGACCGAACAGACAACAAAGACAAGACAAAAGAGTAGGGTAAACTTATGTAATTTAATTAATCATAAAAACATAATGGATTCAATTATAGGATAAAATTATCATACACACATTTCAGACAATAACGAATGAATATACATGCAATGACCGACCACAGACTGGACTTATCCAGATTGTATGAATTATGTAGCTACGACGTTTGTGCACCCGGATGGTGTAGTAGCTGGGATGCCCTCAACAACTGTCACCCGAGGTTAGTCCGTTATACCTCGCCCAAGTTAACCTTATGGACTAGGACCTCCTGCCATTCTCACACACGAGTTACTCTTCTCTACGTGAGAATGAGTAATCATAGAGTATCAGGATAAACGCCAGCTAAGCTTTGACCACATTCATACTTTACCATTCAATAACCATCCACGAGATATTCCTCCTTGGAACACTCTTTCATATCCACATAACACAAATCACATTGTACTTTAATATCATCATACTTCTCATCAATAAAGTTAAACCGAATAGTAAATCAAACATTCCACTCTTGAACAAAGCCGACAGGAAGAGATCACTTGACTTAAAAACAAGACTGAACGGAGGAATACTAAATAGAGACTAACCTGACCAAACACTATTACCAGATTGAATACTTTCATTGAACCGAACACTTCTTGTGAGACTGACATTTTATTGCTATCCAAAGACTAGAATCTAAACCCTAAGGGTTTAGACCAAATGCTATTGGCTTAGGCCAAATACTATTGAATTGGGCCAAACATTATTAGTGTAGGCCGAACAATAGTAACACAGGATATAAGTCTATGTGTGAGTACTACAATGAGACCGAGTACTTAGTACAAGACTGAGCACTGAGGAGACCGAGTGCTAGTACAAGACCGAGCACTGAGGAGACCGAGTGCTAGTACAAGACCAAGCACTCTAAGTCGATAGAATTATATACATAAGGCTGACCACAAAAATAATCTAACATCTATTTACATACTGAAGACGAGTATAATATTGAATACTTAGCTTATTTTGAATACCTTAACTAGGCTGACTACTAAGTGAAAATATAAAATTATACTTAGACCGAACGTTGTTTTCAATTATACCAATAGAAAACCAATTGGTCATTAACCGATTCTCTACAGAAGGAGAGTCCAGTCAAGACCGAACGCACCAAAGGGAAATACTGAATGGTCACGAATGACTCTCGGCGACAATTACAGAATTCTTGCAGAATACTATAAAATTAAGATCATACCCTATTCCTACCCAATCCATGCCATTTATCAATCATCAACACCTACAAACGAACATGCAAGAACATCAATATTCCAATATCAACCAAATCATCAAACATAACATAACATCATTCGAACATGCAACCATTCACCAATAGAGAATCATAATTAAATTACAAGCTTCCCTTACCTCGAAATCCAAGTATTTCTATGCTCCCCACAGTATTGCGTACACCGCAAGTAACTTCTACGTCTTCCTAAAAACATTTGATTGGTGAAAAGAAACCAATCATGGAACCAAGGACAAAAAACATACTCAGAAAAGGACTAGATGAACACATGTAAGCCAAACAGTGCTTGCATGCATCAGAAACGCATAAACCTCAAACAACGAAGATAAATTTGAACTTACCAGCTCAAAACAAAATCTTGATCGGTGCAAAGTGATACCCTTCGCACCAGGAGGACTCAGGCGTTGCCTGAATGATGATTGGAAGAAGAAAAAGTGAGAATTTGTAGAGAGAAGGATGAAGGATTCTAAAGAGATGGAGGAGGAAATGGAAGTTCATAATTTTGGAGAAGAAAGGTGCATGCAGAAAGTGGCACCACATATTAAAACTTTTTCTTATAAACCATCGTCAAAACTGATCGACTTGTCTTCCACTTTCTGAATTTCAAATTCCTTACACCTACACCTGGATCCCACTGGCTGCTGAATTTAATGACTCTGACATTCTCCCTAACAACAAAAATTTTCGTCCTCGAAAATTAAAACTTACCCAAGAACAGGTGAGGATATAATTCTTTCATGACTTCTTCCAATTCCCAAGTGAAATCCTCTATTCTCTTGTCCCAGACTACCTTAACTAAACTGATGGTTTTGCCCAAGTTGTTTTGTTTGGCTTCCTTCTATGCTGACAGGCTTCAACTCAACTGAACGGTCTTCTCTGATCTGAACGTCTTCTACTTCCAACACATGAGAAGGATCTGCTACATACTTTCTGAGTTGAGAGAAGTGGAAGACTTGATGAAGGTTAGATAGTTGAGGTGATAAAGCCATCTCGTAGGCAACTGGTCCTATATGCCTTAAGATTTGGTATGGACCAATGAACTTAAGGGATAGTTTCTTAGGCCGAACGACTCTCCCAATACCCGTAGTAGGATTCAACCTAAGGAAAACATGATCTCCGACAGCGAACTCTACGGGTCTTCTTCTTTTATAAGCGTAATACTTCTACCTGCTCTGAGATGTTTTCAACCTTTCTTGAATTAACTTCACCTTTTCAGTCGTCTTTTGGATTACTTCCTTTCCAGTTAACACCACTTCTCCCTCTTGAAACCAACAAAGTCGAGTTCTACATTTTCTTCCATAAAAAGCTTCGAAAGGTGTTATTCCAATGCTGGACTAAAAACTGTTCTTGTAGGTGAATTCAACTAACGACAATACTTCATCCCAAACTCCCAAATGATCTAAGACTCACATTCTCAACAAGTCTTCAAGTATCTGGATTGTTCTTTCAGACTGACTGTTCGTTTGGGGATGATATGTTGAACTCATTTGTAAACGGCTTCCCAATTCATGTTGTAGTGACTGCCAAAACCGAGAGGTGAATCTAGTGTCTTAGTCTGAAATGATACTAGACGGTACTCCATGCAATCAAACTACTTCTTTGATGTAGAGTTGAGCCAGCTTTGCCATAGGCATCTTCAAATTAACTGCAAGGAAGTGTGCACTCTTTGTTAACTGATCTACTATAACCCAAATAGCATCACGATTCTTGACCGTACGGGGTAAGTGGGTCACAAAATCCATAACAATGCTATCCTACTTCCACTCTGGAATATCCAATTGTTGTAGCAGACCGCCCGGTCTTTGATGCTCTGCCTTAGCTCTTTGGCAGGTTAAACAGGAAGACACAAACCGAGCCACATCACTCTTCATGCCTGACCACCAAAAAGTTTTCTTGAGGTCTTGATACATCTTAGTCGTGCCTGGATGCATGCTAAAACGACTTTGATGACCTTCTTCGATAATCAATCTCTTCAGTTCTCCATCATTCGGTACACAAACCCTATTTCTAAACCTGAAGAGATTGTTCGTCCCTATATTGAAATCTCTTCCTTGTTCTGAACCGACCAATACCTTAGCTTTCTGCAGGTCTTCATCAGCCGACTGTTTCTCTTTGATTCGGTCGAACAAGTCACTTGTCAACTTGAGACTGCAACACTTTATACCGTAGGGTTCCAACTCAAATTGCAGCCATAAGTCTCTTAAGCTTTCAACCAGACGTAACTCTCAGACCATCATTGCCGAAGCATGAATAACCTTTCTGCTCAACGCATCAGCCACCACATTGGCTTTTCTAGGGTGGTATAATAGTTCAAACTCATTATCTTTCCAGAATTCTAACCACCTTCGTTGCCTCATATTTATTTCTTTTTTATCAAAGAGGTACTTGAGACTCTTGTGATCACTGAACACTTGGAATTGAGCTCCATAAAGGTAGTGCCTCCAAATCTTTAAAGCAAAAACCACTTTCGTGAACCTCCAACTCAAGGTCATGTGTAGACTAGTTCTTCTCATGAACCTTTAACTGTCAAGAAACATAAGCCAGCACTTTCGTTTCTTGCATTAATACGCAACCCAAACCTTGATATGAGGCATCACAAAATACTTCAAAGGGCTTGCTAGTGTTGGGAATAACCAATACTGGAGAATTCGTCAACTTTTGCTTCAGCTCTTGAAAACTAGCTTCACACCTATTGGTACAAGTGAAAGGTTGATCTTTTCTGGTCAGCTCAGTTAATGGCGCTACTATCTTAGAGAATCCTTCAATGAACTGTCTATAGTAGTCTGCCAATCCAACAAAGCTTCTAACCTTAATGATCGAATGGGGTCTCTCCCATTGAAGCATAGCTTGCACCTTAGCCAGATCCACTGAAATACCTCTAGCCAATATTATATGACCCAAAAATTGCACTTCCTTCATCCAAAACTCACACGTGGATAGCTTCGCATATAACTTCTTTTCCCTCAGTATACCAAGCACTATCTTTAGATGATCTTCACGCTCTTCATGAGTCTTGGAGTAAATAAGGATATCATCAATGAAAACGACCACAAACTTGTCCAGGAAGGGTCTAAAAATGCGATTCATATAATCCATGAATATGGCTGGAGCATTGGTAACACCGAACGACATTACTACATATTCATAATGACCATACTGAGACTTGAAAGCAGTCTTCTGGACGTCTCCTTCCTTGACCAAAATATGATGATACCTTGATCTCAAATCAATCTTGGAAAATACAGTAGCCCCTTGCAATTGATCTAACAAATCATCAATTCTTGGCAAAGGGTACTTATTTTTTATAGTCAACTTGTTCAGCTACCTATAATCAACACAAAGCCGAGAGTTGTCATCCTTCTTCTTAAACAGTAACACTGAAGCACCCCAGGGTGACGCACTTGGCCGAATGAATTGCTTTTCCATTAACTCTTCAATCTGCTTCTTGAGTTCGGCTAGCTCTGCTAGAGCCATTTGGTATGGCGCTATAGATACTGGCCCTGCTCCTGACACTAGATCAATGGAAAATACAACTTCTCTTGGAAAACATCCAAGAATTCCTTTATGACCGAACGATTTTCCCTCTGCTCACCTTGTATCGAACGGTTTAAACGTTGTTCTCCTTCAATCACTTCCAAATGAGACAGTATCAAAAAGCAACTAGCGCTTCTATTAAATCTACCCTTAGTTGACCGATTGACAACGATAACTTCTCTTATTCACTAGGAAAAATCAATTTCTTCTCTCCGCAATCAATAAGCATGTGATTGGCAGTCAACCAATCCATTCCTAGAATTACCTCTAAACCTTGAAGAGGTAAACATATAAGGTTTACCTTAAACTTACGCCCTTCAACCTCAATAGGACATCTAATACATACTATAAACGTCCTAACCTCACCAGCTACTGGGGTTGACACCATCAGATCAAACTTCATCTCGCTCTCAGACAAACCCAACTTCTCAACGCATGCCTTTGAGATAAAGGAATGTGTTGCCCCCGAATCAAACATCACACAGAAAGAAACACCAAACATCAAACAAGTACAGATAATGAGGTTACCTGAACTTGCTGCTTCAGCTCCCGTCATTGCATATACGCGTCCCACAGCTTGTGCTCGGCCACCACTTCTTTGTTGAGATCTCCCAGCATTTGGTGGCCTTATAACAACTCTTCTTCCCATATTACATTCGCTCTCCACATGGCCATTTCTTCTACATTGAGTACAGTACTTTGCTCCTACCAGCTGAAGACAGGCCGACTTATAATGAGGTCCTTCACAATTAAAACACGCCACAGATTCCATGATGAAAGAAGGCTCCAAGGAGAGGACGTCTGAGACGAGGCGAAGACGAATCTGGACTCCTCGAAGCTTCTCCGACGACGAAGGATGCAGCGGAATGTTGAGAAACTCGAAACCAAGAGAGAACTCGAAGGAAACCGAGAGAAAAGCTCGACACAAAGGATGAACTCGTTAGAAGCTTTAAATAGAGTAAAAACCCTAATCTAAACCGATTAAACGGAAGAGAAGAAGTTTTAATCAGTGGAAAGTGGTTTAAAAGGTAGAAAATGGAAATACAATCGGTGGAAATGGATTTAAACGGCGAGACAAGGTTTTTGACCGATGGAAATCCAAAGAAATGGTGAAAGAGTATGGTTTTGTGAAAAGAAGTGTATCTTACCGGTGAAATCAAACAACGATCTATGCTTGGAGACGAGTGATGAGTCGTTATTCCTTGAACTATATTTAGTTTATTGCACTTAAATAAAATAGGGAATTGTGTTTAATTGTCTGTTATTTCCCCGTTTTCATAATTCTGCTTAATTTGGTCGGAAATTCGTAATTGTGCTAATTTGGATTTTTTGAGCTGATTAAGCGCATTTCTGGTTGTAGGGAAGTTGTGGAAACGTCATCTGGAGCATTAGGATATGGCGTGGCACATTCAAAGGCTCAACATTTAGTCATTTAGATTCTTATTAAAGTTGTAATTTCGTTTTCTAGAAGCCCTTAATAAGAATTAGGTGTTTTGGACCCTTTTAGGGGCATTTTTGTAAAAAACCAAATGTGGGGCCATGTGGCATCTCTTTAGGACTGACTTGTAGTGTGTGGACCCTACCAAATTGTAATTCTTGGTCATATAGGGTGTGAATACCGAACCACACACTTAGAGACCCATAGCTCATGGTTTTCTTCTTTCTTCTAGGGTTTCTCTTGTTTTGAACATGCCTTGAAGGAGCTTGTCTTGGTGATTTCGGTTTTGAGCCATTTCAATGAACAAGATGCAGATTTTCTTTGTTTCTTAACTCACTCTTGGTTATCTTAGCTTGTTGGTGGTGAAAAACAATTCATTTCCACTTCCGTTTGCTTGTTTTTTATGCTTGGAGCTTGAGCTTTGGAGCTTGTCTTTGCATTTCCATGGTGGATGTTGGGTTTGAGTAACTTTATATTTCGTTTTCCTCTCCCTTTGCTGCTGTTCCTCACGTTTTTCTTTTCATTTTATTTGGTTGGATGATAAAAATGGAGTTCCATGTGAGTTTTGGGTTGAAAAGAGCTTACCTTGATGTGTGGGTGTTGTAGTTTGGGCTCTTTCTTCTTGATTTTCGGTTTTGATGTTTGAAGCAAGGATGGGACCAGACTTTTGTGTTGTTATGGTGGCTGGACAGAGCTGGAGTGATGGCTTAAGTATTATTTTTGTTTTTGCAAAGAAGCTTGAAGAAATGGAAGATTTGGTTGGGTTGAAGTAGCATATGTTTGAGTTTATTGTTCTTGTGTTGATTTGGAATTTGAACTTTGGTCTCTTGGGTTTATGTTTCTGTAGTAGGGATGAAGAAAACATGAATGGTGTGTTGGTGGAGAAAGAAAACCGAAAATGGAGGTGAAAGGAGGAGAGAAGGTGCATTTAAGTTTTTGCCATTTTTGGACAAACACATATGATGCTTCTTTTGACCAAAAGAATGTTTCTACTTTGAGTTTTTGTCTTTTCCTTGCATTGTTGCTGCCATGAATTGCATGAGGAATGGATTGTTTTTGTAGTTGTTTTCATTTGGTTTAGCTTACTTGGCACATTGGTAGGAGCACCCAAGGTATCTTCCATTTGCACATTGGTCTTTGAAGCAATTTTTTGTAGAACTCACTTGGTGGGTTCGGTTTTTGTGGTCTTGGTGTGTGGATTCCGAATTTGCTGCATGGAGAAGTGATGGAAAGGTTTTCAATTGGTTGTTTAAAACATACTTTAATTTCTTTTGAGACATGGTGCACATGAGGACAAAAGGACAACAAAATTGGTGGTTCATTGAAGCTTAAAAATTGATTTGGTCTTGGTGGTGAGTAGTGCACGGCCATGAGGTTTTTCTTTGGCCAATTGGACTTTTTAATTTATTTGTTAATTGCACTTTGGTTCACATAAATTACTAGAAGTTAAATAGGCTTGTTAGTTTCTCTTGTTTTCACTTAGTTTAATTAGTAGGTTGAGTTGTTTTTCATCCACTTAATTTAGTGTTGCATTTTAATGGCTTTTAATTGTGTTTGGATATTTATCTATTGCAGTGTTCAATTGTCTTTTTCCATTCACTATGTTGTCTATTTTGTTTGGTTTCTTTACCTTCTTGCATTTCCATTTTCCTCACTTGGTTTAGAGATAGTTTGGTCTCAATGTAGAATCGTTCGGTCATCTGTGGGACCGTTCGGTCGTCATGCTTTCTCCATTTATTTCAATGTTTTCAAGTATGTTTGGTTGCTTTTAATTTTCAGTTTTAATTTAATTTAATTTTCCTTTCATAAACCTTTCACAACCCCCCCACTTCGTGTTAGACCTAAGACTCGAACCACATTTGGTCCTTGAGAGACGACATAGGAGTCACTTCCTAGCTATACTGCATTTCTAAATTGCAATCAAATTTGTATGGGCCGCGACTCCCATCAACGAGGAAGATGAGCTTGAGAGGAAACCCTAGCAGAGAAGACTTCTGATATGTGGAAATGAAATGAGAGAATGATTAATTCTTTCTCTGACGCGTGAGAGAGAAAATGAAGAGTGATGCGCTGACGAATGCGTTGGCAGCAAAGGAGAGGTAGTATGGAGAAACGACGTCGTGGAGTAAAGAAAAATGGAAGCACAATGCAAATTCAAGGAAAATGAAAATGGAGGTTGTGTGCCTTGGAAGGTGGCTAGAGGGAGTCTTTGGACTCCCTAGCCTTGTGACTTTCAAGAAAGAATAGTTTCTTGAATTTAGAAAATTCTATTCTCATTAATCTCAAAAGTCAAAATTCAAGAGAGGCTCTTGGGTATTTATAGTGACCCAAGCTCTTGGCTGCCCATACTATGCGGTCGAACTCGAGGACTGCGAAGAGGAACCACCAAAATTTGAAGAAGGCGAAGGTCGAGAGTAAGGAATTTTCCTGGAACCGAGACTGCTTCTGGAAGAGGTTGGCCCTCTAACATTCTGTTGTTGCTGTTTCTTCTGCTATTCTACCTCCAGCGTGTTCTTCTTTAACACCTTAGCTCTCTCCACCAACGCTGGAAAAGACTTGATGCATAAACTAGAGATCAATAATTTAAGGTCCCCTCTCAAACCATTCTCAAACTTCCTGCATTGCCACTCTTCATCAATCTTCATTGTATAAAATCTCACTAAATGCTTAAACCTATTAGTATACTCAGATACGATCATTCCTCCTTGGACTAGTTGGAGAAATTCCACTTCTTTGACAAACCGAACGCTGTCTAGAAAATACTCTTCATAAAACTTCTTCTTTAAAACTTCCCAATAGATGAGAGTATTATTGTCTTCTAGTATCATTCTCATGCTATTACACCACTAGCCTCCCCAGTCAATAAATACTCCGTAAACGCCAGCCTATTGTCATCTGAACACCTCTTGGCATTGTAGATTCTCTCATGTCACGCAACCACTGATCAATATCATCTGGACTACATTTGCCATTGAACTTGGCCGGATGATGTTGGAGGAAACTCTCTAAACTCCATTTGGTTAGATGACTAGTAGTGGAAGAGGACGGTACAGTTGTATTCCTATTACTTGATATTATATCCATAAGCTGCCTTTGGGTTACCTCTGTTGTTACTCAGGCAGCCTCCAGATTTTGTAAACCAATAGTATTTGGTTGCACTAACGCAACATTCTGTTGCTGCATTGCCGTTATCATCGATTCCAATAGTAGAGTGTTATTAGATGTATCTTGATCAGTAGGTGAGGGAGGAGGAGGAGGTTTAGGAGCCATCTTCTCTTGTTAACAGAGAGAAAGAACCATCGGTTTAACTTAAGAAGCCAGAAACACTACTTAAACCAAACAATGAGTACACAACACAAGCATAGTATACCCATAACCTTCAGTATTTATAAAGAAATAACTACTCTGATACCATAAAACGTAACATCCCAATAAATATAGCATAATACTATATAAGGAGTTAACATGTAATAATAAGATAGGACAGTTAACAACTTACAATAAGAGTTTTGGATAATCCTAAAATGTTGAGCTTTTAAAAATATACAAGGATTGTAAGTTTGATACAAGATATATGAACAAACCGAACGATTCCAAGGCTATGTCTAAACCGAACGGTATTACAAAAGGGAATACTAATACTACTGACCGAACAGTCCTACAACTATACTTCAGGGGTCTCTACCTCCAACGCTTCTTCCAACAAGCAATCGTCCCCTTCTGCTCACATCCACAGGATGATCATTGCAACAAGAAGGATGACAGAACAGACAACAAAGACAAAGCAGAAGAGTAGGATAAGCTTATGTAATTTAAATAATCATAAAAACATAATGGATTCAATTATAGCATAAAATCATCATCACACATTTTACACAATAACCGAATGAATATACATGCAATGACCGACCACTGACTGGACTTATCTGAATTGTATGAATTATGTAGATACGACGTTTGTGCACCCGGATGGTGTAATAGCTGGGATGCCCTCAACAACTGCCACTTGAGGTTAGTCCGTTATACCTCGCCCAAGTTAACCTTATGGGCTAGGACCTCCTGCCATTCTCACACATGAGTTACTCTTCTCTACGTGAGAATGAGTAATCATAGAATATTAGGATAAACGCCAGCTAAACTTTGACCACATTCATACTTTACCATTCAATAACCATCCACGAGATATTCTTCCTTCGAACACTCTTTCATATCTACATAACACAATTCGCATCGTACTCTAATATCATCATACTTCTCATCAATAAAGTTAAACCACAACAAATCAAACATTCCACTCTTGAACAAAGCCGACAGGAAGATATCACTTGACTTAAGAACAAGTGTTAGATTTGATAGGTATTTTAAAATAATGAGATCGGATATTTTAATGTTAAAATAATTTAATAATATAAATAGCATTTCATAAACTCGTCTTATGATTTAGGACACTCGTTATCTCTCTAAAACTTTTTGTCTAAGTTCTTTCTACCTTCTCTCTAAGACTTTTTACTCTTAAATAATCTATTTGACGATCAGGAAGCATATAGGAAATCACAGCGGTGAACTCTCCAATCTTCACCGATCAGATTTCATTCTAGAGCAATTAAGTTTTTGTTCCTTTTTTATTCAATTCTTAGTTTAAGGTCATGCATAAAAGTTTCTTCGCATGTGTCTATCGGTTTTCTTTACTAGCTTTTCATCGATTAAAGGTCGTAAGGACTTACTTTGGTCATGCTTATGTGGTTTGTAGGTTTTTCTAGAGTTCCTTGAGCTCGAAGCAAGGATATTGTGTTTTGTAGAGTTGTGGTAGTTTCCTAATAAGCTAAGGAAAGCTAATTTTGTTATTCATAGTTAATGTAACAATCAATAATTTGTTATATGGTATGCAACTTTTATTAACTCGATGCTTAAATGAGTGGTTGATGAAATATAACCATATGATAGTTTAAGTAAGTTGAAATTTAAGGAAATGCAGATTTTGATAATTGATGATGTGATATTCATATGATTTGTATTGTGTGATTGTTATGTAAATGGTTTTATGATGAATTTGATGTGGCATTGGGTGCCAAAAATTGGTAGGGTTGATGCTAGTGAAAATAAGCGGTTGTTGGGTTCTTTTATAACCAAAGATAAGGTGTTAATAGGCCAATTACTAGAAGTATTGGATTTGGAGTTGTATCAAATGGATAGTAATTGGTATAAGATCGTTATAACTGGTATAAGTTCCTAGATGGTCAAAAATATGTCATGAAATTGAAAAAGAGGAACTTAGTTCAAATATAGAGTTGTGTTGTGTTAAAATAAGGGGTTTTAGGGAGTGAAATTTTGAGATAATGAGTGAATAGAGAAATCAATAGTTTTAAGGTTAGTTAGTCAATTACGACTTGTCTGAAAACTTTGTTTGTCAAAATGTGCTTAGAAATGGGTAAAATGTATAGAATAAACAATTATTGATGTTGTAATTGGTACAACATAAGAAATCAAACTCAATGTCTATTTGTCATCCATATTAATATTCTAGATGTTTAATATTTCAATATCTTATCTTTAAACCAAGATATGAAAGTTTTATTATATTCCATCAATATTCATTTCTCTAGTTGTTTTCAATTTCTCATAATGACTTTATGGGCAGATAAGTAAAGTATAATCTCATTTCTATTATTCAACATACACAAATGTACCTACAACACTTCTGAATGAGATTTGGTTACCATATATACATATTATGAACTCTTACATAAATTGCCTATTGTGCCAAGATTTGGTAAGAAGTTCTGTATGATCTTCTTTCTACATATACACTAGACAACACCCGATAGTTTTCTTTTGCAATATATATTTTAATTATGAAAGCTTTCAGATAATATTAATTCTTCACATACCTTTTCAAATTCTTCATACAATGCTTAACATTTAAGTCGACTAATTCATATCACCTAATTTATTTTACGATGTAAATAAGTAAATGTATCATGATGTAAAATAGGACAAAGGAAAAAAAAAACATCTTTTATTGAAACTGGATAATAACAATCAAGTTCATCCAAATTGAAAGAGTTAATGACTTTACTATGAATAAAAGAGAAAAATATACACTTACATAAGTCTCAAAATAACATAACAAAACTTAAATACTAATCAATCTCATCTCATGATATTGTTAATACATCTATATTTTTTTTTGGTACAATTTTAATTCCTCAGTGATTCCTCAACATACTAATAAAATGCTAATAGTAAAAACATGTCAAATAATAAATTAAATAATTAGTACACACATGTGCAATGAAAGTAATATAAGGCTATACATGAATGATAAAATCGATATAATAAACAATAATACTATTAAGGTCAAACTATACAATATATCCCATTAGAAGATTTTAAGGAGACCTCTAAAATTAGTTTGATGATATATAACAAACACTGTTCAATGACAAAAGTCAATATTATTATTAATCTTACATATTTAGTCGTGCAACTAAAATACCTAAAGATTATAAGGCTTTATTTACTTGAATGGATTTGGAAGAGAGTGATTGAATGGATTTAAGAAGATTTGAAGGTAAATTTTTTGTTGTTTATTTGAGTGGATTTCGAGGTAAGTGAGCGTGAATTTGGAAAAAAAAAATTAATATTTTTTTCTTTAATATCATGGGGAGTGATTTTTACTTCCAAATCCACTTTCATTTACCTCCAAATTCACTCAAATAAACAATAAACAAATTTATCTTAAAATCCTCTCAAATCTATTCAATCAATTTCACCAAATCTATTCAAATAAACAAAGCCTAAATGTTCTTATTAAGTTTAATTAAGAAGTAAAGACGATTACAGGACCTCGTTTATGGTTTATTGTGTTCATTTTGCTAAATAAAATACTTGAAACCATATTAATAACTTGATAAATAACCAAGATAAAATCAATCATACGAAATAATTTATCTTTGAATTAAATCTTTCAATGTCTCAAACTATTTATGAAAACAAGTCAGCTTAGACGTTTTCATTTGATTTTGTTTAAATAGCTAAACTTACATATTCTATTTCACTCATCAAGATATATTATTTAATGTTGAAGAAAATAATATCAATTTTTTCTTAAGTAAATGTTCATCTGATGTCAAATTAGTTTATAATTGGATGAAAGACATAAATATGTAAACATTCTATTGAAAATCTTATCACAGCCTTCTTTATTGAGCGTTGAATAAGAATGTGTTAATATAAAGCTTTGCAAGATTATATGTTTCAGTTTTAAGAGCCACAACGATTATCTTTTCTAAAGATATAAAAAGATCAAGATAAAGGTGCAATAAATATATAGAGATTTAAAGTAAAAAAGAGAAAGAAGAAACATAAAAACATACAAGATATATACAAAACAATCTTGTGCTTACAATGTCTTAACCGTTTGATGTATTGAAATCAATCGTCCAACCAGTTCAAATTGTGGAAGTGTGAAAACCTTTTATAATATTCTTCATTATGTGAAGTTATCCCTCGAGAGCTTAAATATTTCTCTTTGTGAGAGTGTTTCATTGCTTTCTTAAGAGTTCTTAGTCTCATAGGGAGATTGGAGAGTGTTTACCTAAAGTGGTTATACTTGTTGTTAATTGAAGAAGTTTATACTCGTGTAACCTAGAGAGATTTGTATACTCGTGTAACTTGGAGAGGTTTGTGTACTCATGTAACTTGAAGATGTTTGTGTACTTGTGTAACTTTATTTTATTAGTGAAACCTCTTAAGTTGTATAATTAAGGAATAATTGGATGTAGTCCAAGTTTAAGGTGGACCAACATTATTTCAATTTTGTGCGGAAAAAATTGAAGACTCTCTTCAACCTTCTTCTAGAATTTATTGTCCCAACAAACATATCAAATTAATCATGAACAGATATTCATCATTAATCATAAGACTTTATATTATATTTTCATATTCAAATTATAACACAATGCACTAACCTAAAAGAAATTTAAATATCATCTTATTGTATCAACAATGGTGTAATAACATGATAAAAAATATTTAACTATCAAAATATTCTTCTCTCGAATACAATAACAAAAAATATACACATATATGACTTTGTTATAAGTGATAATACATTATACGAAATACTATAATGAAGATGCATGTCCAATTTAAAATTTCTATCGGTCAAATATTATTTAAATACTTTGATATATTAATTATTAGATTTGTTTTTATAAGGGTGAACGTGGTTATTTGGACAAGTGATATGATTTGAGCAACTTTGAAGTCTTTCATGTGTATTCCCAAGGGTTGAAATACAAGAAAAAATGTACTTTCTTTAACATTCAAACCAGTAAAAAACTTTGAATCAGTTGTATTTATAGGATTAACATGGATCATACATCGATATTGTGATATTTAAATAATATCATTGAAATAATATTTACCTCATAGATAATAATAATAATATAATACGATTACATTTAGCACGTGAATATGTTAATGTTTTTCCAAATATATTTTTGGTTGTTCTAAAACAAAGAGATAAAATAAATCTTGTTAAACCATGTTCTTTTAACACGTATAAATAAATACAAGATCCAAATTCAAGTAATACATGCATCCATCGAAAATAAAATTATATGAGTAAAGAATTGTATGAAAAAAAAAAATGTTAGAATCAATCAAGTTTAAGTCTTTGATGAAAACAATCATCTGTTTGCAATCTATCATGCTAAAATTATCATAAGTAAAAGTAAATCATATATAAATCCATTATTATATATAAGATAAAAAGAGCAATTTGACCTTTTAGAATAACAAATTTTCTCGAGAGAAATCTTCACTACTATCTCCAGCATATATTCTTAGACAAACAAGGTTCCTTTATTATTTGTATCCTTTACTCATTACAACAATAAAATAATCCTTCGTTCACAGCATATTTAACACCTTATATTCTCTCAAGCATTGGTGGAGCTTATAAGGCTTATAGGGATCTTGACTTCCCTAATTTTTTTCTGTTAATATATAAATAAAACTTTTTCTTTTTAATTTTAGTATATTTTGGATGTTTAAAACTTTTTTATATCTATTTTCACACTTCAAAATACTTTTTAAAAGTTTTTCACTGCTCTCAAGTCGATGATATTTTGAAGATTTTGTTACAAAAGGGTCTCGTTATTTTAACAACCCTTTTTCAACACACATTTGACAATGTCAGTTGTCAACATTCAATTGGTCCTTTTTAATTTTTGTTTTTTTAAAAAAAGTTTTCCTAGAAAGTGAAGTGGGATTCAAAAAATTGGATTTCCAACTATACCTCTGTCTTGTTTCATTAGAAACGAAGCTTCACTCTTCATTTTCACAAAAAAGCTTTGTTCGTTTGCGTATTCATTCTCATTGTTGGTGTTTGCAGTTCGTTCTCATTGTGGGTGTGGGTGTTCGCAGTCGTTCTCGTTGTGGGTGTTCGAAATAACAAGTTCCCGTGAGCATCTTCGTTTGACCAAGGTAAATGCGTTTTTCCACTATCTTCTTCTCGGTTTGAGTTTCGTATTTTTCGTTTTGGTGTTTAGATTTGTGTTGTTTTCGTTGAGCAGTTGACCGTTCGTCACAAATTTTCAACAAAGTATGTTTGTACTTTGAACCTAACAGAGGAGCAGCGGTCAGTGATTGCGAAAACTCCATTCGCTTGGTTTTTAGACTTGAGTGGTAAAGTTATGTTTAATAACAAAATATTGAGGGAGTTATTGTTGAAATGGGTGGATTCGAGCAGTGCTTTTGTAATTGGAGAAAAAGTTGTGAATATGATTGAAAGTGATTTTTGTTTAGGATTAGGGTTGAGTTCAGACGGTGATAGTATAAACTTAAACGATACAATGGGTAGAAGTAAATGTGTGAAATACATAGGTAAGGGAACTAAAGATTTGAATTTCATTTACAAATTCTTGTTGAAAAAACATAAAAGAAACATAACTTGTGATTATTTCTGTAGCTTGTACATATTGGTGGGATGTGTGAGATTTTATTTCCAAATCGTAGTGGTCGTGTGTTTCCTATAATGTTTGAAATTGTTGACAACTTAAGTGGTCTGAGTAATTACTGTTGGGATAGTTTAGTGTATCGTTATTTGTTACCAAGTTTGAGCAAAGCTTCTGATGCTGTGAAGAAAGGCAAAGCTACAACCAACGTTTATGTTGATGGGTGTGTTTACATGTTGCAGGTATTTCTTCTTTATTTATTTGAGAAATAAATTCTTGAATATTTGGTATTTGATTATGAGTAATTTATAAAAATTACATGTTTTATAGGTTTGGTTTTGTGAACATTTCATTCCTCCCGAAGGCGCAATAGAGAAATTTCCAAGGATCTTGCATTGGATGAATAGAAATGTGAGAGACAACATCCTCAAACATGTTTTGGAGATGAGTGTTGTATGTGTTGTGTTTTTCGACTTGGGAATGTTATGATATATTCATAGTAGTAGTTATATAACATGTTATATATCGTTAAATTTCAGGTTCATGTTGTTGATGATTTTGGTGTTGCAATGAAGGATAAGAAGGATGTCAAGGAAAAACAACCAGTAGCAAAAAGGATGGATGACCAACGATCAACAAAAAAAATGCTTAAGAGACAACATAGAGAAAGTTTGGTGCGTACTCTAGAGGAGCAAGAATCTGAAATTGAAGAACTTAAAAAGAGGGTTAAGGTCCTAGAGGCAGAGTTGGCAGAAGAGAAGGCTAGAAGAACAAGTAAATGGACAACTAATGATGATGGTGAACAAAGTGCGACACATGCAGAACCATTCAGTAACAGTGTCTTTGTTTCCCCAGGTGGAATGTCCAACAACGAACAGGGTGGAATGTCCAACAAGCAACAAGGAGGAATGTCTAAGAACGAACCGGGTGGAATGTCCAAAAAGCAATTACCTTTGAAGACGTATGTGCGGATTGGATCAAGAAGGCGTTATAAGAGTCAAGCGCTAAGCACACCGTACACCGAAAATTTAGTAGTTAGAATAAAAAAGGACTTATTAATGTATTAAGTATTTAATAGGAAAATTATAGAACAGGATGTTGTGATTATACCTATTTCGTTCAATATATAGAAGATGCATGATTGGCTCCATGAAGTTGTGTAATTTATAATTTTGTAATTTTATTGGCTTTGTTATTGATGGGTTTATATTGTGAATCTCCATTTTTAGCAAGTGATTTTTTCTGTGATAGAATAATGAAATAATGTTTGTGACATGATGAAGTTAGGTGAATTGATGAACAGGATGCTGCTAAAATCTGCATTGTAATCGTTTACGAGTGCGTTGAAATGATTAAGCGAGTCACTTTTGGGTTTTGGACAAGTTGTTGAACTGCATGAGCCACCTGTGGTAGCCTAGGGGACCACATTTCAATTGCAATGTTTTTTTCACCCAAGTGCACTTGTTTAATTCGAATTGTTTGTTTATAGGTGACCAGTGCCTTCAAGGCCAACTTTTGGGAAGCCCATGATGGTGTAAGGGACCACCCTGGTTGAGAACATCCACTTAGGTGAAGTCTTGTGACCTCTGCACAAAAAAACACCTGTGTAATCTTTTACGAGAGGGTTTTAAACGATTACACAAATGAATTTTATGTTTTGGACAATTGCTTGAACTGAAGAAGCCACCTGTGGTAACCTGGGGGACCACTTCTGTATTCCAATGTTTTTTCACACAAGTTGAGTGCTTTTAAGTTGAATTTGTTGTTTATGTGTGACTAGTGGCTTGAAGGTCATGTTTGGGGGAGCCCATCATGCAATAAGGGACCACCCTGGTTCAGAACATCCACTTAGGTGAAGTCCTGTAACCTCTGCACCAAAAAAAACTTGTGTAATCGTTTACGAGAGGGTTGTAAACGATTACATGAATGAATTTTATGTTTTGGACAACTGGTTGAACTGAAGGAGCCACCAGTGGTAACCTGGGGGACCACTTCTGTATTTCAGTATTTTTTCACACAAGTTGAGTGCTTTTAAGTTAAATTTGTTGTTTATGTGTGATTAGTGGCTTGAAGGTCATGTTTGGGGAGCCCATCATGCAGTAGGGGACCACCTTGGTTGAGAACATCCACTTAGGTGAAGTCATGTGATCTCTGCACCAAAAAACACCTTTGTAATCGTTTACGAGAGGGTTGTAAACGATTACACGAATGAATTTTATGTTTTGGACAACTGGTTGAACTGAAGGAGCCACCTGTGGTAACCTAGGGGACAATTTCTGTATTCCAGTGTTTTTTCACACAAGTTGAGTGCTTTTAAGTTGAGTTTGCTGTTTATGTGTGATTAGTGGCTTGAAGGTCATCTTTGGGGGAGCCCATCATGCAGTAGGGGACCACCCTGGTTGAGAACATCCACTTAGGTGAAGTCCTGTGACCAAAAGCACCAAAAAACACCTTTGTAATCGTTTACAAGAAGGTTGTAAACGATTACACGAATGAATTTTATGTTTTAGACAACTAGTTGAACTGAAGGAGTCATCAGTGGTAACCTGGGGGACCACTTCTGCATTCCAGTGTTTTTTCACACAAGTCCAGTGATTTTGAATTGTTTAAGTGTCCGTTAAATACGTGGTCATATGACTATTTAACATATTTAAAATTTGATTATTAAAACGAGTAAAATGCATAAAAATTACAAATTTAAAATTTCCATACAAAATTTGAGTATTAAAAAGAGTGCAATGTTGAAGTACCAGGGAAGTTATGCATAAAAGTTTCGAATGAAAGTAAGTACATGCAAACAAGAAATTTCAACTACGACGTTCGTCATCTAAGGGGGGTGCTGGAGTGCTGCAGTTGCTCCACAATGTTCCCAACTCATGATTCGAGGGCACCAAATCTTTTACCAACGAAGGTCTGAAGTTGTTCAATGCATTTAATGACATCATCTAGTGTGGTAGAAGAACTTTGTTGTCATCCTAATTCGATGTACATGAACGTCTCTCAATAAGCGATTCATTTGAACAATGGTTGATGAATCCAGAAAGATTCGAACCCGCCACTACACAACATTAAAAAAACAATGCTATTAATTAACAATGCGAGTATATAAAATACACTACCAAAAAAATACCAAAACTTTAACTTAATTTTGGGTTTTGGCCTGCCATTGCACCTACACTTATATGATAAACCAAAAACAATAGCAGAGAAGACGGTTAAGGTTGACAAAACACGAAAACAAAAAATGCTCCAAGACTAGGGTAGGGTACGATAGCTTTTACTTACCAAAACAAGCGAGAAAGAGGTCAATGAAGAGAAAAACAAAACGCGAAACAGGACAAAACGCGAAACAGGCCAAAACGTGAAACAGAACTAAATAATAAAAAGAACAAGCGAGACAAAGAGAAATGACAAAAAGCGAAACAGAGTTAAGCAATAGAGAGAGCAAGCAAGACGTTTGGGAGAGAGGATGCGATTCTGAACAAAATGTTTGGAAGAGAAGACGCGAAACTGAAGGAAGAATGAAACGTGAAAGCGCGAAAACCAAATTTCAATTCTCCAAGTTTTCAAAATTACCCTCCACGTTATTTTAAAAGTTTTTTTTTTCTTAATCAAACCAGCCAACAAACACACGCCACGTGGCGTTGTGAAATTGTTGGAAAAAAAAAACGTTTTCAACCAAACGTTTTCGGTTACAAAATAGGGCTAAAGGATATTTTATGTTGTCATTCAAAGTGAAAATGATGTTTTCTGACATATGCTTTCTGTTGAAACTTTTCTTTCGGACACTATTACAGTGTTATGATTCTTCCACCTTTTTCCACGTTTGGCATTTTATTGTACTAATATTATACACGGAACTTCTGTAGTCCATATATTGACAGATTCTGCTCACACTTCATTGTATCTTTTTCTATTTTTTATTAGTAAAAAATAAAATAATATAAAAATAAAGCTTTGGAAGATGTAACCCATATAGAAAGAATATAAGTATTTAAAAAATTATACAATATCAATTAAAATAACATTAATTCATATTGAATGTAATAAAAAGTCATCTAAAGAATAATTATAATAATGGAAAATAATAACAGATAAAAGTTTGTTACAGTCAAGAGTATAAAAAACTTAAATAATTAGTACTTTTTTTACAATGATATGAAAGTTATCATTTATACAAACATAACATATTGTTTGTGTAACAATAAATAATCTTGACCTGTACCACTTAATATACTTAATATTTAATTGAGGGGTAAATATTATTTATGCATATACCTAAATAAGTAGGGTAAGTATTTTGTGTTAAATAAAAAATGTGTAGTAAACTTCAGTTTTAGTTTTGTCAAAATTAAATCTATTCAAAATTAATTTTGCTAACGCATCCAATCCAATAAACTATGTTAAGTAAAATTTCCCACCTACAATCACTAGTGCAATAAGGAGAAACGATAGTGGTTCTTTTTGCCTTTTGGCACCGGTTCCTGAACAGAGGTGTATGCAGACGAGGTAAAAAGTCTAGACCTTTATGTCTCGGTTCAGAACCAAGGAAAAAAGTTTGATGATTTCGTCTCGGTTCGAAGCCAACCGATGCAATATGTATCTTCTTTTTTTCTGCTGGGACTTTATGCCTCGGTTCCCCATGAACCGAGGCAGTATGTCCGCCTCTACTGCCTCGGTTGGGACCTGAACCGAGGCAGTAGGGTCTTTTCTTTTTCTTCTTTTCGCCAGCCTTTCGACCTCGGTTATGACCAAAACCGAGGCATATTCCCCTGTTTTTTTCTTTTAAAACAGGTCTATTTCTTCAACATTTCCAATTACAGAAACAAACTTGCATATAATTTTACAGCCATAACAATCCAGAAGCGTATATTTTAAATAAAAATTACATTAAAACATAAATACATTCAAAGTAATCATAAATTAACTTCTTAGAAGATAAATCATTCAAGTGTAATCATAAATCAACTTTGAAAGATCAATGTAATGTACAAAGTTAAACAATAATAATGTACAAAAACATAAACTTAGAATTTACTATATCCTAACATCTACTGCATACTATTACATATTTATCTAGTGTATTCCTCACAACTTTGAGTGTATTCTCTGGAATTGGAGCAGTCACATTGAATCACTGCATAAAACACAATGATTTCAATTAATGTATATAAAATCTAAACTATAGAAAAAATAAAATTCAAACCTAAATATTAACGTGTGCCATCCACTCAGGTAATGTGTGACATCCCAAAATATATAGTAGTGTATATATGTATAGAATGCATCAATTATAATAATAGAGAGCAGTTGAGAGTAATAAGATGAAGTATGTGATTATACAGTCATCCCAAAATAAGACAAAATTAAAACTTTAATTTACATAATTAAAGTATATCAAAATATAGAGAAATTAAAACTTTACAAGTATAAAGTCTTTCATAATATAATAAGATCTAAGAAAGAGATCCTAAAAACTAGAAGCTGGGTCATCTCCCTCCAAAGCATGCTCCAAAGGTACATCATCTTCCTCTGCTCACATCCAAAGGATTGGATGATCATCGCAAGGGGAAGACAAGCACATACAAAACACACAATGCAAGGGTAAGCTAGGTAGAATAACATTCAAGATATATCCAAATTCAACTAACATATACACAAAAACATGCACACAAGCAAGCAAGTAAACATTCTATCATATTATACATTAAATGGAACTAACTATCATGTTATACAATCACACACACAGCATGTAAAGACCATAACATAACACAGACTAAGACCGAACACATTTTTGTTGATACCAATGACCGACACGTGATTTGACCATCCGGACTAGTATGAAATGTCGAGTTCCAGGGGTTTGTGCACTTGTTGTGGCCCTACTGCTTTCCAAAGCCATTGTCGAGGGGTTTCACCCGACCACACACAAGTGTAAGTTCCAACCAAACTCATCTTGGCCCATAAATGGAGACACCCAAGACTAGGACCTCCTGCTATTCTCACCACATGACTCATCACTCTCTAATTGAGCATGGATGGTCATTAGAATGTCAGGATAAACCCCATCCTGAACTCCGACCATTCATACGGTCAATCACAATAACTAAAGGGCACCACCATGCAACCTCCATTAAGGATCATGGAATTACGTCCAATAACCATACTTTTACTTTGAAACTTAACTCAAGACATGAACCACCAAATACCATGACATTATCTCATTGAATCCATATAAAACCATGTACATGTAACTCTTTAACTTTACTTTGCATACAAACATATATAAAACATTAATTTCACTTCAAAAGACCACAAACAATTAAAAACCCAATGAACTCATACTTAGACAAGGAAAATGACTTTGAAACCATTACCAACATTTCCGGAAGGGTCAAAAACATCTAGGACGACCTAAAGAACGTCCAAAACGGACGTCCGGAACCCCCCAAACTATCAAAAACACAAGCAACAACAGAAAACGGCGCCCAGTGTGAATTTCTGCTGAAAAACAGCAGGAAATGGCGCCCAGCGTGAATTCTGCAGATTTTCTGCAGAATTTTAAAGAACTCACACCCTCAAAATCTGTTTTAGGTCCCTTGGTGAAATTCTAACCTCCCTAACACGAAGTATGGTTGATTTTAAACTTGTTTGAGGGTTCATACATGATCTTAACACTCATCTCTAACATTTATGCAGAGAATTTGGATCAATTCCCTCAATTTCCATTACTTAAGAGTTCAAACTCACATCCACCATTTGTAATTTGTTTTTAGTTGGGTTAAGGTACCTAACAAGTCAAAAATGACTTACCTAAGTGATCTGAGTGGTCTAAAACTACCCCTAACCCCTAATTCACGAAATCACTACCCAAGCTCCCTAAATTGACTCAAAAGCTAAAATTGACATAACCATGTACTTTCAATCTGCAGAAACTAAATCCTCACTCTTAAACCATAAAATTCACATCATACTCATAGTCATACCATTCACAATTGGTCACATATCAGTTCATATCAAACACAACCCATATAACATCAATTTCAACACATACACTTTTTCATCCAATTCAAAAATAAAACAATTCTTCACTCAATTTATACATGCATCAAATTGTAATAATTCTACCTAAAGATCAAACAAGAATGCAAATATTTTTCAAACCAGAACTTAGATCCTAGCTCCCCTTACCTGGAATTGAAGAAATTCCACTCACAAGAACCCTAGAATTTAGCTTGCCTCACAAGGAAAATTGCACAAGATCCTACAATCATCAATTGCTGATAGAGTTTAGTTCCTAAGTAAGAATCTTGAGTTGGGAATGTACAAAAAGGATTGTTCATAACATGCATTGGAGAAAATTGCATGATCAAAATTCAATAACTCATAGAAAGAGGGAAATTGACATACCTACACCGAAACGGAAATTGATTGGTCTAGAACGTAGCCCTCAACTCAAGGATCTCTCAGGAACTTCCTCATCAAAATTTTCACGGTTAAATCTTGAGATGTTGTAGTGAGAAGGTAGAGGATTTTGGGAGATTTGTCTCTAGAGAGAGAAGCAATTTATGAGAAATGAGTAAAAATCTGTTTTTAAAAATTCTTTTTATATTAAGAAAAAAAAATGAAGTCCTTACATTCTCCCCATCAAAATATAATTTTCGTCCTCGAAAATTTAGGACTTACCAGAGAAAAGGAATAATCTCTTTTCATCATAGTCTATAGAAGCACCGCCTATTTTGCCAAATTACTACTCTCCTCAACTTTTAAGTACCTTTCTCTCATATAACCAATTCTATTGTGTCTGCCACACTGCTAATCACTTATCAATCTTCCACTACTCCTTGTAAATCTGTCCTAAGACTTCCACCAATCTTGACTTCTAACGAACCCTTGACTGATACTCATTTACCTCCTCTTTCTGCTTCTATGAACCACCGTACTTCTAACTTGATAACCATAATTTCCGAGTTAACCACCAAGTACAATACTTTGGATCACTTTTAATCACATTCCTTCTGGAGGCTTCACACTGCTTTACTGATCTCCACTCATGAGTAGCAAAGTTTCCAACTATGCCACCCCATTATTGATTTAAATCTTTACTTCGCTACAGCGACAAAACCAATTTGAGCACTCTATCTTCATTTCATTATCTCACTGACCAAAACCGTATACAATTCTTGACCCACTAGCCTGCAATCATACTTAGGTCCGTAATTTCTTCGACTCGAGATCACTAGCTTGATCAGTATCAAACTAACTTTTGATACATCTCAAACTAGGATTGTCCAAATGGAGCTTTCTCAACCATTTTGAGAAACCCCCTAGTTATAGTATTTCAACTATACTAATGAAATCAATTTACAACTTCACTAAAGATCCCAACTTCACATTCTTCAACTAACTCTTACTCAATCCTTATCAAATCAAGAACCTGAATCTTCTCTTTAATTCAAACCATTGATTAACACTTCCTTACCTCAAGGTTAACACTACAACTCTAAACCATAGTTCGAGTCATCTCCTTCGTCCACTGATCCACTCTTCCTGATCCAAATCCATTAATACTTCCCCACTTTAAAGTTGACTCTGTAGCTAGAAACTGTAGGCTCACCTATCTTCTCTGACTTATACTTATTTCTACCATACTCGACTCACTTTTGACTCTTGAGGATTACCAACCACTTCCAACTCATTCCCATATAACAACACCAATACTGTTTTCAAAGAACTCGTCCCTCACAAACCACAAATCCACAATTATGAAAGCTCTTCATATATACCTATTATTCACAATAACATGATCATCAACATCCACTGCGCTACTCTGATCCTTAAACTTCCTTGCTCACTAGTTTGTTGAAAGGACACTTCCTTCACAACAATTGCAACCCAAAGATGATCGCCTTTGAAGAGCCTTCTTCAAACCTTCCATGACTTTGCAACACCTTTGTAACTCCTTTCTTCCATGATAATCTCGTCATTCCATTTCCTAAACATCGTTTTCTATTCCTCATAATGAACATGCCCGAAAACACTTGTGATTGTTAAGACTTATATTATACCGTTCCAACTTGTCCTCTAATTCTCTTCTGAGATTCTTCAACCTTATAGTTCTTCGTATGATTACCCTGATTCCAAACACTACTACTCTAACCCAACTTCCATCTTCTCCTCTCTACTTATCCTTGTTATACTCTTCCGAACTTCCCATTCCTTCCTCTTCACATCTCCATGTTAACCCCTTTTTGATTTTAACAATCCTTTTACTCCACTTTCTAACTTGATCCTCAACTGAGGGATAACCACTGACCTTCCTTTTTCAACTACAAAGCTTCTTTTTAAAGACCATAAACCACAAGAGAAAGATTTGATAATAACCAAACCTTTCTCTAGTGATCACACCCCAAACTTATGCAAGAACGATGTCATCTCTTCTTCACTTGTGTTGTCAAACATCTTGAGTTCCCATAACACTAGCTCCCGTCTTTTACTCGACTACACTTGATGCACCACTACCGCTTTCCTTCCATATCAAGTAACTTCTTCATATAACTTCAAATCTATGTCATTTGATTGACTTCGCAAACACTACTTCTCTTATAAGTCTTCGTATACTCATCCCGACCAGATTAACTCAAGACTTTCTTCTTCAAGAATTTCCCTTTCCCAACTTAGAAATATTTTTGAAATACCAATTCCATCTTTAATCCTTCAACCTCAAAACACTCGTAGCTAGTCACACCAATCCTCTGACTTTATCTGAACTTGCCAATTTACTACCTTATGCAACTCAACATCTAGTATCCCCTTCTCTCTTGATCAAACTCTGTCGGTCCCAGTACATTACCATAAGATCACACCCAAAGAAAACGAACTTTATCGCAGCATGCAGCTTCATAACCCCAACATCTCAATCAACCCAAACTTCTCTGATCATTCTCGATACTCTCTTTAGCAACTTATATTGTAACCACCCTTTGTCATTCGTCCTGAGACCTTCCTTTTCCATTCCTCATCCACTGTGCTCTTAATTTTCCAACCTTATACTTTCCGACCAAACTTACATTCTGATGTACTCCTTCCTTCAACACTTGAAATTTCTCATCTTAGCCAATACTCAAACCTTTCTTCTATACGACCCATTGATCTTAAAACATCCTTCTAAGCTTGACCGTACAATATCCACTTAATTCTTTCTTAACTTAAGCTTCAAACCATTTACCACTTCTCTTCTTCCAATCTCGTACATCCTTAATATACCAAACCATATTGCCAATCACACCCAAAGCTACTTCGTTGCTCATTAACATTTTCCTTGCTTCTGGTCTTCCCCACTACTGATACCTTGAACCAAACAGATTGCTCAAACCTACTACCCAATACGTATTCAAAGCTTCTCTTATTTTAATCTCTTAAACTCGACTCTTCTTGCGGAACGTACGGTATCTGATCTCCTGACTTTGTCCTTGAAAACTTCTTCATCCAAAAACCTTACTAATTATTTCTAACATCTTCACACATTCCTAGAAACCTAAACTCTGGTCTTGTAACTCCTTATCTTCGAGGCGAGAAGTTGTCTCAAAGGCTTAAACCAATTCTAAAGAAGGTATACAGATCAAGTTGTCCTTGTGCATTCCTCTACAACTATAGAGCACAGTACACCACCACAAAGGTAAGAACAAGACAGAAATTACTACAGGAGACAACATCGGAACTCTAACCCTCTCTTACTTCAAACCTTCATAATTAAGAAAGAAAAATCTTCTCAGGTAAAAGTCATGAGTGTGCACCCTCATTCCTTCTATAGAGACATTTTCTGTTCTCGAAACTTCCAGTTAGACACATAATTTTATTATCCAGAGTGAAATGGGTAGCAGATTGTAGATGAGTTCAGCCTACCATCCTCAAACAGATGGCCAATCTGAGAGAACGATCCAGTCCTTAGAAGACTTGTTGAGAACATGTATACTGGATCATCTGGGAGCTTGGGATGAGGTGTTACCGTTGGTGGAATTTACTTATAATAACAGCTATCAAGCCAGTATTGGTATGGCTCCATTCGAAGCTTTGTATGGTAGACGCTGCAGAACACCTCTCTGTTGGTTTCAGGATGGAGAAGTGGTGTTGACAGGACCAGAATTAGTGCAGCAAACCACAGAGAAGGTGAGACTGATCCAGGAAAGAATGAAAGCATCTCAAAGCCGGCAGAAGTCATATGCGGATCAGAGGCGAAAACCCTTGGAATTTACAGTGGGAGATCATGTCTTTCTCCGAGTGACTCCTACCACTGGTGTTGGAAGAGCTATTCGAGCGAAGAAGTTGTCTCCTAAGTATCTTGGTCCTTACCAGATCCTACGGCGCATCGGACCAGTAGCATATGAGGTCGCCATGCCACCTCAGCTGGCTAATCTTCACCCAGTATTCCATGTTTCCCAGCTGAGGAAATATGTACCTCACCCATCCCATGTGTTAGAGGTTGAAGACATCCAGCTAAGAGAAGATCTGTCCATAGAAGTACAACCTGTACGAGTCAATGAGAATCAGACGAAAAGGAAGAATGGGAGGAGTGTTAGACTCGTCAAGGTTGTATGGGATGAGAGGACCAACGACTCTACTTGGGAAGTCGAAGATGAGATGCGAAGCTCTTACCCTCACCTATTCTCTGGTAAGCTCTATTTTCGCGGGCGAAAATTTTATTTGTTGGGGGGAATGTAAGGGCCTCAGAAAAATAAATAAGCCATTGGGCCTAATTGGGTAGTCTGACCCATTTCACTTAGAGCATGGCCTTAGGGGGGAAAAGGAAAATTCCTTTGCTCATTTCTGATTTCATTCCACAGAAAACCCTTTTCTCTCTAAGAGCTAAACCCTAACTCTACTCCACCTTCTCTCTTCTTTTTCAGAAATTTGAACCGTACAAAATTTCATTTAGTGCCTTCAAATTGTTCCTGGCGTCGAGGGCTTCCGCTTGAACCCACCATCTCACTGTTTCATCGAGTAAGTAAATTATTCCCCTTTCTTATCACTGTTTTTGACCTAAGACGCACCATTTTCTGATTCCATGAGCTCTATGTGACCTTGTCTTCCATTCTTCGTTATTTCAACCCAAAAAGCTAAAGTTTATCACCTAATTGGTGATTTGTAGGTCTCTCGGTGTCCTAATTGCTAGGAGCACTTTAGAAGCGTTGAGTGAGCTTGTTGTTGCTTGTTTCCAGGTAAGGGGAGCTATTATATAAAATATGTAATTCTCTTTGTATTTATTCTTGAACTGATACAAGTGTGTGTGAATTGGAATCTGATTTTGTGTATGGAAATGAATCTGTTTTATTGATTATTTGCTTGTTTTATGTGACTGTGAAGTGCTCTGAAAAAGGGGTGCCTGTTGGAATTGATATGTCTTATACTGCTTTCGTTTGAGGCTCTGTAATTGGTTTTGATCAGCCTAATCTGTTTTCTTGCCATTGTCATACTGATTGGTTGATTTAAATGAGTATGGGACTGAACTGGCTCTGTTTGATTAAATGGGCAGTGAAATTTTGATACATTGAAGTTGTCTTGGATTACTGGAAATCCTGTTGCTCTATTATTTTGATGAGGGACTTGGGCTGTGTAGAACTAGGTCTGTAAGTGGAAGTGAGGCATTGATTTAAGGGAAGGGAGGTCTAGATAACAGTACAATGATCATAGTACCTTAAGAGAGCCAAACTCAGAGTGCTTAGGATACCTTCTTTGTTGGTAGGATAGAGGGAACCTAAAAACCAGAGCTGGCACGTCCCTGATCATAGAACAGCCCTGGCCTGGTCCAGTACGTTGTGACTAGTCATACGTGTTGGTGACGAAGGTGAGTCCGCTGCGGTGGACATCTGTTCCCACTCCGTTGACCAATTGGGGTATGAGAAGGTGGGAGAGAGTAGAACCCTTAGGCAAAGGATCAGTAGCTTAATTTGATTTTATGTAGTTTGGGAAGAGGGAACTAGCATAGTGAATTTGTGTGTCTGGGGTATCGGGGGTGTTTGGGCTGTTTAGTTAACTTAGATTAGTGAAATGGAACCTGTGTGAGGCATAAAATTGAGCAAGAACACATTAAAAATTACCATTAGTTCCCTAAGTCTTAGGAATGTGGAAATTCTAACCAAGAACACGTAGATCAACTCATTTTACCCTAGGAACAAATTAAAATGAGCAAATTAGTTTAAATAACACACACACACACATATATATATATATATATATATATATATATATATATATATATATATATATATATATATATATATATATATATATATATATATATATATATATATATATAATTTAGTTAATGTACGTAACATATATATAATTTAGTTAATGTACGTAACATATATATAATTTAGTTAATGTACGTAGGTTGTATAATAAGATCTTATAATATTATAATATCAATGTTGTTTTAATATAAATTAAAAATGTTTGTGCAATGGTTTAATAGAAAATTTATAATAGAGGTATGATTTAAGATAACTATTATAATATAGCTGAAGGGAACATGATTTTATATCTATAGCGGGTTTAGGCATTGGTAATAAATTATAAAAGATGATATTGATTAACTTAGATTAAATTAGGGAGTAGTTATTTTTATAATTTGTGAGTGGTAAATAATGTGTATTGTTGAGATTATGTATATGTTTGAAATTGTGAATGGTGGTTCAAAAGTATGTGAATTGGGAAGGAATAAAACATGATTTCGAGTGTGTTGATGGTGGTAAATGTAGGATCTCTCGGTGAGATCCTTAGTGTTTTAAAATGAAAGTAGGGGCTCAGCCTTGGGAGTCATTCTGACGCTTCAATGGTCAATCAAACTCACTTAGAGAGGTTGAACCATGTGGTGAGAAGTAGTAGGAGGTCTTTAGTCTTGGGGGCTCCCAGTATGCCTCAAGGCGCGGAACGGACTAACCTCGTGAGTGTGGCAGGGTGGGGAACCCAAGTTTCATAAGTCACCACGGGTGCAAGACTCGCCATAGCCCGACTATCATTTTAAAGTCCGGACGAGTCAAGTCTAGAATATAACATGCTTTAGGTGGTGTGCTTTGCTGTTTTGATTTTACTTGTTCCTTTTATGCGATATATTAATATGATGTATGCTTTTATATAATTAGCTCACCCTTGCTTGCTTGTGTTTGTATCATGTTGTATGTGTTTTCTTTTGCGATGATCATCCACTTGGATGGGAGCAGATGGCGAGGAGGATACTCTGGAAACAGCTCTCGATGGGGAAGACAGTGTTGCTGCCTAGTTCTCTAGGCTTTAATTCTCTTGTCCTAGGATATTTCGAAGAAACTTTATTATGTTCTAAGTTTTTAAATTCTCTGTAATTTCTAGGGAGAAACTCTAGTACTCTAGTTTTCAATTCCACACTATTCTAAGGATGACTGTAATCCTAATTACTCTTGACTGCTTTCCTATATTATGCATGATGACATCTTGATTATGTATGTCTTTCTATATAATTGGGATGCCACATTTATGGTATCAGAGCAGTTTCTTTCCTAGGAACATCCCTTAGGTTGTGTGTGTTATGCTCTTGTCTGAGTACTCTTAGTATTTCTTAGCTATTATCTCATTTTCTTTGACTCGAATGATGTTCTGTTTCTCTTTGTGAAACAGAACTATGGCACCTAGACTTCCACCTCCTCCACCTCCTCAAAATGAACCCAATGAGTCCAACGCAAGATTGGAAGCTGTGCTTGAGGCTCTTCAGCAGCAAAATACTGCTCTTGTGCAACAAAATACTGTTGCCCTCCAAAACTTAGAAGCTGCTAGAATAGCCGCTGAAAATGCCAGGATATCAGCTGAGAATGCTAGAATGGAGTCTGATCACACCCAGAGGCAGCTGATGGACATGTTGGCCCGAGGTGTACCCACTCAGGGTGCTACCTCCTCTGCTGCCCCAGTTCAGGAGTGGACATTGGAGAGCTTTCTCCAACATCACCCAGCCCGGTTCAATGGCAAGTGCACTCCGGATGAAGCTGACCACTGGTTTCAGGATATGGAGCGTATCTTCGAGGCCAAAGGGTGTCCAGATGATAGGAAGCTGGCCTACACCCAGTATTTGCTGACAGGAGAAGCTGGCCACTGGTGGAGTAGCGTGAAGGCTATCCTAGAGAGGCGTGGAACTCCTATTTCTTGGGAGTTATTCAAGACTAAATTCTACACGGAGTACTTTCCTGACAGTGTCCGCTTTGCAAAAGAAGTGGAGTTCCTTGAGCTGACACAAGGGAACAAGTCGGTGACTGAATATGCCGATCGTTTTAAACATCTCCTTCGCTTCAGCACTGTGCCAGTGAATGAAGAGTGGCAATGCCGCAAGTTTGAGAATGGCCTGCGAAAGGATGTGAAGTTGATGGTGAAGGCTTTGCGTATCCGAGAGTTTCCCGCTCTAGTGGAGACGGCCCGAGACATGGAGAAGACAAAGGGAGAGCCCGAGGGGCCACAGAGTCAACGAGTCCAGCCACTGAGGGTTGGCGGACCAGCAGTATCCAGAGGAGGGTCCAGTTCTAGGACGACCCCTTTCTCTCGACCCACATCTTCCGGGTTCAGGGGTTCTTCCTCCTCTCAGCCATCAGTGCAGCAGGGACCACTCAGTGATGCCAGCCCTGTGAGATGCTACATGTGTGGAGGACCACACCTCCAGTCTGTGTGCCCTCGTCTGATAGGGTACAAGAGGTGTAACCTTTGTAGGAGGGACGACCACTATGCCAGAGACTGCCCTACGGTCAGGAGGACCGGACCACCACCACCACGTCCAGCGAACAGAGGTATCCAGAGAGGTGGTGCCAGACCACAGGCTGTAGGGAGAGTTTACGCATTGACTGGAGCCGAAGCAGCCAGTGCAGGTAACTTGATAGTCAGTAGCTGCTTGTTATTTGGAGCTTCTTGCGTGGCCTTATTTGATTCAGGAGCGACACACTCTTTTGTGTCAAAGGCGTGTGTGGAGAGGCTTGGGTTAGCAGTCAGAGAGCTCCAGTGTGATCTGGTGGTCTCTACACCAGCAGTTGGGCTAGTCAGGACGTCTTCTGTGTGTTCTAGATGTCTTATAGAGGTTGAGGGCCGAAGGTTCAGGGTGAACCTTATCTGTCTACCCTTACAAGGGTTAGAAGTCATTCTCGGAATGGATTGGTTAGCCACCAATCGCATCCTTCTTGATTGCGGAAGGAAGAAGCTCATCTTTCCTAGTGACGACGAAGTGGCACTTTTGACACTTAGCATGATTGTACAAGACATCTGGGATGGCGCGAGTTGCTTCATAATCATGACTCACCTAGATGCAACTCAAGACTCGAACTCATCGACTCAGGGAGACTAAAGGATGAATATGCAGGTGGTGAATGAGTTTCTTGATGTTTTTCCCGAAGAAGTTCCAGGCCTACCTCCTCCTAGAGAGGTGGATTTCTCTATAGACCTGGTGTCAACTGCAGGACCAGTGTCTATAGCTCCCTATAGAATGGCTCCAGCGGAGCTAGCAGAATTAAAGAAGCAGATTGAAGAGCTGCTAGAGAAGAAGTTTATTAGGCCTAGTGTCTCACCATGGGGTGCTCCGGTGTTACTGGTGAAGAAGAGGGATGGCACGTCCCGACTTTGTGTAGATTACCGGCAACTGAACAAGCTCACAATCAAGAACAAGTATCCATTGCCGAGGATAGATGATCTAATGGACCAACTGCATGGAGCCACGGTATTCTCTAAGATAGACTTGAGATCGGGATACCATCAGATATTGGTGAAACCAGATGATATACAGAAGACAGCTTTCAGGTCCAGGTATGGCCACTACGAGTATGTAGTTATGCCTTTTGGTGTGACTAATGCTCCAGCCATCTTTATGGACTACATGAACAGAATTTTCAGACATTTCTTGGATAAATTTGTGGTTGTCTTCATTGATGACATCCTGGTTTATTCCAAGACCCAAGAAGAGCACGAAGGGCACCTTAGAACCGTGCTTGGCGTGTTCAGAGAGAGAAAGTTGTATGCCAAGCTCTCCAAGTGTGACTTTTGGATGGAAGAGGTCCACTTCTTGGGACATGTTATCTCGGCTGGTGGGATTGCTGTTGATCCAGCCAAGGTACAGGCTGTGATGGAGTGGGAGAGGCCGAAGACGGTCACTGAAGTACGTAGCTTTGTGGGATTGGCGGGTTACTATCGTCGTTTCATTGAGAATTTTTCTCGAATAGTAGCCCCGTTGACTCAGTTGACCAAGAAGGATCAGCCCTTTGTGTGGACTGAAAAATGCGAGCCTGGTTTTCAAGAGTTAAAGGAAAAGTTGACTAGCGCCCCAGTGCTAGTTATTCCGGACACAGGTAGACCTTTTGAGGTTTACTGTGATGCCTCTCACCAAGGTCTAGGGTGCGTGTTGATGCAAGAAAGAAGAGTGGTTGCCTATGCCTCACGACAACTCAAAGTGCATGAGAAAAATTACCCCACTCATGACTTGGAGTTAGCTGCAGTTGTCTTCGCCTTGAAGATTTGGAGGCATTACCTATATGGATCCCAATTCCAAGTGTTTAGCGACCACAAGAGCTTGAAGTATCTGTTTGATCAGAAAGAGCTTAACATGAGGCAAAGGAGATGGATGGAGTTCCTCAAAGACTATGATTTTGAACTCCTCTACCACTCTGGAAAAGCAAACGTGGTTGCAGACGCACTGAGTAGAAAGTCGGTGCATATATCTTGCTTGATGGTTAGAGAGTTGGAATTGATTGAAGATTTTAGTGACTTGAAGCTGTGTGTAGAACTTGAACCTGACAGCATCAAGTGTAGTAAATTGGTGGTGTCTAGTAACTTGATAGAACGCATCAGAGGAGGACAGTTGTTAGATCCTGAGCTTCAGACATCCATAGCCTTGATTGGTACAGAAAAGGGGAAGGACTTCAACACAGGGACGGATGGTCTTTTGCGATTCAAGGGAAGGACATGCGTCCCCAATGATGGGGAATTAAAGAGATTGATACTTGAAGAAGGACACCGAAGTCGTTTTAGTATACATCCAGGTATGACTAAGATGTCCCAGGACCTTAAGAAGTTCTTCTGGTGGTCAGGTATGAAGAAGGACGTGGCTCAGTTTGTAGCTTTTTGCCTTACTTGTTAGAAGGCCAAGGTAGAGCATCAGAGGCCCGGAGGTTTGTTGCAGCCATTGGAGATTCCAGAGTGGAAATGGGATAGCATAGCCATGGACTTTGTCACCCACTTACCACGCACTTTCAGAAAACATGATGCCATATGGGTGATAGTGGACAGATTGACCAAGAGTGCTCACTTCTTGGCAATTGATCTGAGGATGTCTATGGCTAAGCTGGTGCAGCTATACATTAAAGAAATTGTGAGATTGCATGGGGTGCCTTCCAGCATCATATCTGACAGAGACCCGAGGTTCACCTCTAGATTTTGGCAAACACTCCAGAGTGAGATGGGTAGCAGATTGCAGATGAGTTCAGCCTACCATCCTCAAACAAATGGCCAATCTGAGAGAACGATCCAGTCCTTAGAAGACTTGTTGAGAACATGTATACTGGATCATCTGGGAGCTTGGGATGAGGTGTTACCGTTGGTGGAATTTACTTATAATAACAGCTATCAAGCCAGTATTGGTATGGCTCCATTCGAAGCTTTGTATGGTAGATGCTGCAGAACACCTCTCTGTTGGTTTCAGGATGAAGAAGTGGTGTTGACAGGACCAGAATTAGTGCAGCAAACCACAGAGAAGGTGAGACTGATCCAGGAAAGAATGAAAGCATCTCAAAGCCGGCAGAAGTCATATGCGGATCAGAGGCGAAAACCCTTGGAATTTACAGTGGGAGATCATGTCTTTCTCCGAGTGACTCCTACCACTGGTGTTGGAAGAGCTATTCGAGCGAAGAAGTTGTCTCCTAAGTATCTTGGTCCTTACCAGATCCTACGGCGCATCGGACCAGTAGCATATGAGGTCGCCATGCCACCTCAGCTGGCTAATCTTCACCCAGTATTCCATGTTTCCCAGCTGAGGAAATATGTACCTCACCCATCCCATGTGTTAGAGGTTGAAGACATCCAGCTAAGAGAAGATCTGTCCATAGAAGTACAACCTGTACGAGTCAATGAGAATCAGACGAAAAGGAAGAATGGGAGGAGTGTTAGACTCGTCAAGGTTGTATGGGATGAGAGGACCAACGACTCTACTTGGGAAGTCGAAGATGAGATGCGAAGCTCTTACCCTCACCTATTCTCTGGTAAGCTCTATTTTCGCGGGCGAAAATTTTATTTGTTGGGGGGAATGTAAGGGCCTCAGAAAAATAAATAAGCCATTGGGCCTAATTGGGTAGTCTGACCCATTTCACTTAGAGCATGGCCTTAGGGGGGAAAAGGAAAATTCCTTTGCTCATTTCTGATTTCATTCCACAGAAAACCCTTTTCTCTCTAAGAGCTAAACCCTAACTCTACTCCACCTTCTCTCTTCTTTTTCAGAAATTTGAACCGTACAAAATTTCATTTAGTGCCTTCAAATTGTTCCTGGCGTCGAGGGCTTCCGCTTGAACCCACCATCTCACTGTTTCATCGAGTAAGTAAGTTATTCCCCTTTCTTATCACTGTTTTTGACCTAAGACGCACCATTTTCTGATTCCATGAGCTCTATGTGACCTTGTCTTCCATTCTTCGTTATTTCAACCCAAAAAGCTAAAGTCTATCACCTAATTGGTGATTTGTAGGTCTCTCGGTGTCCTAATTGCTAGGAGCACTTTAGAAGCGTTGAGTGAGCTTGTTGTTGCTTGTTTCCAGGTAAGGGGAGCTATTATATAAAATATGTAATTCTCTTTGTATTTATTCTTGAACTGATACAAGTGTGTGTGAATTGGAATCTGATTTTGTGTATGGAAATGAATCTGTTTTATTGATTATTTGCTTGTTTTATGTGACTGTGAAGTGCTCTGAAAAAGGGGTGCCTGTTGGAATTGATATGTCTTATACTGCTTTTGTTTGAGGCTCTGTAATTGGTTTTGATCAGCCTAATCTGTTTTCTTGCCATTGTCATACTGATTGGTTGATTTAAAT
Organism: Vigna mungo; assembly: GCA_036885675.1. Lineage (NCBI taxonomy): Eukaryota > Viridiplantae > Streptophyta > Magnoliopsida > Fabales > Fabaceae > Vigna > Vigna mungo. The sequence continues at coordinate 32,655,411 of CP144697.1, read as the reverse complement.
GAGTATGGGACTGAACTGGTTCTGTTTGATTAAATGGGCAGTGAAATTTTGATATATTGAAGTTGTCTTGGATTACTGGAAATCCTGTTGCTCTATTATTTTGATGAGGGACTTGGGCTGTGTAGAACTAGGTCTGTAAGTGGAAGTGAGGCATTGATTTAAGGGAAGGGAGGTCTAGATAACAGTACAATGATCATAGTACCTTAAGAGAGCCAAACTCAGAGTGCTTAGGATACCTTCTTTGTTGGTAGGATAGAGGGAACCTAAAAACCAGAGCTGGCACGTCCCTGATCATAGAACAGCCCTGGCCTGGTCCAGTACGTTGTGACTAGTCATACGTGTTGGTGACGAAGGTGAGTCCGCTGCGGTGGACATCTGTTCCCACTCCGTTGACCAATTGGGGTATGAGAAGGTGGGAGAGAGTAGAACCCTTAGGCAAAGGATCAGTAGCTTAATTTGATTTTATGTAGTTTGGGAAGAGGGAACTAGCATAGAATTTGTGTGTCTGGGGTATCGGGGGTGTTTGGGCTGTTTAGTTAACTTAGATTAGTGAAATGAAACCTGTGTGAGGCATAAAATTGAGCAAGAACACATTAAAAATGACCATTAGTTCCCTAAGTCTTAGGAATGTGGAAATTATAACCAAGAACACGTAGATCAACTCATTTTACCCTAGGAACAAATTAAAATGAGCAAATTAGTTTAAATAACACACACATATATATATATATATATATAATTTAGTTAATGTACGTAACATATATATAATTTAGTTAATGTACGTAACATATATATAATTTAGTTAATGTACGTAGGTTGTATAATAAGATCTTATAATATTATAATATGAATGTTAGTTTAATATAAATTAAAAATGTTTGTGCAGTGGTTTAATAGAAAATTTATAATAGAGGTATGATTTAAGATAACTATTATAATATAGCTGAAGGGAACATGATTTTATATCTATACCGGGTTTAGGCATTGGTAATAAATTATAAAAGATGATATTGATTAACTTAGATTAAATTAGGGAGTAGTTGTTTTTATAATTTGTGAGTGGTAAATAATGTGTATTGTTGAGATTATGTATATGTTTGAAATTGTGAATGGTGGTTCAAAAGTATGTGAATTGGGAAGGAATAAAACATGATTTCGAGTGTGTTGATGGTGGTAAATGTAGGATCTCTCGGTGAGATCCTTAGTGTTTTAAAATGAAAGTAGGGGCTCAGCCTTGGGAGTCATTCTGACGCTTCAATGGTCAATCAAACTCACTTAGAGAGGTTGAACCATGTGGTGAGAAGTAGCAGGAGGTCTTTAGTCTTGGGGGCTCCCAGTATGCCTCAAGGCGCGGAACGGACTAACCTCGTGAGTGTGGCAGGGTGGGGAACCCAAGTTTCATAAGTCACCACGGGTGCAAGACTCGCCATAGCCCGACTATCATTTTAAAGTCCGGACGAGTCAAGTCTAGAATATAACATGCTTTAGGTGGTGTGCTTTGCTGTTTTGATTTTACTTGTTCCTTTTATGCGATATATTAATATGATGTATGCTTTTATATAATTAGCTCACCCTTGCTTGCTTGTGTTTGTATCATGTTGTATGTGTTTTCTTTTGCGATGATCATCCACTTGGATGGGAGCAGATGGCGAGGAGGATACTCTGGAAACAGCTCTCGATGGGGAAGACAGTGTTGCTGCCTAGTTCTCTAGGCTTTAATTCTCTTGTCCTAGGATATTTCGAAGAAACTTTATTATGTTCTAAGTTTTTAAATTCTCTGTAATTTCTAGGGAGAAACTCTAGTACTCTAGTTTTCAATTCCACACTATTCTAAGGATGACTGTAATCCTAATTACTCTTGACTGCTTTCCTATATTATGCATGATGACATCTTGATTATGTATGTCTTTCTATATAATTGGGATGCCACATTTATGGTATCAGAGCAGTTTCTTTCCTAGGAACATCCCTTAGGTTGTGTGTGTTATGCTCTTGTCTGAGTACTCTTAGTATTTCTTAGCTATTATCTCATTTTCTTTGACTCGAATGATGTTCTGTTTCTCTTTGTGAAACAGAACTATGGCACCTAGACTTCCACCTCCTCCACCTCCTCAAAATGAACCCAATGAGTCCAACGCAAGATTGGAAGCTGTGCTTGAGGCTCTTCAGCAGCAGAATACTGCTCTTGTGCAACAAAATACTGTTGCCCTCCAAAACTTAGAAGCTGCTAGAATAGCCGCTGAAAATGCCAGGATATCAGCTGAGAATGCTAGAATGGAGTCTGATCACACCTAGAGGCAGCTGATGGACATGTTGGCCCGAGGTGTACCCACTCAGGGTGCTACCTCCTCTGCTGCCCCAGTTCAGGAGTGGACATTGGAGAGCTTTCTCCAACATCACCCAGCCCGGTTCAATGGCAAGTGCACTCCGGATGAAGCTGACCACTGGTTTCAGGATATGGAGCGTATCTTCGAGGCCAAAGGGTGTCCAGATGATAGGAAGCTGGCCTACACCCAGTATTTGCTGACAGGAGAAACTTTATTATGTTCTAAGTTTTTAAATTCTCTGTAATTTCTAGGGAGAAACTCTAGTACTCTAGTTTTCAATTCCACACTATTCTAAGGATGACTTTAATCCTAATTACTCTTGACTGCTTTCCTATATTATGCATGATGACATCTTGATTATGTATGTCTTTCTATATAATTGGGATGCCACACAAATCAATTGCAAGATATGTGAGTGGTGGTAAAGAGAAAGTCATGAAAAATTAAATTAATTTTGTAAAATGAATATTAGCATTGACTTATATAAATTTATTTTATTTTTTATGGACATTCTATCTGGAAGAAAAATTAATTTGAGATGTTGGGAAATAGTTTATGGGTAGAAATTTTTGAAGTACACTTACTGTAAGGCAGAGATATCAATATGTGAAAAGTCCATGATGGTTGAACTGACTGGGGAAGCAAGAGGCTGATTGATGGCAAGCATCCACCAATATTAACTAATATAAACAATTAACCTGCCAAGCATCCACCAATTATTATCAGCAATCAACCAACCTCAATGCAGGCAGCAAGATTGAAATAGCGGTGGAGGCAACACCGGCGGAGGTAGCAGTGGTGGAGGCAGCAGCAGCGGCGGAGGCTAAACCACCGATAGAGGAGTGGATTCGTTGGAGGAAGCACCGCAGACAGCAGCGGCAGGACACCAATGGCGTTACGGCGAAGGGAGAAGGCGAGACCAGCACAGGGTGGCGCGGCGAGCCAAGGAGTGGCAATAGTGGAGGAACCCGCAGAAGAAAGCGCTACGTAGAGGAAGAAGAAGAAGCTGTTGCGTGACGCATATGCAATGTGTGTAGGTTACGCAGAGGAAGAAGAAGTTGTTGCGCGACGCAAATGCAATGTGTAGGTCAAGTTCAGTAAATGTAGACGACCTACTACCTCGGTTGCCCATAAACTCAAAGTAATAACAACATTTGGCACCGGTTATAAAGCCAACCTGAGGTCTAAAGTGGTGGACAAGCTCAACGACTTCGGTTTCCTGCTGAACCGATGCCTTATGTCTGGCATAGCAGGAAGAGTTGCAGGCTTTTGCAGGTGTAGCAGGTAAGCATCAGAGATATAGGCCTCGTTTGCCTAGCAAACCGAAGCAGTAAGGCAACGTATAAACATCGGTTGCATGGAAAACCGATGCCATAGGCCTGTTGTCAATTTTCAGGCGAAAAGCCCGACTTTGCAGAGAACTTTCATGCGGGTATAGGCATCGGTGGCCTGGCTACCCGAGGTAATAGGGCCTTTTCAAATTTATTTCAAAATATGTGCACTGGTATAAACCTCGGGTCCTATACTAACCGGTGCATTAGGTGATTTCTGCCTCAGGTTTTCGGTGAACCGATGTATATATGGTTATATGTTTCGGTTTTCGTATAACCGAAGTCTATATGGCTAGTTAAAATCCACATTTTTTACTAGTGAATGAACACTATATGAAAAAACACATAAGTATATTATTGAAATATTTTATGTTGAAGATTTTGGTTTGATCCTTTATATAATTTGTTTATGATTGTGTGTGCACTAGTAAAAAATAAGGTTTATACAACACTCATTATGCCATGGTTCACCAGAAACTGCAGCATAATGGTGTGCGGTGGCAGTTTTGTAAATAAATCGAACATATATGTCGCGGTTCCCCTCTTAACCGCGATATATACCCCAGTCAACCATCACCTTTGACGTCACGTCAGGACAAAAATTAAATAACAGGGGAATAGACCGCGGTTCTCTGAGCAACCATGACATATTCCCTTGCCAATTTATTGCAGGGACTAACTGATGGGGAATGTCAAAATGTAGCAGTAATATATGTCGCGGTTGCTCAGAGAACCGCGGCCTATTCCCCCTGCCACCTACTGACATTCCCTAAAAGACAGTTGGGAAGACAGTTGAGTATTCAGAACGTTAGGGAATAGGCCGCGGTTCGTAGAGCACCCGCGGCATATTCCCGGATCTAAATAAATTTGAAATATTTAAGGGTATATACCGCGGTTGCCCACTGAACCGCGACATATAGTTTCAAAAATAATTTCAAAAATGCCATTTTTTTTATTTTTTTAAGGAGGATAGGCCGCGGGTAAGTTTTGAACCGCGGCATATACCCCTTTGTAGGTTAAAAAATACAAAACACTGAACAGTTTCATCTTCTCCACGCGATTTTGAAGCTTTCTCCACTACTTCCACGCGATTCTGCTGCTGCCGCACCATCTCCGTCGCAGACCGTATTTGTTGCCACGCCATTCGGCTGTCCGTCGCGCCCTCTACCGTCGCGCCCTCTACTGTCGTGCCAGCCTCTACTGCCCCCGGTACGTTCCATTTTCTTCTCTGATGAAATTTTTGTGCTATATTGAAATGCTAGGGTTTGAATATGTTGTTGTGGCTTTGATCGTTTTTGTCAAATTTGTTGTGGTTTTGGTGGTTCATTAAGAGACAAAGTATGTTAGTTTGTAGGGAAAAGGATTAGAATAGAGGTAGATAAAATGTATTTAATTTTTTTTATCAGCAAATTTATTTAATTTTAATAATATGCTATGAACTTTTTTTAGTAGATTTATTATAAAATCAATGATTGTTAATTATCATATAGACAAACTGTGATAATTCTCATATGTAATTATTTGTGATAGAATGTTTGAATTGATCAATTCAATGATTATTAATTGTATGATTGTATGACTGAATTGATTGTATGATTGAATTGATAATTTTATATAGAATATTGTATAATTTTAATTTTGTAAAATTTAGGAATTGATCGAAATTAGATTAATTTACCACGTATTAGTGCTGAGTACGAGAGAGGTGTAGAGGAATTTATACAATTTGCACAACGTAATGAGGGAAGAAGTGATGATGAAGTGAAGTTTAGATGTCCTTGTGTGAACTGCTTGAATGGGAGAAAGTTGAACGCAACCCAAATTAGAGAACATCTTATCTGTGATGGTTTCCTAAGATGTTATACAACATGGATATGGCACGGCGAAGAAATGTACGTTCCGACTAACTCGCAAACTGAAAATGTTACTAATTCCACCATGGAAGAAGATCGACCGGATGAAGACAAATTGGAGGACATGATACGCGATGTTGGCGCAAAAAATTTTGCCAAAGCTCATGTGTATGAGACGATGTTGACTGATGCGGAAACACCTTTGTATGTCGGTTCAACTAAGTTCACACATTTGTCAGCGGTGTTAAGGCTCATGAATTTGAAGGCGAGTAATAGATGGACTGATAAGAGTTTTACAGAATTGTTGACGTTGTTGAATGAAATGCTGCCAGATGGAAATACACTACCCACTCGTAATTATGATGCGAAGAAAATTCTTTGTCCAATGGGTATGGAGTATAAATGGATACATGTTTGTCCCAATGACTGCATTTTATATAGGAAAGAGTTTTAATTTTTGACAAAGTGTCCAAAATGTGGGTTATCACGATACAAGTCAAAAAACAATAGTGAAGATAATGGTCAGATAGAAAAAAATGGATCTGCTTTGAAGGTAGTTTGGTACCTTCCAATAGTGCCCAAACTTATCAATTGAAACATGGAAGCAAGACGGTGTATCTGCATCATCGAAGATTTCTAAAACGTAATCATCCATATCGAAGGTTGAAAAAGGCATTCAATGGAGATCAAGAGAGAGACGAAGCACCAAATCCCCTTACTGGCCTTCAAGTTCTTGAAAAAGTTAATAAAATACATCATGTATTTGGGAAAACATCCAAGAAGTCATCTGTAACGACCCCTTGGAAGAAGAAATCAATATTCTTTGATCTTCCATATTGGTCAAAGTTAGATGTTCAACATTGCATAGATGTGATGCATGTAGAAAAGAATGTGTGTGATAGCTTGATTGGTACACTACTCAACATTCAGGGAAAGACAAAAGATGGAGTGAATGCTCGTTTGGATTTGGTTGACATGAATATCCGAGAAGAGTTGGCACCCAAGGAGATTGGTAAACGTACTTATTTGCCCCCTGCATGTTACACAATGTCTAGACAAGAGAAGATAAGTTTTTGTCTTTGTTTAAAGAGTATCAAAGTACCACAAGGATACTCTTCAAATATGAAGAGTTTAGTGTCGATGCAAGACTTAAAGCTTGTTGGCATGAAGACTCACGATTGCCACGTCTTAATGCAACAGTTGTTACCTGTGGCTATTCGTGGAATTTTGCCCAAAAATGTTAGGCAAACCATAAACAGGTTGTGTTCATTTTTCTCGTCAATATGTAGTAAAGTCATCGATCCTACAAAGTTAGATGAACTTCAAGGCGAGATTATTATCATCTTGTGTCAACTAGAGATGCTTTTCCCTCCATCTTATTTTGACATCATGGTACATTTACTTGTTCATTTGGTTAGAGAAATCAAGTTGTGCGGACCAGTATACTTAAGATAGATGTATCCTACTAAGCGTTATATGAAGATTTTGAAAGGGTATGTTAAAAATCCATATCGTTCTGAAGGTTCGATGATTGAAAGGTATATTGCTGAAGAAAGTATCGAGTTTTGTTCAGATTACATGACATCAACGAATCCAACAGGAGTTCCTCGCACATCATGGTTGAATAAATTTTCTACAAGTAAAAGCATCCGAAGTGTGAATGTGGTGACAAAAGATCGCGAAGAATTGCTGCAAGCGCATCTTTGTATATTGAACAACACAGATGAGGTGATCCCTTTTTTGGAAGCACACAATGCCATTGTTAAGAATAAAAATCCAAGACAATCAGAAAAATGGCAGTTGATGGAGCGTAACAAAACATTTATGTCTTGGTTCAAATCTGAAATTGACAAAGAGCCACATTGTTCTCAAACTTTTATTTATGTCTTGGTTCAAATCTGAAATTGACCAAGAGCCACATTTTTCTCAAACTTTATTGTGACTTGCAAATGGTTTGAAGTTTGATGTCGTGTGTTGTACAGGTTATGAAGTCAATAATTGCACATTCTATATGAAGACTTTGGATGATAAAAGCACAGTACAAAATAGTGGAGTTAGTTTAGAAGCTGAGTCGCTTCAATTTTCCACATCAAAAGATCAATCTCCTGTACTTGGATCAATGAGATATTATGGTATAATAGAAGAGATATGGGAGGTTGATTACACCAAATTTTTTGTTCCATTGTTCAAATGTAAGTGGTTTGACAATAAGAGTGGTGTGAAAATAGATGAATCGGGTATGACACTGGTTGATTTTCGAAAGGTGGGTTACCGAGACGAACCGTTTATCATGGTTCATCAAGCATCTCAGGTTTTTTATGTCAAAGATCCTGCGTCTGACGATTGGTATGTCACTGTTCAAGGAAAAAAACAAATTGAAGTTAACGAAGAGGATCTGATTAATATTCATATTGCTGACAACCATTCATTTCAAACTACAACAAATTTGGATGACCAATCTCTAGTTGACGACGATGTACATGCAATTCAGTCAGATCATGATGAGGGAATATACATATGATGAATTCATATCTTTATGTATGAATTTTCAATTTTTGTATAAGTATTTTATTAATATCACATAAGTTTTCCTTTTATATATTTCCTATGATTACTATTACATGTTTTGCTAAATTATATGATATTACATAAGTCTTTTATTAATATTTCATGTTGCTATTTATTTTGACAGATATATGGTTGATCATCCACATTCTTCAAGGGATAAGGCTCCCCCTACCAGATCCACTAGAGGACCCACCAGTATGAAACAACTTTTGATCAAAAAGAATAGTGGTGAAAGAACTCCAGTGAATGTGAATGTGATCACGGGTGTGGAAGTTGGCCCCTATGCAGATGACTTCCGATCATACCTTAGAGTAGTGGCATGTGATAGGATTAGTATTCTCACTCCATCTTTTGATCATGTGTCCGAGGTTGATCGGAACATTATATGGAACAATATATTGGTAAGTTAGTTAATATCATTTGAATTAAAATTTGTTTATATTGATAATTTTGTACTGATACAACTTTATTATGTTTATTTCAGCTGACATTTGACATTCCAAATGTTGCAACACTTAGAAATAAGTGTTTGTCAACTGTTACTGAAAACTTCAGAAACTTTAAAAGTATGTTGACATCAAGATATATCTTTGCATACCTTAAACATAAGTCTCCATGTAGTACATATAAGTCCATTGATGAGGAGACTTGGCGGCTTTTTAAAGAGAGTCGGATAACAGAGGAATGACAGGTTAATATAGTTGATATTATTCAATTCCTCATTAACAAATATATATCATATGAACTAATTAATTAATGTGTATGTGACAGGCAATTAGAAGCAAAGCACAAGGAACAAGTGCTCATAACAAAAACCCCACCTATTATCTCATGGTTGGTATAGGAAGCTTGAGGAGAAAATCCTCAACCAAAAGGCAGATGTTAGACCACCATCTCAGGGTGGTAGCCCCCCTCAACCTCCTTCTCCACCTTCTAGACATGAAAAATGGAAGTTGGCTCGTATGAGACCATCGAGCACCTACTCTTCCGACATTGCACGGGAAATTTCTGAAAGAATTGTAAGTTATCACTATTCCTAAAATAATAATAATTGTAATTATACATATTACATTGAACTTTTTAAAGAATAATGGTGTTTTGTAATGTTACAGGACTCCTTGTTTGAGCAGAGCTCCCAAGGTCAATTCACTCCAGAGGGTCGCCAGGATATTCTTGCTTTTGCGATTGGACGACCTGAGCACCCTGGACGTGTACGTGCTGCAGGTCCTGGAGTAGGAATTAAAGATTATTTTGGGAGTTCTTCTCGTCAGCCTTCATATGCATACAGAGAAGCACAAAGAGAAAGGATGACATAAGAGATTACAAAAAAGGTCTGAGCGGACCTTACAGTCGAGATCACAAACAAGGTTAGATCAGAGCTTAGGGCTGAATTGTACAGTTAGTTCAGCTCCATGTTCGAGCAGCGGTTTGAGACCTATGGCATGCACCCGGTGCCACCTCTTGTACAGGAACAAGAACATGTTGTGCCTCCCACAGGTAAACTTAATAAACATTTATGTGCAATTATTTCTATCTTTTGTATAATCTAAAATTTATTCTGATAGGGAGAAGCGGGAAAGGAATTTGTTCCGCATCAACCGTCCTAGGGGATGACATGGACGATGCTAGTCCATGTCTGCTATGATACTGAGATGGTCCCGGTAGCTCGTGAAACACAGTTTAAGTCAACGACTGTTGTTCATGGTATGCAGTTATCAGGGGATGAGGTGAAGGTCTCAGTGGACGAAATGATCATATCAGATGCCTCAGTTCCTCTAGCCACATATGAGATTTTCACTGTGGAACAAGCATTCAAGTCATTTATCGGTTGGCCTAAACATTTGGTTGGTTCAGTTTCTGAACCCCCGATATGAAATTCTTCTTTACAGTTCTCAATTTTAAAGGTTATTGATGTCAAAACTTATCTTATTTTTTCTTGTAACAATAGACGAAGCACAGGAGAAGATTCCTTTATCTGAGGATTACCCTCTTGCTTCATTGCATCTACTTGCTGACATCCTTGAAGATAAGCCTTTGGAGGTTCAGTATGATGCTAATGTATTTGGGACAGGCTATGAGGTCTCAATATACCTTCATAGCCAAGATGTCAGAGAGCTTGCGTCGGGAACACAAAAGTTGAATATTTCAATTATTCAGCTATGGATGATGTAAGTCTATGAGCAATTATTTATAAATAAAATTGATTTATATGTCAAGTATCCTTATATCAAAGTTAATTTTTGATTTCAGGTATATGTTTGAGGTCAGTAACAAGTTGGGGCGTTCTGATGATTATGGATTCATTGATCCCCAATCCATTCATGAATCAAATGATTTTGATCAGATCAACAGAAATCTGATAAGAAGTTTTGGAAGCGGCAAGAAAATATACTTTTTGCCTTATATATCTGGGTAAGTGAACTTTGTTAACATAATAAAGTTCCATATGTGATTTTAATATATAATAGTTAAGTTATTATGAATTTCAGGCGCCATTGGCAGCTTCTTGTTATGTCTATGCAAGAGAACTATGCTTTGTGGTTCTGCTCATTCCACAGGCATCCTCCCACACAACTCAGACAAGCAATCGATTGGTAAGAACCTCAATGTTTGGACTTTCTTTGTTATATAAATGAATGCTAAAACCTTTTTTATATATAGTTCTATACCAGCAAGTATGATGATGGTTGGGAGATCAATTGCTAACAGTAGAAAGATTGCTTGGATTTCTCTCAAGGTTTGACATATGCTAAAGTCATACTTTCTTATAGTTGTTTTATTTTAATGTTATTCACTAACTATTTACAATTGTCATGATATATTATAGTGTAACAGACAAAATTGGTCATATGAGTGCGGATACTATGTAATGTATTGGATGGCCCATATTGTTCGTTCTCACATCACAAGAGGCTGGGAAACGGTAATATTTAACTTTAACAAATTTTGATTTTTTCCCAAATTTAGAATTCATATACAGTAATTAATATGAATTGTCTTGTGCAGAAGTTTAAGACTACTACACCAGTTCCTGAGAAGCCACTATCATTCATGAGGAAAGCTGCTGCAAAGTATATAGTTAGATTATATAATAGTTCTTAGTTACTAGATTTAAACATTGCATTTGATTAGATTGTATTTTATTAGACTTTGTACTTATGTGATGTTGAAATACAATTGAACATGTGTTTGATCTGTTGAAATTGAATCTGTATACATGTTTTGATATGCAGGTCTGTTTTTGTGGTATTGGATATCACAAAAACAGACCTGCTATTTTAAAAAAAAAGCAAGGGAATATGTCGCGGTTGTTACCACAACCACGGTTGTTTCAACATGTGTTTGATCTATTGAAATTGAATCTGTATACATGTTTTGATATGCAGGTTTGTTTTTGTGGTATTGGATATCACAAAAATAGACCTGCTATTTTAAAAAAAAAGCAGGGGAATATGCCGCGGTTGTGGTAGAAACTGGTTCGTTTTTTATTTTTTTTTCTTAGAAAGACTTTAGGCCGGGGTTAAGGCAAGAACCGTGGTCTATTCCTGGGTATTTTACAGCGGTTCTAACCGCGGCCTATACTGAAAACTATTTTTTTAAGACAAGTGTTTCATACTTTAATATATTGAATTTAAAAAATTTGACAGACTTAATCGACTTTGTAATTAGTGTAATCTATTAAAATTCACAGACTTTATTTTTAACAGAGTATAAGATTTTAGAACCTATTTTGATTGCTCCAACATCTGTAAAAACACTTTCTCAACATTTCAAAATGTTAGTATCATCATAAATTTGATATTTGCAGTAATTGAATGTCAATATGTATGATTTATGAGTGATATAACATGGTCAATTTATGTGTCAGATTATGAAAATTGCAGTTCAAATTACTTAGTCAACTATGAAATCTGTTTAATCCATTAAAATTTGCAGTTATGATCAAGAATCAAAGTTCATGTATATAGACCTATTTTTCTCACATCAATACCTGCAAAAATTGTTGAGGTTGTTGACAACACAAACTCTATATTAATAGTACACATGTTGCTTAATAATAGTACACATGTTGCTGCATTACATGTTCTTATGCTGTATTGATTGTTATATCTTCTGAACATGTTTGATGTACTGTTGTATGTTCCTATATTGATTTTTTGATATATTTGTGGAGCATGCTTACATGCTTATGTGCAATGTGAAATGCTTTATTACATATATTTTACTGCACATTTTCTAAAGTAAAAAACCATAAGCACTTTCATGAACTTATAACTGTGTGACAAAGTTATAGTACAGTCGACTACATTGATAATGAATTTGACTATGCTAAAACCTTTGTACAGATTTTGAGAATCACTGCTAGTGATTTTTTAAGTTGAAAAGAATTTCAAAGTGTTTTTACATGTGTCAGTCGACTTTGTTTGGTTTACATTCGACTGTGTCTTTGATCTGATTTGGAATTCTATTATGTTTTGTGCTTTAACGGCTATATTTTTAAAAGTTAGTTAAGCATTGATGACTTGGTCAACTGTATTAAATGTGTGTTGATTTTGGTTGACTGAGAGCTACTATGTTGATTGTCTGTTATAACTGTAATAATACAGTCGACTGAATTAGTAGCCTATTCGACTGAGAAACAATCTGATAGATAGAAAACTATAAATTGGCTGAACACGAGTTGTTCAGAGACTTTTGATGATCGAATAGTTTCATTCTTGTTTCAGATTGAATTCTCTGTGATAACAGCTCCAAGAATTCTCCAAGAAGACGGTGGTGATCTTTCTTGAGGGAGATTCAAAGGGAGATAGCTTGTGCACTCATTGTCTGATCACATACTGCACAAAGAAGGTGCTTTTGGGTTGATCATTTCAGGCATGGCATCCTTTGAAGACTGCTGCACTTTGTTAAGGCTTGGCATCCTGTGAAGACTGTTGGAATTGGACCTGTTGTGATACAGGGGTTTCACGTTGAGGATTGTTCGACGTGGTTTCAGATTGTAGAAGAGGGGATTCTTGCTGCAAGTCTGGTTTTGGTTATTGCAGCTATATTTTGGTTTTTGGGTTAGAGAGGAGATTTATATTTTTGACGTGAGGTCTTCTATAAATTCCTTGTTGTAAAAACCACAACCATTATAGTGCATTTGCTTCCTGGGTTGGAAGGACACTGGATGTAGGCATTGTTGGCTGAACCAGTATAAAAACCAGTGTTTGATTTTCTCTATCCCTGCACTTTTTAATTCCAGTCGACTTTATATTTTACGCAATCAACTACGTTTTTCCGCTGCATATAAATTTTCATTACTTGCATTTCAAGAAAGCTAAAAAAGCTTTGTGCTTTTGATAAAAGATTGCCAAAAGATTTTTTTTTTGAAACATCACCAATTCAACCCCCCCCCCCTTGCTGTAAAAAGAAGCCTACATGTTTTCCAACAAAAACATCTTTCTCAACATTTTCAATGTTAGTATCAAATTCATGATATGAACCTGCAATTTTATCATGTATAAGCAAAGAAAGATTATGATCATTGAATTATGTCATCGAGTGAGATATTAATTTTAATAATCAGAGCATGATCATTCAATGCATTTACCCAAATCACAAAGCATTTAGATATGCAGATATTGGAATCAACACAATCATTCAAAACAGTTTTTAACCATTGATTAAGATACTAGGTTAAATCTCTTTGAAACAAAAAATAAACTTTCTGTGGAGCAGATTTAATAGATTATGTTTTTAACGTAAGAGATTAAATTTCGCAAAAAATATCATTTTGCATATTTTCACATTATCTCTTCATATCAAGCAACAAGCATACATCACATACATCAAAATGATTATTTAGAACACAAATGATACACATTTTATCAAATTTACAGCTTGTTACCACTTTTGATGACTCTCAAGATGACATGCTCACTTTAAATGTGAGATTTGCTTCAGCTTTATGCATCATCTTGAGTTCAGTCCTTTTCCATTCCTTTCAATCTCTTGCAAAACAGTTTAAGGGTTTTGATGCAGTACCCATTTGAATTTGGGTCCTTTCATGTTAGAAGATTTTAATGGATCCTTAGTAATCCATTTAAACTTTCCTTTAGGAACTTCAGAACTTTTGTAATAACATGAATTTGATACATGACCTAACTAATTGCAATAAAAACAAACAATTGAAGATGGTTTGCTAATATCAATAAACCTTGTTAACCTCATTTTAATTTTATATAACTTCATTCAATTTAAATAATAATTCAAATCTTATTTTAACATAGTTTATACTAATTACATTCTATTTTAAATTATTTTTATGACATCTAATTTTATTCATTAAAATATTTTTTTTAATCTATTAAACATATTATATTACTCGTTAACTTTTATAAACTTTTGTATCAAATATCTTTATTTTTATTATCTTTCTCTTAATCCAAACAATCACACTTTCACTTTCTTTTTCTCGTTTACTCTCTCAAATTCATTTTTAAATCTAAACACAACATTAATGATGATAAATTATCTCACTCATAATTTTTTTTCTTTCACTTTTTTATATAAACCTAATGGTAGTGATTTTTTTCATTTACATTCATAAATATCCTCATACTCATATTTTTCATCTCTTCTTCATTCACATTCACCTTGTTCTTTCACACTCATCTTATTCATTCAAACACATATCCTTCATTTACATTATTTTTTTTCTCATCTTTTTTATTCACATTTTTCTCCAAAATTTCATTCATACTCTCTTTTATTTACATCAATCTTCTTCGTTTATTCTAATTTCTTTTAACAATTTGATAAATCATTGAATAAAGTTGGACAAACGAAGAAAGCTAGTAAGACAAAAAAATATATTATTAGAGATCCACTAGTGGAAAAACGCTGTGTAACGTCGGTTATTTTGGGCTTTTAACGTCAACAACAGAACCAACGTCTATACGGGTGACGTTAATGGGACGTCGATTTTTTGCAGGTGCGACGTCGATATAGACGTCGGTTCAGTTAAAAGAACGACGTCTATAAAGACATCATACATTGCACTAACCGACGTCTTAGACGTCGGTCCGTAACACATTGGACGTCTATAAAGCCATCAAACATTGCATTAACCGACGTCTTTCCGCCATATAGACGTCGGTTTGTACATTAACCGACGTCTATGAAGTGATCATTGAGTTTTGGTGCGGTTTTTGTCGTGTCTTAGGGTAGCGTAGTAGCACCTCCTTCCTTTGCTAGTTTCTTCGTAAGAAAAAGTTGCGTCTTTTGGACTTCTCATGGCATTTCAACCCAAAGACGAACTTGGGTCGTTGCCTAGGTCCATTCCGACTGCCAATGAAAAAGAATACGGTGAGAATACGGTGTATTCTCACCGTATACTTTTTTGTCGACCGCCAATGAAAAAGTATACGGTGAGAACTCACCATATACTTTTTCATTGGCGGTCGGAATGGACATAGGCAACAACCCAAGTTCGTCCTTGGATTGAAATGCCATGAGAAATCCAAAAAAATGCAGGTTTTCCTTACGAGGAAACTAGCAAAGGGAGAAGGTGTACTACGCTACACAAAGACACAACAAAAAAACCGCACCAAAACATAACGAAAAGGCAGAGGAGAGGAAACTTACTTGGAAAATGCAGAGCAGCGGAGCGAAAAAGGCAAAGACGATGTGTTGGTTCGCAAACCGCTGGTGTTATTTAACAAGAAATTGGATTTCTGTTGTACACAGAACCGACGTCTACATTATCAAATACGTCGGACGCCTGACTAATTTGACGTCTATTCGATTTAAAAATTAATTTTTTTGTTGTACATAGACGTTGGTGCTGATGCAACTGACGTCTAGAATTGTATATAGACGTCAATGTGACGGGATCCGACGTCTATAGGGCTGAAAAAAGTGACTATTCACCTGTCCGGCAGACATATAGGCGTCAGTTAGAAGGGAACCGACGTTTATATGTCTGATAGGTAGGTGAGCAGCATTAATTTCCGCCATTTAGACGTCGGGACCCTAAATGAACCGACGTCTATAATGCTGATGGAAATGACTTTTCACCTAACGGTCAGAAATATAGATGTCAGGTTTGAAGGGCCGACTTCTAAAATTCTATAAACGACGGGGATGGACCTAACTGACGCCTATATTGTGAACTTATTTACGGAAATGCCACCGGTCATCAATATACGTCGCGGGTGTCCGTAACTGACGTCTACCGTGTGACGTTAAACAGCTTTTTTCCACTAGTGATCTAAGAAAACTTTTTAAATATCAATCTAGTAGACCTATTGAGAGATAATGAAAATTGTTTTAACAAAATAAAAAAAATTCTTCAAACGAAAAAAAATACTTAAATACTTAAAGAAGATAAGTTTTTTTATATTATTTAGTAAAAGAAAGGTGTAATACCTTGAAAAATAATGTGTTAGTGGAATACACGTGGCGGCATGTGATAGGTAGAGTATTTTGGTAAAGTAAAAATACAATGGCATTCTAGACTTAGCCACTTTCTTTTCTAAAACAGCCAACACCATCTTCTTCTTCTTCTACTATTCTTTTTATTGCCTAGCCTTCCATTTGCCATTACTCAAATTCTAACCGTTTGAATTTCAAATTGAAGCTACCCAAGCTTTTAGAACTGCAAGAGGAGCATTTTCCACCGATTGAACCTTCGTTTCGTCCAACCGGTAAGAAAGCCCTCTTTTCCCTCTTTGCTCTAGGGTTCTAGCATGTAATTTCTTGTTGCTTGCAACCCATCTCGTTTTCTTTCTCAATTTAGATTAATTTTAGTCCTAAAACTCGTTTTCTATCATCAATTGATGATTTTAGGTGTTTCTCATACTTTGGGTTCAAAGTACTTGGGCTAGGATCATTCCTTGAGTTGGCCGTGCACACTAGAGGTAAGGGGAGCTAGCTTTCTTTCCATTTTTATAGTATGTTGTGAATGTATGATAAATTTTAAAGTTGTATGTTGTTGGAAGCATGAAATTGGTTGAATGGGTTTGAAATTCATGTATGGAAATGGGTATGTTGTGTAGAATTGATGATTTATAATTTTGGACTGTTTGGAACCCCTTGGTATGTTGAATTATGCATGATTGGGACTGTGATAATGATTGAAATCTGTTGTGGTAGTGTTTGGAAGAAAACCAAGTGCTTTAGAGTCACTTTTTAGCCATTTTAAGGGAAGTGAGGTAGTGATTTTGAGTATTTGGGGTTTGTGGTGTTTGTGGACTGTTGAGACAGTTTCACTTGGTGTATTATGACTTGTTTGAGTCACCAAATTAGCCAAAAAGGGTGTAGAATGGTAAGAATTGGTTTTGGGTCCCTAAGTTGGGAAAATGAGAGTTTTAGAGTTGAAATGAAGCCTAAATCACTTTAAAAATGTGTTAAGAACGTTTAGAATCACGTAGGTAAGTTTAATTATGTCTAAAACAAAGATTAAGGGTGTTAGAAGTTGGTTAAAATGGTTAGAAATGGTCCCAAGAGGTTTGTAGGCCTTGGTCAGAGAAGGCTCCCCCTTCTCCTGACCGTCCGGTTTTGTAGGCCTGGTCAGGGAAGGATGACTCCTTTCCTTGACCGTCCGGTTTGGAGGTCTTGGTCAGAGAAGGTTCCCCTTCTCTTGACCGTTCGGCCTGGTTCCCTTGGTCAGAGAAGGTATTCCCTTCTCTTGACCGTTCGGCCTGGTTCCCTTGGTCAGAGAAGGTATTCCCTTCTCTTGACCGTTCGGCCAGGAAGCCTTGGTGAGAGAAGGAGGTTTCCTTCTCAAACCGTCCGGTCATGGAGTCTTGGTTAGAGAAGGAAGTTTCCTTCTCAAACCGTTCGGTCTGGTGGACCTTGGTCAGAGAAGGTTCTCCCTTCTCTTGACCGTTTGGTCTGGGAGTCTTGGTCAGAGAAGATTCTTCCCTCTCTTGACCGTTCGGTATGGCCTTGTTCTTGGCCACTTAAACACTCTCGGTCAGAGAAGGTATTCCCTCTCATGACCGTTCGGTCAAACATAGTTAGTGTAGGTGGTTTCTTGCATATGATCGTTCGGTCTGCAGGGTCTCGGTCAGAGAAGAGCCAGCTCTTCTCTTGACCGTTCGGTCTGGCATGGGTGTCTGGTATTGGCACCCAATTCTGTCCAGTGATTCGGCCACTGCTTCTAATGTTCAGTTTATTGCTTAAAGCTTGTGGTTGGTTGGTTTATCTAATTGTTTGTGGCAAATTGAGGTGTTTATGATTTATATGACTTGGAGAATTATCAAGTAATTGGATTGGTCGGATTCGGTTGTGAAATTATGATCTCTCGGTGAGATCTATTAGTGTATTGATTGAATGGCGAGAGGCTTCCATATGGGGGGTTATCCCTAACGCTCCAACGGTCTTTCATTCTCACTTAGAGAGGATTGACGCGTGTGGTGGGAGTAGTGGGAGGTCCTAGGGTAGGCGCTTTCACTGTAGGCCTATACCGCGGTAACGGATTAGCCTTGTGTATGGTCGGGTGAAACCCCTCGGCAATGGCTTTGCAAAGCAGTAGGGGCCATTACAAGTGCACAACCCGCCCCAGCTCTACATTCATTCTATGTCCGGACGTGTCCAGGAGTCTTTGCATGTTAATATGATTGATTTTGGTTAAGTTATGAACCATGTGCTCATGAACATGTTAACTTGTATGCTTGTATGTAAATTTATGCTTTCTGCCATGCTAGATTACTTTGCTACGAATTGTATGTTGATTTGAAAACTAGCTCAGCCTTGCACTTGTATGTTGTGTGTGTTTGCTTCCTCCCTTGCGATGATCATCCAATCCTTTGGATGTGAGCAGTAGGTGAAGATGTACCTCTAGAGTAGACATTGGAGACCGAGGAAGATCCAGCACCTAGTGCTTAGACGATTATATCGTTTTATTTCTTTTTGGCTTATTATGTTTTGAAAAACCTTAGACCTTTGTACTTTAAATTACTGGTCGTTTTAATTTCCCTCTCTATTTTGGATGACTGTAATTTATACTTATACAGTTGTTTTCTACTCATAACTACTTTCTATTATTATAATACGTTGCATTCCATGTGATATGAATTATACACATATTTTGGGATGTTAGTATAATTTACGTATTGAACTATATGATAAAAATCTTGATAGATGCTCCAATCTTACATTCTTATTTTCAAATTTGAATTCTTCAGCGTGATAATCTTGTTTCCAAAGTATGTTAAAGTTGTTTTATCATCTTAGGATTTAGGGAGAAAAAAATACTATTCATTTTAAATGGGAAAATATCAATACTTATAAAGATATTTCCATAAATATAATTTATATTTAAGATTATTGATAAAAACAGTTCTAATATCATGATATTGCTTCAATGCAACTTCGGGAGACAACTTGTTTCTTTCTTGAACACTGAGAAATTAAACTAAGTCGTAAATAAAATCTCCTAAAGCAAAACTCTCTGATTTTGCGAAAATTAATTTTCATAATCGTTCAAATTTAAAAATTCAAATGTTACTACTGTTCCAGAATTTAACTTCTGAAATCACTGTCATTGATGCTGGAAGCATGTTTCTGATTTCAATTTCTTAACCAAAATTTCAATAAAATTTAGACACAACCAAATTACAGAGGGAAAAATATAATAGCAATAATATTTTAATGAGAATAATATAAAACCTAAAGAAGCCAAACAAACTATGATGCTCTAAAGATGATGCTAAACTTTGCCGTGTCTTGAAACATTATTTGTGGTCACTTTCCATTCCTTTGGCTTACACTTTCCTAACCTGGATATTGTGCGTGGATTGGAACCTCCATATGGGTTGCCTACCACTTTGTACAAGTGCTACTTCTTCTCCTTCCTTCACCATTCCTTGCTTCTGCACATCCAAACCATGCGAATGTGATCATTAACAAAAAACAAAAGAACATGTAACATGATCATGTAACAGAGGAATCTCTTTAGTAGATAGCATCTCCTAAAAAAGATTCAGTAATCACCTCCAGAGTATGTTCTATAAGTTAATGAATATCATATTACAGCAGCCACGTGTAAGCTACTGAATCATACATCAAAGTTAGACACAACATTCATAAGGGTCTTTTTTACTTTGATAGGAAAGTGCATAGGAATTGGAAAGCCAAATCTCCATAATCTCACTCATTTAGTGGCACAGCACAAAAACATGTTTGTCATAATCAAGATTAGTTAAAACAAATACAGACATTTCCAATGGTTTGTTCCATGTGAAGCATTGGCATACAACAAGGGACATGAGATCCAAACAATAGTGATTAAGTACTCCATGCATGAATAGTCTAAAAGCATAAATCTTGAATGTAAAAAGCTACTACCCTGAAGGTATTGAGGCTGGAAAACCATATGGGGATTTTCAAATCAGTTCAAACAAACATTAACCATGTTACTTGGTACAAGTAATTTGAATCCAAGACAACTAAGTTATTGTGCCTGTTCTCCAAATATTTACCAGCAGTTGGTCCAAGGCTGTTTTGAAGGTTGCTTCAGAATCGTCACAAAATTCCATATATATGGGACAGACTCCTTGATACAAAGCAAGCCTCTGCTGCACCCTCTTCTTGCATGAACAACAAGATTAGGTTGATAATAAATTAGTCATCAGTCATGGCAAAAAAATAGATAAAAAACGAAAAACAAAAGTACTCTCATTTTTGAAGATAAGTAGGCCAGTGAAACAAAAGAAACAAACTCGTGTAACTGTTACTTTTAGTAGCTTCTCAAAAAGTGGAATACTAGTGATCATCAGATTTATTTTCTGCAAATCTTAGGACTCTGAAAACCAGAACATTTCATGAAGTGACCAGTGAAGAAATTATGTATGTTGCAGACATTCAACCAAAAAATTGAATAATCTTCAAGTTAATTTTTGACAAATATCACATAACGGAAAATAATAAAAAACGTTCATGTAAGTTTAATTTTTTTTAAGAAAAACGTCTTTTAATCAATAAGAGAAAGGGGATAAAAAGAACTCATTCATATGTGAAAGCAAATATGGTGCCAGAAGGTCGATAACACTAGTGCAAAATTTACTTTTTATAGCGATTTTTTAATCAGTTAAAATTCCCCAAGTATAAAAAGTAAGGCGACCACAATATTGTAAATAAAACAAGTTTTTTTTATATTTGTTACACTTAAAACAAATGTAAAAAGTTAGTATCGTCAAAATGGGATGAAATCCGTGAGCCAACTCGGTTCACCACGGGTTTGAATCGGGTTGGATTGGAAAAAAATACGAAAATTTTGATGCGAGCCAATTCTAATCCGGCTCACACGGGTTGAACCCGTACGTGGTGGGTCGGGTTGGCTCACCAACCCACCTATTTTTTTAATTAAATCAAATTAATTAAATTAATTATTCAAATTGAAACCGAATTAATTAAGTTAATTATTCAAAACTTATATCATTCATAACCAGACTCTCTATATATATAATATATTTACAATAACACGAAAAAATCATATAAATAATCCTATATATACAATATTTAAACATATACAATATTTTTACAATATTTAAACATCTTATATATATATATATATATATATATATATATATATATAATATTTTTACAATATTTAAACATATACGATATTTTTACAATATTTAAACATCTTATATATATATATCATATTTAAACATATACGATATTTTTACAATATTTAAACATCCTATATATATACAATATTTTTACAATAATTTTAATAATTAATAACACGGAAAAATATATACATAATTTTTACAATATTTAAACATCCTATATATACAATATTTAAACATTTACAATATTTTTACAATATTTAAACATCCTATATATACAATACTTTTAATAATTAATAACACGGAAAAATATATATAATATTTTTACAATCACTTAACCACTTCATCAAACACTTTTCATTGTTTAATATACATAATCATTACAATATAAAATCATATAAAATATCCTATATATGTAACTAAGATTTTTCAGTTTTTTTATATTAATTATTCCAAAATAAACACATGTTACTTATGATAACTAAGATTCTTTAATTTTTTTATATTAATAAATACAAAATAAACACATGCTACTTAATAATTTAGATTCTTCAATTTTTTTAGTTTCTTTTATATCAATTGGTCCAATGATCACTGTTTTAATTTGATTAATCAAAGTAACATGTTATAAGAATCTCATAAGAAAAGGGTGAAAAAGAGTTAAGTGAGCCACTGAGCCAACCCGTTTAACCCACCAACCCGTGGTGGGTCGGGTCGGGTTCGAATTTTTTCGGCTCACTAATAAATGAGCCGGGTTGACTCACTAAGTGGTTAACCCGTGGTGGTTACCCATTTTGACAACTATATAAAAAGTAACATAGTGACAAAATTGTAATAAATGATAAAGATTTTTTACCGATTACATTCATATGAGGGTATATAAGTTATTTTTCTATATCAATTAAACTTATAACTGATGTAGAAAGATGACAAATAATATTAAACAAATATTATTAAGGTTTAATACCTCATTTGGTCCCTTCTTTTGGGAGTTTGGTTCAAAATGATCCCACCTTCGGAAAAAAATCACTAAGGTCCCATATTTTATTAAAAGTTGTTCACTATCGTCCTTTTGGCAGACGACATTAAAATTGTAACGGTGGAGATGCTAGCGTGGCAGAACATTAGTAAGCTGTTTGAAATGAAGCTTACGTGGCTGTCTGAAGTCTTTTAAAATAGGTTAAATTAAAAAAACCCTAACCCCAATTTGATTACTCCCCTTCTGCGTTTTTTGCTGTTGTGAAAGTGATTTCTTGGCTCTTGTGACAGTGATGATTTTTCATCATTCTACTATTGATTCATTGAAGGTGGAAGTGGAACATCGTACGACCGTAAGGTAAGGGCTCATTATCTAAGTCTAATTAGTTGTTGTTGTTGATTTTTATTTGGGGGTTAGGGTTTAATTTGATATTGTGTTTATTCAATTTAATGGAGTTTTTATAGTTGTTGTTGTTTCGGACTGTGGGAGTTGTTCTTCCAATTACTTCATGGTTAGAACAGTGGCATTAATCCAGCGCCATCGGAGACAACATCGAGTAAGTCTCTGCCATGGATCAACCTCTTGTCTCTTTCCCATGCTTTCTTGTTATAACTGTAAGGAGCATCTTAATGCCTTGGCCATTTCATCTGACGATGAAAGCGAGCAAGCATATTTGCAAGCTCAGCCTCAGCCTCATATCATACCATGTACTGTAAAAATAGTGTAGCCGGTAACCACTTGAAGTAATTGAAGGATGAAAAGCTCCTGGTTTAAGATGCTGCACTTTTTCTTCTGATTTTTTTTCATGTAAATTAGATGGAGACAAGTTTAATGGAGTAATCAAATTGAGGCTAGGGTTTTTTTAATTTAACCTATTTTTTAATTTAACCAATTTTAAAAGCCTTCAGATAGCCACGTCAGTTTCGTTTCAAACAATTCACTAATGTTCTGCCATAGTAGCATCTGCACCGTTACCATTTTAACGTCGTCTGCCAAAAGGACGATATTGAACAACTTTTAATGAAACATGGGACCTTAGTGATTTTTTTTCGAAGATAGGATCATTTTGAACCAAACACCCAAAAGAAGGGATCAAATAATGTATTAAACCTATTTTTAAATTACTAAAACCTTCACAAATATTTTTCCCTATTCCACCTTCACAACCAAACCCAAAAACCCACACTGACGACACCCTCACCCCTAATAATCCCTTTTTCCCTTCCTCTCGCCTCCGCCACCACCATCGTTTCATTTACGTCATTGCCAACTCGGTTCAACCTTCACAAATAAGCACTTACTCAACCACTTCAGTCGACATGCTCTTTGTCGTCAAGTATGGTGGTGCCACAATGAACCAAGGCCACCGTCATAGGTCTCTCCAGCCTCAATGGCTGCATCCTCACCACCCGTCCCAACACCAAGGCCGCCGGTCTAGGCTTCGTCGGCGAGGTCGCCAAAGTGGACCCCGCAGTCCTCCGCTCCTTCATCGCACCAGCCACTTCCTGGTCATTACCTTCGTCACCGCCGACGAGTCCGGGGACATCCTACAATATTAACGCCGACACTGTTGATGGAGAATTGCTGCAGTGCTTGGCGTGGAGAAGTTGATTCTGCTGACAAACGTGGCGCGGATCCTGGAGGATCGAAACGATCCAACTAGCTTGGTGAAGAAGAGTGACATATTTCTGCCCCGTTAACTGCTCTAAGGCACTAGCTGAGGAATTCAGGGAGAAATTTTGGAATACTTTGCTGCACTTTTTACTAATGTATATTTTGCATATTTGAAAAATGAGAGGGAAACTTCATGCAACATAACAAGAATTCTGAGTTGAAACCACTTCAATCAGACCTCATGCTAATGAATTTTTTTCATTGTGTTGCTGCTACTTTTGTTCATAGTTTCACTGATTTTGATTTTAATACTCGAGTTGATTTTAGTGCTCCACCTATCTATGATTATTATAATGAGTCAGCTGTTATTACTGAATTTAATATACAAGCTTTTGAAATTGATGACGGTTCTGATTTTAGTACTATTGTAGATTTCAATGTTGATTTTCAAACTAGTGCTCATATTAAATGCGTAGCTATTGAAGTTGACACAATTGTTCACTCTAAACTGAATTTATGTCTGATGATTCTTATATTGACATACCTGTTTCTGCATGCTTTGATTTTGCAGTTTATGATTTTTAAAGTGTTCATGATAAGTTTATGTTGTTGATCATATGTCATTTTAATTGATATTTCTTCTCATTTTAATATTCTTACTTCAGTAGTTGTCATTGATTCTCTTAATGTACCTGCAGTCAGTAATGCTTATTCGTGTTCATAATTAGGTGCATTTTTTGTTAATGTAGTTGATTCTAATTTTAAGAATAACATCTTTGTAGTGTTTGAAGATTTGAAAGTTTATGTTGCAGATTTGGATTTTAGTTTCTAATACTGCTAATACTCATAAGATACTGATTTCATTTTTGAAGTTTATCATATTGGAGTCGATACTCTTATTGTTTGTGATGCTGATAATTCTGTTCTTTCTCTTCTATTCATTTAGGCACCACTTATACTAGATTAAGTGTTGTTGCTGCTGCAGGAAAGTGCAAAGAAGAATCAACTAAACGCATGGGCAGATTGGTCAGAGTGATTGAATTTTGAGTTATTTATTGTTTGATTTTAATCATACTAATATAATTTATGTAATAATTGATCTTTTAGAATCAGATAATCCAAAGCAAAATTTATTCTTTGAAATATATTATCACCAGTGATTTTTTTCCTCATTGTTTCATGTAGGGTGGGATATACACGCTTCCTAGTCATCTATCACCTAGTGCTATGGATTTGATACCAGGGATGCTTGTGGTTGATCCTATGAGGAGAATGACCATACCTGAGATCCGTCAACACCCATGTTCCAAGCTCGTCTTCCACGTTATTTGACTGTCCCCCACCAGATACACTACAACAGGCAAAAAAGGTTTATTTTTATATCTTTATTTGTCATTCTCTTGCCAATTTCATTTTCACTTTTCTTTATATTATAAATGGTTCGTGAGAAATATAGTTGAGAATATTATTTTTGAAGTGAAAATGGCTGGTTGGAAATTTTGAGTGATGTCACAAGTCTTAAGGGTTTTGGTATCTTTTCAACTACTTTCTGTTTCAAACTTTTAAACTTCACATTCATACACATTGGAAATTCTTGTGTGCATTAGTTGATGTATTATAATCAGTTCAAATGATACGGTTTTGTAGATTGATAAGGAAATTCTTTAGGAAATGGTGAAGATGGAATTTGACTGGAATCTATTGATTGAATCCCTTCGGAACATGATACAAAATGAGGTTTTTGTTTGCCAGATTATCTCTTACAACCATCCATATATTTCAGGAGAAACAAGACATTTTTCTGATGTTTGTGTATATTATCAACTGTTCATGCTCAGTTTGTATCATTTGTGTTATCAGACATCTTCAAAAAGATTTATCCCTCTTACAGATTTAATGGCAGCACTCCACCTAGTTTCATGTGTTATTCATTCTCAATTGTCAATTTTGTTGATTGCTAAATAAAATACCATTTTTAACATTTATAAAATTTCAACTAACCTAGCCAATAATTAAGGGCATGTCTGGGCAAAATTATGACTAGTTCTTATGAGTTTGAATAAGGCAGCCCTTCTGACATCAGTTACATATGCAATTTTGCTTATAAATAACAGTATTATTCTCACTGTAACGTAACCAAGAAAATACGTAACAAAATCTTCACTCTCAACACAAAAGGGTCACACAGTTTATGGGTGAAGCTTATTTCATTCTTCTAGTTTTTTTATTAGTGTTTGTGAGTAAACTGATCTAGTTTTTTTATTAGTTATTTCATTCTTCTAGAAATAATTTGCTATAGAAAAAAGATCACTTTTATACCGGTTATTGTGTAAATAGGTATAAAAAAGTCTGACTTTTTTACTAGTTAGAGCCCCTAGCAGGTATAAAAAAATACCTGTTCTGATAACATATATGTAAAAGAGACTATTTTATACTTGTTCTAAAATAACTAAAATAGTCAGTGCAAAAGCAAAATTTTTATATTAGTTTTAGAACATGTATAAATTCAAAAATAGGTATAAAATGTCTTTTTTAATAGGTATAAAAAACCTTTTTTGGCATAGTGTAGTGGCTTAATGAGATAGCCATGAAACCAATTTATGGGTAATCTAAAGAAGTCTCACATGATTGTTGCTGAGAGAGTTTTGAGATACATTCAAGCCACAACAAATTTTGGAGTATTTTTTCCCACTTGGAGGTAGAAATCAGAGTTGGAATTGACTGGGTTTATTGACTTTGATTATTGTGGTAATGCATTGGAGAGAAAGAGCACCTCTGGATATGTGTTCATGCTAAGTTGTGCTCCTATTTCCTAGTGCTCTAAGAAATAACCGATTGTAGCCCTATCCAATTGTGAAGCACAATACATAGATAGCAGTTATGCAGCATGCCAAGGAATTTGGCTTGAAGATTCCTGTGAAGACACCAATGCAACTGAAGATAGATAATATTTCTACCATAAACTTGCCTAGAAATTTAGTGAGTCATGACAGAAGCAAACATATAGAAGTGAAGTATCACTTCCTTAGAGATATGGTGAATAAAGGAAGAATTGCACTGATTTACTGTAAAATTGAGATACAATTGGCTTATGTGTTCACAAAAGCTTTGAAGAATGAAAGGTTTTAATATTTGAGAGAGAGAGTTGGAATTGTATCTCTTAAGTACTTGACTTATGGAAGAGTATTAGTGTTTGTAATAAGTCAAGTCAGTTACATTTTTTGTAATAGAATCTTACCCTTTCCCTTCTGTATATAAACTACAATCTCTGGTTCAATAAAGCAGTACTCAGAACATATATTCTTGATTCACGTTTCTTTGTTATTTCCAATAGGAACCTGCAATATTAGACATTAGTACCTCCCTGCACCTCCATGCAATACCATACACTAAACCCAAAATTTAATATAGTTTGCTCCAAAAAATATTGTTTACTCCATAAATGATGAATGCATATTTATGCCCGCATTTATGCTTTAAAGTTCCAATTTTTAGTGGGATACTTGTGCTTAAATGGTTTATTTGAACAGAATTTGTGATGATTTGATTTATCGGGTTTGGAAATAAAAGGGGTTTAAAAAGTGATTTTTAGTTGCATACATTATTATTAAAATTTCTTACGTTTATTTGTGTAGCTGAAATTACAAGTTTATTGGTCGAAAGATGCAAAAACTGAGGCCCAAAATTAAAATGAGTTTATTCAAGAAAAGATGTTGAATAACCCTGTTTTTACAATGATTCACCCTTTTTTTTCTAAACTAGGCCCAATACTAAGCCCAATAACCCTATTTTGAATACACCTCCAAATTTCCCTACACATACCCCTCTTAAATTAGACTCCACCACATTCTACCATGTGGCAGTCCACCACAAACAAAGATAGCCAACCATATTTTACCACATCATCACCTCTACCACGTCACCATCTTCTTTAACCTTCATCTAAAACAAAAAGTGAAACCTTAATTTCTCAAGCCGCCACCACCATGAAACTGCGACGCCAGTGGCCACCATCATCTTCCATTCCGCACTAGCAAGGCCGCCTCCATCAAACCCTAATATGCATCACTAATATCAACACAGACCTGTAATCAGAAAAACCCAATCACAAATCGCCGCCATCTTTAACCATCGTCCCCCTTGCCAACGTTCTCGCACCACCATGATCCAGAAACGTGACCCAAAAATTGCAGAACCCTAATTACGATGGCAACCTATATCGTGTTTTCTCCTTTCTGTCGTGCCACCATTCATCTCCTCCATCTCCATTATCGCCCAAGATTCACCTACATAAGGAAATAAAAACGCAACTCGCAGGAATCACCAAACCTCCAAGACGTCACGAGTTCAGATCGAAGGCCTCCTCCTATGCGAGCCATCACCTAGTCTCGCACAAGGTTTGAACCTCTGCAAGAACCGTCGAACCTCCATGTTTTTCCTCCATGCTCGCTTACAAGACAACACAAAACAATAAGAGCCCCCTTCCCCAATCTAAAACCCTTATTTTGGGTGGGGAAAGGGATGCCATGTGGCAAGGTTTCACTAGAAAAAATTACCATACTCAACTATTGTAAAAGTTGGTAAATTAGGGGCTACTATGCAATTTCAGAAAAGAAGGAAGGGGCTAAAGTGCAATTAGAGGAAATTTAAAGGGCTTTTTGTAATTTTAGAAAATTAGGAAGAACATAAAGATAATTTCAGAGATAATTCAGTTGATATTTTTAAGATAATTGATTTAATATGAAAATATAGGAAATATCTTATCAATAGAATACTCAGAGTCCAAGCCCAATGAAGCCTATATAAAGAGACCTAGGGGAGATAGAAATCATACTTCACTCAGATTCCTCCACTGGAAGCAAGCATCCACCACTCCTCTCACTTTTATTTTACCATGTGTTTCACTCTATTCATGGAGGACTAAGCTTCTAGGGCTATTCCACTGTAATTTCATTAATGATTCCGAGGTTAAGTTGAATTAATGAATTTGTTTCTTTTGATTATTGATTTGATTTATTTTTCTTTTGTGTCTTTAATCTCTCAATCATATTAAAAGCAATGATTTTTGCATCATAAGGTCTTTGAATCTACATGTTGTCGCAACCGGGATCGTGACGGGATGACGAAGTTCCAATTCATGTTCTCGTAACTTGCCAAACAAGGTAGCCATGTTCATGCTTGTGAGGTCTTTGGATTCTGAGATTGCTGTGACTTTTGGTTGCCAATTTATGTTCAGACTTTTCAAAATCTTGATGTTGATCTCCTCTTTATCAAACAGTTTCCCGAGAGCCATAAGGGGATTAACAATATGTGTGAATCTTTTCTGGACTTCATAGATAGTCTCTCCAGCCTTCATCCGGAAAAGTTCATACTCTTGTATCAGGGAATTCTTCCTTGCTCTCTTTACTTCATATGTGCCTTCATGTGTAACCTCCAAGACATCCCACATCTCTTTGGCATATTTGCATTGAGATATCCTGAAAACTTCATCCAAAGTTAGAGCAGAGGAAATAATATTTCTAGCTTTAATATCATATTGCGCTTTTCTATTTTCTTCAGTTGACCATTCAGTAAAAGGTTTTACAACAGTTTTTCCTTCAACAGTTTTAGTAGGCACAAAAGGACCATTCAATGTTGCATCCCAAATTCCTCTATCCACAGATTCAAGAATGATTTGCATTCTGATTTTCCAAAATGGATAATTTTCACCAGAAAACAGTGGTGATCTGTTTGTTGAAGCACCTTCACCCAAAGTTTGGAAACAGGAAGCCATCCCCAGGTTTATAGTCGATTCAATGAAAAACGACTAGTTTTTCAAATATTTTATGAAAATCAGCTTTGGTGCCAATTGTTGGAAAACAGGTAGGCTTCTTTTTACACCAAGAGGGGGGGTGAATTGGTGGATTTTCAAAATTAGAGTCTTTTTGCAATCTTTTACACAAAGTAGAAAACATTACAAACTTTCTTGAATTGCAAGTAATAGAAATTCGTGTGCAACGGAAAAACGAAGTTGACTACATAAAGAGTAAATTTGACTGAATGTAAAAGAGTAGGGATAGAGAATTCAAACGCAGGTTTTTATACTGGTTCGACCTCAATGCCTACGTCCAGTGTCCTTCCAGTAGCAGAAAGCAATTGCACTATAATGGTCAAGGTTTTTTCAACAAGGCTTTTATAGAAGACCTTCACGCCAAAAATATAAAGCACATCTCTAACCTTCTAACCAAAATATAGGCAAACCACACAGCAAGAATTGCAGCAAGATGTCCCCTCTCCTGTAATTTGCAAACCACTTTGAACAATCCTCAAAGTGCACCAGACTCCACGAGTCCAACCCCTGTAATCTCAACAGGTCCTGCAATCACCACAGAATGAAAACAACAATCTTGATCAACCCAGAAACACCTCAATTATGCATATTCTGATCAAGAAGTAAGTGCGACTCAGTTCTCCTTCAGAAACTCTTCCAAGCAATATCACAATCGTCTTCTTGATGAGTTCTTGGAGCTCTAATTCTCAGAGATTAATCTGAAAAAGAATATGAAAATGTTATATCATCAAAAGTCCAAAAGTCTCCTGTTGCAAAATTGACTTCTGTCAGATTACTTCTTGCTCTTATTGCCTCAAGGAACTGGTTTTTACACCAGCTAGATGTGGATAATGCTTTCTTGCATGGGGACCTAAATGAAGATGTTTACATGGATCCTCCTCCTAGTTTGGATATAGACACTAAAGGACAAGTTTGCAAATTGACTAAATCTCTCTATGGTCTGAAACAGGCCAGCAGGCAGTGGTTTGACAAATTGTCCACTCTTTTTATTTTTGCTGGTTATGTTCAATCTAGTTCTGACCACTCTCTTTTTATCAAAAGAACTTTAACAGGCTTTACAGCCTTACTAGTGTATGTAGATGATATTGTTTTAACAGGAAATTCTGAGTGAGATTAATCACATAAAGGAAATTCTATGGGAGAACTCAAATACTTTTTAGGATTTGAGGTTGTCAGGTCTAGAAAAGGTATTCGCCTTTGTCAAACAAAGTATGCCCTGGACATCCTTGAGGAAACAGGAATGATGGGAAGCAAGCCATCCTTCACACTGTTTCTAAGCAATATTAATTCCCTGTACAAGGAAGAGAATGATCTGGATAATCTAAGTGCCTATCGCAGATTGATAGGGAAGCTCTTTTATCTTACAAATACTAGACCTGATTTGTGTTTTACTGTCAATCTTTTAAGTCAATTTATGCAGAAACCTACTAATTATCATTATCAGGCTTTGCAACACGTCCTTAGATACATCAAATCTAGTCCCTCAGAAGGGCTCTTCTTTGTTGCTAATTCTAATATTCAGATCAAAGACTTCAGTGATTCAGATTGGGCCACCTGCCCTAACACAAGGAGATCTACCACTGGGTACTGCATATTTTTGGGTTCCTCCCTTGTATCATGGAGATCAAAGAAGCAAAGTACTATCTCCAGGTCCTCTACGGAAGCAAAGTTTCACGCCCTAGCTGTCACTGTTTGTGAAATACAGTGGCTTCACTATCTTCTTCAGGATCTTCAGGTTCAAGCTACTACTACCATCGTCCTCTATTGTGACAATAACTCCGCAAGGCACATCGCTTACAACCCAAGTTTCCATGAGCGGGCCAAGCACATCAAGTTGGATTGTCACATGGTGCGTGAGAAGATTCAAGTTAAACTCTTGTGTCTTCTTCCCATTTGTTCTGAAGAACAACTCGTTGATGTCTTCACAAAATTTCCTCACCGCACACGCTTGGAATAGTGAATATTCACCATTCAGCTTGAGGGGTGGCTATTAATGTTTCTGTTTTCTTGTTGTTAAGACTAAGGGTTTGTAACTGTTTTCTGTTGGAAATTTTAATGAATCTTGGTTCTCTCTTCTCACCTCATTGGAACCCTATATAAATCTAGGGTTCTTCTTCACTTAATGTAATGTTCATGTAATGCAATAACACAGGCATTTTGAAACTGTAAAAGCTAATATTTACCTCTTGATGAATCTTTTATCTCGATCAATGCAATCTTCTTCTTCTTCCAGACATCAACCACAACGGCTGCCTTGAATGCTCCGCGCACATTCTCTCAGTCACAGATGAGCCAGTAGTGCCTCACTCCTCAATATTTTTTATTCCAGAAGCCTTCAACACACTTTTGCCCCATGCGTCATGAGCCATTGCCTTTTGTACCTTTATTATTAATAAACAACGAGCCTTGTCTTTTTTAATATGACGCTAAGCGTTTCGCAATAAAAAAATTATTTGGATATAGATTTTTTTATAAGATTTTAATATTATATATATATATGTGTGTTAAGAAATGAATTTTAAGTCTAACTCAATAAAAAAAATAGGTTTGAGGTTTGCATCTACTTGTATACTATAAATTGACTTTATCTCTAGTTAATGTGGACTTTTAACCCATTCCTTCTAGTTGAGGAATGTGAGACTAAATATTAATAAGTGGTTTGATAGAAGCCCAATAGAAAGTGAAACAATATGTCTAACAACACAAATTTCATTAAACTAAACTCTAACCATATTTTGATACAAATAAAGTAAACTTTAAAGTTAACTTTTAACTTTTGTACAATATGTATTATTATTTGGAACTTATTATTTATTTGTTATTATACTGACCTATTCTAAATCTAATAAAAAAAGGCACTATAATGTATCAAAATATTATCATAAAATCTATAATATTATTGTCCTTAACTAAAGCGTCGACCTACACCGGAATTTTTTGATAAAAGATTTGTTGTACACTTCATTGATGCACACATAAGGCATTTAAACTTTTGGATTTAAAGTAGTTTTGAAACGGCCAAGTCGACGCTAAAATATAATTTTTAAAGTAAAACTTTAACCTATTGTTCAGTTTAGTGTTCTAGCCTCCCATGTGATGTTTTAGTTTTTTTTTATATATATTTATTAAATTGTAATGTTAACTTTACTGACATTGAGGATTTTTTTTATTTTAATTTAAAAATTAACTTTGTGAGCGGACGTTAGTTATTTTTTGGGTTAAATATGTTTTTAGTCCCTGAAGTTTTATTGATTTTTGGTTTTAGTCAATGAAACATTGATGGCATTTCATCCTCTTAATAAGAAAACTCGTATTTTTAGTCCTTAAAAACAAACGCCTGTTAGTTCTTTTGTGATGTGGCTAACGGCACAGCCACGTATTCTTCCACATCCATTGACCATTGCTTGCCACGTTGGTGTTCTTTAGCATTTTATTCCCAAACCTCATTTGCGCACTTCTCAGGACACACCCCAAGGTCCCTTCTTCAGATCAAAAGAAAGACCTAGAGGCCTTCGATTCTGCCGGCAGCCGCGAGCCACTCTCGCTCCGTCGAAGGCGTCGCCGGCGACTATTGTCGGCGACGAGCCATTCTCTCTCTCGCACTAGCCTAGGGTTGCGCCACCACACCGTCACGTCTTCGAATCCAGCCACCGTGCCACCACCTCCTTCAGTCTCGCCGTCGCCAGCGTCATGAGCTGCCGCTACAGAAACGCCACGCGCCGCCACCCAAAGCTTTCTCCTACCTCTCGCTGGTTTGTCTTTTCGCGTCATCACCGTGCAGCAGATTTGGTTTTGCTCGCTCAAGCCACCACCGGCAGAGAACAAAGCTTTCTCCACTGCCCATGCATCATCACCTCCTCACGCACCACTCAGTCAATTATTCTCTTCCCATTCTGATGAACAATGCTTCGATTGGGGCCTCTTCGAACTTGGGGGTTTCATTGTTGGAGGATTATGAAATTATTAAGCGCGATTTCGATGCTATCTTAGTTAAATGGAAAAGCAGATTCAGGTTAGTGTTAGTATTTCGATTTGCAGGTAAGTGAACTTGGAGTTTTTGTGATTAGAGGTGAACAGAGGCGTGGAGGCTTAAACTTCATTATTTGGTTTGGTTCTCGGGGTTTTTTGGTGGTTGATGGGTGGACATGGGCTGCCGGCGTTGACAGAGAATGGAGGAATAAGAAGAGCTGAAGTAAACTTGGGTTTCGGTTTGTTAGGAATATGATGAATCTGCAATGAATGGGTTAGGCTGTTCTCACACAGGAAGATGGCCTTAAGGGCTTGAATGGTATAAGTCAGATTTGATGATGGTGATGGGATTGTATGTGATGGATTGGAGAGATCGTGATGGAGAATGGGGACGGTGGTCGTTACATATACATACACTTCTTTTGAGTTTTCAAGCATCAATCATATAAGATATACGTGTCTGTGTCGTTAGCCACATCACAAAAAAAACTAACGGCGTCTATTTTTAGGGACTAAAAATACGAGTTTTCATACTAAGAGGATGAAATGCCATCAATATTTCATGCAGAGACTAAAACCAAAAATCAATAAAACTTCAGGAACTAAAACCATATTTAACCCTTTTTTTTCTTTTTAAAATAGTGTTTTCTTTTTAAGAATAGTGTGTCTCACATTATTTTGAGTGTTTTCTAGTTACTTTAGACTGTGAGATAATTTTTCTTGAAATAATATTAGAATCAGACTTTCTTAGACATTTCTCAAACCTTTTGGTATGAATTGATAGTTGAGAAGCAACCCAAATAGCATCAATAGTTTTTTTATTAAAATTTTATATTAAGTATCATCACACATTTTTAATATCTTAACTATGTTCATATCACAAAATATATTTATCATTTTTATTACATTAAAAATATTATAAGATTTCTTATTTATAACATAATATCATTTAAAACGGATTTATCATATCCAAATTTAAAAACTTATTAGTATAATAGTTTTCTTGTTGAAAAATACGTGAACGTTTAAAATCCATATTTCTACAAATCTTTATACATTTTCTCTGTCATTCTCTAACCATCTAAGAAATCATTTGAAAAAAAAAAGTCAAAATCCTTCAATTCAAAAATGAATTTGTTTTTCCTAATGATTATTAGATAACACAATACTTTTCAAAACGTAAAACAGTTAATGAAAAAATAATTGGTATACGATAATATCAGAATAATAAGTCATATATTTATTTAGGTTGAAATAACATGCATTTATTTAGATTAAGGATATATGAGTTTAATATATAGTTAAAAAAAGTTTCTAGTCTTTTATAATTTATATGTTCAATAGTTTTAGAATTGGATGATACCAACTTAATGAAATAATAATCACAATTAAAAAATAAATAAATAGAGCATGTAAGAGACACTTCAATAGTATCTCTTTATTAACTTGAATACGCATCTAAAATTTTTCGGTTAAACCAAAATCCATCTATACAAATAAAAGATAAAGAACTATATTACAAACACAAAAAATTTGTGTAGGAAGAAGAACACCAATGTATATAACCGTGCGTACCCGTCGTTGTTTTTTCTTTTTAATTTTTATTTTTTACTAATAAAGTAATATAATCATTATTATCTTCAAATAAATAATTTATTTACATAACTATATCTAAACCACAATTATAGTAAGATTACTAAAATATTTAACTATAAATACTTAATTATTTATGACCTTTAATTATCAATACTTAAGTAATTCAAACAACTTGGAGACCCTCACCAATGGCTCCGGAAGGGTCAAAAACCCCCAAAACGAC
This sequence comes from Vigna mungo, assembly GCA_036885675.1. Classification (NCBI taxonomy): domain Eukaryota; kingdom Viridiplantae; phylum Streptophyta; class Magnoliopsida; order Fabales; family Fabaceae; genus Vigna; species Vigna mungo. The sequence continues at coordinate 32,619,559 of CP144697.1, read as the reverse complement.
CTAAGGAACGTCCAAAACAGACATCAGGAATCCTACAAATTATCAAAAACAACAGCAGAAAAGGGCGCCCGACCCCCTTTAGGGGCGCCCAGATGTCATATTTAAGGTGGAAACAACATAAAAGGGCGCCCAGCCCCCTTTAGGGATGCTTAGGCATCATATTTTAAAGTGGGAACAGCAAAAAAGAGCGCCCAGGCGTGGCGTCTGCAGTGAAATTCATGAATTTTCTGCAGATTTTGCAGAACTCACCCACTCTCATTTCTTTTTAGGCACTTCTAGGAATTTCTAAGACTCTTAACTTCATCTAGGTGATGATTTAAACTGTATCATCAATTCTAACACATCCTAAACAAATTCTCTAGTGATTTACACTTAAATTCTTCAATTCCATCAACTTATCTACCCAAATCTAATTCTACCAGTTAGACACTATTTTTACCACTTTTAATACTTTTAACAAGTCACAATTGACTTGTCTAAATGGTCTTGAATGACCAAAACCACCTGGGATACCAATTTCTAAATATGCCTACCTCAGTTCCTCAAATTGCTTTTAAAAATTAACCCCAACCAACAAAATTTCAACTTCTACCACATATAACAGATTTCCTATACCTAAAAACCACCCAAATCTAATTCTACCAGTTAGACACTGTTTTTACCACTTTTAATACTTTTAACAAGTCACAATTAACTTGTCTAAATGGTCTTGAATGACCAAAACCACCTGGGATACCAATTTCTAAATATGCCTACCTCAGTTCCTCAAATTGCTTTTAAAAATTAACCCCAACCAACAAAATTTCAACTTCTACCACATATAACAGATTTCCTATACCTAAAAACCATCTGCAGAACCTCAATCAATATTCCATTACCTACATCCTCCAAGATCATACTTCTTTTCAATAGAACAGATACACCTTTTTTTATTAAAACCCCAATTCAAACTCTAATTACAGCAACATGCATAACAAAGTTCTCACAAACATCATTCAATGGTTTTAAACAGAAAGCAAATTCATGCACAATCGAAATCCACTGAAATAAGAATGAAATATCAACTTCCCTTACCTCTAGAGTGAACAGTCAAGCCCAAGGATGATGCATAATGTCCTGTTCTTAGGAGAGAAACTTAAAGGCACCTATATTTCACCAAATGGTGATAGAAATTAGTCTCTAGAATAAGATTAGAGTTAAGATTTTGGAAAAAAATTACAAGTGAACTACATGCAGCAGAATTTGTTACATGATCAAAGTTAAAAAAAAGGGGAAAGTTACTTACCCTACGAAATTGCAAATGCAATCAGTGAAAGTCGAAGCCTGTGATGCCAAGATCGTCTAGGCACCTTCAGAATGGAGATCCAGTGGCTCAATGGAGAAAGAATCTAGAGAGAAAAACAAAGTTTTGAAGAACACAATGTTAGAGAGAGAACTGGTGTGGGGGAAAAAGGAATAACACGTTTCTGAAACTGTGTAATTGGAGCTACCATTATGGTAAAATTTTCTACAACAAAATTTTATTAATTTAATATTATTAAAAATCTTAAACTTAAATTTTAGGTTATTACAACATACATATCAATTTATGCAATAAGTTGGAAGCCCGCTAGTAAAGTGAAAACTTGAGTTCAAATTCTTTATTAAATTTTGTAATACTATTTTTCATGAAACATTAAAATACATTGATATTGAATTTTTTTTAAAATTTAATATATTATAAGTATATCAATATATTTTGAAGATTAACAGAAAAACAGCATAGAAAATCCATCATAGAATCCAAGTTCTGGAAATTTTAAACTGTTTGCAGTGGACGATTGCTGCCACGCACTGGTTGAATGTGATAGGTCAAGGAAATTTTAAAAAATAAGATAATTAATCTCAATAATTTATCTTGTAAATTATAAAAATAAGATAATTGACTTAAGTAATAAATTCTGATAACTTCTAAGTTTATGGATTAAGTCGTTATGAGCTGGATGACTTTTAAAATTTTGAAAAAATGTTGAGTTATAACGACTTCTTTGTAAATATGCCATAGAATATCGTTAAAAATGATAAAGATTTTTAATTTATAAAATATTGTTTATAATAATATGTTATAGAATATCGTTAAAAATGATAAAGATTTCTAATTTATAAAATATTGTTTATAATAATGACTACTCTCAATTGAAAAATAAAATCATTATGATTCATGACCATTTTAATTGTTTACAATTTTTAGATTAAAAAAATTTACAAAAGAAAAAGCATTATAATTCTTAATCATTTTTTAATTGAGAAATCGTTGGAACTCATAATCATTTATTTTTATTTTTGAACTGTAAATTTTATGTCAACTATTTTTTTTTAATTTACTGGTAAATTATCCCATTTTTAAAAAAATTTCACAGAGGGCAAAGATATTTCGCATGTGATAATATTATTACCCGAAAATGACAATTGGTAGACACAAATTCCTCGGATACCAGAAAGCAGTTGACAATTTAATTCTAAAAAAATTACATTCGTTTTTAAATAACTGTATTAATTAAGATGTCTCGTTGTTAAAGGCGATTAAGTTAATTCTAAGACGACCTAATGTTAACTTTTTAAAAATAAAAAATATATATACAAAATTATTCTTAAATTTAATTTTATAACTTAAAATATTAATATTTATTATTATGTTATTAGGAAGAAGTAATATTAACCAGGCAGCATATAATTTTCTTTATTTAATGCATAGGTCACCCTAACGAGTGTCTACAACTTTATTTAGCATAAACACGATTCTGCATGGATCAAACGGACCTGGTCAGCGACGCAGAACCAAGACCATAGTAACGGTTCCATGCATCATCACCATTACACACACATATGCAACCTTTTGGGACGCTGGTTTTTATCTGAGCAGTGTAGTTATTAGCGATATCAAGGGCTCTGTCCCAAATGGCTACCCCACCATAGTTGGAAGATTGGCTTACGGTTGGTAGAACCTTAGAAATAAGATCTTCGGGTGGTATGTACCCTGCTATGCTTGGATCGTTGGCAGCAACGAGGCCCAAGAATATTTTGCTACCGGGAACACCTGCGCTCCATTCGTTCCACCCTTTCAAAAGATTAGAAGCGTCTCCGTTTGCGTAAATGCAAGGGTTCTGGTAGAAGAACCCAACCCAGATATAGTCAATAAGCCCAGTGCTGATTACCTTCCCAAGGTGGTAATCCGGGTACACACACTGCGGTGCTGCACCCAAGTAGATTTTTCTGTCGGTTGTGGATGCTTTAATGGCCTTCACAACTTCATCCCATTTAAGGTTTTCACCGTCCGCCACGCTAGCAATGCTGATGCCATCTAGGGCTACTCTTCCCAGTGGACCAGCGTTGCCACTGAGGTACTTCTCCAAGAGGTAGCTTGCAAGCTTTTCTGCTGCTTCTGTGGAGTCGGAGCTGGAGGAGTAGTGGCCGTGGCTTTTGGCTTTTTGGGCTACTACTATTTGGCCAATGGAAAGGAACACCTTGATGTTGTTTTGTTGGCAGTATTCTATTTCTCGCTGTAGGTTGAAGGAATGATCTGCCAGGTTTATAGTTGGTTCTCTGCCATCATCGTACACCAGAAGGGTTTGGATGATGACGATGTTGTAGTTCCCACTGGAACATAGGCTCCCTAAGGTGCCCTCAATCGCTTCGGACTTTTGACCCCAGTAGACGGAAATTTCACCGGCGCCGGTGCCACAGTCGGCTGCGGCGGAAGGGGTTGTGAAGGAGAGGGCTACAAGGGCAAAGAGGAGGAATGCACTTAACTCTGGTTTTGGGAAAGCCATGGTTTTTTAGGGTTGTGTGGTAGTGCTCTTTAGTTGGATGAGTTTGAAGGCAAGAGAAGGAACCAATTTATTGTGGAGCTTTTTTGTCTCGACATTAACCAATCCACTGTCTCACGATGCCACGTCCAATGGAGTTTCCTTGCACGTGTTTTTCATGTTGGAGTTTAGGTGGCAGGGACACAAGAACACCAGACATATATAATGGTTCACAAAGGAAAATGATATTTTGACACCAATTTTTGACACCATTTTGACACTACACACGTGTCAGAATGTGGTTAGACGATTTCAAATTAAAAAAACTGAGAAAATGACGTATTTGGAAGAAAAAAACTAAAGTTTTTTTTTTTTTAATTTGAAATCGTCCAACCACATTTTGACACGTGTGCAGTGTCAAAATGATGTAAAAAATTGGTGTCAAAATATCATTTTCCGTTCACAAATTATCATGTTCTTAAGTGAATATGGGAAAACTTAGGTATATCAATTAAGTTCGTGAAAATAGAAAAGATGGTAAACCGATCCACTTGTCCCCTTTTTTTACAACTGAAAGAAAAATTGTAAATTTTCTAATATTATTTTAAAAATTTAAATATATAACAATATTAATCATTTATATATATATATATATATATATATATATATATATATATATATATATATATATGAAATTTTTTAAAATATAAAAATTAGAAAAAACTTTGTGTACTTATCCATCAACCCAACGAAAGGTTAGAATTTTGAGCTCCCTTTATTATGATAGGTCAATTTATCCTGTTTTACTTTTAACGTGCCAACGAATTGATCCGTTTTTTCATCCATATTGACACATATAAATTATATATGAAAAACACTCGTTTATAATAATATTTTAGTTATACTCATTATATATGAAAAAGATCTATTTATAATAATATGTTTTATAGTTAGCTTCAGCTTAACATATGTTAAGTTAATGTTAACTTTATTTAATTTTAACATTTGTTTTAGATATGGTATGTTCAGTTAATACTAATCAAAAGATTTCTGCAGACATTGCTGCTATGCAGGTGCATACAGTGGTTGCATGTGATAATAAAACAGTTCTTCTCCCTTTATCTACAATTCAGTCAATCTTCTCCCTTTATCTAAAAAAATGTAATATAATATGAATAGCGTTTTCATAAGAGTTTTAACACGAGAAGCAATCGCATCATTTTCAGTCTGCTTATGACAATGACAACAAATACGATGTTGTTTTACTTATTTGCCCTAAAAGCGATACCGAAACTACAAGTATAAAACTTTTGTTTCAACTTTATTGTAATTTACACTCTCTGAAATTTTTTAAATAAAATCATCAAGTTGTGTTCATTTGGGGGAGAGAGTGATTAAATAGATTTGAGGATGATTTTTTCTTTTTGTGTTTATTTAAGTGAATTTAAAGATAATTGAGAGTGGATTTGAGGGTGAAGTTTGTAAGAATTAGTGTAGGATTTGATTGATGTGACAGTTTTAAAAATTTTGTTTAATTGGTAAAAATTGAAGATTACCAATATGCTCGCAAGTATAAAGTAATATAAAATGATATTTGTTAATGTTATATTTAATTGTAAAAATGTTTATTAAGAGTTAAAAATTTAGAATAATTATTAAAAATAATTTTAAAAATTTAATTAAATTATACTTTAGCTAAATGAATTTTTTTTAAATGTAATACTTGTTTGTAATATAATTTAGTTTGAAGTAGTATGAATTTATTTGTTATGGAAGTGAGATTTATTAACTAAGTAGCATATCTATTTAAGCTGATATAAGGGATATATGATAAGGCACATAGTAAACGTATTTGAAATTAAAAATCTCACATAAATTTATTAGAAACATCAATAAACAAAAAGGTTCTTAAACAAAAAGGAACCGAGGCCATAGACTGACTTTCTATCTCATTTTTTGAAACAACCGAGACCTATTCTCCTGCAATTAAAAAGGAACCGAGATTCAACACAAAAGTCAATATTTACATCAAATAATGTACAAAGTCTGATAACTATAAATCAACATGTTCTAATGTATTTTACATCTAATAACTATGAACTATTATATAATCTAACTAAATGTTTTGCAAGGGCCTTTCTTAGGAAATTAAGTGGCTTCTCAGAAAGTGGAGCATAAGTCTTGAATCTCTGCACAATACAATTGATATTAATTAGTGTATATGAATTCCAAACGATGGAGAAAATAAAAATTCATTAAATTTAAATATTACCATTTCTCAGCATGTTGTGATATGGGCACGAAGAGTGTGGGTCATCCAATAAATTACGTAGTATTCGCACTCATATGACCCACTTTGTCTATTACACTACAATATACATCATAATTGTAAATAATTAGTGAAAATCATTAAAACAAAACAACTATAAGAAAGTATGGCTTTAGCATGTATCAAACCTTGAGAGCAATCCATGCAATTTTTCTACTGTTAGCAGTTGATCTCCCAACCAACATCATACGTGTTGCAATAGAACTATACAAAAAAAAGGCTTTAGCATTCATTTATATAACAAAGAAAGTCCAAACATTGAGGTTCTTACCAATCAACTGCTTGTCTCAGATGTTTGGGAGGAGACTTGTGCAATGAGCAGAGCCATAGAGCATAGCTTTTCGGTACGAAAATCATAAGTAGTTGCCAATGGTGCCTGAGATTGATGAGATGCAGTGTTTTCTTCACATATAGGATATGCTTTATGACCCTTGACATTGTATCCTGACAAATTACCGTAAGTTGGAAAGTCATCAATGGTTCAAAATAACATTACTCGAATCACAAAAGTTTCAGAAGCGAATGCATCAAATATTTCAACCTCATCAAACCATAACAACTTCAAGTCTTCAACTAGTGGGCTTAGATAAACATCAATGTCATTTCCAGGCTGCTTTGGACCAGACATCATCGTAGACAACATCATGTACTTCCTCTCTATGCACAATGTAGGAGATAAGTTGTAAATTATCAATATAACTGGCCAACAACTATGATTGGTTTAGGGTTTAGGGTTTAAGGTTTAGGGTTTAGGATTTAGGGCTTAGATAAACATCAATGTCATTTACAGGCTGATTTGGACCAGATATAATCATAGACAACATCATGTACTTCCTCTTCATGCACAATGCAAGAGATAAGCTGTAAATTATCAATATAACTTGCTAACAACTGTGATTGGTACTTAGATTACCAAATGGGTTCATTCCATCAGTGGCTAAACCAAGACTAAGATTTCTACATTCTTGACCAAATTGGGAAAATTATTGATCAATATTTTTCCATTGCTTTGAATCAGCTGGATGATGAAGCAACCTGTTAATTTTTCTCTCTTCTGCATGTCATATAAGGTTTTTAGCATCTTTTGGATTCGCAAACAAACGCTTAAGTCTGGGCACAATTGGAAGGTACCAAACTACTTTTAAAGCAGATCCATTTTTTTCTATCTGACCATTATCTTCACTATTGTTTTTTGACTTGTATCGTGATAACCCACATTTTGGACATTTTTTCAAAAATTCAATCTCTTTCCTATATAAAATGCAGTCATTGGGACAAGCATGTATCCTTTTATACTCCATACTCATTGGACAAAGAATTTCCTTCACATCATAATTACGAGTAACTAATGTATTTCCATCTGGCAGCATTTCATTCAACAACGTCAACAATTCTGTGAAACTCTTATCAGTCCATCCATTGGTCGCCTTCAAATTCATGAGCTTAAACACCGTTGGCAATCGTGTGAACTTAGTTGAACCGACATATAAAGGTGTTTCCGCGTCAGTCAACATCGTCTCATACACACGAGCTTTGGCAAAATTTTCTGTGCGAACATCGCGGATCATGTCCTCTAATTTGTCTTCATATGGTCGATCTTCTTCCTTGGAGGAATCAATAACATTTTCAGTTTGGGAAACAGACGAAAAGTGTATTTCTTCGCCGTGACATATCCATGTTGTATAGCATCGTAGGAAACCATTCAATCATACATAATTATTCATATTCAACCTACAAAAAATTAAAATCTAACAAAAGAAAAATTAATAAATAGAATAATACGAACCCGGGAGCATGAAAAACCACACAACAATGGAAAAGATGGAACAACCCGCGATCTAAAACGGAACAAATTCAAAAGAAAAAAAATACCTACAAAAAAATACAACAAAGCCTAAGTTTGATAATCCGAATCAATAAAAATACGTATCAAACCAACCCAAAAACTAAAAAAAAACGAAAAAACTCTGGTGACAAAAGCCAAATTTGATTGATACAAACATAGGTGATGAAAAATGAGGAAGGAAGTCCTTCTACAATGACAACGGCGGCGCAACGGTGGCGTAAGGAAGAAGGACGAAAGGTCGAGGCGGCGTAGAATAAGAAGAAGTTATAGAGAGAAATCGCTGGAGAAGAAGAACTGTTCGCGCTTTCGCGAATTTTTACCTTGGATAGGGGCTACTACCTCGGTTCTACACTGAACTGAGGCAGTAGGGGGGATACTACCTCAGTTCTCTAGACAACCGCGGTTTATAGTCCTCAGAAAAATATTCAAAATTAATTTTAAATGGAATTTTTCAAATTTTGATCAGGCATTTTACCTCGGTACCCGCCCAACCACGACAAAAGAGGTTTATTACCTCGGTTCTCTAGCAACCGCGGTAAAAAAACAATACAAAAAATGTATATTTGAATTATTTTACCAAGTCAGGAAATCTGAAAAGACATACGACCTCGGTTGCTCGTAGAAAAATCAATCATTTAAAACGTCAGAGTGGAGGCGGGAATGTCAATACGGTCAGGGGGTTTTGACCTCGGTTCTGTGAACAATCACAGTCAAATCGTCTACACATATATTTGGACAGGTGAAAAGTCTTTCATTGTCAGTTCTTGCAGACTTTATGGCCTCGATTATGAAGGCAATCGAGGTCGTATATTAGCGAAAATTTCAAAAATGCTACCGCGCCTACTTATATTTCGGTTTCTTATCAATTGAAGCATAATAAACGCGTTTATTTTTATCAGTGCTTTTGCGAACAACTAAATCTTCTTATATTTATTTATTTAGAACCTAAAAACTTTTATTCGTTGGACTTAATTTTTTGGACTTAATTTAATATGTTAGAGGAAGGATGGTAACCATTTTTTTAAAAACGAAAAACAATTTGAAAATTTTATTATATTATTTTAAAAATTTAAATATATAACAATATGTATTAATTAATCATATATATATATATATAATATCATATGTTTTAAAATATAAAAATAAAAAAAAGATTGTGAAATAATCCCTCAACCCAACGAAAGGTTAGAATTTTCAGCTCCCTTTACTATGATAGGTTATGATAGGTCAGTTCATCCTGTATTATTTTTAACGGGCCAAACTGTGACCGAGAAGAGTTTGTCCATTTTTCATCCATATTGACACATTTACATTATATATGAAAGATACTCATTTATAATAATAGTTAGTTATACTCGTTATATATGAAAAAGATCTATTTATAATAATATATTTTATAGTTAATTTCAGCGTAACATATGTTAAGTTAATTTTAACTTTGTTTAATTTTAATATTTGTTTTAGATATCTGTTCAGTTAATACTAATCAAAATATTTATTTAATGAAATTTAAAATGATTTTATATTTTTAAATATTTTTAAAATTAATCTTTTCTACCGTATTAAAGTTAATTAATAGCATTGTAATTTAACCGACTATATATAATATTTAGAATGTAATAAGAAACTTTTTATTCAATATAATATGATATGATAATTTTTTTTTCTAAAATAGTGATATTTAGTGTAAGAAAATAGTTAGTACTAAGAGTGGATAAATCGAACTAAACTAAAATGAAATAAACTAAACTTAAAATTAATTTTTTAAACTGAACTAAACTTAAAAGCAGTTCAAACAAACTGAACTGCTTAAATTATAATAAAAATTAAACTGGACTGTTAAGTACACAATTTAACTGATAAGGTTTAAGTTTTTATGCATTCCTTACTTTGGATTATCATTCAAAGCCTTTGTCTTACCTGTCAATTGAACTCAAACAGAGATAACTCTGAAGAAAGAAGAAAGAGTGTTGGATGTAGTACAATGGCTGCCAATGCAGAATTCAGGAAATTGGAGAAATTGGCTTCGGCCACGTTGACGGCCGGCGTTCTTGCCTTCAGCTCTAACATGTCTACCTTTGCTGATCTCAACAAATTTGAGGTTGAAATGAAGGTTGAATTTGGAATAGGATCGGCTGCACAATCTCTGTAGATCTCAGGTTGGTTTATTTCATTCCATTTTATCTTTAACACTTTCGGACTAAGTTTTAGGCAAAAACGAAACTGAATTATCTTCGCTAATTGTTTTGCAGGAAAGCCATGCATGTGAATGAAAATTTCAAGTAAGCATTATAAAGAAAGTAGAAATGAACAAGATGCAATTTCGTGGTTAGAGAGGATGCAATGGACAAAATCAGTGTTAATAAAGAGTTCATGCTATTAATTGCACTAAACTTATATAAAGTTTAGTTTTTTTAACTGAACTAAAAAACAGTTTAACTAGTTTTTAGTATACACCAATTTAGTTCTTTTAAGTATATTATAATATAGATAACTGTAGTTTAGTACAGTTTATTAAACTATATCCAGTCTTAAGTACCATGTATTATTAATTGAAAATATAAAAAACAAGATTTGATATAAGAGTTCCGCAGACAGTGCTCCTATGCAGGTGCATACAGTGGTTGCATGTGATATAAAAGAGTTCTTGTCCCTTTATCTACAATTCAGTCAATCTTTTCTTGGTTTTTGATTGTTTTTTCACTTAATTTTTTAATATTCTTTTAATTACCATTATTTTTTTATTTTAATACCTTTTTTTGCTAATGACAGATTAAGAAAATAAGATAAATACAAATATTTTAATTTAAATAAAAAATGTAAATAAATGAAATGTTTATGATAGTGGTTGGTTAAGGTTTCCTTAAATTAACGACATAGAGATAACAAGTGACAGATATGACAGGTTAAGTATATTTTTTATTAGAAAAACATCATATATTCTCATCATAATTTCACATAATTTTAAATATATTTCACATAAAATATTCTTTATTTATTTTATATTTTTAATCCATATAATATTTTAAGATACTCAATTATAAAAAAGTGTAATATAATATTAATAGTGTTTATTCACAAGAGTTTTAACACGAAAAGCACGCTTTAGAAAGCATCGTTTTCAGTCTGCATATGACAATGACAACAAATACGAGGTTGTTTTACTTATTTGCCCTAAAAGCCATACCAAAACTACTGTATAAAACTTTTGTTTCAACTTTATTGTAATCCACACTTTGTCAAACCTTTTTATGTAATTTTTGATTGATTTTTTATTCAAAATTTTGATAAAAAAATAAATACGTCTTAGATAATACAACACTCTTACTTTTGCATAAAAAAAATTTCACTCCATTGCATTTTGGTAAATGTCACAGTTTCTCGGGACGAATATTCTTCACGCTTTCATATGATTAAAATATTAATATAATCGTGAACAGGAGAAGCTCGCGAATTGTTGGTCGATTGTCGGAGCAGTTCTCTTCGAGTTGGCAGAATGGTCTTCTTCCGGTTCGCTCGTCGAAGGAAGGTTTATTCTTTTGTTTTTCATTCACTATAATTGTAATATGAGAAACATCTTTTTAGTGGACCTGTTAATCATTGTTTATAGTGATTAACGACTGGACGTAGATTCTTCTGAATCGAACCAGTATAAAAATTACTTGTGTGATTTTTCAACTCCCTGCACTTGTTACCTTTGCCTGCACTGAAACTGTTCGATTAATTTTCTGAAAGAAAATTGTTTTGTGAAAAAGGACCAACTTCTTTTTAAAAGTGACCAAACACGCTTATACACTACTCTAAGTTTTATTCCGCTGTGTCATACTCTATCTCAGAACGATACCGATTCTTCTAACAATTGGCATCAGAGCATGAATCATGGGATTGAACAGATTGGGATATGAGAGTGCATGAATCATAGTTGCTGTTTGGGAGATTATAAATTATGTTGTCAAAATTAGTTTTTTTTTTACTAGTTATGTTGGAAGAAATGATTTCCTGTTAAATCTGTAGCAATTGTGATCACAATCATTTAAGATACTTTGTGTTCATTCTAGTTTGTAAATTGATTGTTGAATCATTGATATCTTAATTATTTGAAAACTGATTTCTGATTTCAATGAGTTAATTTAAGTATGATAAAAGTTGATTTTGATTTGCTAAGAAATATTGAAAATGGTTTGGAATTGCATATATTTTCTGAATTGCCTGGTAAGCACTTGTGCATAGCTTTGGACTGAACAAATCTTGAAACATTTTTCAGAATCTATTTTTGAGTTTAAGAGAAACTTTTGTTTGACATCTTATGACATGATTTTGTGATACCTGATACTCATTTGAGGGGGAAATATATAAGGTTGTTAGATATCTGGTTATTCATCTATACTTTGGTATTTCATCTTGTATTTGCCTCTCATTTTATAAAAGTTCAAATTTTATAAATTGCATCTCTCTTTTGATGAGGGTGTGAGCCATTTAAGGGAATATCTTTACCCTATGATCTTAGAAGACATTTTATGAATGCTAGATGTGTTTTAGGTTGAAAATTTGGCCCAAATCTCTGTTTTTCGGAAATTAACATCAATAATCGATTACCAAAGGGTCATAATCGATTATCTCGGCCTAAAAATTTAGATTTTGACAATTTGGATCACAAATAATCGATTATTTAAAGTAATAATCGATTATCAGCGTAAAAAAAATACTTTTTTTAAAAAAAAAATTGGTATGTTTTTCTTTTAAAAGGGGATTATTACATTTAGGGAGAGTAATTTTAATGATTTAAAAGAACTTAAATTCTTTTTAAATTACCTATTTTAGAGGGATCATACAGTTTAGATGATTTTTTTGTAAAGAGGGGGTGAAATTTTTGTTTGAAATCTTTTGTGATAACTGGAATTAATTTGAAGGGGAGATATATGAGTTTGTTAGATATCTTGTTTTTATCTCTATTATGGATTAATTACTCTTATCCCCTTAGTTGTCAAATTAAGAACATCACATATCACAAAACCTTCAACTCTCTGATTATCCCCAACCCCTTATTTTTTAAAGTCTATTTGTATTTCTTAATTAAAGTTGAATTTTTTTTCTTATATTCCATGATGTATTTTGTTCATTCATGTTATGAAATTTCAATATTATTTCTGTTTTGAAATGCATCAATTGTTTTGTTGAGGGGGAGATCATATTAAGGGGGAGATCTTTACATTAATCTTTTTGCTTATGATCAAAAAGGGGGAGAAGAATAATATAAGGGGAGAAATCTAAATTGATACAGGTATTGTTAACTCTGTTGTTGTTTGTTAGCTTGTATGTTTTTGCAGGATAGCCAAAGTAGCTTTTAAAATTGTATTTTTGATTATCATAAAAAAGGGGGAGATTGTTACCAATAAGGAATATTGGTAAATCTTGAAGACAATTGTTTTGATGATGCTGCAAGAAGACTTAGTTGAAAAAGAGTATAAAATTATTTAAAAGCAATTTGTAGAAATTAAATGTAGTAGGAAAGTCTTTTAAACCTTGTAAAACTTAGATTTTTCACCGCAATAATCGATTATCAAGAAGAAATAATCGATTATCACAAGTCATTCAGGAATAATCGATTATCATTTCATATAATCGATTATCATTTTTTGAAAAAACCTGAACTTGAATAATCGATTATCACTTACAATAATCGATTATTTGTGGCAGTTGGGAGATGACCTTTCAGTTTCTGACCCTGGGCTTATAAATAGATGCTTTGAGAACTTCAGAAAATAACGTTTTTGAACTGAGAAGCTTAATAGAACACTGTTTGTCAGAGGAAAGTTCTCAGAAGCTTTGTTCATAGTTCCCTTGCTTGGTCTCGTGAAAGGAGAGGCTTGCGTATCGTGTGTCGATAGCCGGAGCAGACTCTCTTGGAGTTAGCGAGGTGCTCTGCCTGGTCTCGTGAACAGGAGAAGCTCGTGAATTGTTGGTCGATTGCCGGAGCAGTTCTCTTCGAGTTGGCAGAGTGGTCTTCTTCCGGTTCGCTCGTCGAAGGAAGGTTTATTCTTTTGTTTTTCATTCACTATAATTGTAATCTGAGAAACATCTTTTTAGTGGAACTGTTAATCATTGTTTATAGTGATTAAGGACTGGACATAGATTCTTCTGAATCGAACCAGTATAAAAATTACTTGTGTGATTTTTCTACTCCCTGCACTTGTTACCTTTGCCTGCACTAAAACTGTTCGATTAATTTTCTGAAAGAGAATTGTTTTGTGAAAAAGGACCAACTTCTTTTTAAAAGTGACCAAACACGCTTATACACTACTCTAAGTTTTATTCCACTGTGTCATACTCTATCTCAGAACGATACTGATTCTTCTAACAATTGGTATCAGAGCATGAATCATGGGATTGAACAGATTGGGATATGAGAGTGCATGAATCATAGTTGCTGTTTGGGAGATTATAAATTATGTTGTCAAAATTAGTTTTTTTTTTTTACTAGTTATGTTAGAAGAAATGATTTCCTGTTAAATCTGTAGCAATTGTGATCACATTCATTTAAGATACTTTGTGTTCATTCTAGTTTGTACATTGATTGTTGAATCATTGATATCTTAATTATTTGAAAACTGATTGCTGATTTCAATGAGTTAATTTAAGTATGATAAAAGTTGATTTTGATTTGCTAAGAAATATTGAAAATGGTTTGGAATTGCATATATTTTCTGAATTTCCTGGTAAGCACTTGTGCATAGCTTTGGACTGAACAAATCTTGAAACATTTTTCAGAATCTATTTTTGAGTTTAAGAGAAACTTTTGTTTGACATCTTATGACATGATCTTGTGATACCTGATACTCATTTGAGGGGGAAATATATAAGGTTGTTAGATATCTGGTTATTCATCTATACTTTGGTATTTCATCTTGTATTTGCCTTTCATTTTATAAAAGTTCAAATTTTATAAATTGCATCTCTCTTTTGATGAGGGTGAGAGCCATTTAAGGGAATATCTTTACCCTATGATCTTAGAAGACATTTTATGAATGCTAGATGTGTTTTAAGTTGAAAATTTGGCCCAAATCTCTGTTTTTCGGAAATTAACATCAATAATCGATTACCAAAGGGTCATAATCAATTATCTCGGCCTAAAAATTTAGATTTTGACAATTTGGATCACAAATAATCGATTATTTAAAGTAATAATCGATTATCAGCATAAAAAAAAATACTTTTTTTAAAAAAAAATTTGGTCTGTTTTTCTTTTAAAAGGGGATTATTACATTTAGGGGGAGTAATTTTAATGATTTAAAAGAACTTAAATTCTTTTTAAATTACCTATTTTAGAGAGATCATACAGTTTAGATGATTTTTTTGTAAAGAGGGGGTGAAATTTTTGTTTGAAATCTTTTGTGATAACTGGAATTAATTTGAAGGGGAGATATATGAGTTTGTTAGATATCTTGTTTTTATCTCTATTATGGATTAATTACTCTTATCCCCTTGGTTGTCAAATTAAGAACATCACATATCACAAAACCTTCAACTCTCTTATTATCGTCCAACCCCTTATTTTTTAAAGTCTATTTGTATTTCTTAATTAAAGTTGAATTTTTTTTCTTATATTCCATGATGTATTTATTTCATTCATGTTATGAAATTTCAATATTATTTCTATTTTGAAATGCATCAATTGTTTTGTTGAGGGGGAGATCATATTAAGGGGGAGATCTTTACATTAATCTTTTTGCTTATGATAAAAAAGGGGGAGAAGAATAATATAAGGGGAGAAATCTAAATTGATACAGGTATTGTTAACTCATTGGTTGTTTGTTAGCTTGTATGTTTTTGCAGGATAGCCAAAGTTGCTTTTAAAATTGTATTTTTGATTATCATAAAAAAGGGGGAGATTGTTACCAATAAGGAATATTGGTAAATCTTGAA
The DNA here is from genome assembly GCA_036885675.1 of Vigna mungo. NCBI lineage: Eukaryota > Viridiplantae > Streptophyta > Magnoliopsida > Fabales > Fabaceae > Vigna > Vigna mungo. The sequence continues at coordinate 32,603,676 of CP144697.1, read as the reverse complement.
GACAATTGTTTTGATGATGCTGCAAGAAGACTTAGTTGAAAAAGAGTCTAAAATTATTTAAAATTAATTTGTAGAAATTAAATGTAGTAGGAAAGTCTTTTAAACTTTGTAAAACTTAGATTTTTAACCGCAATAATCGATTATCAAGAAGAAATAATCGATTATCACAAGTCATTCAGGAATAATCGATTATCATTTCATATAATCGATTTCATTTTTTGAAAAAACCTGAACTTGAATAATCGATTATCACTTACAATAATCGATTATTTGTGGCAGTTGGGAGATGACCTTTCAGTTTCTGACCCTGGGCTTATAAATAGATGCTTTGAGAACTTCAGAAAATAACGTTTTTGAACTGAGAAGCTTAATAGAACACTGTTTATCAGAGGAAAGTTCTCAGAAGCTTTGTTCATAGTTCCCTTGCTTGGTCTCGTGAAAGGAGAGGCTTGCGTATCGTGTGTCGATAGCCGGAGCAGACTCTCTTGGAGTTAGCGAAGTGCTCTGCCTGGTCTCGTGAACAGGAGAAGCTCGTGAATTGTTGGTCGATTGCCGGAGCAGTTCTCTTCGAGTTGGCAGAGTGGTCTTCTTCCGGTTCGCTCGTCGAAGGATGGTTTATTCTTTTGTTTTTCATTCACTATAATTGTAATCTGAGAAACATCTTTTTAGTGGAACTGTTAATCATTGTTTATAGTTATTAAGGACTGGACGTAGATTCTTCTGAATCGAACCAGTATAAAAATTACTTGTGTGATTTTTCTACTCCCTGCACTTGTTACCTTTGCCTGCACTGAAACTGTTCGATTAATTTTCTGAAAGAAAATTGTTTTGTGAAAAAGGACCAACTTCTTTTTAAAAGTGACCAAACACGCTTATACACTACTCTAAGTTTTATTCCGCTGTGTCATACTCTATCTCAGAACGATACTGATTCTTCTAACAATTGGTATCAGAGCATGAATCATGGGATTGAACAGATTGGGATATGAGAGTGCATGAATCATAGTTGCTGTTTGGGAGATTATAAATTATGTTGTCAAAATTAGTTTTTTTTTTTTTTACTAGTTATGTTAGAAGAAATGATTTCCTGTTAAATCTGTAGCAATTGTGATCACATTCATTTAAGATACTTTGTGTTCATTCTAGTTTGTAAATTCATTGTTGAATCATTGATATCTTAATTATTTGAAAACTGATTGCTGATTTCAATGAGTTAATTTAAGTATGATAAAAGTTGATTTTGATTTGCTAAGAAATATTGAAAATGGTTTGAAATTGCATATATTTTCTAAATTTCCTGGTAAGCACTTGTGCATAGCTTTGGACTGAACAAATCTTGAAACATTTTTCAGAATCTATGTTTGAGTTTAAGAGAAACTTTTGTTTGACATCTTATGACATGATTTTGTGATACCTGATACTCATTTTAGGGGGAAATATATAAGGTTGTTAGATATCTGGGTATTCATCTATACTTTGGTATTTCATCTTGTATTTGCCTCTCATTTTATAAAAGTTCAAATTTTATAAATTGCATCTCTCTTTTGATGAGGGTGAGAGCGATTTAAGGGAATATCTTTACCCTATGATCTTAGAAGACATTTTATGAATGCTAGATGTGTTTTAGGTTGAAAATTTGGCCCAAATCTCTGTTTTTCGGAAATTAACATCAATAATCGATTACCAAAGGGTCATAATCGATTATCTCGGCCTAAAAATTTAGATTTTGACAATTTGGATCACAAATAATCGATTATTTAAAGTAATAATCGATTATCAGCATAAAAAAAAATACTTTTTTTAAAAAAAAATTTGGTCTGTTTTTCTTTTAAAAGGGGATTATTACATTTAGGGGGAGTAATTTTAATGATTTAAAAGAACTTAAATTCTTTTTAAATTACCTATTTTAGAGAGATCATACAGTTTAGATGATTTTTTTGTAAAGAGGGGGTGAAATTTTTGTTTGAAATCTTTTGTGATAACTGGAATTAATTTGAAGGGGAGATATATGAGTTTGTTAGATATCTTGTTTTTATCTCTATTATGGATTAATTACTCTTATCCCCTTAGTTGTCAAATTAAGAACATCACATATCACAAAACCTTCAACTCTCTGATTATCCCCAACCCCTTATTTTTTAAAGTCTATTTGTATTTCTTAATTAAAGTTGAATTTTTTTTCTTATATTCCATGATGTATTTTGTTCATTCATGTTATGAAATTTCAATATTATTTCTGTTTTGAAATGCATCAATTGTTTTGTTGAGGGGGAGATCATATTAAGGGGGAGATCTTTACATTAATCTTTTTGCTTATGATCAAAAAGGGGGAGAAGAATAATATAAGGGGAGAAATCTAAATTGATACAGGTATTGTTAACTCTGTTGTTGTTTGTTAGCTTGTATGTTTTTGCAGGATAGCCAAAGTAGCTTTTAAAATTGTATTTTTGATTATCATAAAAAAGGGGGAGATTGTTACCAATAAGGAATATTGGTAAATCTTGAAGACAATTGTTTTGATGATGCTGCAAGAAGACTTAGTTGAAAAAGAGTATAAAATTATTTAAAAGCAATTTGTAGAAATTAAATGTAGTAGGAAAGTCTTTTAAACCTTGTAAAACTTAGATTTTTCACCGCAATAATCGATTATCAAGAAGAAATAATCGATTATCACAAGTCATTCAGGAATAATCGATTATCATTTCATATAATCGATTATCATTTTTTGAAAAAACCTGAACTTGAATAATCGATTATCACTTACAATAATCGATTATTTGTGGCAGTTGGGAGATGACCTTTCAGTTTCTGACCCTGGGCTTATAAATAGATGCTTTGAGAACTTCAGAAAATAACGTTTTTGAACTGAGAAGCTTAATAGAACACTGTTTGTCAGAGGAAAGTTCTCAGAAGCTTTGTTCATAGTTCCCTTGCTTGGTCTCGTGAAAGGAGAGGCTTGCGTATCGTGTGTCGATAGCCGGAGCAGACTCTCTTGGAGTTAGCGAGGTGCTCTGCCTGGTCTCGTGAACAGGAGAAGCTCGTGAATTGTTGGTCGATTGCCGGAGCAGTTCTCTTCGAGTTGGCAGAGTGGTCTTCTTCCGGTTCGCTCGTCGAAGGAAGGTTTATTCTTTTGTTTTTCATTCACTATAATTGTAATCTGAGAAACATCTTTTTAGTGGAACTGTTAATCATTGTTTATAGTGATTAAGGACTGGACATAGATTCTTCTGAATCGAACCAGTATAAAAATTACTTGTGTGATTTTTCTACTCCCTGCACTTGTTACCTTTGCCTGCACTAAAACTGTTCGATTAATTTTCTGAAAGAGAATTGTTTTGTGAAAAAGGACCAACTTCTTTTTAAAAGTGACCAAACACGCTTATACACTACTCTAAGTTTTATTCCACTGTGTCATACTCTATCTCAGAACGATACTGATTCTTCTAACAATTGGTATCAGAGCATGAATCATGGGATTGAACAGATTGGGATATGAGAGTGCATGAATCATAGTTGCTGTTTGGGAGATTATAAATTATGTTGTCAAAATTAGTTTTTTTTTTTTACTAGTTATGTTAGAAGAAATGATTTCCTGTTAAATCTGTAGCAATTGTGATCACATTCATTTAAGATACTTTGTGTTCATTCTAGTTTGTACATTGATTGTTGAATCATTGATATCTTAATTATTTGAAAACTGATTGCTGATTTCAATGAGTTAATTTAAGTATGATAAAAGTTGATTTTGATTTGCTAAGAAATATTGAAAATGGTTTGGAATTGCATATATTTTCTGAATTTCCTGGTAAGCACTTGTGCATAGCTTTGGACTGAACAAATCTTGAAACATTTTTCAGAATCTATTTTTGAGTTTAAGAGAAACTTTTGTTTGACATCTTATGACATGATCTTGTGATACCTGATACTCATTTGAGGGGGAAATATATAAGGTTGTTAGATATCTGGTTATTCATCTATACTTTGGTATTTCATCTTGTATTTGCCTTTCATTTTATAAAAGTTCAAATTTTATAAATTGCATCTCTCTTTTGATGAGGGTGAGAGCCATTTAAGGGAATATCTTTACCCTATGATCTTAGAAGACATTTTATGAATGCTAGATGTGTTTTAAGTTGAAAATTTGGCCCAAATCTCTGTTTTTCGGAAATTAACATCAATAATCGATTACCAAAGGGTCATAATCAATTATCTCGGCCTAAAAATTTAGATTTTGACAATTTGGATCACAAATAATCGATTATTTAAAGTAATAATCGATTATCAGCATAAAAAAAAATACTTTTTTTAAAAAAAAATTTGGTCTGTTTTTCTTTTAAAAGGGGATTATTACATTTAGGGGGAGTAATTTTAATGATTTAAAAGAACTTAAATTCTTTTTAAATTACCTATTTTAGAGAGATCATACAGTTTAGATGATTTTTTTGTAAAGAGGGGGTGAAATTTTTGTTTGAAATCTTTTGTGATAACTGGAATTAATTTGAAGGGGAGATATATGAGTTTGTTAGATATCTTGTTTTTATCTCTATTATGGATTAATTACTCTTATCCCCTTGGTTGTCAAATTAAGAACATCACATATCACAAAACCTTCAACTCTCTTATTATCGTCCAACCCCTTATTTTTTAAAGTCTATTTGTATTTCTTAATTAAAGTTGAATTTTTTTTCTTATATTCCATGATGTATTTATTTCATTCATGTTATGAAATTTCAATATTATTTCTATTTTGAAATGCATCAATTGTTTTGTTGAGGGGGAGATCATATTAAGGGGGAGATCTTTACATTAATCTTTTTGCTTATGATAAAAAAGGGGGAGAAGAATAATATAAGGGGAGAAATCTAAATTGATACAGGTATTGTTAACTCATTGGTTGTTTGTTAGCTTGTATGTTTTTGCAGGATAGCCAAAGTTGCTTTTAAAATTGTATTTTTGATTATCATAAAAAAGGGGGAGATTGTTACCAATAAGGAATATTGGTAAATCTTGAAGACAATTGTTTTGATGATGCTGCAAGAAGACTTAGTTGAAAAAGAGTCTAAAATTATTTAAAATTAATTTGTAGAAATTAAATGTAGTAGGAAAGTCTTTTAAACTTTGTAAAACTTAGATTTTTAACCGCAATAATCGATTATCAAGAAGAAATAATCGATTATCACAAGTCATTCAGGAATAATCGATTATCATTTCATATAATCGATTTCATTTTTTGAAAAAACCTGAACTTGAATAATCGATTATCACTTACAATAATCGATTATTTGTGGCAGTTGGGAGATGACCTTTCAGTTTCTGACCCTGGGCTTATAAATAGATGCTTTGAGAACTTCAGAAAATAACGTTTTTGAACTGAGAAGCTTAATAGAACACTGTTTATCAGAGGAAAGTTCTCAGAAGCTTTGTTCATAGTTCCCTTGCTTGGTCTCGTGAAAGGAGAGGCTTGCGTATCGTGTGTCGATAGCCGGAGCAGACTCTCTTGGAGTTAGCGAAGTGCTCTGCCTGGTCTCGTGAACAGGAGAAGCTCGTGAATTGTTGGTCGATTGCCGGAGCAGTTCTCTTCGAGTTGGCAGAGTGGTCTTCTTCCGGTTCGCTCGTCGAAGGATGGTTTATTCTTTTGTTTTTCATTCACTATAATTGTAATCTGAGAAACATCTTTTTAGTGGAACTGTTAATCATTGTTTATAGTTATTAAGGACTGGACGTAGATTCTTCTGAATCGAACCAGTATAAAAATTACTTGTGTGATTTTTCTACTCCCTGCACTTGTTACCTTTGCCTGCACTGAAACTGTTCGATTAATTTTCTGAAAGAAAATTGTTTTGTGAAAAAGGACCAACTTCTTTTTAAAAGTGACCAAACACGCTTATACACTACTCTAAGTTTTATTCCGCTGTGTCATACTCTATCTCAGAACGATACTGATTCTTCTAACAATTGGTATCAGAGCATGAATCATGGGATTGAACAGATTGGGATATGAGAGTGCATGAATCATAGTTGCTGTTTGGGAGATTATAAATTATGTTGTCAAAATTAGTTTTTTTTTTTTTTACTAGTTATGTTAGAAGAAATGATTTCCTGTTAAATCTGTAGCAATTGTGATCACATTCATTTAAGATACTTTGTGTTCATTCTAGTTTGTAAATTCATTGTTGAATCATTGATATCTTAATTATTTGAAAACTGATTGCTGATTTCAATGAGTTAATTTAAGTATGATAAAAGTTGATTTTGATTTGCTAAGAAATATTGAAAATGGTTTGAAATTGCATATATTTTCTAAATTTCCTGGTAAGCACTTGTGCATAGCTTTGGACTGAACAAATCTTGAAACATTTTTCAGAATCTATGTTTGAGTTTAAGAGAAACTTTTGTTTGACATCTTATGACATGATTTTGTGATACCTGATACTCATTTTAGGGGGAAATATATAAGGTTGTTAGATATCTGGGTATTCATCTATACTTTGGTATTTCATCTTGTATTTGCCTCTCATTTTATAAAAGTTCAAATTTTATAAATTGCATCTCTCTTTTGATGAGGGTGAGAGCGATTTAAGGGAATATCTTTACCCTATGATCTTAGAAGACATTTTATGAATGCTAGATGTGTTTTAGGTTGAAAATTTGGCCCAAATCTCTGTTTTTCGGAAATTAACATCAATAATCGATTACCAAAGGGTCATAATCGATTATCTCGGCCTAAAAATTTAGATTTTGACAATTTGGATCACAAATAATCGATTATTTAAAGTAATAATCGATTATCAGCATAAAAAAAATACTTTTTTTAAAAAAAAATTTGGTCTGTTTTTTTTTAAAAGGGGATTATTACATTTAGGGGGAGTAATTTTAATGATTTAAAAGAACTTAAATTCTTTTTAAATTACCTATTTTAGAGAGATCATACAGTTTAGATGATTTTTTTGTAAAGAGGGGGTGAAATTTTTGTTTGAAATCTTTTGTGATAACTGGAATTAATTTGAAGGGGAGATATATGAGTTTGTTAGATATCTTGTTTTTATCTCTATTATGGATTAATTACTCTTATCCCCTTAGTTGTCAAATTAAGAACATCACATATCACAAAACCTTCAACTCTCTGATTATCCCCAACCCCTTATTTTTTAAAGTCTATTTGTATTTCTTAATTAAAGTTGAATTTTTTTTCTTATATTCCATGATGTATTTTGTTCATTCATGTTATGAAATTTCAATATTATTTCTGTCTTGAAATGCATCAATTGTTTTGTTGAGTGGGAGATCATATTAAGGGGGAGATCTTTACATTAATCTTTTTGCTTATGATCAAAAAGGGGGAGAAGAATAATATAAGGGGCGAAATCTAAATTGATACAGGTATTGTTAACTCTGTTGTTGTTTGTTAGCTTGTATGTTTTTGCAGGATAGCCAAAGTAGCTTTTAAAATTGTATTTTTGATTATCATAAAAAAGGGGGAGATTGTTACCAATAAGGAATATTGGTAAATCTTGAAGACAATTGTTTTGATGATGCTGCAAGAAGACTTAGTTGAAAAAGAGTCTAAAATTATTTAAAAGCAATTTGTAGAAATTAAATGTAGTAGGAAAGTCATTTAAACCTTGTAAAACTTAGATTTTTAACGCAATAATCGATTATCAAGAAGAAATAATCGATTATCACAAGTCATTCAGGAATAATCGATTATCATTTCATATAATCGATTTCATTTTTTGAAAAAACCTGAACTTGAATAATCGATTATTTGTGGCAGTTGGGAGATGACCTTTCAGTTTCTGACCCTGGGCTTATAAATAGATGCTTTGAGAACTTCAGAAAATAACGTTTTTGAACTGAGAAGCTTAATAGAACACTGTTTATCAGAGGAAAGTTCTCAGAAGCTTTGTTCATAGTTCCCTTGCTTGGTCTCGTGAAAGGAGAGGCTTGCGTATCGTGTGTCGATAGCCGGAGCAGACTCTCTTGGAGTTAGCGAGGTGCTTTGCCTGGTCTCGTGAACAGGAGAAGCTCGTGAATTGTTGGTCGATTGCCGGAGCAGTTCTATTCGAGTTGGCAGAGTGGTCTTCTTCCGGTTCGCTCGTCGAAGGAAGGTTTATTCTTTTGTTTTTCATTCACTATAATTGTAATCTGAGAAACATCTTTTTAGTGGAACTGTTAATCATTGTTTATAGTGATTAACGACTGGACGTAGATTCTTCTGAATCGAACCAGTATAAAAATTACTTGTGTGATTTTTCTACTCCCTGCACTTGTTACCTTTGCCTGCACTGAAACTGTTCGATTAATTTTCTGAAAGAAAATTGTTTTGTGAAAAAGGACCAACTTCTCTTTAAAAGTGACCAAACACGCTTATACACTACTCTAAGTTTTATTCCGCTGCGTCATACTCTATCTCAGAACGATACCGATTCTTCTAACAAATAGTTAATGTAACAATTAATAATCTTTTGATGTGTTTATATGGTATATAACTTTTATTAACTTGATGCTAAAATGAGTGGTTGATGAAATATAACTATATGATAGTTTAGGTAAGTTGAAATTGAAGGAAATGCAGATTTTGATAATTGATGATGTGATATTCTTATGATTTTTATTGTGTGACTATTATGTAATGGTTCTATGATGAATTTGATGTGGCATTGGGTGCAAAAATGTGGTAGAGTTGGTGCTAGTGAAAATAAGAGTTTGATGGGTTATTTTATAGCTAAAGATGGGGTGTTAATAGGCCAATTGCTAGAAGTATTGAATTTGGAGTTGTATCTAATAGATAATAAGTGGTACAGGGTATGTTATAACTAGTATAAGTTCTTAATGGTAAAAAATATATTATGAAATTGAAAAATAGGAACTTAGTTCAAATGTAGAGTTGTGTTGTGTTAAAATAAGGGGTTTTGGTGAGTGAGATTTTGAGAAAATGAGTGAATAGAGAAACAAATAGTTTTAAGGTTAGTTTTTAAGTCAATTAGAACTTGCCTGAAAACTTTGTTTATCAAAATGTGCTTAGAAATGGGTAAAATGAAATTTTAAGCTTTTAAGAAGTGATTTTGTGTTGATAAGCATGAATTCTTGTAAGAATGATTAAAAATAGAGGTTAAGTTGAGTTAGAAATAGGTTGGTAAACTTATATGAAGGTTTAGAAATGGTAAGGAAGAGTTATAGGTACATATGAAAGTGTATGAGTTAAAACATGTGAGAATGAGGGGTGCAAATTCTGCAAAATTAGTGTTCTGTAGGATTCTGCAAAGTAGTTAGGCGAGCAAATAACTCACTAGGCGAGTAATGGGTGTTTTTGGCAGTGATCTTCAGAGGCTAGGCGAGCTAGCTCGCTGGGCTGGAGAAACTCTTTGTTTGAGCTCTCGCTAGGTGACGAGAGTTGCTCGCTAGGCGAGCAGGTCATCGTTGGGTGCCAAGGTTCACTCGCTGGCGCCCTATTATGTTGTGAGTTGTGTGCTTTGCTTTCCTTTTCTCATTAATAATTACTACAAGTGCAAAAACATGCGAAATTCTGACATCAATACATTTATCTGGATAGTCATGTCTAGGTTCATGATATGCTTAGGGTGGTTGTTTGTTTTGGTATGAAAATGTGATGTATGATGAATTCTAATATTTTGAAGTTTTTTCTTTTCAACATTAGTTTACCCTTTTTTGTGCTCTTTGTTTGTTTGTTTTTGCATGAATGTTTTCTTTTGTAATGATCACCTAGTTGGTGTGAGCAGAAGGAGATAATGTCTCAGTGAAGCAAGCTTTGGGGAGTGACTCAGCCGACGTATAATTTGAGTAGAACAGTTATATTTTGAGGGACTTTATGTAAATATTAATTTTATCTCCTTTTGGCATTGTAAATATAGAATAGACTTAAAGTTATGTTGGATAGTTGTATGGATATTTTATATAAAATTCTTAAGTTTAATTGTTCTATCTTATTGATTTTGTGATAGTTTCTAATAGTATTTATACTATTTAAATGGGATATTACAGTTTATGATTTTGTTTAATTTCTTTTTTAAATTTTAAAATTTTTTAATTTAAAAGAATGTCTATGTGTCAAGCCAAGATCATGTTTGGAGATAGTAGTGTCACATGTCATAATTAATATAACAATGTTTTATGTTCAATAAGGTCCCTAAATTTGTTATTTTTGTTTAATACAGTTTCACTATTTTTTTTTTAAATACAGAACTTTATTCCTTCCCCAAATGACACCAATCTAATGTTTTGGGTTTAAATGATAGTTTGATTTCTCACATTTCATTGGTTTCAAATTTCTTTTATGTCTTCTCTCAAAAAGTCTAACAAAATATACTACTATATCAAAATCATTTACATTTTTATTAAATATTTCTAATTTAGTGTTAGAACTGGTTTAAAATTAAAATGAAAATATTAGAAAAAAACACTAATACCATTGATATAAAATTTTAACTTACAAATTAGTATAAGATTTATATAAAAATTAAATTTGGTATCAATTTGGAAATGCCTAAAATTGTTTCATTTTCAAAAATTGAGACTAAATTAAGTATAAGTAATAAATATAATGATCAAATTGAATATAAAACACTAAAACGTGGCGTTGACACTGACAATGACACATTGACATGTGTTACTGACTCTGATATGTGAGCACCACTATTGTTATGTGACATAATCTTGATTTGACACGTGAACTTTTTTAAATTAATAAAAAATTAAAAAACTAAAGAATAATTAAAACAAATTAAAAAAATAAATAATATGAACTTAGGAAGTGACATATATTATTTATTATGCGATAATTATTTAAACATTAAAAAATAATTAAATTGAATAAAAATTTGAATCTTATTATAAAAAATATTAAGATTGGATTGATAAAATCAAACAAAGACTAAATTAATATTTTAATCTAAATAATAACTATAAATATGTCAAGAGAAGTTATCAAACTAAAAATTGAAAATAGTAATATGAATTCTATTATATAATTAGATAATGTGGTTTATATTTTATTGTTAACATGATTTATGAATATCATATATCAAAATTTATATTTGTCTTGTAATTTAGAACGTGCCGTATGTTAAAATTAAAATAATTTCAAAATAGAAAATAATCTTGATTTCTGTAAGAACTTAGAAAATAGAGTATTAGAGTAGATAGGTATATTAAAATAATGAGACCGAGTATTTTATTTTAAAATAATTGTTTAATATAAATAGAAATTTCTAAAGCTCGTCTCATTATCTAAATACCTTTTATCTCTCTGAAACATTATTCTCTTCCTTTCTCACACATTTCTCTAACTTTTCTCACGCTTGGATCCTTTGTTTGACGATCAGGAGGTACCCAGACGATCACTTCAAGGGCTACAAATCTGACAATCAATTGGCCGAATCGAGCGGGTAAGCGGTTAATCCTTTCTCTAGCATATAGGGTTCTTGATCCTACGAAATGATTCTGTTTGCATGGGTCAAGATTTCATTTCCTTCAATTTCTAACTCAAATTGGGTTCTAAAGGTTCTCTTCTATCACCATTCAGTGATTTGTAGGTGTTTTTATAGATTCCTTGTGGTGCAAGTCACGATCGGGGTATTTTTAGAACGACGCAAGGTTGCTAGAGGTAAGGGAAGCTAGTTAGCTCTTTTAAAATAGTAATATGTTGTATGAATTTGATAGTTAGTATGATTGATCTGCTTAAATTGGAAAATGTGATTTAGTAAGTAGTAATTGGATGGAATGTTTACTTTGTATGTTGATGGATGTTGGTTCTTGTGAAATTTGTATATGTATGCTTTTAATATAGTAATTAATGTGGTAGAACTAAGTAGTGCAAATATGGGAGTGTTAGAGTAGAAGAGTAATTTTTGTATTGATCGTATTGATCGCGTTTTAACTCATCAATAGCAGTTATCGTATTGATAACCACTCATCAATAGCAGTTATCGTATTGATCGCGTTTTAACTCTGCTCAACTGCTGCCGAAACTGATCGGCTGCGAAGTCCTTTTTCGTAAACTTTATAAATTTCTTTACCATCATATTGAGTACTTCTTTTTCTGGTGCATCAGCATCTGAATCTACATCGGTATCATTCCTTCTTGGAGCACTCTTATGGGAAATCTTGAGGGCAATTGAGTGCTTTTGTTCAGTTTCTTCTTCCTCCCTCAATCTTTCAAGTTTCAATTCATGTTCCCTGAGTTTACCAAACAACATTGCCAAGTTAATGGATGTCAAATCCCTTGATTCAGAAATGGCAGTCACTTTCAGTTGCCAACTTCTATTCAGACTCTTCAAGATTTTAATATTAGTCTCCTCCTTTTCAAAAGACTTTCCAAGTGCTATTAGGTGATTAACAATATGAATGAACCTCTTCTGGACATCATAGATTTTTTCTCCAGGTTTCATCTGGAACATCTCATATTCTTGGATAAGAGAGTTCTTCCTGGCCCTTTTCACTTCATCAATACTTTCATGAGTAACTTCAAGGACATCCCACATCTCCTTTGCCCTTTTGCATGTAGATATCCTGAAAAACTCATCAATTGTTAATGAAGATGAAATAATATTTTTAGCTTTAACATTGTAATGTGCCCTTTTGCTTTCTTCATGGTTCCACTAAAAAAAGTTCTTTGATTCAGTCTTACCATCAATAATCTTCGTAGGCTTATAGGGTTCATTTATCACTGCATCCCAAACACCTTTATCTACTGATTCTAAGAAAATTCTCATCCTAATTTTCCAAAAAGGATAGTTTTCTCCTCCAAACAGAGGGAGTTTGTTTGTAGAAACACCTTCACCAAAAGTTTGAGAAACAGAGGCCATCGGGATCAAAATATTCAATTACACAGATAATCAAATCGATTATTTTTCGAGTAACTTTCGTAAACCCAGCTCTGGTGCTAATTATAGAAATGGATAGGCCTTATTTTCCAACCAAGAAAGGGTGAATTGGTTCAGTATTAAAAAAATTGTCCATTTCAAAACCTTTGTAAACTCTTTAACCCTTTCTTAAAATACAAGGAAATAAAGAATGTAATGTAATAAAAGAGATAAGTGATAAAAAGACAAACACCAAGTTTTTATACTGGTTCGACCTCAATGCCTACATCTGTTGATGGATCGGCAAGCGTAACGAAGTAATATAAAATGGTAAGACCAAGTATCGTATCCTAGAAGACTCTCGGCACTAGACAGTCGTGTGATAACTCAATTAATTAAGACTTAAAGAAAACGAGATCATTGGTTTCAGATGCAAAAACACAAAATTAAATATGAATGCAGTTTGATCAATAGCAGAGTAGTACAATAATGAACGAATGTTGATTAATATGAGATGAATATGTTGTTGGGGTTAGATTTCACCAAGTTTCCTCTCATGTATGTAAGAATTCTTTTTTATGCATTAATGTTAACGTCACTCACTAAATCACCTAAACTCGATCCCTCGACGAATAAGCTTGTCCCAAATTACCAGTTCATGCAATTCCTAGCATTCCTAGTAATAAGATGTGAAGATCAAGATCTTTAAGACGACCAAGACTCATACCCTCATCCCTGAGAAATATTACTCTTGGGAGTAATTCAACAAGAACCTGAATTGTAAGGAACCTCCCGACACTCATGCTATTAAATGAGTTAAACACACAAAGCGTTGAAACAGATGAATTACTCTAACAATTAATTAAAAAACATATATTATTAAGAATCGATTCAAATACATGAGAGTTCATAAGGTTACATCATCCCCAACAACAAATAGAGTTTAGTTCCCCATAGACATGGAGAAACTAGATGAACAATGGAGAAGAATGAGATAGAAAAACCCTAAAAATTGGGGGTGGAAGCTTCCACATCCAAATCCGCTTCCAGAGGGTGAGAGAGTGTGCAGTTGCGCTGCTTCTGCCAAAGATACAAAACCTAGGACGTCTGGGTCCTTTAAATAGACCGAAATAGAACAGAAAACGAAGTTCGGCCCATATCGTTGGTGCTTAAGCGCCCCACTTAGGGTGCTCGGGTGGTGAGCAACACTTCCTGACGCTCAAGCCTCTAGAATGGCGCCCAAGCTTCGAGCTTTCGACGTTTAAGGCCCGGGCGGTGGACGACACTCTTCAGCGCTTAAGCCCCCTAAAAGGGCGCCTAAGCGTCGTGCTTCCCTCCTTTCTGGTGCTTTTCCAGGCCTTTCTGACCTCCGTCTTCTTGACACTCCACCTCTGCTTTCCGTATTATCTCATTTCCTACCAAAATAAGGGAATTTAGTCATTATTTCATCAAACTCAACCTCAACTCTCTTATTCACACAATCTAATAGAAAATCATGATTTCAACCAAGTTCTAAGCGGAAAAGGGTGCATTTGGTATCAAAATTACATATCAGATAATGGTATTTTCAACTGTTATCACAACCCCAAACTTAGAACTTTGCTTGTCCTCAAGCAAAATAGAATGTAACTCATCTTTTCAGAACAATTACTACAATGAATCAACCTTCTTCACAACTTTTCCTTTCAGGACAAGAAATCACTTTTATCAATTCAGCATAAAGATATCAGTCAAGATGTGCAAATGCCTTAATTCAATCAAAATACATGTAATGCTCATGCACTTTCAACAAATGCTATCCTTAAGAATGATCAATAAACCAAGCAAAGATGTAATCAAAAATTCAAAGAACTACTCTTCACCAAGGGAAGTGTTTCACTCAAGCACTCAAAAGTGTATCACTCAAGCACTCAAAAGTGTATCACTCAAGCACTCAAAAGTGTATCACTGAACTCAAAGGTTTATAGTGAGATATTGGTGTCTTTTTCACTCTTTTATCAAAATGCCATAGAAATTAACTTTTCCTTTCATTTAACCACAATCAAACATACTCACAAGCAAGTCATCATCACAAGGGCTTTTCATGGCTTGTAACTTGGCTGGGCTAAGAAGGAAATTGGTTTTTCTGGTTAGCAAAATTCCTTGAGTTAAGAAAGGCATTTATGAATTCATCATTCAAGCACATACTCTCTTTCTTTTTCAGTTATTCCCAGCTTTCCCTTGCAGTGAGCTTTTCTTCTTTTCTTCTTTTTTTCATTTTTCTTTTCTTTTACTTTTGCTTTTCAATTGCTTTTGCTTTTCAATTGCTCTTGCTTTTCAATTGCTCACTTCCTAGAAATATGGGGTTGCTATCCAGCAACCCCAATCTTGAACCTTTATCAGTACCTCATCAGATGTTCTCAACTTAACTCAAGGTAAAGATTTTCAGAAAAAGGGTTTTCAAAACATGCAAGGTTCAAGGATCAAAGGTTAGAACAAATTGTTCTCTTTTCAGTAGGCAAAAGTTCATGTGAAGGCTAAAAGAATAAGGGATAACAAAAGATGACCTTGATCATATGAAACCTGTAAGAAAGTAGTTCAATCACAGAAAATTTGGGCAAAGTCATTCATGCTTCCAAAGTAATAACAATTATTTACAAGAAAAATCTGAAGCCCAAACCTCACACAAGTAAACTCTCAAGTCCCAGAATTCAGAAAAACACCATGCTCAGTATCTCAATCAAACTTTACCTCAAGCACCTGTTTCATTCACTGTGAGCCATCACTTGTATGTCAGCATATCATGCATTATCTCAACATCAATCAATACACCAGAATATCACAAAGCAATACTCATCACAAAACACAACACAGTTGAATCAAAGCACTGTAATTCATCCAAGCAGAGTACAATAACAAAACAACAAATCAAAAAGAAAAAGATTAGAAACTTGGGTTGTGTCCCAGGAAGCGCTTCTTTAACGTCACTAGCTTGACCCAATAAGTTCATGACACATATTTTATCTTGGTGTCATCTTTTCCTTCTGCACACCAACTGGTTTTCAGCAGCTTCCTGTTCACCTTTTTACTCTCCTGGAAATTGGAGATTCAATCTCTATCAGTCCATTAGTTCTGAGTTCTTTCACAACCCAAAGTTTTTTGTTGAATTTCACAGGTAAGCCTGGTCTCAGTTCTTCATGTTTCTCCAAGAAGTCTTGATGAACACATTTTTCTTTGTTGTCTTTTTCTTCTTCCTTTACCTGTGACAAAAAACACTTTTTACCTTTCTTGCTTGGCTTTGCAGCTTTTGTACTAGTCCCTGGTGCATCTTTATATGTAGCTTTGAGACTAGTCTTCCTCACTTGGATCCCCTGCTTAGCAATGAAGACATTGAAAATCACATCCTCTTCTTGGTCTTTAAGAGCTATAGTTCTATCATCAACATTAATGATCACTTTGGCCGTCTTCATGAATGGCCTTCCAAGAATAATAGGGGTCTCCAAATCCTCCCCCAAATCTTCCCCCATCTCCATTATCACAAATTCCACTAGGAATCTAAGATTGTCAGTTTGAACCATCACACCCTCCACCACACCATAGGGCCTTTTGGTGGATCCATCTGCCATAAAGAGAGTCATCCTTGCAGGCTTGACTTCATAACCACCAATCTTTTCAAGAATAGCTAAGTGCATCAAATTGATATTGGACCCTAAATCAATTAGGGCTTTCCCTATTTTGTGGCCCCAATAGTTCAATGAATAATGAAACTTCCTGGATCTTTAACCTTAGGAAGAAATGCCTTCTACAAGATCACACTACAATCACCCTGTACCTCAATAGTGTCCTCCTTTAGATATTTCTTTCTTTTGAGGAGTTTCTTCAAAAACTTCGCATATTCAAAAATCTGTTGTAATGCTTCAGTCACAAGAATTTTTATCCCCAATTTGTTGAAGATTTCATCAAAGCACCTTGATTGCATCTCTTTTTCTTTTTTGGAACACTCTTCAGGGTGATGAATATTTTTTTCATATTTTTATTTTTCTCTCCCAACCTCTTCTTTTTCTTTTCTCTCTTCTATCACAATCTTTTCTTTTTCTTCTCTCTCAACTTCAATTTTTCTCTCTTTTTTTTCTTTTCTTCCTTTCAACTCAACTTTTTCTTTTCTCTCTTCTTCTATCCCTTTTTCCCTCTCTTTTTCCTTCTCATCATTCACACTCACAATAGCCTTGTATTCTTCCCACTCAGTGAAACTGTTCTCAAGAAAAGAGTTCAACCACAATTTTGCATTGCCTCCCAGTGAGAAAGGAAACAAGCTCATACTAATAGCATCATCATGTACTTCATTCAGCTTCACAGTATTGCATATATCATTGAAAGTGGTCAGATTATCATATGGACTTTCATGTAACAGTCCATTGAATTGGTTGCTCTTCACTAGATGGATCAGCGCCAGCTTCATCTCCATACTTGTTGCATTGACCCTCGACTTTGCAATGCTGTTAAAATGGTGAGGGCCAACTACTGTTGCATAATCTGCCAAAGTAGGCTTACCACAAGTGTTGTCCATGCTTTTCTGATTAGATTGTGAGGCCTGTGAAATTTTCTCTAGAGAAGGTTCTCTAGATAATCTATCTCTTTTCGGCCTTCTACTAGTCTCAAGTCCTTCAAGAAGAGGTTCAGAACTTTTGTTGCTCCTAGTCCTAATTGTATCCTACATAAACTAGACACAAAACCCTATAAAACACTGTTAGCACAAAAACAAAAATAAATGACACAAAAACAAAATTAAAAATAAAAATAAAAGGTTTAATGTCTCAATAGGTCCCTATTTTCGTCTAGAATCTCAAATAGGACCCTTTCTTTTTTGGCGTCACAATTGGGTCGTTATTTTTGTAAAATTGAATCAATTACAGGCTTACCGTTAAATTGGGAAGACGATCGTTTAATATTAAATTACGTGGCATAGACAATATATTGTTTAATTAGACGTGGTTTTACATACGTGTTTCAATTTTATTTTGTATTAAAAAAATTGCAAACAAGAGAAATCAGATTTAGATAGGGGAAATCAAATTTATTTAAAGGGAAAAGTGGGCAAAAGAAAAGAAACTAAGTCCAACCCAACAACTGAGAAATCAATTTGAAGATTAGAAACGAAAACAGAAATCAAGATCCCAATTCAAACATTACAATTTCAATTACACCAAAGAATCCCTAAATTCCCAATTTCACCAAACCCTAATTTCCAAAATTAGATAACAAAAGGAACCCTAAATCGTAGAGTCAAGAATTTCCCAATCACAACTCGTCGTTGACATTGTCATCGCCGGATAAGGTAGTCACTCGCCCTCGCTGTTGTTGTGGGAGATCATTCCTGACGCATTCTCGTCGTCTTCTCTCACCACCGCGACGCCGTTCGCACATAGGCTCGATCATAATTGAACCCGCGTCCACCATTGCGAGTTCATTTGAAGGAGGAAAGCTTCCGCGACCCCTACCGCCCAGAGAATGCCCACGCTCAGAACACCACCGAGACGTCATCGCTGCCGTACCCTCACTGTGCCACGTGGAAGGGTTTGCGTCCTAGCCACCCATAAGCTTATCCCCTACCTACAAAACCCCTACCAGAACCAAGAAGAAGAGAAGGAAGGAAGACGTCTACTCTTCCCACTCCGCGAGTTCAAGCAAGGTCGAAAGGAAGAATTTTCTTGCGTGCGCCGCCAAACTCCCATTGCTGGAGTTTTTGGTTCAAGAAAAGAAATGTGCTACCTTAGCAACTTTCTCGCTAATACGAAGAAAAAGGGAATGAAGTTTCCCAAAACCCTAAAACTCATCTATTAATTTAATTTCATTTCTCAACTTTACCCTTACTTAAATTTTAATTTTCCAATGTGCACTCTATTTTTTAATTGAAAAATTAAAAAAAAATACATTTCACACACCTTTTCAATGCCACTTCAATTAAAACTATACTGTCAGCATGCCACATATCACTTTCCTTAACGTCGTTTGTTCAATTTGACGGAAAGGTCTTATTTGATTCAATTTTACAAAAATAAGGACCCAATTGAGACGCCAAAATAGAAGGGTCCTATTTGAGATTCTATACGAAAATAGGGACCTATTGAGACATTAAACCACAATAAAAAAAATAATAAAAAAAATAGTCAAAGATAATCAAGAATCACATAAATAGAGTAACTTAAACCGTGAGTCCCCGGCAACGGCGCCAAAAACTTGTTGATGGATCAATAAGTGTACCGAATCGCACAAGTAATATAAAATGGTAGGACCAAGTATCGTATCCCAGAAGACTCTCGAGACTAGACAATCGTGTGATAACTCGATTAATTAAGACTTAAAGAAAACGAGATCATTGGTTTCAGATGCAAAAACAGAAAATTAAATATGAATGCAGTTTGATCAATAGCAGAGTAGCACAATGTTGAACGAATGTTGATTAATATGAGATGATATGTTGTTGGGGTTAGATTTCACAAATTTTCCTCTCATGTATGTAAGAATTCTTCTTTATGCATTAATGTTAACGTCAGTCACTAAATCACCTAAACCCGATCCCTCGGTGAATAAGTCTGTCTCAAATTACCAGCTCTTGCAATTCCTAGCATTCCTAGTAATAAGATGTGAAGATCAAGAGCTTTAAGACGACCAAGACTCATACCCTCATCCTTGAGAAATATTACTCTTGGGAGTAATTCAACAAGAACTTGAATTGTAAAGAACCTCCCGACACTCATGCAATTCATAAATCATGCTAATGAATGAGTTATACACAACAAGCGTTGAAACTGATGAATTACTCTAACAATTAATGAAAAAACATATATTATTAAGAATCAATTCAAGTAGATAAGAGTTCACAAGGTTACATCATCCCCCAACAACAAATAGAGTTTAGTTCCTCATAGACATGGAGAAAATAAATGAACAATGGAGAAGAATGAGATAGAAAAACCCTAAAAATTGGGAATGGAAGCTCCTGCATCCAAAACTTCCTCCAGAGGGTGAGAGAGTGTGCAGCTGTGCTCCTTTTGCCAAAGATACAAAACCTAGGATGTTTGGGTCCTTTAAATAGAGCGAAACATAACAGAAAACAAAGTATGACCCATATCGTTGGCGTTGAAGCACCCCACTTAGGGCACCCGGGCGGTGAGCGACACTTCCTAACACTCAAGCCTCTAGAATGGTGCCCAAGCTTCGAGCTTTCGATGCTTAAGCGCCCAAAAGGGGTGCTCGGGAGGTGGAGGACACTTTTCAACGCTTAAGCCCCCTAAAAGCGCGCCCAAGCTTCGTGCTTCCCTTCTTTCTAGTGTTTTTTCAGGCCTTTTTGATCTCCGTCTTCTTGACACTTCACCTCTGCTTTCCATATTATCTCATTTCCTGCCAAAACAAGGGAATTTAGTCATTATTTCATCAAACTCAACCCCAACTCTCTTATTCACACAACTTAACAGAGAATCATGATTTCAAGCAAGTTCCAAGCAGAAAAGGATGCATTTGGTATCAAAATTACATCTCAGATAACGGTATTTTCAACCGTTATCAACATCCAGATCTCTTTCAATCAACCTGAGATTGAAAGCCTCTTTACTTATAGATTGAGTTATACAACAAGAATTACAGAGACCTCTCTCAATGCAATCTTCTCTCCAACTCTAAATCTATTATAAAAACAAAACAACACAGAAAGAACAATCCTCAATCTGCAGAAACCCTTTAAGACACCCCTCAAATAAACTAGAACAACACGTTCTCTTCCTGGCCACCGGCAACAGAGAAACCACAATCCACAAATTGCAAAATTAACACTGATCTGATTCAGAACATCTAAGAGTGCGGATGATGATTAACAAACGTAAGCATACAAAAATTCCTTCAAGAATCCTTTGAATCTTCCAAACTAAACGCTTCTTGATTCTTGGAGAATGAACACCCCTACAATTTCTTATCTCAACTTACTTTGTCAGATATAAAAGATAATATTCCAAAAGTTCTTTATGTAGAGAGTTGTGTCAATATATAGTTTTTTCAAGTCTAACGCATCTTAATCGATTACAATATTAATGTAATCGATTAAGTAATTAACACTACTATACCAGAATTACATTAAAACACATTTAACAGATTACGCATTTAATGTAATCGATTGCACAATTAATGTAAGTAAAAACAATTCAAAATATGACTGTTATGGTAGTTAAGACTTATCATGAAAACAATTTTCAGTGTGCACGAGATTTAACCGATTAAGAAAAGTGTGTTATCGTTAAGTATAACACTTAAGCAAATTTGAAAACTTTTTCATTTGAAAACACATCACTACACTCAGCAATCAACTATAAGAAAGGCATGAGTTTTAATCGATTATGCATATAATGTAATCGGTTAAAACTTACAGTTTGTCACAGTTAAGCATTTGTTGATATCTGATGAATCTAACTGATTGCATAAACACTCTAATCGATTAATTCATACAGATATGCATTGTGCATAGAGTTTTATCATTCAAAACCATGAATATGCATACCATAGATATAAACTCATGTATAACCACAATAAGTATGCAAACCAAGAAGTTCAAGCATAAACGAGCATATAAGTGCAACTTTGCAAAATGTGTGCAAGAAATTATTAAAACATTTTTGTTGTTGTCATCATCAAAAACACACAAGGCTTTGGGTTTAGCTTTCACATAGCTCCCCTTATCAATAAAATGTGTTAATATAAAGCTTTGCAAGATTATATGTTTCAGTTTTAAGAGCCACAACGATTATATTTTCTAAAGATATATTAAGATCAAGGTAAAGATGCAAGAAATATATAGAGGTTAAAAGTGAAAAAGAGAAAGAAGAAACATACAAACATACAAGAGATATACAAAATAATCTTGTGCTTACAATGTCTTAACCTTTTGATGTACTGAAATCAATCGTCCAACTAGTTCAAATGGTGGAAATGTGAAAACCTTTTGTAATATTCTCCACTATGTGAAGTTATCCCTTGAGAGCTTAAATTTTTCTCTGTGAGGGTGTTTCATTGCTTTCTTAAAGTTCTTAGTCTCACGGGGAGATTGAAAAGTGTTTACCTAGAGTGGTTATACTCTTTTGTTACTTAAGAGGTTTATACTCGTATAACCTAGAGAGGTTTGTATTCTCATGTAACTTGGAGATGTTTGTGTACTCATGTAAATTGAAGATGTTTGTGTACTTGTTGTAATCAATTTTATTTTATTAGTGAAATCTCTTAAGTTGTATAATTAAGGAAAAATTGGCGTAGTCCAAGTTTAAGGTGGACCAATATTATTTCAATTTTGTGTTGTGAAAAAAAATAAGACTCTCTTCGACCTTCTTCTAGAATCTATTGTCCCAAAAAACATATCAAATTAATCATGAACAAATATTCAACATTGAGTAAATGATTGTATTATATCATAAGACTTATATTTATATTTTCATATTCAAATTTAAAACACAATGCACTAACCCAAAAGAAATTTAAATATCATCTTATTATATCAACAATTGTGTAATAACATGATAAAAAAATATCCAACTATCAAAATCTTCTTCTCTCGGCTACAATAGCAAAAAATATACACATATATGACTTTGTTATAAGTGAAAATACATTATACAAAATACTATAATGAAGATGCATGTCCAAAATTTAAAATTTCTATTGATCAAATATGATTTAAATACTTTGATATATTAATTATTAGATTTGTTTTTATAAAACTCCTAAGCGAGATCTTTTGGATAAATGACATGATTTGAGCAACTTTGAATGTGTACTCTTAAGGGTTGGAATACAAGGGAAAATACACTTCCAAAAAATTGTTTGACATTCAAATCAGTAAGAGAGTTTGAATCTGAGTAAAAAAAAGAATGAGTATGAGATTTAGTAAATATTTTAAAGAATATTAATTCTATTTATAAGATAACATGAGTCATACACCTATGTTATGATATCAAATAATATCATTAAAGTAATACTTACCTCAAATAGATAATATTAGCAATGTAATACCTCATTGTTTATTACAATTACTGTTAGCATGTGAATATGTTAATATTTTTTAAATAAATATATTTTGGATTCTTTTAAAATAAAGAGATAAAATAAATCTTGTTAAACCATGCTCTTTTAACATGTATAGATAAGTACAAGATCCAAATTCAATTAATACAAACATCCATCGAAAATAAAATTATATGAGCAAAGAATTGTATGAAAACATTAAAAAAAACAATAGAATCAATCCAAGTTTAAGTCTTTGATGAAAACAATCATCTTTCTGCAATCTATCATGCTAAAATTATCAGAAGTGAAAGTAAATCATATCTAAATCCATGATTATTTATAAGATAAAAAGAGCAATTTAACCTTTTAGAATAACAAAATTTCTCGAGAGAAATCTTCACTACTATCTCCAGCGTATATTCGTAGACAAACAAGGTTCCTTTATTATTTGTATCCTTTACTCATTACAACAATAAAATAATCCTTCATTGACAGCATATTTAACACCTTATATTCTCTTAAGCATTGGTGGAGCTTATAAGGCAAATAGGGATCTTGACTTCCCTAATTTTTTCTATTAATATATAAATAAAAGTTTTTCTTGTTAATTTTAGCATATTTTGTATGTTTAAAACTTTATTATATTTATTTTCACACTTCAAAATATTAGAAAGTGGATTTAAGCCTAACTCATCTCCACAAAACCGACTTGTAAGGTGACCCATTTATATGTTGGAAGTCCCACATCGATTAGAGATAAA
The DNA here is from genome assembly GCA_036885675.1 of Vigna mungo. NCBI lineage: Eukaryota > Viridiplantae > Streptophyta > Magnoliopsida > Fabales > Fabaceae > Vigna > Vigna mungo. Next base: position 32,580,071 of record CP144697.1, on the reverse strand, counting down.
ACAAATTTATAATATATAAGTGAGGTGCAAACCTCACCTTACAATATATCTAACATGACCGGAGTTTCAGTTTCGACCGACGTTCACACGGTTTGCACCTCACTTATATATTAAAATTTGGCCTTATACAATGAATTGATAATCAAAGTGGGACTTCCAACATTATATACTATGAATTGACCTTATCTCTAGTTGATGTGGAACTTCCAACACACACCCCTCACGTTGAGGTATATACATCTTTTTTGGACATTTCTACTCCACCCGTTGTCAGACTGCTATCGAACAACCTATTTCTACTATCACGCTCGAGATGTCTATACCTCGGCGTGAAGGAGTTGTGTTGGAAGTCTCACATCAACTAGAGATAAGGCCAAATTAAGTGGGGTGCAAACCTCACCATACAAGCCGGTTTTGTAAGGATGAGTTAGGCTTAAACCCACTTTCTAATATGGTATCAGAGTCATCGTTAAAGCCTATCCTAACAATATTTGTTGCTTGTTGGGCATATTGTTTCACCTGTTATCGGGCCACTTTCGGACTATCCATTAATGTCTAGTCTCACGCTCAAGATGTATATACCTCGGCATGAGGGGGGTATGTTGAAAGTCCCACATCGATTAAAGATAAAGTCAACTTAATACAAATCGGTTTTGTGAAGTTGAGTTAGACTTAAAATCCCCTTCTAACACAAAATATAGGTTTAAACCATTTTTTGGTCCCTAAGTTAAGTTCTGATGTTCAGTTTAGCCCCCGCTTTTAAAAAGGTCAACCTTTAGTCCCTATGATATGAAATATGTATCAAATCAGTCCTATCCGTTAACAAATAACAAATTTTTCATTAGGTGATTTGTTGTTCATAACACCTTCCGTTAACAAATCACAAAATATTGGATACCTAGGTATGAAAACTTGTGATTTATTGTTCATTAAGTGCTGTCATAAGGACTGATTTGATACATATTTCATATCATAGAGACTAAAAGTTAACATTTTTAAAAACGGAGACTAAACTAAACATGAGAACTTAACTTAGAGACCAAAATAGAGTTAAAGGATATTTTATGTTGTCATCGTCACATTCAAAGTGAAAATGATGTTTTCTGACATATGCTTTTCCTGTTGAAACTTTTTTTTTTTGGACACTATTACGGTGTTATGATTCTTCCACCTTTTTTTCACGTTTGGCATTTTGTTGTACTAATATTATACACGGAACTTCTGTGGTCCATACTGACAGATTCTGCTCACACTTCATTGTATCTTTTTCTATTTTTTATTACTAAAAAATAAAATGATATAAAAATAAAGCTTTGGAAGGCTGTAACCATATAGAAAAGAATATAAAGTATTTAAAAAATTATGCAATATCTCAATGAAAATAACATTAATTTATATTGAATGTAATAAAAAGTCATCTAAAGAATAATTGATAATGGAAAATGATAACAGATAAAAGTTTGTTACGGTCAAGAGTATAAAAAACTTAAGTAATTAGTACTTTTTTAGAATAATATGAAAGTTATCATTTATACAAACATAACATATTGTTTGTGTAACAATGAATACCACTTAATATACTTAATATTTAATTGAGTGGTAAATATTATTTATGCCTATACCTAAATAAGTAGAGTAAGTATTTTGTGTTAAATAACAAATGTGTAGTAAACTTTAGTTTTAGTTTTACCAAAATTAAATCTATTCAAAATTAATTTTACTAACACATCCAATAAACTATGTTAAATAAAATTTCTCACCTACAATTAACACTATATGAAAAAACACAAGTATATTATTGAAATATTTTATGAAGATTTTGTTTTGATCCTTTATATAAATTGTTTATGATTGTGTGTGTGATTACAAAAGAAATTTGTCACAAGACCAATTTTCGTAAATGAAAAAAAAATCTTATTTCTTTTTTTATAATTAAAATGAAAAATTTATTGTATAGAAAATAACATTTTATCTAAGTCAAGTGAAAATGATGTTTTCTAGCACAATTTTTTTGTGTTGAAAACTTTTGTCGCCATTCATTTGTAATATATTACAATTTTAGATTGGAGGATCCACAAATGTATCCACAATTTTTTTTGTGTTGAAAACTTTTGTCGCCATTAATTATTTATATATTTATTTTAATCAATAATAATCTTGTAAAAGTATTTTAAAATGTTGAAAACATAGTTCTAAGTTTATTTTGAAAGACTGATGGTAAATAAATTCTACATATTATTATTATATTCGTTGAAAAACTTTGACTTTCTCACAAAAACAAAAGCCATTAAATTATAAGATTTAATATCTTAAAAAAATCCTTATTTTTGTCAAGAATCTCAAATAGGTTCCTTTTTTTTTCATCGTCTCAATGGGATCTTTGTTTTTGTAAAATTAAAACAATTAGAGGTCTGTCGTAAAATTAGACAAATGACCGTTTAAGTTTGGGTTATGTGGCATGGTCAGTGTATTCATTAATCTTATGTGGCATTAAAAACGAGTTTTGTATTAAAAATTTCGATTGCACAAAGGTGAAATCAAATTTAGAGAAGGACAAAGTGGGAAAAAATTTTAAATTTAAGTGCAGCCAGCCCTACAATTCAGAAATGCAAATGAGATTGGAGAAAAAATTGGGGTTATGTATTATTAGGGTTCGTGTGAGAGAAAAGAAAGTGTTCTTTATTCGATTCTAAGCGCGAGGGTTCGTGGGTGAAGAAATCGGGTTGGAAGCGCGAGGATGCATGTGCGGGTTCGTGGAAGAAGTTGAAGCACGAGGTGAGGTGTGGGTCCTTATGTCGTTGGAAGCGCAAGGCTGAAGGAAGGTCAATGTTTGTGCTTTATTGTCTTAGTTTATATAGTTGGGAAACTACAATATTTGGTGGTGGTCCCCATTGATGTATGGTTTGGTCTGCGTTGTTGATTGCATTTCGATGGTCCCCCGTGTATGTTTAAAGTTATTTGACTCAGCCTGAGTGTGTTTTGTTATTGTTTTAATATATTTCTTTTTGTCGTCGTATGTTTGCATAATAGGTGTGTAGATATATTTATATTGTGTTGTGCGTAATGGACGACTCTATTGACTGTTTTTTCCACCATGGAGGGAAATTCATTAATGATGGTATCCGCAAGTATGAAAGGGAGACAACAACTTTGTCCTTTGACCCTAACATTTGGAGTTATTTTGTGGTTGTCAGTGTAGTGAAAAGTTTTAGATATGATAATTTTAAACATTTATGGTACTGTGTAGGAGGGGGTTCAGTGTTGGAAAAAAAGGTTGAAACAATTGATTGATGACACTGGTGCCATGCATATGGCTAACTTAGCTAGGCTTAATGGTGAGGTTCATTTATACGTTGTACATGTTGTTTCTGAGCCAGAAGTCATACATATGCTTCAATATATTACTAATGATGAAGGAAAAGTTGAAGGTAATGATGAAGTACAAAAGGAGGGTGAATAAGATGATGATGGTGTTGAAGTAGATGGTGTAGTTGATGGTGACTTACAAGAGGTGCATGAGGGTGAAGAAGATGGTGATGATGTTGAAGTAGATGGTGAAGGTGATGGTGACTTACAAGAGGTGCATGAGGGTGAAGAAGATGGTGATGGTGTTCAAGTAGAGGTTGAAGGTCATGGTCACGTAGAACAGTTGCATCAGGTTGAAGAAGAGCAAGAGTTGAATGTGTGTGAAGGAGTTGCAGAGGATGAAGTTGATCTTTGTAGTTGGAGTACATCTAGTGATGAAGGTGATGTACATGAAAATAATGAGTGCTTAGAGGGGCTAGTAGATGTGAGTGTTGAATGTGATATAGATGGTAACGTAGATGGTAATGTGGAAGTAGAAGTAGAAGTAGAAAGTCTTTATGACAGTGATGATGTGAGTGTTGAATGTGATGATGATGATGATGATAGAGGTTTGTCAGATGAGGGGTGGAAATATGAGGAATTACTTAGTGCAATAGATAGTGATGAAGAGGTTAATGACAGTGAAGGTTATGGGATGTTTGGTACTTTTTCTATGCCAAAAAGTATGGTAGACTTTACATGGGAAGTAGGGACTTTATTTTGCAGAAAAACAAGATATTTTAGATGCTCTAAAAGGGTATCTACACCAATAGGAGTGAAAGGCCGAATAGTAGGGGAATAGAAGTGAAAGGCCGAACGGTATCTACACCAATACCGAACGGTATTTACACTAATACCGAACGGTAAGTAGGACAATTGAACTTTATTTGGCACACTGAACATTTGTTTATACTCTACGATTACAATGTGCTTCACCTCTTTTCATATACTCTTAATATTTGTTTATATCATATGTTGTAGATACTGGTCAAGGTCCATATTCAGTCCAACACCAAAATGTGACACATTGGTGAACAATATGAGTCCTGATTCAATAGTGTCCTGATTCACACCAGAACTAAACCAATCATAACAATGCTGGAAGAAATTAGGGTTTTCATCATGCAAAGATGGGAAAAAAATAGGTCTAAGAAATAGTCCTTTTCAGGATCAATTTGTCCAAAGATCCAGACCAGATTTACAAAGGAATCCCAATCAACCAAGAACTGGATCCCTAGGTAACCTTCTTCTCCACTTCTTAAATGTGTTATACTTTCTTCGTTCCTAGGTAACTTTCTTCTCACTTATTAAATGTGTTATACTTTCTTCATTCCTAGGTAAACTTTCTTATTTTTTTTTTATAATTTGTTCACAAATGGTCAATAAATAAACTGTTTGAAGTGAGACACGTCTCCTAGAGTGGAGACAATTTTGTTGTAAACATAGACGAATTTTCATGCTCTTGTAGGAGATGGAGCATCATAGGAATTCCATGTTGTCACTCCCTAGCCACAATGAAGTTTCTCAATATTGATGGACAACAGTTCATTCCAGCTTGCTTTCTGAAGTCTACCTGTGAAGAAACATATGCATCAATCGTATACCTCATCAATGGCAACAGCATGTGCGACCTAACACCATATCTAGATGTCATGCCTCCTAGGAAAAAACTTACACCTGGAAAACCTAAAAGAAAAAGAAGACTGGAATAATGGGATATTAGAAAGGATGATTCTCGAGTGAGCAAGGGTGGTTTGCGCAAGAGATGCAGGCTATGTAAGGAGGTTAGGCACAACAAGAGTCGTTTCCCCAAAGCAACCCAAGAACCAATCATGCCATCATCATAATTATCTAAAGTTTGTCATGACCCTGAAGCTCAACCATAGAAGTGAGTATGAATGACAATGATACTAAGTTTAAGGATCTTATTATGTAATAGTTCACTTCTAAGGAACAATGTTTATGGTATTTTTGTTATGTACTTTATGAATGACAATGATGTCAAGTGTGTATGGTTTTGGATGTATGACAATGAACAGGAACTATTTTCTCAATATGATTTAGAATATATTAGAATTTCTGGACACGTACAATTATTTTTCGTTTGTTTAACTGTTATAAGAACTGGGGGTTCTAGACATTCTAGTACCTTCTGATATGATGTCTGATGTCTAGTAAATGGCCGGTGATAAATGATAGTCATGCTTTGCCTGTTTGGTTCTCGTTATTGTTGTCTTGATCGTAACAGTATACAACCACCTTTTTCACAGTCATATAACATTAAACCAAAACCTGAATTTATTACGATTCCCACTAACTTCATTCGTTCATATAGTCAAATACATAATCAGTACCATCCTAACAAAACGAAAAACCCTGCTAATTTCATCATAACAAAACGACCAACACTACTACATTATGGATTTATCATCCATATTGAAATTACAATAATATTAAGCTTACAAATAAAAAAAAAAAAACCAACCCTATCAACACCTTTATCCATTTCTCCACAACCTTAACAAATTTCTGCAAATCACTCATCATCTTCATTTTACCTCCCATTTCTCCTGTCTTTGACAAACACTCATGCTTTTTTTCCCACTTCACATTCGTATAGTTTTTCTCAATACCATCGTCACAACACCATTTGAAGATATTGCAATCACCTTCATGTCTATTCTGTACAAAAGAAATAGCCCAATTAAAACGACTTTCTACTAAAACAAAAACACTACTCATCCACGTTCTTTTACCTCTTTATTTAGGCTAGCCCTAATATATAATTTTATTAGCGTTGCGCTAAAACCAAATTATAATAAGGAACAAATTTTTAGGTTGTTGATGCCAAATTTGTGATATCGCTAACATGTTCATCCGACATATTACGATTCAATAAAATTGTATAAGATTGTGTATATTAATTAGCCAAAATATAAGATATACCATGTTCTGAATTATTTGAAATTCCTAGAATTTAAGCTATACAAATGAGAAGAATTGAATTTTTCTTCGATTGTATTAAAATCAAATTGCATTTTTATTTTGAATTGTAAACCTTGTAAATTTAGTATGTTAGTATAATTTACATATTGAACTATTTTAAAAAAATCTTGATAGATGCTCCGATCTTACATTTTTTTTTTAAATTTGAATTCTTCAACGTGATAATCTTGTTTCCAAAGTTTATGAAAGTTGCTTTATGATCTTATGATAGCAATTCAAGCCTACAAGAAGATTACAATAAAACCATCAGGCCCAATGGGAAATCTAACTCAAATATAGCAGCAAAAACCCGTAAGCTACCAAAATATTTAATTGATTATAAACTGTGAAGAGTGGGGCTGTTTGGCAAGAGAATATTTTGTTATAAGCTGTCAGTTTGTTAGTGAGTCTGTTGAGAGTTTGTTATTTCCATATCTCTTTCATATATGCCTGAGTAATGAATGAATAAGGGGGATGAGTTTCCCTCTTTTCTATATTCCCTTTCTTTATTCTTCTGCATGAGGCTCCTTGACCTCAAATCAAGGCATTTTCTTCTATCAATTTGGTGCTTTCATTAAGAGAAGCGAATATGATAGACCACAATACTCGTTCCAAATCTATCACCAATTTGGAAGAAGCCATCATGAAGCTCACCGTCAACTAAAGTGAAATCACCAACCGTTTGGATGCCATTGCATCCCAACTTACCTTACGTGACCCTCCCTCTCCAAAACTTGAAGATTGTTGTTTACCTTATCTGAAATTAGACGTTCCCCGGTTTGATGGAACCGATCCCAGAGGTTGGATCTTTAAGATCTCCCAAATCTTCGCTTATCATCAGACACTAAAGGCTGACCGACTTCGAATAACTTCTTTTTACATGGATGGTCCAGCCCTTAGCTGGTTTCAGTGGTTGCATCAGAACAACATGCTTCCTTCTTGGCATGAGTTTCTACAAGCCTTGGAGGTTCGTTTCGCCCCTTCGTATTATGACGACCCACGCGAATCTCTCCTCAAATTACTGTACAAAGGTACGGTTCAAGATTACCTAAATGAATTTGAACAGCTTAGTAATATCATTGTCGGTCTCCCTATCACTTTTCTACTAAGCAATTTTATTTCTGGCTTAAACTCGGATATACGCCGTGAGGTTCAAGCGTTGCAACCGCAATCATTAACACAAGCAGCAGCTTTGGCCAAATTACAGGAGGATAAGCTTAACGACCAACGCCGACATTTGCGTCAACGTTCCCCTATTATGCCTTCTTCCTGTCCTCCATTGTTGCCTACCCTATTGTCACGATCATCAACAACACTACCTACCCTGCCTAAAACACATTATAAGAAGTTGACTCATGAGGAGATGTTGACTCGTTGTGAGAAAGGACTATGTTACAATTGTGACGAAAAATTCAGTCCCGAGCACAAGTGCAAGGGTCGTTTCTTTTTATTGGTTGCCATAGATGAGGATGATGACATACAGTTAGGGCCATCTTCCCTTGAGGTGAACCTTAATTCCCTTCTTTCAGAAGAAAGAAGTATGACCCACAATGAAGCCCAAATCAACTTTAATGCTCTAGCTGGTTTACCTGCCCCAGAAGAACTAAGGATTGTGGGCCACATTGAAAAACAGCCCATCACTATTTTAATCGATGGGGGAAGTACTCATAACCCATTCAAGACAGAGTTATTAAATTCTTGAATTTGGCAACCCAACCCCCCAACATATTGAGGATCATGGTGGGTAATGGAAGTGAACTTGAATGCCATAGTATTTGTCCAAAAGTCAATTTGATGATTCAGAGCCATATGTTCACAGTGGACCTTCACATTCTTCCTATCAGTGGTGCAGATGTTGCGCTCAGCATTCAGTGGTTAAAGGAATTAGGTCCAATTTGCACTGATTATTCTCAACTCACGATGAAATTTATCAAGGATGGGAAATTTGTTGAATTCACCTCCAATGCACCCCATAAGCCCAATGATATTCCAGCCCACCAAGTCAAACGCATACTACAAACACATGGGATTGCAGGTTTCTTCCACATCAGAATACTTCTTACTACACCTTCATAACATCAACCAAATATCCTTACTTATCCCCTTCCTGACATCTCTTCCTTCTTACACAAATATCGTAAGCTTTTTCAGAAACCTCCTTCACTTCCCCCATTACACCATAATGATCACAAAATTCACCTACTCCCCAATTCTGTTCCAGTCTCTGTGCGGCCCAACAATTACCCTTATCTTCAAAAGGCTAAAATTGAGAAACAGATAGAGGAGATGTTGGTCAATGGTATGATTCAGCCAAGCCATACTCCTTTTTCCTCTCTAGTACTGCTTGTGAAAAAGAAAGATGGCAATTGGCAATTCTGTGTTGATTTTTGTGCTCTTAATACTAAAACCATTGAGGACAAATTCCCAATTCCAACTACTAATGAGCTTTTAGATGAGTTGGGTGGAGCTTCTTGGTTTTACGCCAAGGCTATCATCAGATCCGAATGAATACTGTAGACATTCAAAAAACCGCATCTCGAACTCATTTTGGTCATGTCATTCGGGCTTTGCAATGCCCCATCTACTTTTCAAGCTATAATGAATGAACTACTAAAATCGTTTATGCAAAAATTTGTGATTGTTTTTTTTACGATATTTTGTTTTATAGTCGTTCATTGGAAGACCATCTTCACCACTTAGAACAAACAATCCTATAATTTTTACAGGGGAGTTCTTTCTAAGCGGTTATAAATGCTTGTTCGCCCAAAAACAGTTGGAGTATATAGGGCATGTGGTTTCTTCTATGGGTGTTTGTTAACGGAATGGCAAGTGTACCATATCGTTTCAAGTAATATAAATGGTATAACCCATTATCGTTCTTCCCATGAGACTCGAAAGGCCTTATCGTTCGTGTGAATTAAAATCGTAAGACTTGTGAAAGAAAAATTAATAGTTGTGGTGAATGCAAAGACAGAAAATAAACATGCAATGTGTGATTCAGTTGACGAGAAAAAAGTATGAATGAATGGAATTGTTGGGGGTTTACAATTTCATCTAATCCTCTCTCTCTTATTTACTCCTCTTGTTTAAATTGCTTTATTATCTAATTGTTATGCAAACTTTCTTGGTCTCCCCTTAATCCGATCCCTCGGCGAAAAGGGCCTATTACTAATTACCAGCTTGCTATCCCTAGCCTCCCCTAGTAACTAGCAACGCATTACCGAACAGAAGAAAAAAAAATTGGTCGTCTTACCCCTCTATCCCTAGGTGGTATTGCTTAACCAAGGAATTACTCACTAGTTCATGACATTACTATTCGTCCCCATATCAATAAAGGCAAATAACAGTTATTGAATGAGTTAAACGATAAAAGCTTTAAGCATAGATGAAAACCCAATAATTGATAATAAACGCATATGGAAATCATATAATTAAACAAGAGTTTCAATAAAAGAGAGTATCAAAAGATTACATTGTTCCCCCAACAACAAAAGGGTTTAGTTCACCATTGTCATGGTGAACCAAGATGAAAATAATGGAAGATATGGAAAACAAACCCTAGATAAGATGCAAAGGAGCCTAAGCATCCAAGAGATCCTCTCTAGAGAGTGAAAATTAGGTCTGGCCGCCCTCTTCTGTCAAAAGAATGAATAGGAAATCGCAACAGGGCTATTTATAACTGAGGAGTGCAACAGAAAACAGGCCCAAGCCCATCTGACAACCGCCCAGCGGTAAAGTTGCACCGCCCGGTGGTTTACCCTAAATCGCGCCAACGCCCGGCGGTAGGGGTCTACCGCCCGGCAGTTTCCCCTATACCGCAAAACCGCCCAGCGTCCTCTACTGGGTGTCTTCTCCTCGTATCGAACCGCCCGATGGCAAGGATCCACCGCCGGGCGGTTCCTAGACCCTTCTTTTCTTCATTTTCCTTGAGTCTAAGACCTTCATTTTCATCTCCAATCTTCACTTTCATCAGATTTGCTGCAAAACAATGCAAAACAAGCATAATATCGCTAAAAACAGCTTTTGACTCTCAATTGACACATTTATTGAGTTTTACTTGATTCTAAGCTCATTCTAAGTAGTGAAGGGTGTAATTTAAACCAAAATAGCATATGAAAAGAACGGTTTTTCAACCGTTATCAATGTTGCACTTGAACATTCAAAAATCTTGGCAATGGTGGATTGGCCAACACAACCACTATTAAAGCTCTTCGTGGTCTCTTGGGTTTAATAGGATTCTATAGACGATTCGTATAGGGATATGTTGTTACCGCTTCGCCCCTTACGACTCTCCTCAAGAAAGACGCATTTAGGTGGTCCATAGAAGCTCAAACTGCCTTTGATACTTTGAAGAAGGCCATGACAGAGGCACCGATTTTAGCCCTTCCAAACTTTGACTTGCCTTTTGTTCTAGAGATAGACGCATCAGGTGTGGTAATGGGTGCAATTCTAATGCAGGAAGGACATCCTATAGCATTCCACAGTAAACCATTTTGTCCCAAACTCATGCGTTCTTCGACATATGTGCATGAACTTCATGCAATCACTTCGACTGTCAAGAAGTGGCGACAATATCTTCTTGAACACTCTTTCACAATCCTCACGGATCAACGCAGCCTTAAGGAGTTGATGTCACAAATTATTCAAACCCCTGAGCAACAAGTTTATTTGTCAAAATTGCTAGGATTTGATTATTCCATTCAGTATAAGGCAGGGAAAACAAATGTCGTGGTTGATGCCCTCTTACGACCCCAACACCTTGGTGTCGCAACCGGAAATCGCGACGGAACGACGATCCCAAAAGAAACGGTTTTGAAAAGAGTTTGGAGTCGCCACCATAGTTTATTCTGGAAAACTATGGAACAAACCAAAAAGAATAGACACGGTCCACGAAAACCAGATTCTGGGTTCGGGAGTCGGTTACGTGTAAGGAAGGTGTTAGCACCCTACAACGCCTGCCCGAAGGCAGTACCTTTAATTAAATACGCGAATATGATGTGGTTTTCAAAATGTTTAATTTCCCCAAAAAAGTAAAAATCAAAAGAGACAAAATATATTTTTTAATTTTTGTGCCCGACAAGGATTGACCTTGCTCCTACGTATTCTCATTCAGAATGAGAAATCAGGGTTACATAGTTCTTTCAAAACTATTTTCTGTTTGGAAACTTTGATGTTTTGGTTTTTTGTGTTTGAAGAATTTTTGTATGAAAAAGGAAAAAAAGGTTTATTAGCACAAGGCCGCCGCGAACGGGCACACGTGTACTTAAACCTTTAAAATGTACTTTTGATTATTTTTGTAAAAGAGAAGGAAAAGGTTTTTAGCACAAGGCCTACGCGAGCGGTCGCACGTGTGCTTAAACCTTTTCAAATAAATTTTGATTATTTGTAAAAGAGAAGGAATAGATTTTTAACACAAGGCCTACGCGAACGGTTGCACGTGTGTTTAAACCTTTTCAAAATATTTTTGATTATTTTTATAAAAGAGAAGGAAAAGATTTTTAGCACAAGGCCTACGCGAGCAGTCGCACGTGTGCTTAAACCTTTTCAAAATATTTTTGATTATTTTTATAAAAGAGAAGGAAAAGAGTTTTAGCACAAGGCCTACGCGAACGGTCGCACGTGTGCTTAAACCTTTTCAAAATATTTTTGATTATTTTTATAAAAGAGAAGGAAAAGATTTTTAGCACAAGGCCTACGCGAACGGTCGCACGTGTGCTTAAACCTTTTCAAAATATTTTTGATTATTTTTATAAAAGAGAAGGAAAAGATTTTTAGCACAAGGCCTAGGCGAACGGTCGCACGTGTGCTTAAACCTTTTCAAAATATTTTTGATTATTTTTATAAAAGAGAAGGAAAAGATTTTTAGCACAAGGCCTACGCGAGCGGTCGCACGTGTGCTTAAACCTTTTCAAAATATTTTTGATTATTTTTATAAAAGAGAAGGAAAAGATTTTTAATACAAGGCCTACGCGAACGGTCGCACGTGTGTTTAAACCTTTTCAAAATATTTTTGATTATTTTTATAAAAGAGAAGGAAAAGATTTTTAGCACAAGGCCTACGCGAACGGTCGCACGTGTGCTTAAACCTTTTCAAAATATTTTTGATTATTTTTATAAAAGAGAAGGAAAAGATTTTTAGCACAAGGCCTACGCGAGCAGTCGCACGTGTGCTTAAACCTTTTCAAAATATTTTTGATTATTTTTATAAAAGAGAAGGAAAAGATTTTTAACACAAGGCCTACGCGAACGGTCGTACGTGTGTTTAAACCTTTTCAAAATATTTTTATTGATTTTTATATTTTATTGTTTTTTATTAACAAATAATTATAACAAACAAATAATAATAAAACAAATGTCAAACAAAAATAATAATAAAAGCGAAGACAATAGAAATAAAACAGTCCAACAAGCCCAATAAGACTGAAGTGCAGAAATTAAAAACCAGGGGTACACAGCAAGGTTGAGACTGCCAGGGGTGTAATGATCAAATTGGTGGTGCAGCGCGAAATGGCCTGCCCAGGCCCAATCTTGTTTTTGTTTGCAGAAAGGGAAAGGTGGTGCGAATAGCGAACAAGAGGTGGCAGGAAGAGTACAGCCCAATAACTAGGCCCAAGGCCTCTTTTTCTTCAACCTTATAATCTGTCAGAGGTGCAAGACTGAAAGTAGGGGTGCAACCCTAAATTTCTTGGTCCAGGCCCAAAGAGTGCAGCAACAAAGTTGGGGGTGGCATGTAGTAGTTGCTAGTCAAACCCAAAACCCCTTTTTTTTTCTTTAGGGGTGTAAACAGAGTTGTGCGTGGTGGCAGGCAGAGAAGCCTCGGCCCACTAGCTAGGCCCAAGGCCCTTTGATTCCAATCAGAAATTTGGGGTTCCACCCTTCTTCCCCACTTTACCACTTACATCCAATGCTCCAGAGACCTGGGGTCTCTTCCTCTGATCCAAAGAAAACAGAGACAACCACTTCCGCGGCTCACAGCCACGATCTAGCATCCCTCTGGCCGGCCACCTCAAACCGCAGTCAACGGTGTTGCTGATGACGATACTCGTCACCGGAACCCTCGCCGGCCACCGCGCCAGGACCGTTCTCCTTCTCCTCCTGCACGGGGTTCGGTCCTATCTTAGGTCGCGATACAGGCGACAACACCGGTCACCACCGGGTCTTCTTCTCGCGCTCCATTTCACTTGGGCGCAACACTCTTCCACCAACGTCCATGACCGTCGAGACTTCCCCGAGATCTCAAATCCAGCTAGGATCTCCACCGACGACGATGGTCACCTTGGGAAGACTTAACAGTGTCAACGCGACCTTCCTCTTTCGCTATTTTCCACCAACCTGCGCGCCCTTGGTTCGACGAGATTTGCTATTAGTGGTGCCACCGACAATTGTCCCTCTTTCTCCTCCGACGTGAGTTTACCTTCTTGTAGATCCGCTGCCATGAGATGTGACCCCTCACCACCGCTAGACCTCCTCACCTCCGCTAGACCACGACGCATTGGCTGGAGATATATTGCATCCTACCTTAGGATTCCATCTTTCTAGTGACTAGAAATGGCATGAGTATTGTTGTTCTGTTGGAGTTGCAGGTGACGCCAAGATGTTATTGCGTGATGAAAATGGAAGAATGAGGTGAGGCCCGGGGTTGAATCTGGTTTGGTGAAGAATTATGAATGGTGATGATGATTGTGGTTGTGTGTTGGATTTGCAGGTGATGATTGTTATGGGTTTTGGTCGAATCTGTGAGTGAATGGTAGCGTGAGGATGGTGTTGTTTTCTGAGTGAGGGAGATGGAAAAATGGTGAAAAAACTATGGTTGTTTTTTGGATGATGGTTTTGTTTGACACAAAGAATAATTGGGTCACTTCTTGATGTTGGGTTTCGAAGATGAAGTTGATGAAAGAATCAGCTTCTCTGTTGTGTGTGATGAGGGTGTATAAAATGAAGGAATAGGAATGGTGAGAGGGTGAGAATGATGAGAGCCATTAATCTCCTCCTCTGAGTAGTGGTTGTGGTTGTAGATTTTGTTGGAATGGTTACTGGGGTAATGAGGTATGGCCTAACAGAGTGGTGATCTATTTAGCATAACCAAATGGTGGTTGGTGAATAAGAATTGATGGTATTTAAAGAGAATGGAGGAACCTTTTTGCTTTTCCGGTGAGTGATGGTTATGGGTGAGGGGAGAGAAGTGGAAAATGGTGTGTGTGATCATTGATGAGGTGGAGGACGGGTTGGAGCAATGGTTTTCGTTCTCTATGATTTTTGGTGTCCGTTTGGTGTTGATGGAGATGAGGAATTAGAGTGGGTCTGATGGATGATGAGGCATGGTGTGTGTATAGGTGTGAAAATGGAATGGCGTGGTCTGTGAATGGATGGTGTTTACGTTCCTGTGTGAGGGAGGTTGCCCTTCTCAGTAGTGTGAGGGCTGAACGATGAGGATGATCTCAATCAAGGTTACAGATCATGATGAATGGTATCCCTTGGCCAAGATGATGATGCTCTGCTCCCTTCTTTGCTTCAGTCTGTTGTAATCGTTTTCATCCCCACGTTTTTCAACTTTTTTTTCCTTTTTTTTTTCTTTATTTCTTATTTTTCCTTTTCTTTTATTATATCATCTTTTTTTGTTTTGCTTTTTTTTTCATTTGTTTTTGTTACATTTTCTTTACTTTTCCTTTTAATTAATTAATTTTTTATTTTCAACATATTTTTTTTTAAAGAATAATAAAATGACTAAATCAAATACCAAATAGTAAAATAAAAATTAAAATAAAATAAAAAACAAAACAAAATAAAACAAAATGAAAATAAAATAAGACAAATATAAAAACTAAGTCTTATTATTTAGACACCCGGACGAAATTGGGTGTTGATAGTTGCCCCTCTTTACTTAGATTTACTGGATAATAGGAAAATTTGATATTTTCGTATTATCCGAGTAAAAGCTAAGTAAAGATAGAAACACTAATTTCGTCTGGGTTTCAAAAGAAAAAGATGGAAAAAAAAAATGAAACAATTCACGACCAAATGACCACTGCCTCGCAGAGGACCAACAACAGAAAATTAAAACCTGGACTTGACCATTGTCTCACAGAGGGCCAAACTCATAGAACAGAAATTTAAATCCGACCATTGCCAAGCAGAGGGCCGATAACAGAAAACTAAAACCTGGATTTGACCATTGCCTCGTAGAGGGCCAAACTCGCAGAACATAAATTTAAATCCGACCATTACCAAGCAAAGGGCCGATAACAAAAAACAAAAACCTGGATTTGACCATTGCCTCGCAGAGGGCCAAACTCGCAGAACAGAAATTTAAATCCGACCATTGCTAAGCAGAGGGCCGTTAACAGAAAATTAAAACCTGGATTTGACCATTTCCTCGCAGAGGGCCAAACTCACGGAACAGAAATTTAAATCCGACCATTGCCAAGCAGAGGGCCGTTAACAGAAAATTAAAACCTGGATTTGACCATTGCCTCGCAGAGGGCCAAACTCGCAAAACAGAAATTGAAATCTGACCATTGCCAAGCAGAGGGCCGATAACATAAAACTAAAACCTGGATTTGACCATTGCCTCGCAGTGGGCCAAACTCACAGAACAGAAATTTAAATCCGACCATTGCCAAGCAGAGGGCCGATAACAGAAAACTAAAGATGCCAGATAAAACTGGGCTTTTGAGAAATGAGGTATGCCAACCTCGTGAAAAGGGTGTACCAACCCTATGGATGATGTAATGATTTGAGGTGTACCAACCTCGGGAAAAGGGTGTACCAACCCTATGGATGAATGTAATGATTTGACCATTGGGTTCGACCATTGTCTTACAGAGGGTCGAGATCCCAACGAAAAACTGAATTCGACCATTGCCTAGCAGAGGGCCGATATCACAAAAGGAAAACTTGAGCTTGGAGTGCCAGGCGAGCTGGGCTTATGAAATTTTGAAATGGCCAGATGAAACTGGGCTTAAGAAATTTTGAAATGGCCAGATGAAACTGGGCTTATGAAATTTTGTGAAATGTTTTGCAATTTTGATAGAAATTTGATTTTTGAAACAATATGGCTTGAAAGAGAAAATCTGAATGTTATTCTTTTTGTATTTTTGAAGAAGAAGGATTCGATAACCATTCATATGAATGAAGAGGGTTTCGATCTGAAAAATTTCTTTTTATGAATTGATGAAAAACATTTGCTCTTTTTTTTTCTTTTTTTTTTTTGCTTGAGTCAGTCATCTCACTTGCAATTATCAAACTGATCTTTATTTTCAAGATTTTGTGAAATATGAGTAATGTCATACTTCCAAGGTCTAAACTTTGAGTTTATTACATTTTGACTTTTCTTCCGAGACATCAGTGCACACAGGCTTGAATTTATTGGCAAAAGAATGGTTGGAGACATTTAGAAGGGTTTGGAGAAGACTAGGACAACCACACATGAACATCATCCCTCATGCACTCCTCAATGGAGATGTGATATGTGAAATTCAAGGTGAAATGAGACACCCAAAAGCTGCCCTAGTTTGGTGTTTGGGAAAATGGACATGCGGTTTGGATTTATGAAAATCAAGATGAAAAATTCCAGTGAGATTCATAAAGTTGCCCCAGTCTTAAGATCACAGATTAGTTAAAAATTCGTGAGAGACTCACAAAGTTGCCCCAGCTTTTGCAAAGGGTTGATGAATTTCAGGGGGAATAAGCGTGGTGAAATCCACAGAGCTGCCCCAGTTTTTCCTTTGGCAAGGGTTTGGTTTGGAAGAGGTAGTGGGTACAAGATCGGCTAAAAGAATGCCCCCAATTGGCTTGATTTTCTTTTACATGCTGCTGGTTAGATGGCAGGGTGATCCCCTCCTTCCGAGACATTATTTTTTCTTCTTCTTCTTTTTTTATTTTTTTTTATTTTATTTTTTTTACGACACATTGAAAGTCATTTCGCCTTATCGCAAAATTAAGCTTTATGAAAATTTGAGCAAACATTATCCAATCTGTGTGGACTTGAATAAGCTTGTAACGTGGCCAAGGGCTAAAGGTATTGAAAGAAAGGATATAAAGGCCCAAATGAATGTTTGTTGGTTATATTTTTTTGAAACAAGGGTTATTATCTAGATATTACATCAACTATTTGACCTTTGAGCACTTTGCTTTTTCTTGAACTTCAATTTTCATTCTTTTATTCAATATCACTCTGTGATTTCCTTTCTCTTTTTTTTTTCTGTTTTTCTTTTGTTTTTTTTATTCACTCTTCTTGATGAATTCTCTTTGTTTAATCATTGAGTGCTCTTCATTTGAATCATGAGTTGACTTGATGATAACCCTTGCTTGGGGAAAATTTTTGGAAAAGAATTTATTTTTGGCTCAAACGGGGTGACAATGGATATTTTTTTTTATTTTTAGGTAAAGACAAGAAAGCCACACATCACTTTGAACTTTGATTGCCTTATTTTCAAAAGATTAATTCTGCGACTAGATGACCTCAACATGAGTGGTTTTTCTTCCTAGACCGCCCTTTCGGGTTTTCAATATAGGACTTACTCTCTTTTTGAAAGTTTCTTCTTTCGTTTTTTTCTTTTGCTTTATATTTTGTTTGTCTCGATGGATTCGGGGATCACCCTACTAGCACAAGCGAGAAAACTTTTGGCCAAGTCAATCTGCCCCAATGTGAAGGTTTACTATGTTACCAAGGGCAGTGACAGTGTTTGTTAAGGAAAATCCTTTATTTTGGGAAAGTGACGGGTGAAGATTTTCAAGCAACATGTGCACAAACGTCTTAAGAAAAATGTCAAACTGTTATTTTTATTAAACATTTGACCTCAAAAAATTCTGACACTGCAACTTTTAATTTATCACTTTTTTTATAAACAAGAGTTTGATGATTTGTAAGAAAGATAAGTGACTCAAGATTGCCTTCATTTTTTTTCAACTTTGTTTTCCTTTTTTCCACAATACCCCTTTCAGGACTCGATTTCCAGCACTACTTGGAGAAACCCTGTAGAGAATGTTCGTATTGCAAGTCATGGACGACAGCACGATATCAATGAGCATACTTTCCCGATAGCAAGACTCTTCACAACATCAAATTCGCTTGTACAATGGCTTATGCTTTCTTATGTGGCCCTAAAGCCCACTTCATTGCTTCGTGACATCTGCAGGGATATTATCAAGCCTTGGCTTAGTGTTGGGCTGACTCTCTTCAGACTTTAGGTATCTTGAATTAGTCAAAGGTTGCATTTGAACTTGAACACCCAACACTTTTGATGGAATGATCAATAGCCTCTTCGTGGTAACCACCTTTTGCATTATGAGACTTGGAGCATGGAGATTTCACAGGCTTCGTGTAACAAATAGAGACAAGGCCTTTTATGTAGGAGGCCCTGGAGAAACATTGCTTAAGTTGTAGAGATAGGAGTGAAACTCGCAGGCTTTTCTCTTGACCAAACGTTTTTCCGCACGACGGCTTGGTGGGAAACTGAGTTTGGGCCAAGTATCTCATTCATCTTACAACTGTTTCAATTGAAGGGTAGGCCAATGGGATTTGAGCGATAAGGGATAATTGAACTCTTTCCTT
Organism: Vigna mungo; assembly: GCA_036885675.1. NCBI lineage: Eukaryota > Viridiplantae > Streptophyta > Magnoliopsida > Fabales > Fabaceae > Vigna > Vigna mungo. Next base: position 32,561,188 of record CP144697.1, on the reverse strand, counting down.
TCTTCTTTTCCCAAGATTAGACCCTAACTCATTCATATTTGTTGTCATGGTATGACTTTGCATGATCTTTCCAATCCTCACACTAACTTCAATTCTTTCTTCAAGTATCCTCTGATATGCAAATTTTGAGGAGACATTACTCACTATGGTCCCACAGAAGGGTGATTGTAGAGTATTTAGGAATGTCTCAACCATTTCGTTATCACTCAGAAGAGACTTTCATTGAGCAACATTCTTTCCACCTTTGGGATTACTCTTTGAATGATTTTGAATCCTTTTCTTGCCATGCTCTACAGTTGTAATTTATGAGATGCCACATTCGTGTTATATTCGAAATGCTTCAAGAAAACACCCACCAGATCCTCCCAAGATTGGATGAACGAATGTTCAAGATGATAGCCTCAGTTTAGTGGCATGTCAGCCAATCTACCTTGGAATAAATGAATTAACAACTTTTCATCATACGCACACACAACCGTTTTCTTGTCCTCTGCCATGAGATAATTCTTAAGGCAAATGATCCCTCTATATTTCTCACCTTTGGAAAATTTAAACTTTTGAATGTATCATCAGATCCAGGATTAAGCAAGCCTTGCAATATTTCCAGACCTATCGCTTCATTCACTTCTATGGCTGTCATCCTTTTTTAGCATTTCAAATTTACCCCTGTCAACCTCAACATCCACTGATGTGTAAACAGGGAAAGAATATTTCAACTCAAATTGCCTTGTCATCGTCATGCTCACAATACTTGATTAAAGCATTTTCCTAGGGACCATGAAAGTGGTTGCCCCAAGCTTATTTTCCACTTCAACTTCGTTATCTTCAGCCTTTTGAGTGTGAACTTGCCTCAAGTACGCTCCTGAGGGTGAAATGTAATTTAGGGGAAGACCATATAAGGGAAATTTTGGGTCTCTGTCACTCTTTGTTGCAGTCGTGGTGCACATGAATCTCCAGTTCCCTGTAAGGCATTCAGGGCCTTTAAGGATTAGCCCAATTGTCCTTTCAATTGTTGGATATTAACTTTCATCCCTTCTTGAACTTCTTCTTGGTTCTCCAAGATTTGGTAACTGGTTCGAGTCCTTTAGAGTATCTCGGTTTTTTCTTTTTTTTTTTTTTTGAAATCTTATTAGATGAAACAAATTAAGAAGAAGAAAATAAAAATGAAGACAATGAAAAGACAATTATTCTAGTCAGAAATTATAAAGTTGTGAAAAGATTGTCCCGGTATAATTTGAAAATTAACACAAGACTGAGTCAACAGGGTGATTCATCATTCAGAAATTCCCAAAATGTGAGTCAGGAAGTCTTGGTCAACTAAACTTGGGCCTTAGCCATTGCATTCTTCATTTCTCCGATCAACTCTTGCATCAATTTAGGAAAGTTCCAATCCCCTTAAGCAGGTTAAAGATCGACAATGCAAATTCAGTATCAGCCAATAGCTTAGGGATGTCTTCCATGACTTCATTGGCAAAGGAAGCTAGTTGTGAGAGACTCCATTTTCAATTCGCCCTTGTTCAACAACATGTTCCTTCATTTGAATTGTCAATTCTTGATGTATCCTTTTTAATTTGATGCCAATAATCCTTCTCCAATTTTGTCACTGTTGCTTTCACCCGCTACTAAGTATTATGAAGTTGTTTTTCACAATTTTGGTTTGGAGAAATTAACTTGAATCGCAACTTGATTGTCTTGACCTTATCTGATCAATTTGGCTAAGGGAATCTTTCACTAATAGTCCATGATCTCGGGCATCTCTCCAAGCGAACAAAGTGGCCCCAAGTGTCCCTAGCATGAAGCATTTCAGTAAACGTCTCCTCCTCAGAATATCTGCAATGTGGTAAGAGATGCAGGTGTTGGTGACCCTCTCATAGGATACCCAAATTGTTTTTTTTTTCTTCTTTTATTCTTGTTTTTTTTTCTTTTTTTTTTCTTCTTCTTTTTTTTTGTCTTTTGTTTCTTTTTCTCTTCTTTTTTTTGTTTTTGACACACACACAACAATGGATACCCATAAGGAGGACAATAGGGTAATTTCTGCAATGGTGTATGATACACGATCTTTGTTGCCAAGAAAGATGCCAATCCACCTTTTCCTCCTCTGAGCGTGTACAAAGTTGCACCCATTCATTTGCCCCTTTTCTTTCTAGTTTATACCGTAGTAACTCCTTCACAGGATATGTAGCATACAAAGCTCCCTTACTCATGCGAGAGATGAATCATACATACGACCCCAGTAAACAACATAATCTCTTCCTTGTCTTTGGCTCACAACATTGACTAAGGGTCCCACAAGCTTTGACTAGGACAACCAAGACTGGATTCACAAAGCAAACTTTTTATCCTGTAAATGCATTCATTGCGGCATAGTCAACAAAATCCCTGGTATTAGGAAAGAGTATGACACCATAGAAGATAAGAGCTAGTACATTCATGAATGTTTTTCACTTTTCCTTTCTGGTTAATCATTGCAAAAACCACTCTAGGCATCCTTGAGCTAGTATGAATTCGTTTTCCAACTTTATAGGATGCATTTTCGTGATTCTCGTTAGCTGCAAGACAGTGGTATATTGCCCAAGGTGATTGCTTGGCTCTTTGCCCTTGAGAAATACATCTAAGATTAGCTCAAATTCTTCTGCTGTAGGCACCAATTGGAAATGGGTCATAGTGTTGAACTAACACAATAATTTTTGTTGCCCGGACCTGCACCTCCGGCAGGATCAACAAATTCCCATTCCTGAATGCATTTTTCAAGGTCGTCTTTTTTTTACCAAATCCCTCAAGTGGCCGATATTGCCCCCCTTGGCCTCAATGTGTATGCTCTTCTTCAAAAAGTCTGAGCTCGAATACACCTTGACTCAATATTTCAATGTTAATTTCCATTTTTACCATAATCACAACTTTATAATTTCTTGACTAGAACCCACAAAATTTGACAATACCATAAAGACAAGCAAAAGTGAGGGTTATAAGGATACACACATCTCCCTTTGTGCCCTAGAAAAGGTTCAACAATTCAGGTTCAAGGTCAAGTATATGCAATCTCACCAGGGTGGTTTCCTAAACCTAAAGGTCAAAGGTCACTAGAGCTATGGCCCCCTCCACAGCATCTCCACAACAGTCGAGTAATCAACTAGGTGTGAAAATACAAATGAAGAGAACAGACTCTAGCTGGAGTTCTCACGATAGCCAAACAGGAAGTACATCCCAGAGTGACACCGCTACACAACTCCTCTAATTCTAAGTTACGCTCAGACCCCGGTATAGGGCCTCACTCAATAGATGCATATTGTGTGTGTGTGAAGGGAGAATGCAATGCACCCAAACCCTCACCTGCAAAACAACCAGAAAAGTTCTCAGGCAGATATAGACATGTTTTCTAGCCTAGGTACAATATCCAGCAATTATTTCAAACATAGAACAAGCAGCAGAACTCGCATGCAATCATTCTAAATATCAAACATAGACAAAGAAAAGGGGAAGAAAAACATCAAGCAAAACCACATCGAATTCACGCCTCTAATTAAATGGCTTGACTCACTAGTGTCCCCAGTGGAGTCGCCATCTATCGCAACCGAAAATCGCGACGAAACGACGATCCCAAAAGAAACGGTTTTGAAAAGAGTTTGGAGTCGCCACCATAGTTTATTCTGGAAAACTATGGAAAAAACGAAAAAGAATAGACACGGGCCACGAAAACCAGATTTTGGGTTCGAGAGTCGGTTACGTGTAAGGAAGGTGTTAGCACCCTATAACGCCTGCCCGAAGGCAGTACCTTTAATTAAATACGCGAATATGATGTGGTTTTCAAAATGTTTAATTTCCCCAAAAAAGTAAAAATCAAAAGAGACAAAATATATTTTTTAATTTTTGTGCCCGACAAGGATTGACCTTGCTCCTACGTATTCTCATTCAGAATGAGAAATCAGGGTTACGTAGTTCTTTCAAAACTATTTTCTGTTTGGAAACTTTGATGTTTTGGTTTTTTGTGTTAGAAGAATTTTTGTATGAAAAAGGAAAAAAAGGTTTATTAGCACAAGGCCGCCGCGAACGGGCACACGTGTCCTTAAGCCTTTAAAATGTATTTTTGATTATTTTTGTAAAAGAGAAGGAAAAGGTTTTTAGCACAAGGCCTACGCGAGCGGTCGCACGTGTGCTTAAACCTTTTCAAATAAATTTTGCTTATTTGTAAAAGAGAAGGAAAAGATTTTTAACACAAGGCCTACATGTGTGTTTAAACCTTTTCAAAATATTTTTGATTATTTTTATAAAAGAGAAGGAAAAGATTTTTAGCACAAGGCCTACGCGAGCGATTGCACATGTGCTTAAACCTTTTCAAAATATTTTTGATTATTTTTACAAAAGAAAAGGAAAAGATTTTTAGCACAAGGCCTACGCGAACGGTCGCACGTGTGCTTAAACCTTTTCAAAATATTTTTGATTACTTTTATAAAAGAGAAGGAAAAGATTTTTAGCACAACGTCTACGCGAACGGTCGCACGTGTGCTTAAACCTTTTCAAAATATTTTTGATTATTTTTATAAAAGAGAAGGAAAAGATTTTTAGCACAAGGCCTACGCGAACGGTCGCACATGTGCTTAAACCTTTTCAAAATATTTTTGATTATTTTTATAAAAGAGAAGGAAAAGATTTTTAGCACAAGGCCTACGCGAGCGGTCGCACGTGTGCTTAAACCTTTTCAAAATATTTTTGATTATTTTTATAAAAGAGAAGGAAAAGATTTTTAACACAAGGCCTACGCGAACGGTCGCACGTGTGTTTAAACCTTTTCAAAATATTTTTGATTATTTTTATAAAAGAGAAGGAAAAGATTTTTAGCACAAGGCCTACGCGAACGGTCGCACGTGTGCTGAAACCTTTTCAAAATATTTTTGATTATTTTTATAAAAGAGAAGGAAAAGATTTTTAGCACAAGGCCTACGCGAGCGGTCGCACGTGTGCTTAAACCTTTTCAAAATATTTTTGATTATTTTTATAAAAGAGAAGGAAAAGATTTTTAGCACAAGGCCTACGCGAACGGTCGCACGTGTGTTTAAAACTTTTCACAATATTTTTATTGATTTTTCTATTTTATTGTTTTTTATTAACAAATAACTATAACAAACAAATAATAATAAAACAAATGTCAAACAAAAATAATAATAAAAGCAAAGACAATAGAAATAAAACAGTCCAACAAGCCCAATAAGAGTGAGCTGCAGAAATTAAAAACAGGGTTACACAGCAAGGTTGAGACTGCCAGGGGTGTAATGATCAAATTGGTGGTGCAGCGCGAAATGGCCTGCCCAGGCCTAATCTTGTTTTTGTTTGCAGAAAGGGAAAGGTGGTGCGAATAGCGAACAAGAGGTGGCAGGAAGAGTACAGCCCAATAACTAGGCCCAAGGCCTCTTTTTCTTCAACCTTTTAATCTGTCAGAGATGCAAGACTGAAAGTGGGGGTGCAACCCTAAATTTCTTGGTCCAGGCCCAATGAGTGCAGCAACAAAGTTGGGGGTGGCATGTAGTAGTTGCTAGTCAAACCCAAAACCCCTTTTTTCTTCTTTAGGGGTGTAAACAGAGTTGTGCGTGGTGGCAGGTAGAGAAGCCTCGGCCCACTAGCTAGGCCCAAGGCCCTTTGATTTCAATCAGAAATTAGGGGTTCCGCCCTTCTTCCCCACTTTACCACTTACATCCAATGCTCTAGTGACCTGGGGTCTCTTCCTCTGATCCAAAGAAAACAGAGACAACCACTTCCGCGGCTCACAGCCACGATCTAGCATCCCTCTGGCCGGCCACCTCAAACCGCAGTCAACGGTGTTGCTGATGACGATACTCGTCACCGGAACCCTCGCCGGCCACCGCGCCAGGACCGTTCTCCTTCTCCTCCCTACACGGGGTTCGGTCCTTTCTTAGGTCGCGATACAGGCGACAACACCGGTCACCACCGGGGCTTCTTCTCGCGCCCCATTTTACTTGGGCGCAACACTCTTCCACCAACGTCCATGACCGTCGAGACTTCCCCGAGATCTCAAATCCAGCTAGGATCTCCACCGACGACGATGGTCACCTTGGGAAGACTTAACAGTGTCAACGCGACCTTCCTCTTTCGCTATTTTCCACCAACCTGTGCGTCCTTGGTTCGACGAGATTTGCTATTGGTGGTGCCACCGGCAATTGTCCCTCTTTCTCCTCCGACGTGAGTTTACCTTCTTGTAGATCCGCTGCCGTGAGATGTGACCCCTCACCACCGCTAGACCTTGTCACCTCCGCTAGACCACGACGCATTGGCTGGAGATATATTGCATCCTACCTTAGGATTCCATCTTTCTAGTGACTAGAAATGGCATGAGTATTGTTGTTCTGTTGAAGTTGCAGGTGACGCCAAGATGTTATTGCGTGATGAAAATGGAAGAATGAGGTGAGGCCCGGGGTTGAATCTGGTTTGGTGAAGAATTATGAATGGTGATGATGATTGTGGTTGTGTGTTGGATTTGCAGGTGATGATTGTTATGGGTTTTGGTCGAATCTGTGAGTGAATGGTAGCGTGAGGATGGTGTTGTTTTCTGAGTGAGGGAGATGGAAAAATGGTGAAAAAACTATGGTTGTTTTTTGGATGATGGTTTTGTTTGACACAAAGAATAATTGGGTCACTTCTTGATGTTGGGTTTCGAAGATGAAGTTGATGAAAGAATCAGCTTCTCTGTTGTGTGTGATGAGGGTGTATAAAATGAAGGAATAGGAATGGTGAGAGGGTGAGAATGATGAGAGCCATTAATCTCCTCCTCTGAGTAGTGGTTGTGGCTGTAGATTTTGTTGGAATGGTTACTAGGGTAATGAGGTCTGGCCTAACAGAGTGGTGATCTATTTAGCATAACCGAATGGTGGTTGGTGAATAAGAATTGATGGTATTTACAGAGAATGGAGGAACCTTTTTGCTTTTCCGGTGAGTGATGGTTATGGGTGAGGGGAGAGAAGTGGAAAATGGTGTGTGTGATCATCGATGAGGTGGAGGACGGGTTGGCGTAATGGTTTCCGTTCTCTGTGATTTTTGGTGTCCGTTTGGTGTTGATGGAGATGAGGAATTAGAGTGGGTGTGATGGATGATGAGGCATGGTGTGTGTATAGGTGTGAAAATGGAATGGCGTGGTCTGTGAATGGATGGTGTTTACGTTCCTGTGTGAGGGAGGTTGCCCTTCTCAGTAGTGTGAGGGTTGAACGATGAGGATGATCTCAATCAAGGTTACAGATCATGATGAATGGTATCCCTTGGCCAAGATGATGATGCTCTGCTCCCTTCTTTGCTTCAGTTGTAACCGTTTTCATCCCCACGTTTTTCAACTTTTTTTTCCTTTTTTTTTTCTTTATTTCTTATTTTTCCTTTTCTTTTATTATATCAGCTTTTTTTGTTTTGCTTTTTTTTTCATTTGTTTTTGTTACGTTTTCTTTACTTTTCCTTTTAATTAATTAATTTTTTATTTTCAACATATTTTTTTTTAAAGAATAATAAAATGACTAAATCAAATACCAAATAGTAAAATAAAAATTAAAATAAAATAAAAAACAAAACAAAATAAAACAAAATGAAAATAAAATAAGACAAATATAAAAACTATGTCTTATTATTTAGACACCCATCCTTATGGCCATGAGAACTATAGTATCCACCAAGAATTGTTGATGTATAAAGGAAAGATTTAACTTAGTCGTGAGAATCCTTTCATCCCATTATTGTTGGAAGAATTTCACACGACACCATTAAGTGGTCAAACAGGCATTGCAAAGACTTTATCTCGGCTCCAACAAATTTTTTATTGGCAAGACATGCGTGAAGATTCCATAAGTTTGTGGCTCAATGTCTAACCTGTTTGCAGACCAAATATGAAACCAAAAGACCCGTTGGCCTACTCCAACCTTTATTTATTCCATTGGAGTCGTAGGTTGATTTGTCCTTGGACTTCATTACAAGTTTACCTCTCTTTCAAGGAAATACGATAATTTTAGTGGTGGTTGATCGTTTCTCCAAAGGTGCTCACTTTGGTGTATTACCTACTCAATTCACTTCATTCGAGGTTGCCCAACTCTTCTTAGACATGGTTTGTAAGCATCACAAGTTTCCCCGTAGTCTGGTCTCTGACCAGGATCTAGTTTTCATTAGCAAATTCTTGCGAGAATGATTCCGGTTGTGTGGCATTAAACTTCGGATGAGTACTTCCTTCCATCCAGAAACTACCGAACAGACAGAAGTTCTCAACAGGATCCTTGAGCAATATCTTTGTTCCATGGTGCACAACAAACCCACAGAATGATGTTACAACACTACTGTTCATTCTGCTACTGGGATGTCTCCTTTTCAGGTCACATACGGGAAGGAACCTCCCTCCATTATGCATTACTTAGCAGACACTTCTTCTATTCAAGCGCTGGATTCCTTATTATCAAGTCGCCAAGACATGATAGATGCCCCTCGAAAAAAGCTTCAAAAGGTGCAAGATCAGATGAAGATAATTGTTGATAACAAGATACGTTTGGTTGAATACCAGGTGGATGATTGGTTGTATGTTCGCCTTTGACCATACCGACAGAATTCTGTAAGGGGTACCACTCATCAAAAATTGGGTAAGCGCTTCTATGGCCCATTTCGCATATTGGAGCGGATAGGTCCCATCGTATAACGACTAGAGTTGCCTTCAACTTCCAAAGTCCACTCAATCTTTCATTGCTCTGTGCTCAAGGCCCATCATGGCCCATTTCCTTTTCAACAAGTTGATCTACCGATTGCCACACATAGAAATAGCCCATTGATTAGTCCTATAGGTATACTGGACTCCAAATGGGACAACTCCACATCACCTCCAACAGAGTTGGTTTTGGTGCAGTGGATGGGATTAACTCCGGAGGACACCACTAGGGAAATTTGGAATGAGTTATGTGATACATATCACCTTGAGGACAAAGTGATTCTCTCAGGAAATAGTAATGATAGCAATTCAAGCCCACAAGAAGATTACAATAATACCATCAGGCCTAATGGAAAATCTAACTCAAATATAACATCAAGAACCCGTAGATTACCAAAATATTTAATTGATTATAAACTGTGAAGAATGGGGTTGTTTAGCGAAGAAATATTTTGTTATGAGCTATCAGTTTGTTAGTTGGTCTATTGAAAGTTTGATATTTTCATATCTTTTATATATGCTTAAGTAATGAATGAATAAGGAAGATGAACTTCTCTCTTTTCTATATTCCATTATTTATTATTCTGTAGGAAGCTCGTTAACCTTGAATCAAGACATTTTCTTCTATTATCTTAAGATAAGTTTTCTAAATTAGGAAGAGAAAATAATATTCGTATGAGATGAAAAAATATCAATACTTAAAAAAAATATTTGCATAAATATAATTTGCATTCAAATTGTCGATAACAATATGATCTTGCAATATGTGACATCATAATTTACTACCCTTAATAAAACTCTTAAAAGTTTCATTTTAACAAGTTTCAAATATAAATGAGATTTAATATAATCGGTTACTGAATAAATATTTAATTTATCTTAGTCTTGACTATAACAAATTGTATGTGCTTATATGACCAATGAGTCCTACCTTCTAGTAATAGGAAGATTCGTTTTAGAAATATATATTTAATTTACCCAAATACAGGTTTGTATATTTATTGGCAGTGAGTTTTGATGTAAGAATTTTATTGGGATGTCAAATTTCTATAGTGCAAGAATGCGTCTTTTATTAAAAAAAGAATGTCATATATAAGTGAATAGAATTCCACAAATACAGTTATAATATCATGATACTGCTTCAATTCTACTTTGGGAGACAACTTCTGAAATCACTGTCATTCATCCAAACACTGCGTGACAAACAAGTCAGTCCTTGAAGCTGGAAGCATGTTTCTGATTTGAACTTCTTAACCAATATTTCAATAAAATTTAGTCACAACCAAATTACAAAGGAAAAAAATAATAGCAATAATATTTTAATGAGAATAATATGAAACCTAAAGAAGCCAAACAAACTATGATGCTCTAAAGATGATGCTAAACTTTGTCGTGTCTTGAAACATTATTTGTGGTCACTTTCCATTCCTTTGGCTTACACTTTCCTAACCTGGATATTGTGCGTGGATTGGAACCTCCATATGGGTTGCCTACCACTTTGTACAAGTGCTACTTCTTCTCCTTCCTTCACCATTCATTGCTTTTGCACATCCACTACAAAAAAAAGCTTATTTAGAGGGGTTTTTTTTTTCAATTTGCGGGAGTTTTTACCCTCCGCTAAATAAATTCCGGGGGTTTTTCAAACCCCCGCAGTTTGAGTCGCCACAAACTATCTGCGGAGGTTTATTTCGTCCCCTGGTATCATATTCAATTTGCGGGGGTTTTTCTGCGGAGCGTAAAAACCTCCTCTATATATTCAATTTGCGGGGGTTTTTCGGCGAAGGGTAAAAACCTCCTCTATTACTGACTATTATTTTGAGGGGGTTTTTAACCTCCTTTATATTTTTGTCACTTTTTTGTTTAATGATTATTAAAATATATAATATCGTTTTTTGTTTGATGATCTATTTCCATTAACTTTTTTTTTTCAATTTCAAAATTAAATAAATTTAATTTTTTTCTAAAATTATTAAATACCAAACAAATATGATTCCTTTGATTAAAAAAAGATACCATACAACAAAAGCCCCTGAATAGAAAGAAATTTAGAAAAATAAATTGAGAAACAATTTTATAGTCACATCAAGATAGACTAAAAGTCAATGTAATCTCATTACAAAAGTAGTTACAAAGAAAGAAATGTTACTCAATTCATAATAAACTAGGTATAGTTTTATCCTAAAACAATATCATAAACTTCCTAAATGTTACTTCCATCTAATGATTGTCTTGTACCCAAAGGAGACTCTGGCTCATTTGCATCAGGAGCTTGCTGAAATAATATAAAAAAAAATCAATAAAATAAACTCAATTACATGTACTCACATTTTGTAAATAATATATAAAAAATAATCAAATAGAATTCAGTTTTAAAAGTCATTATTCAAATTTTCCTTGGCTACTGCAGTTACTACTTTACACCATATATAAAATGTAGTTGACCAATACTTCTCACACTATGCATATAAATCTTATTGCAACAATCAATAAAGCTAACTATGACACAGACAGATACCAAAAGCCAAAGCACTAACTAAATTCCATTTTCGTTGGACATTATTGCATAGTATTCCAATAATGTGTTTCATCTGAATAACAGTGAAAGAACCAAGAGAAGAAGAAAACATTGGAGATTTATTTTTCACTTAAGTTTTTACAGAGAAGGATAACTTTATAATATTTATATTTTTATACACATTAAGCCTGGGTGTTAATAACAGCAAACATTTCATAGTATATTTTTTAAACTATTAGCCATCCTACTTTCTTGTCCACATATACTGCAGATATGGCCTAATAGCGTTGGTATATATATAAGGTGTTTTAAGTATAATGAATACGCATAACACCCCTCTCCTCTATCTAATGCAAACACGCAGCACTCAGGAAGAAACAAGTGAATCAAAGAAGAAAATTGTTTTAGCATATTTGAAACTTCACGTGGTCTTTTTGTTAACAGCATGGGAAGAACTGTGGTCAATAGCCTGCAACTAACTCCGAGATTTTGACTGTGGAATAACTACATTTCATCTGAATCATGTAACCAAACACACATCGATCCAAGCATACCATAAAACAAATAGGCATTGCATACTAATGAATACAAACATTATATATAACAAATAGGCACTAAACTATAATTGTACAATTCAATAATTGTTAAACACTGTCAATTCAATAACAAATTGTGTGGAAAATGATTCAATACCACGTAACAGTTATTGCATGAGATTAATATCCTAATTATCAGTTCCCCAAGAAGTCTCCACGGTCCCCTCACTTCCCCTCAAAAAAAGCAAACAAAACCACCGAGTATTAAGAAACTTTCTCTAACATTTGTATTCAACAACAAAAGGATTTCATTGAACTTATCACATCTGTTAAACTAATTTTCTAAACTCAATTGCAGGTGCTCATACTAATAATTACAGTATATCAAGCATATTACTTATACTTATTTAGTATCTTACTTATGGTTGAGGATCAAAGAAGGTAGTCAATTCATCAGGAATCTTTCCTTCCTTCATTATCATATATGCTTTCAGCGCACCTTCTAAATTCATGTACTTTTGTTCCCATTGATTAGTAGATGTTGATGATGTGGCAGTACTAGATGAACCAATGCTTAAATCTGAAAGTCGCATTCTTGTATTTCTGAATGAGTTAGTAGGAGCTGCTCCCAAACCCATGCATCGCACTCTCCCAGAATGCTCTGGGCCTAACACTCTACCAACAACATCATGAGGGGAAACCTGTGATTCATCAGTAGTGCTTTGACTCAAACCCACTTCAATTTGTTCCTATAGGCATAGAACAAGTTGTAGTTAAAGATCTAAATATTGAAGCATAATGTTTGAAAATATCATATTATAGTAAAACTTACCGCTATAGCCTTTGCCGCCTCATTTACAAATGAGCCATCTTTTCTTTTATGAGTTTCAATATATAACATTCGACGACTAGGCAGTTTTCCACTATCCAAAAGCTAAATAAAAGGATAAGTTAAAATAAATAGTAAATTTGAAAAATACTAAAAATCGTCATATGTGCTAATATCAATACCATCTCATGTCTTCTTCTTGAGATAGGTTTAGAGCCACCAGTATGAGGAATTACTTGCTTCTTGCGATTTTCTCTATTTTTTTTACAAATATCCTATGAAAAAAACAATTGTAAGTTGACATAACAATCAAAATAATAATATACACAAAAGCAATGAAAATAATAATGAAACTTGTACCATTGTCTCCGGTTTTAGACGATAGGTAACAAAATGAGCCCATTGAGTTCTGTCTATACCGGTCGGCACATTACATATCATTTGATCTTTTGTTTTTGTTGGATCATAGAACTCATTCCATAAACGTTGTCTATGTGCAGCTCACTTCTTACCCAAAGTTAATTTGCAATATCTTTGGGCAATAGCTTCAGTAGTCTTAAAACAAAATCGAAGCTTTTGAAAAAAAGAAAACATAGTTAGTGAGTAAAAAGTAAGTGTGGGGCATTTGAATACATGAATGATATATATACCTGTAATATTTCCTTAAAGCATTCTAAAAAGTAGGTGTTAGGGATGCCTGTTTTTCCAGACCACCTTTCAAAATTGATTGGAAATAAATTATCGTCCGTTGCCAATATCCCACAATAACCCGCAAGTACTCCTTGCCCTTTGCCTATAGCCATGCCTACCTTATCAAAGTCTACAATGATGCGTTGCCCATGAGGTAAGTTACTTACTTCTCTGACCTTCACCTTTATTTTCTTCATAACTCCTTGTAGGTCTTTAACAATAAAAAAACTTACTCAACCATAAGTAAAATTTAAAAAATTATGCATGTAGAAAAAATAAATGACATATACCTATTGCATCGACATTCCAATATGATGAAGAGTCACGCCCAACATGTTTTTTGGATGTTGTAGGTTGCTCTGTGTTTTCTGTGGGCATTGATTGTGTTGAGTTCCACGAATCATGTGATGAGGTCTCATTTGTTGGTTGTACTTCAATTGATTCAGACATTGTAGGATTTGTTGATGGTGATTGTTCTTCAATCAATGGAGTAGTCACTGCAGCATTTGTTGATGGTAAAGTACCTAAAGATTCAGTTTGAGGTGATGATTTTTGTAGATTTCGGAATCGCTTGACCTTTGGCATGGCTACATATTTATGACAAATATTAAAAGAAAGAAATGCATTAGGCAAAAAAACTGCAGTATATGCATTTCAAATAACCTTTAATTAACTTCCATTATAGTATTATATCTAAAAATACCATTGAATTGTAAGCTATTCATAAAATTTCATTTAAATTAAAAATGCTATTGGAACTAAGGAATAAACTAAAACATTAGACATTGAACAGGGTTTCTAATAAAATGTTAAAAAATGTTGGATGGACAAACTTTTAACACAATTAAAATAGTAAATTATATTAAACACAAAAGTATATGATGTTCTAATATAGGTTGATAAACACTTAAACTGTAACCTCTCAATTTTTCATCTATCTAGGTATAATGGAGACAGGAAAGGGATCCTCTTGTATAAGTCATGCTTCAATTTTGGGTCAGTTTCTTTTATGATGATCATCAAATATACAAGATTTGAAGGTGAAAAAAAGTCATTGTTAAGTACAAATGAATAAGATAAGTAGTCATGCAGAAGAGGCAATGAGAAGATGCTTAGAGTTGAATTCTACTCCTAATTTTTTTCCAAGCTATGCAGAGGTGATGAAATTAGTGTGTTGAAAGTGTTCTTCATGTTATCAATTTCAGAAAGTTCTTTGAAACATCTTTCATGTTATCAAAATTGGTGTCCTAGTCATAAATTTGTACTACAGTGAATCAGTGGTGTCCTAGTCATAAATTTCAGAAAGCTCTCTGGCAATGCCTAATAAATTATATCTACCCTACGCCTAATAATCTATGCCATCCAGCCAAATACATCACACATATAAATGAGTTCGGATCTTATTACCTTTCCAAATGAGAGAACAAGTTAATAAAGAGTCACAATTCAGAAAGGTAACTTCTCCTTCTTAACCTGAAACTGAGAAATCAAACATGTGGTACATATCATTACCTTTAAGAAATCAAGCATGAGTGAATTATACATGCATTGAAAATAATTGATATCCTCGTCTAAATGGTTTGTAGCCAATTGAACATATTCATTGTCATTACTATAAAATTTTTCCAACTCTTGATCTTGGTATGGTTCGTTTTCATATAACTCTTCTTGTACCTCTTCTCCCATTTCATACAAATCTCTTGGCTTTAAATGCACAACACCACTCCATCCTTCATTAACCACATCATCAACATAATATACCATTTGTGCTTGAGATGCCTCAATATAAGGTTCATGTTCTTCACGGTTTCCAATATGAATAAGTCTATCAAAGTTAACACAATTAAAATTCCATTGATCCCTTTTATATCCTCTCTCTCTTGTAGTATCTACCCACTTACACTTGAAAAGAACAACTTTGAATTGACCATAATAATTAAGCTCAATAACATCCTCCAACTTTCCATAATAGATAAGTCTGCTTGCCTTAAGTTCCTATCAACAGTACTTGAAACACAAGCTGTATTAGATGTTAAAAAGACACCACTATTTTGTGTTCTCAATCCCTCATCACGAGTCAATGTTCGAAATTTAAACCCATTGATGTTGTAAGCAGTAAATCTTCTAGCATTATCCAATGGACCTCGTGCTAGAAACTTTAAGTCAGTAGACATTGAATTTATTGTTTCTGGATTCATAATCTAAACAAGGAAATAATGTTAGACATAATTAAAAGATAACTTGGTAAGTAAGAGAAAGTGTTCTATTTGATCACCCACCCGCCTTTGAAACCAATCAACAAACTCTTTAAACACTCTAGTTTCTATCTCAGTAGTTGAAGGTCGCCTTCCTCTTGATCTTCTTTTTATTAGATCTCTAAATTCACTACAAAAATTAATTACATTAAATGCATAAAATACAAGAATAATGTGGTTCAATTTGTTTAACTACAAATCACACACTTAATGTAGTGTACTTACTCAACAAACAGTGTGACTATCGCACAATTTAAAAGCACATATCGATGGGCTTGTAGCTTTTGCATATGATTTAAAGTAAACATTGAGGAACCTCCTACCACCTTCCCACCTAGTGGGAATATAGATGACACAAAACACTCATTATCATTTGGGTTATCACAAACACGTCGTTGTTTATTGAACCTTGTCTCTATATCTTCAATGTATCTAGAACAAAAGGTAAGAGACTCTTCAGCTAAGTATCCCTCAGCTATAGAACCTTCTGGTTGTGCCTTGTTTCGTACAAAGGTCTTTAAATGACCTAATTCCCTATAATAATGATAAATAATTACATTAAATAAATTGGACACATAATATCATACCTTGAACTAAAAGTAGTTAGCAATTACCTCTCTATAGGATACATATATCGATAATGAACTGGACCTCCAAGCTTTGCTTCCTCTACCAAATGAACAGTTAAATGAACCATAATTGTGAAGAATGATGGTGGGAATAACATTTCTAAGTGGCAAAGTGTAACCACAATACGATTTTGAAGCATTTCAAGGTCTTCAAGATTTAAGCTTTTACTACAAAGGGCCTTAAAAAATGAGCAAAACTCCACCAAGGTTGCAGTGACATGGTTTGGTAACAAATTACGTATTGCCAACGGAAGTAATTGCTCCATTATAATATGGCAATTGTGAATTTTTAGTCCTGATAATGGTTTGAAGGTGGTATCTTCCATTATCATCTGGCCAAAGATCCTGTCTTATGCCCATTTCCTGCAAATCTTTCCTTGCATTAAGATTGTCTTTGGATTTAGGCTTTTCATTCAACAAAGTATAGATTAAATTGTCAAATACATTCTTTTCAATGTGCATGATGTCTAAATTGTGACGTAACAAATTAGACTCCCAATATGGAAGTTCAAAAAAAATGCTTCTTTTATTCCACTGTTTAACTTCTTGTCTGCATCTTTTTCCTTTACCATCCAAATGAATTCCTCTCCCAAATGTAACATTAATATTTTCCACTTGCCTAAAAATGTCAGATCCTGATAATTTTAGTGGTGGATTTCGTTCTTCAGTGCTTCCATCAAAGCGAACACGATTCAATCTAAATCTATGGTTTCTACTTAAAAAGCGACGATGTCCCATAAAACACCACTTCCTACTATGAGGAAGACGACAAGGTTCTGCATCAAAGTTACAAGTAGGGCAAGCTAAACCTGTGTGTGTGTTCCAACCAAATAAAATACCAAGGCCAGGAAAGTCACTAATTATCCACATAAGAGCTGCTCGCATTCTAAAAGTTTCATTCAATGAAGAATCAAAGGTCTCCACCCCATCATTCCATAGCTCACGTAACTCATCCACAAGGGGTTGTAAGTACACATCAATACTATTTCCAGGCATCTGCTTACCTGGAATGATCATGGATAGGATCAATGAAGTGTGCTTCATACAAAGCCAAGGTGGAAGATTGTATGGAATTAAAAACACTGGCCAAATACTATAAGTAGAACTCATAGTGCCAAAAGGATTAAAACCATCACTAGCAAGGCCTAAGCGAACATTTCGAGGATCTAAAGCAAATTCAGGATGCATTACACTAAATGTCTTCCATGCCTCACCATCCCTTGGATGCCTTATAACTCCATCCTTGTTCTCTGAGGAATGCCATCTCATATGCTCTGCAGTCTTAGAGCACATAAACAATCTTTGCAATCTTGGTTTCAAAGGAAAGTAACGTAAAACTTTTGCAGGTTGTTTTTTTTTTCTTCTTTGGGTTCCATCTAGATGTACCACAATGTTTGCATGTTTGCAAATCTTTTTCATCATCTCTTAAATATAACATACAATGATTTGGACATGCATCTATTTTGGTATAGTTAAGACCAAGTTTGTTGATGATTTTCTTAGCCTCATAAAAAGAAAGAGGCAACTTTGCTTCACTAAATGCATCTCTTAGCAAATCTAGGATCATAGTCATTGCCTTGTCACTTAATCCACCCAAAACCTTGATATGATATAATTTGATTACAAACTCTAATTTTGTGTACTTGCTCCCGTCACATAATATTTGATTTCCGTCATTGAGAAAGTCTTTAAATTCATTATGATTCTCCCTTGGCCTTTCATTAATAACATCATCTTCACCCAATGGTTGTGATCTACCTATATTAGTACCTTCTTGCCTATAATGTCCAAATGCTTCATTTATCATTGTTTCCATTGGATTTTCAAAATGAAATGTCTCTTCTGACTCATCTTCATTTCTAGAAATATCTTGTCTTTGTCTCTCACCATGAAGATTCCAAATAACATAATTTATGGGAAATTGTTTTAAAATCAAGTGCTCCTCAACTATGCCTCTAGCTTGCCATTTCACAAACCCACATTTGGGGTATGGACATCAAATTGTGTCTCCTGAGGCCCCATTCTCAAAAGCAAAATCTAAGAATTTTTACAAACCAATTGAGTATTCAATTGTATTTCGGGGCCTAGTTATCCAAGATTTATCCATTCAAAAATATTCCTAAAACAAAATGAAATACACTAACACATGAAAAAGAATGCAATATTTATGGAAAATACAAATAAATAAGTAATTTGGGTACCTTGTAGAAGCAACAAGCCCCAAATGGACAATTCTCGTTTCCGAAGCTAAAATGCTTGCAATCAATTTGTCTGAAAAAAAAACATCAAACTAGTCAATCCCTTAATAAAAATACTGTCTTGGATGGATATCTTTAAATTTGATTAAATCATGCAAAATTTGAACAAGTTGTAAGTGATGCAGTTAAGTAGTAAAAATGAGTATCACAAAGGTGGTAATTTGAAAAGATCTGAAATGAAACCTCTCTAACTAAAGCGCAAAAGTTGGAATTGTGCATCCTTACAGATACTATATAATTAATATAATATAGTTTTGACACATAGTACATAATTTTACCTATATATAAGCTGATAAAAAAAACTATATATAATAACTATATCAGTATGTTAATGTGATTTTTTTCCTAATAAATATAGTAAATTTAATTATTACAAGTTTGATTAGGCTGATTATATCCTTTCATTAAATGTAATTTTATAGCTAAATTTAGAAAAGACAGAAAGTAAAGCACATGATGTTAACACTCAGCAACAGATATACCATATAACATGCATTCTGAACCCTTTCATTATGTAACGACCATGATTATAGTCCTAGTTACCAAAATTTAACTGCCTCGTCGGAATGCAAAGCAAGACACTGATTCTAATCAAGAATCAAATATCAGTAGTGAAAATCTTAGCAGCAAAAATATGATACTTAAAGCTGATAAAATTGATAAAATTGATTTGAAGAAGATGGATGCCATGCTAGAAAAACACTTGAACAGGCTTTTTTCCAAAAGCATTGCAGCAAAAAGGCCAAAAGAAGCATGGGATATTGATACAGCCAAATTGGATGTACTTTATTCTGTAGCTAAAGAGACTTGTGGTACTGTCTACAGGGGTACTTATGATGGTCAAGATGTTGCAGGTATTGTATTCGTATACCGATTGTCTGCTTTTGGTGCTGCCTAACAGAGAGAAATTAAAATGTCTTTTGATACTAAAATGTCCATGGTAACATTGAGTATGTTTGAAGAAATTCTAACTAGTTGAATGGACCAAGACATTGCTTTCTCTTAAATGTCCATGGTAAAAAATAATTTATTCACTTATCAGAGTGCTATGTAGGTCTTTATAAAGATTAAGGTAACTATTTTTAACTGCTTTTCCTAACTGAGTTTCTGACACAGCACATTCAGTAGTAACTACACGATATATGTTACTTGTATACTAGACATGCTACACTCTTATATTACAAAGTATTTATTCAAAAAGAGCTTATGATGTGAGAGCTATGTCATATGTTATGTTTCACTGTAAAGCTAATTCAGATAAAGCTAAATAGAGTTTATAAGATGATCCTAACTTCACATAGTCATGTTTTAAAGATATATTTTTTGAGTAGTAAAGTCGTTTACTTTTCTCCAGCTATGTGGTTCCATTCTTGATTTATTGATTAACCATAAAAATGCATAAATTCTAACTCTACAAATGTGCATATTTTTAGCAAATATGAGTGGACAACTACAAAGAGTGAATTTAATAGTTTTCCTTGTACCTTATCATGTTGAGTCACAGAGTCCCAATCATCAACAAGTTGATTCAGGGCATCTAATCTTTCCGGCTAAAACTTTAATCAATTTGAAAAGTTAAATCAAGGAACACTCAAGAGATGAGGTAATCACTAGAAATTAGTAAAGTCGTTTACAAAATGTAGTAAATTAGGCTGCAGGGGAAGAAATATTATGGTTGAACTTACAAGGTAGTGAACAAAATATTTCCATTCACTCTTTCTAATCTCAGTTTTTTGCACCTGACATAAATCAGGCAGTAGATTAGGTCAAAAATTAAGTTTTCAAAGACTAGAAAACTTTCACGAAGGTGCTTTGAAAAATACATAGTTAAAAATGAATCAAGCATTCTTCATGTGGCAGCTTAACGTAACAAAGTTAAAAGATCAAAGGCAAGTAATAGCAGAAGAGATTGAAAACTCACAAGTTCTACAGCAACAGAGACAACAAATTCTCCAAAATGACCAGCAACAAGCACCAAAACCGCAAGATCCTCAACCGGAGTCAGAGTCACGTCTACAACCAACTATAGAACAACAGAAACAATCACTACAACAAGCTAATAATAACAAGAGGAAGACCATGGAACAGGGGCTTTCACCTGAGACTGACAGAACAGTAACAAAAGGAAGACCACGCAATCACCGCAGCTCCGTCTACCAATGGTTCCGCGACTACGATTCTGAAGGCTAGTCAGTGCGAGGAAGAGACGAACCAGTGTGCGAGGAAGATGAGTTCAGGAATGAAATGGATTTTAGGGTTCAGGAATCTTTTAGAGGAAATAAGGGTGTAGTGTGATTTTGAGAAGGAGATGAGTTTCGGGATTCAGAACAATGAGACAGAAACGTAAAAATTAGGAAACAAAAGGACAAAAAAATATTATTATTTTTGAAGAATCATGAAAACTCCTTTGAAATAAAAAGGGTTATAAACCTCCTTGGAAAATCATACAAACTCCCATTATCATTGACACCTTCATGATTTAAATTAAACATTATGAAATATATTAATTTGAGGGGGTTTTTCATAACCTCCTCTAAATAACCCCCTCTAAATAAGCTTTTTTTTGTAGTGATCCAAACCATGCAAATGTGATCATTAACAAAAAACAAAAGAACATGTAACATGATCATGTAACAGAGGAATCTCTTCAGTAGATAGCATCTCCTAAAAAAGATTCAGTAATCCTCTCCAAAGTATGTTTTATAAGTTAATGAATATCATATTACAGCAGCCACATGTAAGCTACTGAATCATACATCAAAATTAGATTCAATAAAGTTAGACACAACATTCATAAGGGTCCTTTTTACTTTGATAGGAAAGTGCATAGGAATTGGAAAGCCAATTGTCCATAATCCCACTCATTTAGTGGCACAGCACAAAACATGTTTGTCATAATCAACATTAGTTAAAACAAATACAAACATTTCCATTAGTTTGTTCCATGTGAAGCATTGGCATACAACAAGGGACATGAGATTCAAACAATAGTGATTAAGTACTCCATGCATGAATAGTCTAAAAGCATAAATCTTAAATGTAAAAAGCTACTACCCTGAAGGTATTGAGGCTGGAAAACCATATGGGGATTTTTAAATTAGTTCAAACAAACATTAACCATGTTACTTGGTACAAGTAATTTGAATCCAAGACAACTAAATTATTGTGCATGTCCTACAAATATTTACCAGCAGAAGGTCCAAGGCTCTTTTGAAGGTTGCTTCAGAATCGTCACAAAATTCCATGTATATGGGACAGACTCCTTGATACAAAGCAAGCCTCTGCTGCACCCTCTTCCTGCATGAACAACAAGATTAGGTTGATAATAAATTAGTCATCAGTCATGGCATAAAAATAGATAAAAAAAAAACAAAAGTACTCTCATTTTTGGAGATAAGTAGGCCAGTGAAACAAAAGAAACAAACTGGTGTAACTGTTACTTTTAGTAGCTTCTCAAAAAGTGGAATACTGGTGATTCATCAAATTTATTTTCTGCAAATCTTAGGACACTGAAAACCAGAACATTTCATGAGGTGAACAGTGAAGAAATTTTGTATGTTGCAGACATTCAACCAAAAAATTGAAAAATCTTCAAGTTAATTTTTGACAGATATCAAATAAGGGAAAATAATAAAAAACGTTCATGTAAGTTTAATTTTCTTTAAGAAAAAGGTCTTTTAATCAATAAGAGAAAGGGGACAAAAAGAACTCACTCATATGTGAAAGCAAATATGGTGCCAGAAGGACGATAGCACTAGTGCAAAATTTACTTTTGGGTTAAATATTTAGTTCCTGAAGTTTCATAGATTTTTGGTTTTAGTCCCTGCATGAAACATTGATGGCATTTGTCCTCCTAGTATGGAAACATGTACGTTTAGTCCCTAATTTTGGACGGCGTTTATTTTTTGTTGAGGTGGTTAACGGCACTGCCACCTGAGCATTGTCCACTGCTTGCCACGTAGTTTAATTTTAAATTATTTTGGATGAGGTTTTTTGGTTTTGCACGTGTGGGTAGTTACCAGATGAATTAGGATTAGGATCACATAATGACTTAGGTTTTTCAGGGTCAAATTGGTTTTTTGCAATTGGGGAAAAGTGTGGTTTCTGGAAACATTGCACTGTACTGGAAAGCTCTGGTCGTCGTTCTCGAAGAATTCCATTTTGGTGGTCGTTCTCGAAGCATTGCATTTTGGTGATCGTTCTTGAAGCATTGCAGTGTTCTCGCGCTTTTTATCAAGGTAAGTTGTCATATTTCGTTTGTGATTGTTGGTGGGTGGGTCCATTTTGGGATTAAAGTCTTAAAGTGTTAATGTCTGAATGTAGGTCTAGAGATGGTGTTCGAAATTCGTTTGCATCACATGGGTAGGTTTGTTAATGATAAGGGGCTGCGGTATGTTGGCGGAGAGGAACACGTGATAGTAGGAGTTGATCCAGATCGTTGGTCTTATTTTGAAGCACTTGGAATTATTAAAGAACAATTTAAGTATGCTGCAGATTTCAAACTATGGTGGAAGGGGTCTAGGGAAATTATGATGAATAATGTGAGATTATTGAGTGATTGCAGGGATGCAATGAACTTGGCTAAGTATGCAGAGGAGACTGAGGACATGGTAGAAATATATGTTCAACATGTTCCTAGTGAGGCAGAGGAATTTTTTTTCTTACTTGTGGTGAAGAAAGTGGAATGAGTGTACAACAGGGTCATGCTGGTGAGGAACATATAGAGGTTCAAATAGGTGACCAAGAGGTTGGAAATGCTGAGGAAGAGGCTGAAATTGATGAGGAAGAGGCTGACCATGGTGAGGAAGAGGCTGAAATTGTTGAGGAAGAGGCTGACCGTGGTGAGGAAGAGGCTGAAATTGGTGAGGAAGAGGTAAAAGAGGAAACATGGAGGAATGTGGTTGAGGGGGAAGTAGAAGCTTCAGTTGAAGAGTTTGTGGATCAGAGTGAAGAAGAAAGAATGGATAATGATGATGATGGGTTTGGTGTTGAGAGTGATAGGGTGGATGATGTTGGTAGAAACATTAATCCAATTTTGGAAAGGTGGAATTCAATGAAAAAAAGAAAGAAACGTGTGACTAGAAGAGGCAAAGTTGGGGAAGTTCATTTGTAATGGATGATGAAGTTGGAGAGCATGAGATCAATGAGGAATACAACAGTGATGAATTGGATTCAGATTTAGAAAGTGATGGGGATGGCAATTTCAAAAGGGGCAAATTTAAAAAGTTTAGACAAGAGTAAGGGCAAAATGTAAAAAAAGGTGTGGCTTTGTTAATATTGCTAGCAAGGTAGGAGGGAAGGAAACATTTAGGGTGAAAACCTTAGTTGGAAGACATAGTTGTGGCAAAGTTTTTGGAAACAAAAGTGCAAGTGTGAATTGGATTGCCCAAGTTTTAGTTGACAGGTTTGTCAATGTGGCTAGCATGACTGTCAACCAAATCATTGATGACATTAAAAAGTCATTCAGTGTTGGAATCATTGCTTGGAAAGCTGGTAAGGCCAAACAAATTGCCTTGGATTCTCTGGTTGGTGATGGGGAAAGACAATATGCTTGTCTATATGATTATGTGGGGGAATTGCTAAGAGTTAAGTATGGAACTTTTAAAATTAAAGTGAATCAACCCCAACGTAGTTTGCCACCAAGATTTGGCTCTTTTTATATGTGTTTAGAGGGGTGTAAGCAAGGTTTTTTAGGAAGTTACAGGCCCTTCAAAGGGGTGGATAGTTGTCATCTTAAGACAACATATGGTGGCCAATTGTTGGTGGCTGTTGGACGAGATCCCAATGATCAATACTTCCCACTTGCTTTTGCAGCGGTCGAGAATGAATGCAAGGAAACTTGGAGATGGTTTTTATCACAGCTTTTTGATGATATAGGTGGCACTGAATGTCAACGCTGGGTTTTTATTTCTGATCAGCAAAAGGTATTTAAATTTGACTACTTTGATTTTTTTTTTTATTTTCTAACAATCTCATCAATTGCTAATGATCAATAACATTTTGTATTTAATAGGGATTAATGACAGTTTTTGATGAGTTGATGGATGGAGTTGAACATAGATTGTGCTAAAGGCACTTATATAACAACTTCAAAAAGCGATTTGGTGGAGGAGTACTCATTAGGGATCTGATGATGGGAGCAGCAAAGGCTACATATGAGAAGGAATGGGAAAAAAAGATGGGTGAGTTGAAAGCTATTAACATTGAAGCATATAATTGGTTGCTAGGTATTCCTACAAGACTTGGTGTAAGCATGCCTTTAGTACCTATTGTAGATGCGATGTGTTGATAAATAATTTGACTGAGTCCTTTAATAGTACTATATTACTAGCTAGGGACAAACCAATGATAACTATGATGGAATGGATACGAACTTACATTACGAAACGGTTTGCAACACTTAGGGAGAAATTAATGACATATCCAGGAGTTGTAATGCCTAGACCTAGAAAAAAGCTTGATAAAGAAATAGAAAAGAGTGGTAATTGGATTCCCACATGGGCCGGGGCTGAAAAATTTGAGGTCACACACGACTTTACAATGGATAAGTTTATTGTTGACCTAAGTAACAAATCCTGTAGTTGTTACAACTAGGATTTAATAGGAATACCCTGTAGGCATGTTATTGCTGCGATTAATTACAAAGTTCAAAACCCTGAAGATTATGTCCATGTTTATTACAAGAAACCAGCTTATGTCACTTGTTATGCCCCTGAAATAGTTCCAATAAATGGGCAACAAATGTGGCCAACTTCTGAAAACACCCCATTACTCCTCCCTCCAATTTACAAAACACCTCCTGGGAGGCCAAAAAAATTAAGAAGATTAGAGACAGATGAACCTGTGAGCCATACAAAATTGTCCAAGAAGCATGCTATTATGAAGTACATTAGTTGCAAAGAGTTTGGCCACAATGTTAGATCATGTAGAAGAAAGAAGGTACAAAATTTCTCTATTACAACTTCACCTAATTATTTACACAGCATGGCTTCTAATGTTGCTTACTCTTATTGTAGAACACAAGGGGAAGTTCAAGTGCTGGAGGATCTGGTAGTAGGCCCAGATCTGAAGCAGAAGCACCACCATCAACTTCACAAGGAGCTGCAGCTGGAGCAACATCAACAGCACATGGTAGAGCATCAAGAGGCCAAGCTGGACCATCATTTAGTGGATCAGCAGTTGCATCAAGAGGCCAAGCTGCAGGAAGAACAACCTCAAGACTAGGTGCAGACCATCTCGGTTCCCAAGCAAGTACAACTTGACCAAGCTGCAAGAAGACCCTTTTTTATAGTATTTTGTATTACAAACCCACTAAGGGAACATTAGTAGTGGGCAGTAGTTGGCAGGATGTAGGTGGCAGGGACCACTTGTAATACTTTACTATTGAATGCACAATTATTTTTTGTGAGTGGGAAGGGACCACTTGATGTTTAATTTAGTATTGAATGCAGAATGTATGGGACCATTGATACATATTTTAATTTAAATTTGGAGTTCTTGTTCACGTGAGTATTGAGTTTGGGACCACTTTATTCCACTTCTCTGATCTCATCACTACCAATATTGTGTTCATATTCAATCTCACTCAGTCAATACTGTGACCACCACATCACTCCCCTTTTAAAAGCAGTTCTAAGCAGGGACTGTTAGCAGATTGGCAAGTGTACCAAATCGTAAGTAATAAAAATGGTAAATCCCATTATCGTTCTTCCCATGAGACTCGAAAGGCCTTATTGTTCGCGTGAATTAAAATCGTAAGACTTGTGGAGAAAAATTCAATAATTTTGGTGGATGCAATGACAGAAAATAAATATGCAATGTGATTCAATTGACGAGATTTGGGCAATGGATAAATGGAGTTGTTGGGGGTTTACAATTTCATCTCATCCTCTCTCTTTTATCTACTCCTATTGTTTAAACAGCGTTATTATCTAATTGCATGCAAACTTTCTTGGCCTTCCCTTAACCTGATCCCTCGGCGAAAATGGCCTATTACTAATTACCGGCTTGCTATCCCTAGCCTCCCCTAGTAACCAGCAACGCATTACAAACAGAAGCAAATACAATTGGTCGTCCTACTCCCCTATCCTTAGACGGTATTGCTTAACCAAGGAAAAATCTCACCAATTCATGTCATTACTGTACGTCCCCGTATCAATAAAGTCAAACAACGATTACCGAATGAGTTAAACGATAAAAGCATTAAGCACAATATGAGACTCCAACAATTGATAATAAACACATATGAGACACATATAATTCAAACAAGAGTTTCAATAATCGAGAGTATCAAAATATTACATTGTGCCCCCAACAACAAAAAGGGTTTAGTTCACCACAGTCATGGTGACCCAAGATGAAAATAATTGAAGATATGGAAAGCAAACCCTAGAAGAGACGAAAAGGAGCCTAAGCATCCAAGAGATCCTTCCAAAGAGTGCAAAGTATGTCTGGTCGCCCTCCTCTGTCAAAAGAATGAGTTGAATTTCGTAATACGGTTATTTATAGGTGAGAAGTGCAGCAGAAAAATAGGCCCAAGCCCAACTGACCACCGCCCGGCATCACACTTTGCCGCCCGGCGGTGGACCTTGAAGCCGACAACATTCAACTCAAGGAAGATTGTTCGATTGAAGTCCGACCGGTGAGGATTGAAAAGTACGCAATAAAGCGACCGTCCAGTAAACGCACTACTTTTGTTAAAGTTATCTGGGATGATCGAACGGGCGACGTCACTTGGGAGCGTGAGGAAGTAATGAAAGAAGCTTATCCGCACTTGTTCGAAGGTACACTTTAATTTTCGAGGAAGAAAATTTTTATTTGTTGGGGGGATTGTCACACCCCATTAAATAAGTATTATTAGACACGGCCACGTGTCGACCGTCCGGTCTCCCCTGGTGAGTGGGAGACAAATTCTGCAAACATTTAATTCCTGCCCTTCGTAATCCGTGCAGCGGCAGCAGAGCAGGAAAACCCTGAAAGTGGGAACCAGGTGGCACGCTAGGATTAGCCGGGCGTTTTAGTGGAGATCAGGTGGCAGCCAGGGAATGGCCGACCGTTCGTTTTGGAGGCAGTATTTAAGGTAATAAGAAAACGCTGAAGTTACTTTTCTGCATGCAATCTTCTTCTTCTTCAGCAAACACCACTTTCTGAAATCTGTATTTTCTCCTCCTTCTCTCTAAACCCTAGATCTTCTATCTAGAACTCCGACCACCACTTCATCTCCGATCATCAACTTTCTTCAGATTTATTACTCCTGGTGTCAAGAGCTTTCATCCTAACCGATCAGTTTTCAAATCGGAGCAGTTGGACGTTCGGTCGATCTTAGCGTAGAACTTAGAAGTTAGCTGGAATAGAGGTAAGGGAAGCTTATAAGATTTAATTTGGATTTTCTGTATGTTTTGAATGTGTGTGTGATTTATGCATGTTTGATATATGAAGTATATGGTTTGAATTTTTAGAAATGGAATATGATATGTTGGAGTATGAATTGTATGATAAGTATAAACTTAGAGAAAATGTAAATCCGAGACCGAAGGTCATTAGGACCGTTCGGTCTTCCCCTAAATGATCATTTTTGGTGTTGTTGTATCGAAACCTTAATGACCTGCTTATTTAGTCGTAATATTATATCTATTTCAGAACGCTCGGTCTTATACCGAGTGTTCGGTCTTAATTGAATTCGGTCATAGACTGATTGTTTAGTCTCATAATTGCTATGTTTATTATTGTAGCGTTCGTTTCCTCTGAACGTCCGTTTTTATATTCATAAATGATATTGAAAGTGCTCGGTCATAAACGGAGAACTCGTTTTCATAATTAATTTCCTTGGTTATTCGAAACGTACGGTCTTCCACTGAGCGTTCGATTTGTAAGAGGGATCTCGTATTTGATAAATAGTAAGTTTTATAATCGTACTTGAATTCTGAAAACGTCCGTTTTATAATAATATTATCTATCTGAAAAGTGTTCGGTCTTACACTGACACTTGATTTCTCATGGAGTGTTCGGTATTGTACTGACACTCACTTTATTGAAGAGAATTCTTTTAATTATTGATGTTCGGTCTCAAAAACGTTCGATCTGAATTATATTGTACTCGGTTGTTCTCAGTTCTCGACCTTGGTGTCAGTCTCTAAAGTAGTCTTTGATAAACAACTCATCATCGGTGTTAACCGTCCGGTTTATTGATTTTGTAAGAGAATTCCAAGGAGGAACGTCTCATGATTGATTTTATTTAGTATAGTATGACCGTGGCAAAAGGCTCAGGTTCTGACTCTATCCTGATATTCCGTGATTACGCCACCTCAAGTAGAGGAGGGTAACTCATGCGTGGGAATGGCAGGAGGTCCTTTAGCCTCAGGGTATTTCTATACCGAGGTGGTTCCACTGGACTAACCTCGGGTGGCGGTCTGTTGAGCGTATCCCAGCCAGGTCCACCCGGGTGCAGAGAGCGGCGAGCATACAGGGTCATACCGTCCGGACAATTTGTAGAATAATTGAAATTGATGATGTTATCGTTCGGTTTTTGAATGTAAATACTTGGATTGATAAATTTTGATTGTGATATTGATGTTAATTGATTTTCATTGAAGTTTTATAAGCTTACCCTTGTCTACCTTTGTATTTTCTATGTGTCGTTCGGTATCCGATCGTACGGTT
The DNA here is from genome assembly GCA_036885675.1 of Vigna mungo. Lineage (NCBI taxonomy): Eukaryota > Viridiplantae > Streptophyta > Magnoliopsida > Fabales > Fabaceae > Vigna > Vigna mungo. The sequence goes on along the minus strand of CP144697.1, from coordinate 32,532,143 downwards.
ATTTCTCTTCACTGCAATGATCGTCCTTTTGGGTGTGAGCAGAGGGAACTCAAGACGAGTCACTGGAAGAAGCATTACAAGTTGAGCAACCTTTGGAGGTGCTGCCGGAAAGCTATGTTGGACCGTCCGGTCATTAGTCTAGATTTTTGTATCTTTTGATTATCAGTATATGACGTTCGGTTTATTTGTTTTGTAAAACCGTTCGTTATAGTCTTTATCTTTTGTTTTCATACTTGTATAGTTTTGAACCTTTTAAATTATATGTTATGGCACCGCTCGTTCTTTTTCTTCCGCTCGTTCTTTTCCACTGTTCTTTAATATTGTTCATGATAACTCTTAGAATAAAATATAGCTTTTGTTATATATTATTGGGATGTAACACATTGATATTGATATTTTTTTTAAATTTAATATATTATAAGTATATCAATATATTTTGAAGATTAACAGAAAAACACCATAGAAAATCCATCATAGAATCCAAGTTCTGGAAATTTTAAACTATTTGCAGTGGACGATTGCTGCCACGCACTGGTTGAATGTGATAGGTCAAGGAAATTTTAAAAAATAAGATAATTAATCTCAATAATTTATCTTATAAATTATAAAAATAAGATAATTGACTTAAGTAATAAATTCTGATAACTTCTCAGTTTATAGATTAAGTCGTTATGAGCTGGATGACTTTTAAAATTTTGAAAAAATGTTGAGTTATAACGACTTCTTTGTAAATATGCCATAGAATATCGTTAAAAATGATAAAGATTTTTAATTTATAAAATATTGTTTATAATAATATGTTATAGAATATCGTTAAAAATGATAAAGATTTCTAATTTATAAAATATTGTTTATAATAGTGACTACTCTCAATAATTGAAAAATAAAATCATTATGATTCATGACCATTTTAATTGTTTACAATTTTTAGATTAAACAAATTTACAAAAGAAAAAGCATTATAATTCTTAATCATTTTTTAATTGAGAAATAGTTGGAACTCATAATCATTTATTTTTATTTTTAACTGTAAATTTTATGTCAACTACTTTTTTTTTTAATTTACTGGAACTCATAATCATTGCCAATTTTGATATTCAGATCAAAGGTTTCCGTTATTTAGATTGGGCCACCTGTCCTAACAAAAGAAGATCTACCACTGGGTACTGCATATTTCTGGGTTCCTCCCTTGGATAATGGAGATCAAAGAAGTAAAGTACTATTTCCAGGTCCTCTATGGAAGTAGAGTATCGTGCTCTAGCTGCCACTGTTTGTGAAATACAGTGGCTTCACTATCTTCTTTAGGATCTTCAAGTTCAACCTATTGTTACCGTCGTCCTCTATTGTGACAGTAACTCCACAAGGCACATCACTGACAACCAGAGTTTCCATGAGCGGACCAAGCATATCGACTTGGATTGTCATGTGGTGCGTGAGAAGATTTAAGCTAAAGTCTTGCGTCTTCTTCCCATTCGTTCTGAAGAACAACTCGCTGATGTCTTCACCAAATTTCCTCACCGCACACGTTTTAAATCTATCATTCTCAAGCTTGGATTAGTTAATATTCACTATCCAGCTTGAGGGGTGACTATTAGTGTTTCTGTTTTCTTGTTGTTAAGACTAAGGGTTCGTAACTGTTTTCTGTTGGGAATTTTTATTAATCCCGGTTCTCTCTTCTCACCTCACTGGAACCCTATATAAATATAGGGTTCTTCTTCACTCAATGTAACATTCACGTAATGCAATAACACATCCATTTTGAAACTGTAAAAGCTTTACTTACCTCTTGATGAATCTTTCATCCCGATCGGTGCAATCTTCTTTTTCTTCCAAATGTCAACCACAACTACTGCCATGAATACTCCGCGCACATTCTCTCATTCACAGAAAAGCTAGTTGTGCCTCACCCCACGATATTTCTGATCCCAGAAGCCTCCAACACACTTTTGCCCCATGCGTCGTGGGCCATTGCCTTTTGGGCCTCTGTTATTAATAAACAGGGCCTCGTCTTTTTTAATATGACTCTAAGCGTTTCACAATAAAAAAAATTATTTCGATATAGATTTTTTTATAAGATTTTAACATTATATATATTAATAAATGAATTTTAAGTCTAACTCAATAAAAAAACAAGTTTGAGGTTTGCATCTACTTGTATACTATAAATTGACTTTATCTCTAGTTAATGTGGACTTTTAACCTACTCTCTTTAGCCGAAAAATGTAAAACTAGACATTAATAATTAGTTTGATGACAGCTGGATAGAAAGTGGAGCAATGTATCTAACAACAAAAGTTTCATTAGAATAAACTCTAACCATTGATACCAAGAAATAAACTTTAAACTTAACTTTTAAACAATATTTATTATTATTTCGAACTTATTATTTATTTGTTATTATACGTACCTATTCTAAATCTAATAAAAAAAAGCACTATAATGTATCAAAATATTATCATAAAATCGATATTAGATGTTATTGTCCTTAACTAAAGCGTCAACCTACACCAGAATTTTTTGATAAAAGATCTGTTGTACACTTCATTGATGCACACATAAGGCATTTAAACTTTTGGATTTAAAGTAGTTTTGAAACGGCCTAGTCGAGGCTAAAATATAATTTTTAAAGTAAAACTTTAACCTATTGTTCACTTTAGTGTTCTAGCCGCCCATGTGATGTTTTAGTTTTTTTTTTCTTTTTTATATTTATTAAACTGTAATGTTAACTTTACTGACATTGAGGATTCTTTTTATTTTAATATAAAAATTAACTTTCTGAGCGAATGTTAGTTATTTTTTTTTTCTTTTTAAAATAATGTTTTCTTTTTAAGAATAGTGTGTCTCACATTATTTTGAGTGTTTTCTACTTACCTTAGACTATGAGATCAATTTTTCTTGAAATGATATTAGAATCAGACCTTCTTACACATTTATCAAACCTTTTGGTATGAATTGATAGTTGAGAAGCAACCCAAAATAGCATCAATAATTTTTTTTTTATTAAAATTTTATATTAAGTATCATAACACATTTTTAATATCTTAACTATGTTCATATCACAAAATATATTTATCAGTTGTCATTACATTAAAAATATTATAATTAAGATTTTTTATTTATAACATAATATCCTTTAAAACGGATTTATCATATCCAAATTTAACAACTTATTACAAATCTTTATACATTTTCTCTGTCATTCTCTAAACATCTAAGAAATCATTTGAAAAGAAAAAAAGTCTAAATCCTTCAATTCAAAAACATAAACATGAATTTGTTTTTCCTAATGATTATTAGATAACACAATACTTTTCAAAACGTAAAAGATGTGAAGTAAAAAGAAAAACTCTACGAATATATATATCTAACTTGATAGAGTTAAAATACAAATTAAATAGTATTATAAATATTATTTTTAATATTTTAAGAATATTCTATAAAAATGTTAAACAACTTTGTTTCAATTACTTCAGGAGTGTCTACAAGTCAATTATAAATGTATCACTTTTACCTTGAAAAGCAACTACGTACATTCATCCTTATCAATTTTGGTTCAAGTCTTTTCTTTTCCTGCTTTTTTCCGCATTCTTTTGTTTTATTTCGCGCCTTTCTTTTATCTTTTATTTTTTTTTCATTTTATTACTAGTCTGTACGGTTCTTATGTTTTTTTTTTACTGTTTAAAAAAATTAATGAAAAAATAATTGGTATAGGATAATATTAGAATAGTCAATAAGTCATATATTTATTTAGGTTGAGATAACATATGAGTATAAAATACATGCATTTATTTAGATTAAGGAGGATATATGAGTTTAATATATAGTTACACTAAGTTTCTATTCTTTTATAATTTGATATGTTCAATAGTTTTAGAATTGGATGATACCAACTTAATGAAATAATAATCACAATTAAAAAATAAATAAATTGAGCATGTAAAAGACACTTCAATAGTTATCTCTTTAATTAACTTGAATACGCATCTAAAATTTTTCGGTTAAACCAAAATCCATCTATACAAATAAAAATAAAGAACCATATTACAAAAACAAAAAATTTGTTTACGAAGAACACTAATATATATATATGTGATAATAACCGACGACAATTTCATTGCTCCTATGCAGGTGCATACAGTGGTTGCATGTGATAATAAAAGAGCTCTTCTCCCTTTATCTACATTTCAGTCAATCTTTTCTTGGTTTTTGATGTTTTTTCACTTTATTTTTTAATATTCTTTTAATTACCATTATTTTTTTATTTTAATACTTTTTTTTGCTAATGATAGATTAAGAAAATAAGATAAATACAAATATTTTAATTTAAATAATAAATGTAAATAAATAAAATGTTTATGATGGTGGTTGATAAAGTTTCCTTAAATTAACAACGTAGAGATAACAAGAGACAGATATGACAAGTTACAATTATATTTTTTATTAAAAGAAATATTAACATCATATATTCTCATCATAATTTCACATAATTTTAAATATATTTCACATAAAATATTCTTTATTTATTTTATATTTTTAATCCATATAATATTTTAAGATACTCAATTCTAAAAAGATGTAATATAATATGAATAGTGCTTATTCACAAGAGTTTTGACACGAAAAGCACGCTCTAGAAAGCATCATTTTCAGTCTTGCATATGACAATGACAGCAAATACGAGGTTGTTTTACTTATTTGCCCTAAAAGCGATACCGAACTACTGTATAACACATATTGTGAACCTTTTTAAATAAATCATTAATTTTTGTAGTTTATGTAATTTTTGATTGATTTTTTTTATTCTAAATTTTAATAATAAATAAATACGTTTTAGATAATACAACACTCTTACTTTTGCATAAAAAGAATTTCACTCCATTGCATTTTGGTAAATCTCACAGTTCCTCTGGACCAATATTCTTCACGCTTTGATATGATTAAAATATTAATATAGTTTTTTTTAATATACAATTTTAATTTTTCAATGATACCTCAACATACTAATAAATGCTAATAGTTAAAACGTATCAAATAATAAATTAAATAATTAGCACACACATGTGCAATGAAAGTAATATAAGGCTATAATGAATGATAAAATCAAATCTCATAATAAACAATAATATTATTATAATCAAATTATACAATATATCCCATTAGAAGATTTTAAGGAAACCTCTAAAATTAGTTTGATGATATATAATAAACACTCTTCAATGACGAAAGTAATATTATTATTAATCTAACATATTTAGTCGAACAACTAAAAGACCTAAAGACTATAAGTGTTCTTATTAAGTTGATTAAGAAGTAAAGAATGATTACATGACCTCGTCTATCTTCTATTGTGTTTATTTTAGTGCTAAATAAAATACTTGAAACCATATTAATAACTTGATAAATAACCAAGATAAAATCAATGATATCAAATAATTTATCTTTGATTTAAATCTTTTTCAAACTATTTATGAAAACAAGTCAGCTTAGACGTTTTCATTTAATCTTGTTTAAATAGCTAAACTTGCATATTTTATTTCACTCATCAAGATATATTATTTAACGTTGAAGAAAATAATATCAATTTTTTCTTAAGTAAATGTTCATCTGATGTCAAATTAGAAGATAATGACGAAAAAAAATATATTACAAGACTAAAATTCTTCATATCAGCAATAATTTTATCTCTAAATTTAAAAACAAGTTATCTATGTCAAAATGTTTGATTTTCATGAATTGCATATTTGTGTAATTTTTCAAATTAGTTCATAACAGAATGAAAGACATAAATATCTAAAGATTCTATTGAAAATCTTATCACAGTCTTTTTTATTGAGCATTGAATAAGAATGTGTTAATATAAAGCTTTGCAAGATTATATGTTTCAGTTTACTATTATCTTTTCAAAAAATATAAAAAGATTAAGGTAAAGATGCAAGAAATATATAGAGGTTTATAGTAAAAAGGAGAAAGAAGAAACATACAAACATACAAGAGATACACAAAACAATCTTGTGCTTACAATGTCATAACTGTTTAATGTATTAAAATCAATCGTCCAACTAGTTTAAATGGTGGAAGTGTGAAAATCTTTTGTAATATTCTCCACTATGTCAAGTTATCCCTTGAAAGCTTAAATTTTCTCTTTGTGACAGTGTTTCATTGCTTTCTTAAGAGTTCTTAGTCCATAGGGAGATTGAAAAGTGTTTACCTTTATACTTGTTACTTGAAAATGTTTATACTCGTGTAACTTAGAGAGGTTTGTATACGTGTAACTTAGAGAGACTTGTGTACTAATGTAACTTGAAGATATTTATGTACTTGTTGTAATTAATTTATTTTATTAGTGAAATCTCTTAAGTTGTATAATTAATGAAGAATTGGATGTAACCCAAGTTTAAGGTAGACCAACATTATTTCAATTTTTTGTTGTGCGAAAAAAATTGAAATAAAAGAATTAGAAAGTCTACTATACTGTGATGTCTGATTTAATAAAAAAATTTAGGCTTAAATGCTTAATTCGTCCCTAAGTTAGGGGCTGAATTTTTGTTTTGTATCCAGTTTTAAAATGAAGTTATTTTGTTCCCATGTTACGAATTTTGTAAACATTCGGTCCCTTCCGTTAAATTCACAGTAACAACGTTAATTTTGTGGAGATTGTTGACAACATAAACTCTATATCAAACTTGTTTTTGATGATGACAACACAATGCTTAATAATAGCACATATGTTCCAGCATTACATGTTCAAGTGTTTTATTGTTTGACATATCTGCTGAACATGTTTTGATGAATTACAATGTATATTCCTATGCTTGACTGTGTGATATTATTGTGGAACATGCTTGTCTTGAAATGTGAGATAAAATGTTTTTGATTACTGCACATTTCAGAAAGAAAAAGATCAAAAGCACCTTTATGAACTTATATTTGTTGTGACAAAGTTCTAGTTCAGTCGAATACACTCATAATGGATTCGACTATGCTAAAACCTTTGTACAAACTTTGAGAAACTATGTTGTGTGAGATTTTGAGTTGAAAAGAATTTCAAAGTGTTTTCTCATGTGTTAGTCGACAGTGTGGATCACACATTCGACTCTATCGCTGTTATATTTAGAATTCTGTTAAGCCTACATGCTCCAACTGCTATATTTTTCAAAAGTTAGTTAAGATTGACTGACTTGGTCAGCTGTCTTAAATGAGTATTGATTTGGTTGACTGAGGAGCCTTATGTTGAGTGCCTGTTATAACTGTCTTAATACAATCGAATGTATTAGTAGGCTATTCGACTGAGATGTAACATGAAATAACAGAAAATTATAAATAGTCAGAACACGAATTGTTCTGGGACTTTTGTGATCTAACATTTTCATTGTCCTGTTTCAGATTGAATTCTCTGCCTTAGAAGCTCCAAGAATTCTCCAAGAAGACGATGGTGATCTTTCTCGAGAGAGATGCAAAGGGAGGAGTCTTTCGCGCATACAGTTTGATCAACATCTGCACAAAGAAGGTGCTTTTGGTTTGATTTTGATAGGCTTGGCATCCTGTGAAGACTGCTGCATTTGACTGATGGCTTGGCAACCTGTAAAGTCTGCTGTGATAGGCTTGGCAACCTGTGAAGTGTGCTATGATAGGCTTGGCATCCTGTGAAAAGTGTTGGTTACACGTTGAGGATTGTTCGACGTGGGTGCAGATTGCAGAAGGGTGAATTCTTGCTGCAATTCTGGTTTTGTGTGGGCAACTATATTTGGTTTTGGGTTAAAGAGGAGATTTATATTGTTGCGTGGTGCTTCTATAATAAGTTCCTTGTTGTAAAAACCGCAACTATTATAGTGCATTTGCTTCCTAGATTGGAAGGACACTGGATGTAGGCATTGTTCGCCGAACCAATATAAAAACCAGTGTTTGATTTTCTCTATCCCTGCACTCTTTATTTCTAGTCGACTTTACTTGTTTAGCAGTCAACTGCATTTTTCCGCTGCATTGAATTTTCATTACTTGCATTTCAAGGAAGGATCAAAAGCTTTGAATTTTCATACCAAGATTGCGAAAAGATTTTGTTTTTGAACTAACACCAATTCACCCCGCCCCCCTCTTGGTGTAAAACGGAGCCAACCTGTTTCCTAACAATTGGCACCAAAGTTGGTTTTCATAAGATATTTTAAAATTCAGTCGACTGTGTTTTTATTCTATTCGACTGTAAAACCTGGGGATGGCTTCAAATTTTCAAACTTTTGGTGAAGGTGCTTCAATAAACAGACCACCTCTATTTGCTAGTGAAAATTATCCTTTTTGGAAAATTCGCATGCACATCTTTCTTGAATCGCAAGATAAAGGAATTTTGGATGCCACTTTGAATGATCCATATGTGCCTACAAAAACTGTTGATAGTAAAACTGTTTTGAAACCTTTTACTGAGTGAACTGCCGATGAAAATAGAAAAGCTCAGTATGATGTTAAAGCTTGAAATATTATTGCCTCTGCACTAACAATTGATTTTTTTTCAGGATACCCCAATGCAAGTCTACAAAGGAAATGTGGGATGTTCTAGAGGTAACACATGAAGGCACAGATGAAGTCAAGAGAGCCAGGAAAAATTCTTTGATACAAGAGTATGAATTGTTCAGAATGAAAGCTGGTGAAAGCATCTACGATGTGCAGAAATGATTCACTCATACTGTAAATCACCTAATGGCTCTTGGCAAAGTCTTTGACAAAGAAGAGATCAATATCAAGATTCTGAAAAGCCTGAATAGGAATTGGCAACCAAAAGTCACTGCAATCTCTTAATCCAAAGATCTTACAACTATGAATATGGCAACCTTGTTTGGCAAGTTACAAGAACATGAGTTAGAACTTTGTAGACTGAAGGATGAAGATGAGATTGAAGAAAAGAAGTCCATTGCTCTAAAGGCTACAAACAAGAACATCATAGAAACAGAGATGGACGACAAAGAGTTGATGACTCTGATGATAAGAAAGTTTAGTCGACTTATACAAAATGATAGTCAACTATCTAACCATGCAGGTCAAAGTAAAAAGAAAAGCTTCAGCACGAATGTTGTCCAGTGCTATGAATGTGGAAAAGAAGGTCACATCAAGCCTGACTGTCCTGAATTACAGCCAAAGCAGAAAGGAAAGAAAAGATTCCCTCAAGGCAGAAATATGAGAAGAAAAGGAGCCTACATTGCTTGGGAGAACTCTGATTATGAGAATTCAAGTGATGAGGATGCTAACCAAGAGGAAAAATCCAACATATGTCACATGGTTGGAACTGCAAAAACTGAGTGTGACAGTGATGATGAATTTGAGAAGTTGCCTATAGAAGAGAAATATCAACAGCTAATTGAAACATTCAGGGAACTACATGCTGAAGCAATGCGACTGGAATACAAGGTTAATCGACTGAACTCAAAGAAAAGAGATTATGAATATAGAATTAACAACCTTGTTGCAGAAAAGGAAAAATTAGAAAATGAATTGAATGAAGATTTGTTATCTGCTAGGAATATTGAAGTTAAAACTGTTACTGTTGAAAAAGCTTGTGAAAATTGTTCTACACACATTAAAAAGATAGATTACTTAACTAGCACGCTAGCTAAGTTTACGCAAGGTAGAGATAATTTAGATGTTGTATTAAACTCATCTAGCAGAATTAATAATAGACAAGGAATAGGATACAAAGCTCACTCTAACAGAACCAATGCCAGAAATTTTATTGAATTAAGAAAACCTGCTAGAAATGCATGTTTTTACTGCAGATGTGTTGGTCATACTGTTAGAAACTGTTATTATAGACATGTTGTTGTTCCTCAACGATTATGTGTGTGGATACCAAAGGAACATGTGACAAGAACTAACAATCAAGGACCCAAAGTCAAATGGGTACCAGCAACCAAAACTTAATTATATTTGCAGGATATACAGCTGATGCAGAACTATTCTCAAGGAAGAATCAACTATGGAAAATATCAAAAACCTTGAGTGTCTACAACTGGTAAATCTGTATCTATCTGCTGCATCATGCATAAACTTATTGTTTGTTGCTATATGATTGTTTGTGTTGTATGTTGAAGGTCTGATTGATTAAATTTGGCTAAAATGATTTGTATGAGTCACAGTCGACTCTAACATTAATTCAATCAACTGAGTCATTTGAAAATATGAAAAAAAAATTAACGTGAAGATTAACTTAGGGTTTCAGCAAAATCTTTGGCGCGTTTTCTCTTTATAAATGCATGAGATAGTATGAGGCATTCACATACAACTTGGTAAACAAACCCTTAGTCTGATTCTGGTATAAACCCTTCATCTTCTTCTGCTCAAATGGATGCATCATCGTCAAGACCGGGAAAGTGTCCTATGCCTGCGAAAAGAGAGGCTGATCCTTCTGGATGGATCAGTGATGATAAAACCAGAGAAAGGTTTCTCATCATGCGTTCACTCAAGGAAGTTGTTAAACATCATATGGTTGAACTCGTTCTGTTTGAACAAGAGAAGTTTATGTTTCCTAATGATCTGAAATTTCAAGGTCTCAACAAATTCATTGGGATGAAAGGACATTGTTATGATGAATTTATAGAAGTCTTCTACTACAACGTCAAAGAAATTAATGGGAACATTCACTCTCGTGTAAAAGGTGTAGACATTATCATTGACGATGATATTTGGTGGAAGTTCACAGGGCTGAGAAATGAAGGAGAGCTATCTCACAAGTTTGAATGTCCAAGGTACAAAAAGATATAGAAAACAAAAATGTTCAAAAGCTTTATGAGATATCGAGGAAGATATAGAAAATAAAAAGGATTCTTATTCAAATGGCTTGATAAGGAAGAGAAAGTAGTTGCATTCATAATCAGACATATATTGTTACCTGGAAGATACAACATCACGAAACTTACTCCTGTGGATGTCTGCTTACTATATGCTATTGAACATAGAATACAAACAAATTGGGTCGTTGTCTTCAAAGAACACATCCTGGAAGTAGGAATAAGTGAAGGGCACAAACTTCCATATGGTGTATTCATAACCAATGTCCTGGAATATTATGGTGTTGACTTCACCAATGAGAAGAAACAAACATGTGGAAGAGAAAACCTGATTGGAAAGACCCCTCTAACCTGTATTGGATTGAAGGAAACTCCTCAAGGATGGGTATTCAGCGAAGAAATGTACTCAAGGAAAGAAAAGTGTCATTTGTGGATAAAGACAATGATGAAGAATTTGGATCATTGAATTCTGAGTTTGAAATTCGGGTAAATGAAAGGTTCAAAAGGACATATAAAAGGATAAACATGTTCAACAATTCTCTGGAAAATCTACATGAAAAGATGGACATCCTGTTCAAACATTATATTGAAGTCTCATCATCATCTGAAGAATCTGAAAGAGAGGATGTAGACGATATTAGTGAAGAAACCACTGATGAAGAAACATCTGAATCAGAATAGTGTTCTGTTTATCTAAGTTGTATTTTGTGTCCTAGACTAGAGCCTTTTAATTTTCAAAATGGCATATAAAGCCATCTTTTGGTTGTTTTCTTGGTTTTGTCTTTATTTCCTTGTTCTTGAACCACCAATGTAATATCGTTAACCCAAGGAAATAAAATTAGTTGTTTGAATCAATCTATATACTTAATCTGTTGAATAAAATTTGATACTCTGTTTGATTGATTCGACTGTGCTCTGTTTGAAGTCAACTATGCTTAAACTGTCCTGCATTCTTATACATTGACTTCTGTTATGATATGATTAAATTCTTGCTTAACCACTATGCTTGATCTAGAAAAGGTTGTTGAAAGGTTTTGCAGGAAGGTCATTGCTTTGGACATCTACATTTGGAATTCAACATTTAGAAAAGCAATGCATTCAACTAATGATTTAAAGCATTTGATGTGTCTAAACTGTTTAACAATTCCAATTCTGGAATTTGATTCTATCCTTATTGACTGCTTAAATCATTGTTGATCTTATATTATCTCTGCTCTTTACATGATTCTATATCTGAATTGAGATAATATTGTGAGATTGTTGATATTTGTATCATTGCATCTACATGTGGATTGATAATTTGACTATGATACAAATCTGTGCTTAAACTGTTGCTTAATCTGTGATATTCTGCATTGTGCACTCAAATTGTTTTTGAAATTCATGCATAATGACAGGGGGAATATCACTGCTTTACACACTGTTTCATCACACACCTATATTTCAGGGGGAGTTTAAATTGTTTTGTGATGAACTTGTGATCTCTGAGAGCATCATTGTGTTTTACAAACTGCATATTTTATGATGTATCTCTGTTTTTCAAAACTGCATAAATATCTAAAGCATTCCTTTTTTGTTAATGCACAAAGGGGGAGAGATATTCATGAGTGTATGAGAACAAGTCTATATGGGGAGAATTGTTGCATCATACTTTATCTGCTTAATGATATTTTGTTGTATTTACAGAGTAAATGATCTGTTGTGATTCTTTATGATATTTGTTTTTACTCTGTCAAATGTGGAACTGTACAAACATGGTTGAGTTATTAATCATGGTTGTACATCATCAAAAAATGGGGAGATTGTTGAGATTGTTGACAACACAAACTCTATATCAAACTTTTTTTTTATGACGACAACACAATGCTTAATAACAGTACATATGTTCCAGTATTACATGTTAGTGTGTTTTATTGTTTGACATACCTGCTGAACATGTTTTGATGAATTGCAATGTATGTTCCTATGCTTGACTGTGTGATATTATTGTGGAACATGCTTGTCTTGAAATGTGAGATAAAATGTTTTTGATTACTGCACATTTCAGAAAGAAAAAGATCACAAGCACCTTTATGAACTTATATTTATTGTGACAAAGTTCTTGTTCAGTCGAATACACTCATAATGGATTCGACTAAGCTAAAACCTTTGTACAAACTTTGTGAAACTGCTGTGTGAGATTTTGAGTTGAAAAGAATTTCAAAGTGTTTTCTCATGTGTCAGTCGATAATGTGGATCACACATTCGACTCTATCGCTGTTATATTTAGAATTCTGTTAAGCCTACACGCTCCAACTGCTATATTTTTCAAAAGTTAGTTAAGATTGACTGACTTGGTCAGCTGTCTTAAATGGGTATTGATTTGGTTGACTGAGGAGCCTTATGTTGAGTGCTTGTTATAACTGTCTTAATATAGTCGATTGTATTGGTAGGCTATTCGACTGAGATGTAATCTGAAATAACAGAAAAATATAAATAGTCAGAACACGAATTGTTTTGGGACTTTTGTGATCTAACATTTTCATTGTCCTGTTTCATATTGAATTCTCTGTCTTAGAAGCTCCAAGAATTGTCCAAGAAGACGGTGGTGATCTTTCTTGAGAGAGATTCAAAGGGAGGAGTCTTTCGTGCATACTGTTTGATCAACATCTGCACAAAGAAGGTGCTTCTGGTTTGATCTTGATAGGCTTGGCATCCTGTGAAGACTGCTGCATTTGACTGAAGGTTTGGCAACCTGTGAAGGCTACTGTGATACGCTTGGAAACCTGTGAAGTGTGCTGTGATAGGCTTGGCATCCTGTGAAGAGTGCTGGTTACACGTTGAGGATTGTTCGACGTGGGTGCAGATTGCAAAAGAGTGGATTCTTGCTGCAATTCTGGTTTTGTGTGTGCAGCTAGATTTGGTTTTAGGTTAGAGAGGAGATATATATTTTGTGTGGTGCTTCTATAAATTCCTTGTTGTAAAAACCGCAACCATTATAGTGCATTTGCTTCCTAGATTGGAAGGACACGGGATGTAAGCATTGTTGGCCGAACCAGTATAAAAACCCATGTTTGATTTTCTCTATCCCTGCACTTTTTATTTCCAATCGACTTTACTTGTTTAGCAGTCAATTGCATTTTTCCATTGCATTGAATTTTCATTACTTGCATTTCAAGGAAATATAAAAAACTTTGAATTTTCATACCAAGATTGCGAAAAGATTTTGTTTTTGAACTAACACCAATTCATCTCCCTCTTGATGTAAAACAAAGTCAACCTATTTTCTAACAAATTTAGTCTGAAGTGGAGCACTTTTTTCTCTTTCTCTTCTGCATTTTATGTAAGAGTCAACTTTTTCTCTATTTTCTCTCTTCTCTCTCTTCTCGTTCCACCACCCAACTTCTTCTGAATCCTTGCTACGGTTTTTGCATCAAGATTCCATTTGTGTAGGAGTGCACGCCGATAAGACAAAATAACATCACGGGGAGAATCAGCAAGTTTCGACAAATCTGGAAGTAACTCAACTACCTTACTTAAAGTCTCCTGCAATTTACCCTCTTTGCCAAAGTTTTGAGGCAAGCCTTCAGGGAATGAAGATTCAATTGTGTCCAGAATAACTATACAAGTTTGGGCAACTTCTGCAAGAAGATAGAAAATAAATTAGATAATATTTTATCTTCCTGTACAAAACGAAAGTTTTAACGTTCAAACTTCTTCAATCTCCCACTACAACACCTATAATTTTAACATTCCAGTTTCTTTCTGGGGTGTTTGTCCATTGCTCCATTAATTATCAATTCGAAGGATGGACCAAGGTAGATAGTGTGAAAAAATGTTTAAGTAAATCGGAAAAGCCACTATATGTCCCATTGTGATGGGAATAAATTATAGGGGATCAGTATGCATAGCAGATACAAGATCAATGCTTGCACATCAAGTCAAAATCAAAAGCACGCAAAAGAAACTATGCATGAATATAGTCACAACTACGTAATTCATAAAATTAGCATATTGTCTCTAGTGAAGTTCAGGTACGGAATCTTTTTCATGAAAGAAATGATGCATAAATTCTATTACTTAATAAATGCATAATTTGAGATCTTGTATCTTAATATCATAATGCACCATTACATTAAATGGGACAACACTGTTTTCTGCATATTTTTAAGTTCCCGGAGCTCTTCTAATACTCTTATTTACTTTTCTCTCTCTCTGTCTCAAAGTTAGAAACAGAAACTAAGTTGTACAAGAACCAAACCCCAAACCCGCACTTTTTCACACTTCACCATCTTTATTTGTTTTCTCCTTCCTCTTAAACATGTCAAATCCTTCATCATCTTCTTCTATTTGGGTGTTCTCAAACATAAAGCTTCAGTTCTTTGCCTGCATAAGACGCTTTCTCCAATCCAAAGCAACCAAAAACCATTTTGATACCTCTGATCGGTTTGACGTGGTTAAGGGCAGTGGTGAACACAAGAAGGCTAAGAATATTGAAGGAGTACAGGTTATGCAGAAGACTGAAAAGGAGGAGGAAGAAGTTTCTGAGATCATGTTCCAGATAACTGTCAAGATGCTTCACTTTGGAAACTGGTAAGAAAGGAAGTGGCGGCAAAAAAGATGGAAAAGTTAGCCAAGGAAGAGAGAGAAGAGAGAAAATAGAGAAAATGCTAGCTGGTACAGAAAATGGCACAGGAGAGAGAAAAAAGTGTTGACGAAATTATCGTTGTTAACGTGAATTTAACGGAAGGGACCGAATTTTTATAAAATTTGTAACACTAGAACAAAAAAGCTTCATTTTTAAAATCGGATACAAAACATAAATTCAACCCGTAACTTAGGGACAAATTAAGCATTTAAGTCAAAAATTTATTGTACAGATTCCAAATGAGAAACTGTCATTTTATTTAATTGGGATGTCCTGAATCTGACATGTCTATTGGGCTAAATAACATGAAACTCATAATTATGGATGTATTAAAAACTCCCTAATAAAAAGGGAATTGGTCTTGGATCAATTCATTAACAAAAAAAAATGAAATTCTAAATAGCAATTTCTAACTCTATCCACCTCGTGAAAAAAAATCAATCTCTTTTCTTTTAGTTGAACTATATCGTGGTTGTTAAAGTCTATATATCCTTATAGGCTTAAGGGTAGCTTGACATAACTATCGCATAACTATCGAGGCGATGTTTGGACCTAAAAGATCAAATGTAATAATACATAGACAAATAAATATCTTATGAATTTGAATTAATCATGAACAAATATTCATCATTAAGTAAATGATTTTATTTATCATATATTTTCATATTCAAATTTAAAACACAATGCACTAACCCAAAAGAAATTTAAATATCATTTATTGTATCAAAATTGTGTAATAACATGATAAAAAAAATTCAACTATCAAAATCTTCTCTCAAATACAATTACAAAAAATATACACATATATGACTTTGTTATAAGTGATAATACATTATACAAAATACTATAATGAGATGCATGTCCAATTTAAAATTTATATTGATCAAATATGATTCAAATACTTTGATATACTAATTATTAGATTTGTTTTTATAAGGGTCCTCAACATGGTCTTTTGGACAAGTGACATGATTCGAGCAACTTTGAAGTCTCTCATGTGTACTCCTAAGGATTAAAAACAAGGAATAATGCACTTGCAAAAGACTATTTGACATTTAAACCAATAAGAGAGTTTGAATTTTTAAGTAGAAAAGAAAATAAGTATGAAATTGAATAAGTATTATGTAGAATATCAGTTGTATTTATAGGATTAACATGGATTTATGATATCAAATAATATCAGTGAAATAATCTCAAATAGATAATAATAGCAATGTAATACCTTATTGTTTGTTGCATTAGTGTTAGCACGTGAATATGTTAATATTTTTTCAAATATATTTTGGGTTGTTCTAAAATAAAAAGATAAAATAAATCTTGTTAAACCATGTTCTTTTAACACGTATAAATAAGTACAAGATCCAAATTCAAGTAATACATACATCCATCGAAAATAAAAGGTTTAATAGCCAATTTTGTCCCTACTTTGGTTCAAAAATCTCAATTTTGTCCCTTCTTATAAAAGTGTTTTTAATTGGTCATAACTTTTAAAATATTGGGTCAGGTTAGTCTCTTCTGTTAAATATAAGAAAACGGAGTTAACTAGGTGATAATGTGGCACAACTTAATGGTTACGTGTAAAATATGTCTGTGACGTGTTTTGTTAATTGGGATTGTATTAAAAAACCAGGATTAGGGTTTTATTAAAAAAATTGAATTGTTCAATTTGGGGAAAATTGAAGACAGAAACTATCGCGAAAGAAGAGAGAAAGATTGTGGAACATTAAGGTTTGTGCGAAAGAAGAGAGGAACTATCGTGAACACAGACAGAGATCGTGTAGCAAGGGGAGATTTTTCGTTTGTGCGAAAGAAGAAAGAAACGTTATCGAGTTGGTGGGGTATTACGAAATCGGCTTTCGAAGGTGCGTTTATAATAGATTCTGATTTGCGTTTTGTTGCTTTCGCGGTGGACCCCCATCTTTTTTTATTTCTGTATGGTGTCCCACATTATGTGGGCATGTGCTTTGTTTTTGTTGCAGCATTGTTGTTGTGGTCGTGTGTGGTCCTCACCATTTGCTTTGTTTATTGTGTTAATTGTGCTTTTGCTCTGTTTTAGTCGTTTGTGGTCTGTATAGTATTATGTTTATGTTTTGTTTATTTCTTAGATAACTTTTGGGTTAAGCATAAATTAACTGTGAACAATTTATATTATAGATAATATGGCCAACTCAGACATCAAAGTCGTGTTTCATCATGGGGGTAAATTTGAGAATAATGGGACATTTAGATACCACAATGGTCAAACCACAACTTTAAAAATAGACCCTGATCGATGGAGTTATTTTGAAATATTAACTATTCTTAAGGAGATGGGTTATATAAATGTAAAAGAATTGTGGTATTCATTGGATCGTGGTCCTGTGTTAGAAGATTGTTTGGAACCTTTATCTGATGAAAAAGGTGCTTGTCATGTGGTCAATATTGCTATGTTGAATGGTGAAGCTCACCTTTATGTTATACACATGGTGTGTGAGCCTGAGTATGTTTTGGAGTTGGAGGCAGTGAGTAATGTAGAGCCTGAATTAGAAGTACAAGGTCAGGTAGAAGTTGAGGTTGAGCCAGTGGGTGATGTGGAGGCTGTGGTAGAAGTAGAGACAGAGGCAGTGGGTGATGTACAGGGTGTGGTAGAAGTACAAACAGAGGCAGCAGCTGATGGTGTGGAGGCACATGTTCTGGCTGATGTAGAGGGGCAGGCTGATGTAGAAGGGCAGGTAGAAGTAGAGGGTGAGGTAGAGGGTGATGTAGAGGGGCAGGCTGATGTGGAGGGTGAGGTAGAGGGTGATGATGTTAGAAGTTGGAATGAGTCTGAAGAGGATGTATTGTCTAACCATGGAGAAGAAGTTGAATTTGATATATTTGAACCTACTAACCAAGTTGAGGTTGTTGGACCTAGGGGTTTATCTGATAGTGATTGGGAATCTGAGACTTTGAACAGTGTTGTCGAAAGTGATAACACAGATGATGATAGGGATGAGTATGGGGATTTTGGTGTTTTCTCGATGCCCAAAAGTATGGAACAATATAAATGGGAAGTGGGGACGTACTTCCCTGAAAAAAAAAAGATTTTACAAAAGCTATAAAGACGTATGGAGTAGAGAATGGTAGGAAATTTAAAGTTTATAAAAATGACAACAGAAGAGTGTGTGTCAAATGTTCTGGGGCAAATGGGAAATGTCCATGGAATGCATATTGTGCATATAAGGGAGCTGAAAATGCATGGCAACTAAGGAAAATTGTAGATATGCACACTTGCAGTAGAGAATTTAACATTCGTTTAATGACTTCAAAATGGTTAAGTGGGAGGTTAGAGAAGACCTTAAAAGAGAATCTGAATATTAATCTGTATAACCTCCATAACAAAGTTTCTAAGAAGTGGAACATTGGTGTGTCTCGGTCTACAACATGTAGGGCAAAAGCAATTGCTATTAAACAAATAGAAGGTGATTTTAAAGAACAATATAAAAGAGTGTATGACTATGCCAATGAGTTGCTTCGGTCAAATCCTGGTTCAACTGTCAAAGTTCATGTTGAACCTAATGAGGACACTAGAATATTCAAGAGACTATACGTGTGTTTGAAGGCCTGTAAGGATAGCTTCGTGTCATGTAGGCCTATGATAGGTTTGGATGGTTGTTTCTTAAAAGGAAAATATGGAGGTGAGTTGTTAACTGCAGTTGCAAGAGATGGGAATGACCAAATGTGTCCATTGGCATATGCTGTTGTGGAGGTGGAGAATAAGGACAGTTGGGGATGGTTTTTACAATTGCTCATTGATGATCTTGGTGGTGTGGAGCTTTCTTCAAAAATTACATATGTTTCAGATCAACAAAAAGTGAGTAACTTGTATACCTTTATGTTTTTAACTTGATATATCTTCATCTGTTTTATTTTAACTTGTATACCTTTATGTTTTTAACTTGATAGGGACTTTTACCAGCATTACAAGAACTTCTCCCTGGTGTGGAGCAAAGGTTTTGTGTGCGCCACATTTATGCCAATTTTAGGAAAAGGTTTCCTGGGCAAATTCTAAAACGTCTATTATGGAAGGCAGCAGCATCAACACACCCTCAAGCATGGGAGGCAGTGATGAAAGAAATTAAAGATGTGAATCTAGATGCCTTTAAATATTTGGTAGCCATTCCACCCAGGTTTGTCAATCTAGATGCCTTTAAATCAATTCTTCATATTTAATTTTTATTGTTATCTCAGCTGATATATTTGACTTCTTATTTGTTTAAGTAGATTTTGGTCACGATCAAGGTTTACGGGCCAAGCTGTTTGTGACACCTTAGTCAATAATATGTCAGAAGCATTTAACAGTGTAATATTACATGCAAGAGGTAAGCCCATCATCACAATGATGGAAGACATTCGTCTGTATCTGATGAAGAGATGGGCAACAAATAGAGAGAAAATAACTACATCTGAATCTTCTCTTTGCCCAAAGATTAAAAACAGATATGAAAAGGAATTGCAGTTCACTAAATATTGGATATCAAGGTATGTGCAGATGAGTACATCAGTTTATATACTTGTTTATGTTTTAAATATTTGACTATAAATATTGATTTAAATTGGTTATCAATGCAGTTGGTCAGGACTGAGAATCTTTGAGGTAAAACACACTTCAATGATTGGTGAGAAGTATGTGGTTGACATAGATAAATTGGAATGCAGTTGCAGAAAGTGGACTTTAACAGGCATCTCATGCTGTCATGCACTAGCTGCCATGACCTTTTTGAACATCAATGGACAAGACTACGTCCCACATTGGTTTATAAAGTCAACATACCAACAAACATACATTCCAATCATATACCCAGTGAACGGTCCTGACCTATGGGAAATAACACCTCATCCTGATCTTTTGCCTCCACCTAAAAGGGTGTTACCTGAAAGACCAAAAAAGAAGAGAAGGCTAGAGGCTTGGGAGCTAAAGAAGAATGACACCCAACTTAAGCAAAATGGAACTCGTAAGATGTTCCATCTGTAGACAGCTTGGTCACAAAAGAAATAGATGCCCACAAGCTCCTCCAACAAACCGATCTCAATCAAGTCACCAACCTGAAACCGAAGTTGAATAAGCCATCTAAAGCAGGAGTTTATAAGTGATTTAGATGTCACTTTATGTTTAGCTTAAGTATGTTACAGCCAAGTAATGGCTCTTTTGTAAACATTGACATGTATTTGGAACTTAATTCTGAATTGGATGATTATAATTGCAATCACAGATTCTCTTTTGGATTGTATTTGTAAACATTGACATGTATTTCAATCACAGATTCTCTTTTGGATGATTATAATTTCAAGTCCAATTTCTGATTATGATTTAATTATCAATGATGTCCAATGTTGCTGTCAAATTTCTGATACAAAGTTATAATTATCTTTTGGATGATTATAAGAACAATGTTGCTGTCGAATTTCTGTCTTTTGGTTCTTTATTTTGGTTAGGCTATATAGCAACAATGTTGTTGTATATATACAGTCTGATCCAGAAAACCATTTAAAAAACCATTGTAGCCTGCCCAATTTCTGCAATTTCTTCTCTGTCGTTGGACTTCTTTACATCAGTGTAACCAGTTACTGATACAAAGTTGACCAGTTCCCTTAATTTTTATTTATATTGATCCTTCATGGATGGTGGCAGTTGTTGTATGACTTTAAGTCTGAAATGTCTTCTGGCAGAACTCCATCCATTTACCCAAACGAACATGGAATCTATCAATCACGAAAATACGGCTCCTGGCTTTCTTAAATTGAAGCTTCACTGGTTCTCTAGAAATTACCTTGTGAAGTTTGTGTTAGTTCAGATTAATTTCATTCATTTTGTTTTTTATTTTCATATTCTTTTTGTTTCAATTAGTTTGTTTGCTTGGTGTGTTGATTTGTGTCCACTCTGTGGTTGTTCTTTTTGTGTATAGAATTGTATAGTATATCACTAGACGTTATCATCCTACTGTCTTGCCTCAGGTTACATATACAACATCTCCTTTGCAAAAACCAAACATCAATCATTTTCCTAACTTGTTATAGAAATGGCAACTAGGAAACTGAATAACCAGAGACCAAGGACAATATCAGCAAAGTAACAGATAATTTAGGCACCGACTATGCAAGAGAAATTGAAGAAGAGGGAGAAACAAATTCCAAAAACTTGGCTGATTTCAAGGTGCATGACTCAGAAATCAAATGTAACTAAGTTTTTAAATTTTATAATATTTTGACCAGAAAAACTAAAAAAAAAATAATCCAAGCGTATAAAGGAAAATAAAACTAACTTTCCTAAGAAAGAAATATATTTAAATGTACATAGAAATTTAAAAACAATTGTGTCTATATGAAACTGGCAGTTTTACTCACTGCTATATGTGGATGATAACAAAAGTGAGTACCCACTTTTACTCACCGGCAGAATTCTATAGAATTGTATAAATTGTATAGTATATACACAAGTTTTGTCATTAATTGATGGGGGGTTAAAAGAACTGGAATGGTGCTTCTCAAATTAAGCAGATATCTGTCAATTACAATGCACATTTACAAGCCACTTCCTCATTTTATTGTCAGTTACAATGAGTTTTATTGTCAGTTACAATCAGGATGACACATTCAATTCCTCATTTTAATATCATTTCAATATAAACATCAATGTGCTTATGATCTATATATCAGATAACAGGTATATTGAGACCATAAATTCAAATGCTTCAATTGAGATTTCTCATTCATTTCAAAACATCATATTACAACAAGCCAAGTGTTCTTCGCATAAACTGTCTAATAGATCACATCATGGACTTTTAAACAAAATACATAGAAAAATGATGTTAATGAACCCCATAAAACATAACATCCATGTTAACATCTTCTCCCTTTTTTGATAACCCATAACACATTTCTCCAAGCTATTAATCTTTCTCCTTTGCCTAGCAATAGTACTACTAGCATCATCTACATTATCTTCATTACGCCACTTAAAGAAATTGCATCCTTGAAATTCTTCATTTCTTGTCCGCTATTCAAAGTATCCAAACACAAAAATTTGATTATTCAACAAAACAATTTATCACAAACAATAAACTACAAACCTTGTAATTAGGACAGCCCCAGAATTGCTTTCCCTCGTTCTTAACTGTTTTTGCTACTCTCACCACAACAACCTCCCCGCCATGACATATTGGGCTTCCAACGAATCCTCTCGATGAGCCACCACGAGAGCCCCCCCGTGAGCAAGATGAACAACCTTGATTCAAAGACATTGTCAATTGAAAGTGAAACCCAAAGCGAGAGGGTAGACCATGAACCACGAAGCACTAAGCCAAGCAACTGTGAAAGAGGGTAGACCAACTCGCCAAGCACGAACCACCACCTGTATCGTGTTCGCAATCTAAGAGAAGAAGACAACAACACAAATTAGAAGAAGACAAACAAGAACAAGAATCCTACCTGTTCGCAATCTACGATAGCAACATTGTTTGTATTCAATTGCTAGTTAAAACCCTACTTGTCAATTTATCCCCAAATTAAACAATTCAATTTTTTTAATAAAACCCTAATCCTGATTTTTTAATAAAGAATCCCAAATAACAAACACATCACAGACATATTTGACACGTAACCATTAAGTTGTGCCACATCATCATCTCGTTAACTCCGTTTTCTTATATTTA
Source organism: Vigna mungo (assembly GCA_036885675.1). Classification (NCBI taxonomy): domain Eukaryota; kingdom Viridiplantae; phylum Streptophyta; class Magnoliopsida; order Fabales; family Fabaceae; genus Vigna; species Vigna mungo. The sequence continues at coordinate 32,509,074 of CP144697.1, read as the reverse complement.
ACAGAAGGGACTAATCTGACCCAATATTTTAAAAGTTAGGACCAATTAAAAACACTTTTATAAGAAGGGACAAAATTGAGATTTTTAAACCAAAATAAGGACAAAATTGACTATTAAACCAAAATAAAATTATGAGCAAAGAATTGTATGAAAACATTAAAATGAAAAAAAAAATTGGTAGAATCAATCCAAGTTTAAGTCTTTGATGAAAACAATTATCTGTATGCAATCTATCATGCTAAAATTATCAGAAGTAAAAGAAAATCATATTTAAATCCATAATTATTTATAAGATAAAAAGACCAATTTGACCTTTTAGAATAACAAATTTGTAGACAAAAAAGGTTCCTTTATTATTTGTATCAATTACTCATTACAACAATAAAATAAGGAAAATGATATTTTAACATCAATCTTTTAACATTATTTTGACACTGCACACGTATCAAAATGTGATTGGACGATTTCAAATTAAAAAAAAATTTGGTTTTTTTCTTTCAAATATATCTTTGCTTCAACTTTTTTTAATTTAGTGTCAAAATGCTATCAAAAATTAATGTTAACATTTTCCATAAAATAATCCTTCTTTGACAGCATATTTAACACCTTATATCCTCTCAAGCATAGGTGGAGCTTCTAAGGCTTATAGGGATCTTGACTTCCCCAATTTTTTTTCTATTAATATATAAATTAAAGTTTTTCTTTTTAATTTTAGTATATTTTGTATTTTTAAAACTTTTTTATATCTATTTTCACGCTTCAAAATATCTTTTAAAAGTTTGTCACTGCTCGAGTCGATGATAATCAATAGAATTATAACTTCTTAATAACTTTCAATAAAATAGAAACGTTACAATTATTCACACACACACACATATATATATATATATATATATATATATATATATATATATATATATATATATATATATAATTAGTATTATATAAAACTTACTATAGCTTATAAACCCATTCTACATTCTACCTTCAGAACTACTTAATCCCGATATCCTCAAGTCTCGTAAAGTTTTGAAGATTTTGTTACAAAATAGTGCTAAAGCCTATTTTATGTTGTCATTGTCACATTCATAGTGAAAATGATGTTTTCTGACAGATGCTTTTCCTGTTGAAACTTTTTTCGGACACTATTACAGTGTTATGATTCTTCAACCTTTTTCCACCGTTTGGCATTTTGTTGTACAAAACATTATCACACTGAACTTCTGTAGTCCATACTGACAGATTCTGCTCACAGTTCATTGTATCTTTTTCTATTTTTTTATTAGTAAAAGATAAAATATCATAAAAATAAAGCTTTGGAAGGCTGTAACCCTAAACCCATATAGAAAAGAATATAAAGTATTTAAACAATTATACAATATCTTAATGAAAATAACATTAATTCATATTGAATGTAATAAAAAGTCATCTAAAGAATAATTATAATAATGGAAAATGATAACAGATGAAAGTTTGTTACGGTCAAGAGAATAAAAAACTTAAATAATTATTATTTTATTACAATAATATGAGAGTTATCAATTTATGCAAACATAACATATTGTTTGTGTAACAATAAATAATCTTGACCTGTACCACTTAATATACTTAATATTTAATTGAGGGGTAAATATTATTTATGCATATACCTAATTAAATAAGTATAATTGTGTGTGATTACAAAAGAAATTTGTCACAAGACCAACTTTCGTAAATGAAAAAAATCTTATTTTTTTTTATAATTAAAATGCAAAATTTATTGTATAGAAAATAACATTTTATCTAAGTCAAGTGAAAATGTTTTCTAGCACAATTTTTTTGTGTTGAAAACTTTTGTCGCCACTCATTTGTAATATATTACAACTTTAGATTGGAGGATCCACAAATGTATCTAAGTGGGACCGAATTTTTTAATTATTTATATATTTAATTTAATCAATAATAATCTCGTAAAAGTATTTTAAAATGTTGAAAACATTGTTCTAAGTTTATTTTGAGAGACTGATGGTAAAGAAATTCTACTTATTATTATTATTATTATTATAATTATTATTATTATTATTATTATTATTATTATTATTATTTTATTATTATTATTATTATTATTATTATTATTATTATTATTATTATTGTTGTTGAAAAACTTTGACTTTCTCACAAAAAAAAAGCAATTAAATTAACAAGACCCACAACAAAATTCTCGAAATCTAGAAAATAAACGAACTCATAAAATACAATGATAATTGAATCTCACCGTATCTTATAATAAATTATAGTGTCTATTAATATATTTTACTTGATCTCTTCTCTTATTATTATTATTATTATTATTATTATTATTATTATTATTATTATTATTATTATTATTATTGTTATTATTATTATTATGATGATGGTGGTGTAAAGAATTGGTTTAGGCAAGACGTCCTTCTAATAATTTTCATTACTAACTAGTGAGATCAGTTTATCAAATTCACGGTTGCATGTAATGAGATTATATAAATAGAGGCAGCTATAAAAATAAAAAATAAATAAGTTTAGGGTCGGTTATCCTCTTTCTTTGTTTAGGGTCTTTCCTAAGGAAGAAGGTGGCTTTGTTAAGTGCTTTGGAAGAAGAAGCAAAGGTCTTCGGTAGCGGCTTCGTTGATGCTTCCAACAGTTTGGAGAAGTGCAACCGCGAACGGTTGGAGGGAGGAAGAAGAACTTAAAAAAAAAAAAAAAAAAAACTTTGGGAAAGAAGAAATAGTGTATAAAAATATAATAATAATAATAATAATAATAATAATAATAATAATAGTAATATTTGTAAGAACCTAAAAAATAAAGTATTAAAAGATATATGTATTAAAATAATGAGATTGAGTAATGTTATTTTAAAATAATTAATCTTATAATATAAATAGAATTTCGTAAAACTCGTCTCATTATCTAAATATTTTTTATCTTCTAAAATATTGTTCTCTTCTCTTTCTCTCACTTCTCTCTAACCTTTCTCACTCCTCAATCATCTTTTCGACGATCAGGAAGTGTCTAAGCAATTCTGGTGTCAAGAACTACCAAACTGATCGATCAATTTGTTAAATTGAGCAAGAAGTGGTAAATCCTTTTTCGTAGCTTTTAGGGTTTTGATTATGTAAAACAATTTTGTTTTGCATGAATCAGTGGTTCCTCTTCCTAGATTCTTAGTTTGTTTGTGATTCCAAGATTGTTCTTCAATCATCAACTAGTAAATTGTGGGTATTCTAGAAGTTCCTTGTACCCCAAGTAATCGGTGGAGCATTTAGAGGATTTTGAGCTGTTGAGATTGAGGTAAGGAAGCTAGATTTATTTTAATTTTTAATTAAGTTTGTATGTGTGATGAATCTAGGTGTATTGTGTTAATTCAATTTAATTTAGGTTTTAGGGTAGATGTTTCATGTTTAAATTGTCTGTTTTTTAGTATGGATTGATGAATGATGTCTATGAACTAAATTGAATGATGTTTTGGACAGTGATGGAATGTATTATATGTTAGAAATCTATGGTAAGAAGGTTTGGTGATGAGTAGGCATAGTTTCCATTTGATTTTGGGTTAGTTTTGAGGAAGGGAAGTAGTGAAATTTTGATTTGGGGGTTGATGCTCAAATTATCAGTTGTAATAGTTTAGGTAAGTCATTGAGACTTGCTAGAGCCCCAAGTTGCTTAAAACTGTGCCAAAAGTGGTAGAATGGGATTTGGGTCTATAACTTGGTGTTTTGTAGATTTTGAAGTGTAAGTTGTTTATTAAACACTTTAGAATGATGTTTGTAAGGTTTAGAAACAGTTGTCCAAGTTTAATTAAGTATATAACACAATCAAGGAGGATTAGAAGTTGGGAAAAATCTTTGAAATTGGTAAATTTTGGGTAGGTTGGGAAAATTCTGTAGATTTGTGCTGCATAATTATGTAGACTTGCTGAGTGAGTGGAGTCGCTTAGCGGTCATAGAGTCTAGCACACTGTTTTGGTATTCGCATAACGAGCTGAGTAGCTGAGCGAGAGGTCTGGGTCTAGGAGCACTGTGATTTTTATTCGCATAGTGAGCTTAGTCGTTGAGCGAGAGGTCTGGGTCTGGGAGCACTGTGATTTTTATTCGCACAACAAGCTAAGTCGTTAAGTGAGAGATCTGGGTCTACGAGCACTGGTAGTTTTATTCGCTCAACGAGCTGGGTCGTTGAGCGAGTGGTTTGGAGTTTAGGGGTATTGTTAGTGGATTCACACAACGAGTAGGGTCGCTGCCTGAGAAAACTCCATAGTCGCTCAACAAGTATGTGCATTGAGAGTCTGATCAAGGTTGTAATGTATTTTTTTCTTCTTTGTTCTTGACTGGTTTGAGATATGTAATTGATTCATTTGTGGATGATGTATGACTGCGTATGAGTATTATTTGAGTATCAAAGTAAAGTATATAGTTTCAAATGGTGTGAAAGAGAATTCCAAGGAGGAATTTCTCTGTGGTGGTTTCAAAGTTTGTAAGTGTGATTATGGGAAGCTCAGTCTTGGAGTTTATCCTGATATTCTAATGGTCACTTATTCTCAAGTAGAGAGGGGTGAGGCATGTCGTGAGAATATCAGGAGGTCCTAGCCTATGGGCTTTTCCTTGGCCTAAGGTGAGTGATAACGGGCTAACGTTGTGTGATAGCTTGGGGTGGGCCAGCTGTTTCACCATCACAAGTTCCCGAACTGCCATAACTACATATTCATACTGATCCGGATAGTCAATTCAAGGGTTGGTCAAATACTAAGTTTAGTTTGGTTTGATATGTTTGTGTGTATCTTACCTAAATGTTTAATTATATTCATTTATCATTATTTTTTTTCTTCTAGCTTGCCCTTCTATTTGTGTTGGTGTTGTATGTTTTCTTTCTTTTTCTCTCTTTGCTATGATCATCCTGTGCGTGTGAGCAGAGGGAGATGAGGTGTCTCTGGAGCAGTCTCTAGATGGATGTGATGTTGTAAAGTAGTTTTCCTCGGAATAATATTTGTAAATAGTTTTGGTTTAGGGTGTTTGTATATAAAATTTTAAAATTTATGGTTATTTTGGATGACTGTAAACCCACTTTATGATCTAGTTTATAACTATTCTATAGTATCATGTCTGTAATAACTCTTTGACATAGTATTATGCTATATTTTTGGGATATTACAATATTTAATTATAATAATATATAATAATAATACCAATAATATATAACAATTATAATAATAATTATTATTATAGTTATAATTGTAACAATTATAACAACAATAACACTAATAATGCTTGTTTGAACTCATTTGTCAGAAAACATCATTTTCAATTTCTATTTGATAAAAATCTTGATAGAAGCTCTGATGTTACATTTTTTTTACAATTTGAATTCTTCAACGTGATAATCTTGTTTCCAAAGTTTATCAAAGTTGCTTTATGATCTTAGGTAAAGCCGTCAAAATGGGTCACAATCCACGGGTCAACCCGGCCCGTCACGGGTTTGGGTCGGGTTGGGTTTGAAAAATACAACCCACTTATATGTGGGTGAGATTTCAACCCGGCTCATTTAGACCCGGCTCATGCGGGTTGAACCTGTGGTGAGTCGGGTTGGCCCACCAACCCACCTACCTAATTTTATTTTTTTAATTTATTATTTTATTTTTGAAACCCTAAAAAATAAAATACTCTCTTTCATTTGAGGGTGCTCTCACTGTAACTTCACTAAATTATTCAAGGAGTAGGTAAAACACCATTCCTTTTTTCTTCTCTTTTCTCCACATTTTTGTTTTCTCACTTCTTCTTTTTTTTTTTCAAAAACCCTATAATAACAAAATAAGGGTTGGCGAATTTGTTTTTTGTTGTGGGAGATTTGAAGACATGGAATGATTCTTTTTCCTGTTTTGACATGCTTGTATCAGAGTTTGTTCATTTTATTTAAACAATTTGAGTATATATACATTATTTGAACAAGTTGCTTTTGATATCTTTGAATTTGGGAAATTATGTTACAAATTAAACTATTAATTTTTTGTTGATGTTGTTGAGTACTAGTTCTTTTTTGATATCTTTGAATTTGGATTATATTGTACTTTTTATTAATATTTTGAATTGTCTTTAACATAATTTTTTGGAAGTGAAATTTGTTTAAATTTAAATTACAGAAAGTTTGTATTTTTTTTATTTAAAAAAATTTAATTAAATGAGCTAGTGAGCCAACCTGTTTACCCACCAACCCATAGTGGGTCGGGCCGGGTTCAAGTTTTTCTGGCTTGCTAATAAATGAGTCGGGTTTGGTTGGCTCACTAAGTGACCAATCCGTGGTGAGCCGGGCCGGGTTACCCGTTTTGACAGCTCTAATCTTAGGATAAGTTTTCTGAATTAGGAAGAAAAAATATTCATTTGAGATGGAAAAATATCAATAATAACAAAAATATTTCCATAAATATAATTGACATTCAAATTGTTAATAACAATATGATCTTGCAATATTTGACATCATAATTTACTACCCTTATAAAACTCTTAAAAGTTTGACATCATAATTTACTACCCTTATAAAACTCTTAAAAGTTTCAAATATAAATGAGATTTAATATAATCAATTACTGAATAAATATTTAATTTATCTTAGTCTTAACTATAACAAATTGTATGTGCTTATATGACCAATGAGTCCTACCTTCTAGTAATAGGAAGATTTCTTTTAGAAATATATATTTAATTTACCCAAATACAGGTTTGTATATTTATTGGCAGTCAGTTTTGATGTAAGAATTTGATTGGGATGTCAAATTTCTATAGTGCAAGAATGCGTCTTTTATTAAAAAAAGAATGTCATATATATATATATATATATATATATATATATATATATATATATAAATAAAAGTGAATAGAATTCCACAAAAACAGTCATAATATCATGATAATGCTTCAATCCTACTTCGGGAGACAACTTGTTTCTTTCTTGAACACTAAGAAATTAAAATAAGTCGTAAACAAAATCACCTCATGCAAAACTCTCTGATTTTGCGAAAATTAAAATAATGTTTCTTTCATCTCTTCCGCCTAAATTCTATATCATATGGAATATTCTGAAATGTTTTTCTTGTGGGGATTTAATTTTGTTACAACATTGGAAGTTTTCTTGATTGCAATATTTTTTGGAGGGCTTGGAAATCTGGAAATGCTACTAGGGACTGATTTTCTCTCAAAAGAGGATGAAGGTGGAGGGTGAAACCCTACAAGATACATCGGATTTTTATTCAGTTAGTGACACCTTTGAAAAGGGAGTTTGTTCAATGTAACAAAAGATTTAGGTGTGAAAAACCAAATTATAATAAGAAACAAAGTTTTGAGGTTATTGATGCTAAATTTATGAGAAATGATTCTTTCACACATTTAAATTTTTTACATTTATTTGATACTATTTTTATTTACTTTTTATTTTATTCTTTCTTGAAAAATTATAAAACTTTATACTTTTTCGACCATTTTACTCTTGTATACTGTGTCAAATGAATGTAAAAGTGTGTCATGATATTATTATTCATATATTAATTAGCCAAAATATAAGATAGACCATTCTCTGAATTATTTGACATTCATAGAATTTAAGCTATACAAATGAGAATAATTGAGTTTTTCTTCTATTGTAATAAAATCAAATTATATTTTTATTTTGAATTGTAAACCTTGTAAATTTAGCGTGTTAGTATAATTTACATATTGAACTATTTGATAAAAATCTTGATCGATGCTCCGATCTTACATTTTTTTTTAAAAAAATTGAATTCTTCAGCGTGATAATATTGTTTCCAAAGTTTATCAAAGTTGTTCTATGATCTTAGGATAAGTTTTTCGAATTAGGGAGAAAAAGTACTATTCATTTTAGATGGAAAAATATCAATACTTCTAAAAATTTTACCACAAATATAATTTATATTTAAGATTGTTGATAAAAACAGTCATAATATCATGATATTGCTTGAATGCAACTTTGGGAGACAACTTGTTTCTATCTTGAACACTGAGAAATTAAACTAAGTCGTAAATAAAATCACCTAAAGCAAAACTCTCTGATTTTGCGAAAATTAATTTTCATAATCGTTCAAATTTAAAAATTCCAATGTTCCAGAATTTAACTTCTGAAATCACTGTCATTCATCCAAACATGGCATGACAAACAAGTCAGTCCTTGATGCTGGAAGCATGTTTCTGATTTGAACTTCTTAACCAAAATTTCAATAAAATTTAGACACAACCAAATTACAGAGGAAAAAAAATAATAGCAATAATATTTTAATGAGAATAATATGAAACCTAAAGAAGCCAAACAAACTATGATGCTCTAAAGATGATGCTAAACTTTGCCGTGTCTTGAAACATTATTTGTGGTCACTTTCCATTCCTTTGGCTTACACTTTCCTAACCTGGATATTGTGCGTGGATTGGAACCTCCATATGGGTTGCCTACCACTTTGTACAAGTGCTACTTCTTCTCCTTCCTTCACCATTCCTTGCTTCTGCATATCCAAACCATGCAAATGTGATCATTAACAAAAAACAAAAGAACATGTAACATCATCAAGTAACAGAAGAATCTCATATTACAGCATTAACAAAACTATAAGTTAATGAATATCATCTTACAGCCACGTATAAGCTACTGATTCATACATCAAAATTAGATTCAATAAAGTTAGACACAACATTCATAAGGGTCCTTTTTACTTTGATAGGAAAATGCATAGGAATTGGAAAGCCAATTTGTCCATAATCTCACTCATTTAGTGGCACAGCACAAAACATGTTTGTCATAATCAAGATTAGTTAAAAGAAATAGCAGACATTTCCAATGGTTTGTTCCATGTGAAGCATTGGCATACAACAAGGGACATGAGATCCAAACAATAGTGATTAAGTACTCCATGCATGAATAGTCTAAAAGCATAAATCTTGAATGTAAAAAGCTACTACCCTGAAGGTATTGAGGCTGGAAAACCATATGGGGATTTTCAAATCAGTTCAAACAAACATTAACCATATTACTTGGTACAAGTAATTTGAATCTGTTAGGGACTGGAAAGTATATGAGAGGAAAAGGTATAAGAGGGACCGAACGGTAGAAGGGACCAAACGGTAGAAGCGGGAAACGAACAGTAGAAGCAGGAACCGGACGGTAGAAGCGGGAAACTAGGAAACCGAACGGTAGAAGCGGGAAACTAATTAAAGTAACAAAAGAGATATTCTGAGAGAAGATATTCAGCAAAGCATAATTAGAGTAACAAGATCATATCGTAATATATTATTCGGTAGATCTTTATATATTATTCAGTATAAGTTAAATATAGTAAATAGGATTATTTTCTAATATTCAGTACATTTTTCGGAGGGAATTAATTAGTATAAATAAAGGGGAAGCCTAGGGTTAAAGGCATGCTTTTGATTTGTGAGATTATAAGAGAGGTTATGCTCTCAGGTAACTGACGGAGGTTATGCTCCCAGTTATTGGTTGTTTTCTTTGATTCAGTATTTTCCATTCAATAAAAGAGGTTTTGTTCATTTATTTTCCATTGCTATTTCCTGTGAGGGTGTGTGTGGAAAGCACTCTAGTTACGTTCCATTCACGGATACGCAACAATTGGTCCGACCTGCCGGATCGAAGGAAGGAGTGAACGGCCAGCTGGGTACTGATTGATGGAAGTAGTAGATACCATGGAGGGAAGAATGACTATGGTCGAAGGGAAAATAAAGGAAGTGGAGGCAACAGTGCAAAGTGGGTTCCAAGAACTGATGAAGATGATTGAAGGATTAAACCGACAGCGAGAGGGACACGCAGAACAGAGCCAAGCCTCTGTTCAAGGCTCATTGAAGGACACATGAGCGAGAAAGGTGATGGAGCGAACGATGGGGAAAGGAACGAACCGAACGGTAACGGCGTGGGCGGACCGAAAGGTGTCGAAGGAGGAGGTTCGAACGGGAAGAGTAGCAATGGACCGGACGGTATAGGACGACAGGAGGAACAATCAAGTTGGAGGAAGAGGGTAGAGTTACCCGTTTTTGAAGGCTTTGATCCATTAAATTGGATCAATAGGGCGGATAAATTCTTCGAGTTGCAAGGGGTAACGGAGGAAGAGAAGTTACGACTTGCCTACATCTGTATGGAAGGCAGTGCGGGGTTTTGGTTCAGGTTTTGGAGGGAGCATACGGGAAACCGAACGTGGACAGGGCTAAAGGAGGCAATGGTATTGCGATTCGGAGGAAGGAGCCAGGGCCCAATCTACGAAAGATTGGCAGCTATTAAACAAACAAGATCAGTAGAAGACTACGTTCAAGAATTCAAAATCTTGGTGGGACAGACCAAAGGGATTGCCAAGGAACCACTAATGGGGTATTTCATGGCCGGGTTGAGGAATGAAATTCGGAATCAAGTCCGACTCCTTGATCCACAGGAGCTAATGATAGCCATAAGGATGGCAAGGGATGTGGAGGAAATCCAAGGAGGTATGAAGACGAGCAATGGGAGTATGAGCAGAACACAATCCTGGGGCAGACCGAACGGAACAGGAACACGAATAGAAAGCAGCCGTTCCAGCCAAACCCGTACGGGAATTGCAACATGGAACCGAACGGGGACCACGGAGAATGGGGGAACTGGAGGAAGGGAAGGAGCGCACCGGAACGGGATAGACCGAACCACCAGCAACAGGGAAAGAAACGTACGGAATTTACCACATGCGGAATATCTGAAAAGAAGGGAAGAAGGGAGATGCTTCAAGTGTGGGGGACCGTTCGGTCCAGGCCACCAATGCCCCGAACGGAGTCTGCGGATGACCATATTAGCCGAAGATGAGGAGGACGAGGACGAGGAGGAAGTGGCGACCGAACTTGACCATATACGACTGGAGTTGTCAGCCTTCTCAGCTGGGGGCGTAACCCAACCCCGAACGATGAAGCTACATGGGCAGATAGGAGGAAAACAGGTGTTGATCTTGATTGATAGTGGGGCCAGCCACAATTTCATAAGCAACAAATTGGTGAGGGCGCTAGGGCTAGCCGTGGAAGATACTCCTCCTTATTCGGTGAGTTTAGGAGATGGACAGAAGAAGAAGACTAGAGGACGTTGTGAAGGGGTGACCATAGATGTGGGGAAAACGAAAATTACCGAACGGTTCCATTCGTTCGAGCTGGGAGGGGTTGATGTGATATTAGGAGTGGAGTGGCTCGCCAAGCTGGGAGAAGTAACGCTGAACTGGAAGGATTTGACAATGGTGTTTTGTCAAGAAGGAAAGAAGACGACCATAAAAGGAGACCCCACTTTAGATCGGAGAGTGGTTGAACCAGAAACGCTGTTTAAAATGAAGGAAGTGGAAGCATGGATGTTAGTGTGGGAGCTAGGGTGGACAAGGAAGAGTGAGAAAGAAAAACCGTTCGGTCATAAGCTGTCTGAGAAACAGAATCAGGCCATGGATCAGATCTTAAAGCAGTACGAGGGGGTATTTCACGAAATCAGAGGGTTGCCACCGGACAGAGGCATGGTTCATCAAATACCATTAAAAGAAGGGACGGATCCCGTGAGTGTAAGGCCATACCGTTATCCGCATATGATGAAAGGCGAGATAGAAAAACACGTGTCTGAGATGTTGAAGACTAGAGTCATAAGGCCAAGCACGAGTCCATACTCTAGTCCGGTGATACTAGTAAAGAAGAAGGATGACAGCTGGAGATTTTGTGTAGATTATAGAGCCCTTAACCAAGCAACAGTACCTGATAAGTTTCCTATCACACTGATAGAAGAACTGTTAGATGAATTAAAAGGGGCCAAGTATTTTTCAAAGGTGGATTTGAAGTCAGGCTACCACCAGATTCGGATGGGAGAAAGGGACACAGAAAAAACGGCCTTTCGGACACACCAGGGTCATTATGAGTTCATGGTGATGCCGTTCGGACTCACCAACGCACCAGCCACATTCCAGAGTGCGATGAACAATCTGATGCAATCTTACCTGAGGAAATTCGTACTCGTATTTTTTGATGATATTCTGGTATATAGCAGGTCATGGGAGGAACACTTGGGGCATGTCGCTCTGGTACTGAGAAGACTAGAGGAGAACCACTGGGTGGCTAATAGGAAGAAGTGTGAGTTTGGCAAGGTCCAAATAGGATACCTGGGTCATCAGATATCGGAGAAGGGAGTTGAGATGGACCCAGACAAAGTAAGAGTTGTGATGGATTGGGAGAAGCCCAAGACGGTGAAGGCTTTGAGAGGGTTCCTGGGTCTGACAGGTTACTATAGGCGGTTTGTAAAGGACTATGGGAAAATTGCCAAACCACTGACCGACCTTCTAAAAAAGGGGAACTTCACGTGGACGAAACAGGCGGAGGAAGCCATGGCTAGTTTAAAGAAAGTCGTCACCACTGCCCCAGTACTGGTTCTGCCTGACTTTGACCAATCTTTCCATATCGAGTGCGATGCTTCCGGGCGAGGAATAGGGGCGGTTCTCACACAAGGAAAGCGACCCATCGCTTTTTTCAGCAAGGCATTGTCGGAGAGATCACTGAGTAAGTCGATTTATGAGAAAGAACTGATGGCTTTGGTCCTAGCCATACAACACTGGCGACATTATCTGTTAGGACAAAAGTTTGTGGTTCACACGGATCAAAGAAGCCTGAGATACCTTTTGGAGCAACGCATCACCACCCAGAATCAGCAGAACTGGATTGCAAAACTACTAGGGTATGATTTTGAGATTGTTTACAAGTCGGGAATCACCAATAGGGTAGCAGACGCCCTATCCCGAAGGGAGGAAGAAGACACGGAGGAGACAAGGGAGTTGGGAATGGTGGCCAGACCGTACTGGCAAGACTTTGGGGAAATCCTAGAGGAAGTTGAGAAGGATGAGGTGTTAAAAAAGGTGATAGAAGACCTGGGAAAGGACCCCAACTCACATCCCTCGTTTACTATGGAGAACGATCGACTACACTATAAGGGGAGACTTGTGATTTCAGCGCACTCAACCTGGGTGCCCAAGCTGATAGCAGAGTTTCACACAACTCAGACCGGAGGGCATTCAGGGGTTTATAGGACTTATCGCAAGGTAGCACAATCACTGTACTGGATAGGGATGAAGAAAGCAGTGACCGACTTCGTAGCAAGCTTCCTGGTGTGCCAACAACATAAATATCTGTCATCATCTCCACAAGGGTTGTTGCAGCCTTTGCCCATACCGAACGCCATTTGGGAAGAAATAAGTATGGATTTTATAGTGAAGTTTCCTAAATCCCACGGGTATGACGCTGTTTTGATAGTAGTGGATCGACTCAGTAAGTATGGCCATTTCATACCACTGAAACACCCCTATTCTGCTCGTACTATAGCTGAAGTATTCGTGAAAGAGGTTGTCCGACTGCATGGGGTACCAATATCTATTGTGAGCGACAGGGATCCACTGTTTCTGAGTATTTTTTGGAAGGAGCTTTTTAAACTGCAGGGTACTCAGCTGAAAATGAGCACAGCCTATCATGCTGAATCGGATGGGCAGACCGAGGTCGTAAACAGAGTGTTGGAGGGTCATTTGAGGTGCTTCTGCTCAGAACAACCAAAGGGATGGAGTGTCGTACTACCCTGGGTAGAATATTGGTACAATACCAGCTACCAAGAGGCAGCGAGATGTACACCGTTTGAAGCAGTGTATGGACGGTCCCCCCCTTCTCTGCATAGGTTTATACCGGGGGAGACCTTAGTGGAAGCAGTAGGCCAGGAGTTGCAGACAAGGGACGAAGCACTAAAACAGCTGAAGTTTCATTTAGCAAGGGCCCAGGAACTAATGGTGAAACAGGCCGATAAAAGAAGGAGACCGGCAGATGTGGAAGTGGGTGATTGGGTGTTCTTAAAGATCAGACCACACAAGCAGTCATCAATGCCGTCCAGATTGCATCCTAAACTAGCCGCACGGTATTTTGGACCGTACCAGGTCATACAGAAGATTGGGGAAGTGGCCTTTAAGCTTCAACTACCAGAGACCGCACGGATACATCCAGTTTTCCATGTATCTCAATTGAAGAAGGCGGTGGGGGAAAGAAGCGTGGAGAAGGAATTACCGGGAGATTTACAAATGGAGGGACCCTCCTTTTGGCCAATCAGAATTTTGGATAGAAGACAGATACAACAAGGGGAGGACGTGGTACACCAAGTGTTAATAGAGTGGCAAGAGGGGGGGACGGACGGAGCAACCTGGGAAGACGCCCTGACTATTAGAGATCAATATCCAGACTTCAACCTTGAGGACAAGGTTGATCATCAAGCGGTGGGTAATGTTAGGGGCTGGAAAGTATATGAGAGGAAAATGTATAAGAGGGACCGAACGGTAGAAGGGACCGAACGGTAGAAGCGGGAAACGAACAGTAGAAGCAGGAACCAGACGGTAGAAGCGGGAAACTAGGAAACCGAACGGTAGAAGCGGGAAACTAATTAAAGTAACAAAAGAGATATTCTGAGAGAAGATATTCAGCAAAGCATAATTAGAGTAACAAGATCATATCGTAATATATTATTCGGTAGATCTTTATATATTATTCAGTATAAGTTAAATATAGTAAATAGGATTATTTTCTAATATTCAGTACATTTTTCGGAGGGAATTAATTAGTATAAATAAAGGGGAAGCCTAGGGTTAAAGGCATGCTTTTGATTTGTGAGATTATAAGAGAGGTTATGCTCTCAGGTAACTGACGGAGGTTATGCTCCCAGTTATTGGTTGTTTTCTTTGATTCAGTATTTTCCATTCAATAAAAGAGGTTTTGTTCATTTATTTTCCATTGCTATTTCCTGTGAGGGTGTGTGAGGAAAGCACTCTAGTTACGTTCCATTCACGGATACGCAACAGAATCCAAGACAACTAAATTTTGTGCATGTCCTCCAAATATTTACCAGCAGAAGGTCCAAGGCTCTTTTGAAGGTTGCTTCAGAATCGTCACAGAATTCCATGTATATGGGACAGACTCCTTGATACAAAGCAAGCCTCTGCTGCACCCTCTTCCTGCATGACAACAAGATTAGGTTGTAATAAATTAGTCATCAGTCATGGCATAAAAGTAGATAAAAACAAAAAAAACAAAAAAAAACATATTGGAATTTTGTGACTCAAACAGTATGTGGTTGAAAGAGTCAAAGTTGTTAAATAAAAATATATTCTTATCCTATTTCTTTGGAAGATTTTATGCAAGTTTCCCTTTCATTCTTTGGCCTCTTATACGTTAAAACCCAACATTTGGTATTAGAGCAAAAAGGATCTTACGGGATCTATGATATAACCCATAAACACCTACAACCACAAAATAGCCACCACACATAAAATGGAATCTCAAACCTCGTTTACTACTGTTTCTATACCTGTATTTGATGGACAAAACTATCAAATGTGGACTGTCAAAATGAAGCATATCTAGATCCTAACGATGCATGGGAAGCGATAGAATAAAACTACGAAGTGGCTCCCTTGCCAGATAATCCTACAATTGCTTAAATAAAAAATCACAAAGAAAGCAAGCTTTGAAAGTCCAAAGCCAAATCAATTTTGTTCACAGTTGTATCTCCAGTCATTTTCAACAGAATAATGACGTTGAAAACGACACATGAAATCTGGAGGTTTTTGAAGGAAGAGAGTCAAAGGAATGCAAGCTTTGAATTTGGTTCGAGAACTTGAGATGCAAAGGATGAAAGATTTGGAGACAATAAAAGATTATGCAGACAAGCTTCTTGACATTGCAAATAAAATACTTCTTCTTGGCATTGAGATTCCTGATTCTCGAATTGTTCAAAAAATACTTGTAACAATTCCAGAAAGATATAAAGCCACATTGACTTCCTTGCAGAACTCAAAAAATCTTTCTACTATTACCTTGGCAGAACTTTTGACCGCACTTCAGGCTCCGGAACAAAGAAGACTCATGAGAGAAGAAGGTTATATTGAAGGGGCTATGGCGGCTAAATTGCTGGAAAAAAAGGGCAAGTCAGTAAGTTTCAACCACAAAAATGATAACAAATCCTCTCTTGTTTTACCATCATGTCCATTTTGTAAGAAAAATAATCATCCACATAAGAAGTGTTGGTGGAGGCTGTTGGAAAACAGGTTGGCTTCTTCATTTCACCAAGGGGGGAGGTGAATTGGTGTTGTTTCAAAAACACTTTCTTTTCGCAATCTCGTAATCAAAGTATAAAGCTTTTTGAACTTTCTTGAAATGCAAGCAATAAGAAAATGTATGCAGCGGAAATTACGTAGTTGACTGCGTAAAGAATAAAGTAGACTGGAATGTAAAAGATAAGGGATAGAAAAATGCAAACACAAATTTTTATACTAGTTCGACCAAATGCCTACATTCAGTGTCCTTCTAACCCAGGAAGCAAATGGATTATAATGGTTGCGGTTTTTACAAGAAGGAATTTATAGAAGACCTGCTCGTAAAAAATATAAGTCTCCTCTCTAACCCAAAACCAAAATATAGCTGCAGAAACAAAACCAGACTTGTAGTAAGAATCCCCTCTTCTGCAATCTGCAACACCACTTTGAACAATTCTCAAAGTGAACTATCCCCATGTATTACAATAGGTCCAAATCCAACAGTCTTTACAGGATGCCAAGCCTCTTAGACAATTCCAGCAGCCTTCACAACATGCCAAGCCTCTACGATCAATCACAAAAGCACCTTCTTGTGCAGATGTTGATCAACCAATGAACGCACAATTAAATCTTTTCTTTGAATCTCTTTCAATAAAGATCATCACCGTCTTCTTGGAGAATTCTTAGAGCTAAGATCAATCTGAAACAAAAATGAAATTTGTTAGATAATCAAAAGTCTCTGAACAGACTTGTGTTAAGCCTATTTATAGATTTCTGTTATCAGTTGATTTCTCAGTCGAATACGCTACTAATTCAGTCGACTATATTATGACAGTTATAACATAATAGTCAAATTAGCAGCTTTCAACAAATAACTAACCACATTTAACACAATTGACTAACTAATCAATGCTCAACTAACTTTCAAAAATATAGCTGTTAGAGTGCATGAGCATAAAAAAATCTCAAAACAAACAACAGATACAATCGAATATGTAAAACACAGTGTCGACTATCATAATGAAAAACACTTTGAAATTCTTTTCTTCTCAGAATAGCACTTAGCACTAATTTTCAAAATCTGTACAAAGATTTTAACATAGTCGAATTCATTAGTAATGTAGTCGACTTTACTAGAACTTTGTAGCACAAGAATAAGTTCGTAAAAGTGACTGTGATTTTTAGCTTTAAAATATGTGCAGTAAAACATATTAAATGATGCATAGAACACAACATATTAAAGCATATACACATGTTCCAGAAATATATCAATCAATCAACACAGGAACATGTAACATAGTACATACACATACACATGTTCAACAGATATTACAGTTTAATCAGCATAAGATCATGTAATGCAGCAACAACATGTACTTGTTATTAAGCAATGTGTTGTCATAATAAAAAACTAGATTCATATAGAAATTGTGTTGTCAACAATCTTGACAGAGGCCATATGTGAAATGCCATAAATGTGGACAATTAGGGCATGTGGAGAAAATCTGCAAGTCATAAAGAAAATAAGAGAATGTACAAGCGACTGTTGAAGAGGGTGAAGAAGAAGAACTTTTTGTTGTTTCTTATTTTGCTATTGCAAGATCAACATAAATTTGGCTAATTGATAGTGATTGCAAGAACCACATGACTTACAGTAAAAAATTATTCAAAGATCTTGATGCAACCTACAACACAAAAGTCAGAATTGGAAACGAAGAAAAAATAGCAGTGAAGGGCAAAGGAACCATTGTGATCAAAGGTTACACAGGTTTGAAATTAATTACTAATGTTCTATATGTTCCTGAAATTGACCAAAACTTGTTGAGTATTGGCCAACTTCTAGAGAAAGGCTATAAAGTTCTATTTAAAGATAAAACCTGCATGGTTAAAGATTCAGATAAATAAAGAATTATCAGAGTTCAAATGAAAGCTAAGAGCTTTGCTTTGAATTTGATTGATGAAGAGCAGTTTGTTGTGCACAAGATTAAAGACAATATGTAGGTACAAGGGCTTCCTAAAGTGGAAGAGAAATCACCTGTATGCACAGCTTTGTAATATGGAAAACAAATGAGGTTGCCTTTTCCAAAAGACAAATCTTGGAGAGCAACAAACAAACTGCAGTTCGTACATACGGATGTTGGAGGACCTAAAAAAACCCATCTCTAAATGACAAGAAAGTAGAGCTAGTGTTTGTTAAAGTTAGTGAAAGTCAAATTGAACTAGAAAAATTAGTGGAAGAAGATCAACCTAAGACAACTCTTCTCGAAGCTGAAACTGAAAATGCAAAAAGGCAAGAGAACAACTACAAGTAGATGAGAAAGTTCCGGAAGATTATAAGGACATGAAGATGCAAGAAATTGTGATCAAGACTTCCAAAAGTAAAGGAACTTTAGATGATACGGTCAAGGATGAAAAAACTAAGTGTATGCTGACTCTGAGTCAAGAAGGAGATTGTTGGAATTTTATGACTCAAACAACGTGTGGTTGAAAGAGTCAAATGAGTTAAATAAAAATATATCCTTATCCTATTTTTAAGGAGGATTTTATGCATTATTTAATTAATTAGTTTAGTATATATTTCTCAAAGTTTGTTACAAATCTTGTAGTATAAATATTTATTGCTTATGTTCAATAAAAGATATCAGTCTCTTTTATTCTTTTGTCTCTTATACGTTAAAACGCAACAAAGTTCATCCTAGGGACTTGTTTCAAAGAAATACACATTATACCAATTGATATTTGAGACTCCAAAAGGATACCAGATGAAGCATATTGGTAAAACATGAAAAACTAACAAAAACAGTAATGAAAAAATAAATTCGAAGATACTTTGAACTCAGAAGCACCATCGACTACCTACAACATGTTGTTTTCCTCATTATGAAGACTTGAGAACTTTGCTATAATTGAAGCTTGAGGAAAAAAATTGCATAGGGATATTCAAGGTTGCAAATGAAAAACACTTTTGCATAGTGTGATTTGGTTTGAGTAAATCAGATTGGGAAAGACAAGATAGGTAGACCAATTTAAAGGCAAATTGTTAGGCCTGATCATGTGCATATTTGATTAAGTGGAAGAGAGGTTGATAATGTTACAATTGGATGTTTTTGTATGCTTCTGAAAACCATGGTTCTTTTGCTTAGTGGTTGTTAAAGACTAGGACTACGTATGGTAATTGGTAACTTAGATTTTTTTTTTCACACCCTTATTATTGATCATTGTTTTTTGCCAGATCTTGCAGCGAATTAGAATATAGAAACCACTAAAGCATAATCTAAAAAATCTAAATTGAGGACCAGAAAGATCAGGAGAAACACTCTCTTTGTGCCTTGCTTTGAATCGAAAACTACTAAATACTATATGAGATTAGAAAGTAGTTGATGTTAATTAAGATAGATTATTTTAAGAAGAGGAAGAAAAAAGTGGTAGAAAAAGAAAGGGTTAAAAATATGCTTTTAGTCCCTGAAGTTTCAGTGATTTTTGGTTTTAGTCCCTGCATGAAACATTGATGGCATTTAGTCCTCATAGTATGGAAACATGTATGTTTAGTCCCTAATTTTGGACGACGTCAAGTTTTTGCTTAAGTGTCTAACGGTCATGCCACCTATTTACTCTGCCACGTAGAATTTATTTTAATTTGGAATGAAATTAAGCATTTTAGCACGTGTTTTGGTGCTTAAAATGTGATTTATAAGAAAACGAACTCACCAAAACACGTGCTAAAATGCTTAATTTCATTCCAAATTAAAATAAATTCTACGTGACAGAGTGAATAGGTGGCATGGCCGTTAGACACTTAAGCAAAAACTTGACGTCGTCCAAAATTAGGGACTAAACATACATGTTTTCATACTAGGAGGACTAAATGCCATCAATGTTTCATGTAGGGACTAAAACCAAAAATCACTAAAACTTCAGGGACTAAAAGCATATTTAACCCAAAAAGAAACATAAGAGGAAAAGGGATAATAAAATCAAATGACAAGTTGACAGATATATGTAGTGGTTTCCAGCCTAATTGGTTCAGATTAAAAGGAAAATTGAGTCATAGAGTCTGTCTTGTTTCATAAGAAAACTGGGTCACTACAACTGTTAGAAAAAAAATTTCTACAACATTACTATCAGGCTTTGAATTGCGATCCATTATCCTTATGACTATCACAACACATCAAAGAATCAATGAGAGCTAACCTCACTCCCCCAAAATATTAAACAGACTAGTAAAGGTTTAAAGACTCCAACATAACAACAACATTACCTTCACACTAACATCTACTTTTGACTTCCCAACTTTCTTTCCTTCACCAACAACAACCACCTCAACCCGTTAAGACTTAGTTTGAGTTGTTGAGGGAAGCAAAATCCCACATCCGTTTTCTCACTAATCTGTTTGGCCGATGGAAGCGGAGGCACCACACGAAGGCCAGGAAGTCTCGCGCTGGCCTTAACTAAAACTTCTGAATGCATGTAGTCATACTTGCAAAAACGCCGCTATGAAAAAGTTTCCAGTATGAGATTGCAATTTCTTGCGTCAGAAAAACGCCGCCTGATCAATTTACGATAAATTTGATTGTTCTCTGTACGGTATGATATTTGTGACGAGCGGTTACGAAGAATAACCGATCGGGGCCATAATTGGGCCAACTCTTATTATTAGGCTCGTAGCCCATCAATCTAAAAGGTATATGATTAAAAATACTGAGAATCAAATAATATCTAATTAAAGATATAAATGAAGTTGTTTATCTGTTTATGGGTAACTAAGTAAGTTTGTTTATATTTTATTCTGTTTATATTCTATTGGGATTATATCAGTTCAAGGTCTATAAATAGAGAGGCAGGGCCACAAGCCAGGTAACTTCCAATCATCTTCCAATCACACTCCATTCACATTCTACTTACACTCAACTACATCCTACTAACGTTTGATCCAACTCAAACTTACAATTGTGATACACAATTTCCAAAATCGCTCCTAACTTGAGCGTCATAGTGCCTTTTGCAGGTACCTCCCCCCTCGGTCAAAGCTCGAAGTCCACCGAACAGTCAAGGTTGAAGAAGTGCGAGCGGTCGAGACCCAAGAAGATCTAGCAGTTCGGTCAGTCCAAGCGCCAGAAAACAGGAAAGCCCCGTCATCCAGGTCAGTGTCTCGGTCCCACAAAATTTACACTGAAACATTCTCCATTCTAACTAGGAACTTTTCTTTGTTTATTGTTGCATATTTTGGTTCTATTTTTGTCTACCACACTTTTTTCTTTTTGAGTTTGGGCAGCTTTGAGATTAAGACTAAGTGATTAAACTTTAATGGTTTATTTCTTGTGTTAGAGGTGGTACGCTACTTAGTCCTTTTTTCTAGGGCTTACTTTACGACTCTGTAGATTACCAGTGAAGAATTGTTTGTCATAGGCAAGCGTATTAACATTCTTGCTATCTATGGAAGGTGTATAAAAAGGGTATAAAAGCATATCGCTAATGTGGTGATGACTGTTATACTGCTTTTAGAATAGTTGTCCAATCCATCATCATTCCACCAGGTTTTGGGAAAGCGTAATGATAATTTGACACCTAAATTTGACAAATTTTTGACACCGAACATGTGTCATAAGCTAATTGGTCCATGTGTTTTAGGTTTTAAAAAATTGAAAATGAGGTGGATAATGAAGGTTGCAGGGGTTTTGAAACGTGGGATTGATTAGGATTCATTTCACAAAAAGAACCTCATTTGTGCCAGAGCCTTTTTGAGAACCATCCTCCCTTTCACCCACCGACAAGCTTCCATCTCCCTACAAGGGTCGACGATGTTGACAGTGTTTCAAGGTTGTCGAAGTGTCACCGTTAACCGGAACTGCATACACGTTTTCGTTTCGCGATTTGGAGCGAACTTACCCTGAAACCGCCATTGAAGGTGTTTCTTTGAAGCTTTTTTCCGTTTGTTTCAGTAAAACATTTTTTTTGGTTCGGTGGGTTTTAGCTTCTTTTTTTTTTAATTTTTGGGCATTTAGGGTTTGTTCTATTATTTGGTTGTTTCTTATGTTATGGTTAATTGTGGTTTGAATTTTTGTTGAATATTTTCGCATTTATGTTGTTTTTGGGTGCAAAGTTTGAATTTTTTTGGTTAGTGATTATAGTTGGGTTATTTTGAATTAGGTTTTCTATTATGTTTTGATTGAATTATGAAAAACAAACCTTTATTTTCACCAAGGATGCTCTACCATTCATAAAACATGCATCCTAAGTCAAAGAATGAACTTTAAAATAAGAAATACAGGTTCAGTACAACACTGGTTCCATATTTCAAATAATTGAGGAGTTTAGTTATGATTTATGCACCTGAAGGTAGACTTTGTCCTGAATACATGATTCCTATCAAAAAATTAATAATCATGTCCATACACCTTTGTTGTGAAAATTGATGAATAAATGTTGGATTGATGGTGGATTTTTGTTCTACCATGTTGATATACATGTATATGAGTTTTTGATGGATTGGATTGTGAAATGGGATGGAAAATAAGGGAGTTTCAACTTACATTTTATCAAATACGAAAATTGTGTGTTTTTGTTGGTTGATTAATTTTGAATGGATGAATTAAAGGATTGTATGGAAATCTTTGGTAAGATGGAAATATGGTGAGTTAACCATCAAGATTTTGATGTTGTAAAAAGTTTATGTGTGGAAAATGATAAATCCAAAGGTGTATTTTGATGAGTAAAATTTATGAAGTTATTGCTTTGAAATTTATAGAGTTGTGGAATGGTGTTAAGAAATATGAAGGGAAAACAATGCCCAATTACACATGTGTAAGTTATCAAACTTTTGATGCTTTGGACCTTTGATTCAACATTTCTTTGCAGGAGGAACTACAAGAGGTTAGGAAGAAGTATGTTTGTGATTGGATTTTGGATGTTGACAATGTGTGGAGGGATGAAGTGTTGCAAGATTTAGGGTTGTTGTAGATGTTGTACAATATGAATTCTTGCAATGTAATTTATGGATTTTTTAGAACTATTTCAGAATGTATTGATTAGGTTTGGATGTACATATATTTTGTTTTTTTTTACAAATGATCAAAGAAATGTATTCCTTACATTTATTGATAATGAAATTTGAAGATAAGAATTATCATTGTGTTATTTTTTGTGTTCATTAATAGAAGGTTGAATAAAATAATGACAACTTTTTGTATAGTACATTTGAACTGCAGTCCCCATGAAACGTATGTCATTATGTGTGTTCAATGTGGTATTCTATGTTGATTAAATGTTGAAAATTAATTATTGCACTTAAGCACTAAATGACATGAACTTTGTTGACCAACATGTGCAAAATATTTGCCTTAAGTGTCATAATCATTGGCTGAACAGAACTTGTACGTACAATAAGTGAAAAAAATAAATTTTGCACTTCAAGATCAATGACATTTTCAAAGTTGACATGTTTGTGCAAAACATTTGCCTAAACTCCCCACTTATTTGGCCTTTGGTATCAAGGTAGTTTCTGCACCATGAGTTTTACAAAGAATGATTCCTTGGGGATGAAGTTCGATATAAATGTTATAATGAATGCTTGAACATCAATTGTATGTCCAATAAGTTTAAAAAAATTTGTTCACTTAAAAATCAATGGCATTTTCAAAGTTGACCTGTCTGTGCAAAACCTTTGCCTAAACTCCCCAATTATTTGGCCTTTTCTACCAATGCAACTTCTGCTCCATGAGTTTTACAAAGAATGGTTTCTTAGGGATGAAGTTCAATATAAATGTCATAGTGAATGCCTAAACATCAATTGTATATCTAATAAGTCTTAAAAAAATTGTTCACTTTAAAATCAATGATGACATTTTCAAAGTTGACTTGTTTGTGCAAAACATTTGCCTAAACTCCCCACTTATTTGACCTTTGCTACCGATGCAGTTTGTGCACCATGAGTTTTACAAAGAATGGATCGTTGGGGATGGAGTTCAATATAAATGTCATAATCAATGCCTGAACATCAATTGTATGTCTAATAAGTCTTAAAAAAATTGCTCACTTCAAATCAATGGCATTCTCAAAGTTGATTTGTCTGTGCAAAACCTTTGCCTAAACTCCCCAGTTATTTGGTCTTTGCCACCAATGCAGTTTTGCACCATGAGTTTTACAAAGAATGGATCCTTGGGGATGACGTTCGATATAAATGTCATAATCAATGTTTGAACATTGTATTTCCAATAAGTCTTCAAAAAAATTGTTTACTTCAAAATAAATGGCATTTTAAATGTCTGTGCAAAACCTTTGCCTAAACTCTCCACTTATATGGCCTTTGTTACCAATGCAATTTTTCTGAGTTTCATTTCTAAGTAACAAAATGATCTTCAAAAACAAGAAATATACCTTCAATACACCTGTGAGACAATAATTCAAATAAATGGGGACTTACGTTATGAGTTTTGCACAACAAGGTAGACTGACTTCTAAATAAAGCTTTCCAACTTCAAATATTAAGTATCATGTCCAAACACCTTTAATTTCAACAAGGAGGGTATATCGTAATATTGACTTTCGTAATATTTTTCCAAACTTTACAAAATCAACCAAATTTGTCAATGTAATACCAAACATGAACATAAAAGACCTCCTTATTTGGTTAGCCAACTAACTTGAAATACTCGGGTAACAACTTCATTTCATGTCGACAAACATAAAACATAAAACAAATTTCATTCAACCACTTTCATACAATGAAATTCAATTCAAATTAATGGGAAAGAACAATTCTTTATACATTAACATATTAACTAACAGATACATTTCCTATTGTACTTGAACATCATCAACTGAAGTTCTTAACATTTATAAATCAGTACAAATTGTAGTAAATGAAGTTCTATTTGCCCGACTCTTGAATCGTCTTCGAGGTACAACCTTCATTTGATCATATATTGTGCTTTGCTTCATTTCATCCCCTCATTCAAACTTTGGGCTTTGTTGCTGATGTTGAACTAGTGTACTTTGACAAGGATCTTCACTTCCACAAAACGCTTTCTCCCCAAACTCCTGACCCTTATCTTCATTTTTTGCTTCAACCAACATTTTTAAATGATGAATACTACTTTGCATCTCAACAATAACCCGCGTTTGTTCTTCTACAACACGAATTATTTTCTCCTTATCTCCTTTATTTTGCTGGTTAAATGGCACACCATATTTCTGAACAACTTCTTTCATCATACCATAACAAAACTCTTCTTTTGACACCCCAACATTAACAACATCCTAAAAAAATGAACAAAGTTCATTATATAAAACACGAAATAAAAAATAGATTGCACCACACATTCCTCAAACAGATTCACCTAGACTCATACAATCTCGAATTCCAATTCAAATTCATCCATTCCATCATGTTTTCAAACATATTTGGAGTCCAAAATCACTCAACAATCAATCATAATCATCATAAACACAAACATATCCATTTTTTCATGCAAAATTAACTATTTAGTCACACGCCAACTAGATTTTTCTACATAATTTTCCAGCACTCAAAGAGCCCCAAAAATGTTCCAAATCCATCCGAAAATAGTTTATACACATCACCCATTCATCAATCATCAAAGCTATTTGAAATAACACAATACTCAAGTGAATTTCCCAAAAACTCGTCATCAATTTTACTCATCAAAATACACCTTTGGATTTATCGTTTTCCAAACATAAACTTTTTACAACATCAAAATCTTGATGGTTAACTCACCATATTTCCATCTTACCAAAGATTTTCATACAATCCTTCAATTCATCCATCCAAAATTAATCAACCAACCAAAACACACAATTCTCGTATTTGATAAAAAAAATAAGTTGAAACTCCCTTATTTTCCATCCCATTTCATAATCCAATCCATAAAAAACTTCATATACATGTATATCAACATGGTAGAACAAAAATCCACCATCAATCCAACATTTATTCATCAATTTTCACAACAAAGTTGTATGAACATGATTATTAATATTTTTAATAGGAAACATGTATTTAGGACAAAGTCTACCTTCATGTGCAGAAATCATAACTAAACCCCCCACTTATTTGAACTATGATACCAGTGTTGTACTGAATCTGCATTTCTTATTTTTGAAGCTCATTCTGACTTAGAATGCATGTTTTATGAATGGTAGAGCATCTCTAGTGAAAATAAAGGTGTGTTTCTCATAATTTAAACAAAACATAAAAGAAAACCTAAGTCAAAATAACCCAACTATAATCACCAACCAAAAAAATTCAAACTTTGCACCCAAAAACAACATAAACGCTAAAATATTCAACAAAAATTCAAACAACAATTAACCATAACATAAGAAGCAACCAAATAACATAACAAACCCTAAATGCCAAAAAAATTTTAAGAAAATTGAAACCCACCGAACCAAAACAATGTTTTACTGAAACAAACAGAAAAAAGCTTCAAAAAACACCTTCAATGGCAGTTTGCTAATGTAAAAAATGTTTTACATCAATTTAAAAAATATTTGTTATATCAATTATATTTAAGAAGTCTTATTAAAAATAAGTATTTATAATTACTAATTACTCCATCTTTAAAAGTGATATTCTAAAACCAAAAATTCCCATTTTTCATGTTTCAGAGACATACCTCACTAAATGATTTAGGGAATAAATGGACGGAGATTCTTAACAATGTTAACCTTCCAGCCGAGGATGACTTCCCTATGAAATGCATTTATAGGGTACCACAAAGAATTCGTCAAACAAATCCCAAAGCTTACACACCTCAAATTGTTTCAATTGGTCCTTATCATTACAACCGTTTAGAGGCAATGAAAAATTTTAAACTGAAATATGTCAAGGGATTCCTAAATCGAACAGAACTACGTATCAGTGAATTGCTAGCCAAAATTGAAGAGACTCAAAACAACAATAATACTCGAAGTTGGTATGCAGAGCCTATTAATATTAATGGTGATGATTTCTTCGACGTGATTTTACTTGATGCTTGCTTCATTGTTGAGCTTTTCGTAAGAAAGTATGAAGACATTAATTTTCAGATAAAAGACCCTTTAGAGTTAGAGCCATGGATGATGCTGCAGATTAGGCATGACTTGATACGACTGGAAAATCAACTTCCATTCTCTACGCTTGAACATCTTTACCGCACTGTTAAGGACTCTGCTAGTCAGCGATCATTGCCCTCCTTTGTTGATATTTGTTTCAACTATTTGAACAGACCAACTTTTAGATGCGTGAACCCAAACAAGAATCCAGAACACTTCACTGATTTGTTAAAATCTTCTATACTATCATCATCGTTACCAGAACATGGTCTGGGAGAAGAGGGAGCAGGCAATGAAGTTATTCATGTATACAGTGTAAGCCAACTAATGAAGGCAGGTCTTAAGTTCACAGCCAGTCCAAATGACTGCTTACTTGACTTGAAATTATCTAACGGAGTGTTGAGCATGCCAGTCTTGAATGTAAATGCCAGTACAGATCTTTATTTCAGGAATATGGTGGCATATGAACATTGCCACGATTTGGCTACAAAAATCATTACTCAATATTTAGTGATCCTAAAATTTCTTATCATTACTGAAAATGATGTGAACATACTTGTTGACAAGAAAATTATTGTCAATTGGGTAGGTGATGCTAACAATGTGGTTACAATTATTAGTAATCTGAGCTCAGGTGTTAGTATGCCAAATTTTTGTAGACACTATTTCACCATCTGCAGTGGCTTAAATAATTTCTATGAAAATCCTCGCAACAAGTTAAAGGCTCTCATCAAACACGAGTACTTCAGCAATCCTGTGAAAAAGGCATCTTCTATTGTTGCACTTGTGCTACTTTTGTTCACGTCCATTCAGACTGCATGTTCATTCATTTCAGTATTCATTCGTGGTAAGATATCATTATATATCAATACTTAACTTCTGTTATGAAATGACTTTCAACTCATAAAATTGTTATGTTAAATGTGCAGGTAATTAAAGAGAGGTTCATTAAATAAGCAACAAGGAATTCAGTTGGTTATGAATATTGTATTTGAGTGTCTCAGTCTAAAGGAAAACTTTGTGATGTTATTTGTTGTTGTTGCTTTTCTTTTGATGAAGATTTAACTTGTTTTCCGTTTTCTCTATTTGGATTTCAGTAAGGGAAACTTTGTGATGTTTACTGTGTTGTTTTTCTTTCAACGAAGATTCAACTGTTTTCTCTATTTGGATTTCAATATAAGGAAGTTGTGATGTTATTTACTGTGTTTTTGCTATTTTTTCAATGAATTCAACTTGTTTTCTTTTTTTTTATATATATATTTGGATGTTAACTTTTAACTACTTTTTATCCACAAGTAATCCACAAGTAACTTTTCAAATATTATATTTCTATTTTCATTATATCATGTAGGAAGCAATAGTCTTTTTCTACAAGAGCACAGATGATTTTTTTTCCCCGAAGGATCAATAAACTTGCATTGATGAATCTTGTAAAAGTCAAAATCAATAAACTTGTATGATTCATCTTATTGTAGTAAACAAATGTATTAACTCACACCTAAAATAATAATACATGTAAACACAAACAAAATTAATAACAAACAGCATACAATACTTGGGACATTTTAATTCTTACTTCAATGTCATGACTTCTACTTGAATATAACTTACAGTTGAAAGAAATGACTTGTACTTGAATATAACTTATAGTTGAAAAGAAGTGGGGTAAAAATTTGTTTATATTATTGCATGATGAAACGTGGCAGCAATACCTTTAGTAAATAATTCTTTTGAGAAATTCAAATCATCCTATATTTTTTTGAATGAATTTATATTCTTAAAAAAAATTTGGTTCCAAACCCTTCATATATTAAGTTACCTAGCGAATTATGCCTTCATACTACTGTAGATAAACCTTTTAATAATGGTGAAAATAGGCCTTCTCCTGTGACTTTTAACCATAGTTTAAATGATCGTTGTTAAAAGTGTGGAAAAAACAATGATGTCTTGTATCCATGTCATGTTTCAAAACGATTTTTATTCTTTACTACCTTTGTAGAAAGTGTATTATGTGTCTCTACCTAAAATTTCTTTGAGGAATTTTTTTCATGTAACATACACTTAGCCATCTTCATAACAAATTTGTTTCTTCTCTCACTAATTCCATTTTGTAATGAAATACATGGAATTTTAATTT
Organism: Vigna mungo; assembly: GCA_036885675.1. Taxonomy (NCBI): domain Eukaryota; kingdom Viridiplantae; phylum Streptophyta; class Magnoliopsida; order Fabales; family Fabaceae; genus Vigna; species Vigna mungo. The sequence continues at coordinate 32,479,774 of CP144697.1, read as the reverse complement.
GGTGTTTCCCAACCTTCTCATAAAATGAATTAGATTGGTGGGAGGTATACTCCTTGCCATTAAAAAAAAATATATAGTATCAACTTTCAATTTTAATTTCAAAAAATAAATAGCGTAAGTTTGTTTAATATTTGTCAAAAAAGTTATAACAAGATCATATTCTACTTGCAACAACTTTACGGAGTAATCAACCACATCATATACTCTTTGAGTGCACACTGTTATACCTTATGCCTAGCATGTATTTGGAATGGTGGGGCACTTAAAACACTTTCTATATTTCAAGGAATCACTAGTGCAAAAACGCTGTTTAACCTCACTCAGTAGACGTCGGTTTTCTGATAACCCGACGTATATGAGTGGACGGTGGCATTATCGTAAATAGCTTGGTAAACTAGATGTCGGTTTTAAGTTAAGGCGACGTCTATGACATTGTAGACGTCCACACTGCCGCAAACCGACGTTTAATGGCCTGAGGTAGGTGATAAGACAGTCCAGTGATGTCGGTGTTAACGGGGGCCGACGTCTACTGGGCTGCAATTAATGCTCTTCACCTAATTATCAGGCACTTAGACGTCACGTAGTCAAAAGGCGACTTCTAAGGCCTGGCTGGAAGGCGGGAAGACAAAAAGTTCTTCAATTTAGACGTCGGTGTTTTAGGGGAAGCGACGTCTATGTGCCTGTAATTAATTATGTTCACCAAACTCGAGGGACTTAGACGCCGGATAGAAGGGCACCTATGTCAACGTTATTATAGACGTCGGCGCCCCATCACAACTGTCGTGAACATCCCTGACAGAAAATCAAATGTCAATCGGTTCAACTTCCTAGAGGTCAGATCCCCTCGACATCGACGTCTAATGGGTATTCAAAAAGTCACTTTAAATGTTAACTTGGACGTCATATTAGTGAGATCACCGACGTCTATGTGACTATAGACGTCGGCTTCTGGAGCAACCGACGCCCAATTTCATTTTAAATAAACCGCAAACTCTTTGCGGCATTCAGTTTCTGATATCGTCTTCCTCTTCTCCTTTTTCTCTTCCGGCACCTCTTCTTTTTCTCGCTTGCGGCACCTCTTCTTTTTCTCTCTTCCGGCATTACATTGTTGTTTCTGATATCTTTATCATCTTCCTTCTCTCTTTTTTCTCTCTTGCGGCATCCCAGGTGCATGGTTTTTTTTCATGCTTATCGTTTAAACTTTGTTTAGTCTTTCATCGATTATCTTCTAGTTCAACTGATTAAAATTTGCTTTCTTTGTGTTGTGTTTTAGTGCAATTTTGTTTCTTTCTTAGGGTAACGTACTAACACATTCTCCATTTGCTAGCTGCCTCACAGAAAAAGCGGCGTCTTGTGAATTTCTTTTGGTCGTTTCAACCCAAAAACGACCCTGGGTCATTGTCTAGTTATCGTTTCATCGTGATTTTTCCCTCTTGCGGATGAAAATGGAACTAAGCAACAACCCAGGTTCGGTTTTTGGTTGAAAAGACTCATAAGAAATTCAAAAGACGCAAGCTTTTTTTGTGGAGAAACTAGCAGAAGGAGATTGTGCTACTAGGCTATCCAAAGACGGGAACAAAACTGCACTAAAACACAACAACTGGATTAGACGTCAGTTAAAGTATACATCGACGTCTATAGTACCTTTTAGACGTTAGTCTGTGTCATTTTTGAAGTCTTTAGTACCTCGTAGACGTCGGTTATTGGCCAGACCGACGTCGACATGATGTCTTTAGACGTCCAGTTCCGACGTTTAGTGACGTCGGACATGTCAGTTACTGACATCACGATAGACTTCGGTTATACTGATTTCCGACGTCCCGTGGACGTCACCGGAAATGACGTCGGTTGGTTTTCAGACGTTAAAAGCCCAAAATAACCGACGTTAATCAACATTTTTTCACTAGTGAATTGTGGAGTTGGAAGCATTTGGGGGTTAAATCTAGTTTCCTATAGTCTATGTCCGACCAAAAAAGTCCACAAAAGAAAAAAAAAAAAAAAACCTATAGATTAGAGTCTATCCATAAGTCTTCTTTTTTTACCAAATTTTATGTAGAAAAAAAACAAAGAGAAACAAAATTTGTATGTTATAAAAACATATAACAGCTACAAAATTTATACAAAATAAAATATAGAATTTATTCAAACTAAAGAATCCTGAATTGCTTTGTTAGATTCCAAGATTTGTCCATTTATCACTACAAAAATATCAAATTTTTCCAGGGTTTTTTTTTTTGCATTACCGGCGGTTTTAACTCCTGGTAAATGCATTTCCCACAGTTGGCAAAACCACTGGAAAAATCACCGCCACAAAATTTCTGACAGTTTTTTAGTGGGGGTTTTCTCAAACTGCCGCTACTTGTGAGGTTTTCTCAAAACTGTCACTACTTGCGGAGGTTTTCTCAAACTGCCGCTATTAACAGTGGTTTTCACAGAAACAGCCGGTACTTCTGACAGTTATAGAAAACCGCCGGTAATTTATGGATTTATGTAATTGCAGTTTTCAAATTAAATGATTTAAAAATAAATTAGAATAATTTAAATATTTAAAAATTAACTAAAATAATCTAAAATCAAAATTAATTATTATTATATAAAATAAACTATAAATGTTAAACATACAACTTAAATAACATGTTTAATCCTAAAAACTAAAATAAAAAAACATGTTCTAAATAAGAATGATAAAAATTAAAATCTTGTTATTCTTCAATTGTCTTCTTCATTTCATCTGTTTCCTTAATCAAATACCTATAACATAAAATGATAGTTAGTCAATAATATGTTAAAAAATATATTAGACAAATTTAAATTATTATTAATAATAACAATTTATTTGAAACTTTAATTTTCATTTGAAATATATTAAGATTGTTTTATTTTGTTTGAAAAGTATATGTAAATGTATATTAATATGTATACAAACAAATAAGTTCCACCATGCGCCTATCCTTTCATTTATATCTTCAATTTCACCATGGCCACTAAAAGAAATGAGGCCAAAAACCCAGAATGCCACTACTGCCATAATAAAAGGAATTTAAAAACTTTATTTTATCTGCTAAAATATTAAAATCAATCATACGATTCTTAAAATTAGTTGGTAATTATAAATTGCAAAAGAATACAATATTTTTGAAAGAGGTGCTTCCATAATGATTCATCACTAACAAAAGGTTTGAATTATTGCAAAATAATTTTGCACCATCCTTATTCTCAGAAGATTATAGACATGCAATGCAATTAATTACATAATACGCATCCTGTATACATTAAGAGGATAAACTACATACCACATGAAGAGTCTTCAAAGTGACAAAAAGAATAAAAAAGAATAGTGTAGGTTTCATGGGCTTGTATTTTTCCTCTTTTACTTTCGTTTCATTTCTAGTGAAGAAACGTTTATAAACTCTTCATTTTCCTTTAGTACAAGCAATGTGGGACTTCACATAGCTTGAACTTAAAAGAAAAGAAGAGTAATTCGTTTTCCATAGCTTGTAGTACTAGATAGCATAGCTAGCTTTCATATTTTGAACTATAGGAGAACTAGTTGCCTTATAAACCCTTTGGAGTGGAGAGAATTGAGCAATGTGGGACTCAAAAGTCCCTAGAAGACCTGCAACAGCTGCTTGACAGACTACATGCTTAAAAGTCCCACATCTTCTAGATCTTGCATCCTAGCTCACTCCAAAGGCTATATAAGAAGGCTTAGGGGTCTCCTTTTGTAGAGGTCTCCTTTTGTACACATTACCTTGATTCAATGAATTTGAGTTGATTTGCACTTTTTCAATCTTCTTTGAGATAGAATTCTGTCTCTAAAGTCCCAAATTTTGGCAGACCTTATCTTGTTCAAGCAAGTGACGGTCCTCCTCTTGATGCTTATCTTGGAAGCTTGTTCAAGTGGTGCATCTTCAAATCCTAAGTTTCTTTTTCTATACTCTTTTCCACTTTTAATTTCTATCCATTTCTTGTATGCCATTTTAGAATATTCTCTCTAGGTATGCACTTCCCTATCACTTTTAGCCAAGGTCTGAAAACAGTTTGCAAAAGGGTAATAGAATTTACCATCTTCAGAAACTTGCACCGTGCAATCCATCCTCTGAGATACAGTTGTATTGTTTTTGTAGCATTTTCTAAAAATGTGAAGTACCAATTGTTAACTAGATGACATATATCATCAACAACAGAAGTTTTGCATGCAATAAGCAGATTAATAAGCTGCAATTATAGAGTGGAAAACAATTAGATCAGACACTTTTACTATGCGATTCATGAACAAAGTAAAGTTTATAAGCCTATTTCAAATTCACTTGCAAATACATCCATTCCTTTGTATAAAATACAAAACCAGGACTGACAGGAGTAGAACTAAGCACTGTGATAGTAATTTAGGCCCAAATGAAGTAACCAACACTATCAACTAGCCCAGTGCAGTAGTTGATCCTATGATGTCAAGAAGGGTTCGCAAGATGCCAAAATATTTAGCTGATTTCAAGCTCTGATTAGTGGGAGTATGAGTGAGGGAATATTTTGTATGACGTGTCTTGATTTTAGTGGGTTTGTTATGGGTTTGTTATTGACCATGTTTCTATTATATAAGTGTTGATATGGTATGAATGAAATAAGCAAGAAAGTTCCCTCTTTTCTCTGTCACCTATTCTTTTCTCTGTCACCTATTCTACAGGAGGATCCTTGACCTCGAATCAAGGCTTTTTATCCTATCATTTTTTGTGCTTTCGTTGAGAGATCCCCTTTCCCTTTTCCATAATTTTTCCATGTCAGATCATAACACTCGTTCCAAATCCATCACCAATTTGGAAGAAGTTGTTCTCAAACTCACCGTTAATCAAAATGAAATTACTACCCGTTTGGATGCCATTGTTTCTCAGCTTTAAAGTCAAGAGACACCCTCTCCGCAGTCGGATGACCACCATTCAGTTCACTCTGATGCCCCTCCATACACACCACATCTTCGTTTGGATGTTCCTCAGTTTGATGGAACAGACCCCATGGGTTGGATCTTTAAGATATCCCAATTTTTTGAATACCATCGCACACCGGAAGTGGATCGACTTCGGATCGTGTCTTTTTACATGGATGGCCCAACTCTTAGTTGGTTCCAATGGTTGCATCAGAACAACATGATTCCTTCGTGGCAAGATTTTCTACAAGCTCTAGAGGTTCGTTTTGCTCCGTCTTATTATGAAGATCCTCGTGGTTCTTTCTTTAAGTTGACACAAAAGGGCTCTGTACAAGATTATTTGAATGAGTTTGAACGGCTTGCTAACCGCATTGTCGGTCTCCCTGCAATTTTCTTGCTTAGTTACTTTATTTCTGGGTTAAACCCCGAGATCCACCGAGAGGTTCAAGCATTGCAACCACAGACTTCCGTAATCGTCTTTCCACCTCTTCTTCAATTGGTCAACCGCTACTTCCAATACCTTCTCGACCACCGACACCTATTTCCACACCATCTAAACCGCATTATAAAAAGTTGACTCACGAGGAGATGTTGGCTCGTCATGAGAAAGGATTGTGCTACAACTGTGATGAAAAATTCAGTCCAAGTCACAAGTGTAAGGGTCGTTTCTTTCTGTTGGTTGCCATCGATGAGGATGATGACGTTCAGGGTGAACCCTCGCGTTTAGAGGCAGATCCAAGTATGCTCAATTTGGAAGGTGTCGATCTGGGTCAGAGTGAAGCCCAAATAAGTTTCAACGCTTTAGCTGGGTTGCCGGCCCCTGAGGCTCTTCGTATAGTGGGTCACATCTCTAATCAGCCCATTACTATTTTGGTAGATGGGGGAAGCACTCACAACTTTATCCAAGACAGAGTGGCACGTTTCTTGAACTTGGATAGTCAGCCCACTAATACCTTGCGAGTAATGGTTGGAAACGGTAGCGAAATTGAAAGCCATAACATCTGTCCAGGAGTGGAATTAAAAATGCAAGGTCATAAGTTTATGGTGGACCTCCACGTACTTCCCATTAGTTGTGCTGATGTTGTCCTTGGCATCCAATGGCTCAAAGACTTGGGACCTGTTGTTACTGATTATTCCCAACTCACTATGAAGTTTATTAGGGATGGGAAATTTGTGGAGTTCAAAGCTGACGCTCCTCCAAAGCCCAGTGACATTTCTGCTCAACAGGTTAAACGTATCTTACAGACACGTGGTGCAGCAGGATTCTTTCACATTCGTATACTACCTACCACACCCTCCCAGATTTTACCTAACACACAAATCGCCCCTACTCACCATATGCCTCAAATAGCCACCCTCTTACACAAATATTCTCAACTCTTCCAGAAACCGACATCCCTACCACCTTCTCGTAGTATGGATCATCAAATACACCTCCTTCCAGATTCTTCACCAGTCTCGGTACGGCCGTATCGATATCCCCATTTCCAGAAAGCAGAAATTGAGAAACAAATTGAGGAGATGTTGTCTGATGGCATGATACAACCTAGCCACAGCCCTTTTTCCTCTCTGGTCTTGCTTGTCAAGAAAAAAGATGGAAGTTGGAGATTTTGTGTTGACTTTCGAGCTCTTAATGCTATCTCCATCAAGGATAAGTTTCCCATTCCAACAATCGATGAGCTCTTGGACGAGTTGGAGGGAGCATCATGGTTCTCAAAACTGGATCTGCGACAGGGCTATCATCAATTCGGATGTCTGAAGCTGATATTCCTAAAACTGCTTTTTGTACGCACCATGGGCATTATGAGTATATTGTCATGCTGTTTGGGCTTTGTAACGCCCCCTCAACGTTTCAAGCAACTATGAACGAACTGTTGAAACCATTTATGCGTAAATTTCTGATTGTTTTTTTTTATGACATCCTGATCTATAGCAAATCCTTAGAGGATCATATTCAACACTTAGAGCTGACCTTCCAACAATTGACACAGGGCATGTTTTTTTTTTGTGTGGGTCTAAGTGTTTGTTTGCTCAACAACAAGTTGAGTATTTGGGACATATGGTGTCTGCAGCGGGTGTCGCACCAGAACATTCAAAAATCCAAGTAATGTTGGATTTGGCCACCTCCTTCTACGATCAAAGCATTACGTGGTTTTCTGGGATTGACAGGATTTTATAGGAGATTCATAAAAGGCTATGCAACCATAGCGTCCCTCTTGACAGCACTTTTAAAGAAGGATGCATTCCTGTGGACAACTGAAGCTCAAGCCGCTTTTGACACCTTGAAGAAAGCCATGACTGAAGCACCCGTCTTAGCCTTACCCAATTTTGACTTACCTTTCGTTTTGGAGACGGATGCATCCGGCTTAGCCATGGGAGCAGTTTTGATGCAAGAGGGACATCCGATAGCGTTTCACAGCAAATTATTTTGCCCAAAGCTTATGCGTTCCTCTACCTATGTTAGAGAACTTAATGCTATTACAGTTGCAGTTAAGAAGTGGCTTCAATACTTACTTGGACACTCCTTTACAATCCTCACGGATCACCATAGTCTCAAGGAGTTGATGAAGCAGGTTATCCAAACACCAGAACAACAAGTTTATTTATCAAAGTTGTTGGGTTTCGATTATTCCATACAATACAAAACAGGGCGGACAAATGTTGAGGTAGATGCTTTGTCCCGTCCTTTTGATTTTGGGGACAGCCAACTTTTTATTTTATCTATGCCTCGTCTTTTATTTCTAGAAGAACTTCACAAGGTTCTTCTTACTAGTCCTGATTTTGTTCAATTGTTTAAGGAAGTATAGAACAACCCGAATACTCAGGAGCACTACAACATTCACCAAGATCTCTTGTTGTACAAAGGCAAAATATGGCTCAACCATGACAATCCCTTCATTCCAGTATTGTTAGAAGAGTTTCACAAGACTCCACTAAGCGGGCATACAGGGGTTGCCAAAACTTTATCGAGGCTCCAACATAATTTTTATTGGAAAGGCATGCGTGAAGATGTTCAACATTTTGTTGCTCACTGTGCAACTTGCTTGCAAACCAAGTATGAAACTAAGCGACCAGTAGGGTTACTACAACCCCTTTCTATTCCAGTGGAACCTTGGGTTGACTTGTCATTAGGTTTTATTACGGATTTGCCAATTTTCCAAGGATATACGGTCATTTTGGTGGTTGTTTATCGTTTTTCGAAGGGGGCCCATTTTGGAATGCTACCCACACACTTCACCTCATTTAAAGTTGAACAGCTCTTTTTGGAGATGGTTTGTAAATACCATGGATTCCCTCGCAACTTGGTTTCGGATCGAGATCGAATCTTCATTAGCAAATTTTGGAGAGAACTATTCAGATTATGTGGTACCAAGTTGCGCATGAGCACCTCCTTCCACCCTGAAACTGATGGCCAGACAGAGGTTTTAAACAGGGTATTAGAACAGTACCTGCGTTCCATGGTTCACAATAAACCTAATGAGTGGGGAAAATATTTGGGTTAGCAAAGTGGTATTACAATACTACTACTCATTCGGCCATTGGAATGTCTCCTTTTAAAGTCATGTATGGGAAGGAGCCTCCTTCGATTCCCCAATATTTGGTGGGCTCCTCGTCGGTGGAGGCAGTTGATTCTTTACTTTCAACTCGTCAAGACATGTTGATTGCCCTTCAAAAGAAACTCCAAAAGGTACAAGATCAAATGAAGGTAGTTGTAGATAGTAAGCGGAGGAAAGTGGAATATCAGGTTGATGATTGGGTATATGTGTGATTACGACCCTACCGTCAGAAGTCTATTAGAGGTTCAGCTTATGAGAAACGGGGCAAGCATTTTTACGGTCCCTTTCGTATACTTGAACGACTTGGACTTGTTGCTTACAAGCTAGAGCTGCCTTCAAATTCCAAAATTCATCCAGTTTTTCATTGTTCTGTGCTTAAAGCTCATCTTGGTCCTCTTCCCGATCATCAAGTTGAGTTACCAGCTGAAACCCATGGTAATAGCCTAACAATTACTCCTATGGCTATACTGGATTCTAAGATAGACAAATCTACAAACCCTCTGGTGAAATTAGTATTGGTACAGTGGAAAGGATTGGCCCCTGAAGACACCACTTGGGAAGACTGGAATGAATTACAGCTGAATTATCACCTTGAGGACAAGGTGACTTTCCTAGGGAACGGTAATGATAGTAATTCAGGCCCAAATGAAGTAACCAACACTATCAACTAGCCCAGTGCAGTAGCTGATCCTATGATGTCAAGAAGGGTTCGCAAGATGCCAAAATATTTAGCTGATTTCAAGATCTGATTAGTGGGAGTATGAGTGAGGTAATATTTTGTATGACGTGTCTTGATTTTAGTGGGTTTGTTATGGGTTTGTTATTGACCATGTTTCTGTTATATAAGTGCTGATATGGTATGAATGAAATAAGCAAGAAAGTTCCCTCTTTTCTCTGTCACCTATTTTTTTCTCTATCACCTATTCTGCAGGAGGATCATTGACCTCGAATCAAGGCTTTTTATCCTATCACACTACTTCTTAGGTTTTTTAATTTTTGGAATGATTATCAAGAAATTAACAATCTATTGGATTTAGTTTTTTTTTTTTTTTTTGCAGCTGTGGTAAATGTAATTCTGATAATAGTAGCAAATAGGATTATGCACGTCTTAACAGTTACCTCTTCTGATGTTGGTTCGGGTGTGAAGTGTTCAGGCTCCATTTCTGGTTTCTGATTCTTAACAAATATCAAAAACCAGTGTGTTCCTTCTATGTTATTAGCAATAATATAAGAATGTATTTGGCAGAAGGGAAATGTTTACTTTCCTAATAAATAATAACATTCCAAAAATAACAATTTCACAGGAATGATTTTTGGTCAAGTTTCCACAAAAAGATTCTTATGGGGGGAAGAATTAATCTAATTATCCTGAGTTGAAATAAAAAATTTCGTGAAAAAAATACCATGTTATCCTTATCAAATCATTCAATATGACAATAAAATTATATAGTGCATCTGAATATTCATCAACAGACATAATTGATGACTTGCCACTTTTATACTAACTTCCTGTTAAAAATGAAAAATAAAGGTGATGAACAAGATGTTATTATCAGAAGTCAGAAGGAATCTAAAGAAGTTAAGGACCTTCAACGAACAAGAATTTTGAAGTAAGCACCAGACAGCTTTGCCATCAACAAGGGAATGGAAATTGTCGATTTCACAATCATAGTTGTCACAAACTGCCTGCAAAAATAGAAAAAACTAGGTGACAACAGATAACAAGGAATTTTTTTTCTTAATAAATACCAAGATCACAATTACACATGCACCGTATGAAGCTCAAGCAAAAAAATTAAACTAAAATCCTGAAACACAGTGTAGCAAACCAACCTCTATCTAAGAACAACTAGGTATGGACTGTATACACCAAAATAAAACAAAATTTCACTTATCTATTTTGTATGAGTTAACCATGGTGGAAAGAGTGTTTCTATGTCTCTTTCTGTCAAAAGATAGACCCTCTATGTCGTCTAAACCCTTATATAACTTATAAAAATAATAGAAAACTGGTCCAGGTCCACATCATCAGCACTTAGCGCTAAAAATGGCACTCAACGATAGGTGCGGCACTCAAAATGACGCTCAGCGGTGGCGCCCAGGCATGAAATAGGAGACTTTAGCGCTCAGTGATGGCGCTCAGGCACGAGATAGGAGACTTTGGCGCTCAGCAGTGGCACTCAGGCATGAAACAATGGAAATTGGCGTTCAACGGTCCATAATGATGCTTAGCGCTGTCTGCGATTCTTCTATATGTTACTTTTCTAGCTTCTCCTGACTCCAACTCCTTGACACTTCAACTTCATCCAATTCATCTTAATTCCTGTCAAAACAAGGAAAACCAAGCATAAAACCAATAATACCACCTTCACCTCTCTTATTCTCTCAACTTAAGCAAAAGCATGATTTCAAGCTAGTTCTAAGTCATAAAGGGTGTTTTTAGTGTCAAAATTAAGTATAAAATAACGGTGCTTTCAACCGTTATCAACATACAAAGCAAGATTGGTGGCGAAGGACTACAGTCAAAGGGTTGGCATCGACTATGATGAGGTATTTGCTCTTGTTTCTCGACTAGAAATGGTTAAACTTATTATATCATTAGCAACTAAGAATAATTGGAAGATACATCAAATGGATGTCAAATCCGCCTTCTTAAATGGAGTTCTTAAAGAAGAAGTCTACATTGAGCAGCCACAAGGATATGAAGTCAAAGGTGAAGAAGATAAAGTCTTGAGATTAAAGAAGGCTCTTTATGGATTGAAACAAGCCCCGAGAGCTTGGAATGTTCGGATTGACAAGTACTTCAAAGAAGCGAATTTCATTAAGTGTCCATATGAGCATGCATTCTATATGAAAGCTCAAGGTAAAGATATTCTGATTGTATGCTTGTATGTCAATGACTTGATTTTTACAAGGAACAATCCAAGCATGTTTGAGGAATTCAAGAAGGATATGACCAAGGAATTTGAAATGACCAACATGGGGCTTATGGCATATTATCGCAGAATTGAAGTAAAGCAAGGAAATGAAGGAATTTTTATTACTCAAGAAAGCTAGGCTAAAGACCTCCTCAAGAAGTTCAAGATGGATGATGTTAATCCAGTTGCTACTCTATGGAATGCGACATCAAGTTGAGTAAGGATGAAGAGGGAGAAAAAGTGGATCCAACCCTCTATAAAAGTCTTGTTGGAAGTTTGCACTATTTAACTTGTACAAGACCAGACATTCTCTATGCCGTTGGAGTTGTGAGTCGATACATGGAAGCTCCAACAACTACTCACTTCAAGTTTGCGAAGAGGATTCTTCAATATATCAAAGGTACGACAAGCTTTGGCCTATACTACTCCATTTCTAACAATTACAAGCTTGCTGGATATAGTGATAGCGATTGTAGTGGAGATATGGATGACCGAAAGAGCACAAGTGGATTTGTGTTCTACATGGGAGACATAGCCTTTACGTGGATGTCTAAGAAGCAGTCTATTGTCACTCTTTCTACATGTGAAGCAGAGTATGTAGCTGCAACTTCATGTGTTTTCCATGTTGTTTAGCTACGAAACCTATTGAAGGAGTTAAGCTTGCCATAAGTGGAGCCAACAAAGATTTTCGTGGACAACAAGTCGACAATAACATTAGCAAAAAATCCAGTCTTCCATGATCGTAGTAAGCACATCCACACTCGTTACCATTACATTAGAGAATGCATTAACAACAAGGATGTGCAAATGGAATACGTGAAGATGCATGATCAGGTAATCTTCACCAAACCACTGAAGAAAGAAGTCTTTATGAAGTTGAGAAGTTTGCTTGGAGTTCAAAATCAAGTTTAAGAGGGGGTGTTGGAAAATAAATGATTTTGTATGTTGGGCCTAAAAGATAAAAGCCCAATATTAGAAAAGGCCCATCTAGAATGATCTATAAAAATATCTAGGGATGTTTATCCATAAGATGTTTCTAGATAAGTTTAGAATTATAGGAATGTTTTAGAAAGTTCGAGAGAATGAATTATAGCCCTTAGATGAATGTTGTGATGACAAGGGTAAAGAGGTGTTACTAGTATAAATAGGGGACGATTGTATATCATTTGTAAGCAAGCCAAAAAGATTAGAAGCATTCAATACAACAAGTTTTTCCTTCTCTTAAAATCTTCTAACCTCTCTCAATCTTAAACACTTCCTTCTAAACTTTAAAGTTTCCTCCCAACATGCAACACATGGTATCCTCAGCAGTAAGGATGAGATCAGATGTTAACTGCAACGAACTTACTACATGAAACAGTGGAGAGGAAATGTTTATTATAATACCAAATTATTACACTAAGAAATATCATAGTTGAAGTATATTAACTTAAAATCATAGCATGCGCTCTTCCAGTCACCCATCAATTGTTCCAATATTTTAGGATGTAGTGTCCAGATTCAAGAGTCAAGCTAATTTAATCTAGCAGATGCCAAATCAAAATTCTCAATAATAGCACTTAGAAATATACTTTTAAAATACAAGAACAACCTTAATGCAGCCTCATAATGTGACAAAGCCTCATGCAGCATGTTAGTAACGACAAAGACTTGTGCAAGTTTTACATGAAGAGTATCGTCAGCCCAATCCTTAAGATATCACTCAAGCTTAGAAATATCATTTTGTTGAACATGTAATTTTAAAGACAATTTTTATTTTATTTTTTTTGTTGAACATGTAATTTTTAAATTTTTGAACAAATTTTGGGTAGCATCTACTGAGGGATGCTAACTTTTGGTATCCACTGAAGGATACCCGGAAGGCACACCTACTGATGGGTGTTGGAAGGATTGCACTTACTGACAAGTGTTAAACAAGTTTGGGTTAGGCTCGCGATGCTAAACAAGCGCTACTAGGAGGCAACCTAGATTCTCTCTTTCACTTTTGCATTTTAAATTCTTAGAATAGGTTGAATTTTATTTTTAATGTGTATGCTTGGCTTAAATACTTTTCTGAAGATGTTTGACTGAATAATTTGCATGATGAACCTATTTGATGATGATTCGATATGGATGATAATTGAGTTGTGTTGCGTGTTGATTTCCTATGAAACAGATGTGTGATGAATTATGATTGTGGTTATGATGCTAAGCAGGGTGTATGAATGAATGTTGTGTGAGAAAGCATGTTGTGTGAGGTATTGAGCTCCAGAGTTATTGTTGTATGTATTGTTCACAATAAAGCATGAATGATATTGCCTTAATCTTGATGATTGATTGAATTGCATGTGAATGTCATATGATCAAGGCCATTTTTGAAAACCCTTTTCTAGCCAAATTTTCGCCCAAAATGCTTCAAAGATTATATCCTTTTTGAACCTTAGCCTTAAACAATATGAGAACCTTTGATTTGAAATTTTTACCTTGAGTTGGGTTGAGCTTAAGTGTATGTTTTAACAAGGTTCAAGTTTGGGGTCGTATTGGGGAAATTGGTTGAAGAGCATTGAGCTCAATTGTTGAAAAAGAAAAATGCATGAGAAAAAGAAAAGAAGAAAAGCATGAAGATGAGCTCAATCAAAAAGGAAAGGGAAGAAGTTGGGAAACAAGTGAGATTAGTTAAGAAAGAGAGTTGAACTTGAACCTTGAATGATAAATGAGCTCTCTTAATTCAAAAAATTTGTGATCCAGAAAAACCAATTTTTCTTGATAGCCCAGCCTCATTATAAGCCTTGGAAAAGTCCTTTTGATGGCATTTGCATGTGAAGATGTTGATTGTTTAAGATGAATGGCAATTTTATTTCATGTGACTTGTGAATGATAAAGAGTGGAGTACTACCCTAAACACTTGAGTGATTGAGTGAAACACTTTCTTGGGGAGAATTTCTAAATTTCATGATTGCATCTATGCTTAGTGGATTGGTCATTCATAATGTGTAACATCTGTTGAGAAAATATCAAGCTAAACTGAATTGAGAACATGCATGCATCTTGCTTTGATTTCACTGATGATCTGAAATTGAGTAGTTCTCATCATGTACTCTAGGATTGTTGAACTATCAGATGAAATTGTAGAAAGCCAAGTTTCGTTTTATTTTTAGTTTTGTTTGTTTGCTTGAGGACAAGCAAAGTTCTAAGTTTGGGGTTGTGATAACGGCTAAAAAACCGTTATTTTCATATGCTATTTTAAACTAAAATACTCCCTTTACTGCATAGAATGAGCTCAGAATCAAGTAAAACTCAATAAATGAGTCAGTTGAGAGTCCAAAGCTGTTTTTACCGATATTATGCTTGTTTTGCATTGTTTTGCAACAAATCTGATGAAAGTGAAGATTGGAGATGAAAATGAAGGTCTTAGACTCAAGGAAAATGAAGAAAATCGAAGAAAAGAAGAGTCTAGGAACCGTCGGGCGGCAAGGATTCACTGTCGGGCGGTCCGATGCGAGGAGGAGACACCCAGCAGTGGACGTCGGGCGATAGACCCTTGCCGCCAGGCGGTTTGGCGATAGAGGGGAAACTGCCGGGCGGTGGAGCGATTTAGGGTAAACTGTCGAGCGGCATAAGTGCGACGTCAGGCGGTTGTCAGATGGGCCTGGGCCTATTTTTTGTGACACTCTTAAGCTATAAATAGCCCTGTTACGATTTCATTCTCATTCTTTTGACAGAAGAGGGCGGCCAAACCTAATTTTCATTCTCTGGAGAGGATCTCTTGGATGCTTAGGCTCCTTTTCATCTTATCTAGGGTTTGTTTTCCATTTCTTCCATTAATTTCATCTTGGTTCACCATGACAATGGTGAACTAAACCCTTTTGTAGTTGGGGGAACAATGTAATCTTTTGATACTCTCTTTTATTGAAACTGTTGTTTAATTATATGATTGTCATATGCGTTTATTATCAATTGTTGGGTTCTCATCTGTGCTTAAAGCTTTTATCATTTAACTCATTCGATAACTGTTGTTTGCCTTTATTAATACGGGGACGTACAGTAATGTCATGAACTGGTGAGTAATTCCTTGGTTAAGCAACACCACCTAGGGATAGGGGGGTAGGACGATCAATTGTTTTTGCTTCTGTTCGGTAATGCGTTGCTAGTTACTAGGGGAGGCTACGGATAGCAAACCGGTAATTAGTAATAGGCTCTTTTCGCCGAGGGATCGGGTTAAGGGTAGGCCAAGAAAGTTTGCATAACAATATGATAGTAAAGCAATTTAAACGAGAGGAGTAAATAAGAGAGAGCAGATTAGATGAAATTGTAAATCCCCAACAACTTCATTCATCCATCGTCTTATTCTTGTCAATTGAATCACTCATTGCATGTTTATTTTGTGTCTTTGCATTCACCACCATTTATTTTTAATCACAAGTGTTACGATTTTAATTCACACGAACGATAAGGCCTTTCGAGTCTCATGGGAAGAACGATATTGGGTTTTACCAATTATATTACTTGAAACGATATGGTACGCTTGCCCTTCTGTTAACAGTCGCCGATCATCCTGAGAACAGCTCGTGACTTCGTGATGTGATGTTAATAACCGATCAGTTTCTCACGGTAATGCCAGCTGATCGATCGGTCACGCGACAATTGACAAGTTATATTACCCCAGTGACCGAGCGATAATGTACTTTACCCTAGTGACCGAGTGGTAATGTATGTGACCGAGCAGTATTACATTATACTGTTACCGAGTTGCGAATGAGAGGCTCGGCAGGCATAAATCAGGTCAGGCGGCTAGTCATTAATGGCTAATTAATAAGTTTAATGGTCATATCAAATATGAATATATGATATTAATAAGGGATCAGTAGGTTATATTACCTGAAAATAACATATTGTATTAACGAATAATTAATACGCTTGATGGTTATGAAGTCTATAAATACGAAGTTAATGTCCATGTAAAGACACTTTTTGAATAATCACATAACTCCTCTTATAGAACATGTATCTAACTTGAGTGTCGAAGTATTTTCTACTGATAACATAGAGATCGACAATGACTACCTTGGAGGTTTTAGAGCGATTGGAAGTATGTGCAAGGAAGACATCGAAGAGTGGGAAGAATGATCGGCTTCGGATCTCTTTAACTAGAACACCCGCTATAAAAAAAAAAAGTAAAATAAATAAGTGTTAAAAATAAATAAGTTTAGGGTCGGTTATCTCTTTCTTGTTTGGGGGTCTTTTCTAAGGAAGAAGGGGGCTTTGTTAAGTGCTGTGGTGGAAGAAGTAAAGGTCTTCGGCAGCGGCTTCGTTGATGCCTCCAACGGTTTGGAGAAGTGAAACTTTGGACGGTTCGAGGGAGGAAGAAGATCTTTCGGAAAAGAAGATCTTTGAAAAAGAAACACTGTATATAAAAATATAATCATAATAATAATATATATAATAATATAGATATATATAATAATAATATTTAATAATAATAATACCAATAATATATAATAATTATAATTATTTATTTTTATTATAATTATAAATTATAACAATGATAATAACAATAACACTAATTAATACTTATTATTATTATGATTATATTATTAATAATTATAATTATAATTATAATAATTATAATAGTCATTATAATAATTAGGGTTAAATATGTTTTTAGTCTCTATACTATCAAGTGATTTTGGTTTTAGTCCCTCTTTCAAAATAAGATACATTTTAGTCCTTCTTCTTAAGGAAACTTTGATTTTAGTCCTCCAAAACTAACACCGTTAAAACCAAGCTGACATGGCTAACGGAAGATTTTTTTTTCTTACGCTGACCTTTTCTCGCTCTCTCTTCCTGGTCTCTTCCTTCATCTTCCAATATAACTTTATTAGTATTGTGTTAACTGTTTATCATGGGCAAGTTACATGGAGGAAAAGTAGTGTTGTCAAAATGAGTTAGAATCTGCGGGTCAACTCAACCCACCAAGGTTCGGGTTGGATTGGGTTTGAAAATAACGAAACTTCTTTATACATGTCAATTTTCAATCTGGCTCACTTAGAACCCGGCTCACTTAGGTTAAACTCGTAGTAAGTCAGGTTGGTTCACCAACCCACTTAGTTTAATTTAATTACTTATTATTTTGTGTTTCAATATTATTAGTTAACATTATTTTATTGTAATGTAGATGGAAGTAAAGAAAAAGATTTTTCAAGAGACCAAAATATTATAAATTTATTCATTCAAGACTCTAATCTTATAAATTGATAAGTGACACAAAAATTATCAATATTATAAATTTATGTATTCGCTTTTTGGTTTTGCTTTTCGATTACATTTGAGTTGTATGTTAATTTTTTTATTTTGAATCGTTTTAGAGTTTAAAATTATTTTAGAATGAAATTATTTAAATTTGAATAACAAAATAATTGTAATTTTTTTGTTTTAAAAAAATTGTAATTAAGTGAAAGAGTGAGTCAATCCGTTTAACCCACCAACCCGTGATGGATCGGGCTGGTTTCGAATTTTTTTCAGCTCGTTAATAAATGAGTCATGTTAGATTAGCTCATTAAGTGACCAATGTGTGATGGACAGGACCGAGTTGGGTTGGATGACTTATTTTGACAATACTAAGAAAAAGTAATGATAAATATAAAGGTGGATGTTTCACCCTACACCTCCAAGTTTTTCATTTTTTACCTCCAATTTCTCGAAATACCCTCTAATTAATGAGATGGTTATCATTAATTAATTTTGTATTCTTGAAGATTTCTATGCATTGAATGAAGCATTGACTACACTCTATTTTCCCTCTTCCAAAACCTACACTCCATTTCATTTGAAAAACCCTATTTCCCCTATTACTAAACCTGCACTCCCATCTTATTTCATTTATTAGGAAACCCTGCATCCCATTCATGTTTGATGTGCTTTGTTATATAAACGTTTCATTATATTAGTTATTTAATTATTTTATTTGTTTATAATTATTTTTAAATTTATTTATCAATTTGAATGCATTTATAATTTAATTAGAGAATTTTTAATTGTTAAATAATAATTTGTATGAATTTATTAAATTTAATAAAAATATTTTAGAAAAAATAAAATTCTAAAAAATATATATCGAATATGAAAATCTGAGAAAAAATTTATCGAATATCGATATCCCATAAACAAAGAATCGGAAATGGAGATCTGATACGCACATATTGTTTGACCTTTATCTGTTCTTTTCTCTTTTCCTTAAACCACCGCATTCTTATTTGTTCTCCCTTCCACTCGTCTGTCTTTGTCTTTCTCTTTCTTTCATCTCTTCCGACTAAATTCTATATCATATGGAATATTCTGAAATGTTTTCCCTGTTGTCCTCAAAAGGTCAAAACTTTATGTGTTTCGTTGATTATTTTGATAGGTTTGGTTTTCAGTGAATATCTATCTTCTCAGTTAAAGATGTAAATGACGAGGAGCCTCTATTTCAAGCAGTACCCATATTAAATGCAATGTTTGCAAACAAGGTGAGTTAATATTGCGTGTGTTAAAGTTGTGAAATTTATGTTGTGTTGCATGTGTTTGTGTTTTGCTTCATGTGCTTTTTTTTGCATGTTGCTTTACTAATGTTTTGTTGTATGTGCTTTCTGTGTGCTAGAAAATGCAAGAGGAGAGAAGCTGTATGTGTGCTAGAAATAGAGAATGCAAGAGGAGAGGAAGAGTGAAGTGAGAATGAAGAAAAAAATGAGATCCGAGAGAAAGATGTGTGCCCAGAATTTTGCACTTACATACCGAAAAAGTTGTTTTCATTTTTTTAAATATTAAATAGTTTTAAATAAGAGTAATTTGAAAATTGTTTAAAAATTTGGAGGTCCAAAATATAGAGGATGAAGGTGGAGGGTGAAACCCCTACTAGATACATCGGATTTTTATTCAGTTAGGGACACCTTTGAAAAGGGAGTTTGTTCAATGTAACAAAAGATTTAGGTGTGAAAAACCAAATTATAATAAGGAACAAAGTTTTGAGGTTATTGATGCTAAATTTGTGAGATCTCCAACAGGTTGACCCCGCGTATTACGATTCAATAAATTCTATAAAATTGTTTATATTAATTAGCCAAAATATAAGATAGACCATTCTCTGAATTATTTGACATTCATAGAATTTAAGCTATACAAATGAGAATAATTGAATTTTTCTTCGATGGTAATAAAATGAAATTATATTTTTATTTTGAATTGTAAACCTTGTAAATTTAGCGTTTTAGTATAATTTACATATTGAACTATTTGATAAAAATCTTGATAGATGCTCCCATCTTACATTTTTTCTTTTAAATTGAATTCTTCAGCGTGATAATCTTGTTTCCAAAGTTTATCAAAGTTGTTCTATGATCTTAGGATAAGTTTTTCGAATTAGGGGGGAAAAGTACTATTCATTTTAGATGGAAAAATATCAATACTTCTAAAAATTTTACCACAAATATAATTTATATTTAATATTGTTGATAAAAACAGTTATAATATCATGATATTGCTTCAATGCAACTTTGGGAGACAACTTGTTTCTATCTTGAACACTGAGAAATTAAACTAAGTCGTAAATAAAATCACCTAAAGCCAAACTCTCTGATTTTGTGAAAATTAATTTTCATAATCGTTCAAATTTAAAAATTCCAATGTTACTACTGTTCCAGAATTTAACTTCTGAAATCACTGGCATTCATCCAAACATGGCATGACAAACAAGTCAGTCCTTGATGCTGGAAGCATGTTTTGATTTCAATTTCTTAACCAAAATTTCAATAAAATTTAGACACAACCAAATTACAGAGGAAAAAAAATAATAGCAATAATATTTTAATGAGAATAATATGAAACCTAAAGAAGCCAAACAAACTATGATGCTCTAAAGATGATGCTAAACTTTGCCGTGTCTTGAAACATTATTTGTGGTCACTTTCCATTCCTTTGGCTTACACTTTCCTAACCTGGATATTGTGCGTGGATTGGAACCTCCATATGGGTTGCCTACCACTTTGTACAAGTGCTACTTCTTCTCCTTCCTTCACCATTCCTTGCTTCTGCATATCCAAACCATGCAAATGTGATCATTAACAAAAAACAAAAGAACATGTAACATCATCAAGTAACAGAAGAATCTCATATTACAGCATTAACAAAACTATAAGTTAATGAATATCATCTTACAGCCACGTATAAGCTACTGATTCATACATCAAAATTAGATTCAATAAAGTTAGACACAACATTCATAAGGGTCCTTTTTACTTTGATAGGAAAATGCATAGGAATTGGAAAGCCAATTTGTCCATAATCTCACTCATTTAGTGGCACAGCACAAAACATGTTTGTCATAATCAAGATTAGTTAAAAGAAATAGCAGACATTTCCAATGGTTTGTTCCATGTGAAGCATTGGCATACAACAAGGGACATGAGATTCAAACAATAGTGATTAAGTACTCCATGCATGAATAGTCTAAAAGCATAAATCTTGAATGTAAAAAGCTACTACCCTGAAGGTATTGAGGCTGGAAAACCATATGGTGATTTTCAAATCAGTTCAAACAAACATTAACCATGTTACTTGGTACAAGTAATTTGAATCCAAGACAACTAAATTATTGTGCATGTCCTCCAAATATTTACCAGCAGAAGGTCCAAGGCTCTTTTGAAGGTTGCTTCAGAATCGTCACAGAATTCCATGTATATGGGACAGACTCCTTGATACAAAGCAAGCCTCTGCTGCACCCTCTTCCTGCATGAACAACAAGATTAGGTTGATAATAAATTAGTCATCAGTCATGGCATAAAAATAGATAAAAAACAAAAGTACTCTCATTTTTGAAGATAAGTAGGCCAGTGAAACAAAAGAAACAAACTCGTGTAACTGTTACTTTTAGTAGCTTCTCAAAAAGTGGAATACTAGTGATCATCAAATTTATTTTCTGCAAATCTTAGGACTCTGAAAACCAGAACATTTCATGAGGTGACCAGTGAAGAAATTCTGTATGTTGCAGACATTCAACCAAAAAATTGAAAAATCTTCAAGTTAATTTGTGACAGATATCAAATAAGGGAAAATAATAAAAAACGTCCATGTAAGTTTAATTTTCTTTAAGAAAAAGGTCTTTTAATCAATAAGAAAAAGGGGACAAAAAGAACTCACTCATCTGTAAAAGCAAATACGGTGCCAGAAGGACGATAGTGGCTCAATAAGATAGCCATGAAACCCGTTCTAGTGAAGACAACAGTTGAGGTTCCAAGGGTGTTAGACATCATTGTTGCATGGTAAGCAAACATCTCGCTCATGTGGTTCTACATTGAACCCAAAATAAAAGACAATCAAATGAAGTGCAATGGATTAAATAGAAATTCAACATGGTAACAACATAGATTGATTTAAACCTTGAAGACTGGACCAATGTTAGGTGGCATTTGACCACCTGGTATAGTGGCTTCTGTCCGCAATGCTACTGTATGCATTACTTTCACGGCTTTTAGTGGGAACCTGCAGTATCATACATTAAATCATTCTTTTTGGCTCAATAATAAAATCAAAATAATTGCATTACGTTCACGGCATCAACCATGCCCCTGTTTCTTATAAACCTTTGAAACATTACCACAAAAAAGCTCATATTTGTCACAAAGTCATATACATGCTACTACAAACCAAACAGCATTTTATTCACTTATGACCAACCCTGCTTTCTTTTAATGCTTCTAGAATCTAGTGAGAGCAGGAGCAGTGAGAGGAGACATATGGTTGACATTGACTCCTCTTCATATCTGACCTGATATGCTTCCCCTACGGGTATGTAAAATACTTGTATTATGGTGTCTTTGGGGGACTAACAGAGGCGATATACAAAACAAGTGGTTTGAACCGAAAGGATAAATGGTTTCACATGTTACCAGTCCCTAACTTCCTAGACCAGTTGGACACTTGGGGGCAGGAAAACTATTTACTTACTTTCCATGAGCTGTTTCTCCAGACAACATTATTCCATCCGAGCCTTCTCTAACAGCAATTGCTATATCTGACACCTCTGCTCTTGTTGGAGTTGGGTGAACAATCATGCTTTCTAGCATATTTGTTGCCACAATAACAGCCTTTCCCATGCTACGACACAAGTTGATTATCTCTTCCTACATTAACAGGCATTACAATTGTTAATATGAACTCAACTCAGTTGACATTTGTCCAGTGGAATACATGATACTGATAAAAAAAACTAGCATTACTATAGATCCTTGGTTATTAGGTAAAAGGAGTTTACCTGCAAAAGTGGAACCTCTTCAATAGGGAGCTCAGCACCAAGATCTCCTCTGGCAACCATAGCCTAAAAAAGCAAGAAAGCACCAACAATCAGTACAGAAATTATATTAGTTAGAACCACTAAGCAAAATAAATGAAATATCAAAAAAGCAAGCCTAAAGAAATAATGTCAGGAATAGGTTAGCACCCCATCAGATGCAGTGATAATTGAGTGCAAATTTGGTATAGAGTCTGCACTTTCAATTTTTACAATGACATGTATATCAACACCACTTCCTGCAACATTGAATGAAAAATTCATTATATATATAATCTAAATACACAGCAAACTAATCGGATATATTTTAAATTCTTTTAGATATATACTCTTCAAATAATTCTTCAGTTCATGAACCACTTCAGCATCCTTAACAAAGGAAACAGCATAGAAGTCAACTTTGTTATCAACTCCAAACTTGATATCATCCCAATCCTTCTCTGCAACAAATGAATGTGAATATTAAGTCCATAGGAAACCACCATAACATCAATCCCCAGTAACTACCCTCCCACCCAACTGAAGCACACAGAGATATACACTAGAATATTGTCAAGATTGGAATTAATAATCTGAATTCTGACCAGTGATTGAAGGCAGTGTAGCACTTTTTCCTCTAACATTCAAATGTCGCCTAGACTTGAGCTCTCCTCCATCAACAACTTCACATTTCACAGAATCCTCTGTCTTAGACTTAACCACCATAGACATCATACCACCTACATAACACATTAAAAAGTAAGGAACATTATGTTTATACCAAAAGTTCAACAATTTTAAGTGCAAAGGACAAGTGTATACTACTATAAGAGTGTTAAATAATGGGTCCAAACCTTTTTTGGATCCCAAATAGTGGGAACTTTACCCTTGCGAGTGTCAAGTAAGTTGCTTATATGTTATACATTCTATCTAGCCTATAATATTCTTCTTTGGAATAAAATCAGCCTTGCATCTTTCAACAGTTTAATTCATTTAATAAGTCAATTCAAATTTATGTAACGGAGCTAAACAGCATCCCATTATCCTGCACAAACCATCAAGAAAGATGGAAGGCAGCATAAACAGTGTTATCACTTGTTTGTTTGCAAACATGATGACAATAAGCAATACTTGAGTACAAGCAAATGCTTTCATGATTAAGGCCTTAACCAGAACAAGTTTCTTGGATAAAAAAGATTATCAATGTATCTCAAAAACAAATTATAGCATAATTTCACCGCCAGGTGGCCTCAAGTGGCAAATCTCTGAGAAGGCATTAACTCTGTAACAACCGAGATTAGTCCCCTATTGCAGAGAAAACTTTTTAATGAAATTTAAATTTATATGCATATATCACCATAATGTTGGAGTGCTAATTTATCAATCCATGAGTAAAACAAAAAGTTTGAGGAATTTGGACACTCTAATTGATCAGTAGATAAACATCATACCATCAACAAGAAGCATATCCCCCACTTCCACATCATTGACAAAATCATCGTAGTTCACACTAACACAATCTGCAGTTCCAACACCTCTCTGAATAGTAAAAGTGAATTCCTGCCCAGGATTCAATATAATAGGTTGTGGCAAATCCCCACTCCTAACTTCAGGACCCTGAGAATGAAGAATGATAAATATTAATTAACACAGAATCAAATACTCTTGATTTGAAAAGTAGGATGTTTGGGAGGAATTGTGCGCATATGATGCATACTTGACGTTGTGTGAAACAGCTTATATCAAAAACTTACTGAGAGATTTTAAAAGGGAAAATCAACTACTCTCAAATTTTATGAAATCGGGCTTGAGCTCTTATTTATAGCTTGAATAAAATAAATCAATCGAGAGAAAAAGATGACAGTCTAAATAAGCAGTAGTCAACTTAGCCTAATTGCTAGCTAGACATAATTGCATAGCCAAGTGTTAAAATTCTAAACACGAGCTAAGGATTGCTCTTGATCCTTCAACAGTAGAATACTTTCTACTGATTAGCTTTAGGGGCTATGGTATAGGTAAAGAGGTTAACTTTCAGAGGCAATGTGCACTGTATGCTGTTACTTGGAGCACTAAATAGAAGAATAACAGTATATCACTCACATTTTTATCAATATTTTTATCAGAGATTGACTATGCACACCACTATCCAGGATTCATATCTATGCTATAAGACCTAATTACAAAGACATCGCATTCTCAATGGTTAAAGAAAGAGTATAATTACACCCACCAAATTATGAATAACTGGCTCTATAACAACGTTAAATAAGATTTACATGACAGAGATCAATGGCACATGCTTCCATATTAAACTATAGCTATATATGTAGCATAATAAGTCAAACCTCTATCTCTTAGCCCTTTAATTATGATTCCCAGAGCAGAAACTAAAGTAAAATAATTATCAGCAGTCATCATCATAATGGAAAGTGTCACAACAAAAGGCTAAGTCATTGCAGCACCCTCCAAGATCTGCGTCATCTTGATTGCAGTATAACAATATAACAATCCCAAAGTTATTGACCAAAACAGTTAGTGGTTGCATTTGTCCAAAATTTCCCACAATATTAAGGATCACAGAAAATCGCAACCACAACCACAATACAAAACCTTGAATCAAAGTAGACAAAAGCAAACTTTTAATTTAGCACGTACGCCTTCTGATTACCATGTCCAAAACAAAATTGTCACGAAGCAAATATACAAGAACAACAGATCCATGTCCAAAAAAACAAAAGCGAAAACAAGATGTTTGAGTATAGAACTAACAACCTTAGTGTCAAGCATGATTGCAATCACATTGTCCTTGCTTTGAGCATTATATTCCTTAACCAAGTCAATGACTTTCTGATGAGAAGCATGGTCCCCATGAGACATATTCAATCGAGCCACGTTCATCCCAGCTTCAGCCAGCTTCCAAATCATTTCCTTGGTATTGGTAGATGGTCCAATGGTACACACGATCTTTGTCTTGCGCCTAAACGTGGGCTTCGACCACATCCCAGCCGAATTCTCCCCCAATGGCTGCACCCCACGTAAATGTTGCAAATGCTGCTCAATCTAATCACCACAACACAATATGGGTCACAACAATTACCCCCGGAAACCCATCCAATGAAAAAATAGAAAAACAAAAGCAGGAACCTTTGGGTCATCTTCGGGTGACACAGGGATGACTTCAGAAGGGGCAGATTTCCTTGCACTGATCTGAAAGCTTCTGGGGGCGAGTTGGGAGCGTTTGCTACTGTTCCCATGGGAAGGTAACACCGTGGAAGCAAAAGATGGAGGCTTTAACAGGTTTTGAGACCTGTCACGTGCAGATCCAGAAGAGGGGCATAAAAGGGAGCCTTGAATGGAACGTGAGACCGCAACCTGAGCCATAGTTAGAAGAAGCAAAAAATTGTTTGGGGGAGAAAGGAGGGAATGCAAGGCGTATAAGAAGAAGGTGAAGGGAAAATGGAAGTTGGAAAAATCGCCGCTATGTTTGACGGATATTCCGAGGAGGCGAGGCAGGGGCAACTTGTTAAGGAGGCCTTGTTCCTATCGAGAAACAACAAAGACTGTACTGTGTTTGTACCTTGTTCAAAATGTTTGATGTCGAAATTTAAGTAAAAGGAAAATGGTTTATGTTTCTTTATACATGCCGATAACCTACTTTTTCTACTCACTTCTCACTCAATTTATTTCAACTTTTAATTAATAAATAATGTGTATTAATTAAGAATTAAAACTGAACAACTTTGAAAAAATTCAATGACAGAGAGTATTTTTGAAAGAGAAATTTTAGGATCAAACCTTCTGAATTTGTCAACCTATCTATAAAACAATGGTCAAATATGTATACGGTTTAAGTCTTCTTTCAATCCATTAAAACAATAATAAT
Organism: Vigna mungo; assembly: GCA_036885675.1. Classification (NCBI taxonomy): domain Eukaryota; kingdom Viridiplantae; phylum Streptophyta; class Magnoliopsida; order Fabales; family Fabaceae; genus Vigna; species Vigna mungo. The sequence continues at coordinate 32,453,217 of CP144697.1, read as the reverse complement.
AAAAATTCTTTTAAGACACAACCATTTTTAATTTTAATTGATTATTTAACTACGATTATCACATCCTAATAATGTTACTAATGCATTTTATTAATTCTAGTTTTATCAACCATTTTTATTAAAATTAGAGTTAAATTTATTGTTAATATTTAATTTCATAAATTTAATTCAATATAAATAAATTTCTAAAGTATTAAAATTTTATCAACAATTTTTACTAAAAGTATAGCTAAATTCATGGTTAATATTTAATTTCATCTAATTTAATTCAATATAAATAAATTTCTAATGAATTAAAATTTTATCAACCATTTCTATTAAGAGTTTAGCTAAATTCATTGTTAATATTTGATTTAATCTAATTCAATTCAATATAAATTTAATCCAATATAAATATGTACAAGGTTAGAGTCTTCTTTTAATAAATTAAAACAAAAAGTAATTCTTAAAAAATGTGGATAACTTATTTAGCACGTTCTTAAAAAAGTAATTCTTTAGCACGTTCTAAGAACATGTTGTTGTAATTTAGTTTAGAACCTCTTAATGATTGTTTGTAAGTGTATATTTTACATTATATAATTGTTTGATTGTTTTCACATTACGTTCATTATTTTATTTGAGAGTAAAGAGAATGTTTGCAAGCTTAACTTGACTCTTAGTCATATTAATAAAAAATGAATGTTCACTAGGTTTTAACCAACCAACATAAGGGTGACCAACTAAAGTCGTTGCCAGATCACAGTTATGATATTCACACATTACCTTCAAGATCCACTCTTCTCCATTACTAATTGGTTTTCCTCTTAATTTAAAAGAACAATCACATTTTCTTGTGTTGTACATACTAGGTTGAACATCAGGTTTATATTTCTTGTACTTTCCACCCATTTCACATCCTAGCAATACATGTGTCTTTATTTCATGTTGACCATTAGCTTTATCAAATCTTATAATCAGAACAATGAAATCAAGATGAAAAGAAATCTCCCTAACCCACTGAATTAAGTCATCACGTATAAGGAAAATCTCATCAATTGTGAAGTTATTAGTATAATCTCTCATGCACATTTCATTGATAAGAGAAATTTGAAATCAAGCTCTCATTTACTTGTGATTTCATAAGCTTAAAGGATAGTATTTCATTTTAAATACCAACATTATAACCATGTACAACATGACATGAGCATATAATAAATCACTTGTTCAATAATAATAACCAAAATAGAGACCAACAATAAATTCATAAAACAAAATAGGCCAAATAAGTAAAATAAAAAATAACAAAATAGAAAAAAAATTAATTAACCAAATTTTGATGTTAGGAAGAATCCTTCACTGGATTTTGAAAGTCGAGAGATAATAAAACTGAATTTCGAAATTCGAGAGAATAGAGAACTTAATTTCAAGACTTAGGAGGTATCTAAATTGAATTTCCAAATTCAACACACTTGTATACCAGATTTCAAAATTTAGTACACTCCTAAACCAGATTTCGAAATAGGGTATGTTAAAAATCTGGGACACTCCTAAATTGGATTTCGAAATCCAATACACTTATAATCTAGATTTCAAAATTCGGTATGTTCGAAATCTGAGACACTCCTAAACCAAATTTCAAAATTTGGTACAATCCTAAACCAAATTTGAAATCTGGTACACTCTTAAACTAGATTTCAAAATCTAGAATGTTCAAAATTTGGGACACTCCTATTCTAAATTTTGAAATCTGAGACACTCATACATTGGATTTCGAAATCTAGTATTTACTCTAAATTGGATTTTCCATTCTTCAAATTGGATTTAAAAAATAGTAAATAATTACAAAAAACTCAAGGAAATAGTGTAAATGAAGAAGCAAATACATACTTCCAAGCTTCAACCAAAACGAAGATGAAATACAAAATTGGTGAAGATGAAGAAGGTTGTTAAAATGGAAGAATGTTGTTGAAGAAGAACTTGTTGAAAGAAAAAAGAATAACACCTAAGAAGACAAAAATGACGTATAATGCTTCGTGAAAATGACTTAAGGGTGTTGGAATAAGTAAATATAACAACGTTAACAATAAATATGGGTGAGTAACCAATAATTACTACTTACATATATATATATATATATATATATATATATATATATATATATATATATATATATATATTTGTTAAGAAGTGAACTTTAAGTCTAACTCAACCCTAGAGAACTAGCTTGTAATGTGAGCTTTGCACCCACTTATATACTCTAAATTGGTCTTATCTCTAATTGATGTGAGACTTCCAACACACCTCTCACGCCGAGGTATATACATCTCAAGTGTGAGACTAGACATTAATGGGTGGTCTGATAGTAGCCTCATAACTCTCTAAATTTTCATATTTTTATTGTCTTTAGAAATCATTATTAGTTCAACTTTGTTCTTAATTGTATAGAATTAGATTAGTTTTAGCTTTTTCTATTAAATCTTTGGAGTTGTAGAATTTAAGTTAAAAATAGGTTTTTAGTTGTAATTTTTAGTTTTTGTTAATAATTAGAAAATTAATTTTTAGAAAATCTTTTGATAAAAATTTTCTCTTTTTATTTCCTTTTCTTTCTTCATTTTTGGACTTATTTTTTTTTTCTTTATTGTAGATTGCGCCTTGGTTGGGTTGCACCTGGGTTAATTATGCTAAACACTTGGGGGTGTTGCTCCCTCCACCTCCCCATTTGCTCCCTCCATCTCCTCATTTCCTCTTTTAACCTTCATTCTATTTTTCTATTCCTATTTTATCCTTTTAATAAAAGTTTAGTTTAGGTTAAAATTTTATAATTTGTACCTATTCCATCACATAAATTCTCTTTTAACTCTTTTACGTTTATGTTTTCATTCTTACTCCTTCAAAGTGTGGTGAGTAAGAAATTGGTGGAAAGAATTGTTCTCCCTTACAAAAGTTCAATCATCTCTGTGCTTTGAAGGCAGTGATGCACTCTGCACAAAAAGGTGCATGAATAAACTCTAACCCTAATAATGTCAAAACCTCCCTTAAACGGGTATGAGCAACCGTCGTCGGAGGTCAACATTCGTTTAAGGTGAAACGGATGTTGATAATCACCATCACTGCCAGAGCTTGGTGCCGATACCACAAAGAAAAAGGGGTGGAGCTTCATCTAAAGAAAAAGAGTTATAGGATATACAAGAGCAAAATGCCAACATAGAAGGTAAGTTCTCCTTCTTAAAGCTTCATCGCTCACAAATTATAAGCCCTAGATGTTTGCAATCTACTCGTATTTAGTTTTCTGCTTTGATTTGGTGATGCTTGGCTTTGTCTGCTCGCATTGAACATGTAATTATGTTGAATATATATGATCTGGTTCTTCATACTCTTCGCCACTCATATATCCCCAATATCACAAACATGGCCTCACCCTAAGTATCTATCCATTGATCCAAGACAGAGCACAAAAACATTGATCATCACCCAAAAAAATAAAAAAAAATAATAAAAAAAATGATGATGAAGGGATAAGTAATCAAAAAGAGAAAAAGAGAACAATAAGAAGAACTGTTTTGAGAAATGCAACTATGTTCACACGCAACCTTCTTCACTCTACCCCTGCACCCGCCGCTTCAACTCCTCTGCGACCAAAACTCTTCTGCTCCAATGGAATTCCCCCACTGGTTCTACAAAACTCGGACGACGTCGACGACAAAGAGCTCAAGAGGCGGATTGAGGGCTACATGAAGGGCGACGAGCAGGTGCTGCCGTCGATCATGGAGGCAACTTTGTAGCGGAAGCTGTCGGGGAGGCACGAGGAGATTGACGACGAGCTGATGGGGGAGCTCCGCATGCGCCCCCTTGACAAAGTCGAAGACGGGGACTTCAAGTCTGATTTCGAGGAGTTCTAGAAAACCGATGAGGAGCTCAACGATTTATGCGACGCCAGGGATGCGGTGATGAAGAGGATGGTGACGTCGCGACCGACGGTAGCTCCGGTGGCGCTTGGTGTCGCCGGCAACGTAGTGAACCAAGCAAAGAGGCCGTTGTGGTGGCTGGTCAAATGGGAGCGGCAGCACGCCCTTACAGGGAAGCAAATCTCGCTGCTTTTCTTTTTCTCTCGAAGGAGACTCATCTAGGGGCTGATTGAAGAATGAGGGAAAAGTGGTAGAGTTTGGGGAGTTTGAAGAAGTCGGCCAGAGAAAATAAAAAGTGTGACGGAGGTGGAAAGAGGAGGTGGATCTCAAAAGGGTAGGGGTGTAATTGAGGAGAGAGTAAAAATGAGAAAGAAAGAGTAAAAGGTTAGGGTTGGGGAAGCTTAGGATTAGGGGTATTGCTAAATAACATTAAAATAAAAAAATAAAAATAAAAAGTAAAAAGGTTAAAAAAGGAAAAGGAAAAGATCACTTTTGTATTAAAAAAATGAAAAAAGTTGGGGAGGTGAAGGGTGGAAACGGGGAGGTGGAGGGAGCAACTCCCAAAACTTGGATAGCAGGTTTGATGTTGTTACAAGCAATTGGGCTGGCTACTGCTAAAGGCTGGATTTGGGCCACTGCTACTGAAGTGCACTAGGCTGTTGAGATTGTTTTTCTACACGAGTGCTTCATCCTGCACCTCCAAGCATTTCATCCTGCACCTCCAAACTTTAAAAAAATTCCAATTTTAACCATAATTAAAAAAGTATTTTAATTTTGAAACTGTTTTAATTTTTAAACCTGGTCAAAGATTCCCAGTGCAAAGTCATATTGAATTTCAGAGAGAGTGTGTGGTTTTAACATCGGAATTCATTCCATTTTCAATTCTCAGAGCACCATCATCCTTCCCAGCATCCTTCCCCAGCACCATTACCCTTCTTTCTTTTTTCAGAGCATCCCTCCTCTCCTTTCTCAGCCTTCTTACTATCCTTTCTCCTTCTCAAATAGCACAACCTAAAATCTATATTTTTCCACCACAGCAGCGACCACCGTCATCTTCGCAAGCAAGCTTTTTTTTTCCAACGGAGGTACAGAAACACTGGACTCACACTGGACTCTTCGGATTTGATTTTTCCTTTCTTTGCTGTCTTGTGCATACTCTCATTTTGCATTTTAGTTTCTTCTTTGTTGTGTGTTTCCCAGTGTTTCCCAGTGCAGATTTGTCTTCTTCTTCTTCCAATTTTCTTCGCTGCTCAAACGTTTCAGGTTAATTCATGGTTTTTTTGCTGCTTTTTTGCATGTTTGTAGCATATCTATAGACTAGATATATAGATTCGATGATTAGAAATTTTTATATTTGTCAGCGGTGATCTATCCATGCTACAGTATCCGATACATGCCTGTTGCATTTTTTTTTAATTTTGTTTTATGATTTTATTTATTTATTTTTTGGTTGTTTTAATTTGAAATGAATTGCTTGATTTAAAATATTTTATTATTTAATTGTTTTTTAAATAGTTTATTATTTAATTGTTTTATTTTAAATAGTTTAATACTTAATTGTTTGATTTTAAATAATTTGTTATTTAATTGTTTTATTTTGAATAATTTATCATATAATTGTTTTATTTTAAATAGTTTATCATGTATATTAATATTTGAATTCATGTTATAATTATTTTAAATATTATATTTTAATTATTTTAAATTTTCTGTCATAATTATTTTAAATTTTCTGTTACAATAGTTGTTCATGCGTTTTTTTTTTTGTTTTTTTACGGTTTTATTTTATGTTTTTTTTCGTTTTATAGTTTATTTTTTATTTGAAATCAACTGTTTTATTTAAAATATTTTATTATTAAATTTTTATTTAAATATTTTATTATTTAATTGTTTTATTTTAAATAGTTTATTATGTGTATTAATATTTGAATTAATTATTTTGTTATAATTATTTTAAATATTCTGTTTTAATTATTTTAAATTTTCGGTTATAATTATTTTAAATATTCTATTATAATATTTTTAAATTTTGTGTTTTAATTTATTTAAATGTTTCTGTTATAATTATAAACTTTCTTTTTAATTATTTTATAGGATGACGTTATTTGATTTTTATTTTAATAAAAGTGTTATAATTGAATTAATTAATTATTTATATAAACATTTGAATTAATTTTATTTTTTTGAATGGAATTATTTTAATTATTTTAAATATTTTGTTTTAATTATTTTATATTTTTTGTTTTAATTATTTAAAATATTCTATTATATTATTTTAAATATTCTGTTAATAAAAAAATTTAAAATATTCTATTATATTATTTTAATTGTTTGTATTTTCTATATTTTCCGTCTCTTTCACATCCTAGCAACACAAACACCTTCCTTCCAGGTTGATCGGTAGCTTTATCGGATCTTATAGTCACCACAACAAATCCTAGATTATATGCAATCCCTCTTACCCATTCAATTAAGTTTTCACGAGAGGAAAATATTTCATTTGTTGTGAAATGATTTGTCAAGTCTCCCTCAACACCCTCATTCATAAAGGACGAAAATTCTGATAGCCTCCTAGAATTTATTTCAGAATCCATCCCATAATAATATTCGTCCATTTAGAATATAATCACCTGTAATAAAATTAAATAAATAATACAAAAAATTTAAAATTTACAATTATATCGTAAAAATTGATTTATATTCATTTTAAATTATATAATTACATTATAAACTGATACAAAATCATGTATAATTTTAAAATTAATTAAAAACTAATAAAATAATTAAATAAATATATTATTAAACTTTTATATGAAGTAGGTTAAAACCATTAGGCGTCCCTATTTTCGTAAGGTATTCCCAATTTGGTCCCCTTCTTTTAAACCTTCCCAATTGAGTCCTTATAAGTGCTAATTTCAAACAAATTAGCCCCTGCCGACGGTGTTAAAATTGTGCAGAGGTGAGTAGATGACGTGGTTAAAATTCTCCTATTGAGGTGTTAAAATTGTGCAGAGGTGTTGAAATTGTGCAGAGGAGAATGGGAAAAATTTGAACACTTCTGCACAATTTTAACACCTAAAAAGGAGAATTTTAACCACGTCATCTACCCACCCCTGCACAATTTTAACACCGTTAACGATTTTTAATGGCAAGGGCTAATTTGTTTGAAATTAGCACTTATAAGGACTCAATTGAAAATATTTAAAAAAAGGGGACGAAATTAGGAATACCTTACGAAAATAAGGACGCCTAAATGGTTTTAACCTAAATTAATATGCATTCGTCGGATTTTCACATTCGAATATACCATCATCGGAAATCCAAATCCGATAACTTGGTTTTATGTTTCTTTATTCAAAATTAGTTTTATTCATTTTAATATAATCATAAAAAATTATTTTTTATTAATTACAAATTACAAAATATATTATAAAATAATACATAAAATTAGAAAAAAATTGAAACTAATATAAGAAGTACTAAAAAAAATATTAAACTAATATAAAAATACCTAATGTAAAGATATTAAATAAATATATTATGCTGGTGTATTAGGATGTCCATATATCGGATATCAGTATCCGAACGTTCGTACATCGGATATCCATATCCGAGGGTTTGCGCGTCGGATATCCATATCCGAAGATGTGTTAATCGGATATCCACACCCGATCCGCACATCGTTCTCAGTTTATTTTTCGTTTCATGGAAACATTTTAAGAAAAATAAATACCTCTCTTTAATATCAATACAACGAAGAACATGCAAACAAATTTTTAAAAAAAAATACTAACAATCCATCATCTATATCATTCGTATATCATTAGAAGCAAGAAGATGTGCAAACAGATTTAAAAAAAAATACTAACCCGCTTCAACACGAAGACAGAGAATGAGCAAAGAACTTCAATACACCACCACAACACAAGACACCACAAGTGAAGCACTTCAACTTACACTCAACAATCCTTCTCAAATATATATAAAGTACACTCACTCAAACCTCCAAAGTACAAAACCTCAAGCAAAGAGTTGCATCTCAAAATGCAGAAGTGTAGGGTTCCTTTATAAAGATGAAACAGGTGCAGGAATGAAAGGGTGCAGGAGTGGTGTAGGGGTGCACAGGGTGCATGAGTGGTGTAGGGGTGCAGGGTCAAGGAGTGTAGGGTCAAGGGGTGCAGGCTCAACAATGCATGCTAAATGATTGGAACAAAATGGAGGTGCAGTCAATGGAGGCACAAAAATTCACACTAATCAAAATATTAAACTCTTAAACTATTTATTAATTAGGGGTAGTTTTGGAAATTGGAGGTGCAAGATGAAATGCTTGGAAGTGCAGGATGAAGCACTCTTTCTACACTGATGCATTGGACCATTGATCAACAGAAGAAACAATGGGCTGAACCTTTAAAAGATGGGCTGCTGAAACTGCAATTGGGCTGATGTGCTGCTGATTTGGGCCCATCTGAATTGGAATTGAGATGCTACTCGGCTTGTTTTTCATATGGTTGTCCATATCATCTATCATTCCAAAATAAAAATACGAATACTTGTGTGATCATTTTAAAACTTGATATATATTTTTTTCCAAATAATACATTTTTTTTCTTTCTTTCTTTTTGATGTTTGTACATCGTTCAAATTGTTTGACACCCAATTCCTAATAATTTAAAAATATTAAAAACTAAAAATTTTAAAAACTAAAAAGTAACACTCCAACAACTTTTCTTCTTTAAAAACTATGTAATCTATAATTATTTTTATTGTGAATAAAAATATATAAGAGTGAAGTCAATCTTTATCAGGTTGATAAAAAAATAATTTCTTTTAAATATTTTTTAAATTGTTCTTCATTTAAAACTTTGAAAAACTTGATTTTCCATTCTAAAAGGAAATAGATAAGAATCCGAGATTAATCCTTATTGGAACCATAATTTTAAAAAGTATTATTTTTTATTTCACATAATCTTTTCTTTTCATTTTTAAGGAAAAGTAAATATTTATAAAACCACATCCATTTTGTATATTTAATTAGAAATATTATTATCAAACAAGTATAATAAGGTGATAACATATTTATTTACACCGGATTCAAAATCTGATATCACACACCACACTTTATCTTTACAGCATTTCTATAATTTTCTAAAATAAATTATGATTACGACTCTAAAACTTTCAGTTGTTAAAAATTTATAATTTTTTAATTTTCCGTCTCGTCATGATTCGGTTGCAAGTAGTTAATGTTCTTATCCATATATGGATATTGCATACATATAAGAGATGATATTAAATTTAAATTAATGTTTATTAAAATTTGAATTAAATTTCAACTTAGGAAAACAATACTATTAAAATTTGTTAAATTGGCTTCTCTAATTAATGCATATATTTAGGTAAGAGGTTAAAATTTAAAACAATTAAACATTTCTACTCACTTATTTCTATTCATAGCTTCTTTGGTGAGAAACCCTCTTATCATAGCTTGAAAAAACAACTTCAACTAACTCAATAACATGTTTATATATATATATATATATATATATATATATATAATCATTTTCTTACACCATAACATCATAAAAAAAAACTATAAAACCAGTTCTCTTTTTCTTCTCTCCATCTTATCTTGATTTTGCTTTAAGAACAAGTATTTTTTGTTATGGCCTTTCTTAAACCTCAATACTTGTTTTTGGCTCTTTTGATTTTCTTTTTCCTTTCAAAACTTAGTTTTGCAAAGCGATCAAGGATAAATGGTTTGAAATTGAATGTTATTGACCGATGCTGGAGAAAAAAATCATGAATTGAGGGGACATCAATATCAATTAGCCACATGTTCTGTGGGTTAGGCTGGCAAGATGATAAACAACATTGGTAATGATCTCATTCATTATAAAGTTACTGACTCTAGTGATGATCCTATAAATCCCAAGCCCAATACCTTGAGGTATGGAGCTTCTATTATTCAAGGTAAAGTGTGGATCACATTCCAAAGGGACATGCAAATTAAACTAGAGAAACCCCTTCTCATTAGTAGTTTTACCACCATTGATGGTCGAGGTGTTAATGTTCACATCGCTAATAATGCATGCTTAATGATCTTTAAGGTAATTAATACTTGCTACTAATTAAGCTTGTGAGGATAATAAATATTAAGAAAATTATTTTCATGATTTATCAATATGTAGACAACTTTGCTTATTTGATTACAGGCTACCAACATAATTATCCATGGCATTCGAGTTCACCATTGCAAACCTCAAGCCCCTGGGATCGTGATGGGGCCTGAAGGAAAGCTGATTCCTTTAGGTCATGTAGACGGAGATGCAATAAGATTGGTTACTGCTTCAAAAATTTGGATTGACCATAATACACTTTATGATTGTCAAGATGGTTTTCTTGATGTAACACGAGGTTCTACTAATGTGACTATCTCTAATAATTGGTTTAAAAACCAAGATAAGGTTATGCTTCTTGGACATGATGATGGATATGTGAGAGATAAGAATATGAAGGTTACAATGGTGTATAATCATTTTGGACCTAATTGCAATCAACGTATGCCAAGGTAAATAAGTATTGTTATACTAAGTAGTTAAAAATACATAAAGTAATAAGCAATTATATTTCCTCTCATTAACAAACAATTAACTTCCCAGGATTCGTCATGGATATGCACATGTAGCTAACAACTTTTATCAAGGATGACTTCAATATGCCATAGGTGGAAGCATGGAACCTAGTCTCAAAAGTGAAGCTAACCTCTTTGTAGCGCCAACCATAGGAAATAAGGAGGTAATAAATTTTAAAAATTTTGCTTGAAGTATTTGATATCCATCTTATTACCAATAACTTAAATATTGTTTTACACACACACATAATATAGAGATTTTATTAATGCTAATTATTTATTATGTGTAGGTGACATGGAGAAAGAGCAGTGATAAAAGTGGAGCTATATGGAACTTTCATTCGATAAGGGATATTTTTGAAAATGGAGCTTCCTTCAATGTAACGATAGGAGAAGGTGTGAAAAACCAAATTATACTAAAGAACAAAATTTTAAAGTTCTTGATGCCAAATTTGTAAGATTATTGACACGTTCATCTGGTTTGTTACAATACAATAAAAGTTATGTATACTGATTAGCCAAAATACAAGAGAGGTTATCTTTGGAATTATTTAGCATTTTTATGATTTATACTATATATGTAAGTGAGGAAAATTTATTTTTTCCCGACTTATATTAAAATTGAATTGTATTTTTACTTAAAATTCTAAACATTGTAAATTTACTATATAAGTATAATTAACATATTAGTCTATATGATAAAAATCTTAAAATATGCTCCATACTTACAATTTTTTTAATCAAAGTTGTTTAGGGATTTAGATTAAGTTTTTTTTTTTTTGTTTAATACATCATTTGGTCCCTTCTTTTGGGGGTTTGGTTCAAAATGATCCCACCTTCGGAAGAAAATCACTAAGGTCCCATATTTCATTAAAAGTTGTTCAATATCGTCCTTTTGGCAGACGACATTAAAATTGTAACGGTGCAGATACTAGCGTGGCAGAACATTAGTGAGCTGTTTGAAATGAAGCTTACGTGGCTGTCTAAAGTCTTTTAAAATAGGTTAAATTAAAAAAAACCTAACCCCAATTTGATTACTCCATTTCTGCGTTCTTTGCTGTTGTGAAAGTGATTTCTTGGCTCTTGTGAAAGTGATGATTTTTCGTCATTCTACTGTTGATTCATTGAAGGTGAAAGTGGAACATCGTACGATCGTAAGGTAAGGGCTCATTATCTAAGCCTAATTAGTTGTTGTTGTTGATTTTTTATTTGGGGGTTAGGGTTTAATTTGATATTGTGTTTATTCAATTTAATGGAGTTTTTATTGTTGTTTCGGACTGTGGGAGTTGTTCTTCCAATATATTTCATGGTTAGAGAAGTGACATTAATCCAGCGCCATCGAAGACAATATATGGTAAGTCTCTGCCATGGATCAACCTCTTGTCTCTTTCCCATGCTTTACTATATCACATGAATCATATATTTGCACAGAATGAAGTCTCTGATATTTTTTCTTGTTGTAACTGTAAGGAGCATCTTAATGCCTTGGCCATTTCATCTGACGATGAAAGCGAGCAAGCAGATTTGCAGCCTCAACCTCAGCCTCATATCATACATGTACTGTAAAAATAGTGTAGCTGGTAACCACTTGAAGTAATTGAAGGATGAAAAGCTCCTGGTTTAAGATGCTGCACTTTTTCTTCTAATGGTCTTTTCATGTAAATTAGATGGAGACAAGTTTAATGAAGTAATCAAATTGGGGTTTTTTTAATTTAACCTATTTTTTAATTTAATATATTTTTAATTTAACCTATTTTAAAAGACTTCAGATAGCCACGTAAGCTTCGTTTCAAACAGCTCACTAATGTTCTGCCACGCAAGCATATGCATCGTTACAATTTTAACGCCGTCTGTCAAAAGGACGATATTGAACAACTTTTAATGAAATATGGGACCTTAGTGATTTTTTTCCGAAAGTGGAATCATTTTGAACCAAACCCCCAAAAAAAGGGACTAAATGATGTATTAAACCTTTTTTTTAATGGATAGACAATACTATTGCAATTTGTAATATGTAAGATTACAATTTACCTCTTAAAATTTTATTATGATAAAAGTCATAATTAAACATTAATTTCACATAGATAAATTAAGGGTGTTTGTGAGCTAGGTTGGAGAAAATTTGAGCAAATCAATTACACAACTCAATAAAAAGGGGTTAAATATGTTTTTAATTCTTGAATTTTAATGCAGAATTAAAATTCGTTTCTTCCGAAATTTTGATACGAGTTTCATGCTAACATTTGAGTTGTTTACACTGTTTGATGCATTCCCATTTTAATGTCAACTGTGAAATATGTTTAACACGTTAAAAAAATTAATGTAATTAGGTTAAAATGATTATATTTTTTCATTTTTAAAGTTTGAAACTAAAATGTATTGAATTTTCAAACAAAAATTATTCTTAATTTCATATAAACTAAAAACATATTTAATCTTTAAAAAACTATCAGATTGAGTTTATTTTCTATATTTTTTATCTTAATTTCAATTTAAATTAATCCACTCTTCAATCGATTAGAGTAGATTGAGTCAAGATATTAAAAAAAAAAATTTGAAATGTTATAATTGTCAAATATAACCTAATTAGAAAATAAAACAATGTTTACACAAATTAATTTCGTGTCAAATATTTTTATGGTTTTAAATTTATAATTTTGATGTTCAAAGTATTAATTGTAACTGAAACCATATGTTTGTTTCTAGATAACAAAGAGTCCAACTTCACATTTTCATCATAAAAAATACAAACAAACAAGCAATATTTGACATCATGGGTGAAAATTTTAGAACAAGGTTGAATTCTGTATAAGCCTCAAACCTTTCTTTTCTCCATAAATCTAAAAGAGATTTAATTAATTATTATCGTCCTAGCAAGTGCAACAAGCTTACAAGCTTTTTCTCTTGGTTGAATTCAATAACTCTCAAATGCATGACATTAGAGTCATTCTCATATCCTTTCCAATACATGATGTTATTTGTTTCTTATCAACATTCTTATTATATAATAATAATTTAAATGTTTAATCAAGGTTTCATACTTTTATTATTAGTCTTATATGACTTGCTTGCAAATGTCATTGTCCTATACATTGGTTTAATGAATAAAAAACTTTGAAGTCATCTTTGTAAGTTTTCCGTTGAGCCCTTTCTATGAATTAGATGACTTTAACATATATTGTTTTGGAGTAAGGTACGAGATTAGGTTACCTCTCAGAGTCTGATCGCCTAACTTGTTCGCCAAATTCTTCTCTCCAGATACCGATAGGTGGTGACCTGCAAGAAAACACTCTGACGCTCAAGTTAGCTAGGTCACTGATCAGGGATGAGTGATTGTAATCGGAAAAAAGTAAAGTATCTGGTCATTCACCACATATTTATAGGGTATTTATTTGTAACTGCCATTAACTATCAATAATTACCATATCTCCTATTTCCTTTTTGGTGACCATTGCCCATTATGACCATTAAATACCTTTTAACTGTTTTCATCGCCACCTCCAGTCTTCGTCCTTTACCGACCGACCATGCACATCATTCTAATTGAGATTGGAGTTTGCTGGTCATCTACCTATTCCTATCGTTATCTGAGCTTACTGACCGACCGTTCCCTTTCCGAACTTACCGACCGCTCGTCCCTTTGTACACTACATATATTAACCTCATTAATGATGACTAAACTTCAAGTGATGCAGATTATAAGTGGATGTTATTGGTGACATATCACCTACTTCTCATGACAATAGTAAACCTAGTACAATTTTTTTATTATTTCATGACATTGAAACAATTACAAATTACAAATTACAAAAATATTTTAATAATAATTAATATTATGTTTCATATTAATTTTTTTTTTGTGTGAATCTTTTAATGCGTTGAACTTTTTATACCTTGATCCGGACCAAGACCAAGCCGAGCGACAGGTCTAGGAATCAAATAAGAAAGACAGCTACTAGGAATCATAGAAGAAAGACAGCCGCTCAATTAACCTTGTACTTTTGAATCTTTTATTTGCATTAATAATATATTTTTTATGGACAAAATTGATTGTATGGTTTTATTATTAAAGTCTTTTTTTCCTATATACTCGTGGATTGATAAGTGGTAGGCCGGATGGATTGATCCGCGGATTAAGATGTGGGTTGTGATCCATCTCATAGCTCTACTCTTTTTCTATATACTCTTTTTGTTTTACAAATATCTCTTTCATTAGCATATTCTACGGTATAAAATCTTGTCACTTTAAATATTTTATTCTCTATGCATAATTTTCACCTATCGTCTTTCTTTTCCCTGTAAACTCTTTTTGCACCATTTTTTTTTATCTCTTTAACATATTTCACGGTATAGAAGCTTATGAGTTTAGATCTTTAACATATTCTATCGTGTCAATTTTCTTTTACCTTATTCGGTAAGTAATTGACATTTTCATTAATAAGAAAGTTTTTTCTTCAACTAGATCATCCTTTAACATAATTTTGACATTTTTTCAATAAAATTTATTATTGGTTTTTAATATGCATAAAATTTTTGCGTTTTGGACAAAAATCACTGATTTGTATTGTACTATATTATACTAAAAAAACTGATCCACTTTTACTAAAAGTTCAGTATACTATTTTATGGTTCAGTTTTTAAAAACTGAACTCATAACATTTTGGGTTCAGTTAAATGTGAAAACTGTATTTACTTTTTTCTTTTCTCTAGTTCGCGTTCAACTGCTTCGTCTTACCAAAAAAAGTTATTTAATAATAAAATATTAACAAAAGAAAACGTTCACATAAATAAATTAATAATTAATTTTTTAAGACAATTTTTTTATCACAAATTTTTATATTTTTTTATCAATAAACATATATTACTTTTTAAATAAATATTATTTTAAGTAATAAAAGTAAAATATTTTTTTTAATTTTATTTTATTAAATGATTAAGTAATAGAAATTATAAAAGAAAAAAAGACTATATAAAAAAATAATATTTTAAATATATTATATTCTTTAACATATTATTAAATATGTAAAAATATGTTAAATTTTTTTAATGATATTAAAATGTGTGTAAACACAGACTAAAATAATTATTTATTTTAACAATCAACTTACTTTAAAATAAATATCAATGTTATTATTTTTAAATGATAGTATTTTATAGACTAAAACTAAAATATATTTTTTAACATTAAATTTTATTAAATGACTATATAATGAAATATCATAAAAAAATAATAATATACAAAAATATTTAATATTATAAAAATATCAAATGACAAAAAAATTGACAAAGTTTATTAAGAATAAATTTTCTAGTATCATCTTTTATTATATTATAATAATTAATAAATATTAGTTTAATTTTTACATAATAAAATATAAATAATAAATAATTGATTTATAAAACAATTTTATGAGGCAACAAAATAAATATAAATAAAAAATTATTTTAAAATAAAATAAGTAGATATAAAGATAAAATAAATTATATACACATATAAAACAAAAAAATATAAATAAAAAATTAAAAAAATAAATATAAAAGTAAAATAATATTCATGACAAAATAAATATAAATAAAAAAAAATACAATAAAAAAAAAATAAAAAATAAAATAATTTCCATACACATATAATAATAAAAAATATATAAATAAAATAGAAAATAATAATATCAAATAATTTAAAAATTAATTTGTAAGACACTTGTGAATAAAATAAAATAAATATTAAAATAAATTTCAATTAAAAAGAACATATATTGTTAGTTAAAACAGTTCAGTTCAATTTGTCTGAACGGTTTGATCCATTTTCATAGTAAAATCTCAAATTCGTAATAAATGCAATTACCTACTTTCTTATCTTACATTTTATATCTGGGTTCATAAGTATCGAAGTAGACTTTTAATCAAGGTTAGTCTAATTATGGCCCAAAAGTCAATTTTAATTGTTAAACATGTTGGATTTGTGATGATGGTCTTAATGTTAGTAAAATGATGAAGTTGAAGTTTTGATGATGCTAAATCAAGTCAAGATTTATCAAGATTTATGAACATTTGAAGACTTATTTTTGTTATTGAAAAATTTCGTAATAATTGACTTGAGTATTGAAACAACGACTCAATAACTCCGTTAAGTATACGTGGACTTGATTTTTTTTCATTTGAGATTTACAAGTTGTACGGAAAAAATTTAAGAAAGTTTATAATTTTGTAGAAAACAAAATATTTTTCATTTGAGATATACAATTTGTACGGAAAAAAATTTAAGAAAGTTTATAATTTTTTAGAAAACACTGTCCTAATGGTTTGTGTTTGGATGAAATCCTATGAACCTGAGTGCGAATCATGCTACCATTGCCTGGCAAGGGTTTTGGTTATTTTACTCTCTTCCTTGGGTGCTACGTGTCGCAAACGCATTAGTTTCTTTAGCATTAATGGAGGGAAGAGAGTATGGGACCGTGTAGCATATAGGCTGAAAGGAATTTAATTCCTTTTTTTTTTCTTTTGTTTTGACCCTTTAACTTAGGAGAGAGAAATTGGAGAGCATTTATTAATGGGTTATATTTTATTGGGTTAAATATGGTTTTAGTTCCTATACTTTGTCTTCATTTTAATTTTAGTCCATTTTTAAAATAAGGTACAATTTAGTTCTTCAATTTTAGAAAATTTTGCTTTTAATTTTTTTTTACCAAATTTTTTATTAACTTTATTTGTTGTTTCAAACGCGTTTCTAAGTTAACATTGAAGCAAAAATGTGTCAAACAGTGTAAACAATCCAAATACTATAATGGAACGTACTTGAAACAACAAATAAAGTTAAAAAATTTTGGTAAAAAGAATTAAAACCAGAGTTTTTTTAAGTTGAAGGACTAAGTTGTACTTTAGTTTGAAAAAATGAATTAAAACCAAAATCGTCCCAAAGTATAAAGACTAAAAACATATTTAATCGTATTTTATTTTTTTTGTCATGCAGAGTTATTTAGGTGAGGGAGCGGAAGAGATTTAGTTTATTTTTCTTTTTGTATAAAATCACATGGGGTCCAGTATTTACTATTGGGGAATGAGAGAAGCTTTGCATTTTTTATATATTATGCTAGTCATGTGTTTTTTTTAGGGAGAAGGGAGTTTTTTAATTAGATTATGATATTCTAACAATATTTTTTAATAATTTTTTAATAACAAGATACCAATCATCATTTTATTTGTTTGTTTGAATTTATTTCCACGATGTCAAAATGTTGTAAAGAAAGAGTTATTTTAATTATTCTTTGCGTGGGTCATATTTGTTGAGCAGTGAAAGAAAAGGTTATATAAAGATTTTGGCTTTCATCATATAGTATACAGGGACGCAAAAAAGTTTAGTTTTGATATGCTTCCAGAGAAGATCTTGTTCTTCTCATTCCCTAGGCAAATTAAAGGTACTTTTAATATTTTTCAAAACCTAGTTTTTAACCTTAAAGGATAGGGTTATTGCAGGAATGGGAAAAATGTCAAGAAAGGAGATTTGGGTCAACTAGTGGGAGTTATGTATAACGAGTGTTAGTCCAGGCTCTTGGATGTTTTGATTGAGTATGATGCATGTAATTTGGAGTTTGAAATTCACGGGTTGCACAAAAGGTTAACTGTATCAGTGGGTGTTTAATTTATCATGGTTTTGTTTGTTTTCTAAAGCTACCTTTGTAATATGATTCTGTGATCACAGTTTGTAGCATTTATTTGGTTAAGATTTTAGTATTTTAACTTATTTTGGTTGCAGCGTAAGATCTTTAGACTGTGGGATGATTATGGGGTTAAGGAGTATGCTTTAACCGAGAGAAGAAGGAAAAATATGCATAAGAAAAGACGAGAGCATGACTGGGCAATGGAGTGCGTTACACCGCGTTAGATTAGGGTTCTTGGTAGAAACAATATATATATATATATATATATATATATATATATATATATATATATATCATCCAGAGATGATAGGAGAGGATGGCTCATGGAAATATATGTGTTTCATATTCATGATTTTAAAGGCTTAATGTTGGGTGGGCTTTGGGTGAATATTTTTATATATGTATGGAATGGTGAAGGTCTAGACCGTGAGTGCAATACCTTTATGGTATATGCACTAGTTAATGTAACATTGACATGGAAATCTCTTGAGTGGGCCGTGAGTGAATTAAAGAGAGATGTTGGTGAGAATGTTACGGTTGTGAAAGAAAAGGAAAAAATAATTGGTAGGGATGGTGTTGTTCTATATGTATGTAGAATACATTATTAAGGGGATGGTTGTGGGACTTACGTGAACATATTTTATTTATGAATATGGTTAAATCGGTCTGATAATGATAATTATGGTGTTTTATCATTGAGTAAGTTTGGTTGATATCTCTTTAATTTAGTGGACACTTTTCTTCTTGCAGGAGAGTAGAAAAGTGGGCTTCTTTGTCCATGATGGACGGTGGAAGAGACTCTGATTCGATTGTTACCTGTCCTCTTTCAATGGGGTAGATAGGTAGTCACCTTTCCTCTTGCGAGAGGGTAGAAAGGTGAATCTCTTTTTGTCTTTGAAAGACGATGGAAGAGATGTGTCTCTTCGTCCTTGAGGGGCGGTAGAAGAGACTAGAAATCGGGTGTTGGCTTTCCTCTTGCAGGAGGGTAGAAAGGTGGATCTCTTCATCTTTAAGAGGCGGTGGAAAAGATAAGTCTCTTCGTCCTGAAGGGGCAATAGAAGGGACTAAGGATTTGGTTATCACTTTTCTTCTTACGGGAGGGTAGAAAAGTGAATCTCTTCGTCTATAAGAGGCGGTAGAAGAGATGACTCTCTTCGTCCTAGAAGGACGGTAGAAGAGACTGGAAATTTGAGTGTTGACCTTTCCCCTTACGGGTGGGTAGAAATGTCTCGCCCGTAGGGTTCCGACTCATGTTGAGTTCGATGTCATGATGGACATCTCGGAGCAGGGAGACAGGTCTGAAGTTGTGGTGGAGGACAATTAACATTTATTTTAATTATAGAATAAATATTATAGCATTTTAAGTTTCTATTTTTTAGGAACATAAAGTGGTCCATTAAGCCAATTATATTTATCCTTTTTAACTGCATAGAGGTTATGGAGCAGTTATTATATTGTTTAAAGGTAAAGCCCAACCCATTATTTTTAAATCTGTGATGGCCAAACTTTATATGAAGGGGATGAGTTACTCTCAGTTTTGATCACTAAGCCTACTCCTCTATTCAGAAAACACACCATCGAGTTTTGAGTGAGTTAAGGTTTAGAAAAATAAAGCTGTCTCTGTTGGGATTACAAAATTGCAATGGCAGGAGGTACGCACATTATTCTTTCATCTTTGCTTCCGCTGTTCTTGATCTGAATGTGTTACTATGATGTTTATATAACATGTTTAGATCAATTTTACTCTGCTCTATTTTTATCATTTGGTCTATTTATTTTATCAAGGACCACTCAAATGGTTTTGTTTGGTAAAATGAAATATCCGTGGAAGTATAGAAGATGAGAAAAAGGTTATAAGAGAATTTGGTATAGGCATGGGTTGCCTTTGCTTGAGAGGTGAGGTAGAGCTAATGGGAATGATACATATTCTGTTTAAGGAAATGGTTTAGGGTGTGATGATGGTTGTGGTTGTCTTATAGAATATTGATGATTGTTAAATATGCTGGTATTATGATGATGACTTAGCAATTGTGATATAATGTTATTTTGATTGAATTGATGTTTATTCTATTAGCTCCCCTTTGCATTTGTTTGTGATTGTGGTTTTCACTTACGATGATCGTATGACTTGGATTGTTATTGATAACGGTTGAAAAACAGTTATTTTCATATGTTATTTTAGACCAAATTACACCCTTTAAGGTTTAGAATGAGCTTGGAATCAAACAAAACTCAATAAATGAGTCAGTAGAGAGTCAAAAGCTGTTTTTAGCGATATTATGCTTGTTTTGCATTGTTTTACAACATTTTGATGAAAGTGAAGATTGGAGTTGAAGATGAAGGTCTTAGACTCAAGGCAGAGGAAGAAAACTGAAGAAAAGAAGAGTCTAGGA
Organism: Vigna mungo; assembly: GCA_036885675.1. Taxonomy (NCBI): domain Eukaryota; kingdom Viridiplantae; phylum Streptophyta; class Magnoliopsida; order Fabales; family Fabaceae; genus Vigna; species Vigna mungo. The sequence continues at coordinate 32,432,651 of CP144697.1, read as the reverse complement.
ACCGCCCAGCGGCAAAATTCACCGCTGGGCAGTCAAATGCGAGGAGGTGACACCCAGGGGTGGACGCCGGGCGGTTTTGCGATTAGAGGCAAACGATCGGGTGGTGGACCCCTGCCGCCGGGCGGTGGCGCTATTTAGGGGAAATCGCTGGGCGGCATAAGTGTGACACCGGGCGGTTGTCTGCTGGGCTTGGGCCTATTTTTTGTGACGCTCCTCAGCTATAAATAGCCCAGTTGCGATTTCATTCTCATTCTTTTGACAGAAGAGGGCGGCCACACCTACTTTTCACTCTCTGGAGAAGATCTCTTGGATGCTTAGGCTCCTTTTCATCCTATCTAGGGTTTGTTTTTCATTTTCTTCCATTATTTTCATCTAGGTTCACCATGACAATGGTGAACTAAACCCTTTTGTTGTTGGGGGAAACAATGTAATCTCTTGAAACTCTCTTTTATTGAAACTCTTGTTTATTTATATGATTGTCATATGCTTTGATTATCAATTGTTGGGTTCTCTTATGCGCTTAAAGCTTTTATCGTTTCACTCATTCGATAACTGTTGTTTGTCTTTATTGATACGGGGACGTACAATAATGTTATGAACTGGTGAGTAATTCCTTGGTTAAGCAATACCACCTAGGGATAGGGGGGTAGGACGATCAATTGTTTTCGCTTCTGTTCAGTAATGCGTTGCTAGTTACTAGGGGAGGCTAGGGATAACAAGCGACTAATTAGTAATAGGCTCTTTTCGTCGAGGGATCGGGTTAAGGGTAGGCCAAGAAAGTTTGCATAACAATTAGATAATAAAACAATTTAAACAAGAGGAGTAGATAAGAGAGAGCGGATAAGATGAAATTGTAAACCCCCAACAACTCCATTCATCCATAGTCTTGTTCTTGTCAACTGAATCAAACGTATTGCATGTTTATTTTGTGTTCTTGCATCCACAACAATTAATTTTTCTTTACAAGTCTTATGATTTTAATTCACCCGAACGATAAGGCCTTTCGAGTCTCTTGGGAAGAACGATATTGGGTTTTACCAATTATATTACTTGGAACGATATGATACGCTTGCCATTTTGTCAACAAGTTTTTGGCGCCGTTGCCGGGGACTCGAGGTTTAACTTTTTCAAGTAGTGTTAATTGATTGAAATTTGACTTGTTTGTAATTATTGTTTATATTTTGTTTATTTTTATTTTTATTTTATTTTTCTTTAAAAGTGCTTTTAGGGGTGTTGTTTCTTGTGTATGCAGGAAGGAATACACATTAGGAGCAAGAAAGCCCAACAACCTCTCCTCGAGGGGTTATCAGACAAGAGAAGGAGGAAAGTTAGACATCCTGCATGTGAAAACTTTCCTTCTTCTGAAACACTTTTGCAATCTTCACCAGAGACTTCTGCATAGGACATAGAGGAGATGGCAGATCAACCTCCTCCACGACGCACACTGGGGGACTCAGCAAACACCGTGGGTCCTTTGCGCTTCAACAACATAGCCATACCAGCAGACAACGCAACAAATATGGTGATGAGCCCTGCATTCATCTAGTTAGTCCAGAGCAACCAATTCATGGGTTGTCAAATGAGAATCCCTATAAGCATTTGACTATCTATGGTGAAATTAGTAATACCGTCAAGATGACTGGAGTTTCGGATGACAGGGTCAGACTCAGCCTGTTTCCTTTCTCTCTTGGAGGAAACGCTAAAGATTGGTTGAATTCATTCCCAAAATGTACATTTAGCAACTAGGATGCTTTGGCAAGATAGTTTGTCACCAAATTTTTTTCCACAGACCAAGATTAATCAAGGGAAGCTGGAAATTTCTTCATTCAAGCAAGGAATGGAAGAAACTCTCGGACAGGCTTGGGACAGATTTAAAGGCCTGTTAAGGAAAACTCCAGTCCATGGATTTGATAAGACCTCATACTTACTTGCTTTCCTTGGAGGGCTAAATACTCAGTCTAAGATGATGTTGGATGCTTCAGCTGGAGATAGTATAAATAGAAAGACTGAAGATGAGGCTTATGAATTGATTGAGGAGATGACTCTGAATGAAGTGTCTCAAAGTGAGAGGGGCGTACAGAAAGGAGGACTCTTGCATCTCCCTGCTGATGATGCTATGACTACACAAAATCATCTCCTTACTCAAAAGCTGGACAAGTTAACAAAGGTCCTTTCTGAACTTCCAAAGGGAATAAGTCATATCTCTCAGACTCAACAACTTTGTGATTTATGCGGTGGTGACCATATTAATGGTCAATGTGCTTTTACTGAAGAGATGTAGCAGGAAGTTAACTACATGGGAAATCAATTCCAGTATAGGCAAGGTAACGCCAACCAAGGCAATTCTAGTCTAGGTTGGAAAAACCGTCCCAGTATTGGACAAAATCAGAATACATCTTCTGGGCAAGGAGGAAACTTCCAGCAGCAACAACCATAACCTTTATGGCAGCAGGTGAACAACTTGATAGAAATGGTCAGAGAACTAACTGACCGATTTGATAAATTCATGAAAGTTTATGAATCTCAACAAGCTAGTGACCAAGCCAGCTTCAGAACATTGGAGACACAGATTGGACAGTTGTCAGAAAGGGTAGAGACTGCCGAAAAGAATCAGTTTAGGGCTAACACTGATGTTAACCCTAAAGAAGAGTGCAAAGTTATTCTGACGAGAAACAAAAGGAAGACAGAAAGGAAAATAATTGAAATTAAGAGCAACGAGGAAGAAGATGAAGAGATGATGAATGTTGATGACGTTGAAGAGCAGAAAGGCAGCAAAGGCAAAGGAAAGAAAGAGGAGGAAGAGGAGGAGAGTTACCAGGAGCCATTCAGGAAGATTTTTAATCAGGTGATTGTTACTCCTATAGTACTACCACTAATTCCTGAATATGAGAAAAGGATCAAGTATTATCTTGGAGAGGTAATTGATCTTGATGAAGAAGAAGAAGAGCAGGCAATCCACAAAAATTTAAGGATTTAGGGAATTTGACTCTTCCTTGTGTTATCAATAACGTGAATATAAGGAGAGCCATGATCGATTCAGGATCAAGTGTTAATTTGATGCCCTTTAGTGATTTCAAGAAGATTGGAGGGCTAAAATTAAAGCCAGCTAACACTACCCTGACAGTTGCAGATGGATCTATGAAAAAGCCAGTTGGTATGGTGGAAAACATAATTGTTCAAATTGAGAAGTTGGAGTTCTTGGTAGATTTTCTAGTAGTGAATATGGTAAATGATGGAAGAATTCCATTAATTCTGGGAAGATCGTTCGTGAGGACCTCTCAGATGATGATACGTGTCTATGACGGGAGAATAGTGCTGAGAGATCAAGACCAAGTGTTAGTTTATAGCGGATCTGAAGACTAAAAAATGAGAATAAGAAGAAGATCCAGATATAAAAAGGCCAGAAGAGAAGCTGCAAAAGAAGAAAACACCACAGATAATGATCATCTTAATAGCTATACTATTTTGCAGACACTTGAGGAGGAAAAGATAGATAAAGGAGAGTCAACTCACTCAGAGAACAAACCATTTCTACGGGGCATGCCAGTAAGATACAAAAACAGGAAGTGGATTGTCAACAGGAGGCTAAAAGAGGAAGGAATGGTCGAAATTAGAAGGCCATATTCAACAGCAATTTGAAAAGTGGACCGAAGAAAGTTGCAGAATTGGGATGATGAAGATCCCAATGTGAAGAAGAAGAGTGAATTTGCTGGAAAGCACATTTGTGTATTGTAAAACATTTTATTTACTTTAATTTTCGGTTGGACTTGTATATTTTGAATTTTATTGAACAATTTCTGGGTAGCATCTATTGGGGGATGCTAAATTCTATGAATCCATTGAAGGATACCAGGAAGGCACACCTACTGATGGGTGTTGAAAGGATTTGCACTTATTGACAAGTGCTAAATAGGTTTGGGTCAGGCTCGTGACATTAAACAAGCGCTACTAGGAGGCAACCTAGATTTTCTCTTTTGTTTTTGCATTTTAAATTCTTAGAATAGGTTGAATTTTATTTTTAGTGTGCATGCTTGGCTTGAATACTTTTCTGAAAATGTTTGACTGAATACTTTGCATGATGAACCTGTTCGTTGATGATTTGATGTGGATGATAATTGAGCTGTGTTGCATGTTGATATCATTTGAAACAGATGTGTGATGAATTATGATTGTGGTTATGAGGCTAAGCTGGGTGTATGAATGAATGTTGTGTGAGGTATTGAGCTCCAGAGTTTTTATTGTTGTATGTATTGTTCACAAGAAAGCATGAATGATATTGCCTGAATCTTGATGATTGATTGAATTGCATGTGAATGTCATATGATCAAGGCCATTTTTGAAAACCCTTTTCTAGCCAAATTTTCACCCACAGTGCTTAAAATGTTATACCCTTTTTTTATGTGAACCCTTGTCTTGAAATTCTTTACCTTGAGTTGGGTTGAGCTTAACTGTATGTGTGAAAAGGTTCAAGTTTGGGGTTGTATTGGGTAAATTGAAAAGCATTGAGCTCAATTGGTGAAAAAGAAAAATGCATGAGAAAAAGAAAAAGAAAAGAAGAAAAGCATGAAGATGAGCTCAATGGAAAAGAAAAGGGAAGAAGTTGGTAAATAAGTGAGATTGGTAAGGAAGAGAGTTATGCTTAAATGTTGAATGTTATGGTAGCTCTCTTAACTCAAGGATTTTGCATTCCAGAAAAACCAATTTTTCTTGTTAGCTCAGCCTCAATACAAGCCTTGGAAAAGTCCTTATGATGGCATTTGCATGTGAAGATTTTGATTGTTTTAGATGAATGACAATTTTGTTTCATGTGACTTGTGAATGATAGAGAGTTGGACTGACACCCTAAACACTTGAGTGACTAAATGAAACACTTGCTTGGTGAGAATTGATAAATTTCATGATTGCATCTTTGCTTAGTGGATTGGTCATTCATAATGTGCAACATCTGTTGAAAAATCTGTGAAGTAAACTGAATTGAAAGCATGCATGCATCTTGATTTGACTTCACTGAAGGTCTGAAACTGAGTAGCTATTATCATGTACTTTAGGAGTGTTGAATCATTGGATGAAATAGTAGAAAGCCAAGCTCTGTTTTTGTGTTGTTTTGTTTTGTTTGCTTGAGGACAAGCAAAGTTTTAAGTTTGGGGTTGTGATAACGGTTGGAAAACAGTTATTTTCATATGTCATTTTAGACCAAATTACACCCTTTAAGGCTTAGAATGAGCTTGAAATCAAACAAAACTCAATAAATGAGTCAACAGAGAGTCAAAAGCTGTTTTTAGCGATATTATACTTGTTTTGCATTGTTTTACAGCATTTTGATGAAAGTGAAGATTGAAGTTGAAGATGAACGTCTTAGACTCAAGGGAGAGGAAGAAAACTGAAGAAAAGAAGAGTCTAGGAACCGCCCAACGGCAAAATTCACCGCTGGGTGGTCAGATGCGAGGAAGTAACACCCAGGGGTGGACGCCGAGCGATTTTGCGATTTGAGGCAAACCGTCGGGCGGTGGACCCCTGCCACCGGGTGGTGGCGCGATTTAGGGGAAACCGCCGGGCAGCATAAGTGTGACGCCGAGCGGTTTTCTGCTGGGCTTTGGCCTATTTTTTGTGACGCTCCTCAGCTATAAATAGCCCTGTTGCGATTTCATTCTCATTCTTTTGACAGAAGAGGGTGGCCAGACCTACTTTTCACTCTTTGGAGAAGATCTCTTGGATGCTTAGGATCCTTTTCATCCTATCTAGGGTTTGTTTTTCATTTACTTCCATTATTTTCATCTAGGTTCACCATGACAATGGTGAACTAAACCCTTTTGTTGTTGGGGGAAACAATGTAATTTCTTGAAACTCTCTTTTATTGAAACTCTTGTTTATTTATATGATTGTCATATGCTTTAATTATCAATTGTTGGGTTCTCATCTGTGCTTAAAGCTTTTATCGTTTAACTCATTCGATAACTGTTGTTTGTCTTTATTGATACGGGGATGTACAATAATGTCATGAACTGGTGAGTAATTCCTTGCTTAAGCAATACCACCTAGGGATAGGGGTAGGACGATCAATCGTTTTTGCTTCTGTTCAGTAATGCGTTGGTAGTTACTAGGGGAGGCTAGGGATAACAAGCCAGTAATTAGTAATAGGCTCTTTTCGCCGAGGGATCGGGTTAAGGGTAGGCCAAGAAAGTTTGCATAACAATTAGATAATAAACCAATTTAAACAAGAGGAGTAGATAAGAGAGAGCGGATAAGATGAAATTGTAAACCCCCAACAACTCTATTCATCCATAGTGTTTTTCTTGTCAACTGAATCAAATGCATTGTATGTTTATTGTGTTCTTGCATCCACAACAATTAATTTTTCTTTTGAAGTCTTACGATTTTAATTCACATGAACGATAAGGCCTTTCGAGTCTCTTGGGAAGAATGATATTGGGTTTTACCAATTATATTACTTGGAATGATATGGTACACTTGCCATTTTGTTAATAGTTATACGAGAGCAGATGATAATACAGGTAGTCCGGTGGATGCTTAATACGGCGAGGATAGCAAGAGACTGGGGAATGTTATTTCTTCGGGAATTTGTGATTACAGACTAAGTTTATAAACTTGTTGAATGCATTAATGTTTTAAGATGCTTTAAGTTTTAATTACGAACACTTGAAAGTTTCTAAGTTATATTTACGAGTGATTTTTTTGTTTTATCTTGACTCATACTTTAAGACGTTTGTTTATAGGTGTCCGAAATTGGGATGTTACATAAGTCATGAAATAATCGATTCACACATAATATAATCTGTTCAAATAGAGAAAAAACATAACAGATTATGTAATTAACATAATCGATTATTCTGCGAAAAAATTTGAAAATCCTATTCAAACGTGTTTCAATAATGTTACAATTTTCAAATACTACATTTTCGTTGAGCTTTGATTATAGGTGATCTCAAGAAACATTCTTGGAGGATCTAAGCTTCATTAGTTGATTACACATGAAGATTCTTTCAAGACTTTGGACTACATTGGTTCTAATTCAATCTGCAATTGAGGAGTGTGATAAAGATCAAGTTCATCATCAATCTATGGATTGTACACCTATGTAAGGATAACCAGGTTTGAAGAGTTGTGATTGCTCTTGTGTTTGTAAGAGATTGAGTGTGTTCATATCTTATTTTACTATTTTGATTTTGAGTGGTGAGAGAAGTGCAATTGAAGGTTGTCATTATATTTTTGTATTCTCAATCATTATAGTGGATTCCCTTCAACTCAGGTTGTTGAAGAAGGACTGGATGTATGCTTGTGATAGTCGAACCAGTATAGATTGTGTGTCTTGATCTTTCTTTCCTTCTCTTTATCTTTGTTGATTCATTTGCCTTTGATTATTGATTTCAAGTTCAAGAATTCATAAAGATTTCAAAAAGATTTTAAAAAAGGTTAAAACCAATTCAACCGTCCTTTTTGGTTTGAGATATAAGGTTTCTCTTTACTAACAAGTTTCATAAAGAACTACATAACCCTGATTTCTCATTTTACATGAGAATAAGTAGGAGCAAGGTTAATCCTTGTTTGACCCAAAAAATGATTTTTTTTGTTTCTTTATAATGTTATATTTGAGGAAACTTAACCATTTTGAAAACCATACCAACTTTGTATATTTAATTAAAGGTACGCCCTTTGGATAGGCTCAGTAAGGTGCTAATATCTTCCTAACGTGTAACCAACTCCCGAACCCAAAATGTAGTTTTTGTAGACCATGTCTTATTTTTATGGTTTTTTTTTATAGTTTTTCCATAATAAACTATGGTGACGATTCCAAATCCTTTTCCAAAACCCTGTTTTTTATGGTTCGTTGTCCCGTCACGATCTTGGTTACGACAGATGGCGACTCCACCAGGGACGCTAAAAAATCAGGCCTAGTTGATTAGATGTGCAAATTGATGTGGTTTCTATTTAAATGTTTCTTTCCCCTTTATTCGTCTATTTGTTGGTTCTTGTTCATTTTGATAATTGTATCTATTCTTGTCTTTTTTTCTTTTTTGGAATAATTGTATGGTTGAATATTGAACTCTAGGGTAGGTTGACATGTTTATATCTGCCTAAAAAAATTTCTTGTTCTTTTGTAGGTGGGGGTTTTGGGTATACATTGCATTCTTCCTTCACACACACATTATGCATATCATGAAAGAGGCTTTATACCTGGGTCTGAGTGTAACATAGAATTAGAGGGGTTGTGTAGTGGTGTGACTTTAGACTACTTCTTGTTTGGCTATCGTGAGAACCCTAGCTAGAGTCTGTTCTCTTTACCTGCAGTTTCACATCTAGTGGTGCCTCAACTGTTGTGGATGTGTTGTGAAGAAGACTATAGCTCTGATGGCCTTAATCTTAGGTTTAGGGAACCACCCTTGTAATTATGCATGTACATTACCTTAGACCTTAAGCACAAAACCTCTGTTAAGACAAAGGGAGATTGCTTGCGTCCGTTAATCCTCACCTTCTCGTGTGTATATTATACATATGAATAAATATCTGTTGAAACACATGCATTACATTTTAGGTAGGTTTATCATTCAGTCGCTTGGTGTTCATTAATCACGTCGGCATATAAGGTGAATAAGTGCCTCTTAGCGCACAAACGTGCATTGCATTCACATGTTACCCTTATTCATGGCGATATGTATACAGTTCTTTTTCTAGCATGCATCCTCACCTCATTTTGCATAATGCATTCATATGTTAATACCATTTGCATATGCATAGTCAGTTTCCTTGCATTGCATGCATTTGTGTCTGCATTCATTTAGTCCATGCTAATAAAATAAAATAAAATAAAAAGAGAAATATGGAGTGAAAAAGATTAACACATTTTGGGTCATTTTTTTTTCTTGTAAAATATCAATTTTTTTTTTCAAAAATATAATGAAAAGAAAAAATGACGAAGAAAGAATGAACCGTGAATGTTATGTTTTTCTGAGCTCAAACGTTTAATCAAGAATAATAACTTGATATTTTCTTTCGAGACATTTTCATGCATGTTGTTTGGAAACCTCCAACCTTCACTTTCCCAAAATAAAGGATTAGCCTTAACAAACACTAATACTACCCTAAGTAATAAACATAAACCTTCACACTGGGGTAAATTTGTTTTGCCAAGGTTATTCTCACTTGTGCTAGTTGAGTGATTCCTAAATCCCTCAGGACAAAAATAATTTTCAAAGTTTCCATTAGATTGAAAAACCGAAACGACGGTCTGAAAAAAACAAAACAAAATGGAAAAGAAAAGGAAAGATGAACCATGCCATAATCACCGAGTTTTTTTCCCATAAAGTTAATGTTTTGATAATAAAACAATTAGAATTTGAAATGACGTGTGATAATATTTCTTTATCTAAAAAAAACCCATTACGACCCTCATTGAGCTAAAAATAAATTCTTTTTCAAAATTATTCCCAAGCAAATGTTTTCATCACATTATAAGCCAACTCAAGATACAAACAAAAAACATTCAGTTATCAAATGAAGAGAGTTCATCACAAAGTGATGATGAACAAAAGGAATGAAAAATGAAATTGGAGAAAGTATTCAAAAAGTTTTGGACAAATAACCGATGCAGTATCTAGATGGTGACCTTTGTTTCAAGAAAAATAATAGCCTACAAACATGAATTTGGGCCTCTACATCCTTTCTTTCATACCTTTCAATCTCTAGTCACATTACAAGCCTATGAAAGTCCAGACAGATTGAATAATGATTACTCAAATTTTTCATAAAGATTAATTTTGTGATATGGCGACATGAATAACAATACGGTCGAAAAAAATAATGTCTTACGAAGAGGGAAACTACCTCTAACCAAAAGAAAACGGAAGAAAATCAAGCCAATTGGGGTCATCCTTTCAGTCAATCCTTTCCATAACCGTTTCCTCTTTTCAACAAACCCATGCTCTCAAAACTGGGACAACTTTGTGGGTCTCACATGATTTTTTCTCTCATCCCCAAAATTGAGGCATCTTTGTGGGTCTTACGTGACTTTTTCTCACCATTGACATTCACACCCGCATACTCATTTTTCCAAACACCAAACTAGGACAACTTTTTAGGTATCTTGTATTTCACCTTGACATTCACATGCTTGCATATCTATCCCAATCTCCTCCAAGCCCTTTACAAACATCTTTTTCTAGCCTTTCACTTATCGGTGAATCATGCACGCATGTATTGATGTCGCAAAGGAGGAAGTCAAATATATGATAATCTCAAACGTTAGACCTCAAGAAGTATGACATTCCTCACTTTTATAAAATATTGAAAATGACAAGGAGTTTGATGATTGCAAAAAGAAAAATTGACTCGGGCTTAAGTAAAAAAAAAGATCAAAACATAATTAATTTATCACCATACATTCATCCATATAGGGGTTTCAATCTATGCACCTGTGCTTTGCCACCTTGGGTTCGAAAGAATAGACAGATGCACGCTTTATCATGCATAACCATTTTCAAATCATATCATCTCAACATTTGGAAATAAGTTTGATATTACAAAATTTACCGTAAGCCTAGTCTTGTTTAGAACCCTAAGCCCAATCTTGTCTGACACCTTTAGCCCAATTTTGTGTGGCACTTGTAAGCCCAATTTACCTGGCATCCTAAACTCATATTTCATGTGACCATCAAAGCCCAACTCACCTAGCCCCTAAATCTAGGAATATCGGTCCTTTAGTAAGCAATGGTCGAATATGGGTACCCTTCACGAGCTTTGTACATCTTATTTCCTTCATCAAAGGTTGGTACAGTCTCCATGAGGTTTGTATACCTCATTTCCTTCATCCATAGGGTTGGTACACCCTCCACGAGGTTTGCACACCTTATTTCCTTCATTCATAGGGTTGATACACCCTCCACGAGGTTTGCACACCTCATTTCCTTCATCTATAGAGTTGGTATACCCTCTACGAGGTTTGCACACCTCATTTCCTTCATTCATAGAGTTGGTGCACCCTTCACGGGGTTTACACACCTCATTTCCTTCATCCATAAAGTTCACGAGGTTTATACACCTCATTTCCTTCATTCATAGGATTGATACACCGTCTACGAGGTTTGTACACCTCGTTTCCTTCATCTATAGGGTTGGAACACCTTCTAATAAGGTTGGTAGACCTCATTGCTTTTTCATCAAGACCATCTCTTTGAGAATGGTCAAGCCAATTTCTCTTTTCTTTATATGTCACTCCATTTGACATTGGTCATCGTATTCGTTTTCTTCTTTTCCTTTAAAACCCGAATGAGATTAATATCGTTATCTTTATCTACCTTTTACTATGATAACATGAAAATTCAAAAGTTCATGTTATCTAATAAAATCTAGATAAAGAGAGATTATTATCAACACCCAATTTCGTCCAGGTAAATAAATTCGTTTGAAAAAAATGTTTTCAATTAGTGGTAGGTAAAAAAGACAAAAAATAAAATAAATTTTATTTAAATTTAAATTTTAGTACTAAAATAATAAAAAAGAATATATAATAAAAATAATAAAATAAAATAGTTTAATATTTTAAGTCCAACAATCCAAGGGTTTTGTGCATATCCTCACTTCAGTCTTTGCTTTTTTCACTAGACATGTCATTAGAAAATATTTTAAAATCTCTTATTTTAAAGAAATATTTGATTTTGATAATTATAAATATTATTTCTGATAAATAATTAGAATTGATAAATGATATTATGCTATGATTTGTAGCATCAAATTTTTTAGTTAGAAAAAGATATGATTATAGTAATTTATAAAATTTTTCAAGTTCAATATCTGGAATATTATATAATTTAATTGATTTTTGAAATATATTACTAAGAAGATCAATAAGATCAATTCCTTTCTTATATTATTCGTTGTGCATTAATTCATAATTAAAATAGGATTAAAATAATATTATAAACACATCCTATCATTATAACATTATGATAAAAGCAGTGGAAATTATGGGACATTGGTACGAGGAACCAACTATAGTGAAAGAGGTAGGTATACTTTTAAGAAAGACTAACCGAGGTAAATGAAGCTGAAATTACACTGGGTAATGTTGAATTCCCAAACTTAACATATGAAGATAACGAGATCTTAATAGGTCCAATATCACAGGGTGAAATTAAGAGCCCTGATCCGGATGCTTTTAACTTTGGATAACATTGGGTCATAATTAGAGCTGTCAAAATAGATAACTCGGCCCGGTCTACCACGGGTTGGTCACTTAGTGAGCCAATCCAACCCGGCTCATTTATTAGTGAGCCAGAAAAACTTGAACCCGGCCCGACCCACTACGGGTTGGTGGGTAAACGGGTTGACTCACTAAATCATTTAATTACATTTCTTTTAAATAAAAGAAATACAAACTTTTTGTAATTTAAATTTAAACAAATTTCACTCCCAAAAAATTATGTTAAAGACAATTCAAAATAATAATAAAATGTACAATATAATCCAAATTCAAAGATATAAAAAAAAACCGGTACTCAACAACATCAACAAAAAAATAATAGTTTAATTTGTAACATAATTTTCCCAATTCAAATAATCAAAAACAGCTTGTTCAAATAATGTATACTCAAATTGTTTAAATAAAATGAACAAATTCTGATACAAGCATGTCAGAACAGGAAAAAAAATCATTCCATGTCTTCAAATCTCCCACAACAAAAAACAAATTTGCAAACCCTTATTTTTAAGTGAGAAGAAAAAAGGAAGGGTGTTTTAACTGCTCCTTGAATAATTTTAGTGAAGTGAGAGTGAGAGCACCGTCAAATGAGAGCAAGTACCTTGAATAATTTTAGTGAACTAAGAGTGAGAGCACCGTCAAATGAGAGCAAGTACTGTGAGAGTGATTTGTGAGAGCATAGATTACTTTTTTGGAATACACAGTGAGTGAAGAGAGTATTTTATTTTTTAGGGTTTCATAAATAAAATAATAAATTAAAAAAATAAAATTAGGTAGGTGGGTTGGTGGGCCAACCCGGCTCACCACAGGTTCAACCCGCATGAGCCGGGTCTAAATGAGCCAGATTGAAATCTGACCCGCATATAGGTAGGTTGTATTCTTCAAACCCAACCCGTGACGGACCGGGTTGACCCGTGGGTTGTGACCCATTTTGACGGCTTTAGTCATAATGAAACAAGATGTGACATAGGCTGTTAGTGAGTTTATGCAATATAGTTTATCCGAAAGGGTTGTAATGCTTCATTTATAAAATTAATATCAAAAACAAAAATTCCGATAGGCTTAAATATAGAAGTTCTGGCAACCAATGATGAATAAGATGAAAATTCTGTACAGTTTTAATATCAAAGCAACATTTAAATTATATATCATATAAATGGGTAGTTTAACAAGAGTACACCACATGAATAACTTAACCAAAATAACATGTTTTTGTTTAGCTTCATCTTACCCCAATAAATTCATATTTTCCTAATTGAAGGAATAAAAAATATTGATTCCAGTAGTTACAAACATAAAAATCTAATTGAAGATATTGTTTATTATAGGTCATACAATACACAATATTAGAGTATATTGATTAATCCTATTATTTTATCTCCCAAGAAACTACAACCATGGAAAGAAATTATAAAAATTATATGGATGGCAGTACCAATAGATACTTTTATTTGTAATAAAAGTTTTAATTCACCAATAGATATTACTGACTAATTGATTTGTTGGATTTTTTTTTATGTAACCTGCCACCATTTCTATTCCCACAATAAATGAGACATACCTTTTGGTGGATGAGGATAAAAATTAGGGTTAAATATGTTTTTAGTCTCTATGTTATCAAGTGATTTTAGTTTTAGTCTCTTTTAAAGTAAGGTACATTTTAATCATCTTTAAGGAAAAACTAACACCATTAAAAACCAGTTGATGTGGCTAACGCTGTAATGACACATATTTTAGTCCCCCAAATTTCACTTTCTATTTGCTCCCAAATTTTAAAAAATCTATCACAATATCTCCTAAATTACATTTTCGCGTTCCCTCTACTACCACATTCTCCCTCTTCACAATTCTTAATTTTTCCTCCCCGCATTGCAATCTCAAATTTCTCCAAAAGCTTCTTCTCACCAAAGCCATCTTCATCGACAATGACACCTTCTCCAAAGCCTTCCTCACCGCTGACTAAGTCCGCTCCATCAAACTGCTTCAGCAACGAGTAAAGTCATTGGAGAGAGAGGTTGACGCTGCCATCACCGCTGCCGCTTGCCCTCGCTCCAAGAAATGACAAGTTGAGGCCGCTCAAAAAGTCGCTGAATTGCACGCTTTGGAGAGTTGGGAAGCGTTAAAAAATGAAGGCGTGGTGTTAGGACCCACTCACATGGCTCTAGCATTTTTCATATTATAAAGCACTCACCCACTCCATATACAGAGATCATTAGTGATCATAAACGACACTATTTCAATCCAAGATATCAATCACGTCACGCCAAGATCTTCTCTTGTTCCACCATGCCAAACCCTAGGCTCCACCGGGCAATGATCGCTTTCGTTTTCGTCGTAAAGGTGCCAAATGAAGAAAATGATCGCTTTCGTTTTCGTTGTTGTTGTCACCTTCATCTCCCTCTAGGAGTTTTGCCAGTGCCATGACCACGTTTTCACGTTCACCATGCACCACCGCCACTCTGAACCCGTCAGAAAGTGGTCCCACGCTGAGTACTACGCTGAGTTGGCTGACCGCGATGGGTGCTGAAAGTAAGGTTGTTGTTAAGCGTTATGATATATGTTAGTGTCTTAATTTTTACTTTGGGTATTTAAATTATTGGTTTGGATCTTGAAGATATATATTAGCACACTTAAAATTGGTTGTAGGTGTAGGATTGATGATGCATGTTACTCGATGATGTCATATGTTGGTTTATATATGTATAATTGTTACAATTATTAGTTAAAGGTGTTGGACTGAAAATTCAGGTGTGGGTATGATGTTAAATGCTTGATGAATGGATGTGGGGTGCTGTTGTTTTGCTAATGTTAAAGATTTTGGCAGACTTTATATGTTATGTTCAAGTATTCCAGTTTTTCATATAGTTATTGTACATCCATTTCTAATATGTTCAAAAAAACATTGGTTGTGTTTAAGTGGTGTAAGGCTTTTTGAGTATTGGTTGTTGATACATACATATATCAGCCATGGGTAATGTGCTTAACTTTAGATTAAACGTTGTTGTATACTGGAATAGAGTTATTTGGATTTTCTTGTGGCTGTTAAACTGATTAGGTGTATTGAGTCCAAATACTTCTACAATTAATTTAGCAATTGAATGTCATTCTTGAATTTGATGCTGATATTTTTCAAAGTTGCTACCTTGGTTCTTTGTTCTTTGTTGACAACTTTTGTAATGTGATGTTTTCTGATGGGATCCCTTTACACATTGTTGCATTTTTTGTCAGGATCAAAATCATTTGTGGATGTGGTGATTGGTAGATTGCTCCTGCTTTGACAACATTATGAACTATTGTAAAGGTGTGTAATATGTATATATTATAACACTGAACTTAAAGTTTTTAAAAAGAATAGGCTTAATAGCTATTTTGTTCCCTATTTTTGTTTGGTTTGTTCAGTTTGGTCCCCATTTATTTTTTTTGTTCAATTTGGTCCTAAAGGTTGTAAAATATGTTCAATTTGGTCCTTTTTTGAAACGGCGTCTAAATACTTAACGGCAAACAGTCCACCTGTGCACTGTAGTGACTATTTGGCATAGGACTGCCTACGTGGATGATCTTCAGCACAATTATGTTGACCTAATTAAAATTAAATAGAAATTAGGGGTTTTTTATTAGGGTTTTCAATTGAATGGTGGCGATTTGATAAGCTGCCATGGTTGCTGGATGAAGAACCTCGCGCGAGGATGATGGTGAACATGATGCGCGACGGAGGAGAGGCCTTCGCGATTCTGGTTCTGTGGATGGTTTGAGTGCTATTTGTTGTTTGCAGGTCCGGTAAAGATGAACTTTGTGGTACCAAGATGGCTGGTGATGGTTGAGAGAATGGTGGCAGAGAACGCTGTTGGGTGAGCGATTGGCTTTTTGCGATTGTTTGCGTGGAAGAAATGCGATTTGCTATGATGGCACTTGGGATTTCTCTGCGTTTTTTGGATTGCAGGTGATAAAGACGAAGGAGAACCTGAACAGTGTGCGGCGTTGGTCTCCTGGTGGCTGCCATGGTTCGCGATTTTGACAGAGGATGGTGACTTGCGGCGGCTTTGCAGTGCTGATGGTAGTCTACGGCGTGGTGGATACCGGCGAGGACGCTTGACGTTGACGGCGGCTAGGGTTTGGGTTTGGGAATTAGGGTTTTTGTTGGAGATGGTGATGACGTTGCAATAGGGTAACTGTACATCAAGGGCATCGACGTAGGCAGTTCTGTGCCAAATCGTTACTGCATTGAACAGTTGTACTGTTTGCCGTTAACTATTTAGACGCCGTTTTAGAAAAGGACTAAATTGAACAGGTTTTACAATCTTTAGGACCACATTGAACAAAAATAAAAAATGAGGACCAAAATGAACAAACCAAACAAAAATAGGGACAAAAATAGCTATTAAGCCAAAAGAATATTTCCAAAGTTCAAGTGAATAAAACATAATTATTATTGTGAAACTGTTTGGAGGAGTATATATAGTTATAATGAAAGCATGACTTATTATTGGGAGTTTAAACTTGTATATGGTATATAGTTGTTTGTTACTAAGCACTGAATTTGTTTGGAGTTTACTAGAGTTCTGGTTTGTTATTATGTTTAAATTATAATTATGTTTTCTACATTTGGTTTTTTAGTGTCTAAAACAACTTAATGACAATGATTGTAGATATTACGTGTGTTGATATATAAAAGAAATTATCACATACTATGAAGGAGGAAAAATTTCAACTGATGTAAGTTATCTTCATTGTCATAATTAGTTTGTAGTAAAAATTTAATTGACTAATTTTATATTATTTTTGTTGTTGCAGTATTTTCCTAATTGCAGATACCAACCATACCGTGACAATCAAATTATGGAAGTTAGGGAAGATTGACGTTTACATGTAATTAATACATGTTTATAGGTTATGTTGTGGTGATGTAAATGCTTATAGGTACAAGTATATATATGTTATGGTTGTATATACTGTCTTATAAAGCAATGTCATGCCATGACATGTATTTCAGACTCAAGGATTATATTTTGAAATATTATTGTACCAATAGTTTTTATTCCTACATTGAAGTATTGAACACTCTTGTTGAGACCTTTGTTTTTGTCATATTTATTTTAATACTTTACATTTTTTTTATGAATAATAAAACTAATAAATAATACAGGTTTGTATATAATAAAACTAATATTTTATATTTTTTTTAAAAAAATATTTTATATTTTTTGAAATATTTTAATAAAAAATTATTTTAAAAAAATTAAAATTAGACCAATAGATAACGCTTATTTAAATAAGCGCTATCTATTGTCTGATACTAATAGATAACGCTTTTCTAAATAAGCGCTATCTATTGTCAGACACCAATAGATAGCGATTTTTTTAGAAATGCTATTTATTAATAGATAGCGCTGACATAAATAACGCTTAAAATGCGCTATCTATGATGTTATCTATAATAGAGCATAATGTTTTTTTTTTTCTCAAATGAAAATATAGTTGAAAAATTATTGTACTAATTTCATTTCCCTTAACCCTCTCCCTCTCTTCTTTTGTAATTTTCATTTTCTCTCTTAAAAAAAAATCCTATCTATCTTCTCTCTAAAGTTTCATTTCTCAAAATCTCATTTTTTTTTCAAAATTTAATCACAGTTACTAGTAGTTGATAAGCTATGGCTAAAGATTATTTTCTATCGATCAAATTTTCAAACAAAAATAAGATCCTATTTATTTTAAATATTCTTTATTTTCATTTTTTAATTTGTCATTAATTTTAGTTGAGTTAATTGATAAAAGTGATTTTACTTTGATTATAACAGGAATGATTGATATTACCGACGACCATAACTCGTCGGTAATGTATAAAATCCGTCGGTAATTAGCATTTATCGACGGCTTATCGACGACCCACATGCCGTCGGTAAAACCGTTGTCGGTAACTTTTACCGGAGGATTTTGGCCGTCGGTAAAGCCTTCGGTAATTGCCGAAGGATTTTGTCCGTCGGTAAATGTCGCGACCTGGTTCATCTTCTTCCTCTTCCTTCCTCGCTTTGTGTCATTTTTTTTTCATTTCCACTAACGCCACCACCAAAACAGCATCACGCGAATAACCATAGGGAATCATGGAGAGTTGAGCTTGCCGGAAAAGTTTAGGACCAGTGATGTTGTGTCATTTTATCATGGAGAATTAAGCTCGCCGGAAAAGTTTAGGACCGATGATGTTGTGTCATTTTATCATGGAGAGTTGAGCTCGCCGGAAAAGTTTAGGACCGGTGATGTAGTGTCATTTTATCATGCACAGTTGAGCTCGCCGGAAAACTTGAGCTACCTGGAAAAGTAGACCTCGCCGGAAAAGTTGAGAGCATCCTGTGATGGTGGAGAGTATCCTATGATGGTGGAGAGCAACCCGCAATGGCAGAGAGCTCAAGTCACAAGACAGTAAGAAGAAATGAGAAAGAAGTAGTGGTGGTGTGAAACTGAGATGGTAAAGAAAATGAGGAGAAATGAGTGTTTTTGCCACAAATATTGGCACTGCAGGCGGAATTTGGGCGGGAAAATTCCCGCTCTTTTTACCGACGGCCAAAAGCCTTCGATAAATCCGTCGGTAACTGGTATTAACATTACCGACGGACAGTGGCCTTCGGTAAATCCTTCGGTAATGTCGGTAAGTTAAATGATGGGCGGGAAAATTCCTGCTCTTTTTACCGATGACCAAAAGCCTTCGGTAAAAATCCGTTGGTAACTAATATGTTAAAGATTTTGGCAGACTTTATATGTTATGTTCAAGTATTCCAGTTTTTCATATAGTTATTGTACATCCATTTCTAATATGTTCAAAAAAACATTGGTTGTGTTTAAGTGGTGTAAGGCTTTTTGAGTATTGGTTGTTGATACATACATATATCAGCCATGGGTAATGTGCTTAACTTTAGATTAAACGTTGTTGTATACTGGAATAGAGTTATTTGGATTTTCTTGTGGCTGTTAAACTGATTAGGTGTATTGAGTCCAAATACTTCTACAATTAATTTAGCAATTGAATGTCATTCTTGAATTTGATGCTGATATTTTTCAAAGTTGCTACCTTGGTTCTTTGTTCTTTGTTGACAACTTTTGTAATGTGATGTTTTCTGATGGGATCCCTTTAC
The DNA here is from genome assembly GCA_036885675.1 of Vigna mungo. NCBI lineage: Eukaryota > Viridiplantae > Streptophyta > Magnoliopsida > Fabales > Fabaceae > Vigna > Vigna mungo. The sequence goes on along the minus strand of CP144697.1, from coordinate 32,413,316 downwards.
ACATTGTTGCATTTTTTGTCAGGATCAAAATCATTTGTGGATGTGGTGATTGGTAGATTGCTCCTGCTTTGACAACATTATGAACTATTGTGAAGGTGTGTAATATGTATATATTATAACACTGAACTTAAAGTTTTTAAAAAGAATATTTACAAAGTTCAAGTGAATAAAACATAATTATTATTGTGAAACTGTTTGGAGGAGTATATATGGTTATAATGAAAGCATGACTTATTATTGGGAGTTTAAACTTGTATATGGTATATAGTTGTTTGTTACTAAGCACTGAATTTGTTTGGAGTTTACTAGAGTTCTGGTTTGTTATTATGTTTAAATTATAATTATGTTTTCTACATTTGGTTTTTTAGTGTCTAAAACAACTTAATGACAATGATTGTAGATATTACGTGTGTTGATATATAAAAGAAATTATCACATACTATGAAGGAGGAAAAATTTCAACTGATGTAAGTTATCTTCATTGTCATAATTAATTTGTAGTAAAAATTTAATTGACTAATTTTATATTATTTTTGTTGTTGCAGTATTTTCCTAATTGCAGATACCAACCATACCGTGACAATCAAATTGTGGAAGTTAGGGAAGATTGACGTTTACATGTAATTAATACATGTTTATAGGTTATGTTGTGGTGATGTAAACAAGTATATATATGTTATGGTTGTATATACTGTCTTATAAAGCAATGTCATGCCATGACATGTATTTCAGACTCAAGGATTATATTTTGAAATATTATTGTACCAATAGTTTTTATTCCTACATTGAAGTATTGAACATTCTTGTTGAAACCTTTGTTTTTGTCATATTTATTTTAATACTTTACATTTTTTTTATGAATAATAAAACTAATAAATAATACAGGTTTGTATATAATAAAACTAATATTTTCTATTTTTTTAAAAAAATATTTTATATTTTTTGAAATATTTTAATAAAAAATTATTTTTAAAAAAAAAAATTAGACCAATAGATAACGCTTATTTAAATAAGCGCTATCTATTGTCTGATACTAATAGATAACGCTTTTCTAAATAAGCGCTATCTATTGTCAGACACCAATAGATAGCGATTTTTTTAGAAATGCTATTTATTAATAGATAGCGCTGACATAAATAACGCTTAAAATGCGCTATCTATGATGTTATCTATAATAGAGCATAATGTTTTTTTTTTCTCAAATGAAAATATAGTTGAAAAATTATTGTACTAATTTCATTTCCCTTAACCCTCTCCCTCTCTTCTTTTGTAATTTTCATTTTCTCTCTTAAAAAAAAATCCTATCTATCTTCTCTCTAAAGTTTCATTTCTCAAAATCTCATTTTTTTTTTCAGAATTTAATCACAGTTACTAGTAGTTGATAAGCTATGGCTAAAGATGATTTTCTATCGATCAAATTTTCAAAGAAAATAAGATCCTATTTATTTTAAATATTCTTTATTTTCATTTTTTAATTTGTCATTAATTTTAGTTGAGTTAATTGATAAAAGTGATTTTACTTTGATTATAACAGGAATGATTGATATTACCGACGGTCATAATTCGTCGGTAATGTATAAAATCCGTCGGTAATTAGCATTTATCGACGGCTTATCGACGACCCACATACCGTCGGTAAAACCGTTGTCGGTAACTTTTACCGAAGGATTTTGGCCGTCAGTAAAGCCTTCGGTAATTGCCGAAGGATTTTGTCCGTCGGTAAATGTCGCGACCTGGTTATCTTCTTCCTCTTCCTTCCTCGCTCTGTGTCATTTTTTTTTCATTTCCACTAACGCCACCACCAAAACAGCATCACGCGAATAACCATAGGGAATCATGGAGAGTTGAGCTTGCCGGAAAAGTTTAGGACCAGTGATGTTGTGTCATTTTATCATGGAGAGTTAAGCTCGCCGGAAAAGTTTAGGACCGATGATGTTGTGTCATTTTATCATGGAGAGTTGAGCTCGCCGGAAAAGTTGAGGACCGGTAATGTAGTGTCATTTTATCATGCACAGTTGAGCTCGCCGGAAAACTTGAGCTAGCTGGAAAAGTAGACCTCGCCGGAAAAGTTGAGAGCATCCTGGGATGGTGGAGAGTATCCTATGATGGTGGAGAGCAACCCGCAATGGCAGAGAGCTCAAGCCACAAGACAGTAAAAAGAAATGAGAAAGAAGTAGTGGTGGTGTGAAACTGAGATGGTAAAGAAAATGAGGAGAAATGAGTGTTTTTGCCACAAATATTGGCACTGCAGGCGGAATTTGGGCGGGAAAATTCCCGCTCTTTTTACCGACGGCCAAAAGCCTTCGATAAATCCATCGGTAACTGGTATTAACAATACCGACGAACAGTGGCCTTCGGTAAATCCTTCGGTAATGTCGGTAAGTTAAATAATGGGCGGGAAAATTCCTGCTCTTTTTACCGATGACCAAAAGCCTTCGGTAAAAATCCGTTGGTAACTAATATGTTAAAGATTTTACTAATGTTAAAGATTTTGGCAGACTTTATATGTTATGTTCAAGTATTCCAATTTTTCATATAGTTATTGTACATCCATTTCTAATATGTTCAAAAAAACATTGGTTGTGGTTAAGTGGTGTAAGGCTTTTTGAGTATTGGTTGTTGATACATACATATATCAGCCATGGGTAATGTGCTTAACTTTAGATTAAACGTTGTTGTATACTGGAATATAGTTATTTGGATTTTCTTGTGGCTGTTAAACTGATTAGGTGTATTGAGTCCAAATACTTCTACAATTAATTTAGCAATTGAATGTCATTCTTGAATTTGATGCTGATATTTTTCAAAGTTGCTACCTTGGTTCTTTGTTCTTTGTTGACAACTTTTGTAATGTGATGTTTTCTGATGGGATCCCTTTACACATTGTTGCATTTTTTGTCAGGATCAAAATCATTTGTGGATGTGGTGATTGGTAGATTGCTCCTGCTTTGACAACATTATGAACTATTGTGAAGGTGTGTAATATGTATATATTATAACACTGAACTTAAAGTTTTTAAAAAGAATATTTACAAAGTTCAAGTGAATAAAACATAATTATTATTGTGAAACTGTTTGGAGGAGTATATATGGTTATAATGAAAGCATGACTTATTATTGGGAGTTTAAACTTGTATATGGTATATAGTTGTTTGTTACTAAGCACTGAATTTGTTTGGAGTTTACTAGAGTTCTGGTTTGTTATTATGTTTAAATTATAATTATGTTTTCTACATTTGGTTTTTTAGTGTCTAAAACAACTTAATGACAATGATTGTAGATATTACGTGTGTTGATATATAAAAGAAATTATCACATACTATGAAGGAGGAAAAATTTCAACTGATGTAAGTTATCTTCATTGTCATAATTAATTTGTAGTAAAAATTTAATTGACTAATTTTATATTATTTTTGTTGTTGCAGTATTTTCCTAATTGCAGATACCAACCATACCGTGACAATCAAATTGTGGAAGTTAGGGAAGATTGACGTTTACATGTAATTAATACATGTTTATAGGTTATGTTGTGGTGATGTAAACAAGTATATATATGTTATGGTTGTATATACTGTCTTATAAAGCAATGTCATGCCATGACATGTATTTCAGACTCAAGGATTATATTTTGAAATATTATTGTACCAATAGTTTTTATTCCTACATTGAAGTATTGAACATTCTTGTTGAGACCTTTGTTTTTGTCATATTTATTTTAATACTTTACATTTTTTTTATGAATAATAAAACTAATAAATAATACAGGTTTGTATATAATAAAACTAATATTTTATATTTTTTTTAAAAAAATATTTCAAAATATTTTTTGAAATATTTTAATAAAAAATTATTTAAAAAAAAAAAAAATTAGACCAATAGATAACGCTTATTTAAATAAGCGCTATCTATTGTCTGATACTAATAGATAACGCTTTTCTAAATAAGCGCTATCTATTGTCAGACACCAATAGATAGCGATTTTTTTAGAAATGCTATTTATTAATAGATAGCGCTGACATAAATAACGCTTAAAATGCGCTATCTATGATGTTATCTATAATAGAGCATAATGTTTTTTTTTTCTCAAATGAAAATATAGTTGAAAAATTATTGTACTAATTTCATTTCCCTTAACCCTCTCCCTCTCTTCTTTTGTAATTTTCATTTTCTCTCTTAAAAAAAAATCCTATCTATCTTCTCTCTAAAGTTTCATTTCTCAAAATCTCATTTTTTTTTTCAGAATTTAATCACAGTTACTAGTAATTGATAAGCTATGGCTAAAGATGATTTTCTATCGATCAAATTTTCAAACAAAATAAGATCCTATTTATTCTAAATATTCTTTATTTTCATTTTTTAATTTGTCATTAATTTTAGTTGGGTTAATTGATAAAACTGATTTTACTTTGATTATAACAGGAATGATTGATATTACCGACGGTCATAATTCGTCGGTAATGTATAAAATCCGTCGGTAATTAGCATTTATCGACGACTTATAGACGATCCACATACCGTCGGTAAAACCGTTGTTGGTAACTTTTACCGAAGGATTTTGGCCGTCGGTAAAGCCTTCGGTAATTACCGAAGGATTTTGTCCGTCGGTAAATGTCGCGACCTGGTTCATCTTCTTCCTCTTTCTTCCTCGCTCTGTGTCATTTTTTTTTCATTTCCACGAACGCCACCACCAAAACAGCATCACGCGAATAACCATAGGGAATCATGGAGAGTTGAGCTTGCCGGAAAAGTTTAGGACCAGTGATGTTGTGTCATTTTATCATGGAGAGTTAAGCTCGCCGGAAAAGTTTAGGACCGATGATGTTGTGTCATTTTATCATGGAGAGTTGAGCTCGCCGGAAAAGTCAGGACCGGTGATGTAGTGTCATTTTATCATGCACAGTTGAGCTCGCCGGAAAACTTGAGCTAGCTGGAAAAGTAGACCTCGCCGGAAAAGTTGAGAGCATCCTGTGATGGTGGAGAGTATCCTATGATGGTGGAGAGCAACCCGCAATGGCAGAGAGCTCAAGCCACAAGAGAGTAAGAAGAAATGAGAAAGAAGTAGTGGTGGTGTGAAACTGAGATGGTAAAGAAAATGAGGAGAAATGAGTGTTTTTGCCACAAATATTGGCACTGCAGGCGGAATTTGGGAGGGAAAATTCCCGCTCTTTTTACCGACGGCCAAAAGCCTTCGATAAATCCATCGGTAACTGGTATTAACAATACCGACGAACAGTGGCCTTCGGTAAATCCTTCGGTAATGTCGGTAAGTTAAATAATGGGCGGGAAAATTCCTGCTCTTTTTACCGATGACCAAAAGCCTTCGGTAAAAATCCGTTGGTAACTAATATGTTAAAGATTTTACTAATGTTAAAGATTTTGGCAGACTTTATATGTTATGTTCAAGTATTCCAATTTTTCATATAGTTATTGTACATCCATTTCTAATATGTTCAAAAAAACATTGGTTGTGGTTAAGTGGTGTAAGGCTTTTTGAGTATTGGTTGTTGATACATACATATATCAGCCATGGGTAATGTGCTTAACTTTAGATTAAACGTTGTTGTATACTGGAATATAGTTATTTGGATTTTCTTGTGGCTGTTAAACTGATTAGGTGTATTGAGTCCAAATACTTCTACAATTAATTTAGCAATTGAATGTCATTCTTGAATTTGATGCTGATATTTTTCAAAGTTGCTACCTTGGTTCTTTGTTCTTTGTTGACAACTTTTGTAATGTGATGTTTTCTGATGGGATCCCTTTACACATTGTTGCATTTTTTGTCAGGATCAAAATCATTTGTGGATGTGGTGATTGGTAGATTGCTCCTGCTTTGACAACATTATGAACTATTGTGAAGGTGTGTAATATGTATATATTATAACACTGAACTTAAAGTTTTTAAAAAGAATATTTACAAAGTTCAAGTGAATAAAACATAATTATTATTGTGAAACTGTTTGGAGGAGTATATATGGTTATAATGAAAGCATGACTTATTATTGGGAGTTTAAACTTGTATATGGTATATAGTTGTTTGTTACTAAGTACTGAATTTGTTTGGAGTTTACTAGAGTTCTGGTTTGTTATTATGTTTAAATTATAATTATGTTTTCTACATTTGGTTTTTTAGTGTCTAAAACAACTTAATGACAATGATTGTAGATATTACGTGTGTTGATATATAAAAGAAATTATCACATACTATGAAGGAGGAAAAATTTCAACTGATGTAAGTTATCTTCATTGTCATAATTAGTTTGTAGTAAAAATTTAATTGACTAATTTTATATTATTTTTGTTGTTGCAGTATTTTCCTAATTGCAGATACCAACCATACCGTGACAATCAAATTATGGAAGTTAGGGAAGATTGACGTTTACATGTAATTAATACATGTTTATAGGTTATGTTGTGGTGATGTAAATGCTTATAGGTACAAGTATATATATGTTATGGTTGTATATACTGTCTTATAAAGCAATGTCATGCCATGACATGTATTTCAGACTCAAGGATTATATTTTGAAATATTATTGTACCAATAGTTTTTATTCCTACATTGAAGTATTGAACATTCTTGTTGAGACCTTTGTTTTTGTCATATTTATTTTAATACTTTACATTTTTTTTATGAATAATAAAACTAATAAATAATACAGGTTTGTATATAATAAAACTAATATTTTATATTTTTTTTAAGAAAATATTTTATATTTTTTGAAATATTTTAATAAAAAATTATTTTTTAAAAAAAAATTAAACCAATAGATAACGCTTATTTAAATAAGCGCTATCTATTGTCTGATACTAATAGATAACGCTTTTCTAAATAAGCGCTATCTATTGTCAGACACCAATAGATAGCGATTTTTTTAGAAATGCTATTTATTAATAGATAGCGCTGACATAAATAACGCTTAAAATGCGCTATCTATGATGTTATCTATAATAGAGCATAATGTTTTTTTTTTTCTCAAAAGAAAATATAGTTGAAAAATTATTGTACTAATTTCATTTCCCTTAACCCTCTCCCTCTCTTCTTTTGTAATTTTCATTTTCTCTCTTAAAAAAAAATCCTATCTATCTTCTCTCTAAAGTTTCATTTCTCAAAATCTCATTTTTTTTTCAGAATTTGAAAACATGGAGGTGGTTGCTGCAAAGCATACTCACTAAAAGGCTCACAGAACAAGTTAAATTGTGGTGGTTGAGCATTATAAGGTAAAAAGCAATTATCATACGCAGAGTAGTAATTCATGCTTACCAAAGGCTCAATGAAAATTATCAATGTGTCTACTTGATAGTATATGTTGATGATATTGTTCTTACAAGCAGTGACACTCATGACATCTCTTAGATAAACTAACATTTTTGCAACCATTTTTAAACCAAAGATCTTGACAAACTTAGATACTTCTTGGATATTGAGGTGGCATAATCCAACGATGGTATTGTTATATCTCAAAGGAAATATGCATTGGACATTTTGTAGGAAACTAGGTTGATGAATTCAAAGCCTATGGACACACCCGTGGATCTTAATACTAAACTTTTACCAAAACAGTGGGAGCCTATGTCAAACCCCGAGAAAAATTGAATTATCTTACAATTACTCCTCCTGACATTTCTTTTGTAGTTAATGTGGTAAGTCAATTCCTTAGTTCCTTATGCGAAGATCATTGGAATGTAGTTATTCGTATATTAAAGTACATTAAAGGATCTCTTGAAAATGGGTTGTTATATGGTTCTAATAATCATACAAGAGTGGTTTGTTATTTTGATGCTGATTGGGTAGAATCTCTTTCTGATAGAAGGTCTAGATCTGAGAACTGATTATATTTGTAACGAGTTTGGTACATACAATTTGTATGCACCAGCTTGAGAGAGAATGTTAAATACATTATGTTTTCTTTATCTTTTATTTTTAGTTAGTTTGTTATTATTTCTTATTTGTATTTTAGGTTTAGTCCATATTTCTTCTATTATAAATAGAAGATCCTATGTGTATATTCAACATAGGGGAAAATTAATCTCATATATAATTTTCACTATATTTAACATAACGGAAACATGTCAAATGGTATAAACAACTTAAATGCTAGAATTTTCTGTTGACAATGAATTGTTTTTTAATATAATTGAGTTAAAAGAACTATATATGTCCATTCATTTTTAAAGGTTGGAAACCAAAATGTATTAAAATTTTGAATAGAAAGAAATTCTAATTTCACATCATTTAAAAATATTAAACATATTTAACCTTTAATTGCATAATGCATATATTAATACATTCACTAGTGCAGCGGGGGGCTTTTGCCGCGGTTATTTTTCACTATAGGTCGCGGTTTACGAACCGCGGCATATCCAGCCGCGGTAGTAAGTCAGAGACTTTAGGCCGCGGTTATAACCGCGGTATATAAGTTCAGTAATATGCCGCGGTTTTCCAAAGAACCGCTACCTATGTCCTTTTTTTTTAAAAAAAAAAATCAATTTTCTACTATATGCCGCGGTTCAACCGCAGCAGAAAGTGCAACTATAGGCCGCGGTTAGTGCAAGAACCGCGGCCATATGTCTTTTTTTTAAAAAAAAAAATTAAAACGAAATAGCATAGGCCACGGTTAGTGCAAGAACCGCGGCCATATGTCTTTTTTAAAAAAAAAAAAATTAAAACGAAATAGCATATGCCGCGGTTAGTGCAAGAACCGCGGCCATATGTCTATTACATGCCTCGGTTAAGGTCACAACCGCGACATATTCTCCTGCAGTTTTTTAAAATTGCAGGTCTGTTTTTGTGATATCCACTACCACAAAAACAGACCTGCATATAAAAACATGTACATAAATTCAATTTCAACATAACAAATACATGTTCAAATGCATTTCAACATCAAATAAAGTACAGAGTCTAAGAAAATATAATCTAATCAAATGCAATGTTTAAATCTAAGAGCTATTGTATAATCTAATTATAGACTTCACAGCAGCCTTCCTAATGAATAGTAGTGGCTTCTCAGGAACTAGTGTAGTAGTCTTGAATCTCTGCAAAAGACAATTCATATTAATTAGTGTATATGAATTCAACATTTGGGAAAAAATCAAAATTTGTTAAAGTTAAATATTACCGTTTCCCAGCTCCTTGTGATGTGAGAACGAACAATATGGGTCATCCAATACATTACATAGTATCCACACTCATATGACCCATTTTGTCTGTTACACTACAATATATCATCACAGTTGATAATAGTTAGTGACTAACATTAAAATAAAACAAGTATAACAAAGTATGGCTTTAGCATATGTCAAACCTTGAGAGAAATCCAAGTAATCTTTCTACTGTTAGCAATTGATCTCCCACCCATCATCATAGTTGCTGGAATAGAACTGTTTATAAAAAAAGGTTTTAGCATTCATTTATATAACAAAGAAAGTCCAAACATTGATGTTCTTACCAATCAATTGCTTGTTTGAGTTGTGGGGGAGGAGGCCTGTGCAATGAACAGAACCACAAAGCAGTGTTGTCTTGCATAGACATAACAAGAAGTTACCAATGGCGCCTGAAATTCATAATAACGTAATTATTAAATAATAAAATCACATATGGAACTTTATTATGTTAACAAAGTTCACTTACCCGGATATATAAGGCAACAAGTATATTTTCTTGCGGCTTGCAAAACTTCTTATCAGATTCATGTTGATCTGCTCAAAATCATTTGATTCATGAATTAATTGGGGATCAACGAATCCATAATCATCTGAACTATTTTAGGAAGAGTGATAACTTACAATTCTTTCAGAAATCTCTCGTGCAGTTTCGGAAGAGTAGGTGCCCGATGGTTCCATACGGGCCAACTTCCATTTCTCATGTCTAGACGGTGGAGAAGGAGGCTGAGGAGGGCTACCACCCTGAGTTGGTGGTCTAGCATCTGCCTTTTGCTTGAGGAGTTTCTCCTCAAGCTTCCTATACCCACCACGAGATAATAGGTGGGGGTTTTTGTTATGAGCACTTGTTCCTTGTGCTTTGCTTCTAATTGCCTGTCACACACACATGAATTAATTAGTTCATATGATATATATTTGTTAATGAGGAATTGAATAATATCAACTATACTAACCTGCCATTCCTTTGACAACCGACTCTCTTTAAAAAGCCGCCAAGTCTCCTCATCAATGGACTTATATGTTCTACATGGAGTCTTATGTTTAAGGTGTCCATAGATGTATCTTGATGTCAACTTGCTTTTAAAGTTCCTGAAATTTTCTGCAACAGTTGACAAACACTTATTTCTAAGTGTTGCGACATTTGGAATGTCAAAACTCACCTGAAATAAACATAATAAAGTTGTATTAGTTCAAAATTATCAATATAAACAAATTTTAATTCAAATGCTATTAATTAACTTACCAATATATCGTTCCAAATAACGTTCCGATCAACCTCAGACACATGATCAAAAGATGGAACGAGAATGCTAATTTTATCACGTGCCACCACTCCAAGGTATGATCGGAAGTCATCTGCATAGCGGCCAGTTGCCACACCCGTGGTGACATTCACGTTCACCGGAGTTCTTTCACCACTTTGTTTCCTGAGCAATAGTTGTTTCATCCTAGTGGGTCCTCTAGTGGATCTGGTTGGGGGAGCCTCATCCCCTGAAGACTGTGAATGATCAGCCATATATCTGTCAACATAAATAACAACATTAAATATTAATAAAAGACTTATGTAATATCATATAAATTAACAAAACATGTAATAGTAATCATAGAAATTCATACATAAAGATATGGATTCATCATATGTATATTCCCTCATCATGATCTGACCGAATTGCATGTACATCGTCGTCAACTAGAGATTGGTCATCCAAATTTGTTGTACTTTGAAATGAATGGTTGTCAGGAATATGAATATTAATCAGATTGTCTTCGTTAACTTCAATAAGTTTTTTGCCTTGAAGAGCAACATACCAATGGTCAGACGCAGGATCTTTGACATAGAAAACCTGCGATGCTTGATGTACCATGATAAACGGTTCGTCTCGGTAACCCACCTTTCGAAAATCAACTAGTGTCATACCCGATTCATCTACTTTCACACCACTCTTATTGTCAAACCACTTACATTTAAACAATGGAACAAAAAACTTGGTGTAATCAACCTCCCATATCTCTTCTATTATACCATAATATCTCATTGATCCAAGTACAGGAGATTGATCTTTTGATGTGGAAAATTGAAGTGACTCAGCTTCTAAACTGACTCCACTATTTTGTACTGTGCTTTTATCATCCAATTTCTTCGTATAGAATGTGCAACTATTGACTTCATAACCTTGACAACACACGACATCAAACTTCAAACCATTTGCAAGCCACAATAAAGTTTCAGAAGGATGTGGCTCTTTGTCAATTTCAGATTTGAACCAAGACATAAATGTTTTGTTATGCTCCATCAATTGCCATTTCTCTGATTGTCTTGGATTTTTATTCTTAACAATGGCTTTGTGTGATTCCAAAAAAGGGATCACCTCGTCTGTGTTGGTCAATATATAAAGATGCGCTTGCAACAATTCATCGCGATCTTTTGTCACCACATTCACACCTCAGATGCTTTTACTTGTAGAAAATTTATTCAACCATGATGTGCGAGGAACTCCTATTGGATTCGTTGATGTCATGTAATCTGAACAAAACTCGATACTTTCTTCAGCAATATACCTTTCAATCATCGAACCTTCAGGACGATATGGATTTTTAACGTACCCTTTCAAAATCTTCATATAACGCTCAATAGGATACATCCATCTTAAGTATACCGGTCCGCACAACTTGATTTCTCTAACCAAATGAACAAGTAAATGTACCATGATGTCAAAAAAAGATGGAGGGAAAAACATCTCTAGTTGACACAAGATGATAACAATCTCGCCTTGAAGTTCATCCAACTTTGTAGGATCGATGGCTTTACTACATATTGACGAGAAAAATGAACACAACCTGTTTATGGTGTGCCTAACATTTTTGGGCAAAATTTCACGAATAGCCACCGGTAACAACTGTTGCATTAAGACGTGACAATCGTGAGACTTCATGCCAACAAGCTTTAAGTCCTGCATCGACACTAAACTCTTGATATTTGAAGAGTATCCTTGTGGTACTTTGATACTCTTTAAACAAACACAAAAACTTATCTTCTCTTGTCTAGACATTGTGTAACATGCAGGGGGCAAATAAGTACGTTTACCAACCTCCTTGGGTGCTAACTCTTCTCGGATATTCATGTCAACCAAATCCAAACGAGCATTCACTCCATCTTTTGTCTTTCCCTGAATGTTGAGTAGTGTACCAATCAAGCTATCACACACATTCTTTTCTACATGCATCACATCTATGCAATGTCGAACATCTAACTTTGACCAATATGGAAGATCAAAGAATATTGATTTCTTCTTCCAAGGGGTCGTTACAGATGACTTCTTGGATGTTTTCCCAAATACATGATGTATTTTATTAACTTTTTCAAGAACTTGAAGGCCAGTAAGTGGATTTGGTGCTTCGTCCCTCTCTTGATCTCCATTGAATGCTTTTTTTAACCTTCGATATGGATGATTACGTTTTAGAAATCTCCGATGACGCAGATACACCATCTTTCTTCCATGTTTCAATTGATGAGCTGCAGTGTTTTCTTCACATATAGGACACGCTTTATGACCCTTCACACTGTATCCTGATAAATTACCATAAGCAGGAAAGTCATTAATGGTGCAAAATAACATTGCACGCATCATAAAAGTCTCTGAAGCAAATGCATCAAATATTTCAACCCCATCAACCCACAAAACCTTCAAGTCTTCAACTAGTGGGCTTAGATAAACATCTATGTCATTCCCAGGCTGCTTTGGACCAGATATCATCATAGACAACATCATGTACTTCCTCTTCATGCACAATGCAGGAGATAAGTTGTAAATTATCAATATAACTGGCCAACAACTGTGATTGGTACTCAGATTACCAAATGGGTTCATTCCATCAGTGGCTAAACCAATTCTAAGATTTCTACACTCTTTACCAAATTCGGGGAATTGTCGATCAATATTTTTCCATTGCTTTGAATCGGCTGGATGACGAAGCAACCCGTCAATTTTTCTTTCATCTGCATGCCATCTAAGGTTTTTAGCATCTTTGGGATTCGCAAACAAACGCTTAAGTCTGGGAACTATTGGTAGGTACCAAACTACTTTCAAAGCAGATCCATTTTTTTCAATCTGACCATCATCTTCACTATTGTTTTTTGACTTGTATCGTGATAAGCCATATTTTGGACACTTTGTCAAAAATTCAAACTCTTTCCTATAGAAAATGCAGTCATTCGGACAAGCATGTATCCTTTTATACTCCATACCCATTGGACAAAGAATTTTCTTCGCATCATAATTACGAGTTGGCAGCGTATTTCCATCTGGCAGCATTTCATTCAACAACGTCAACAATTCTGTAAAGCTCTTATCAGTCCATCCATTGCTCGCCTTCAAATTCACGAGCCTTAACACAGCTGACAAACGTGTGAACTTAGTTGAACCGACATACAAAGGTGTTTCGGCATCAGTCGACATCGTCTCATAAACATGAGCTTTGACAAAATTTTCTGCGCCAACATCGCGGATCATGTCCTCTAATTTGTCTTCATCCGGTTGATCTTCTTCCATGGTGGAATTTGTAACATTTTCAGTTTGCGAGTCAATCGGAAAGTGTATTTCTTCGCCGTGCCATATCCATGTTGTATAGCATCTTAGGAAACCATCACAGATAAGATGTTCTCTAATTTGAGTTGCGTTCAACTTTCTCCCATTCAAACAGTTTATACAAGGACATCTAAACTTCACTTCATCGTCACTTATCCCCTCATTACGTTGCGCAAATTGTATAAATTCCTCTACACCTCTCTCGTACTCAGCACTAATACGTGGTAAATTAATCCAATTTCGATCCATATTCCTAAATTTGACGAAATTACAATTATACAATTTTGTGTATAAAATTATAAATTCAATCATACAATCAATTCAGTCATACAATCATACAATTAATAATCATTCAAATTACCAATTCAAACATTCAATCACACATAAATAACTTAAGTTTTAATATTTTTAAAAGTAACTAACTTATCAATAAAGTTTTAATATTTCAAAAAATAAATAACTTAACAATAAAGTTTTAATATATAAAAAAATAAATAACTTAACAATAAATAACTTAACATAAATTACTTTTGAAAAACAAAATCATCCTCATATAATTTTTTTGTAATGTGTTGAAGCTATCATCTTGATCTTGATTACAATCTCTAAACTTCTAATTACGATAGGAATAGCTACATTCAACAAGTGACAAATCCAACTTCAACTATATCCTATTCTATTCATTGAACTCAAACCAATGCAAATCAATTCGAATAACATTTGATCACAAGCAAGCAATCAAGCATATATTAAAATCAAACAAGTTTAGTGGAATACCTGGTTTTGGCGCAGCGGAGAAGAAGGGACGTGGTAGAGAGCACAGTCGCGGAGGAGAGAAGTCTGGGCTGGCGTCACTGTGGCGGCGGCGGAGAAGCACTCGTCACTGTGGCGGCGACGGAGAAGCACTCGTCATTGTGGCGTCACTGTGGCGGCGACGATGACGATTTGGGAGGCGGACGGAGACGATAATGGACGGAGAAGCAGAGTCCGGACGGAGAAAAGGTTGCAGCGGTGGGGGGTTTCGTTTCTGTTCTGAAAATCGCGTGGAAGAAGAAAACTGTTCAAAGTTTTTTTTTAACTCTCAGAAAGAGAATCTGCCGCGGTTCTACACTTAACCGCGGCATAAAGGGGGAATATGCCGCGGTTCTACACTTAACCGCGGCCTATTCATTTAAAAAAAAAATTCATAATGGCAGTTTTGAAAATTTTTTTAACTGATATGCCGCGGTTCAGCGCCCAACCGCGGCATATCCTATGAAAATTTTAAAAGTTACTCAGATTAGGGAATATGCCGCGGTTGGGTGGGGAACCGCGGCCTATTCCCCAACGTTCAGAATTCCCCCAACTGCCTCCCAACTGCCTTTTGGGGAAAGATAGCAGGTGACAGGGGGAATATGCCGCGGTTGGGTGGGC
This sequence comes from Vigna mungo, assembly GCA_036885675.1. Lineage (NCBI taxonomy): Eukaryota > Viridiplantae > Streptophyta > Magnoliopsida > Fabales > Fabaceae > Vigna > Vigna mungo. Next base: position 32,398,152 of record CP144697.1, on the reverse strand, counting down.
AACCGCGGCATATTCCCCCTGCAAAACTGCTGAAATTCCCATCAGTCAGCACCTGAAATAAATTGACAGGGGGAATATGCCGCGGTTGGTCAGAGAACCGTGGCATATTCCCCTGTCAATTTATTGCAGATGCTGACTGATGGGGAATGTCAGCAGTTTGCAGGGGGAATATGTCGCGGTTCCCTACCCAACCGCGGCATATTCCCCATGTCAATTTATTGCAGGTGTTGACTGATGGGGAATGTCAGCAGTTTGCAGGGGGAATATGCCGCGGTTCCCCACCCAACCGCGGCATATTCCCCCTGTCAATTTATTGCAGGGGTCCCGTCAGTAGGTGGCAGGGGGAATAGGCCGCGGTTCCCCACCCAACCGCGGCATATTCCCCTGTCATTAAATATTTTTGTCTGACGTGGAGTCAAAGGGGTTGGTTGACTTGGGTATATGCCGCGGTTCCCCACACAACCGCGGCATATAAGTTCAATTTATTTACAGAACTGCCACCGCGCAGCATTATGCTGCGGTTTCTGGTGAACCGTGGCATAATGTGCGCTGTAAAAAGACAATTTTTTACTAGTGATTACACAAATAATTAAATACATAAATTATGGTTATTTACGTTTCAGTAATATATTAATGTATGTATTAATTTCTTGCAAAATATTTAATGATGTCACATAAATAATATAATGCATACATTAATATATTACATTAATGACAATATTTAATTGTTAATTAAACGCTTTAATTAGTTTTTTATATTAAAAATATTTAAATAATAAACTAAAAAGAATTTTTTTTTAAAAATTAATTTATGTTAATCCTTTTTCATTGACCATTCATTTCTTGTTTCCCGACTATATAAGAGGGGATACTCAGAGAGTTTTCGGAACCTAATTCATCCAAATTTCTCCAAAGAGACATTCTATATATCTCTGAAAATTTAGTTTGGGAAAATGGGCAGCAACATGGGCAATGATGAAGACGACGAAAACACAGACATAATTTTCCTAAGAGTGAAGAGATTTAACTCAAAATCAAATCAAGGAAATACCAAAGGTATTATGTAGCTTTTGATTAATTATATTCATATATTTTGATAATTCTTACACATATACTAAAAAGTAGTGTTTTGATTTAGAACTACCATTCTCTTCTTCACTCATGCTATGATTTCAATTTGTACATGTAATAATGTTATTTTCAATTATTTTGTTTATGAACAGTCCCAGAATCTACACAAGTGGAGGATGATAACACTTTATAGCACTTAATCTACAAGGAAGTTGGGATTTTCTTATACCATCATTTGTCCTTTCAGTGCTGCTGGTGTTGTTGACGTGGTATTGGATGATGTTGTTCATTTCGTCACAATCATAAAAACAAATCCAACTCTAATACTAAAGTTGAGTTTCTTTTAAAAGAGATTCGTTAAAAAGAAAATACATAAATATAAACCCAATTCAATTCACACAAAAATTTAATATTTCCTTAAACCTAAATCTTAGAGACAATAAATTTATAAAACTTAAACTTAGACTTGATATTTTCAACAATAATATTATTCTGTTTCTGGAATGATATTTGTATTTCCTTCAATGGATTCTCTAATGGATAATATGCAATGTATTATTATTACTATTTAAGTTTTAGATGGATTATCCACCCCTATCATTAGAATACGTTATAGCTTTTCATGTTATAGCTTCTCCAAGTTAGCGTCTGAGAAGTATCTTATTACCAGATAAAAGTTAATGTTTAACATGCTTTTGTAAAGTATTTGCATAGCTATATCATTTGAATAAAATTTACTATTTTTAGTAAGTTGTCATGTTTTATTTATTCTATTGGTCTTTATCTAATGTGGGATTCCATCCCAATTTTATATCAATGAATTGTTAATAAAAATATATAAGAGAATATGATATTTTTTCCAACCTAAAATTTTAAAGTAATATATTTATCTAAACTTTCATATCATGTTAAATATTCCTAACGCAAGTTACTTATTTTGGTGTTCTGTGACGATAACCAAGAAATGTTTATATGTTTATGGTCAGAATTGATTTGTTACACTTCCTTATTCATTAAATAATTATTTATTTTTAAATTAATAAATGTTTAGATATCTATAATAATATATTATTTTTCATAAAGAAGAATGCACTGGTGTACTTGAATTTATATATATTTTTTCATTATTAATTTGAATGATAAGGTAGGAAAATATGTGGATTTATTAAGAAAAAATAATATATATATATATATATATATATATATATATTTGATTGCCATGGGATAAGTAGAATATAGGAAAGGGTTGATTCTACAAATGAATATTCAATTTTAAAAGCAAAGATATATACGGATTTTTTAGTAAATTGCTTATAGATTTATCAGTAGGTTATTTAATTATAGGTAAATTCGTAAGTTACTTTAGATTTCATAATATGTAGGTAATTGCTATCTACAAGTTTTTTGTTTATAAATGTATTCATAAGTAATATAAGAAACTAAGTTTTTCCTTATAAATTTCTTGATTTAATTGATCGTAGGTAATACTATTTCTTTTAGTGTTTTTACATCTTTAATCTAATTAAATTATCTTTCCTTCGCTTCCAAAAAAAAAAAAACTTCATATCATCATTCATATAAATAGGGTTGCTTGTATTGATTTGGGTAGAAATAAACGCCGGTGTAGAATATATATATATAGATTGTTTTGTATTGATTTGAGTCAACAGAGGTCATAAGATGCTTCATTCTTTACCCTATGTATAAATAAGTCAAAAGAGCGAGACTTAGCATACGCATATAAAAAATGAGAAAGAAAAAGTTTGTCACCATATTTTATCCTACATTAATTATTATATAAACAATGTAGAAGTTTGACGTAAATTCACCTTTCTGTAATGATAACAAGTATCAACAAAACAGTTTGTGCATATAAAGTAGAGGCAATGCCAATATGAGTCACAAAAACCTTACAAGAAAACCCCTTTATTATTTCTAAATTTAATAAACATCCTTTCGTCACCTTATCAATATTACATTTAATAATATTAATGATAGAAAGTAAAAAAACACAATAATGTTGTGAGATTTTTCGGAATGAATATATATTATGATTTATTAAGATGATGTGATGCAAGATAATAGTTTAAAATCCCCTATATTAAGAAATTAAGACATGAAGTGTTGAAAAACAAATGGATGTTTCCACTATTATTGTAATAGTTCTTAGAACTATCCTAACACCAGCAAATAAACAAAACTCAAAATGAAATTAGATGTTAGTCTCTTATGAGACCAGTTTAATAGGAATTGTATAGAAAATATTAAATGTGAAAAATTCCTATAAATCATTGAAACACAATTCAACAAACAATAATTATATATATATATATATATATATATATATATATATATATATATATATCTATATATATATATCTATATATATATATTAATCGAATTATATCTTGTGGTAAGTTTTACTATGAGGTGCAATTTTGATACCAAATCAACTTTCTTTGAGCTTGAGGCTTGTTTAAATTCTCGCTTTTATCTTAATTTTGTGAATAAGGTAGTTGAGGTTACACTTAATGATTTTCATCACTAATTTTCTCAATTTTGTAGATTATTGGTATGTTTTGGAAGATGATCAAATTATCAAGAAGTTGGAACCCAGGAAGAACAACAAAAGCACCAAACTAGAAGGCTGAAGAAGGTGCAGGCATGCCTGGGCACCGTCTTTTGGGGCGTTGAGGGGCACTTGTCGCGCAAGGACGCTTGGGCACCCACTCAAGGGGCAATGAGCGCCACTCACCATGCAACTACGCTTAGGCGCCACCTCCAGGGGCGTTGAGCGCTAATCATAGCACAGCCACGCCCGGGCGACCCAGCCACTTTTGCTGAAGTCGCGCCTAGCGCCCTCCTATCTGGGTGCTGAGCGTGACACTTACTGACGTGGCAATCTTGACTTATTTAAAGGCTTTTCCGTGATATGGTGGATATCTTTTGATGACTGAAGCATAGAAACCCTAATTTCGACCTCCTAGAGCAAGATTGGGCGTGTGGAAGCTCTCCTTTCTCTTCCTTTGGTTTTCATCTCTTCCACATTCTTCCATTGTAAGCCAAGGTTCTCCATGACAATGGAGAGCTAAATTCATTTGTTGTTGGGGAAAGATGTAACCTATGAAGTTCATGTATTTGAACATGTTTTGAATATATTAAGCTTCTTTCATTGAATGTTAATGATTGCCTCCTGTTCTTAATGCTTGTTATGTTTTTGTCCATTCATAACTTGATGTTTGGATTTATTGGTTATTGGGACATAGCTTATGAATAATGACTTGGAGTAATATACTTAAAGGAAATATTATCTACAAATAGAGGTAGGTCCTTTAGTTGTCATAAACTTCTCTTCTTAATGCGGAATTCATTATTAGGGTTTTTCAAGATATTGATGAATAATAATCAAGTCTAGGCTTTTTACATCAAGGAATTGGGTTTGAAGTAATCTAGAAAGTTGACATTAGCATTTTAATGAAGAAGATGAGTTCTAATATGCACGAAAGTGAAGTAGGTGAAATCTAACCCATACATCATCATCGTTAATTTCATCTATTCATTCTTGTTTTGGCTACAAAAGATCAATTTTACACTTAAATAATTATATTTACTTTTATTTCATTTAAATTTCATTCAAGGTAATCGTTCTTTAGTCTTAATTAGTTAAGTAATTATACGATTGTTTAGTGCTAAACGAGTCTCTTGGGATACGATATTCGGTCTTATCGGTTTATTACTTGATACACCTGCCAAAGTCTTATGTTTTTTGCACTATTGCCGGAGACTTATGGTTAACACTATACTTTTGTGTGATTCTTAACCAGTTTAGAATTTATTCTTTATTATTTTATTGTTTATAATTTTTACTTTTATTCTTTTGGGGCTAATTTGGTGCTCTAGTGTTGTGTTCTTTAGTGTATACAGGGCACAATTCGTACTAGGAGCATAAGATAATCTGAACCTCTCCTTATTGATCTTGAAGTTGAGAAGACTGTCTGAAGGAACAATAGTAGAAGAAGAAGGCAGAACAGGGTTTCTAGAGAACTTTTTCGGATTCTTGAAAATCTTGAGCATCCTTTGGCTCTAGTATCTGATCAAGAAATAGAAGACATGTCTGACAATCAAAATGGTAAGGGTATTGGTCAAGTTACTTTGGAGGATTATTCTACAGTCACTAGTCCTCTTGATTTCAACAGTATTGCTAGGCCGAGGGTCAATGCCACCAACATGGAGATGAAGCCTGCTCTCATTCACTTGGTGCAGAGCAAGCAGTTCAATGGCCTAGTTCATGAGAATCCATATGATCATCTGACCACTTTCATAGAGATTTATAATACAACGAAGATTCATGATGTGCTAGAGGAGGCTATCAGACTTAGCTTGTTTCCTTTTTCTTTGGGCGGCAATGCTAAGATGTGGCTAAATTCATTCCTTGAGAATATTTTCACTCTGTCGGAAGATGTAGTGGCCAAATTTTTGAACAAGTACTTCCCTCAGTCCAAGATAAACAAAGGGAAGTAGGAAATCTCTTCTTATCAACAGGGTATGAATGAAACTTTAGGCCAAGCATGAGATAGATTCAAAGGCCTACTGTGGAAAACTCCTACTCACGGATTTGATGAACCTACAATAATCATTCTTTTTCTTGAAGGACTCATATCTCAAACTAAATTGATGTTAGATGCCTCAGTTGGAGGTAACATCAAGTAAAAGACTCTAGATGAAGCTTTTGAGTTGATAGAGAACATGACTACTATTGATAATGAGGTGCAAAATGAAAAAGCTCAGCTCCAAAAAAAAAAGGAGTTCTTCGACTGCAATCTCAAGATGCCCTATTAGCTCAGAATAAGATAATGACTCAACAACTTGAGGCTTTTATGAAGAAACTCACTAAACTACCTAAAGAGATCCAAAATGTTTCTCAAGCTTAACATCAAGGTTGTGAGCTATGTGATGGAGATCATGTAAATGGTCAATGTGCCATGCAAGCCAATTCCCAGAAGTGAATTATATAGGTAATCAGGTCTGCCAAGGTAACTACAACCAAGGGTGGAGACCTCACCCAACCATGGGCCAAGGGTAAGCTGGGCCAACAAATAGACCACCACAACAACAATATCAACCACATCCCTCCTTATCTGAAAGGACCGCAAAGTTGGAGGACACACTTCAACAGTTCATGCAAGTGTCCATCTCCACTCACAAAAGCACAAAATCTGCCATTAGGAATTTGGAGATAGAAGTTGGTGAACTAGCTAAGAAGTTGGAGGAGAAGTTTGACAGGAACTTTGGAGCTAATACTGAAGTTAACCCTAAGGAGAAATGTAAAGCTATTATTAATAGAAGTGATAGGATGTTAGTTGAGAGAAAAATGGAGAGAAAAGAGAAAAATGAGTTGAGTGAAAAATGAAGAGATGAATGAGAAAGTTGAGGGTGAGAAAAAGAGAGAAGAAGAGGATGAGAGAAAAAAAGGAAAAACAATAGAGAAACCCCTTCCTTACCCAAAAAGTTATTCAAGGAAAAAGAAAAGCAATTTGGGCGTTTCATGGAAATTTTCAAGAAATTGGAGATTAACATACCCTTCTCTGAGGCACTTCAACAAATGCCTTCATATGTTAGATTTTTGAAGGAACTCCTTACGAAAAAGAGGAAGTACATTGAAGAAGAAACTATTGAAGTGCAAGGAAATTGCAGTGCTATCATCCAAAAGCTCCTCCCACCTAAGTTTAAAGATCTAGGTAGCTTCACCATCCCATGGACAATAGGAAAGTTAGCCATTTTAAGGGCATTGATCAATTTGGGAGCTAGCATCAATTTGATGCCCCTCTTTATGTTCAAAAAAATTGGAGATTTTGAACTAAAGCCTACTCGTATGACTCTCCAATTAGTAGACAGATCCCTTAAATACCTCCATAGGGTGGTGGAAGATGTGCTTGTTAAAGTGGATAAATTTCTATTCGCTATTAATTTTGTCATCATGAAGATGGAGGAGGATGTGGATGTACCTCTCATTCTCGAGAGACCATTTATGAAAACTACCAGTCTTAATTGATGTTGAGAATGGTAAACTCAAAGTAAGAGTACAAGATAAAGAGGTGAACTTTAATGTGTTTGAAGCCATGTCTCACCCAAATGATGATAAAGCATGTTTTCATATCGATACACTTGATGAAGTATGTATGATTCAAGAGAAGTTGATGCGTGTTTCTTCTCCTTTAGACAAAACCCTTATTGATGCTTGTGAAGCCATGAATGAAGAGGAAGAAAATTTGATTGATGAATGCTTGACTGACTTGGATTCTTTGAAGGAAATTCCTTTTCATGAGGCAAAAATTGAAGACTTTAATGCCAAGGAGAAAGTCAAGGAAACTAGACTTGAGTTGAAGATGCTACCACCACACTTGAAGTATGTGTTCTTAGAAAAAGGTGGTAACATACCTGCAATCATCAGTAATTCTCTATCATCCAAGGAAGAAGAAAAGTTGGTTGAAGTCTTAAAAGCCAACAAAGGGGCCATTGGGTGGCCAGTTTATGGTGTTAAAGGCATAATTCCCTCTTATTGCATGCACAAGATATTCATGGAAGATGGTTTTAAACCAATTACTCAACCCCAAATAAGATTGAATCATGTGATGAAGGATGAAGTTAGAAAAGAAGTTCTGAAGCTTCCTGAGGTTGGCATCATATATCCCATTTCTGATAGTGAATAGGTGAGCCCAATGTAAGTGGTTCCAAAGAAAGGTGGGATGACAATTGTTTATAATGACAAGAATGAGCACATATCTACTAAGACTGTTACTAGGTGAAGAATGTGCATTGACTACAGAAAGTTGAACAAGGCCACAAGGATCGATCACTTTCCCCTTCTTTTCATGGATCAGATGTAGGAAAGTTTAGCAGGTCAAAATTTCTACTGTTTTCTAGATGGATATTTTGGATATAACCAAATTGTGGTGGACCCAAAAGACCAGGAAAAGACGGCGTTTACTTGTCCATTCGGTATTTTTTCCTATAGAAAAATGCCATTTTGCCTATGAAATGCTCAAGCCACATTTCAAAGATGTATGCAGGCAATATTTGCATAATTGATAGAAAAATTCATTAAGGCTTGCTTAAATTCTCGCTTTTATGTTAGTTTTGTGAATAAGTCAGTCGAGGTTACACTAAAGATTTTCATCACTAATTCCCTCAATCTTGTAGGTTATTGGTATGTTTTAGAAGAGGATCAAATTATCAAGGAGTTGGAACCCAGGAAGAACAGCAAAAGCACCAAACTATAAGGCTAAAGAAGGTACAGGCACGCTTGGGCGCCCTCTTCTGGGCCCTGAGGGGCACTCTTTGAGCAAGGACGCCTAGGTTCCCAGGTGCTAAGCGCCACTCACCACCAGCTACGCTTAGGCGCCACCTCCAGGGGCGCTGAGCGCCAATCATTACACAGCCACGCCTGGGTGCCCCAGCCAGGACGTTGAGCGTCAGCCAATGTTACTGAAGTCGTGCATGGTGCCCTCCTGTCTAGGCGTTGAGCGTGACATTTGCTGATGTGACACTCTGGACCTATTTAAAGGATTTTACGTGATAGGGTGGATATCTTTTGACCGCTGAAGCACAAAAACCCTAATTTCGACCCTCTTGGAGAAAGATTGAGCGCGTGGAAGTTCTCCTTTCTTTTCCTTTGATTTTCATCTCTTCCACATTCTTCCATTGTAAGCCAAGGTTCTCCGTGACAATGGAGAGCTAAATTCATATTTTGTTGGGGAAAGATGTAACCTCTGAACTTCATGTATTTGAACATGTTTTGAATATATTAAGCTTCTTGCATTAAATGTTATTGATTGCCTTCTGTTCTTAATGCTTGTTATGCTTTTGGCCATTCATAACCTGATGTTTGGATTTATTGGTTATTGGGACATAGCTTATGAATCATGACTTGGAGTAATCTACCTAAAGGAAATATTATTTAGAAATAGAGATAGGACCTTTAGTTGTCATAAATTTCTTTTTTTAATGCGGAATTTATTATAAGGGTTTTTCGAGAGATTGATGTCTAATAATCAAGTCTAGGATTTTTACATCAAGGAATTGGGTTTAAAGTAATCTAGAAAGTTAACATTAGAATTTTAATGAAGAAGATGAATTCTAATATGCATGAAAGTGAAGTAGATGAAATCTAACCCCAACATCATCTCATATCATCGTTAATTTCGTCCATTCATTCTGGTTTTAACTACAAAAGATCAATTTTACACTTAAACCTTTATATTTACTTTTATTGCATTAAAATTTCATTCAATAGAATCGTTCTTTAGTCTTAATTAGTTAAGTAATTATACGATTGTTTAGTGTCACACTAGTTTCTTGGGATATAATATTCGGTCTTACCGGTTTATTACTTCATACGATTTGGTACACTTGCCAAAGTTTTAACAAATACACATGCGTTGATTCTATCATTATCATGAAGAACATGTAATTTTTATATTTATTATTCCATACCAGTTTTTAGAGAGATAAAATCATTTTGATTCCTATACATATTAGTACTAGAAAGATATTTAACATCGGTTATTTTAAGAGTTTTACTTTAGTTTTATAATCGAAACATATCAAAATGAGGCAAAAAGAAGAAGAAGAAAGGTTTTAGGCTTTTATTCTTAACCGAATCATATTCTTTAAATATGCTTCGTTAACCGAAGTCTATGTGACAAAAAAAATTAAAATTATTTAAATACATAAATAAGAGCATGCTTTGAACAATGAAATACACAATAAAAAATACTTAAATAATGGAAGGAGAAGGTATGAGTAATGCACCAAAGCACGATCTTACGAATCTGCAACAAATACCAAAATGTGGTATGTCTATTAGTATAAAATACACCTTTTATAACGATTTTTTGTACCAGTTGAAATCCTCCGAGTATAGAAAGTGTAACGGTAACAATATTACAAATATGTCACACTTTTCTATACCTGTTCCATTGAGAACATGTATAGAAAGTGGAACGATGGTAAAACTAGAATAAATTACAAAGATTTTTATAATTGTTCCACTAAAATAAATTACAAAGACTTAGAACCAGCATAATAGCGCGATTAGAAATATATATTATTGAAAACTAGTTTGTCACTATAACCAGTATAAAATATTTGATATTCTTCCCTAATCCTCCTTTCGCACTTCATTGTCTCTCTACGCTCTCCTTCTCCTCTCTTCTAATTCATGTTTCACTTCATCTGTGTTGTTGTGCGTTGGTCCAAGTATAAATACTACCACAAGTGTTTGGTCAGCTTGGTAGGGTACCATTTTCTTTGGCCAACACAGAAAAAAAGCCTTAATTGAAGAAAATATGTAATGGTTCTTGGAAATTAGTTTTATCGTATTTTATGGTGTCGAAAGGAGAAGCATGTTGTTGAAGGGAGAAATCATAGGCAATAACAGGTCCTAGTCATAGCATTATTGAGTCCAATAGTTTCAGTCAGGTTGGGCATGACATCGTTAAAGAGGAATGGAAACTTCAACCACTATAAAAATCAGGAATTATACTAAGGTTTTTTTTTTCATTACTAACGGTTTTAACCCCTAATAAATATCTTTTCCGCGGTTAGGAAAACCATTGGGAAAAGCACCGTCAACAAATAATTTCTGACGATTTTGTAAGTAACAACCACTATTTGCAAGGGATCGTAAAAATCGCTGATACTTGCGGGGTTCTTAGAAACCATCGGTATTTGTAGATGCTTTTATGAAAACCACTGGTACTTGCTAGGGTTCAACAAAATCGCCGGTACATACGAGGGTTCTACCAAATTTGTTAGTAATTATTGCATTTACATAGTTGTGGTTTCTAGAACCATCGATTATGTAAATAATTTAAATTTTTTTATTACTCAAATGATTTGATGAGCATAAAAGTTGTTTTAACAATAAAATAAAATGAAACCAAAATTAAATTTACACCAAAATATTATTATATAAAAAATATCATTTAAAGCATTCATTCCTTATCAATTTTTAACTATTGTTTACCTATGTTAACAAAACTTATAGTAACACCATATATTTTGCTCTGTTTCTTGGTCACTCATAAAGCCTTTGCATCTGTCTTGTAATCTTTGTTCTTTGAGCACCATAGTTGAAGCTTGATTTGCTAATGCTTTATTATCTCTTGAATGATTTTTCCATGATGAGCAAACATGAGTGATTTACTTGTGTTAATGGGAACTGCTTTTTGGATATGCAAGACCATTGTAGTAGGGCTGTGTTGTTTAAGTCAGGTTACATTTTGCTTGAGGACAAACAAAATTTCAAGTTTGGGGTTGTTGATAACGGTAAATCTCACAATTATCTGTGGTGCAATTTTGATACCAAATCGACTCTCTTTGAGCTTGAGGCTTGTTTAAATTCTCGCTTTTATCTTAATTTTGTGAATAAGTCAGTCGAGGTTACACTTAATGATTATCATCAATAATTTCCTTAATGTTTTAGGTTATTGGTATGCTTTGGAAGAGGATTAAATTACCAAGGAGTTGGAACCTAGGAAGAACAACAAAAGCACCAAACTAGAAGGATAAAGAAGGTGCAGGAACGCCTGGGCGCCCTCTTTTAGTTGCTGAGGGCCAAGGGCCATGCAACCATGCCTGGGCCCCTTCTTCTGGGGCGCTGAGGGGCACTTGTCGTGGAAGAATGCCTGGGCACCCACTCAAGGGGTGCTGAGCGCCACTCACCACCCAGCTACGCTTGGGCGCTACCTCTAGGGGCGCTCAGTGCCAATCATCGCATAGCCACGCCTGGGCGCCCCAGCTAGGGTGCTGAGCGTCAACCACTTTTGCTGAAGTTGCGCTTGTTGCCCTCTTGTTTGGGCACTGAGCGTGACACTTGCTGACGTGACACTCTTGACCTACTTAAAGGATTTTGTGCGATAAGGTGGATATCTTTTGACGGCTGAAGCACAAAAACCCTAATTTCGACCTCTTGGAGCAAGATTGAGTGCGTGGAAGCTCTCTCTTTCTCTTCCTTTCGTTTTCATCTCTTCCACATTCTTCCATTGTAAGCCAAGGTTCTCCATGACAATTCATTTGTTTTGTGGAAAGATCTAACCTTTGAACTTCATGTATTTGAACATGTTTTGAATATATTAAGCTTTTTTCATTGAATGTTAGTGATTACCTCCTGTTCTTAATGCTTGTTATGTTTTTGGCCATTCATAATTTGATGTTTGGATTTATTAGTTATTGGGACATAGCTTATGAATCATGACTAGGAGTAATCTACCTAAAGGTAATATTATCTAGAAATAGAGATAGGACCTTTAGTTGTCATAAATTTTTTTCTTAATGCGGAATTGATTCTAAGGGTTTTTCAAGAGATTGATTGCTAAAAATCAAGTCTAAGCTTTTTACATCAAAGAATTGGGTTTGAAGTAATCTAGAAAGTTGACATTAGCATTTTAATGAAGAAGATGAGTTCTAATATGCATTAAAGTGAAGTAGGTGAAATTTAACCCCAACATCGTCATCTCATATCATCGTTAATTTCGTCCATTAATTCTTGTTTTAACTACAAAAGATCAATTTTACACTTAAAGCATTATATTTACTTTTATTGCATTTAAATTTCATTCAATGGAATCGTTCTTAGTCTTAATTAGTTAAGTATTTATACAATTGTTTAGTGTCACACGAGTATCTTGGGATACGATATTCGGTCTTACCGGTTTATTACTTGATACGATTTGGTACACTTGCCAAAGTATTAACAAATACACATGTGTTAATTATATCATTATCATGAAGAACATGTAATTTTTATATTTATTATGTCTTTATCATGATCATTTTTATGCTTCTCCAAAAGAGAAAAGATTTTTTTTATATGTTGTAACAAACTGTGATTTAGGAACTTTGATAGTTCGAGTATCTGGATTCGCACAGTCCTCAAATTTGTACTTCACATGATATTCATATTTTTTTTATCCTCCTCAATCTCCTTTAAAGCACCACCCTAAAAAGATTCTATTTGTGCTTTAATATCGCTTTTGGATTCCTGCATATATAATGTCTGAGCAAAATGAGGTATCCTGTCATAAGTAGATTTACATTGAACACTACTAGCAATATCTAAGAAATCATGCTTCTTCAACATATGAATCTTATTAATATAAGTAATTAGATTTGTCTTTTCTACAGTAATCAGGTAATAATGTAGGACGTTTGTTCGCCTGTTGACTTTGCCTTCGGCTTAGGTCGCACCTTATACTAGTTAGTACGCTACAGTCGGCACATGTCTGTTCAGGTAGTAACCCATACAAAATGTCATAGGACCCTTTTCAACCATGACATATGTACGAGCCAGACCGCATTAAGTGCAAAGACTCCCAACTGAATGTATGTCTAGTATCCCTACTATGTGGAGTAGGACCGCGAGCCATATTATTCCCTAAAGGTATAGTATTATATAGGGGACTTTTAAAGTCATTCCCATACATATTAGAATTAGAAAGATATTTAACATCGGTTATTTTCAAAGTTTTACTTTAGTTTTACAATCGAAACATAATGAGGCAAAAAAAAGAAGAAGAAAGGTTTTAGGCTTTTTTTTCTTAACCGAATCATATTCTTTAAATATCCTTCGCTAACCGAAGTCTATGTGACAAAAAAAAATTAAAATGATTTAATTACATAAATAAGAGTGTGATTTGAACAATGAAATACACAATAAAAAAAATGCCTGAATAATGGAAGGAAAAGGTATGAGTAATGCACCAAAGCACGATCTTACGAATCTGCAACAAAGACCAAAATGTTGTATGTTAATTAGTATAAAATACACCTTTTATAACGACTTTTTGTACCAGTTGAAATCCACAAAGTATAGAAAGTGTCATGGTAACAATATTACAAATATGTCACACTTTTCTATACCTGTTCCATTGAGAACATGTATAGAAAGTGGAATGATGGTAAAACTAAAATAAATTACAAAGATTTTTATAACAGTTCCACCTAAAAACATGTATAGAAAATCGTTCTTTTATATTGATTAGATTTAGAACCGGTGTAACAACGCGGTTGGAAAATTATAATATTGGAAAGAAATTTCTATACCAGTTTGTCACTATAACCAGTTTAGAATATTTGATATTCTTCCCTAACCCTCCTTTTACGCTTCATTGTCTCTCTATGCGCTCATTCTCCTCTCTTCTTGTTCATGTTTCACTTCACCTTTGGTTTTGTGCGTTGGTCCAAGTGTAAATACTACCACAAATGCTTAGGTAGCTTAGTAGGATACCATTTCCATTGGCCAAAAGTGAATATTGGAATCTCAACTAATGGAAAAAAAAGCCTTAATTGAAGAAAATATGTGATGGTTCTTGGAAATTGGTTTTATGGTTTTTTATGGGGTCAAAGGAAGAAGCATGTTGTTGAAGGGAGAAATCATAAGCAATAACATGTCCCAATCGTGGCATTGTTATAACATCAAAAGGACTTATGTATTCATTTGAGTCCAATAGTTTCGGCCAGGTTGCACATGACACTGTTAAAGAGGAATGGAAACTTCGACCACTATAAAAATTAGGAATTGTACTAAGGGTTTTTTTTTTTTTGCATTATTGAAGGTTTTAACCCCTAATAAATAGTTTTTCCGTAGTTGGGAAAACCACTGGAAAAACACCGTCGACAAATAATTTCCGACAATTTTGTAAGTAACAACCACTATTTGCAGGGGATCTTAGAAACCGCTGATACTTGTGGGGTTCTTAGAAATCGTCGGTATTTGTAGGAATTTTTATGGAAACCACTGGTACTTACTAGGGTTCAGCAAAATCGTTGGTATATACGAGGATTATACCAAAATAGTCAGTAATTACTGGATTTACATAATTGCAATTTCTAGAACCATCGATAATGTAAATAATTTAATTATTTTTATTACTCAAATGATTTGATGAGCATAAAAGGTGTTTTAATAATAAAATAAAATGAAACCAAAATTAAATGTACACCAAAATATTATTATATAAAAAATATCATTTAAAGAATTCATTCCTTCTCAATTTTTAACTATTGTTTACCTATATTAATAAATCTTATAATAACACCAATAACTAGCATCTTGGGAATGTTCACGCCTTGTGGTTTCTCAGGTTCAGTCTCCTGAACAGTTCCCCACCTTTTTTTTCCTTACTTCAAGCTTTCTTTCCCACCTTTTTTTCCTTACCTTTTACAACCTCTTCTCCGTCCTCCAATATTATCATTCAGCAAGACAATTCTTCCTTTCTTATCACTGTTATTCTTGATGACTCTAACTAACCTCTTTGGTCCCAGCTAATGGACATGCGTATTGGAGCTCGAAACAAATC
Organism: Vigna mungo; assembly: GCA_036885675.1. Taxonomy (NCBI): domain Eukaryota; kingdom Viridiplantae; phylum Streptophyta; class Magnoliopsida; order Fabales; family Fabaceae; genus Vigna; species Vigna mungo. Next base: position 32,382,721 of record CP144697.1, on the reverse strand, counting down.
GGGGTATCTCACTGGCACAGTGATGAAACCCTCCATTGATGACCCAACCTATGATAACTGGGCCACTGAAAATAAACGGGTGAAAAGCTGGCTTATTGACTCCATGAGACCCCGTTGATGCAACGGTTTATCCGCCTTGAATCTGCCCATCAAATTTGGGATGCAGCTCTCTGCACATTCTACGATGGATCTGATGAAACTTGCCTCTTCGAACTGAACCAACGATCTTTCTCCACCAAACAACATGGTCGTCCCCTCTCTACTTATTATAACGAACTACTCTCCATATTTCAAGAAATTGATCATCGTATGTCTTCTTTTGAAACCACCATGAATGGCGTAGTCCAGATGCATTCTTCCATGGCTCGTTTGCGTGTTCACATCTTTCTTAGCGGCTTGGATTCTAATTTTGACCAAGTTCGTGGAGAGATTCTTCGTAAAGACCCAAAAATGGATCTTGAGAGCACATATACCTATGTCCGTCGTGAACATCAACAACGTATCACTATGGGTTGTCCTAGTCCTACCTCGAATTCCTCAGCTCTACTATCTCAGGTTCCTCATTCTTCCCCTCCCAATTATCCTCCTAAACATCGTAAGGATAGTTCCTCTGCGAAACCCTTGTTATGTTCTCATTGTGGTGATTCTGGTCATTCCAAGAATCGTTGCTATGAAATCATCGAGTATCCAACATGGTGGGACTTCACCAAACGTCCTCGCCGGAAAGTCGCCTCCAAAGACCTCCAGTCCTCTTCTTATGGTGACTCCTCTCCCTCTTCTTAAACTAATGTTGTGTATGAAGGTATCCTAGGACGTCCAGACCACGGTGATTCTTGGCTATGGTGTTAGACGTGGAAGGGTGTTTGCAGAAGTCATTAACACGTCAGGCATGAGTGATATTCATGCGCCAACGTGAGGGGGAGTGTTGAAGATAGAATTTGAATTTAAATTATTGTTGCACTTAGTTAGGAATAAGTTTTAAATATTTAAAGTTGTTTTATGTTTTTAAGTTGTTTCCTATTTTTAAGTATAAGCTGTTAATATTGCTTATATAAATGTACCTCATTTGAGAAGAAAAATATGAATGAATGAGAGAATTATCTCCATAATTGTTTCAGCAGTATTATTTATTGAAATCAGCATTCGCAAGCAATGGGTGTTATATGTCAATCAAGACTTTATATAACAAACCAAGTGTGTAAATCTTAAATCACTTATTCTTCTCATCTAATTATCCATTAACACAAATAAGATGATTATGAAATATTGCTAAAAAATAATGAATTACTACAACAACTAAATCAAATAATAGAGAGGAAGTGCAATCTAGGAATTTAGAGGTACCCAAAATTTTGCATCAAGGATGATCAGAGCTCATTTCCCTCTCCCCCTTCTTCATACTTCTTTCATTCATTGCCGCCTTTGCATCTTCTTCCAACCTAATTCTTGAAATCTAATTTAGAATAAGAAAAGAGATATGTGATTGTGGAAAAAGAAGGAGAAGAAAACAAAAAGAAACCCTAAAAAGGAGTAATAGAGAGATAGAGAGAGATAGGAACCTCCCAAACACGGAGGAAGCGCTCCATAATATTGGTGATGGTGACTTTACTTCTCTTCCAAAGGAGTCCTGCATAGTCATGCTTCTTCATGATTTCCATCACAATGCACCACTCATCTATCTCAAATCAATTATTAGAAATAATGAACTATATTTTCACAAAAAAGAAAAAAAGTGAAGTAAAAGGATATCAGAAAGGTAAGAAAGAGAAAGAAGCGAAGATGAAGTAGGGTCCAATTTTTCGGATGTAAGAATTGTGGGAATTAAAAAACTTTAGAAGAGTTATTGGCGGTTTATTTAAAAACTGCCGAAAAGTATTTAAAAAAAACTAAAAATTTAAAACCGTCGGGAATTTAAAAAATACTAAAAATTTAAAAGGGTTTTAGAAATTGCCAAAAATAAACCCCTTCTTATATTACATTATACTTATATTACATTATTTTTATACTGGACCATCAGGTTGGAACATTAGTTAGTACATTCCACAGTTCTTATATGTTATTCTGCAAATATTATTAATGTTTGCCTTATTAACTTATATTTAATGTTCATTAGAGAATTTTCTGTCATAAATATTATATTTATATAAATCAAATTCTTATTAAAGAATTATAACTACATCATGTAATTAAGAAGGTTAATACCAAACATATGAATAAAAAATTCCAAAAATGACGCTTCTGAAAAACAAATAAAGTAATAAAGAAATATTCTTAATTGAATTTAAAATAGTAAAATCTAAAATATTATGTTAATAATATCAAACATCCTCTCTATGTTTCCTTTCTTAAATTTTGTTTGATTTTTTAATTTAATTTTTTTAAAAAAACTTCAGATTAAATATTAATTATAAATTTTGACATTTCAACCAAACTAACACTTCAAAATATAAGAACAATATCTAATCACATAAAAATATATAAGTTTAATGTTTCAATAGGTCCTTATTTTTGTCCAGAATCTCAAACAGGACCTTTCTTTTTTGGCGTCTCAATTGGGTCTTTATTTTTGTAAAATTGAATCAAATAAGACTTTTCGTCGAATTGATCAGAGGACGTTAACAGAGCATGTTGACTGTGTAGTTTTTTTATTACGTGGTATTAAAGAACTGTTTTTCTTATTTTTGAATTAAAAAACGGAGTTTAAAATGAGGGCAAAGTTGGGAAATTAGAATGAAGTTAATTCGTTAATGAGATGATTTTTTTATTTAATGCTAATTTTTGTTCCTAATTAATTAAAATGAAGTTAATGCTGTTAATAAGATGATTTTTTTATTTAATGCTAATTTCTATTCCTAATTAGTTTCTGCATCAGATTTTACTCCTGGAATGCCATCTTTCATCTTCTCCGATAACCAAAAGTGCAAATTTCAGAAACCCAATCATGAGTTTGTCAAACATTTTCATCACTGCAAAAATTCCCAAATCAAAAACGAAGAAAACCCTAATTAGAAAACTAATAAGCTGCAAGGCGTGAGTCCATCATTGTATAACCTCTGCTACCTCAACAGTTTGGTGGACGCTTCCAGTTCTGTCATCTACTCTCATTAATGTCTCATTGCAAAAATGTGATCCATCATTTTCTTCTTTGTTATCAATCGTGGAAAAATCCCCAAGCTGACCAGATAATACATTTGAATATGGAGCTTGAGAACTCTGATCCATTGCTGCAAGCAAAGATGATCCAGAAAGGGAACAAAAGGGTTTAGCTTTTTGAGGGTGAAAGTGAGATCTTTCAAGCGCACATCAATTTAGCAAAGAGGCATAGTCTTAACAGTGGGAGAGGATACCGGTCCTCACGACTCTGACCGATTATCGAGGACGGCGTCGGTGGTGGTGATGCTGATTCGTGCTGGTGAAGTCACAGGGAGAGACGAGATTTCTCTCTCGCGCGCGAAAGGGAGGACGAAGTTTGGGCTGTTCCGTCCGGTGTGGGTGGTGTCGTCGGCAACACTCTTGGCCGGCGAAAGGAAGGCGCGACAGTGATTGAAGCAAGAGGCGTTTCTCTCTTTTCCTTTTAGTGCATATCCCTTGAGATGTCAGGATTCAGAAGAAGAAAAGGGGTTTGCCCTTTTTACCCTTAAAGACATTGATTCAACCTTTGCTGAATCCACTTTTTAATACAAAAATAAGTCAAAATTTCACGTCAGATTAATGAATAATCTGACAGACCAAATTTAAACAGTTGTTTATTGAAAAAGAAAAGAGTCCTATTTGAGATTCACGTCAAAAATAGGGACCTACCAAGACATTATACCAAATATATAAACAAAAGAAGAGAAAAACAAATATAGAAATATGAGAAGAGAAAAAGAAAAAAAAAAAGGTTTAATTTAGTTTAACATTGATTGTATGTTGATTTTAAATCTGTTTCATATTCTATTAAAAAAATAAAATTATTAAAAACATTTTCTTCGAAATAATATATTGTAGTCTTTCCTACTCATGTCGATGTCAGTTTAAGATCTATACTCATTTTTACCAAAAAGTGAGCTATCTTTTTGAATATTTAGAGCTTCAACAAATGGCCAGCAGCATAGATAAAGGAGAAGACGAAGAGGAAGATACTCTGAGTAGGATATTCATCCCAAATCAAATAAAAGAAGTACCAATGGTACTACATATATTACTATATCTATTGTCTAATTACTTAGAATCATAACATTTATTTTTAGAACCATTAGTTGAACTTTTATACAAACAAATTTGAAATCTTAAATGTTTTACAATAATTATTTTATTTTTTTAAAAGCATATATGTGTAAATTATGATTATGTTGGTATATGTTATTGTGATGTAATTTGACTATGTTTGTAGGAAAAAACAAGAGGCAGGAACAAAACCCTAGTTCTTCTGGTTAATGTTAGAAGAGACACTGAGGCTGCTGTGGAAAAGATTAATTGTTGTACAGACAAATGAGTCTTACCAGTTTCAGAAATAAACATTTAAAAAATGTGGTGAAGAATACTATAAACGTGGGTTATGCATGTGAAAAGAGAAATGCTTACACGGAAAGAAGGATGAGAGAAAATATTCGAACTTTCTAAGTATCATTTTAATCTTTCAATGTAATATTATCTATTTAGTATTCTTTCTGTCCTATAAGGTAAAAGGAAAGAAAATCTCAAACTAAATGTAATTTCTACTTTTAAGTGTCATTTTAACCTTTCAATGTAATATTATTCATTATTATTTTTCCCTTTATAATAACAAGTCTCAAACTAAATGTGATTTCTACTAAAAATACCCCTGTGGCGTGCAACAATTGTAAAGTAATCCAATGTAGATATTTTGCATTAGTTAACACAGTGAGCAAAACAGGAATTGTATTGAAATTAACGTAAAATTTATTAAGAATAGATTGAAAAATTAAAGGTGAAGTCATATGATTAAATTGAAGTGATCGAGAACGGCCTTGGCTGGCTTATTGCTGGCTGGAGTGAATGGCTTTGGCCAGTTTTCTGCTAGTTTGGTTTGGTATATGCATGGCTTTTTATTCGGAATTTCATATTCCTAGAAGTTCTTTACATGAACAAATAAACATTTGTTTCTAATTAGTCATATTTAAATGTGGGTACCAAAACATATATGTTCAGGTTTTCGATTATACGTGTGATGTTTCTTTCTTATATTTACCTTCTCTTTATATAAGAATTATATGATATTTGTGCAAATTATTAAAGAAATTTATTTCACTAGTCTAAGTATAGAGGATTCTAAAAGTTATTTGTATGAATGTTTTTATCGGTAAAATGAGGATAAACCCTTTGCTCATTTAAATATTTGTAAAAAGTTTGATATAACTTAGAAACATATGGATCAATGGAAGACAAATCAAAAGGTTTTATGAATTTGCTTTTTTCTTTTTAAAAGGTACGTAAAAAGTTTTAACCATTGGAACTTATAATTTATCTTATGTCATTCTTTATATTCTTCTTTAACTAAAAGCTTTTGTCTCACCTTCCACGAAACTCACGACAATTCAATGTTGCATTCTCATTCATGGTTTTTCTTTGAAGTATTGACAATCGAAAGTGATTTTCTCAATAGCACGTGAAATTGACACATCTTTGGAGTTTAGAAGTTTCTTTTCCCTTGTCTTAGTTTAAGTTTATTTGTTATCCGATTTGCCTAATCAAAACTTGGAGGAAATGTTAGGATTTGCATTTATTTGCTTATGGGGAGTATTTGAAGTTGTTTCCATCTTGTTCAAACTATGAACTTATTGGTCATGATCAATTTAATTGAAGATGATTACAATAGGATGTCAATGTTATTTCTAGTTGGAAGAAAATAATTGACACAAAATTACAACAACATTATTATCCTAAGGTGTTGGTGCACAAAATTGGACTAGGGATTATCTAACTCAGCTTTTGTTGGAGCTTATGATGGAGCCTACAGTGGAATCTATGATGGAACTTGTGGTTTACCCTATTATGGTGCAATTTGTTGTGGTACCACTTGTTGCTGAGTTATAACTTGAGCTAATAGTAGTTAACATGATAATATTTCTTTTGTTAATGAATATTCTCTTGATAAGAATTTAGATATTTCTACTAAGTTGTGTTATTAAAGTTTGATTCCTTGGCTAGTTTGTCTTCTGTGCATGATGTCACTTCTATTTTTAATAGTTTATAAATTTAAAACAAGTGGATTCATCTCATAGTAGTTATGACGTAATTCCTAATTTTTTTATGTCTAATAAGAAAAAGCTCATTTTGCGGAAGAATTGAAATTAGTTTTTAAATGAACTAATATGCTTAATGAGAGGAAAAATTATAGTATTGAAGATGATGCTGAGTTTGTTCAAACTACAAAGAAAATTCGTAATAATAGGCTAAAGAAAATTAATACTGAATCCTTCAAAGTAAGAACTTCTAAATAACACTAATGAGTATTAAGGACTTTTTTATTTCCTTCTTCCGAAGTATATGACGGTTAAAATATTAAATGATTTTTTGCAAATCATAAGTTTACTATCATCCATCCCTGCATTTACTATAGGTTGAAGTTACAGTAGAGATGAAGGAGAAAAGGTTGGAATGAGAGATGAAAGAAAAAGGATTAAGAGGAATGAAGAATATGAGTACGGGTTTAAAGGTTTCTGGTTTTTTTTTTTTTTAGTTTTGTTAAAACTTAGAATCCATAATATATGAGGGTATTTTTGTTTACTAAAACCTGGTACAGCTTAATAAAATATGTATCAACTAAAAAAAAAGCATGCAAGTTAGGAAACTCCACATATATTACATTTAATTAATAATATCATTAATAATTATACTATGATTAATGCTTCCATAAAATAAATATTAAATATGTGTAATGGAAAAAGAATAAATATTAATTGTTACAAGTTATAGTTACTAAATGCAATAAATATGTTACTTAATGTTTATATTAATGTTATAGTAATAAACTTTCTATAATATGAACTCATTACTATTTCTTTATAATTGTAGTTTAAAAATTTTCAGGAAAAATTTTGAAATTTCTATTTGACTCTCTGTTGAATAAATTAAAGGTATGAAAAATAATATTATCTTCAAATTGGAAAATTAAAAGATTGAAAAGACAAGTTCTACTTAAAAGAATCATGAAAAAGTAACTTATGAATATATATTAAATTTATCATAAAAAATTTAACAGAAGATGCTTAATAATAAATACATGTAATGGAGACTCATAGAAGTGTCAACGAAACTGAAATGATAATTTAATTGATAATAATGACTCACTTTAAAAAAAAAATGAAAATCATTAAAATATATAATTAATATCAATAACTTTTATTTGAGCTATTCATCTCATATGTTTCATTTTACATCTATATAAAGAGGATATTTTCAGAGTTCTGAACAGAAACAATTAAGCAAAAATGAAGAAAATAAAGAGGAAAACATATATTTTTCCAAGAGTGAGGATAATCATCTCAAAATCAAATCAGGGAAGTACCAAAGGTACATGATTTCTAGTTACTCTTATTTAACATCAATTTTAGTTTGTATACATACTCTTTGTTTTATTTTGTTATTTTGTGCTCACTAGAAGAATAATATAAATTAGTTTTTCATAAAAATTTGCATTGATATTAAGCTGACACTATGATCATGCTACTGATTTTACTGTATATTTTCTGAATTAGGACAAAACTTCTTGACTAATGGAACAAACATAAAGGGGTGAAGGTTCTCTTTTAAGTGGTTAGTTTCTACTTTTACTTCTATCGTTCAATCTGGTAAACATTCTTGACTAATTAATTTTGTGTCTGTGCTTATACTGTACAGGTTCAAGTTTTTTTTCTTCATTTTTAATGTAGCCTCGAAATATTCAATAAAATAGAGGTGAATACTGGAGAATAATAGAGATAAATGGAGAAAACGAAAACGAAAGGAATAAAGAACCACGAGACAACCATGGAGCAAAATGAAATCTTCACTATATCGAACACAAATACGATCAAATGATAATATAAAAGAGAACCAAATTCTCATTAAAAATGCTGCAATTATCTGTATTTAATTTTTCCAATTACATGTATTTGCATTGTTGTAAATTATTAGTTATTTATTGTATAAGATGATGTATTGACACAATAAGAGTGTTATAATACAGAAGTAGGTCTTGTTGGTGTTTTGAAAATAGAGAACGGTATAACTATGTTTTAGTGTATTCTGATCAACCATTTCATATGTATAATTATGTATATTATGTTAAGTAAATAAATTTATGTGTCATTTAATTTATTGATTTAACATAACATGATTCAAAAACTATAATACTTTGATGTTACGTATATGTTATAGTTGAGAGTTATTCATTCATATATTTAATTTATTTGTACACATTTTTTCATGCTATTCTAAAGAGTTCGTGGTTCATGCTACATTTAAACAATGTATTTCAGTTGTAGGAACTCGTATTTGATTGAAATATGGTATTTATTGATACTTCATGATGAAAGAGTTCAATTTGGTCATATAGCTTTTATAAATATAAAATTTGGAACAACCTTTTTTTTTTAAGAATAATTTAAAAATATTAAAATAATAATTAAAAAAAAAACAAAAACACAACATTCTAACAACTTCTTTTAAGTACTATGTAATTCATAATTTTTCATTATAAATGGAAATACATAGTAGTGAGGTCCATCCTTATTTGGTTCATCCAAAAAGAAAAACAAATTCCAAAATTAGTTTTCAAAATCATTTTCACAATACTTATTACAATATTTATTAATTATAACATTGATATTCCATACCATAAGACATGATATTAAATTTAAATTATTGTTTCATAATTTTTAAATTAAATTTCAACCATGGAAAGCAATATCATTAAAAATTTGTTAATTGGCTTCTCTAGTTAATGCATATATTTTTGGTATGAGGTTAAGATTTAAAACTATTTAAGCATTTCTACTCACTTATTTCTATTCATAGCTTCTTTGGTGAGACACCCTACCTTATCATAGCTTGAATAAACAACTTAAACTAACTCAATAACATGTTTTACTTATATATAATCATTTTCTTCCACCATAAGTTCATACAAAAAGAGAACAAATACTATAAAACCTCCGTTCTCTTTTTCTATCTATCTTATATTGATTTTGCTTAAGAATAAGCATTATTCGTTATGGCCTTTCCTAAACCTCAATACTTGTTTTTGGCTCTTTTGATTCTATTTTTTCTTTCAAAACTTAGTTTTGCAAAGCAATCGAGAATAAATGGTTTGAAATTGAATGTTATTGATAGATGTTGGAGAAAAAATCCTGAATGGAAGAGACATCAATATCAATTAGCCACTTGTTCTGTAGGTTATGCTGGCAAGATGATAAACAACATTGGTAATGATCTCATTCATTATAAAGTTACCGACTCTAGTGATGATCCTATAAATCCCAAGCCCAACACCTTGAGGTATGGAACTTCTATTATTCAAGGTAAAGTGTGGATCACATTCCAAAGGGACATGCAAACAACTACCTTCCAGGATTCGTCATGGATATGCACACATATCCAACAATTTTTATCAAGGATGGCTTCAATATGCCATTGGTGGAAGCATGGAACCTAGTCTCAAAAGTGAAGCTAACCTCTTTGTAACACCAACGATAGGAAATAAGGAAGTAATAAATTTTAAAAATTTTACTTGAAGTATTTGATATCTAACTTATTAGAAAAATATTTGTTTATATATATATATATATATATACATATAATATTGAGATTTTATTAATGTTAATTATTTATTATGTGTAGGTGACGTGGAGAAAGAGTAGTGATAAAAGTGGAGGTACATGGAACTTTCACTCGATAAGGGATATTTTTGAAAATGGAGCTTCTTTCAATACAACAAAAGGAGGAGATGTAAAGAATCCAAATTATACTAAAGAACAAAATTTTAAAGTTCTTGATGCGAAATTCGTGAAATATTTGACACGTTCATCTGGTGTGTTACGATATAATAAAAACTATGTATACTAGTTAACCAAAATATAAGAGAGGTTGGCTTGTGAATTATTTAGCAATTTTATGATTTACCAAAATATCAGCACTGTGGCTAAGCAACGACTTTGGTGGGTAATGAGTCATACATGAAGAAACTTTCACTACAAGGAGTCAAACTCCGATATAAAATATGAGCCTTATAAGAAAACTCACTTGGGAAGGAAAGCTTCATTTCTATAACACCAAGATGGAAGCCCAAACATGGAGGAAACTCACCTAGGGATAAAACTTCTTGGGAGCTGAGACAACAAAGTATTTTTCTATAAAAACATAATATGCCTATGTTATTTGTATCTTGATTTTGTAGACCATTTAGAGAGAGACTTAATAGAGTTATTAGGCACTTATTGCAACATCTTTAGAAAGAACCATGGAAGGAGGAAGGAAGCATTTCCTTGTGCTTATTGTAAACACTATTATACTCTCTCTTCTGAACTTGATTCAATATATATTATGTTCTTACTTTGCATGTGGTAACTGATTTACTTTTATTGCTTTAATGACTTGATCCATCATCATACTTCATTAGCCTAAATGCAGCGAAAATTGGTTTAAAGTTTAGATCTAATTAGATTTTCTAATGCTTAGTTGGTTTAAAGAACATAACTTATAGAGAATCAAGGTTAGTGTAATTGAGAGAAAAGAAGCCAAGTTTAATCCTAACATCTTAATCAACATCATTTATCTTCATTTTTATGCAAACTTGTTTTTAAACTATCAAACCATTATCACTACTTTATTACAAAATTGAATAGATTATAGGTTACATTGTTTAGTCAAACCAAATGCATGTTGATACAACCTTGTTGTGCTACAATAGAATCAGTGCACTTGTAGGATAAATTTACACCCTTAACTTGGTAATTAACATGTATGTAGGGATAATTTTGACATTAGAGTTCGAAATTTGAAAGGAAATAATCTAGTCTCTGGATTTTTTAATATAATGGAGGTGTAGAATGGAAACTGCAATTAATAGGTTATCATAACCAGTAGTGAAACCTATGACAAAGGAAATATAAACAAAAAAGAATGTGAAAATTGATGCATATTTGGTCCCACTCCCATGAATAAATAACATAAATGTTATATAAGAGATATCTTAACTTTATAAATATTAAACTCAAAAAAAATCAATTAGAGAAAGTTGAAGGAAGATTATCATGATTTAGTTTGTACTGTGAAACAAAATTGTGTTTGGCAAGTAATGATGATTACCTTGTCACTAAAGTGAATGACTTCCTATTATGCATTCTAAGAAAATAATTAAATAACATCCAATTTTAGGGACCAAAATATTTACTAAGTTAGATATCATTCTATAAACTAAAAGATATTATTATTTAAAATAGTCTCTATTATGAATAAAAAATTGTAATTGGTTTGTGAATTAAAGTCTAAATTGGTCTCTAACATTTGCTACAAAGTTTTAATTACTTAATTTTATGCACACGCACTTATGTACGAGTCTGAGTTAGTTTCTAACATTAGTTACCAAACATTTAACTACTTACTATTACACACACGCATGCAAGCATAGACCTAGAGCCAAATCCACACACACAAATAGATACACAACCACACACGTACATACAGATGGGACTTTAAGACAATAGTTTGTATATTTTTATGCATACACACACACAAAAACACACACACGCATGCAAATGCACACACACAAACACACCTATGCAAACACCAAACATACATGTGAGACTTTAAAACAATATTTTATATATTTGTTGTGCACGCATGCAAACATGAGCATAAAGAGAGAGAGACACACACACAGACGCACCCATACACACCTACCAACTCTCACACACACAAACGTGCACAAATAAAAACACATACACACACACATGCATACGCACGCGCACGTGCACATCCGCGTGCACACACACAAACACAGCCCCACCTGCACACACACGTATATATACACATACACAACACGCGCATGCACATACACCCCCACACACACTAACATGAGACACATGCATACATAAAGTCACACATATACACAAGCGTATAAAAACACATCCTTCCACATACATAAACTTACTCACAACACATATTCAAAACATGCATAGACACACATGTGAAACATGCACACACACATACTCACGCACACGTACAGAGGCATGCACATGTACAAACACAAATACATGCACACACATAAACAACACTCATGAACACACACATGCAAAAACTCACACATATAGACACGCACTCACAACCTCACATACACACATGCACACACACGTACATCCTACTTAATACCTAGGCTCTTCCTTGACTCCCAAAACTCCAACCTAGGTCAAATCCTCGTATATTCGTACACCTTTACATCAAGTTGTTCCCAAATTAATGCATGACAAAAAAAAACTGTAAAGTGTAAGCCATGTAACCAACTTACCTATACATGATAACATCAAGCAAAGCAAATCAATACAACTCACTTCCAAAGGAACAAAGAACATGATCAACTGTACCCACGTTTTACATTACCCATGACAGAATAGAGAAGGAAAACACCAACCAAACCAATATTCACATTCAAAGATCAACTCAAGTTAGCACCCGTTAATTGGATGGATTCAAGCCTTCTTCCTTATTCAATGTTTCTAGCCTCTCCTTCAAGCTTCTAATGCCTTCACACAGTGCACTTCACATAACTACGCTTCTCCTACGCCACTTCCCGACTCTCCCTCTTCTCATGTATAAATATTCACCAAATGTAGAACCCTAGATAACACCCATGCTTTCTATCTTCTTTGGCTATACATCCACTTTTATTTAAAACACTATAAGATATACCGTTGATATGTTTCATGTTTATGTTAAAATGTTGTTACGTTGTTCACTCAATGCAAAGAACTTACTCATGTGTTTGTTGTTATGCTATCTCTATGCACTCACGTTTTTTTTTCTTCAATTGAATGCATGAACCCCTATTTTTTCTCTCTTTACAAACCCAATTACCCACCACACCGTGGGCCCCACTATAACCATAAAAAAAAGCAACATTTAAACCCACAGTGAGCCTTATATGCATCACCAAAAATAAAATAACCTAAGAAATATATATGATCCTATGAAGATTTGAACTTATGCCCCTTATTTACAACCTCATGTCTCTAGCACCAAACTACAAGTCCTTCATTGATATTTAAACACAAAGATACTCTTATAAATAATACAAAATGCATCATCCAGAAATGAAATAATAAATAAATAAAATTATAAATTAATTTATTTATCTAGCAACAATTATAACATAAATAATACAAAATAAACTAATTCATTTTATTTTATTATTATCTACTTTATTTTATTATTTTTCTTCAAGTTTTACAAATTCTCTCTCTTCATCTTCCTGGTAGGTTTGTGAGGGTAAGGTAAATGTGTGAGAGGAGGATTCTCATCCTCAAACAACTTCTATTTTCCTTTCTCTCCCTTCTACGTTTCCTTTTCACTATCTCTCTTTCTTTCATTTTCTTTGTTTACTCCTACTACTATTATACAACTATTTACTCTTTCTTCACTTTTTTTTCTACACTTTTATCTTCATTTCTCTTTTTTTTGGATTCCTCACTCTTAATTTCTTTTTCTTTCTTTTTATTTTTCTTTTTAAAGCTCACATTCACTGTATTTCTCTCTCACACTTTTCTATTTCTCTATCTCATTTTTCTCTTTTTCTCTCAAGTCATCACTAATTCCCTTATCTATTACAGTTCCCTGCTTGTCAGTGACGGTCTTGCATTATTCTTTTGGGTTAATTATAGTGGAGGTCGAGCACTTTGCCTCTTGTTGATATGTTAACTGTTGTGCTATTTGTCCAATTTGCAGTTCTAGGTTTCTAAAAGATGCATTTATATTCTTTTGATTAGATGTAGATAGCTAGATAAATTGTGTTAGTGCAACCTTAATTTTATACATTGTATCTTGCGTTCCTAGCTCTAGAATTCCTCTTTTGGAAGGTTGAGTTTTGTCATATTGGACATGATGATGACTAGTTACCAGTTATTCGTTGATTGTGGTAGCATCCTCAACACTCTTCATCATCATGGTTCCCATTGCTGAAGCATCTAACAACATTCTTGTTTGTGGTGTAAGTCCACTATATAACATGTTGAGTTGTGTTACATCATTAAATTCGTGATTTGGACATTTCTTTAACAAGGCTTTCTATCTTTTCCATGCTTCGCAAAAATGTTCATCTAATCCTTGGGAAGAAGTTGTAATATCAGCTTTGGTACTAATGTATTTGTTCATCTTCCCAACTTGTTAAACTTTGGTTTCAATGAGATTACAACAATATTTTGGCTTTGCTTGAGAACGAAAAAGGAAACAACCTAAGATAAACAACATCCTCTGTTCCAAGAATTCCATACAACTTATAAAACGTCGCCAAATGGATGAAATGATCTTTTTGCTCTTGTCCAACAAACTGGTTTGCCTGTTATTAGAGATAGGGGTGGGCAAATCGAATTGAACTGTACTGCACTGTTAAAAACTGAACTAAAAAACAGTTCAGACAAACTGAACTGTAAAACAGTTCAGACAAACTGAACTGAAATGCTTTTTGTTTTATCAAACTGAACTGTACTGTACTAAATTGTACTAAACTACAGTACGAACTGAACTGAACTATTAACTGAATTGTAAACTGCACTAACTGAACTATTAACTAAACTGTAAACTACATTAACTGCTGAATTATTAACTAAACTGTAAACTGTACTGAACTATTAATATATATATATATATATATATATATATATATATATATATATATATATATATATATAAACTGTAAACTGTAAAAATTTATTTTAATATTTATTTTATTTTATTCATAAATATTTTACAAATTAATTTTTTAATTATTTGATATTATAATTTTCTATTTTATTTATATTTGTGTATAAAAATTATTTTATTTTTCATTTATTTATTTTATTAATAAAAAAATATAAAAAATAAAGTAACACAATATATAAATATATAAATATATATATATATATATATATATATATATATATATGTTTTATGTAACTTAAAAAATATGAAAATATAAATTATTATTTTTATTTATATATGTTATATATTTATTGATAAAAAATATAAAAATTTGTGATAAAAAAATTGTCTTAAAAAATTAATTATTAATTTTTTTATGTGACTAATTTCTTTTATTAATATTTTATTATTAAATAAGTTTTTCTTGGTAAGACGAAACAGTTGTACAGGAACAAGAGAAAAGGAAAAAATAAAACAGTTCTCACAGTTAACTGAACTAAAACTGTTATAAGTTCAGTTTTTAAACATTGAACCATAAAACAGTTAACTGAACTGTTAGTAGAAGTGGATCAGTTTGTTTTAGTATAATATAGTACAGTTAACTACAGTACAGTACAGATCAGTTATTTTTGCCTAGCCCTAATTAGGATAGTAACACATGCTTCATCTCCACACCTTTGACAGGTTAAACAAAATGCTTGTATTCTCCTAACAACCTTCTCTAATTATTTCCTACAACTATTTGAATGGAAGATTTCATATCAACGTGTGAAGTTGCTTCCTTTGTTTTTTGTTGCAGCTGTAGTTTCAACAACAATCTTTGCCTTTTATTCTTACTGTTGAGCCTCCTTGTGCGTTTAATCTCATGATCAAATCACAAAACCTATTTTTGTCTTCTTCTTTGCATATACAACAATGATGTAGAATAGTTTTGTAGAAAATTATGTAGAATATCGATGTAACAGTAAAATAAAATTTATCAACTAAATACAAGCAATTACAAGATTGTAAAATGAATAGTTATTGTTTAAAACAGAAATTTTCTTGACACAAATCCCCGACAACGACGTCAAAAACTTGATTAGTGTTTACACAACAACCAAATATACCAACAAGTATACTGGGTAGTTTGTAGTATGTCAAGTGTCGTATCCAGAAAGGTTTGGAAGAAAACATATTGTTCTAACTAACTTGATTATTAATAAAACAGTAATAATGATTGTGAGATGTAGAAAACAAATTTGTGTTGTGAAAAGAAAGTAAAAGGTGTTGGAAAACCATTTGGAGTACAAAATCAGTGACTTTCAAATGATTAAACCGTGTTCAAGTTCGACAGATCTATGTTAAATATGTCGTTACAGATAACCAAGTCTTGGGAGTTCTCTTTAAAAGTAACTCTAGGTCTATTCTTGGCACTTAAAGCCTAGGATCACCAAACTTCAGTATGATTCCTCAATGATTCCTTGAATGGATCACATTCATTAAGATTAGGACTCTATATCCAAATGAACCCTTGGATATATTCTAAGCATCTAAAAGCATACAAGAGAATTGATTAGAGCACAACTTGAAACTAGTTTCCACTCAATCCCAAGCTAGTAAAATACGATGAGTGATTATTTCATCCAACAACAAGCATAAATCAATTCATAAGTGGTGATTAAGAGCAAACATTCATAAATAATAACAGTACTGAATGCAAGAGAGTTCAAAGTGGTTTACGTCTTACTTCAACACTTAGGAGATTTAGCTCCTCATAATGGGTGGAAAGAGGTTAAGACATGAAAGAAACTTCGTCTCCTAGTCCTCTAAGAATGATCTTTTAAAATACAAAATGCTCAAAATTTCTCAGTTTTTTTATAATTCAACTTTGACTCTCGAATTTCATAAAAACCTACAATTAAAATTGGGATGATAAAAGATAAATATTTAACAAAATAAAAAAAGAGAAGTGTCAAATTATCATTAAAACTAACTTATATCGGACACTTATCATCATGCATGCACAAACACATTAAATTTAATTAATAATGTCATTAGCATTAAACATTACATTTAATTAATAATGTCATTAAGATTACTATACTATTATTAATGCTTCCATAAAATAAATAATAAATATATGTATTGCAAAAAAGAATAATATTAATTGCTAGAAGTTGTAAATGCATAATAAAAATATTATTACTAAATATAATAATTATATTATTTAATTATAGTAATAAACTTTCTATAATATTAACTTATTTTTTCTTTATAATTGTAGCTTAAAAATTTTCTGGAAAAATTTTGCATTTTCTATTTCACTCCCTGTTGATTGAATTAAAGGCATGAAAAATGATATTATTTTCAAATTGGAAAACTAAAAGATTGAAAAGAACAAGTTCTACCTAAAAAAACCATGAAAAAGTAACATATGTATATGTATATTAAATATAGCAAAAAATTAATAGATGATGTTTAATAATAAATACTATGTAACT
The DNA here is from genome assembly GCA_036885675.1 of Vigna mungo. Taxonomy (NCBI): domain Eukaryota; kingdom Viridiplantae; phylum Streptophyta; class Magnoliopsida; order Fabales; family Fabaceae; genus Vigna; species Vigna mungo. Next base: position 32,365,361 of record CP144697.1, on the reverse strand, counting down.
TACATTCATAGAAGTCTCTACGAAACTGAAATGATAATTTAATAATAATAATAATGTCTGACGTTAAAAAATTAAAATTATTAAAACATATAATTAATATGAATAACATGTATTTGAGCTATTCATCTCATATGTTTAATTTTGCATCTATATAAAGAGGATATTCACAGAGTTCTAAACAGAAACAATTCAGCAAAGATGAAGAAAACAAAGACGAAGATATATATTTTTCCAAAAGTGAGGATATTCATCTCAAAATCAAATTACGGAAGTACCAAAGGTACATGACCTCCAATGTTAGTTTGTATAGATATTTTTTTTGTTTCGTTTTTGTTATTTTGTACTCTATAGAAGAATAATATAAATTACTTTTTATAAACAATTTGCATTGATACACTATGATCATGCTACTAATTTTACTGTATATTTTCCTAATTAGGACAAAACTTCTTGACTAACGGAACGAACATCAAAGGTTCAAGATGGCTCTATGCCACCCTCTCCAGATGGAGACCGACTGGTAAACGGGATCGCCATCTTTTTAATGAAGGGTGGTGTACATGTCGACCGGGAGATGGCGGAGCCTGCCGGTGGATGGCTACGCATTCGTGGTTATCGTTGGGCTTCCCTGGAGTTGGATGAGTATACTTCCGACTTCGGGACCCGTGAGGATTTGCTATGGTGGTTAAACCGCTCTTATATTGCTCGCGACTTGGAGGATGCTCAATTGTTCCGCCTAAGAGTGAGTCATCCGAACGAGCGTGTCTTTCACGGGAAACGCTCCAGCCAAGAGGACTTCTTTTTCGCTTACATCTATATGTTCGACCAAATGTATGTGAGGGTGCCGTTCACGGATTTTCAGGCGTCCGTTTTGAAGGAGTTGAACATAGCGCCCAGCCAGTTACATCCGAATGGTTGGGCGGCCGTCCAGGCCTTTACCACTCTTTGTGCAGCCGTTGGATTGATTCCTATGGTACGAGTGTTCCTTCAGTACTTCAATGTTCGGCCGGTTCCTCGTCGGGGGTGGGTGTCCTTGTCGTCCGTCAACAACAGGACTTTGGTCAAGCCTTTCGCAGAGTCCTTTAAAAATTTTAAGACGCGATATTTCAAAGTAATCATTAAGGAGTCCGGAAAGTCGGAATTCTTTGATGCCACTAGTGGTCCTCGGTTCCCCTTTTATTGGACGGAGGATCCCCCAAAAATAAAGGCCTTTGGTCTCGGCCTCCTGAACGCTGATGAGCGAGATGTCGTCCGCGCAATAAACGACCTGCCCCGCCGCCTTAGCGCCTGCGGCTTCGTCGACGCTTTGAAATACGAGGATTATGACCAGATTGCGTTTGGTATGCTGATGTCTGGGTTGTGTTTTTTGCGCATCGGTTTGACTTATCTAAATTCCTGTTTCCTTTTTCAGGGTGTATGATGCTGCCCGAGACTCGCAAGACTGGATGGTTAGCTTCCGCCAATCGACGGAAGGGAAGCAGTAGCTCAAACAGTATCGACCACCCCTCCGCCTCTTCAAGCCACGCCCCACGTGTTAAGATACCAACCGCCGTCTGTACCGCGGACCTAGTTACCGTGGTGATTCACCCTGATGAGGTTGTTGCGATCGGTAGGGTCCATAAGAAGGCTCAGCTGGACCCGGTTCATATTACGGTGGTGCAGTCTTCGGAATCGCCTCTGGAATCGGTGGCTCCCTTGGAGCGAAAGAGGAAGTCAAGAGAGGAGGGAAAGTCCTCTTCCAAGAGGAGTCGTCGTGGTGGGAGTTCGTCACTTGTCCCCCTACCGGCCGGTGTCTTTGATCCGGCTTTTGATGCTGCTTCACGGGTGGACTTCCGCCCCAGTTCCTCTCAGCAAGTGGTCATTGACCCTTGTCCGAGAGAGAGCTTATTGGGGCTGTCGTGGAGTTGTTTAGCCGGGGAGTGATGTTGACTTGGAAGGCCCGTGACATGGGGGCTGGTCGTGAAGGTCGCGATCTGTTGCGTGAGCTGGCAGAAGAGCAAGAGGCATCCGCCGGTCTTCGTCGCCAGGTAGAAACGCTAACCAAAGACCATGAAGGTTGTGGTGAGAACCAATCGAAGTTGGAAACAGACCTGGACGAGCGGAGCCTTCAACTGACGACTGCTAACCAACTGGTGGAGGATGCTAAGTTGCGGGAGGAAAGCTTGATTGAGGAAGTGAAGAAGTTAAAACTAGAGGTCCGTCGCCTTGGCAGGAGTGGCGAGGAATTGGCCGAGCAAAGTGATCGTCTGTCTCAAGAATTGCTCGCGGCCAACGCCGAAAAGGAGCGTCTTAGTGCTGAACTGGTTTCGGCCAACGAAACCCTTACTAACTTGGACGCGACCGTGGTTATTGAACATGAGGAGGGTTTCAATAAGGCCAGGGTTTCAATAAGGCCATGCGGCAAACGGCCTTTTTACTGAAGGTAGACCCTGTCGCTGTTGGGTTTGACCTTTACCAAGACGTCTATGGCGGCAAGAAGAGGCCTGTTGAAGTGACTTTAATGACGGATGTTGTGGGGGTGGGGGCTACCGAAGGTGAAATGGCGAGGACAGACGCAGGGCCGTCCGGTGACGCAAGGAAATCCACGGAGGAGCTTGCCAAGCAAGCTCGAAAGTAGTGGCTGATGAAATTTTGCTAATTTTTTGTAAGAACGAGGTCGATCGAGAAACACTTAGGGTAGTTAGTGTTTGCGCGATCGACCCGTCCGTTGTCCTGTTATTTTGCTTGTGGGACATGTTTTGAACCTTTCAATGAATAGATTTCTGTGTTCGTTTGTGTGATTATCGTTAAATTTTGTCAGACATATTTTGAACCGTTCAATGAATACAACTTTCTACGCGCGTACATGTATTATTATTGTAATGCGTATATATATTAATCGCGTCAAAAAGAACGTTAAATTATTGGGACGGATCCCAGTACCTTGATCGCGGTAGGGGTGGCTGCCGCTTATAATCGGCTCCCCATTTCCTCCTGAAGTTATCGGGACCGATCCCGGTAACTTAATCGTTGTAGGATGGTGGCAGGTCATAACCATTCGTCATTTCCCTTAGTTAAATGGGACGAATCCCGGAGGCTGATTGGGACAGATCCCGTTGCTCTGTAATTATCGTGGTTGTGGTACTTTGTTTGGTGTCTGAGAATTTTGATCCACATAATGCACCTGTCATTTCATTAAAAGGAAACAAAACGAACGTGCTACATCAACGAGCGGTAAATACATAAGCTCAACTGAAATGAAATTTTAAGTGGGTTGCATTCCATGTATTTGGTAGTAGTTGGCCGTTTGGATGGGCCAGTCGGTACGCCCCGTTTTTCAGCGTTGTCACCACTCTGAAGGGGCCCTCCCACTTAGCAGCTAATTTTCCATGGTGGGATGTCCGCCTCGCCTCCCCTGTCTTTCGCCACACCAAGTCTCCTTCTTGGATGTCGCGGGGCCGGACCCGGGTGTTGTATCTTCGCTCAATCATTCTTCGGCATGCTTCAGCCCTGAGGGTTGCCCGGTCACGCCGTTCATCCAAAGTGTCCGATTCAACCCTGAGTTCTTGGTCATTCAACCGCATCTCGTCTATTCTTCTTCGTAGCGAGGGTTCTCCCAACTCTACCGGCAGCATGGAATCGATTCCATAACTCAGGTTGAAGGGGGTCTCCCCCGTGGTTCCGTGTAGTGTGCATCTGTCGCCCCACAGCACCTCCGGTAGTTCCTCCACCCAGGCGGTCTTCTTTTCCCCCAACCTCCGTTTCAACTCCGCTACTAAGTGCTAATTTCAATCAATTTCAACTCTAATTCATGCCACGTTTCAACTCTAAATAGGCCACGTTTACATAAATTAACAGGTCATCCTTCCAGCTGTGCAACAAAGTTAACCCTGTTAACTAAATTTAACGGCAGGGGCTTAATTGATTGAATTAGTACTTATAGGGACTCAATTGGAGATTATAATAAGACGGGGATCAAAATGGAAAAACCTCCCAAAAATAGGGACAACTAAATGGTTTAAACCTAAATATGATAACGCTTGTACGTTTTATTTATGCATTTAATGCAAACATAATAATATTGATCATTATATTTATTACACTTAATATAAATTTAATTTAGTTTAGGTTAAATACATTTAGTTTAGGTTAAATACATTTAGTGGTTCCTATTTTTACTGATTTTCTTCAATTAGGTCCCCATTTTTTAAAAATGATCAATTTAGTCCCTGAATTTGAAAAATCAAACCAATCAAGGACATTCCGTTAACTTCCCTAGATGGCGTTAAATATAGACCAGTGCTTCCTTTTTTCGCTTGAGCTAAAAATTCTAGCTCAAGCTAAAAGGACAGGTTCCAGTTTTGAAAGATCTCGCCCAGGCTAGCCAAGTTTCTCCCCAAAGTGGCCCCACCCAGGTAATATTATGTTTCTCTTAGTAAACTTATAATCTTCAGTAACAGAGCCTGCTGGATCATCAGATTCTAGCACACTAGCCTGCATATTTTCTTCATTCTGTGCCAATGAAATGTTGCTTACCAGCTTCTGAGGATCCTTGTTCACAAGCTCCAAGTGAAGGTATGTTGTTTTCCACGCACCAATTAAGTGCTTCATTATCCAAATCTAATCCTACTGCTGTTCTTCTTGAATCACTACGGAGCCATTCTGTACTGATAAACATAAATCATGAATTTGGTAATGATTTGTAAAGTATGGATGTGGGAAAGACTCCGGCGTTGTCCTTGATCCTGATATTCCGTGAGGGCGCTTCCTCAGGTAGAGGGAGGCCGCTCATGCGTGGGAATGGCAGGAGGTCCGCGGTTATATGAGTAAATAACCGTTTGAGGACTAACCTCGGGTGGCAGCTGTGGAAAACAGTTACTACACCACACCGGGTGCTAGGGACGACCGAGCTACATGTTCATACAGTCCGGACAGTGTCTTATGGTCGGTCTTGATTATAAGAATGATATGTTGTATGATTGAGTGGTTTGTGTTGTATGTTTACTTGTACAATGAATTGATAAATTAAATTTACATAAGCTTACCCTTATCTGTTTTGCCTTGTATATGTTGTCGTTCGGTATCCGACCGTTCGACTATTCTCTTCATTGCAATGATCATCCTTTTGGATGTGAGCAGAGGATACATTGGAAGTTGCTTTGGAAGAAACTCTGGAGTACGTTGTGCAGGACGGGGAACCAGTGGAAGCCGTGCCCGAGAGTTATGCTGGACCATCCGGTCCTTAGTATAGTCGTCTTCTTTTCCTTTTTATTTTGTGAACGTTCTGTATAGGAACCTTTTTAATTTTGGCCTTTCGGCCAATGTATGTATTCTAGACCGTTCGGTCTATTTTGTAAACGTTGTATATATCCAATCGTTCGGTTTTTATTTCCAGTATATTTTCGTTCGGCTTTGCTTATTCACTACTGTTCTCATTTATTATTTTGTTAACTCCTAAAATAAATTATGGCTTTGGTTATATTTATTGGGATGTTACAGATTTTAAATCTGTTTCATATTCTATTAAAAAAATAAAATCATTAGAAACATTTTCTTCGTAATAATATCTTGTAGCCTTTTCTACTCATGTCCATGTCAGTTTAGATCTATATAAAGGTAGATTCATAGAGTTTTCAATCAACCTACTCATTTTTACCAAAAAGTGAGCTATCTTTTTGAATATTTAGAGCTTCAACAAATGTCCAGCAGCATAGAAAAAGGAGAAGACGAAGAGGAAGATACTCTGAGTAGGATGTTCATCCCAAATCAAATCAGAGAAGTACCAATGGTACTACATACTACTATATCTATTGTATAATTACTTAGAATCATAACATTTATTTTTAGAACCATTAGTTGAACTTTATACAAACAAATTTGAAATCTTAAATGTTTCATAATAATTATTTTATTTTCTAAAAGTTTGTGTAAAATATGATTATATTGGTATATGTTATTGTGATGTAATTTGACTATGTTTGTAGGAAAAACCAAGAGGCAGGAAGAAAACCCTAGTTCTTCTAGTTAATGTTAGAAGAGACACTGATGCTGTTGTGGAAAAGATTAATTGTTGTGCACACAAATGAGTCTTACCAGTTTCAGAAATAAACATTTGAAAAATGTGGTGAAGAATACTATAAACGTGGGTTATGCATGTGAAAAGAGAAATGCTTACACGGAAAGAAGGATGAGAGAAAATATTCGAACTTTCTAAGTATCATTTTAACTTTTCAATGTAATATTATCTATTTAGTATTCTTTCTGTCCTATAAGGTAAAAGGAAAGAAAATCTCAAACTAAATGTAATTTCTACTTTTAAGTGTCATTTTAACCTTTCAATGTAATATTATTCATTATTATTTTTACCTCTTATGATAATAAGTCTCAAACTAAATGTGATTTCTACTAATATACCCCTATGGCGTGCAACAATTGTAAAGTAATCCAGTGTAGATATTTTGCATTAGTTAACACAGTGACTAAAACAGGAATTTTATTGAAATTAATGTAAAATTTAATAAGAATAGATGGAAAAATTAAAGGTGAAGTTAGATGATTAAATTGAAGTGAGAACGCCCTTGGCTGGCTTATTGCTAGCTGGAGTGAATGGCTTTTGCCAGTTTTCTGCTAGTTTGGTTTGGTATATGCATGGCTTTTTACTCGGAATTTCATGTTCCTAGAAGTTCTTTACACGAACAAGGATAAACATTTGTTTCTAAGTCATATTTAAATGTGGGTACCAAAACATTTGTTTCAGGTTTTCGATAATACGTGTGATGTTTCTTTCTTATAGTTACCTTCTCTTTATATAAGAAATATATGATCTTTGTGCAAATTATTAAAGAAATTTATTTCACTAGTCTAAGTATAAAGGATTGTAAAAGTTATTCGTATAAATGTTTTTATCGGTAAAAAGAGGATAAACCCATTGCTCATTTAATATTTGTAAAAAGTTTGATATAACTTAGAAACATATGGATCAATGGAAGACAATTCAAAAGTGTTATGAATTTGCTTTTTTCTTTTTAAAAGATATGTAGAAAGTTTTAACCATTGGAACTTATAATTTCTTATGTCATTCTTTATATTTTTGCTTAATGTTACAAAATAAGAAAAAAAAAGAATGTATTTCTTATTCCATTGATAAAGAGAGAGTACAATTGATATATATAATTGTTCAGGACAATATAAAAAAGGAATATAAGTATAAAAATATATGAACATAAATGCATAGATATGAATAGAGAGAATAAAATATGAATAGAGAATAAAATAATTCTAATATCCCCTCTCAAGCTGCAGCATATATATCCATAATGCTCAGCTTGAACAACAAAGATTGAAATTGAGAAGAGGAATGCCAACGACACAACCACCAGGCACCAAGGATAAGAAAATCCAAGGACAAGAAGATCCAAGGATAAGAAGTTAAAAAAGAAAAAAAAAATCACATAAAAAAAACTTTAAGAAAAGAGATGATTCAAGTAAAAGAATTAAAATATTTTAAGAGAAAGAGTTCAAGAAGATGACTAAAGATAAAATAAAAATGAATTCAAAAGGTTGCTTCGAAAAGGAAAGATTCAAGAAGAAAAAGATCCAATAAAAAATTCAAGAAAAAAGAAGAGATTTTTAGGGGCTGAAGTCAAGACACTGGTGAACCGAGGGGTTTCTCCCTGAGAAACGAGCCTGAGAATCTTGATAACGAGCCTGAGAACCTTGATAACGAGAACCTTGAAATGAAGATTTTCCCCGACCATAATCATTAATCGAGGGGTGAAGGTTTGGTGCATCAGTGGCACAAGTGGCGGAGACGACGGCTGGAGAGGGTAGCCGGAGATGACGGCCGGAGAGGGTGGCCGGAGATGACAGCCGGAGACGGTGGCCGGTGGCGAGAGGCGACAGACATCAACACCGGACAGATGCGAGACAGAAACTAGAGATTGCCCATTGAAGCATAAATGCACAGGTTGAAAATGAAACTTTTAGGGGCTGCCAGCGGCCATGGTGGCCGACCGTCGACAGACAACAAAGACAACGGAAGCAGATCGGACAAGCTCTGATACCATGTTACAAAATAAGAAAAAAGAAAGAATGTATTTCTTATTCCATTGATAAAGAGAAAGTCCAATTGATATATATAATTGTTCAGGGCAATATAAAAAAGGAATATAAGTATAAAAATATATGAACATAAATGCATAGATATGAATAGAGAATAAAATAATTCCAATACTTAACCAAAAGATTTTGTCTCACCTTTCACGAAACTCACAACAATTCAATGTTTCATTCTCATTCATGGTTTTTCTTTGAAGTATTGACAATCGAAAGTGATTTTTTCAATAGCACGTGAAATTGACACACGTTTGGAGTTTAGAGGTTTCTTTGCACTTGTCTTAGTTTAAGTTTATTTGTTATCTTATTTGTCTAAAATTTGGAGGAAATGTTAGGATTTGCATTTATTTGCTTATGGGGAGTATGTGAAGTTGTTTCCATCTTGTTCAAACTATAAACTTATTGGTCATGATCAATTTAATTGAAGATGATTACAATAGGATGTCAATGTTATTTCTAGTGGGAAGAAAATAATTGACACAAAATTATAACAACATTATTATCCTAAGGTGTTGGTGCACAAGATGGGACTAGGGATTATCTAACTCAACTTTTCTTGGAGCTTATGGTGTAGCCTATAGTGCAATCTATGATGGAACTTGTGGTTTAGCCTATTATGGTGCAATTTGTTGTGGTACCACATGTTGCTAAGTTATAACTTGAGCTAGTGGTAGTTAATCATTATAATATTTGTTTTGTTAATGAATATTCTCTTGATAAGAATTTAGATATTTCTACTAAGTTGTGTTCTTAAAAAATCACATATTATAACGTACAAAATATATACCTAATAATAGATCACATATTATAACGTATAAAGATCACATGTTATAAAGTACAAAAACTTTTATATCATAATACTTTCCGCTCTATTATAACGGACTTCAGAAACTACTTTATAATATTATAACGTAAATTTCTACTACATTATAAGATATGCAGACTTACTATATCGTCCAGAATTATATCTCCAAAAACTATGTTATAAAAAATTATTTTTCTACGTAATAAAAAGTCATTTTTGTTCAAACTACAAAGAACATTCATAGTAATAGGCTACCGAAAATTAATATTGAATCCTTCAAAGTAAGAACTTCTAAATAACACTAATGAGTTTGAAAGGTCTTTTTTATTTCCTTCGTCCAAGTATACGAAGGTTAAAATATTATTAATGAATTTTTGCAAGGAAATCATAAGTTTACTATCATCCATCAATGTTTATTTAGTTTTTTTATTATAAGTTATATGTTGGAGCTATAGTAGAGATGATAGAGAAAAGGTTGGAGTAAGAGAGATTAAAAAAAAAAGGTTTGAGAGGAATGATGGATGTGATTAAGGGTTTGGAGGTTTCTGGTCTTTTTTTTTTCTTAGTTTTGAGAATGAAAATTATTCAAATATCCTTAACTTTAAAACTACTTAGAATGCATAATATATAAGGGTATTTTTGTTTCTTAACCTTAAAACTACTTAGAATGCATAATATATAAGGGTATTTTTGTTTACTAAAACCCGATTCAAACTATTAAAAAGTATCAACTGAACAAAAAAAAACGTACGCAAGTTAGCAAACCCCCCCACACACATATATATATATATATATATATATATATATATATATATATATATATATATATATTACATTTAATTAATAATATCATTAATAATTATACTATGATTAATGCTTCCATAAAATAAATATTAAATATGAGTAATGGAAAAAGAATAAATATTAATTGTTACAAGTTATAGTTACTAAATGCAATAAATATGTTACTTAATGTTTATATTAATGTTATAGTAATAAACTTTCTATAATATGAACTCATTACTATTTCTTTATAATTGTAGTTTAAAAATTTTCAGGAAAAATTTTGAAATTTCTATTTGACTCTCTGTTGAATAAATTAAAGGTATGAAAAATAATATTATCTTCAAATTGGAAAATTAAAAGATTGAAAAGACAAGTTCTACTTAAAAAAATCATGAAAAAGTAACTTATGAATATATATTAAATTTATCATTAAAAATTTAACAGAAGATGCTTAATAATAAATACATGTAATGGAGACTCATAGAAGTGTCAACGAAACTGAAATGATAATTTAATTGATAATAATGACTCACTTTAAAAAAAAAATGAAAATCATTAAAATATATAATTAATATCAATAACTTTTATTTGAGCTATTCATCTCATATGTTTCATTTTACATCTATATAAAGAGGATATTTTCAGAGTTCTGAACAGAAACAATTAAGCAAAAATGAAGAAAATAAAGAGGAAAACATATATTTTTCCAAGAGTGAGGATAATCATCTCAAAATCAAATCAGGGAAGTACCAAAGGTACATGATTTCTAGTTACTCTTATTTAACATCAATTTTAGTTTGTATACATACTCTTTGTTTTATTTTGTTATTTTGTGCTCACTAGAAGAATAATATAAATTAGTTTTTCATAAAAATTTGCATTGATATTAAGCTGACACTATGATCATGCTACTGATTTTACTGTATATTTTCTGAATTAGGACAAAACTTCTTGACTAATGGAACAAACATAAAGGGGTGAAGGTTCTCTTTTAAGTGGTTAGTTTCTACTTTTACTTCTATCGTTCAATCTGGTAAACATTCTTGACTAATTAATTTTGTGTCTGTGCTTATACTGTACAGGTTCAAGTTTTTTTTCTTCATTTTTAATGTAGCCTCGAAATATTCAATAAAATAGAGGTGAATACTGGAGAATAATAGAGATAAATGGAGAAAACGAAAACGAAAGGAATAAAGAACCACGAGACAACCATGGAGCAAAATGAAATCTTCACTATATCGAACACAAATACGATCAAATGATAATATAAAAGAGAACCAAATTCTCATTAAAAATGCTGCAATTATCTGTATTTAATTTTTCCAATTACATGTATTTGCATTGTTGTAAATTATTAGTTATTTATTGTATAAGATGATGTATTGACACAATAAGAGTGTTATAATACAGAAGTAGGTCTTGTTGGTGTTTTGAAAATAGAGAACGGTATAACTTTGTTTTAGTGTATTCTGATCAACCATTTCATATGTATAAGGATTGAGAGACTTAAGTATATTATGTATATTATGTTAAGTAAATAAATTTATGTGTCATTTAATTTATTGATTTAACATAACATCATTCAAAAACTATAATACTTTGATGTTACGTATATGTTATAGTTGCGAGTTATTCATTCATATATTTAATTTATTTGTACACATTTTTTCATGCTATTCTAAAGAGTTCGTGGTTCATACTACATTTAAACAATGTATTTCAGTTGTAGGAACTCGTATTTGATTGAAATATGGTATTTATTGATACTTCATGATGAAAGTGTTAAATTTGGTCATATTGTTTTTATAAATATAAAATTTGGAACAACCTTATTCTTTACGAATAATTTAAAAATATTAAAAAAACCACATTCATTTTGCATATTTCATCAGAGGTATTATTTTTGGACTAGTGTTGTAGGATAACATCTTTTTCTACGCAAAACCCATTTTTGGATTCAAAATCTAAAACCTTTGTTTCTAAAATTTAGATTTTTTCAATTCGTCACAATATTTATTAATATTTATCACAATACTTATCACAATATTTATTAATTATAATTGATATTCCATACCCATAAGACATGATATTAAATTTAAATTATTGTTTAATAAATTTTAAATTAAATTTCAACCATGGAAAACAATATGATTAAAATTTTGTAAATTGGCTTCTCTAGTTAATGCATATATTTTTAGGTATGAGGTTAAGATTTAAAACTACTTAAACATTTCTACTCACTTATTTCTATTCATAGCTTCCTTGGTGAGAAACCCTACCTTATCATAACTTGAATAAACAACTTCAACTAACTCAATAACATGTTTTACTTATATATAATCATCTTCTTTCACCATAACTTCATACAAAAAGAAAACAAATACTATAAAACCTCTGTTCTCTTTTTCCACCTATCTTATATTGATTTTGCTTAAGAATAACCATTATTCGTTATGGCCTTTCCTAAACCTCAATACTTGTTTTTGGCTCTTTTGATTCTATTTTTTCTTTCAAAACTTAGTTTTGCAAAGCAATCAAGAATAAATGGTTTGAAATTGAATGTTATTGATAGATGTTGGAGAAAAAATCCCGAATGGAAGAGACATCAATATCAATTAGCCACTTGTTCTATAGGTTATGCTGGCAAGATGATAAACAACATTGGTAATGACCTCATTCATTATAAAGTTACCGACTCTAGTGATGATCCTATAAATCCCAAGCCCAACACCTTGAGGTATGGAACTTCTATTATTCAAGGTAAAGTGTGGATCACATTCCAAAGGGATATGCAAATTAAACTAGAGAAACCCCTTCTCATCAGTAGTTTTACCACCATTGATGGTCGAGGTGTTAATGTCCACATTGCTAATAATGCATGCTTAATGATTTTTAAGGTAATTAATACTTGCTACTAATTAAGCTTATGAAGATAATAAATATTAAGAAAATTATTTTCATGATTTTTCAATATTATTGCAACTTTTCTTATTTGATTATAGGCTACCAATATAATTATCCACGGCATTCGAGTTCACCATTGCAAACCTCAAGCCCCTGGGATTGTGATGGGGCCTGAAGGAAAGGTGATTCCTTTAGGTCAAGTAGACGGAGATGCAATAAGATTGGTTACTGCTTCAAAAATTTGGATTGACCATAATACACTTTATGATTGTCAAGATGGTTTGCTTGATGTAACACGTGGTTCTACTGATGTGACTATCTCCAATAATTGGTTCAAAAACCAAGATAAAGTTATGCTTCTAGGACATGATGATGGATATGTGAGAGATAAGAATATGAAGGTTACAGTGGTGTACAATCATTTTGGACCTAATTGCAATCAACGCATGCCAAGGTGAATATGTAGTGTTATCCTAAGTAATTAAAAATACCTAAAGTAATAAGCAATTCTATTTGCTCTTATTAACAAACAATTACCTTCCAGGATTCGTCATGGATATGCACACGTAGCCAACAATTTTTATCAAGGATGGCTTCAATATGCCATTGGTGGAAGCATGGAACCTAGTCTCAAAAGTGAAGCTAACCTCTTTGTAGCACCAACGATAGGAAATAAGGAAGTAATAAATTTTAAAAATTTTACTTGAAGCATTTGATATCCAACTTATTAAAAAAGTATCTGTTTATATGTATATATATATATATATATATATATATATAATATTGAGATTGTATTGATGTTAATTATTTATTATGTGTAGGTGACGTGGAGAAAGAGTAGTGATAAAAGTGGAGGTACATGGAACTTTCACTCGATAAGGGATATTTTTGAAAATGAAGCTTCCTTCAATATAACAAAAGGAGGAGATGTAAAGAAACCAAATTATACTAAAGAACAAAATTTTAAAGTTCTTGATGCGAAATTCGTGAAATATTTGACAAGTTCATCTGGTGTGTTACGATATAATAAAAACTATGTATACTAGTTAACCAAAATATAAGAGAGGTTGGCTTGCGAATTATTTAGCAATTTTATGATTTAGACTATGTAAGTGAGGAAAATTTAATTTTTCTTCAATTTATTAAAATTGAATTGTATTTTTATTTAAACCTAGTAAATTTACTATAAAAGTATAATTAACATATTGGACTATATGATAAAAATCTTGAAAGATTCTTCATACTTAAAATTTTGTCGAGGTTATTTTAGGGATTTATAATAAGTATTTTTTTTTCTTGTATTTTAGGAATAGACAAGACTATTGCAATTTGTAAAGTGATACATGCTCAATTGTTAATGGGATATAGTAGCTATTAAAAATCTAGCTATGAAATGAAATTTAATTGTTTTGTTAAAATTAGCTAGACCGTTTAAAGTATTATATGATGATTCATAACAACAAGCTACATTCGGGTTAAGGTATATTCTGATTTTGTATGTCAATTGAACACTAATATAACCATTGTTTTATATAAGAATAGATGTACTTTATACTTTTATATCTGTTAAGTTCATAAATATGTAGAAGATATCTTAATAACCTAAGTGATTGATGTATTTGGATGAGCTTCCCTTTAATTAACTTTGAAGAAGATTAGATTGGTAGGTTTAACTTGCTAGAAAGTGAGGAGTATTAAAGTGTATGCAGAAATAGCTTAGGAGTTTCCACTTATAAAGAGAAGGTTGTGACAGCAAAGGCATAGGAAAAATGTAAGGAAAATAATATGGAATAAGATTGGAAATTCAAGTCTGGATTGATAGGTAACTGTGAAAGTCCAATTTTAGATTTGCAATAGTGGTAGTGACTTTGTTTCTATTACGAAATTAGGCATACGATGAACACTTCAGAATAGGAAACATCATAATAGGTCCATGGTACAATACTAGTAAAATGTATAGCTTAGAATAATTCAGTTACACAAAATATAACATTACTATTGTGGCCTTACAATTGTTGATAAGTTGGTGTCACACTCTATTGAAATTGGTGGTCGGCATGTTGTATGGGCATTCTATGAGATTGCAATAATAGTAGTGCATTAATAAGTTTCTAGTTTATTTTAATTCTATATGATTTAGAGATTTATTAAGTATGAATTTGATGTAAATATTAGTAAAACAACTCTTTTTGCCTTTAATTACAGAACGAGATTGTAAAAAATGAAATTTGATATATTTGTGTTGTTTTTACATGTAAAATAAAGGAAATTGTAAAAATGGTCCTAAGCTCTAGAGTTGTCGTTGAGCCATTATAAGACAATTTATGAAGATTCAAAATATCAGCAATGTGTCTAAGGAGCGACTTTGGTGGATAATGAGTCATACATGAAGAAACTTTCACTACAAGGAGTCAAACTCCGATATAAAATATGAGCCTTATAAGAAAACTCACTTGGGAAGGAAAGCTTCATTTCTATAACACCAAGATGGAAGCCCAAACATGGAGGAAACTCACCTAGGGATAAAACTTCTTGGGAGCTGAGACAACAAAATATTTTTCTATAAAAACATAATATGCCTATGTTATTTGTATCTTGATGTTGTAGACCATTTAGAGAGAGACTTAATAGGGTTATTAGGCACTTATTGCAACATCTTTAGAAAGAACCATGGGAGGAAGGAAGCATTTCCTTGTGCTTATTGTAAACACAATTATACTCTCTCTTCTGAACTTGATTCAAAATATATTATGTTCTTACTTTGCATGTGGTTAACTTATTTACTTGTATTGCTTTAATGACTTGATCTATCATGATACTTCATCAACCTAAATGCAGCGAAAATTGGATTAAAGTTTAAATCTAATTAGATTTTCTAATGCTTAGTTGGTTTAAAGAACATAACCACTAGTGGAAAAACGCTGTTTAACGTCACCACATAGACGTCGGTTGTTATGTGCAGTGACGTAAAACGATGACCGGCGGCAACTTCGTAATTATGTAGGACAACTACACGTCGGCCCCTGCTCTAACCGATGCCTGAAGAAGTCTAGACGAAGGTCCCCCTATAAGGCGACGTCTAAAGGGCTGCCAGGTAAGGTGAATAGTCGACCTATAGACGTCCACAAGACAACCACCGACGTCTATAGGTCTCAGAGGTGGTGAAAAGTCGCGAGGTAGACATCGGTGCCCCCCCAATGGACGTCTATAACCTGACAGGTAGTTGAGTGCCATTAATGTCTGAGACATAGACATCGGCGCCCCCCCTAATGAATGTTTATAATCTGACAGTTAGGTGAAACTGTAATGATTATGCTACAAACTAGACTTCGGTTACCATGCAACCGACGACTATGCCAATATTAATATTTAAATCATATAGACGTCGAATTAGTGAGAGCACCGACGTCTATAACCTTACAGACGTCTATCGCTATAGCTAACTGACGTCTATAGTGACATAAACTTCAGAACGTGAACCCGCGAGCAGTTTCCACTATTCATCGTCTTCTTCATCGAGAGCTTTTCTCCGCCGCGCCATTAGAGGTTTGTTTTCTATGTTTTTGACAGTTTAAATTTAGTTTTGCTCCGATTGAATTAGTCTTTGATGAAAAAACTTTCATTTGAACCGATCATAATTTCATTTCGTTGCATTTTGTTGCAGTTTCAAACGTCTTGTTGGGTTGCGTTTTGGACTGTTTTTGGACTGGTTTTCTGACCTATATTTGGGCGTGCACTACGACATCTATCTCATTTGGTTATATATAATCTGCTAAAAAGGTTAGGTTGTTTCTTGAAAACTTAATTTGTATGGATTTTATTGGCTTTTGTGTATGATGTTGGCACTTTGAATTTGCATTTTATTGGTTTTTTTTTGTATGATTTGATATTGACGTTTAGGTATGCATGAGTTTGCAAATTGTTAGTATATGCATGTGTTTGGAGATTGTTAGTATATGCATGTGATTAAGTTTAGTTGTGTTATTATAATTGACATGCATTAGTATGAAATCAGTGAGTGAAACTTAGTTCCCGTTTGAAATTTAACACAAACGATTAATCTTTTAATCGTTTGTATTAAATTTTGAATTGTCCAATTGTCCAATGTTATACTGATGAACTATGTTACAAACATAGTATGGATTGAAGCTGGATGAATGCACGTCGCATCTCTGAAGAATATGAGAAGGGTGTTTCAGTGTTCTTGCAATATGTTAAAGAAAATGGAAAGTCTGTGAACGAGTATTTTTGTCCTTGTGTTCGTTGTCTTAATCAAATACGACAAGACTTGGGCAATTTGCATGATCATTTATTCATGTTCGGCATAACGAGAACGTATACCGTTTAGACTTGGCATGGAGAAGTACTGGACCAACCTATGACGTCACGAGGAACAAATTATGTAGAAGAATGGATGAGTGATCATTTAGAGGACATGATACGTGATGGTGGTGAAGATAACTTTAGAAGAGCTAATTTGTACGATTCTGTAATCAATGATTCTGACCAACCGTTGTACCCAGGTTGCACGAACTTTACAAGTTTATCTGCAACTTTGAAGTTGTTCAGTTTAAAAGCAAGGAACGGATGGACCGATAAAAGTTTCACGGAGTTGTTGGAGTTGCTGAACGACATGCTTCCAGAAAATAATACTCTTTCTATTCGAAATTACGAGACCAAAAAAGTTTTATGTTCAATGGGTCTTGAATATCTGAAGATACAGGCTTGCCCCAATGATTGTGTTTTGTACATTAAGGAGTTTGCTTCACTAAAGTACTGTCCGACATGCGCTTTAAGTCGTTTTAAAAAGAAATCTGACAAAAACACTGGTGAATAAGGTAATGATGGTGCACCTAGTAAGGTCATGTGGTATTTGCCTATAATACCTAGGTTCAAACGTATGTTCTCTGTTAAGGAGGATGCAAAGAACCTTAAATGGCACGTTTTAGGAAGAAAGTGTGATAATCTTCTTCGACACCCAGCAGACTCACCATAGTGGAAGAAGATCAATGAAACATTTCCACAATTTGGTGCAGATCCAAGAAACCTAAGACTTGCACTTGCAACTGATGGCATGAATATGTACGGGAACTTAAGTAGCAAACACAGTTTATGGCCAGTTATGTTGATGATATACAATCTTTCTCCTTTGTTGTGCATGAAGAGAAAATATGTCATGTTCTCAATAATGATATCTGGTCCTAAACAACTTGGCAATGACATTGATGTTTACTTGAAACCTTTAATTGATGATTTGAAATTGTTGTGGGAAGAAGGTGTCGAAGTGTTTAATTCAGATGTTGAAGAGAATTTTCGTTTGCGTGCATGTTGTTTTGTACTATAAATGATTTCCCAGCCTATGGAAACCTGAGCGGCTATAGTGTTAAAGGATATTTTGCATGTCCGATTTTTGAAGAAAATACTAGTTACCTTCAATTGAAGCATGGTCAGAAGATGGTTTATACAAGACATCGGAAATTCCTTCCTCGCAATCACCCTTATCGTAGATTGAAAAAAGCATTCAATGGAAGTGTCGAGGATGAGGTTGTGTGCAGACCCCAGAATGGTGAAGAGGTGTACAACAAAGTCATAAACATTGATGTTGTATTCGGAAAACATCGCAAAAGTACATCTGCAAAAAACGTTTGGGAGAAACGATCAATATTTTTTAATCTTCCTTATTGGTCTAAACTGGATGTTAGACATTGTATTGATATGATGCACATAGAAAAAAATGTTTGTGACAGTGTCATCAGAACTGTATTAAACGTCAAAGGGAAGACGAAAGATGGAATAAAAGCAAGACAAGATTTGGCTGAAATGGGAATCCGAACAGAGTTACATCCACAGACACTAGGTAGACGCACCTATTTGCCTCCAGCCTGTCATACTCTTTCTAAAAAAGAAAAACAAAGTTTTTGTAAGTCTTTAAGAAGTGTGAAGGTTCCACAAGGTTATTCTTCTAATATTACTAACCTTGTTTCTATGCAAGAGCTAAAGTTAGTTGGTTTAAAGTCTCATGATTGTCATATATTGATGCAACAATTGTTACCAGTTGTTATTCGAGGCATATTACCACCATCTGTTAGGGGTATTCTGACACGTCTGTGTTTTTTCTTTAATGCCATTTGCAAGAAAGTTGTTGACCCTCGGTGTTTAGATCAATTGGAAACTGAAGGAATAAGACTACTATGTGAATTGGAGATGTATTTTCCACCTTCTTTTTTTGATATCATGGTTCATTTGATCGTTCATCTAGTCCGAGAAATTCGAATATGTGGGCTGGTTTACCTAAGGTGGATGTATCCTGTTCAAAGATACATGAAAATATTAAAGGGATATGTCAAGAATCAGTATAGATCAGAAGCTTCAATCATAGAGCGACACATTGCAGAAGAAGCCATTGAATTTTGTTCAGTTTACATGCCAAGTTGTGAACCAGTGGGTCTACCCAAGAGCATACATCTTGGAAAATGTGAAGGTAAGGGTCGTGGTGTGAGGATTCAACGTGTGAGTAGAAAAGAAGTTGATCAAGCTCATTTGTACATCTTAAACAACACTGATGATGTTATCCCTTACATTTCTGAACACGTTAATGAAATAAAGGCATCACACCCAAGAATGAGTGAAAAATGGCAGCTTAATGAACATGTCAAAACCTTCTTACCATGGTTTAACAAAAAGATTTATGCGACTCCAAATGTTTCTGAAACTCTATTGAGGTTATCTCGAGGGCCAAACACAGATGTCATTACATATGGTGGGTACTATATTAACAATATCTCTTTTCAGACAAAGGAAGAAGATGACAAAAGTAGAGTTCAAAATAGTGGGCTTACACTAAAAGTTGAGTCAGTGCACTTCTCTAGTTCTAAAGACAAAAATCCAATCACTGCATCAATTAGTTATTTTGGAGTAATACAAGAAATATGGGAGGTGGATTATGTGAGGTTTAGAGTCCCTGTTTTCAAGTGGAAATGGGTTGATATAAATTCTAGAATCATTACAGATGGCTCTGGTTTCACATTGGTAGATCTGAAAAAGATGAGTTTCCCGGATTAACCATTTATTATGGCAAGTCAAGCAAGGCAAATATTTTATGTTAGCGATCCAGCGAACGAAAAATGGTCAGTGGTTTTCGAAGGGAAAAACATGCACGGTTTTGATGATGAAGAATCTCTTGATGTACTTCAGACAACATGTCGCATCAAGACCCATTGAAGACTCAATTGATGACGTTGTCGATGACATACATGCAATTCATAGTAATCATGATGAAGGGATCTGGGAGAAAACAATATCTTAATAAGTAACGTCTTGTTTTTTGTTTATACTGTAAATGAATTTTTATTTAGATGAAAATATCAATTTCAATTCATACTAATCTTGTATATATTTTTCAGGTATGTCGACCTCAGACTCACCATCAGCACAGAGCAGACGTACACGAGGAGTGACACGTTTGCCAGAAGCGACATCCGGACAGGTTCTTGGGCAGGCGAAACATCTTGAGATTGACCCAAGAACCGGTGTGGCATCAGGGCCAAATGTTGATAACTTTAGCAGTTATATGGGTAAGATAGCCAAAAGCCATGTTTCTATCCTTCATGCAACTTGGGATGACATCCCAGAGGTCGAGAAGAACCTCTTATGACAAGATGTTCAGGTATGGTTACTTAAAAGAATTTGATATAATTATTTCTTTGATCTTATTATGTCATTAACACGTTCCTTGTTTTAAACAGCAAAAATATGATGTTCCAAGCACACTGGACATGAGGCAGAAAATCTTAACGCATATAAGTAAGAGATGGAGGGATTTCAAGACAAGGCTGACACGTCTGTATGTATTTGGAGACAGACAACATGAGAATCCATCTCAGCATTATTCCTTCACAGAAGAAGAATGGATGTAGTTTCGTCAATCTAGAGAGACTGATACATTGAAGCTATTTATCTTAACTAACAACCTTTTTAAAAAGCAGTTTTTATTATTATATAGTTATGCATAAAAACTGTTTTACAGAGTAAAAGGTTAGCCGCCCAAGAAAGGCAAAGGCTAAATGATGCACCACACGTGTTATCACGAGGTGGTTATGCGAAACTGGAGAAGAAACTTAGGAAGGATCGAGCGGATGAGCTGGGGCTTGAGTCCCCGGACCTAGCACCTCCACCTACAAGGTACGAGATGTGGAAGGCTGCTCAGACGAAATCTGATGGGAACATTACATCTGCCTCAGCCGTAGCAATCTCACAGAGAATTGTAAGTTGAAATTGTAAACATTACTTTATTGTATTTTTATCCTATCTTGCAATTTAAGTAACGTAAATTTTGTAATATGCAGGATGAGTTGGTTGAGCAGCAGACACAGGGAACATTTACTCCCCAAGGTATGATGGACATTTTAACAACAACCATTGGAAAACCGAGCACCCAGGCCGTGTACGTGCAGTTCTTGCGTCCATTGGTCTTCGTGACTACTTTGGCCCTGTACGAAAAACAACTCAATCAACGAATCAGGAGGCACTGAGGCAGATGGATCTTTAGTGGGAACAAAGAATTCGTCAAATGGAGAACCGATTCACTGAGCAGCTAGAAGAACAAAAACAAATACAAAAAGCGCTTGAAGAAAAGCTGCAATCCATGACGCATGCCACCTTGGGTGTGCCCACTAAAACTCCCACACCACCTCCTGCCACCACTGAAGGATCCTGCTCTGCTGTTGAACCTACTGACTACAGTGGTGAGTATGACTTGTTGGTTGATGGGGATCTCGCACGCATTGTGGCTGTCGGACGAGTAGTTGAGGGAGGCCAGACTATTCATGGTGTTCCCATATCACCCCAGCACATGCGTGTCATGACTGACGAGGTTCAGGATCCACAGGCTCAGGTGCCTATACCCACTCCTGAAGTTCAATTTATGGGAGAGGCGATAGGAACTTTTTTAGCCTGGCCTAGAGCATTGGTTATCACACACATTGGTACACAACTGGTATAATATTTTTATCATTACTAATTTTATATAATCATTTAAAAATATTTCTTCATAACTTTGAAAATTTTATCTTCAGTTCACACGTCCTCAAAAGCAGCCGATGAATGAGGTACCAATACTTGAAGATGATGATGGTGTTGATGGTGATGACATGGCTGAAGCGGAGGATGATCCCATAGCAAAACTAATGGCAGGAATTCCCAGGTTCATCAAAGGATCAGTACAAATATACTGGGACTTAAGAGTATTTGCTCTTCCCCCCCATATGCCAGTATATATCACATTCAATGTTGTATCGGAGATCATTGCGGGAGACAGGATGTTGAATATTTCCATTATTCAACTTTGGTGCATGTAAGATAGTTAATTTTGTCTACCATAATAGTTTAATTTAGATGCCTACTTTGTAACAAGTTAACTTTGTTGTTATAGGTACATGGACACAGTCATTGTAGACCAAGGTCGGTCTTCCGTTTACGGATTTGATGAACCTCATTCCCAAAAAAGGTACAGTTGTCTTCTTCTGTTCGCTGCAAAGGAAGATGAAAAATGACTTGAAAACCATCCTTCAAGGGTAAGTATTTCTCTAAAAATGACTTTTAAATTCATGTCGGCCTTAATTTTTTATGATTTCATACTTATATTCATATTACTTTCTGTTTTAATGTAAATAGAGTAATGGGTAAATCTCGAGCTCAGCTAAATCAAGTCTTGTATCCCAAGGTTTGGTGCATTTATAGTTTTAATTCATTTACTATGTTATTCAATGATCTTAATTCTTGACTGTATTTAGTTTGTCATTTTAGTGTAATAGATAGTTAGATTCATGGGAATGTGGGTAGTATGTGATGTCTTGGATTAAGACCATCATTCGAGCTGACATTACAGAAAACTGGAATGAGGTAATAATCATGCTTGCTTTGAAAACATCAGAAATCAATTAATACTTTTCAACATATATCAAACCATAATCAAAATTTCTTAATTGTGCAGCGCTTCAACAATTCATCTGCTTTATCCGAAGACACGATAAAGGACCTAAGGCAGGAGTGGGCAACTTATCTTCTCCAAAAGTGGAACTAGACGAAGACTTATTTTTGTTGTTTTCAATTACTTAGGTTTAGTTTAAGTTTATAATTTCATTTTATTTATATTTGATTCAATTATATCTATTTATAGCTCAAACAAACAATTATTTATTATAAACAATTGTTCTGGGAAATTTTTCTGAATTTCAGGTGTGGTTATATTCGAAAAATAAAATATTTATTAAAAAAAAATACCTAGTAGACGTCGGTTAGTGTAAAACTGATGCCGACAGACGTCAGTCAACGAACAAAGCGACGTCCAAAAACTAACAGTGGACAAAACGATCCAGCACGTACAGACGTCTCCTTTGTTTTCCACTGACATCTATATTAACGTCTACTCTGGCAACGCCGGACGTCTATCTGGACGTCATCTGTTTAGACAGTCGACGTCTACATAAACGTCTGTCATTACCTGACTGATGTAATGTTAACGTCACTGGAATAGACGTTAGTTCCGTAAGTGACGTCAAAAGTCCAAAATAACCGACGTTAAACACCGTTTTTGCACTAGTGAACTTATAGAGAATCAAGGTTAGTGTAATTGAGAGATAAGAAGCCAAGTTCAATCATAACATCTTAATCAACATCATTTATCTTCATTTTTATGCAAACTTGTTTTTAAACTATCAAACCATTATCACTGCTTTATTACAAAATTGAATAGATTATAGGTTACATTGTTTAGTCAAACCAAATGCATGTTGATACAATCTTGTTGTGCTACAATAGAACCAGTGCACTTGGAGGATAAATTTACACCCTTAACTTGGCAATTAACATGTATGTAGGGATAATTTTGACATTAGAGTTCGAAATTTGGAAGGAAATAATCTAGTCTCTGGATTTTTTAATATAGTGGTGGTGTAGAATGGAAACTTCATTTAATAGGTTATCATAACCAGTAGTGAAACCTATGAAAAAGGAAATATAAACCAAAAAAGAATGTGAAAATAGTTTGTATATTTTTATGCATACAAATACACACACACACAAAAAAAAAACACACACACGCATGCAAATGCACACACACAAACACACCTATGCAAACACGCAAACATACATGTGAGACTTTAAAATAATATTTTATATATTTGTTGTGCACGCATGCAAACATGAGCATAAAGAGAGAGAGAGACACACACACACATACACACAGACGCGCCCATACATGCCTACCTACTCTCACACACACAAATGCGCACATATAAAAACACATACACATACACACATGCATACGCACGCGCACGTGCACATCCGCGTGCACACACACACAAACACAGCCCCACCCGTACACACACATATACATACACATACACAACACGCACATGCACATACACCCCCACACACACTAACACGAGACACATGCATACACAAAGTCACACATATACACAAGCGTATAAAAACACACCCTTCCACATACACAAACTTACTCACAACACATATTCAAATCATGCATACACACACATGCGAAACATGCACACACACACATACTCACACACACGTACAGAGGCATGCGCATGTATAAACACAAATACATGCACACACATAAACAACACTCATGAACACACACATGCAAAAACTCACACATATAGACACACACTCGCAACCTCACATACACACATGCACACACACACACACACACGTTCACAAGGACACATACATGCATACCAATACACAAGGACACATATATTGATTAAATTTAGAACCGGTGTAACAGCGCGGTTGGAAAAATATAATATTGGAAACAAATTTCTATACCAGTTTGTCACTATAACCAGTTTAGAATATTTGATATTCTTCCCTAACCCTCCTTTTGTGCTTCATTGTCTCTCTACGCGCTCCTTCTCATCTATTCTTGTTCATGTTTCACTTCATCTTTATTGTTGTGCGTTGGTCCAAGTGTAAATACTACCACAACTACTTAGTTAGCTTGGTAGGGTACCATTTCCTTTGGCCAAAAGTGAATATTGGAATCTCAACTGACGGAAAAAATGCCTTAATTGAATGAAAGATGTGATGGTTCTTGGAAATTGGTTTTATGGTTTTTTATGGTGTCAAAGGAAGAAGCATGTTGTTGAAGGGAGAAATCATAGGCAATAACAGGTCCTAATCGTGGCATTGTTATAACATCAAAAGGACTTGTGTATTCATTTGAGTCCAATATCTTCGGCCAAGTTGCGCATGACACTGTTAAAGAGGAATGGAAACTTCGACCACTACAAAAATCAGGAATTGTACTAAGGTTTTTTGTTTTTTTTTTTTTGCATTAGTGACGATTTTAACCCCTAATAAATAGTTTTTCGATAATTGGGAAAACCACTCGAAAAACACCGTCGACAAATAATTTTCGACAATTTTGTAAGTAACAACCACTATTTTGCAGGGGATCCTAAAAACTGTTGATACTTGTGGGGTTCTTAGAAACCGTCGGTATGTGCAAGGGTTTTTATGGAAACCACTGGTACTTACTAGGGTTCAGCAAAATCGTTGATACATACGAGGATGTTACGAAAATAGTCAGTAGTTACTGGATTTACATAATTGTAGTTTCCAGAACCGTCGATAATGTAAATAATTTAATTTTCTTTATTACTCAAATGATTTGATGAGCATAAAAGATGTTTTAATAATAAAATAAAATGAAACCAAAATTAAATCTACACCAAAATATTATTATATAAAAAATATCATTTAAAGCATTCATTCCTTCTCAATTTTTAACTATTGTTTACCTATATTAATAAATCTTATAGTAACACTAATAACTAGCATGGGAATGTTCACGCCTTGTGGTTTCTCAAGTCCAGTCTCCTGAACAGTTCCCCACCTTTTTTTTTCCTTACTTCAAGCTTTCTTTACTGCCTTCTTTTCCTTATTTCAAGCTTTGCAATTTCCCATGGAATGCCCATTTCTTCATGATGGAAGAATAAAACTTCACAAGCAGTTAAGTGACTTGTACCTCTATTTGATTCCACTGTTACAAGAATATCATATCATAAATTATTACAAATAGAAGCTTTAAAAATGTATTTTTCATGATTGAGAATAATAATAAGTCTCATTTTCAACTTGGTGTCAGAGCTCCTGATCTTAGGGGCTAGATTCTACTGCAACAGGCTGCACCGTCGCCGCTGTCCTACAACTGCCGCTGCCGCCGTTGCCGGTTGGGGTCGTCAATAGGGCAGAAAGGTGTGCCCAACACCGGCGACCACAAAGCCAGAAGTCGCTCCGTGAATTGAGCCTCCACGCGCCGCCACCTTCGCCGGCGCGTGTAGCCCACGCGTCCACCTCCGGCGAGACCCACTCGTCGCCGCCGCCACAGACAGGGTCGTCGGAGCCCCCTGAGTCCATTCCTAGGGTCGGTGATGACTCGTTTGGGTTGTATTTGAGTAAATATGACTTTTACGTTTTGCTCCTTCTTTCTCAGTGAGACCCACTCGCCGTTGCCGCCACAGAAGAGTCGTCGGAGCCGCCTGATTCTGTTCCTAGGGTTGGTGACCAGCCGTTTGACCTTTATTTGAGTAGATCCGAGTTTGAAGTTTTTGCCCCTTTTTTTCTTGGGTACGGGATGTCTGAAGAAAATAGTATTCTTTTGGGGGTACCCAATGAGCTACCAAATATAGGAAGTACCTCGTGGTTGGATGGTCAGAATTACTTACAATGGAGCCAATTTATTTTAAGGATTCTCAAGAGTCGTTCAAAACTTGATCATATACATGGAGGAGGACCAGCACCTAAGGACTAAAATTTTTCAATTTGGGACAAGGAAGATTCATTAATTATGACTTGGATGTGGCAATCCATTGCTCCTGAGATAAGGAAAAATTATATGTTTCATTCTTCTACAAAAGAAATATGGGATGATTTACAGAGTACTTTTTCTTTAAAAAAGAATCTTGCTGCTACCCATGACATCAAGAACAGGATATTTAATACAAAACGGGGCTCCCTTTCCGTATCAGAATATTATGGGATCCTGAATGGTGTATGGATGGAACTCGATCAGATCCAAACAACCAAGATGTGTAAAACAAATGTTGCCGTTCTTGCTGAATTCATTGAAGGGGAAAAAATCTTTAAATTTCTCCAGGGCCTTAATCATGTGTACGACCCAATCCGGGTTCAAATTTTTGGAAGAGAAAAATTACCACCCTTGTTAGAAGTTTTTTATATGGTAAGATGAGAAGAAACTCGGACATCTGCCATGCTTCATGGAGGGATCTCGAATACAGGCTCTGCCATGACAATTGGAAAAGGAGTCCACAAGGGAACAAATGCTAGGGGAAAAATGTTTGAAAGAGGTACTCATGGGGATTATTGTTCATACTGTAAAAAATCTGACATACCAAGGAAATATGCTTCAAACTCCATGGAAGGAAGAATGTTCTCGAGCGCATGGGAAACAATAAAGGGCCTACTTAAAAATGGGTATATCATACTACCTCAGAACGGAAAGTCACCAACCAATCTAGTTCGTCCCAGTCTAATCCACCACCACCACCACCAGATCTTGATATGAAAGCTTATAAGGAGAAACTTGAGCACTTGGAAACAATGATTGAATCAATGAGTAAGCCCTCTGGATCATGTACTCTATCCATAAAAGGTAAGATTTGTCTCAATATTGTTGGTCATGTGTCTCAATGTATTTGGATCCTTGATTCGGGTGCAACTGATCATATGACACCTTTTAGTGGGTATTTCGACTCATATGGCAAGAGCAATAAAGAACAACTTATTACAGTTGCAAATGGTCAGGGTATACCTGTATGCGGCTCTGGGAATATATTTTTGGACTCGTCTATTATATTGAAGGATTTTTTACATGTTCCTCAATTAGCTAATAGTCTTATCTCTATGCAAAAACTCACAAAGAATTTAAATTGTTCAGTAATATTTTTTCCAACTTATTGCGTTTTTCAGGACCTTGCCACGGGGAAGACGATTTTAACTGCTAAGGAGCAAAGTGAGTTGTATTTTTTAGAGTTTGATGACCAAAGCAACACACAAATCATGAGTCAACAAGCTACATCTGAGACGTGGGCAAAATCTCAAATATGGTTACATCATCAGAGGCTTGGGCATCCGTCATTTAGTCTTATCAAAACATCATCGTGATATTTGTTTACAAAGGAGTCTGTTGAGTCTTTTAATTGTGATATTTGTCAATTGTCAAAACATCATCGTGCATCTTATCCTATTAGTAATAAAAAAAATATTTCTCCATTTGATTTAATTCACTCTGATGTTTGAGGTCCTGTCATAGATTCTATTTCTAGAGCCAAATGGTTCGTAAAAATATTTTTTTATTACACTTTTAATTCTAACATTCAAATATAAATTATATATAATAGAAATCACACGGAATATCTTGAAATGCAAAATTGAAAACTTAGATAAAATGATATTAAAAACAAGTAGGATCTATAGAAAAGTATTCTAGATGAATTTTCTTATTTGGTCATTGGATTGCAATAATATAAATATACAAATTGATAACCTAATTGGAAAGATTTAAAAGGGATCCACCAATTTAATATCAATTATTATAATATCAATTATAATAATTGATATTTAACACTAATAATTAAATTAAATAAAGGGAAAGTAAATATACAATAATTAGCTAATAAAGGCTAATTATTCCAATTTAAAACTAATTATTATAATTGATATCCTCCCGCAAGTTGGACGGTCTCGAAGAGAGATCCAACTTGAACAATAATGAGTCAAACCGAGGATGAAGCAGAGAGAATTTATGTTCTGCTTCAGTTGAGGAAGGCCCAATCTGCATATTTAGACACCGTGTGGAGACACTCTTTGCTTGAGGTATAAGACGGTCCTGTCGCGTCAGGTTTGATAAGCAGGATTCGGAGTTGGAGGTACAACAGTAATGGAGATCGTCATCGGCGGCATAGGAAAGGATTCATCTGGATATTTGTCGTTGGCCATGGGAGGCAAAAAGAAAAGAAGGATCGACGTCCTGTATTGAAGAAGATAAAAAAAAATAAAATAAAAAATGAAGGAATAGAGGCATTCCAAGTGGTTCTTGAGAGTGTCTGGAAAGCCGACAATGGAGGTAGGAGCGACGTCCTTTTGGTGGCCGGTGACGGCGACGGTGACCAGTGATTGGGTGCTAAGGAGAATGCTTATGATTAGGTATTATAGGAGGGAAGGCACCAGTTTTAGGTATTGGTCCGAAAGACCATAGTTAGGCGGGACACTACAAGCGAGGCTGAGAAACAAAACAAAATTCTAAAAGCTGAATTCCAAAAGACAAACTTGGCTAGGGCAATTAAGTGGACTACACATTTAAGTATAAAGACACAGGTTGAAAAAGAGACGGGGGGGGGGGGGGGGGCGCCAGTGGCGGCGGCCATAGGCCACCTGCGGCAACAAAGATAAAGTAGAAAATGATCAGAAAACCTGCTCTGATACCATATAGAAAAGTATTCTGGATGAATTTTCTTATTTGATCATTGGATTGCAATAGTATAAATATACAAATTGATAACCTAATTGGAAAGAGTTAAAAGGGAATAAACTCCACCAATTTAATATCAATTATTATAATATCAATTATAATAATTGATATTTAACACTAATAATTAAATTAAATAAAAGAAAAGTAAATATACAATAATTAGTTAATAAAGACTAATTATTCCAATTTAAAACTAATTTATAATTGATAGGATCATTGGTTGGTTGTTCATTTGTCTAGAATGATCATACCTTGAATGTCTTCAACATTAAAGACCGCCTTGTTCCCTCTCTTCAATCGAGAAAATAACCCAAGATTAATGATTGTGTTATATATGATTGTAGATTATATACATAAACCATCTTATAAACAAATTTATCTTGCTGTTAACAAAGTTTTACCCATAAAATACCATTTAAAATAGGGTATGGTGTCCTATTCCAATAATACCATTTAAAAATAATGCATAAAGTTGAAAAGCTTATTAGGTAAGTGTTAGCCTATTTACAGAAGATAGAAACTACTTATAAAACAGAACATAACCATGCAAATATCCAAAGGCAAACCAACAGCTAATATGAAAATCAAGTAAAAGTTAAGCATACTATTAAGAAAAATAAGGAGTATAATTTAAGAATGATTAAAATGAAACGAACCTGACTTACTCAACATAATGTTTATCTCTCTTATTGGCTCAGACATTCTTGCAAAATCCTCTTAAGCTAAATTCTTCAAATATTGATCAAAAGGCCAATAAATCACATTAGGAATTACAAATTAAATACCATATAATTGGTTGTATTATTTACTGAAATCAGCAGTCGCAAGCAATGGGTGTTGTATGTCAATCAAGACTTTATATAACAAACCAAGTGTGTAAATCTTAAATCACTTATTCTTCTGATCTAATTATCCATTAACACAAATAAGATGATTATGAAATATTGCTCAAAAATAATGAATTACTACAACAACTAAATCAAATAATAGAGAGGAAGTGCAATCTAGGAATTGAAATACCAGAGAAAATGAATTGGTGATGACACAATATTGATTTTTTTTGAGCAAACGACACCCTTTAGAGGTATCCAAAGTTTTGCATGAAGGATGATCAGAGCTCATTTCCCTCTCCCCCTTCTTCATACTTCTTCCATTCGTTGTCGCCTTTGCATCTTCTTCCAACCTAATTCTTGAAATCTAATTTAGAATAAGAAAAGAGATATGTGATTGTGGAAAAAGAAGAAGAAGAAAACAAAAAAAGACCCTAAAAAGGAGTAATAGAGAGATAGAGAGAGATAGGAACCTCCCAAACGCGGAGGAAGCGCTCCATAATATTGGTGATGGTGACTTTACTTCTCTTCCAAAGGAGTCCTCCATAATCATGCTTCTTCATGATTTCCATCAATCTCAAATCAATTATTAGAAATAATCCTAGAAACCTCAAATCAATTATTAGAAACTCAAGAGTAAAAGGAGAAGAAGAACTATATTTTCACAAAAAAGAAAAAAAGTGAAGTAAAAGGATATCGAAAGGTAAGAAAGAGAAAGAAGCGAAGATGAAGTAGGGTCCAATTTTGGGATGTAAGAATTGTGGGAATTAAAAAATTTTGTGGAAGAGTTATTGGCGGTTTATTTGAAAACTGCCGAAAAGTATTTAAAAAAAACTAAAAATTTAAAACTTAGTTGCGGTTGTAATAAACAGCCAAAAATTTGAGATTTTATTAAAACCGTAGGGAATTTAAAAGGGTTTTAGAAATTGCCAAAAATAAACCCCTCTTATATTACATTATACTTATATTACATTATTTTTATAGTGGACCATTAGGTTGGAGCATTAGTTAGTACATTCCACAGTTCTTCTTATATGTTATTCTGCAAATGTTATTAATGTTTGCCTTATTAACTTATATTTAATGTTCATCAGAGAATTTTCTGTCATACATATTATATATATATATATATATATATATATATATATATATATATATATATAAATATCAAATTCTTATTAAAGAATTATAACTATATCATGTAATTAAGAAGGTTAGTACCAAACATATGAATAAAAAATTCCAAAAAATGACGCTTCTGAAAATCAAATAAAGTAAGAAAGAAATATTCTTAATTGAATTTAAAATAGTAAAATCTAAAATATTATGTTAATTATATCAAACATCCTCTCTATGTTTCCTTTCTTAAATTTTGTTTGATTTTTTAATTTAATTTTAAAGAAAAAACTTCAGATTAAATATTAATTGTAAATTTTGACATTTCAACCAAACTAACACTTCAAAATATAAGAACAATATCTCATTACATAAAAATATACAGGTTTAATGTTTCAATAGGTCCTATAGGTCCTTATTTTTATCCAGAATCTCCATCAGGACCTTTCTTTTTTGGCATCTCAATTGGGTCCTTATTTTTGTAAAATTGAATCAAATAAGACCTTTCGTTAAGTTGATCAGACGGTGTTAATGAGAGCATGCTGACTGCGTAGTTTTTTTTATTAGGTGATATTAAAAAACTGTTTTTCTTATTTTTGAATTAAAAAACGGAGTTTAAAGTGAGGGCAAAGTTGGGAAATTAAAATGAAGTTAATGCATTAATGAGATGATTTTTTTATTTAATGCTAATTTTTGTTCCTAATTAATTAAAATGAAGTTAATGAGTTAATGAGATGACTTTTTTATTTATTGCTAATTTCTATTCCTAATTAGTTTTTGCATCATATTTTATTCCTGGAATGCCATCTTTCATCTTCTCCCATAAACAAAAGTGCAAATTACAGGAACCTAATCACGAGTTTGTCAAATATTTTCACCACTACAAAAATTCCCAAATCAAAAACTAAGGAAACCATGATTAGAAAACTAATAAGTTGCAAGGCATGAGTCCATCATCGTATAACCTCTGCTACATCAACAGTTTGGTGGACGCTTCCAGTTTTGTCATCCACTCTCATTAATGTCTCATTGCAAAAATGTGATCCATCATTTTCTTCTTTGTTATCAAGCGTATAAAAATCCCCAAGCTGACCAGATAATACATTTGAATATGGACCTTGAGAACTCTAATCCATTGTTGCAAGCAAAGATGATCTAGAAAGGGGACAAATGGGTTCAGCTTTTTGAGGGTGAAAGTGAGATCTTTCAAGCGCAAAGAAAATTAGTCTTAACGGTAGGAGAGGAGATCGGTCCTCACGACTCCTACCGGTTATTGAGGACGGCGTCGGCGGTGGTGATGCTGATTTGTGCCAGTGACGTAGCGGGGAGAGACGAGATTTCTCTCGCGCGCGAAAGGGTGGACGAAGTTTGGGCTGTTCCGTCCGGCATGGGTGGCGTTGTCGACAACACTCTTGGCCAGCGAAAGGAAGGCGCGACAGAGGTTGAAGCAAGAGGCGTTTCTCTCTTTTCCTTTTAGTGCATATCCTTTGAGATTTCAGGGTTCTGAAGAAGAAAAGGGGTTTGTCGTTTTTACCCTTAAAGACATCTGATTCAACCTTTGTTGAATCCATCTTTTAATACAAAAATTAATTCAAAATGCCACGTCAAATTAATGAATAATCTGACAGACCAAATTTAAACAGTCGTTTATTGAATTTAACGACAAATCCCTAATTGCATCAATTTTACACAAGAAAGGAGCTAATTGAGACGTTGAAAAGAAAAGGGACCTATTTGAGATTCACGTCAAAAATAGGGACCTACCGAGACATTAAACCAAATATATAAACAAAAGAAGAGAAAAACAAATATAGAAATATGAGAAGAGAAAAAGAAAACAAAAAAGGTTTAATTTAGTTTAACATTGATTGTATGTTGATTTTAAATCTGTTTCATATCCTATTAAAGACTACAATAAAACACGTATTAGTGAAGGTTTTTTACCGACAGCCTTCATGCCTTTGATAATGTACTAGTGAAATTGAATATCGAAGGACTTTTGGCCTATGGTAATGCCTGCGATGTTTTAACTTCAAAATTTTAGTATTTGTTGCTCAAATTCCCCGAATTTTCCAAAATTAAGACTCTTTCGCTTATTCGTCGAACTTACTCTTGACTTAGGGTTGCGACTTTGGTGACAGTTAGGTGGTTCGACGCTGTGGCTTGACGGCACGAGTTTGGTAGTGTGGACGTTGACGGAGTTTCGTTGCCGAGTGGCGCTCTTCCATTCCCTACTCTCTATTTGAAGAAGTTCGTTGGTTTGAAGCTCAAGGTTGTCACCCTAAGGCAGTTTGAAACGGTTACTGTTGTGGACGCTGACGACGGTTCGTTGGTGGCTGTTTGCGGCTAGGGTTCATGTTTTGGTCCTTGTGAGTGTTGGGATAGGGGTGGGGGTTGTTGGGGGTTGGCGTGTGTTCGGTACTTTTTTTCTCTTTTTAATTCTTGGATGACATTTGGTTGGAGTTTTCTGTATTCCACTGCTTTGAGGAAATTTATGCAACCTCGTTGTAGCTAAATGTTTCAAGGTCATATGTTCCCTGTCTATACAATTTTAACCCATTCTGATGAAAGGTAACTTATTCTGCTTCTATGATGGAAGTTTAGTTGCTTTTGGATGACCTTATTCATCAAAACTAGAAGTCCTAGATTTTACTACCTAACTATTTTTATTCTTCTATGTACGGTACTACTAATTTCTAATGTTTCATTGCTATCTTGAAAAATATAAAGGAAACTATGTAAATAGTTATTAAGTTCTGATTGTTCTGTGTGTGCCATGTGGTATCTATTTGTATCATCATTATACTTTAGGATTCTTCTATGATTTTGTATGAACAAATTTTTTCTGAAGCATTTAAAGGAAAAGGTAATATGATGGAAACTGAATAAGCTTCTCCTTTAAGCTAAATTTAGTTTAAGGCTTACTTTTTCATGGGTTAATTGGTTTAATTTTATCTTGTTCAGGTTATGCTACTAATTCTCTGTTCCACCCTAAAGAAACAGCCTTATTCCTGAAATTTCTGCAACAATTGCGGTTGTTAAAAACCCTTCTTCTAAGATTATATGTGATGAACATAACCATGAGCGATTTCCTCCTGGTGATCCCCAGCAGGACGCTGAGAGTAAAGAACCCTGAGTGGCTTATTGTTATTGGGGGTGCACACATCTAGGTTGTATTCCCATGCCATGGTTCCCATTACGATATTTTTGGCAGAATTAGGAAGGGACCGGCACCATACAATCCAGAGGTACCATGAACATTATACCCTTAATGTTATTTAATGCTTTCACTAAGAAAACACTCATTGCCTTGCACAACACTAGGTGATTTCTCCTAAAAGTGTAAGCAGGGCTGTTCTTGATGCACCAGAGGCAAGCAAGCTACTGAGTGCTATTGCAATTGCTTTGTCAAATTGTTCAAGGTAACTATTGTTCCTTGTTTTTTAATGTTTAATTAGTTGAGAAATTTACAATAACGTGTGTGCATTGGCACATCTATTTTGCATTTGCATTTCATGTCTGACTATTATCAGTTACTAAAGTGCTACTTGTTAGGATATTTGGGTTTATGTAGTCTCTTTTATCTGAAATAAATTACACTTGCGCCCTTAGTATTTATCTGAAACAAAGTTTCCCACCCTCTTCATGGTTCCAATCCTCTTCACTTGAAAACAAAATAGACATCTCAAAGTTCAGTAAATTGGCTATGCTTGGTGTGTTTAATTTGAAAAGAAGGGTGGGATTTTAGATGGAGTTAGAAGGAAAACGTGGCATGATTTGGTATATATGTGTTTAACTCTCTCTGTTCAAAAGTTTTAGATTGATATAAATAAAAAAATTTGTGATAGATAAGAAAAACAAAACTCATATATATATATATATATATATATATATATATATATATATATATATATATATATATATATATATATATATATATATATATTGTATTAGGTCTCTTTTCACTACTGAAAATAATTAACTAATTATAATTTTTTATTTGGTAAGTAATTTTTTAGTCCAAAATTATGTGTTTGGAGTGAAGTTGTTTGGCTTTTTATTTGATGAATTTAAATTTTCATAATCTTTAACAGGTTTTGCTACTAATAAAGTATTATATATTACATTATGTTCTTATAATTATTTTGGTATTAATAAATGTATAATAAACGATAAAAAATGTTTGCAGCTATATTTTGGTATTAATTAAAATGTTGAAGGATTTGGAAACAGTTTTACTTTCTATTTTTATATAAGTGAATTTTTTGTGCAGATATTGCAATTTGGCTGGAAGGAAGGGATGAAACATTTCTTCATGAAAAAGATGCCAAAGGATTTAACAATCTTCAACCACTTTCCAAAATGCCACAGGTTTTTCAGAGTCCAAATCAGCTGGGTCTTTTTGAAGAGAATCATATACTATTGTACTTTCCCTATAACAATGAAAATGATGCAATCAAATTAGCTTTGTCTTTGGAGAAGTTGGTGAATGAGAAACTTCGAAATGTACAATGTAATGTCTTTTGAGCTGTTTTCTTATTCAGAAGTAGAATTTAAATGTTTTTCCTCTATACTGAATAATAAAAAGTTGTAGTGTTGTGGTAGGAAGTATCTTATGTAAAACATTACAAATATATTATGCAATATCATTTGATATCTTGTTTTCAATTGTCCTTCTCCAGTAGAAATATCAATGGTTAGTTTGACTTGATGTCTTGAAAAATTTAATAATTTAAACTAGTGGAAGAAAACTGGGGCCTATGTGTTTTGATAATTACCGAAGGCTACCGAAGGCTTTTGTTCTTCGGTAATTACCGAAGGCCAAAGGCCGTCGGTAATGATTAGCGACAAACGATTTACTGACGGCCATTTGAACGTCTCTAATCTGTTGATAAAAGCAATTATCGACGATTTTTTGGTTGTTTCCGAAGGACCTGAGCCATCGGTAATGGCCAACAACATAGATAAAGGAGAAAACAAAGAGAAAGAAACTCTGAGTAGGATATTCATCCCAAATCAAATCAAAGAAGTACCAAAGGTACTGCATACTACTATATCTATTGTGTTATTACTTAGAATCTTAACATTTATTTTTAGAACCATTAGTTGAACTTTATACAATCAAATTTCAAATCTTAAATGTTTTATAATAATTATTTTATTTTCTAAAAGTTTGTGTAAAATATGATTATGTTGGTATATGTTATTGTGATGTAATTTGACTATGTTTGTAGGAAAAAACAAGAGGCAGGAACAAAACCCTAGTTCTTCTGGTTAATGTTAAAAGAGACACTGAGGCTGCTGTGGAAAAGATTAATTGTTGTGCAGACAAATGAGTCTTACCAGTTTCAGAAATAAACATTTGAAAAATGTGGTGAAGAAAACTATAAACGTGGTTATGCATGTGAAAAGAGAAATGCTTACACGGAAAGAAGGATGAGAGAAAATATTTGACCTTTCTAAGTATCATTTTAACTTTTCAATGTAATATTATCTATTAGTATTCTTTCTGTCCTATAAGGTAAAAGGAAAGAAAATCTCAAATTAAATATAATTTCTACTTTTAAGTGTCATTTTAACCTTTCAATGTAATATTATTCATTATTATTTTTCCCTCTTATAATAACAAGTCTCAAACTAAATGTGATTTCTACTAAATATACCCCTGTGGCGTGCAACAATTGTAAAGTAATCCAATGTAGATATTTTGCATGAGTTAACACAGTGACCAAAACAGGAATTTAATTGAAATTAACGTAAAATTTAATAAGAATATATTGAAAAATTAAAGGTGAAGTTATATGATTAAATTGAAGAGATCGAGAACGGCCTTGGCTGGCTTATTGCTGGATGGAGTGAATGGCTTTGGCCAGTTTTCTGCTAGTTTGGTTTGGTATATGCATGGCTTTTTATTCGGAATTTCATATTCCTAGAAGTTCTTTACATGAACAAAGATAAACATTTGTTTCTAAGTCATTTAAATGTGGGTACCAAAACATATATGTTTAGGTTTTCGATTATACGTGTGATGTTTCTTTCTTATAGTTACCTTCTCTATATATTAGAAATATATGATCTTTGTGCAAATTATTAAAGAAATTTTTTTCACTAGTCAAAGTATAGAGAGGATTGTAAAAGTTATTTGTATGAATGTTTTTATCGGTAAAATGAGGATAAACCCTTTACTCATTTAAATATTTGTAAAAAGTTTGATATAACTTAGAAACATATGGATCAATGGAAGACAATTTAAAAGGTTTTATGAATTTGCTTTTTTCTTTTTAAAAAGATACATAGAAAGTTTTAACCATTGGAACTTATAATTTATCTTATGCCATTCTTTATATTCTTCTTTAACCAAAAGCTTTTGTCTCACCTTTCACCAAACTCACGACAATTCAATGTTGCATTCTCATTCATGGTTTTTCTTTGAAGTATTGACAATTGAAAGTGATTTTCTCAATAACACATAAAATTGACACATCTTTGGAGTTTAGAGGTTTCTTTTCCCTTGTCTTAGTTTAAGTTTATTTGTTATCTGATTTGCCTAATCAAAACTTGGAGGAAATCTTAGGATTTGCATTTATTTGCTTATGGGAAGTATGTGAAGTTGTTTCCATCTTGTTCAAACTATAAACTTATTGGTCATGATCAATTTAACTGAAGATGATTACAATAGGATGTCAATGTTATTTCTAGTGGGAAGAAAATAATTGACACAAAATTACAACAACATTATTATCCTAAGGTGTTGGTGCACAAGATGGGACTAGGGATTATCTAACTCAGCTTTTGTTGGAGCTTATGATGGAGCCTACAGTGGAATCTATGATGGAACTTGTGGTTTACCCTATTATGGTGCAATTTGTTGTTGTACCACTTGTTGCTGAGTTATAACTTGAGCTAATAGTAGTTAACATGATAATATTTCTTTTGTTAATGAATATTCTCTTGATAAGAATTTAGATATTTCTACTAAGTTGTGTTATTAAAGTTTGATTCCTTGGCTAGTTTGTCTTCTGTGCATGATGTCACTTCTATTTTTAATAGTTTATAAATTTAAAACAAGTGGATTCATCTCATAGTAGTTATGACATAATTCCTAATTCTTTGATGTCTAAGAAAAAACTCATTTTGCGGAAGAATTGAAATTAGTTTCTAAAATGAACTAATATGCTTAATGAGAGGAAATATTATAGTATTGAAGATGATGCTAAGTTTGTTCTAACTACAAAGAAAATTCATAATAATAGGCTAAAGAAAATTAATACTGAATCCTTCAAAGCAAGAACTTCTAAATAACACTAATGAGTATTAAGGACTTTTTTATTTCCTTCTTCCGAAGTATATGACGGTTAAAATATTAAATGATTTTTTTGCAAATCATAAGTTTACTATCATCCATCCCTGCATTTATTATAGGTTGAAGTTACAGTAGAGATGAAGGAGAAAAAGTTGGAATGAGAGAGATGAAAGAAACAGGATTAAGAGGAATGAAGGATATGAGTATGGGTTTAAAGGTTTCTCGTCTTTTTTTTTTTTAGTTTTGTTAAAACTTAGAATCCATAATATATGAGGGTATTTTTGTTTACTAAAACCTGGTACAGATTAATAAAATATGTATCTAACTAAAAAAAAGCATGCAAGTTAGGAAACTCCACATATATTACATTTAATTAATAATATCATTAATATTATTATACTATGATTAATGCTTCCATAAAATAAATATTAAATATGTGTAATGGAAAAAGAATAAATATTAATTGTTACAAGTTATAGTTACTAAATGCAATAAATATATTACTTAATATTTATATTAATGTTATAGTAATAAACTTTCTATAATATTAACTCATTACTATTTCTTTATAATTGTAGTTTAAAAATTTTCAGGAAAAATTTTGAATTTTCTATTTCACTCCCTGTTGAATAAATTAAAGGTATGAAAAATAAATTATCTTCAAACTGGAAATTTTAAAGATTGAAAAGATAAGTTCTACTTAAAAAAACCATGAAAAAGTAACTTATTAATATATATTAAATTTATCATAAAAAATTAATAGATTATGCTTAATAATAAATTCATGTAACGGAGACTCATAGAAGTGTCAACGAAACTGAAATGATAATTTAATTGATAATAATGACTCACTTTAAAAAAAAAATGAAAATCATTAAAATATATAATTAATATCAATAACTTTTATTTGAGCTATTCATCTCATATGTTTCATTTTACATCTATATAAAGAGGATATTTTCAGAGTTCTGAACAGAAACAATTAAGCAAAAATGAAGAAAATAAAGAGGAAAACATATATTTTTCCAAGAGTGAGGATAATCATCTCAAAATCAAATCAGGGAAGTACCAAAGGTACATGATTTCTAGTTACTCTTATTTAACATCAATTTTAGTTTGTATACATACTCTTTGTTTTATTTTGTTATTTTGTGCTCACTAGAAGAATAATATAAATTAGTTTTTCATAAAAATTTGCATTGATATTAAGCTGACACTATGATCATGCTACTGATTTTACTGTATATTTTCTGAATTAGGACAAAACTTCTTGACTAATGGAACAAACATAAAGGGGTGAAGGTTCTCTTTTAAGTGGTTAGTTTCTACTTTTACTTCTATCGTTCAATCTGGTAAACATTCTTGACTAATTAATTTTGTGTCTGTGCTTATACTGTACAGGTTCAAGTTTTTTTTCTTCATTTTTAATGTAGCCTCGAAATATTCAATAAAATAGAGGTGAATACTGGAGAATAATAGAGATAAATGGAGAAAACGAAAACGAAAGGAATAAAGAACCACGAGACAACCATGGAGCAAAATGAAATCTTCACTATATCGAACACAAATACGATCAAATGATAATATAAAAGAGAACCAAATTCTCATTAAAAATGCTGCAATTATCTGTATTTAATTTTTCCAATTACATGTATTTGCATTGTTGTAAATTATTAGTTATTTATTGTATAAGATGATGTATTGACACAATAAGAGTGTTATAATACAGAAGTAGGTCTTGTTGGTGTTTTGAAAATAGAGAACGGTATAACTATGTTTTAGTGTATTCTGATCAACCATTTCATATGTATAATTATGTATATTATGTTAAGTAAATAAATTTATGTGTCATTTAATTTATTGATTTAACATAACATGATTCAAAAACTATAATACTTTGATGTTACGTATATGTTATAGTTGAGAGTTATTCATTCATATATTTAATTTATTTGTACACATTTTTTCATGCTATTCTAAAGAGTTCGTGGTTCATGCTACATTTAAACAATGTATTTCAGTTGTAGGAACTCGTATTTGATTGAAATATGGTATTTATTGATACTTCATGATGAAAGAGTTCAATTTGGTCATATAGCTTTTATAAATATAAAATTTGGAACAACCTTTTTTTTTTAAGAATAATTTAAAAATATTAAAATAATAATTAAAAAAAAAACAAAAACACAACATTCTAACAACTTCTTTTAAGTACTATGTAATTCATAATTTTTCATTATAAATGGAAATACATAGTAGTGAGGTCCATCCTTATTTGGTTCATCCAAAAAGAAAAACAAATTCCAAAATTAGTTTTCAAAATCATTTTCACAATACTTATTACAATATTTATTAATTATAACATTGATATTCCATACCA
Source organism: Vigna mungo (assembly GCA_036885675.1). Lineage (NCBI taxonomy): Eukaryota > Viridiplantae > Streptophyta > Magnoliopsida > Fabales > Fabaceae > Vigna > Vigna mungo. Next base: position 32,324,570 of record CP144697.1, on the reverse strand, counting down.
TAAGACATGATATTAAATTTAAATTATTGTTTCATAATTTTTAAATTAAATTTCAACCATGGAAAGCAATATCATTAAAAATTTGTTAATTGGCTTCTCTAGTTAATGCATATATTTTTGGTATGAGGTTAAGATTTAAAACTATTTAAGCATTTCTACTCACTTATTTCTATTCATAGCTTCTTTGGTGAGACACCCTACCTTATCATAGCTTGAATAAACAACTTAAACTAACTCAATAACATGTTTTACTTATATATAATCATTTTCTTCCACCATAAGTTCATACAAAAAGAGAACAAATACTATAAAACCTCCGTTCTCTTTTTCCATCTATCTTATATTGATTTTGCTTAAGAATAAGCATTATTCGCTATGGCCTTTCCTAAACCTCAATACTTGTTTTTGGCTCTTTTGATTCTATTTTTTCTTTCAAAACTTAGTTTTGCAAAGCAATCGAGAATAAATGGTTTGAAATTGAATGTTATTGATAGATGTTGGAGAAAAAATCCTGAATGGAAGAGACATCAATATCAATTAGCCACTTGTTCTGTAGGTTATGCTGGCAAGATGATAAACAACATTGGTAATGACCTCATTCATTATAAAGTTACCGACTCTAGTGATGATCCTATAAATCCCAAGCCCAACACCTTGAGGTATGGAACTTCTATTATTCAAGGTAAAGTGTGGATCACATTCCAAAGGGACATGCAAATTAAACTAGAGAAACCCCTTCTCATTAGTAGTTTTACCACCATTGATGGTCGAGGTGCTAATGTCCACATTGCTAATAATGCATGCTTAATGATTTTTAAGGTAATTAATACTTGCTACTAATTAAGCTTATGAAGATAATAAATATTAAGAAAATTATTTTCATGATTTTTCAATATTATTGCAACTTTTCTTATTTGATTATAGGCTACTAATATAATTATCCACGGCATTTGAGTTCACCATTGCAAACCTCAAGCTCCTGGGATTGTGATGGGGCCTGAAGGAAAGGTGATTCCTTTAGGTCAAGTAGACGGAGATGCAATAAGATTGGTTACTGCTTCAAAAATTTGGATTGACCATAATACACTTTATGATTGTCAAGATGGTTTGCTTGATGTAACACGTGGTTCTACTGATGTGACTATCTCCAATAATTGGTTTAAAAACCAAGATAAGGTTATGCTTCTAGGACATGATGATGGATATGTGAGAGATAAGAATATGAAGGTTACAGTGGTGTACAATCATTTTGGACCTAATTGCAATCAACGCATGCCAAGGTGAATATGTAGTGTTATCCTAAGTAATTAAAAATACGTAAAGTAATAAGCAATTCTATTTGCTCTTATTAACAAACAACTACCTTCTAGGATTCGTCATGGATATGCACACGTAGCCAACAATTTTTATCAAGGATGGCTTCAATATGCCATTGGTGGAAGCATGGAACCTAGTCTCAAAAGTGAAGCTAACCTCTTTGTAGCACCAACGATAGGAAATAAGGAAGTAATAAATTTTAAAAATTTTACTTGAAGTATTTTAAAATCTAACTTATTAGAAAAATATTTGTTTATATATATATATATATATATATATAATATTGAGATTTTATTAATGTTAATTATTTATTATGTGTAGGTGACGTGGAGAAAGAGTAGTGATAAAAGTGGAGGTACATGGAACTTTCACTCGATAAGGGATATTTTTGAAAATGGAGCTTCTTTCAATACAACAAAAGGAGGAGATGTAAAGAAACCAAATTATACTAAAGAACAAAATTTTAAAGTTCTTGATGCGAAATTCGTGAAATATTTGACACGTTCATCTGGTGTGTTACGATATACTAAAAACTATGTATACTAGTTAACCAAAATATAAGAGAGGTTGGCTTGTGAATTATTTAGCAATTTTATGATTTAGACTATGTAAGTGAGGAAAGTTAATTTTTCTTCAATTTATTAAAATTGAATTGTATTTTTATTTAAACCTTGTAAATTTACTATAAAAGTATAATTAACATATTGGACTATATGATAAAAATCTTGAAAGATTCTTCATACTTAAAATTTTGTCGAGGTTATTTTAGGGATTTATAATAAGTATTTTTTTTTCTCGTATTTTAGGAATAGACAAGACTATTGCAATTTGTAAAGTGATACATGCTCAATTGTTAATGGGATATAGTAGCTATTAAAAATCTAGCTATGAAATGAAATTTAATTGTTTTGTTAAAATTAGCTAGACCGTTTAAAGTATTATATGATGATTCACAACAACAAGCTACATTTGGGTTAAGGTATATTCTGATTTTGTATGTTAATTGAACACTAATATAACCATTGTTTTATATAAGAATAGATGTACTTTATACTTTTATATATGTTAAGTTCATAAATATGTAGAAGATATCTTAATAACCTAAGTGATTGATGTATTTGGATGAGCTTCCCTTTAATTAACTTTGAAGAAGATTAGATTGGTAGGTCTAACATGCTAGAAAGTGAGGAGTATTAAAGGCTATGCAGAAATAGCTTAGGAGTTTCCACTTATAAAGAGAAGGTTGTGACAGCAAAGGCATAGGAAAAATGTAAGGAAAATAATATGGAATAAGATTGGAAATTCAAGTCTGGATTGATAGGTAACTGTGAAAGTCCAATTTTAGATTTGCAATAGTGGTAGTGACTTTGTTTCTATTACAAAATTAGGCATACGATGAACACTTCAGAATAGGAAACATCATAATAGGTCCATGGTACAATACTAGTAAAATGTATAGCTTAGAATAATTCAGTTACACAAAATATAACATTACTATTGTGGCCTTACAATTGTTGATAAGTTGGTGTCACACTCTATTGAAATTGGTGGTCGGCATGTTGTATGGGCATTCTATGAGATTGCAATAATAGTAGTGCATTAATAAGTTTCTAGTTTATTTTAATTCTATATCATTTAGAGATTTATTAAGTATGAATTTGATGTAAATCTTAGTAAAACAACTCTTTTTGTCTTTAATTACAGAACGAGAAGTAGAAAGATTGTAAAAAATGAAATTTGATATATTTGTGTTGTTTTTACATGTAAAATTGTCGCAACCGGAAAATCGCGACAGGACGACGACAATCCAAAAAAAGGAAACAAGTTTTAAAAAAAGAGATTTGGAGTCGCCACCATGGTTTATTTTGGAAAACTACGGAAAAACCAAAAACGATAAAGCAAGGTCCACGAAAACCAGATTCTGGGTTCGGGAGTCGATTACGTGTAGGGAAGGTATTAGCACCCCACAACGTCTGCCCTAAGGTAGTACCTTTAATTAAATTCGCGAATAAAGATGTGGTTTGCAAAATATTTAATTATCCCAAGAAATAAAGAAACAAAAATATTTTTTTGTTTTTTGGGCCCGACAAGGATTGACCTTGCTCCTACGTATTCTCATTTAGAATGAGAAATCAGGGTTACGTAGTTCTTTCGAAACTGTTTGAAAATTTTGTTTGAGAATTTGTTGAGAAAATTTGTTTCCAAAAGATTTGGATTTTTTTGGATTTTTGGAAAGTGAACCTGACAAAGACTGGCCTTGCTCCTACGTATCTCCACTCTTGGTGGAGAATCAAGGATTACGTAGTTCTAGATGAAAGTTTGATTGTTGTTTGAAAATCTTTTTGATTTTTGAAGATTTATATAGGAAGGGAAAAGGTTATTAGCACAAGGCCTACGCGAACGGTCGCACGTGTGCTTAATCTCAAAACGTATTTTTGGTTATTTTTGTAAAAAACGAAGAAGAGGTTTTTTAGCACAAGGCCTACGCGAACGGTCGCACGTGTGCTTAACCTCAAAACGTATTTTTGGTTATTTTTGTAAAAAAACGAAGAAGAAGGTTTTTAGCACAAGGCCTACGCGAGCGGTCGCACGTGTGCTTAAACCTTTTCAAAACATTTTTATTTGATTTTTTCAAGCAACAGCTGCCGTCCAAGGCGTCGTCTAGTGGCACCGGTTGCCGCCACAAACTCCGCCGGTCGCCGCGAGTTACACCTCCGCCATTGCAGGCACTCTCTTCCCTTTCTTCTCCTCACGCGAGGACGATCTCTCCCACCCTAGGTTGCGATGTCGTTCGCTATCAGGACCACCAGAGACGACGCAGATCACCACCAGAGTTACATAAGGGGGCCGCCGTCACCAATCCAGGGTCGACGCTTTGCGTCGAGCTTTTCCTTCGACCCTCACGTCGTCTCCACCCAAGGTTATGCCAGCGCCTTTGTCGACGCTCCTAGTCGCTGCCTGAGGCCATCTCCGGGCTTGCAAATGGAATAGGTGACAACGACACCATCTCCCTTCTCCTAAGTCTGCTTTGATTATATATTCACAATGAAGAGTGTGAGATTTGGGATTTCCTCCTCTGTTTGATGGTTGTATGTATTTTATTGAATAAGTGATGGACTGGAAGTAAGGGTTTGATGCTTCAAGAATTGAGATGAATTGGTATGTGATGATCGAAGGCGTAACGGAGACTACGAAGCGGATTTGGCTCCTTCTGTTTTGGTTTTTGAATGCAGGGAAAATGGTTTTAGAAGTATGATGAGGAGGATGGGAATGGAGATGAAAATGGTGGAATGGTATTCGTAAAAGCTGTGTGCGATGGAGGAAAATGGGGTTGTTTCCTTAAAGGTTGTGTTTTTGGCCGAAGGGAAAAAGAAAAATGTGTAACTGATTGGTGTGTCAGGAAGGAAGTTCCTCCGGAGGTGTACGTGTTTAGTGATGGAGAGGAATGTGTGTGGTTAATCTCTTGGGTGAACGTCTGTGGCCTATTGCTTGAATGGAGGAATTGGGAACCAAGAGTAAAAATCCGATTGGGTGGTTCTAGGTGTCGTCTGTGTAGTGTGAGTGTTTTTTTTTTGTGACAGAGGAGGTAGTGAGTGAGTATCTGGGATGCGTGATGAGGTGTTATGGGGATGAAGGCGGTTGAGGGTTCTTGTCAATGTTTCTGAGTGAGTGAATGTGAGTCAATGGAGAACGATTGGGTCGAGGCAGCAAGTGAATGGTTGGAGCAATGCAGCGTGGTTGGTGATCGTTCTGTTGGGTGAAGAAAAGATGGCCACCAAAAAGGAAAAAAAAATGTCAATGTATGGGTGATGAGGTTTGGGGAAATCCAGGTGATTGAGGTGGTTAGGATGGGTCATCAGGTGTGGTTTGTGTGATATCGTGAGAGTGATGAATGCGTTTTTTTGTCCTTGTGTCAGGTGAGTCTGTTGGGTCGTTACGGATTAGAGGAGAGAGGAGTAGTCTCAGGACCGTGCCTCTGTGGTGGGTGAAATTCTCGTTATGTCAACGTCTTGCTACAAACAAACGTCTTCCCCTTTTCCACATCAACAAAATCTTTTATTCTTTTTTCATTTTGCCCTTTTTTTTGTTAGAAAATCAAATCAAATAATAAAAGCAAAAAGACTAATCAAATACTAAACAAAAGGTAAAAATAATGAAACTAAAATAAAATAAAATAAAAACATAAAAATAAAAATAAAAATAAGATAAAAATGAAAACCAGTTTTATTATTTAAACACCCGGACGAAATTGGGTGTTGACAGCTGCCCCTCTTTACTTAGATTTACTGGATAATATGAAAATTTGACATTTTCGTATTATCTGAGTAAAAGCTAAGTAAACACAGAAACACTAATTTCGTCTGCGTTTCAAAAGAGAAAGCAAAAAATAAAAAATAAAAAACCAATCCAAGTAGATATGATAACAAAAGAATCAATGAAAAACATTAGGATGTCACAATGAGAATTCGACCATTGCCTAGCAGAGGACCAAACTCACAGAATAAAAACACAAATTCGACCATTGCCTCGCAGAGGGCCGATAACAGAAAACTAAAACCTGGATTTGACCATTGCCTCGCAGAGGGCCAAACTCGCAGAACAGAAATTTAAATCCGACCATTGCCAAGCAGAAGGCTGATAACAGAAAACAAAAACCTGGATTTGACCATTGCCTCGCAGAGGGCCAAACTCACAGAACAAAAATTTAAATCCGACCATTGCCAAGCAGAGGGCCGATAACAGAAAATTAAAACCTGGACTTGACCATGGCCTCGCAGAGGGCCAAACTCACAGAACAGAAATTTAAATCCGACCATTGCCAAGCAGAGGGCCGATAATAGAAAACAAAAACCTGGATTTGACCATTGCCTCGCAGAGGGCCAAACTCGCAGAACAGAAATTTAAATCCGACCATTGCCAAGCAGAGGGCTGATAACAGAAAACAAAAACCTGGATTTGACCATTGTCTCACAGAGGGCCAAACTCGCAGAACAGAAATTTAAATCCGACCATTGCCAAGCAGAGGGCCGATAACAGAAAACAAAAACCTGGATTTGACCATTGCCTCGCAGAGGGCCAAACTCGCAGAACAGAAATTTAAATCCGACCATTGCCAAGCAGAGGGCTGATAACAGAAAACAAAAACCTGGATTTGACCATTGCCTCGCAGAGGGCCAAACTCACAGAACAAAAATTTAAATCCGACCATTGCCAAGCAGAGGGCCGATAACAGAAAACAAAAACCTGGATTTCACCATTGCCTCGCAGAGGGCCAAACTCGCAGAACACAAGTTTAAGGTGCCAGATAAAACTGGGCTTGTGAGAAATGAGGTATGCCAACCTCGTGAAAAAAGGTGTACCAACCCTATGGACGATGTAAATGATGTGAGGTGTACCAACCTCGTGGAAAGGGTGTACCAACCCTGCGGATGAATGTAAATGATGTGAGGTGTACCAACCTCGTGGAAAGGCTGTACCAACCCTATGGATGAATGTAAATGATGTGAGGTGTACCAACCTCGTGAAAAAAGGTGTACCAACCCTATGGATGAATGTAAATGATGTGAGGTGTACAAACCTCGTGAAAAGGGTGTACCAACCCTATGGATGAATGTAAATGATGTGAGGTGTACCAACCTCGTGAAAAAAGGTGTACCAACCCTATGGATGAATGTAAATGCTGGGTTCAACCATTGTCTTACAGAGGGCCGAGATCCCAAAGAGAAGTTGAATTCGACCATTGCCTAGCAGAGGGCCGAAATGCAAAAGAAAAACTTGAGTTTAGGATGCCAGGTGAACTAAGCTTGGTGTGCCAGACAAAACTGGGCTTTTGAAATTTTGAAATTGCCAGATGAAACTGGGCTTTTGAAATTTTGAAAATTGCCAGATGAAACTGGGCTTTTGAAATTTACCAGATGAGACTAGGATTATGAAATTTTGAAAATTGCCAGATGAAACTGGGCTTTTGAAATTTTAAAATTTTGCAGATGAAACTGGGCTTTTGAAATTTTGAAAATTGCCAGATGAAACTGGGTTTTGGAATTTTGAAAATTGCCAGATGAAACTGGGCTTTTCAAATTTTAAAATTTTGCCAGATGAAACTGGGCTTTTGAAATTTTGAAAATCATAATTTTGTGAAATGTTTTGCAATTTTGATAGAAATTTGATTTTTGAAACAATATGGCTTGAAAGAGGAAATGTGAATGTTATTCCTTTTGTATTTTTTTGAAGAAGAAATATTCGATAACCATTCATATGAATTGAATGTTACTCCTAAAATTCTTTTTTATGAATTGATGGCAACTTATGTCATGCATATGTGAAAATATTTGTTTTGTTTTGGCGAATTTTTTTTTTTGCTTGAGTCAATCATCTTACTTGCAATCATCAAACTGGTCTTTATTTTCAAAGTTTTGTGAAAACTGAGGAATGTCATACATCCGAGGTCAAAACTTTGAGATTATTAAATTTTGACTTTTCTTCCGAGACATCAATGCACACATGCTTGAATTTATTGGCAAGAGAATGGTTGGAGACATTTAGAAGGGTTTGGAGAAAACCAGGACAGCCACATAGGAACATCATCCCTCATGCACTCCTCAACGGAGATGTGATATGTGAAATTCAAGGTGAAATGAGATACCCAAAAGCTGCCCCAGTTTAGTGTTTGTGAAAATGGACATGGGGTTTGGATTTATGAAAATCAGGATGAAAAATTCCAGTGAGATTATGGGTTGAAGAATTTTAGGGCGAAGACGCGTGATGAGATTCACCAAGCTGACCCAGTTTTTTTTTCTTTGGCATAGGGTTCCGTTTGGAAGAGGCGGTGGGCATGAAGAGGATTGACTAAAAGGATGAACCCAATTGGTTTAATTCTCTTTTTGTGGGTTTCTGGCCAGATGGTAGGATGACCCCCTCTTCCCGAGACATTACTTTTTCCTTTTTCTTTTTGTTTGCATTCATTCATTTTCATTTTTTTTACGACACTGTGAAAGTCGCCTTATCACAAAGTTAAGCTTTATGAAATTTGAAAAATCATTATTCAATCTGCGTGGACTTTATTTGGCTTGTAACCGTGGCTAGGGGCTAACAGGTATTAGAAGAAAGGATATAAGGGCCCAAATGAATGTTTATTGGTTATATTTTTTGAAACAAAGGTTATCATCTAGGCATTGCATCAACCTTTTGACTTTTTGAGCACTTTGTTTTTTCCTTGAACTTTGGTTTTCATTCTTTTTGCCCAACATCACTTTGTGATTTTTTGTTCTTTTTGTTTTTGTTTTTGTTTGTTCACTCTTCTTGGTGAATTCTCTTTGTTTGATCATTGAGAGCTCTTCATTTGCAATATGAATTGACTCCTACCTGATGATAACCCTTGCTTGGGGATGATTTTGGAAAAGAATTTATTTTTGGCTCAAACGGGATGACAACGAATATATATACTTTTTTTGTTTTTAGGTAAAGACAAGAAGGTCACACATCATTTTGAACTCTGATTACTTTATTTTCAAAAGATTAATTTTGGGACTGGATGACCTCAACATGAGTCGTTTTTTCTTTTCTTTTGCTTTTTCCCTTCTAGACTGCCCTTTCAGGTTTTCAATCTAGAGGACTTATTTTATTTTATATTTATTTATTTAATATTTTTTTTATAAATCTTTTATTTGTCTCAATGGATTCAGGGATCACCCTACTAGCACAAGCGAGAAAACTTTTGGTCAGGCCGATCTGCCCCAGTGTAAAGGTTTACTTTGTTACTGAGGGCAATGATAGTGTTTGTGGGGAAAATCCTTTATTTTGGGAAAGTGAAGGGTGGAGGTTTTCAAGCAACATGTGAATAAATGTCTAGAAAGGAAAAATCAAATTGTTATTTTTAATCATTTGACCTCGACAAAGTCTGACACTATAGCTTTTGTTTTTTTATTGTCATTTTTTCATTTTCATTTTTTTTCTATTCCTTTTTTTTTTTGTTATCTTCCAAAAACAAGAGTTTGAAGATTTGCAAGAAAGACAAATGACTCAAGATTACCATCATGTTATTTATTTTCAATTTTGTTTTTTCAATTTTGTTTTCCCTTTTTTTTTTTCGCAATACCCTTTCAGGACTCGACTTCCAACACTACTTGGAGAAACCCTGTAGAGAATGTTCGCATTGCAAGTCATGGATGACATCGCAATATTAATGAGCATACTTCCCCGGTGGCATGACTCTTCACAACATCGAGTTCACTTGTACAATGACTTATGCCTTCTTATGTGGTCCTAAAGCCCACTTCATTTCTCCATGGCATCTGTAGAGACATTCTCAAGTCGTGCCTCAGTGTTTGGTTGTCTTCCTTTAAACTTTAACTATCTTGAATCAATTATAGTTTGCCTTTGCGCTTGGATGCCCAACACTTTTTGGTGGAATGATCGATAACCCCTTCATGGTAACCAAATTTTGTATTTGCGTCATAAGTCTTAGAGCATGGAGGTTTTACAGGCTTCACGTAATAAGTAGAGACAAGGTCCTTTTGTAGCAGACTTAAATTCCACTTCATTTATTCATGACATCTGCATAGACATTTTCAAGTCGTGCCCCGGCATTATACTAACCTTTTTTAAAACTTTAACCATCTCGAATCAGTCAAAGGTTGCATTTGAGCTTGAACACCCAACACTTTTGATGGAACAATCGATAGCCTCTTCGTGGTAATCACTTTCTGTATATCATGTATCATGAGTCTTGGGGGATTGAGGCTTTATAGGAGGCCCTTTATCTTGATCAACATTTTTCTACCCGGCAACTTGGTGTGAAGTTGAATTAGATTTGGTTTCCAATTTTGTCTTGAAACCATTTCAAATAGAGATTAAGGTAATGGTATTTAAGTGGGGGGAATGGTTGAGCTCTTCCTCCTCTCCTCTTCCCCAGCTTCGACCCAAACTCCTTCACATTTGCTGTCATGGTATGACTTTGCGCGATCTTTCCAATCCTCACACTAACTTCAAATTTTTATTAACACCTTTGTCAACAAAGTTTGAGAAAACATTACTCATCATATGCTCATTGAAGGGCGATTCCAGAGTATTTAGGAATGTGCCAACCCTTTCATTATCACTCATAAGAGACTTTCCTTGAGCAACAATCTCTTTACACCTTTGGGCATATCCTTTGGATGATTTTGACTCCTTTTTCACCATACTCTGTAGTTATAATATATCAGGTGCCACATCCATGTTATATTTGCACTGCTTCAAGAAAGCATCCACCAGGTCCTCCCAAGACCGGATGCGGGAAAGTTTTAGAGGAGTGCCCCAGTTTAGTGTCATGCCAATCAAACTATCATGGAAGAAATGAATTAGCAACCTTTCATCACATGCATGAACGACCATTTTCTTTCAACATCGTGAGGTGGCTCTTGAGACAAGTGGTCTGGCTATATTTCTCGAATTCGGGCAATTTAAGCTTTGAAGGTATCACAATATCTGAGACTAAGCAAGCCTTGCAACCTTTTCAAGCTCACCACTTCATTCACCTTCTACGACTGTTATCCTTTTTCATCATTTCCAAATTACCCCTGTCAACTTCAACATCCATTGGTGTAACGACATGGTGAGAAGTTTTCAACTCGAGTTGCTTTGTCATCGTCATGCTCACAATACTTGGTTAAAGCCTTTTCCTAGGGACCATGAAAGTGGTTGCCCCAAGCTTGTTTTCTCTTTCAATTGCTTTATTCTCAGTCCTTTGAGTGTAAACTTGTCCCAGGTATGCTCTTGAAGGTGAAGTGTAATTTAGGGGAAGACCATGTAAGGGAAATTTTGGACCTCTTAAACTCTGTGTTGAGGTTGTGGCGTGCACGAGTCCCCAAGGTTTTTCGAGGCATTCAAGATCTCTAAGGCTTGACTCATATGTCTCTTCAATTGTTGAGCATCGACTTTCATCCATTGTTGGACTTCTCCTTGGCTCTCCAAGGTTTGTTAGCTGGTTCGTGTCCTTTAGGGTATCTTGGGTTTTTTTTTTTTGCAACAAATTAAGAAAAAGAAAATAAAAATGAAGACAATGAAAATATTCTAGTCAGAAATTATAAAGATGTGAAAAGATTGCCCCGGTATAATTTGGAAATTAACACAAGACTGAGTGAATAGGGTGATTCATCATTCAGAAGTTCCCAAAATGTGAAGCATAGGAGGTCTTGGTCAACTATCTTGGGTCTTGACCATCGCATTCTTCATTTCTTCGATCGACTCTTGCAGCAATTCAGGAAAGTTCCAATCCCCTTAAGTAAGTTTAATATCGGCATTGCAAATTCAGTATCAACCAATAGCTTAGGAATGTCTCCCATGACTTCATTGGCAAAGGAAGCCAGTTGTGAGAGACTTCTCTTTCAATTCCCCCTTGTTCAATAATATGCTTCTTTATCTGAATCATCAATTCTTGATGTATCCTTTTAGCTCGTTGCCAACCTTCCTTCTTCAATTTTTCGCTGCTGCTTTCGTCTGGTTCTCATCATTATGAAAATGTCTTTCACAATTTAGGTTGGGGGAAACTAACTTGAATGACAACCTTGACTGGCAACTTGATTATTTCAGCCCTCTCTGTGATCCATTGGCGAAAGGAAACTTTCACTAATAATCCCTAATCTTGGATCTCTCTTCGAAGTGAACAACATTGTCCCCAAGCTTTCTTAACTTGATGAAGCACTTCAGCAAAGACTTATTCATCATATGATCTGCAATGTGACAAGAAACGCAGGCGTTGATGATCCTCTCACAGGATACCTAATGTGTTTTTTTTTGCTTTTGTTTTGTTGTTTTTTTTTTCTTTTTTTTTTAACACACATTCAAAATGGATACCCATGAGGGGGACATTAAGGTAATTTTTGCAATGGTGTATGATACACGATCTTTGTTGCCAAGAAAGATGTCAATCCAATTTTTCCTCTTCTGAGCCTGTACAAAGTTGCACCCATTCATTTGCTCCTTTCATCTTTGGTTTACATTGCAGTAGTTCACCTAGGGAACATGTAGCATTCAAGACTCCCTTACTCATGCGAGAGATGGATCATACATACGACACCAGTAAACAACATAATCTCTTCCTTGTCTTTGGCTTATAACACTAATTAAGGGTCCCATAAACTTCAGCCCGAACAACCATGACAGGATTCTTAGAGCAAACTTTGTATCTCGTAAATGCATTCGTGGCGGCGCAGACGACAAAATTCTTGACGTTAGGAAAAACATGATACCATATAGGAGAAGAGTCAGTATATTCATAAATGTTTTCCACTTTTCCTCCTTAGCCGAGCGATACAAGTACCATTCTAGGTAACCTTGGGGAAAACTTCTTACTTTACCCTTAAGTATGAATTCACTTTCCAACTTCATAGGGTGCACTTTCATGATTCTTGTTGGCACCAAGACAAGGGTATACTGCTTGAGTTAGTTGTATGAATCTTTGCCCCCAAGAAAATGCATCTAAGATTAGCTCAAATTTTTCTACTATAGGCACCAATTGGAAATGAGTCATAGTAATGAGCTAAAACAATAATTGTTGTTGTCTAGACCTCCACCTCTGACAGGATCAACAAATTCTCATTCCTAAATGCATTTTTCAAGGTCATCTTTTTTCGCCATATCCCTCAAATGATTGATACTGCCCCCCTTGGCCTCAATGCGTATACTTTTCTTCAAAAAGTCTGAGCTCGAATACCCCTTGACTCAAAATTCCATGTTAATTTAAATTTTTACCGTAATCACGGCCTTATAATTTCTTGATTAGAACTCACAAAATTTGACAGGACCATAAAGACAAGCAGAAGTGAGGGTTATAAGGATACACACATCTCCCTTTGTGCCCTAGAAAAGGTTCAACATTTCAGGTTCAAGGTCAAGTATATGCAATCTCACCCGGGTGATTTCCTGAACCTAAAGGTCAAAGGTCACTAGAGCTATGGCCCCCTCCACAGCATCTCCACAACAGTCGAGTAATCAACTAGGTGTGAAAATACAAATGAAGAGAACAGACTCTAGCTGGAGTTCTCACGATAGCCAAACAGGAAGTACATCCCAGAGTGACACCGCTACACAACTCCTCTAATTCTAAGTTACGCTCAGACCCGGTTATAGGGCCCCACTCAATAGATGCATACTGTGTGTGTGTGAAGGGAGAATGCAATGCACCCAAACCCTCACCTGCAAAACAACCAGAAAAGTTCCCAGGCAGATATAAACATGTTTTCTAGCCTAGGGTTCAATATCCAGCAATTATTTCAAACATAAAGAACAAGCAGCAGAACTCGCATGCAATTATTCTAATTATCAAACATAGACAAAGAAAAGGGGAAGAAAAACATCAAGCAAAACCACATCGAATTCGTGCATCTAATTAAATGGCCTGACTCTCGATTTCCCCAGTGGAGTGGCCATCTGTCGCAACCGGAAAATCGCGACGGGACGACGACGATCCAAAAAAAGGAAACAAGTTTTGAAAAAAGAGATTTGGAGTCGCCACCATAGTTTATTTTGGAAAACTACGGAAAAACCAAAAACGATAAAGCAAGGTCCACGAAAACCAGATTCTGGGTTCGGGAGTCGGTTACGTGTAGGGAAGGTATTAGCACCCCACAACGTCTGCCCTAAGGCAGTACCTTTAATTAAATTCGCGAATAAAGATGTGGTTTGCAAAATGTTTAACTATCCCAAGAAATAAAGAAACAAATATTTTTTTGTTTTTTGGGCCCGACAAGGATTGACCTTGCTCCTACATATTCTCATTTAGAATGAGCAATCAGGTTTACGTAGTTCTTTCGAAACTGTTTGAACATTTTGTTTGAGAATTTGTTGAGAAAATTTGTTTCCAAAAGATTTGGATTTTTTTGGATTTTTGGAAAGTGAACCTGACAAGGACTGGCCTTGCTCCTACGTATCTCCACTCTTGGTGGAGAATCAAGGATTACGTAGTTCTAGATGAAAGTTTGATTGTTGTTTGAAAATCCTTTTGATTTTTGAAGATTTATATAGGAAGGGAAAAGGTTATTAGCACAAGGCCTACGCGAACGGTCGCACGTGTGCTTAACCTCAAAACGTATTTTTGGTTATTTTTGTAAAAAACGAAGAAGAGGTTTTTTAGCACAAGGCCTACGCGAACAGTCGCACGTGTGCTTAATCTCAAAACGTATTTTTGGTTATTTTTGTAAAAAACGAAGAAGAGGTTTTTTAGCACAAGGCCTACGCGAACGGTCGCACGTGTGCTTAACCTCAAAACGTATTTTTGGTTATTTTTGTAAAAAAACGAAGAAGGTTTTTAGCACAAGGCCTACGCGAGCGGTCGCACGTGTGCTTAAACCTTTTCAAAACATTTTTATTTGATTTTTATTTTTTATGATTTTTACATTTTTATTTTTATTGGCAAAGGGATATAACAACAAACAATAATAAAACAAATGCTAAAACTAAAGAAATAAAAAAAAACAAAGACAATAAAACAAACATCATAGTCCAGGCCCAATGAGAATAGGGTGCAGAGATTAAAACCAGGGGTGCTTAGCAAAGTTGAGAGTGCCAGGGGTGTATTGATTAAATTGGCGGTGCAGCGTGAAATAGTCTGTCCAGGCCCAATCTTCTTTTTCTTTGTAGAAAGGGAAAAGTGGTATGAATAGCGAACAAGAGGTGGCATGAAGAGTACAGGCCAATGGCTAGGTCCAAGGCCTTTTCTTCTTCAACTTTATAATCTGTCAGGGTGGCAAGACTGTAAGTGGGGGTGCAGCACTAAATTTCTTGGTCCAGGCCCAAGGTAGGGGTGCAAGGCTAACGATGGAGGTGCAGCTCGGAATAATACTTTGGCCCAAACCGGTTTTTATTCGCGGGAACAATATGGGGTCCAACTCATATAGCAGGGGTGTGAATAGCGTTATGTGTGGTGGCAGGAGGAAAGAATAGGGCCTAATATCTAGGCCCAGTGCCCTTTGCCCAAATTTGGAACATTAGGGGTTCAATTGAATTCCCCATTCTGCTATCACTGCCCAAGCTCAAGGTCACTTTCCCTCTTCACTTCCAAAGCCGCGATTCCTGAAACCTAGAGTGGCAACCGTGTCCTCTCAGGCGCGCGCAAATAGCAACCACCGCAACAGCCGCCGTCCAAGGCGTCGTCTAGTGGCACCGGTTGCCGCCACAAACTCCGCCGGTCGCCGCGAGTTACACCTCCGCCATTTCAGGCACTCTCTTCCCTTTCTTCTCCTCACGCGAGGACGACCTCTCCCACCCTAGGTTGCGATGTCGCTCGCTATCAGCACCACCAGAGACGACGCGGATCACCACCAGAGTTACATAAGGGGGCCGCTGTCACCAATGCAGGGTCGACGCTCTGCGTCGAGCTTTTCCTTCTACCCTCACGTCGTCTCCACCCAAGGTTATGCCAGGGCCTTTGTCGAAGCTCCTAGTCTCTGCCTGAGGCCATCTCTGGGCTTGCAAATGAAATAGGTGACAACGACACCATCTCCCTTCTCCTAAGTCTACTTCGATTAGATATTCACAATGAAGAGTGTGAGATTTGGGATTTCCTCCTCTGTTTGATGGTTGTATGTATTTTATTGAATAAGTGATGGATTGGAAGTAAGGGTTTGATGCTTCAAGAATTGAGATGATTTGGTATGTGATGATCGAAGGCGTAAGGGAGACTAGGAAGCGGATTTGGCTCCTTCTGTTTTTGTTTTTGAATGCAGGGAAAATGGTTTTAGAAGTATGATGAGGAAGATGGGAATGAAGATGAAAATGGTGGAATGGTATTCGTAAAAGCTGTGTACGATGGAGGAAAATGGGGTTGTTTCCTTGAAGGTTGTGTTTTTGGCCGAAGGGAAAAAGAAAAATGGGTAACTGATTGGTGTGTCAGGAAGGAAGTTCCTCCGGAGGTGTACGTGTTGAGTGATGGAGAGGAATGTGTGAGGTTAATCTCTTGGGTGAACGTCTATGGTCTATTGCTTGAATGGAGGAATTGGGAACCAAGAGTAAAAATCCGATTGGGTGGTTCTAGGTGTCGTCTGTGTAGTGTGAGTGTTTTTTTTTTTGTGACAGAGGAGGTAGTGAGTGAGTATCTGGGATGCGTGATGAGGTGTTATGGGGATGAAGGCGGTTGAGGGTTCTCGTCAATTAATTCTTCCCCTTTTCCACATCAACAAAATCTTTTATTCTTTTTTCATTTTGCCCTTTTTTTTGTTAGAAAATCAAATCAAATAATAAAAGCAAAAAGACTAATCAAATACTAAACAAAAGGTAAAAATAATGAAACTAAAATAAAATAAAATAAAAACATAAAAATAAAAATAAAAATAAGATAAAAATGAAAACCAGTTTTATTCTTTAAATACCCGGACGAAATTGGGTGTTGACAGCTGCCCCTCTTTACTTAGATTTACTTGATAATATGAAAATTTGACATTTTCGTATTATCTGAGTAAAAGCTAAGTAAATATATGAACATAAATGCATATATATGAATAGAGAATAAAATATGAATAGAGAATAAAATAATTCCAATACTTAACCAAAAGATTTTGTCTCACCTTCCACGACACTCACGACAATTCAATGTTTCATTCTCATTCATGGTTTTTCTTTGAAGTATTGACAATCGAAAGTGATTTTTTCAATAGCACGTGAAATTGACACACCTTTGGAGTTTAGAGGTTTCTTTGCACTTGTCTTAGTTTAAGTTTATTTGTTATCTTATTTGTCTAATCAAAATTTAGAGGAAATGTTAGGATTTGCATTTATTTGCTTATGGGGAGTATGTGAAGTTGTTTCCATCTTTTTCAAACTATAAACTTATTGGTCATGATCAATTTAATTGAAGATGATTACAATAGGATGTCAATGTTATTTCTAGTAGGAAGAAAATAATTGACACAAAATTACAACAACATTATTATCCTAAGGTGTTGGTGCACAAGATGGGACTAGGGATTATCTAACTCAACTTTTCTTGGAGCTTATGATGTAGCCTATAGTGCAATCTATGATGGAACTTGTGGTTTAGCCTATTATGGTGCAATTTGTTGTGGTACCACTTGTTGCTCAGTTATAACTTGAGCTAGTGGTAGTTAATCATTATAATATTTGTTTTGTTAATGAATATTCTCTTGATAAGAATTTAGATATTTCTACTAAGTTGTGTTCTTAAAGTTTCATTCTTTTGCTAGTCTACCTTCTCTAATGATATCACTCTTATTTTCAATAGTTTATAAATTTAAAACAAGTGGATTCACCTCATAGTAGTTATGACGTAATTCCTAATTCTTTGATGTCTAATAATAAAAAGTTCATTTTGTGGAAGAATTGAAATTAGTTTCTAAATGAACTAATATGCTTAATGGGAGGAAATATTATAGTATTGAAGATGCACCAGTGAAAAAAATACCTTTCTCTAAGGAACCTATTATGAAGGATAAAAATTATCCATTATAATAGGTTGACCGGTGGCAAGATGGTAATAAAAATAAGACATATTATAACGTAATTTTGTAAACCAGTTATAATATGAAACACGGTGACATCGTTTTACAATTCCCTTTTATTGAAGCACTTGGCCAGTTTTCATACCGTGTAGGTAATGCTTGTCATGCTTCAAGTCTCATACTCTATTGTTAAACTGAACACTGGTATTCCATAAGCTAATGTACTTGTTGTTTTGTGAAGGCACTTTTAAATGCTTCTCTTGCTCACAACCGAAAACTTAAAGTAGACTGAGTTCCGGCGGGGATCTTGAAGAAGCTACTTATAAAAAGGTGATTACTGATCTATTTACTGCATTACTTATGTTAACTTTTGGTTTTGGTTTTGCTTTTACGCAACCCTATGATGATTGATTAAAATATATTACTGGAGGATCTTGAGGCATATAAAGCTACATGGAATCTTTTAAAGGTATTCCTACTATTTAGACTAAACATATTTATTCCATTTTCAGATCTTTAATATTGATATATATGTTAACGTACAAAAATATATACGTAATAATAGATCACATATTATAACGTATAAAGATCACATGTTATAAAGTACACAAATTTTTATATCATAATATTTTTCACTCTATTATAACGGACTTCAGAAACTACTTTATATTATTATAACGTAAATTTCTACTACATTATAAAATATGCAGACTTATTATATTGTCCAGAATTATATTTCCAGAAACTATGTTATAAAAAGTTATTTTTTTACGTTATAAAAAGTCATTTTTGTTCAAACTACAAAGAACATTCATAGTAATAGGCTACCGAAAATTAATTGAATCCTTCAAAGTAAGAACTTCTAAATAACACTAATGAGTTTTAAAGGACTTTTTTATTTCCTTCTTCCAAGTATATGAAGGTTAAAATATTATTAATGAATTTTTGCAAGGAAATCATAAGTTTAGTATCATCCACCAATGTTTATTTAGTTTTTTCATTATAAGTTATATGTTGGAGCTATAGTAGAGATGATAGAGAAAAGGTTGGAGTAAGAGAGATTAAAAAAAAAGGTTTGAGAGGAATGATGGATGTGATTAAGGGTTTGGAAGTTTCTGGTCTTTTATTTCTTAGTTAATGAAAATTATTCAAATATCTTTAACCTTAAAACTACTTAGAAATGCATAATATATAATATATAAGGGTATTTTTGTTTACTAAAACCCGATTCAAATTACTAAAAAGTATCAACTGAAAAAAAGGGTACGCAAGTTAGCAACCCCACACACACACACACACACACACACACACACACACACACACACACACACACACACACACACACACACACACACACACACACACACACACACACACACACACACACACACACACACACACACACACACACACACACACACACACACACACACACACACACACACACACACACACACACACACACACACACACACACACACACACACACACACACACACACACACACACACACACACACACACACACACACACACACACACACACACACACACACACAACACACACACACACACACACACACACACACACACACACACACACACACACACACACACACACACACACACACACACACACACACACACACACACACACACACACACACACACACACACACACACACACACACACACACACACACACACACACACACACACACACACACACACACACACACACACCACACACACACACACACACACACACACACACACACACACACACACACACACACACACACACACACACACACACACACACACACACACACACACACACATATATATATATATATATATATATATAATTAATAATATCATTAATAATTATACTATGATTAATGCTTCCATAAAATAAATATTAAATATGTGTAATGGAAAAAGAATAAATATTAATTGTTACAAGTTATAGTTACTAAATGCAATAAATATGTTACTTAATGTTTATATTAATGTTATAGTAATAAACTTTCTATAATATGAACTCATTACTATTTCTTTATAATTGTAGTTTAAAAATTTTCAGGAAAAATTTTGAAATTTCTATTTGACTCTCTGTTGAATAAATTAAAGGTATGAAAAATAATATTATCTTCAAATTGGAAAATTAAAAGATTGAAAAGACAAGTTCTACTTAAAAAAATCATGAAAAAGTAACTTATGAATATATATTAAATTTATCATTAAAAATTTAACAGAAGATGCTTAATAATAAATACATGTAATGGAGACTCATAGAAGTGTCAACGAAACTGAAATGATAATTTAATTGATAATAATGACTCACTTTAAAAAAAAAATGAAAATCATTAAAATATATAATTAATATCAATAACTTTTATTTGAGCTATTCATCTCATATGTTTCATTTTACATCTATATAAAGAGGATATTTTCAGAGTTCTGAACAGAAACAATTAAGCAAAAATGAAGAAAATAAAGAGGAAAACATATATTTTTCCAAGAGTGAGGATAATCATCTCAAAATCAAATCAGGGAAGTACCAAAGGTACATGATTTCTAGTTACTCTTATTTAACATCAATTTTAGTTTGTATACATACTCTTTGTTTTATTTTGTTATTTTGTGCTCACTAGAAGAATAATATAAATTAGTTTTTCATAAAAATTTGCATTGATATTAAGCTGACACTATGATCATGCTACTGATTTTACTGTATATTTTCTGAATTAGGACAAAACTTCTTGACTAATGGAACAAACATAAAGGGGTGAAGGTTCTCTTTTAAGTGGTTAGTTTCTACTTTTACTTCTATCGTTCAATCTGGTAAACATTCTTGACTAATTAATTTTGTGTCTGTGCTTATACTGTACAGGTTCAAGTTTTTTTTCTTCATTTTTAATGTAGCCTCGAAATATTCAATAAAATAGAGGTGAATACTGGAGAATAATAGAGATAAATGGAGAAAACGAAAACGAAAGGAATAAAGAACCACGAGACAACCATGGAGCAAAATGAAATCTTCACTATATCGAACACAAATACGATCAAATGATAATATAAAAGAGAACCAAATTCTCATTAAAAATGCTGCAATTATCTTTATTTAATTTTTCCAATTACATGTATTTGCATTGTTGTAAATTATTAGTTATTTATTGTATAAGATGATGTATTGACACAATAAGAGTGTTATAATACAGAAGTAGGTCTTGTTGGTGTTTTGAAAATAGAGAACGGTATAACTATGTTTTAGTGTATTCTGATCAACCATTTCATATGTATAATTATGTATATTATGTTAAGTAAATAAATTTATGTGTCATTTAATTTATTGATTTAACATAACATGATTCAAAAACTATAATACTTTGATGTTACGTATATGTTATAGTTGAGAGTTATTCATTCATATATTTAATTTATTTGTACACATTTTTTCATGCTATTCTAAAGAGTTCGTGGTTCATACTACATTTAAACAATGTATTTCAGTTGTAGGAACTCGTATTTGATTGAAATATGGTATTTATTGATACTTCATGATGAAAGAGTTGAATTTGGTCATATAGGTTTTATAAATATAAAATTTGGAACAACCTTATTTTTTAAGAATAATTTAAAAATATTAAAATAATAATTAAAAAAAAAACTAAAACACAACATTCTAACAACTTCTTTTAAGTACTATGTAATTCATAATTTTTCATTATGAATGGAAATATATAGTAGTGAGGTCCATCTTTATTTGGTTCATCCAAAAAGAAAAACAAATTCCAAAATTAGTTTTCAAAATCATTTTCACAATACTTATTACAATATTTATTAATTATAACATTGATATTCCATACCATAAGACATGATATTAAATTTAAATTATTGTTTAATAATTTTTAAATTAAATTTCAACCATGGAAAGCAATATCATTAAAAATTTGTTAATTGGCTTCTCTAGTTAATGCATATATTTTTGGTATGAGGTTAAGATTTAAAACTATTTAAGCATTTCTACTCACTTATTTCTATTCATAGCTTCTTTGGTGAGACACCCTACCTTATCATAGCTTGAATAAACAACTTAAACTAACTCAATAACATGTTTTACTTATATATAATCATTTTCTTCCACCATAAGTTCATACAAAAAGAGAACAAATACTATAAAACCTCCGTTCTCTTTTTCCATCTATCTTATATTGATTTTGCTTAAGAATAAGCATTATTCGCTATGGCCTTTCCTAAACCTCAATACTTGTTTTTGGCTCTTTTGATTCTATTTTTTCTTTCAAAACTTAGTTTTGCAAAGCAATCGAGAATAAATGGTTTGAAATTGAATGTTATTGATAGATGTTGGAGAAAAAATCCTGAATGGAAGAGACATCAATATCAATTAGCCACTTGTTCTGTAGGTTATGCTGGCAAGATGATAAACAACATTGGTAATGACCTCATTCATTATAAAGTTACCGACTCTAGTGATGATCCTATAAATCCCAAGCCCAACACCTTGAGGTATGGAACTTCTATTATTCAAGGTAAAGTGTGGATCACATTCCAAAGGGACATGCAAATTAAACTAGAGAAACCCCTTCTCATTAGTAGTTTTACCACCATTGATGGTCGAGGTGCTAATGTCCACATTGCTAATAATGCATGCTTAATGATTTTTAAGGTAATTAATACTTGCTACTAATTAAGCTTATGAAGATAATAAATATTAAGAAAATTATTTTCATGATTTTTCAATATTATTGCAACTTTTCTTATTTGATTATAGGCTACTAATATAATTATCCACGACATTCGAGTTCACCATTGCAAACCTCAAGCTCCTGGGATTGTGATGGGGCCTGAAGGAAAGGTGATTCCTTTAGGTCAAGTAGACGGAGATGCAATAAGATTGGTTACTGCTTCAAAAATTTGGATTGACCATAATACACTTTATGATTGTCAAGATGGTTTGCTTGATGTAACACGTGGTTCTACTGATGTGACTATCTCCAATAATTGGTTTAAAAACCAAGATAAGGTTATGCTTCTAGGACATGATGATGGATATGTGAGAGATAAGAATATGAAGGTTACAGTGGTGTACAATCATTTTGGACCTAATTGCAATCAACGCATGCCAAGGTGAATATGTAGTGTTATCCTAAGTAATTAAAAATACGTAAAGTAATAAGCAATTCTATTTGCTCTTATTAACAAACAACTACCTTCCAGGATTCGTCATGGATATGCACACGTAGCCAACAATTTTTATCAAGGATGGCTTCAATATGCCATTGGTGGAAGCATGGAACCTAGTCTCAAAAGTGAAGCTAACCTCTTTGTAGCACCAACGATAGGAAATAAGGAAGTAATAAATTTTAAAAATTTTACTTGAAGTATTTTAAAATCTAACTTATTAGAAAAATATTTGTTTATATATATATATATATAATATTGAGATTTTATTAATGTTAATTATTTATTATGTGTAGGTGACGTGGAGAAAGAGTAGTGATAAAAGTGGAGGTACATGGAACTTTCACTCGATAAGGGATATTTTTGAAAATGGAGCTTCTTTCAATACAACAAAAGGAGGAGATGTAAAGAAACCAAATTATACTAAAGAACAAAATTTTAAAGTTCTTGATGCGAAATTCGTGAAATATTTGACACGTTCATCTGGTGTGTTACGATATAATAAAAACTATGTATACTAGTTAACCAAAATATAAGAGAGGTTGGCTTGTGAATTATTTAGCAATTTTATGATTTAGACTATGTAAGTGAGGAAAGTTAATTTTTCTTCAATTTATTAAAATTGAATTGTATTTTTATTTAAACCTTGTAAATTTACTATAAAAGTATAATTAGCATATTGGACTATATGATAAAAATCTTGAAAGATTCTTCATACTTAAAATTTTGTCGAGGTTATTTTAGGGATTTATAATAAGTATTTTTTTTTCTCGTATTTTAGGAATAGACAAGACTATTGCAATTTGTAAAGTGATACATGCTCAATTGTTAATGGGATATAGTAGTTATTAAAAATCTAGCTATGAAATGAAATTTAATTGTTTTGTTAAAATTAGCTAGACCGTTTAAAGTATTATATGATGATTCACAACAACAAGCTACATTTGGGTTAAGGTATATTCTGATTTTGTATGTTAATTGAACACTAATATAACCATTGTTTTATATAAGAATAGATGTACTTTATACTTTTATATATGTTAAGTTTATAAATATGTAGAAGATATCTTAATAACCTAAGTGATTGATGTATTTGGATGAGCTTCCCTTTAATTAACTTTGAAGAAGATTAGATTGGTAGGTTTAACTTGCTAGAAAGTGAGGAGTATTAAAGGCTATGCAGAAATAGCTTAGGAGTTTCCAGTTATAAAGAGAAGGTTGTGACAGCAAAGGCATAGGAAAAATGTAAGGAAAATAATATGGAATAAGATTGGAAATTCAAGTCTGGATTGATAGGTAACTGTGAAAGTCCAATTTTAGATTTGCAATAGTGGTAGTGACTTTGTTTCTATTACAAAATTAGGCATACGATGAACACTTCAGAATAGGAAACATCATAATAGGTCCATGGTACAATACTAGTAAAATGTATAGCTTAGAATAATTCAGTTACACAAAATATAACATTACTATTGTGGCCTTACAATTGTTGATAAGTTGGTGTCACACTCTATTGAAATTGGTGGTCGGCATGTTGTATGGGCAGTCTATGAGATTGCAATAATAGTAGTGCATTAATAAGTTTCTAGTTTATTTTAATTCTATATCATTTAGAGATTTATTAAGTATGAATTTGATGTAAATCTTAGTAAAACAACTCTTTTTGCCTTTAATTACAGAACGAGAAGTAGAAAGATTGTAAAAAATGAAATTTGATATATTTGTGTTGTTTTTACATGTAAAATTGTCGCAACCGGAAAATCGCGACAGGACGACGACGATCCAAAAAAAGGAAACTAGTTTTGAAAAAAGAGATTTGGAGTCGCCACTATGGTTTATTTTGGAAAACTACGGAAAAACCAAAAACGATAAAGCAAGGTCCACGAAAACCAGATTCTGGGTTCGGGAGTCGATTACGTGTAGGGAAGGTATTAGCACCCCACAACGTCTGCCCTAAGACAATACCTTTAATTAAATTCGCGAATAAAGATGTGGTTTGCAAAATGTTTAATTATCCCAAGAAATAAAGAAACAAAAATATTTTTTTGTTTTTTGAGCCCGACAAGGATTGACCTTGGTCCTACGTATTGTCATTTAGAATGAGAAATCAGGGTTAGGTTAATAATATATCGCCTACATTAATTTATTAATCAATGTATTACAATAATGACAAAATTTAATAATTAAATGTATACATCAATTACTTTTCTTACTTTAAATACATTTTTAATACAAAAATTATATGAGGACTTTTAAGGAAAGACACCGAGAGACGTGAATAAGTCCATTTAAAATATCAAGACATCACTTATAATTCAAAACCTATATTAAAATTAGAGCTGTCAAAATCTATATAATTTAAAACCTATATTAATAAAATAAAATTAGGTAGATAAGTTAGTGGACCAACCCGGCCCACCACGAGTTCAACCCACATGAGCCGGTTTTAAATGAGTCGGATTGAAATGCTCTTTCAAATGGCTCATCTCTTTTTTCTTTATCTATATAAAGGGCATACTCGGTGAGCTTTCTAATTGAAACAGTCGAACTTTAACCATTGACAAAAATAATTTTGACTGTCGCTAATATCTAGAGTTTAGAGAAATGTCCAGCAACATGCACAAAGATGAAGACGACGAGGAAGACGCCGATATAAAGTTTCGAAAGAGTGATGAGATCATCTCAAAATCAAATCAAGGAAGTATACCAAAGGTATTGTGTATAAAACCATTTGATTAATTATATCCACAGCTTTTTCTATTCAGTATTATTTCACAATTTATTCTCTCAAAAACGGAAAAAGAAAGAGACTTGTAAATTGAGATTATCTTTGTCTTCAAATTCATTCTATTTTCTTAACACAAATCTTTATTTGAATTGCAGCATTACGAATTCAGACAGAAGAGCAGATGAAGAGGACGTTCAAGCAGAATCATATACATACTCTTTTGGATTTACTTAAATGTTTAGGGAAGGCAACAATTTTGCTGACAAAGTTGTCAGCATGAGTATTTGAAGCTGTTCCACTTGGAATGTTAAGTGGCAGAGAGTGCTTATAGAAGTTGTTCACAACACAGATTTTTGTTTAAAGAATATATCATGAGAAGATCACAGAATGAGCTGTTTTATCTTTTAGATGAAATGCGAATTCAAAGAAAATTGCAGGATGATGGAAAGGATTAAAATAGAATATGAGAAACATTTATTGATGTGATTTTAACTTTTCAATGTAATACTACATTATCATGTAAGAAGAAAAAGTTTGAAAGTGTTCTTTCAGTTTTGAATATAATATTAATTATGGTGAGAAGATTACACTATCAGCATTTTTTTCTCTTTCGGACGAAAGGGTAATTCAAAAAATTGCAGGGATATGGATAATAAGAGAAACATGTATTAATGGTTTGTAAAAATACATGTAATCTTAACTTTGATTTGAATTGTGGCATTATCGTTTGGATCATGTTCACTTTGATACTATTTCCCATTTAAGAAAAAGAGGTCTTTTGTCTTTATCTTCTATTTTACTAACTCCTTCCATTTGTGGCTCTTGTGAGTTAGCTAAAAGCCAAAGACTACTTTATTCCCTAAATGAGAAACGCGCATCGCATGTTCTGAATTTAATACATTGTGATTTATGGGGAACTGCTCCCATTTGTTCAAAATTTGGTTTTCGATATTATGTGATTTTTATTGATGACTATTCTAGATTCACTTGGTTATATCCAATGCGCCTGAAATATGATTTTTATGATGTATTTGTCCAGTTCAAGAAATTTGTTGAAAATCAGTTTCATACAACTATAAAAACATTCCAAAGTGATGGTGGCACCGAATTCAACAATAACAAAGTCAAGACCTTGCTAGAGCTGAACGCAAACATCGTCACATCACTGAAACGGGTCTTGCAATGATTTTTCATTCACATATCCCTGCTCAATATCGGCTACATGCTTTTTGTTGTGTTGTTTATGTCATAAATTGGTTACCGACCACTCTTCTAAATGGTGTTTATCCATTTTAGAAATTATATAATACTCCTCCTAATTAAGCATACTTTCATCCTTTTGGCTGTCGGGTTTATCCTTGTCTCCGTGACTATGCCACTAACAATTGTCTCCTCGCAGTGCACCTTGTATTTTTCTTGGATACAACAGCAACCAGTAAGGATTTCAATGTTTGGATCCTTCAACCTCCCGGTTATACGTAACAAGACATGCCAAGTTTGATGAACTTTATTTTCCGTGTTCAAAAACAGGAACTATATCTCCAATTTCCGGATTAGGTTTTTCTTCATTTGCTGAACCAGCCTCAACACCTGAAATTCCTGCTCTAGCTCATGCACCGGCTTTTTCTTTGCCACTATCCAAGGAACCTGTGCACTCACCAACCATACCTTGTAGTCTATGTCCTGCTGAAGATACTCAACCACAAATACACCGTAGTGTCCAGTCTACTCATCCTATGGTCACATGCGGTAAATCAGGTATTTTTAGGCCTCGTCATTTTGCTGACATTACCACCTACCAACTATCTTCTCTTCTTTATGCTCTACTCACCACTTCTACACCCAAAGGGTTCAAATCCGCTGCCAAACATCCTGGTTGGTTGGATGCTATGCATAAAGAGCTCCTGGCCCTACACTCCAACAATACTTGGGATCTTGTCCCACGCCCATCCAACACCAACATTGTAGGTTCCAAATGGGTGTTTCGCACCAAATATCTTTCAGATGCAATTAACAAACTAAAAGCACAGTTGGTTGCACAAGGCTTCACTCAAACACCTGGTCTTGACTATGATCACACCTTCAGTCCTGTTGTTAAAGCTGCCACTGTTCGTGTCATTCTCACTCTAGCAGTAATGAGTAATTGGCCTCTTCATCAATTGTATGTCAACAATGCATTCTTGAACGGACACCTGACACATCATGTCTATATGGAACAACCTCCTGGGTTCGTTGATCCTCGATACCCAAATCATGTTTGTCGACTTCAGAAAGCTCTTTATGGCCTCAAACAGGTCCCTCTTGCATTGTTTCAACGATTCAGCTCATTTTTGCTCAGTCTTGGGTTCCTCGGAAGCAAGGCAGATCCATCTTTATTTGTCTACCACAACACTGCAGCCACTCTATATATACTTGTTTATGTTGATGACATAATTTTGACAGGGAATAATAATTCTTTAATTCAAAAACTTTTGGCAAGGTTCAAAACTGAGTTTGCTATCAAGGATTTAGGTAATCTAAATTACTTTCTTGGTCTCGAGGTCCACTACACTACCAATGATGTCTTTCTTAGCCAGACCAAATACGCTCAAGACATTTTATCTAGGGCCTAGATGTTAGATGCAAAACCGATAGCCACACCGCTCCAACCTGATATTCAACTGACAACCATAGGAGATCCATTCTCTGATCCCACTCAATATCGCTCTCTCGTTGGTGCACTCCAGTATCTCACTATAACTCGTCCTAACTTGTCCTACGCGGTAAATTTGGTTAGTCAGTTTCTTCAAGCTCCAACAAATGATCACTTTCAAGCTGTTAAACGCATCCTTCGATATGTCAAGGGCACCATGTCCTATGGCGTATCCTTCACCCGTGGAGCTTCCCTTAATGTTCTTGGATACTCGAATGCAGATTGGGCTCAATGTATTGAGACTAGGCGATCAACCTATGGTTATTCTATCTTCTTAGGCGGAAATCTCGTCTCATGGAGTGCTAAGAAACAACCAACCGTAGCTCGATCAAGTTCTGAATCAGAATATAGAGCCATGGCTAATGCAACAGCTAAACTAATATGGATTACTCATCTTCCACATGATCTGCATATTTCCTATCAAGCGCCAACTCTTCACTAAAAGTTTGTCTCGACCATTGTTCCAGTTCTTTAGAGCCCAGCTTCACGTTAGCACACTTTGCTTGAGGGGGATGATAGGAAATAATATATTGGATTATAGTTTACCTTATTTGTCTTGAATATTATAGTTTACCTTATTTAGTTTCTGCATAATTGATTATGTCTTGAATAATTAACACTAGTGGAAAAAGGACTTTTTATAACGTAGTTATAGGGGATATAGTTCTGAGCGATATAATAAGTCTGCACATTTTATAACGTAGCATAAATTTACGTTATAATATGTGCGGACATATTATAACGTAGTTTCTGAAGTACGTCATAATATGTAGGGACATATTATAACGTAGTTTCTGAAGTACGTCATAATATGTGGGGACATATTACAACAGTTTCTGACGTACGTCATAATATACGCAGAATATATTATTACGTACATATTTTTGTACGTTATAATATGTGTTTTTTTTTAAAAAAGAAATTAATAATTACATTTGACATTCAATGAAATTATAATAATATTTTTGTATTATCATATCATCCAATCAATTTATAATTGATATAGCTTCAAATAAACAAATTTAATGAAGAATAAAACTTTGATTTTTGGTATATGAAACAAAAATTGTTATTTACATAGAGTGAAACCTTAATAATACTTATTAAGGTTAAATATACTATCTAACTAATTATATACAAGTTCTGCAGCAAGCCTATGCTAGTAGAATTTTTCGTTACATGTAGGGAGAAAGTTTTAACTCATGCATAATTAGAGAAATTATACAACACTAAACTTGTGTTCAAGCTTTGCATGGTAGTAATATTCCCAAATAGCTCTATTGCTTTTGGAAGAAAGAGAGAACAAGATCTGTATGCACTGCGTATCCACGAAAAGCTATTTGGCAAAAGACAACAAAGGAAAAAACCGAATTAGTAAAAGATAATTTTTTATATAATTAACATAAATAAAGTTCATGAGCCAAACCTTCATGAAAGGCCTATCACGATAAGGAAATGAGTCAACGAAACTCTCCTTCAAAAACAAGGTTACCTGAAAGTACAAATGAGGGTGAGGCTCTCTGATGTGAGAAATGAAATTTCTCTTTCGAGATATGCGAGTGAGAGGGACGAGACTAAGAAGATGACATATTATAACTGATTTATCCAACTCCGTTATACAACATTAATAATTGGTTTTGATCTTATTTACAAGTTTGTCACCGCATTTCATATTATAACTTATTTTTAAAAGTACGTTATAATATGTTTTAAATTTATTTACAAGTTTGCCACCGCATTTTATATTATAACTGATTTATAAAAATACGTTATAATATACCTCTATTATAACTGATAATTTTTGTATGTTATAATTTAAGTAGTTATAAAAAAGGTATTTTTCTACCTGTGATATATTATTTTCTTAATTATAGAATATAGGTATTCTGTATATTCTATATATTGTATGTTGGTTACTCTTTTCAAATCAATAAAATAGATTTGTTACAATCCTTACCGTTAGATTGAAGATGTAGTTAATGTTATTGAGATTCTCCTTCGGATTCATTAGGGTCACAATTAATTCCGATTGTATTACCGTGATGGTTCTGCATTACAGTCTACGAAATTCTTAACATAATTATACTAAATAAATAGTACGTAATACAAACAATGAGTGACAACTACGTTAATTCATCAAATCTGATGGAGTATAGTTCGGAGATCAAATTAATATTACATTCATAATTGAAATCACACTTTCACACTTTTTCTTCTTACAACATATGAAATGTAGCATTATATTGAGAGGTTAAGAACACATGTGTATTTATAAACCATCAATAAGTGTTTCTCTTATTCTCCTTTAATCCTTTCCATTATATAGCACTCTTTCAATTTTGTTTGAATTGGCATTTCATCCTAAAGATAAAAAAGCTCATTCTATAGTCTTCTCACCATATATCCTTTAAACAAAAATATGTATTTTGAGGCCCCGTGAAACAAAAAATATTCATAAATTTCTATCTGAGGTTGGACCTCAAGAAATTTGAGAAAAAATATAAAGAAATGGGAAAATCCCATGCTGGCAACTTTGACAGCATAACTATCCCCATTTCTAAATAATCTCCAAAATCATCATTCTCTCGTTCATAAACAAAAGGCTTCTGTTAGAAAATATAATCAATTTCAAGGCAAAGATTATCCATTTACATGTATGTTTTTTGAAAGAGAAAAATTGTGAAACAGTATTCAATATTTGTATCACTAAAAAAATGCAATGTTCAGTAAACGAAATGTTTTTTAATTTGAAAAACTAAATAAAAGAAAACAATGAAAAAAGTGGAGGATCTAATTATATATACAATACCTTTGGTAAACTTCCTTGATTTGATTTTAAGATAATCTCATTTCAAAACTTTATGTCTGGGTCTTTCTCGTCTTCTTCATTCTGCATGCTGCTGCCCATTTCTCCAAACCCTAAATATTCAGAGACAATTAAAACTATTATTTTCTTACTGATTACAATTCCATAACTTTGATCAGAAACTCTATCAATGTCTGCTTTATATAGATGAAAAAAAAGGGAGATGAGTAGTTTATGGAAAGAGGATTGATGTTAATTTTTATAGTAATTCCCGTTTAAAAAAGATTTAAAATAAGAAAAGTAATAAATGAATGCATTTGATTAATAAATAATGTCATTAATGTAATAAAATTATCATTAAATATATTACACCAAATTAATGTATATAGGTTTAATAGGTTCGGAGGTCCTTATATTTGGGGGTTTGTTTCAATTGGGTCCTCCAATTTTGGAAGTGATCAATTAGGTCCCTAATTTTGTCAATTTGAATCAATAAAAGCCTTTTCGTTAAATGCAGTTAACACCGTGAAGATTTTGAACATGTGACACGTTGACGCTTCCAGGTGGCACCATTTCAAGTGTGTAGGTGGATTATAAAAGGGTGAAATCTCTTTTAATTTAGGGATTTCACCTTCAAATACACCTTTTAATTTAGGGATTTCACCCTTTTATAATCCACCTATACACTTGAAATGGTGCCACCTGGAAGCGTCAACGTGTCACATGTTCAAAATCTTCACGGTGTTAACTGCATTTAACGGAAAGGTTTTTATTGATTCAAATTGACAAAATTAGGGACCTAATTGATCACTTCCAAAATTGGAGGACCCAATTGAAACAAACCTCCACATATAGGGACCTCCGAACCTATTAAACCATGTATATATGAATGTAACATAAATAATCGTAACATACGTATTTATTTATATGCGTAAAATATTAATATATGTATAATTTTTATTTATTATATAATGGTAAAATTTAACATAAAAAAATTTCACTTGTCTATAATTTTTATATTAACATGTAATATTATTTTTTAAAATTTTGGGTAATGTATTATTTCAATGTGTTAGACTGATTATTTGGTTCGTTAAGATTATAAAATGGTTTATTGATATTAAGTTTATGACTAAAAATATAATTGTTATAAAAGGTGGTCAAGTAAATACTTAAAGTAATATTCTAGTTTAACAAGGGACTTTAGAATTATTAAAATTAGTATATGATTGCAAATAATTATAAATAGGTTATGGTTTTCATTTGTAAAAAAGGAAAAAACTACATACTGTATTAAGAATTTTTGTTTTCTCTTCATCTCCATCTATCAGGAGGACAAGTTACAAAAGGAAGTGGTTAGACATCATTATTATATGTTAGAACTCTCTTCAATTGGTATTAGACTCCACCCGTACTTATTCATATCTAATTTTGAAATTTAAGTTTCGTACTGATATAAACATTATATGAATACGTATATAGTGCAACTTAAAATTGGAGTTTCCAAGTTCACGATGAAACTCATTTAAAAAAATTTCACTATTATTTTTTTTTTCTGTGGATTTGATATATAAAGGTTCAAAGTTTGGTAGTTTACTTAAATGAGATAAATGAATAAGGAATTTACCAAAGTGACCTTTCTATAGTAGATTGTTCATGAGAAATTTAAAATGTTTTGTGTTTATGTTTTTCATATTATCAATCCAAAGGAAGATTAATATTTGATCAGATTACATACATACTTATGATGGTAAATGTGTAATAACTATGAGGTTTTTCAACCTAATGATAAATCAATCCAATGATAGGTTTATTGTTTGACATGTTTTATTTTCAATGTTTGATCATTACAACAAGATACTCCCAATTAATGTTATTATCCAAAGACTTAATATTGATGGTGCACTACGTACTTTGAGATGGGAGTAAGTTTGAACATATATTGATGATTGAGTTTTGTTTATAATGTAAGCAAAATTACATTTTTATTTTATTCTCAATATAGTTGTTATTGTTTCAATGTCTACTAATCTGAATTCAGTTTTGGTTCTTAATACTAAAGATTAGAAAGAGAACATGAAAATTGTTCTTGGCTACATGACTCTTGACCTTATGTTAATGACTTAAAAATTCACTTCTATTAAAGACTCTAGTACCTCTTAAGATATGAGAGATAATAAGAAATGAGATCGCTAAAACTTCATTACTCTTATGATTATTAGGCACGACATCTCTGAAGTTTTTAAGGATACAATATTTAAGGAGATAACAAGTACTAAAGATTTCCTTATTGAAATTGAAAAGTGTTTTGCAAAATGACAATAAGTCAGAAAAAGTGCTCTTATTTACAACTTAATTTCCATGAAGGATAAGGAAAAAGGAGATGTGAAGGAATACATTATGGGAATGTCAAATATTGTTTCAAAACTTAAGGCACTAAAGCTTGAAATGTTAAAACACTTGCTCATACATTAAATATTGATTTCTCTGCTATCACAATTTGGTCACTTTAAGATATCTTATAATCGTTCAAAGGAGATATGGTCTCTTAATGAGCTCAAAGGGTAAAACAAGAAAAGACAAAAAGTGTTCATTTTGTGAGCACCTTTAAAAACAAGAAGAAGAGAAAGAAGTTAAGATCCCCGAGAATGAAGTTGTTAAGGATCCAGCACAAAAGAAAAAAAAATTAGGCCTATAATTATTTCTTTTGTAGTAAGACAAGACATGGAAAGATGAAATCTACCAAATGTCATGCTTGACGTGTAAAGAAAGGTCAGTTTGGTCTATTTGAAGGTCAATACGAAAATGGACAATACTAACAAAGGAACATTGTGGTACAAATACCTAGGTCACATCTCTATAAATAAAGTTGAACTACTTGTGCCAAATGATATCTTAGATTCCATCAACTTCATAAACTTTGATGTTTGTGTTGAATGCATTAAAGGTAAATAGGCTAGAACAAAATAAAAATATCTCAATCTTTGGATGATGTTCAAATCATTTAATGTTGAAGTTGAAAATGAACTCAACAAAGAATTAAGACTTTTAGATTTAACAGTGGTGGTGAATACCATGGAAGACATGACAATTTAGGTGAACAATGTCTAGAAGCTTTCATCAAGCACCTAGAGGAATGTGAAATTGTTCCATAGTACGCCATGTAGGGTTCACCTAGCATGGTGTGGCTGAAAGAGGAAACAAGACTCTTAAGGATATGGTGAGGAAGATGATTTGTCACACTACCTTGCCATATTCATTATAGGGAGAGACACTAAGAACTCCAACTTATATTCTAAACAAAGTGTCAATCATGGAATTTACCTAAACATATTGAGAGTTTTAGGATGGTTGAAAGACTAATATGAATCATTTCTTGTGTAGAAGGATGTCTAGCTAAAGCAAGGCTTTAAAAGCCATATGAAAATAAATTGGACTCCTAAATAGTAAGCAACTACCTTATTGGTTATTTTGAAAGGTTCAGGGCTTATGAAACCAAATTAAAAATAATTTTGAATATGGGAACTAGCACATTCTTTGAGGATAATGAGTTTAGGCGGGGTATATTGGGGCAAACTGGCAAGTGTACCGAGTCGCACAAGTAATATAAAATGGTAAGACCAAGATTAATTAAGACTTAAAAATAAAAAGAGATCATTGGGTTTAGCAAAAATAATAAAATAAAATAAAATAAAATTGATCAATGGCAAAGGAGCACATAGATGAATGAAGGTTGATTTATATGAGATAGGTATTATTGGGGTTAGATTTCGCCAAGTTCCCTCTCATGTATATAAGAATTCTTCTTTATGCATTAATGCCAATGTCTTTTACTAAGTTACCTAAACCCGATCCCTCGATGAATAAGCCTGTCCTTAATTACTAGTTCATACAATTCCTAGCATTCCTTGTAAAAAGATGTGGGAACAAAAGATTAAGACGACCAAGACTTATACCCTTATCCCTAGGTGTCCAAGGAGGTCGCCCGGGCGAGAAAAGAGCCTCATGTTTGGCCTGGGATACAAATATGGTCGCCCAAGCTACAAAGCATCGTCGCCCAGGCGACCAGGATCCTCGCCCGGGCGACGGACATCGATACAACTCGCTTGAGCTTCGCTTCTGGTCGCCCGGGCTTCATGTTTTCCCTTCCTTCTGGTGCCTTTTTAAGCCCTTTTGAGGTCCATCTTCTTGGCTTTTCATATCTTCTTCACGTATTTCCTCAATCTCTATCAAAACAAGGGAAATTAGTCATAAAACCACCGAAATCAACCTCAACTCTCTTATTCACACAATTTATTGAAAAAGTATGAGTCCAAGCAAGTTTCTAAGTAGAAAAGGGTGCTTTTAGTATCAAAATTACATCACAAATAACTATGTTTTAAACCATTATCAGGGTAGAATAAAGATAAAGACTTTGTCATGGAGGAAGAATCGGTAACAATTCCATAACCAATTCATACATTTGCTTTTGATAAAGTTTGGAACCTGTATAAAATATTCCCACTCAAGATAATTTGATCATTCATGAAGAACATACTCAAGATTCTTAAGAAATTATGCTTACCTTTGCAAAGATCCACGAAAGAAAGGAGAAGTACTATTTTAGATGATTATCTGGTATTTCTCTAATGTTGAGATTGTTATAAAACACACCAACTAGATCTAGATAATAGTCACCCTTCATCTGAACAAAGGTGGATAGACCTTGATGAGCAAGTTTTTCTTCAAATATGAAGCCTTCATTTCTGAATAGGGATAAATCGATTGATTTGTGTGGAGCAATATCCTTGACATTTTTCCAACCCATAAACCTTTCTCTAGCAGTGTTGTCACTGATCCAACCAGAGGGACTTACATTTCTTTCAGATGGAGGAACTCTCCTGGAGAGTTTGGATGAGGACGATGATGTCATTTTTCACAGGATTTACAAAAACACCTTACATAGCTTTTTAGGGTTTTACTAAGGAGAAACAATGAGTCTCAACGATACACAAACCATTTCAAATCAAATGTATATAAGGGCGCGAACCGAACATATTCAATTATGCCCATTTGAATTTTCAAAATTAGAAAGCCCATAACAAATATTATTAATCGATTTCATTAAAGCCATAATCGATTTCATGTTTAACAGCGTGCTTTAAAAATAGATAAACACATACTCAGAACACATTCAACTCAATACTTAATAGAATCAATTAAAAATCGAGCAACTTGATTTTCACATAAAACATTCACTCAAACGGACATACAACAAACATGCATATAACAATCAATTATATAAAACATTTTGATGCATGATGCATTAAAAAGATTGCAACAGTTACCACTTTTTCAATCTCAAGAACTTATGAATTCTTCATTGTAGTTCATCCTTGAGTTCTATACTGCTTTAGCTGCAGCTACTTTCCTGCAAAACAATTAAATGGTTTTGAAGTTGGTACCCATTTGAACTCGGGTCTTGTCTTGTCAGTTGTAAAAGGTTTTTCCTTAGGAATCCATTTGTATTTTCCTTTGGGAACACCAATCTTTCTATAATAGCAGTTTCTAACATTGCGACCAATTATGTTGCAATAAAAACATGCATTAGTAGGAGGTTTACTCAGATCAATAAATTTCTTTGAGTTTATCCTATTACTTTTGGCCTTATAACCAATACCTTATCTGTTTATGTCTTTTCCATAAGCTCTTAGCACAACATCTAAATTTTCTTTACCTTGTGTAAATTTTCTAGTGTGCTAGTTAAGTAATCAATTTTTTCAATATGTACTAGACAGTTATCACATTCTTTGTCAAAACATTTTATCTTAGTTTTAACTATATTTTCTAATATAAAGGCAATTTCTAATTCATTCTTCAATTTATCATTTTCCTCTACCAGATTATTAATTCTATATTCATAATCTTTTCTCTCAGAGGTTAATCGGTTTACCTTGTACTGAAGTCGCATAACTTCTACATGAATCTCCTGAAACGCATCCAATAACATGTCATACTTGACCTATTGACTCGTTTTCAAATTCTTCATCACTATCATAATCAATATGTGTAGAGCCCGCCATAAAACATATATTTGACTGCTCCTTAATGTTGCAGTCCTTTTCACTTGAAGATTCAGAATCACTGTTTTCCAAGGCTATGTATCCTTTCTTTTGCTTTTTGCTCTTGTCTTGTGGAACCTTTGTGCTTGCTTTTTGTTTGTTCTTCAAGTCTGGACATTCAGGCTTGATATGTCCTTCTTTTCGACACTCATAACATTGTAGAACATTATTTCATGAATTCTTTCTTCTTCTTAAAGAACATGCATTGTCAGTGTAGAACTTCTATTTTTCATAAATTGATTAAATTTTCTTACCACCATGTTCATGATTTCTTTGTCCTATAGTTCTGCTTCTAAGTCAGTCTCTGGCTCAGGTTTCTTTGATGCTTTCTTGCTTGTGGCCTTAAGGGCAATTGACTTCTTTTCCTCAATTTCTTCTTCCTCTTTCAGCCTTCCAAGTTCGAGTTCATGCTCCTTGAGCTTTCCAAACAGAGTTTCCATATTCATGTTGGTTAAGTCTCTTGATTCTGATATGGCTGTTACTTTTGGTTGCCAGCTCCTATTGAGACTTTTCAGGATCCTGATGTTGATCTCCTCTTTGTCAAACTACTTTCCGAGAGTCATGAGATGATTTACTATGTGTAAATCTTTCTGCACTTCATAAATCGTCTCACCAGCTTTAATCCTGAATATTTTACATTCTTTTACAAGGGAGTTCTTCCTGACCCTTTTCACCTCGTCTGTTCCTTCATGCGTCACTTCAAGAACCTCCCACATTTCTTTGGTCGTTTTACATTATGAAATCCTGAAAAATTCATCCATGGTTAGTGCAAACACAATAACATTTCTTGCCTTTACATCATATTGCGCTCTACGGTTTTCATCTTGAGTCCACTCTCTAAAAATTTTCAAAACAGATTTTCAATTTATAACATGTGTGGGCTCATATGGACCGTTTAAAGTTGCATCCCAAACTCCTTTATCCACGGATTCAAGAAAGATTTGCATCCTTATTTTCCATAAGGCATAGTTTTCTCCAACAAATAGTGGTGGTCTATTTGTGGATGCACCTTCACCAAAGGTTTGAGAATTGAGAGTGTCAGAGCGGCTGCAGCGGAATGGTTAGCGTGGAATAACAAACCAAGAGGGTTTTTAATATAAACGTGTGCCTTTTAATTTCTACACAAGAGTAAGGTTGAGAGAAATTTGCACAGATGAATTTTATACTGGTTCGGATCTTACAAATCCTACGTGCAGTAGCTTATCTCAAATCAAGATAAATAGTTCACTAAGCACAAAACAATTACAAACTACATTCACAAAGAAACAATTTGTAAAAGTTTAGAAACCACCTCTCTTGATACCACAAGAGATGAACCTGCAGCTCCTTAGGCCTTCACAAAGGATGAAACACCTCCTTTGAATACTTCATGAAGGATGATCCTCTTCCAAACACCTCCTTAGACGCACTAAGGATGAACCGGCTCTTTCCTCTGTCACCGTAGTAGCAGCACAGACAAGAGTTTTACAAGCCGAACAAGAACACACACTTCTCAAGAGTTGCTGATGATGGATAAAGAGAGCCTATATATAAACTCAAGCAAATACTCTTCCATTCTTCGAAACTGGCCATTTAACGCTTTTAATCAATTAATACAAGTGTTAATCAATTAAAATGAGTACAACGGCTAGTTTTCAAAAGTAGAAAACTCCAACGGTTAGTTTTAATGGATTAAAATGAATTTTAATCGATTAGCTAATAGATTAAAATGAATTGTAATCTATTAAAATAGAAAAAGTTAAGTTTTCAGGTTTTACTTGTTTTAATCGATTAATACTAGTTTTACTCGATTAAAACAATGCAATTTTGACTCTTAACATCAATTACAAAGTATGAAAGTACATGGAATTTAAACCAATGAAAATCTAAGTCCTAGACAATAAACTACAATTATTACAAAAGCTTTCCCATTCCTGAGAGTGTTATTTGGGATCCGGTTACACATAGTAAGGATGATGTTCATTGCGTTCTCACATCTAGACTGATAAATTTGCTGCCTAGGTTTTATGGTTCTGCAGGTGAATGCCCACATAAACATTTGGAGAGGTTCCAACACATTTGCTTTGAAATGAAACCTCCACATGTCCCGGATGATCGCATTTTCTTAAAGGCATTTCTGCATTTAGTAGAAGAGGCAGCATGGGGATGGCTTTATTATCTTCCCCCAGAATTCAAAGCCAATTGGGAAGATCTCAAGCGTCTGCTTTTGGAAAGATTTCGCCCTTCACAGCTTCAATATCAAGAACCACCATTCCAGAGTACTTGTGTGCCTTCCCTTGTCAAAGAACAACAGCAGTTGCAGTTTCATGAGCCTACCCAAGCAACTCCTCATCTTTCCACTACCTCTGAGCCTACATTGAAGGAGTTGTTGAGACAGATTACTGCTCAGAATATGCAGTTTCAGCAAGAAACCAAAGATCACGTTATGCAATTTAAGAGTTTCAGCAGGAGTTTAGATATTCCATTCAGAGTTTGACTGATCAGATGAGGCAGATGGCCACTCAGCTCAGTGAGGAACAGTCTTATGTTTCAGAGGAATCACCATTTCAAGCTGTTCAGCTTCCAGATGATGTTGATGTCATCCACATAGGAGATGGGGAGCAGAGTCATGAGTCTACTATTGCGCTACCTACTTTCCCATCCTCCTATGCCCCTACTCTTGCACTTGAGGAAACTTAAGAAGATTTGGAGGACCAGGCAGGTATAAGCAGTAATTTTGAGTCAGGTAGACCACTTTCACCTTCCACCACTTTACCAATCTTCAGGGAAGTGGAGGAAAACATACCTCAGATTGATTATGTTGTTGAGGGGTATGTTGATGATTATGATGTTGATGAGCATGCTTTTCATTTCCAGTGTTTGCATGATGAGAAACAACTTTTGTCATCTTGTCTGAATACTTCTTCTTCATGCACTGAACATGAATCTGAGCCTGTAGTTGATATTGTTTCTAAATTTGAAATTGATTCATGTTATGAGAGTGTATCTACGGTTCAGCCTATTACATTGAGGTTGGGTGTTATACCCCTGCATGTTATTTCTGTGGAACCATATTGCACTAACCATGTTGCAGGAGGTACATATGAATTTGACCAACAAACACCCACAGTGGACAACAAAGGTGCTAACATGCACAAAAGCTTCAACACCAGTTGGCACCAGCTGAACACATTCATCAACAATCACTTCTTCTTAGATCCAGCTGTGGAGGACATCTCCCTGCTTGATCAAATTTGGAGGATGAAGCAGTTCTTCCTCAACACTTCTTTGCTGAATCCGATAGTGGAAAACATCTCCCTGAAAGTCCAAAATTGGCAACTGCCACCATGATCAAAGGACTTTTCTTTTCCCTTCTCCTCCTTTTTCCGCTTTTATTGCACTTGTCCATGATCTATTGACTATTCTGATTTCTGATCTGATGATAGTGACACATTGAGGACAATGTATAGTTTAAGTGTGGTCTATTGGGGGAGATTATGATTTTTTGTTGTTAGTTTATGTTTTCTGTGTTAAATTTTTTGTTTTCTAGGTAGTTTTTATTTTGTTTTGTGTACAGTTTTGCATGTTTCTCTTGATTTCTGGACTTTGTTTAGGTTGTGGATGTGTCTTTCACTTCATTGATACTC
The DNA here is from genome assembly GCA_036885675.1 of Vigna mungo. Taxonomy (NCBI): domain Eukaryota; kingdom Viridiplantae; phylum Streptophyta; class Magnoliopsida; order Fabales; family Fabaceae; genus Vigna; species Vigna mungo. The sequence continues at coordinate 32,283,663 of CP144697.1, read as the reverse complement.
TGATAGGTTTGAAATCTATGTGTTTCTCTGATTGGAAGATGATTATGATGTTTGAGAGGGTGATTGATTGTGACAGAAATACCCTGCGTGAGAATTTGAGCCACTTGATATTCTTTCTTGTGTGTGATATGTCTCTTGGTTGCTTACACATATACCTTGGCTTGACTCTTTTTGATGATTCTTGATTGATATGCATGTTTGGAAGTGATAAAGGCACTTTTGTTGTTTAGCCTCTCTAGCCAGATGAGCCCACCTTGTTGTGATCCCTTGATAACCCCTTTTCAGCCAGATGAGCCTACCATGATTACCTGAACCTTAGGGAATTTTGGAGGTTTGGAATTGTTTTGGGAATAAGTGTGGTCTCTTGAGATATTCAGATGAATTGGTTAGTTGGCTCTTGTTCTGTTTTTGTTAATATGTTATGTATCTTATCTCTTAGATCAGAAAAGAAACAAGATGGAAAAAAAGAGAAAAAAAATACAAAAAAATGAGAAAAAAAATTGTGTGAATGATGGAGTCAAGAAGAGGATTGAATTAGAGGTTTTGGGTGTGTTTGAATGTGTTACACTTGTTCCCCATTGCTCCTCTATTCCTTTTGGTTTGTAGCTTCTCATCCATATTTATCCTCCCTTGTCCTTGGCCTCATTACATCCATAAAAGACCTTTTGATTTGAACATGCATATATGTTTTGAGTGTTGATATTAGAGGCTTGCCAAGTCTGTTTGTGCTTGCTTTCTTTAGTGCATTGAGTTGACATTGTTTACCTTAGACACTTGAGAGAAACACTGATAGTGCATCTGTGAGGTTCTTTTACTTTTGATTCACCTCTTGAGATGACTGATCATTTTGCCATGTTTGGGATTGCTTGGATGATTTCTGTGAGTATCTGCTTTCTTTGATTCTGTGTTGGATATTGTCTACTTTCCTTTCTTTGTCCAGGTTTCTTGAGGACTGTGTAATTTTGTTTGTTTGTTTCCTTTTGAGTCTTTGTTTTCTATGTGCTGAGTCGGTGTCACTTCCCTGATGTCCTTTGTTCTGTTCCCTGATTAGCGTGTTGATTTTTCCCAGGAGTGTAAAAGACAAAGTGTGGTCTATTTTGATGAATGAATATTTTCATGATTTCACTTAGTTTACTTTGATGAGTGAATATTTAATTAGGGAAGTGTGTTTAATTGTCCAGTATTTTTCCGTTTTTCTTAATTGTGCTTATTTTGACCGGAAATTCTAATTTTAATTAATTTGAATATTTTGAGCTAATTATTTGCATTATTCATTGTAGGAAAATTATTTGATAATATTTTGAGACATTAGGGGAGCCATCACCAACAACGTGACACATCTTTTATCACAATCAAGTTTTTCTTTGAGAAATGAGGAAACTGTGATATTGATTTTTGGGAAAAACATGCACTGATTTCATCTGCACGCACTAATTTCTATGCCAAAAAGGACTGTGCATACAAGCAAAAATAGAGGTCCAAGAGAAGAAGAGGTCCAACACGTGGAAGGAGTTCCAAAAAGCAAGGTGTTGAATTTAATTGAATTGGAACCAGATTCACATTGGAAGCAAGTCCAGCAGCTTGGAGAAGTCACGGTCCAGAAGCCCACTAGCTTGCATACACGGTCCAAGTAGCTTAATGAAGGGTAACCTGGTTGCATCCAATAGAAGCAGCAACCCGTTGCTTCATTAATTGGAGAGGGCTTCAACAAACACATCAGCTGCTTGAATAAATCCACAAGCAAGTCCAGCAAACGGCCCCATTTTGGAACGTCCAACACATCACAACCCATGTGTGCATCTGCTTACTGTCTTCAACGCTTCAGCAGCTGGGAGGTGCATACAGAAAACTCCTACATGGACAAAGGCTGCAGCTGGATCCAATAGAGGCATAGATAGACACGCAACCCTAGGGAGATTCCTAGGACAGTCGCCACACACTTTTTATTAGGCACTTGGCTGGAACGTTTCTAGTAGGACTCTCAGCTGGAAGGATTCACTTTGGTTTGACAATGGCTAGATTGAAAAACACACTTTATTATTCTCAAGCGGGAATTTCGTTTTCAATTTCAAAGAACTTTTTACATTGAAATTTTCTAATGCATCTACTGTCTAGCCGCACACCCATTTAGCTTTTGGTTTTGAACGTTGTTAGAGTAGCATGCGGTGGCTCACATCTTAGAGAGGGAATTACTTTGTTCATTCAGATCTGTTGCTGCTTCTAAAGTTCATGGTTTTTTTTCTTTTCTTGCATTTTCTACAATTTCGTTTTATTATGTATTCTGCAATGAATTTGGTTTTCCACTTGTGATGTTTAAGGTTCCTTGTGCTCATGTAATTCCAGTTTTTTTTTGAAGTTCATTTTATAATTCTTTGCTTGAATTTATCTTAGTTTTCTAAAAGAAAAAAATCTTACGTGATTCATTTTGCTGGAGCTTGAATTTACTTTTTTTTGCTTTAAAACAGAATGCGCTGATTTTCATTTAGCATTTAGCAATTAGTGTAGGATGCATTGATTGGATTTTAAGAAGGAGCAACATGCTGGATATTTAATTTTGTAAGTGTTGCATGGTGATTTTTATTTGGAGAAAAAGTGTGGTTCACGTCCAGCGGAGGAGAAAATTTTTTTCAATTTTAGGGAAGCACACAGCTGATTTTTTTTGGAGAAGTTTTATACCATTTTCTTCTAGAATGAAGTAGCTTAGTGATTTTATTTTTAATGTCATGCGTTTTTCTTTTTGCTATTCCCGCTTTAATGTTTACCTCATTTATTAGCTTATGCAATTCAATAGTGTTCTATGTTTTATGAGTTGCCTTCCAATTAGTTCATGCATCTTGTTTTAGGACCGCTTAGTTTACTTTTTTTTTCGTTCACCATGTTGTCTATGATGTTCAGTTTATCCTTTATGTTCACTTTAATGTTGTCTGTTCCGTTCGATTATGTTAATTTAGTTGAGATGTTAGCTTAGGTTAGGCGGGTTGGTCATTAGCGATATTATATTACTTCCTTGAGATTTCTGGATTGTAATTGTAATTTGCCACTCTGACTTGGTTAATTATCAAATCTGTTTTTGCACTTGCAATTGGGTATACACTTAGTTGCCCAGTTGGTGTTGCGTCTTCTCTTAGTTGATGAAACTGCATGGTGTAAATTGGATTTGATGTTAACATTGTGTTCGCTTAGTTCACTTCTATGAAAGCATGTTTAGCGTTCACTTAGTTGGTTAACTGTGTTGGATTAGAGGTTTGAGTCGGCTTTATTTTGTTGATCAGTGATAGGAAGCATTGTAATTAAGTGAATGACCAACCATTTTCAGTCTGTCTTTGAACTAGTTTTTACATCTGTGTTTGCATATCTGTTTGCATTCGTGTCTTAATTTAGTTCTTTTGCATTCAAAAAACCTCACAAAACCCCCCCTACTTCGTGTCTGACTTAATTCTTGAACCGCAAAATTGGTCCTTGAGAGACTACCTAGGAGTCATTTCCTAGCTATACTGCATTTCTAATTGCACATTAAATTTGTGTGGGTTGCGACAGCCCATAAAAAATGTTTAAAGCTTATTATTCTTCTCTAATGCTCTTTTCCTTCATAAGTTGTGTTTTTACTCAGATTATTACCAAAAGCTTTAATTCAAAGGAGTTTTTGATCATCATCAAAAAGGGGGAGAATGTTAGGAAAATGGTGAAGATGAAGTTTTGATGATGCCCAAATCAAGTCAAGATATATCAAGATTCATGAAGATCCTTTGAAGAATTATTTTTGTTAATAAAAGCTTTTGTAATAATTGTAGCTTGATGTTTAGGACTTAGATTTGTAATATGTTTTGATTCTTGTACCTTCATATTTTATATTTGCTATTCAGAATAAAAAATGCACGGTTTTTATCGATTAAACCAAGTTATAATCGATTAAAAAGTTATAGGTGCTGAAAACACAACTAGCAAGGGAATAATCCATTAATTCCTTTTTTTAATCGATTAGTTAATCAATTAATCCTTAGAATAATCGATTAAAACTAGCCGTTGGAGTTTTCTAGTTTTTGAAAACTAGCTGTTGTACTCATTTAATCGATTAATAGTAATATTAATCGATTAAAAGCGTTAAAAGGCCAATTACGAAGAATGGAAGAGTTTTTTGCTGAGTTTATAAATAGGCTCTCTTTATCCATCATCAGCAGCTCTTCCCTTGTGCTAAAACACCCAGAACTCTTTGAGAAGTGTGTGCTCTTACTCAGCTAAGGAAACTCTTGTCTGTGGTGCTGGTACATTGCTACTATGATGACGGAGGAATAGCTGGTTCATCCTTGGTGCGTCTGAGGAGGTGTATGGAAGAGGATCATCCTTCGTGAAGTATTGAAGGAGGTGTTTCATCCTTCGTGAAGTATTTGGAGAGGTGTCTCATCCTTTGTGAAGATTCAAAGGAGGTGCAGGTTCATCTCTTGTGGTATCAAGAGAGGTGGTTTCTAAACTTTTACAAATTGTTTCTTTGTGAATGTAGTTTGTAATTGTTTTGTGCTTAGTGAACTGTTTATCTTGATTTGAGATAAGCGACTGGATGTAGGATTGGTAAGATCCGAACCAGTATAAAATTCATCTGTGCAAATTTCTCTCAACCTTACTCTTTTATTTATATTTATTATTTGCATAGTAAGATAAATTGGGAAGAAATTACAAGGCACACGTTTAAATTTAACACCCCTCTTGATTTGTTATTCCACGCTAATCATTCCGCTACAGCCGCTCTGACAATTGGTTGCTTTGTACTAGATGAATCAGTGCAGGGTTCATCACCATATTGGTTGTGTTATCCCTTGGCATGGCTATACTGGTGAAGTGAAACGGGCCCACAACATTTGATGCATCACCAAGGGTGCGTCTGGGAGGAGGTTGCTCAGCTGCCATCTCTTCTAAGTTTTACTCGGGTGAGGGTTGTAGCAATCTCTCAGGAGAAGGAAACAATTCTCTAGATGGTCGTCTGACTCTCCTTCCCGTCCTGTCTGATAGTCCTTCAAGAAGCGATTGCTGGTTTTTCTTACTTCTACTATGAATGTTTTTCTGCATGCACAAGAAACAAATACCCTAGAAGCACTTTTATATAAAAAAAATAAAAAAATTAAAACAAGAACAAAATATATACAAAGAAGTTAAATTTAATCAATTTACACTACTTGAAAAGTTAAACCACGAGTCCCCGACAACGGCGCCAAAAACTTGTTAAACCCCTAGCAAGTGTACCAGATAGTTATCAAGTAATATATAAACGGTAAGTCCGAGTATCGTCTCCCAAAGGACTCTTAGGCCTTATCTTTCATGTAAATTGATCTTATAAGACTTGAAAAAGAAATAATTTTGTGGTTGTATGCAAAACGAAAATACACATGCAAATGCAAGTGATTCAATTGGCAAAAAAAAGATATGAATTAATGGAGTTGTTGAGGTTTAGAATTTCATCTTATCCGCCCTCTTATATATACTTTTCTTATTTAATTCGCTTTATTATCTAATTGTCATGCAAACTTTCTTTGCCTACCCTAAAGCCGATCTCTCGGCGAAAAGAGCCGAACACTAACTACTAGTTTACTATCTCTAGTTTCCATGAGTAATTCGCAATGCATATATCACAGAAGCAAAATACAATTGATCGTTCTACCCCTATCTCTAGGCAGTATTGCTTAATCAAGGAATTCCCTATCAGTTCATGACTTCCCCGTACGTCTTCGTATCGATAAAGGCAAATATCTTCTTACCGAACGAGTTAAATGATAAAAGCATTGAGCATAGATAAGCAACCCAACAATTGATAATATAAGCATGTGAACAAAATAATAATTCCAATATAAGAGAGTTTCAAAAGATTACATTGTTCCCAAACAACAAAGGGTTTAGTTCACCATGGACATGGTGTAACTAGATGGAATTAAATGAAAGAATGGAAGAGTAAACCCTAGATTTGATAAATTGGAGCCTAAGCATCCAAGAAACCGTCTCCAAGGAGTGTAGAAATGCTCTGGACGTCTCCGCTTGCCAAAAGAATCCTTTGAAGATCGCACTGGGGCTATTTATAACACATAAAAGTAACAGAATTTAAGTCCAAGCCCAGCATTCCACCGCTCAGCGCCTGATTTGACCGCCCAGTGGTTTCCCTCTAATCGCCTGACCGCTCAGCGGTCCATCCCACCGCTCAGGGATTTGCCTCTAATCGCTTGGACGCTCAGCGGCACCGCTTGAGCGAGAGGCAGTGGCTTCTCCCTCGAGTCTGGCGCTCAACGCTGGAAAATAGCGTTGAGCGGTGACTTTGACTCTTCTTTTCTTCCTTTTTCTCCTTCTTTCTTGAGTCTAAGTCCTCCCTACTTCACTTCCATCTTCAATTCTCATCAAAACCCTGCAAAACAATGCAAAACAAACATAATATCTCTACAAACAACTTTTGACTATCATGTGACTCAACAAACTGTTTTACTTTATTCTAAGCTCATTCTAAGCCATAAAGGGTGTGTTTTGATATCAAATTTAAGTATAAAAATAACAGTTTTTAAATCGTTATCACGACCCAGGTTCGGTTTTGGGTTGAAATGCCATAAGAGATGCAAAAGACGCAATTTTTTCTTACGAAGAAGCTAGCAAAGGGAGGAAGTGCTACTACGCTACCCAAAGACACGAGGAAACCAACACCAAAACACAACGAATACTCACTAGACGTCGGTTAATGCCATATCCGACATCTATTGTGCCCTTAGAAGTCGGTTAGTGCCATGTCTGACGTCTTTATAGTGCCCTTAGATGTCAGTTAATTCCGTGTCCAACATCTTTATAGACATCGGGCATAGCACTAATCGAAGTCTATAAAGACATTAGGCATGCAGGGATAAAAGCTGAAAATAATTCAAATCACAAATAATAACCCCATTGAATAACGGAGTTAGTTACTCTTAGATATTATGAGCACTAGTAAAGGGATAAAAGTTGTAAATATTGGTGATGATGAGTGTCTCTATGGTCAAGAATGTGCCTTTGTTGTCTTGCCCTTAGTTTAGTTCCCTATTCTCTAAAAGATTGAAAGTGTGATGCATTCTATTATTTTTCAAACGTGTATGTCATTAGGATAGCTTCCGTTGTTGGGAAACTAAACCCTTCTCATTGGGCAAATTGGTCATGCTTACTGGGCAAATTATGGTGCATTGATTGGGCCTGGAATCTATACTCAAATGAATTGTAAATGATATTCCTTGATATATATATTCATCTTCCGATATTCCCATATCTTTGAAATATTCTTCAAATCTTTTGAGATTGACTTACTCTAAAAAATATTTCACAAATAAAATCCATGCCATGCCAAAATATTTCAACATCATATGCATCCTTAATAGCATGCCATATTGACGAGGATTTAAATAACATATATTTTTTATATTTAAACTTAATAAATTGAATATGCATGAGTTTAGTCCAATCTTTTTGCCATAAGAAAACTCCTAAGTTAAACGTAGTAGATAGTCTTTATATTGTAATTGAATATTGGTAACCTTCAAACCACCATTAAGCTTACAACTACATAAGATAAACTGTTTAATTGTGAGCAATCCCTATCTTTATGTATCTTCGTCCAAATAAAATTTTGAATCCATTATTCTACCTTAAGAATTAGCTTAATAAGCCATTTGTAAATCTAGAAGGTATAAGAAAATAAGAAAATAAGCCAACAATTAATTAACAAATTTACTAAATGAGTTTTTCCTATCATACTAAGGTACTTCCATTTCCAAGAAGCAAGTTTATTACGAATCTTATTAACCAAATGTTAAAAGGCTCGATCCTTAGAAACCCCTAAAAAAATTGGTACACCCAAATATATAAAAGGAAAATTGATACCCTTACGCAAAATTTCCTCGATAAAACAATAAAGAGAAAGAGAGGATTCTCCTATCTATCCGCCCTACCACAATAGAAGTAATAAGTAAAATCACTAGTAACTCGGATAGAAAGATAAACAAATTACAAAGCCAAATCTAATTAACAAATACGAAGAATCCACATCAAACCCTTCATGAAACTAAAAGAAGGCAACACTTTAATGAAGAAATGCCTAACAAACTTTATTCTCATTCTCATTTATCATATAATAAACAATATTACATTTTGTACGATGTTCTCATGGTTAATGGAAAGGCTTATGTTAAAACACAAAGTCTAGATCAATAAAAAGAGAGAAGAAAATAATTTTATATTCTGATTGCTTAAAAATAAACTTCAGTGTCAACTACGAATTCATGAAATTTGTTGGAATAGTTTGAAGATCAAATTAATATTACACTCAACTGAAATCACACTTTCAGACATGTTCTTCTTACATGATAATTACGATGAAATGTAGTCTTACATTGAAAAGTTAAACACGTATATTTACAAAAGATCAATAAATGTGTGTGTTATTCTTTCAATTCGCATTTCATCTAAAAAAAAGAAAAACTCATTCTGTAATCTTCTTTAAACAAAAATCTGTGTTATGAGCATCTTTAGCTTTTTCAAGAGAAACCTCCAACCATTCAAAAGTGCTCAAAATATTCTCACTTTTCAGCAACTCTCAGACACTTAACATCCTTATCTTATTCTCCTTTTAAATTTCCATCCGAGGTTGGAAATTACTAATAAATGAAACGGGGGAATCCTACGTTGACATCTTTCACAGCAAAACTATCCCCATTTCTAAATAATCCCAAATCATCATCCTGTCATTCATAAACAAAAAAAGGCTTCTGTTAGAAATTAGAATCATTTTGAAATCAAAGATTATCCAGCACTCGTTCATATATGTTAAGCTTGACATGTTTTATAATCTCCATTTTCATATATGTTTTTGACAGAGAAAAATTGTGAAACAGTACTAAATATGTGTATCACTAAAAAATGAAATTTTCAGTAAACGAATTGTTTTTTAATTTGAAAAACTAAATAAAACAAAACAGTGAAAGAAGTGGAGGATCTAATTAATGAAATGATTATATATACGATACCTTTGGTAAACTTCCTTGATTTGATTGTGAGATAATCTCATTTCAAAAATTTATGTCTGCGTCTTCCTCGTCTTGTTCATTCTGCATGCTGCTGTCCATTTCTCCAAACTCTAAATATTCAGAGACAACTAAAACTATTATTTTCTTGCTGATTAAAATTCCATAACTTTGATGAGAAACTCTTTCAAGCTCCGCTTTATATAGATAGAATAAAGGAGATTATAGTTCATTCAAAGAGAATTAATCTTAATTTTTTCAGTAATTTTCGTTTCAAAAATATAGAATAAGAAAAGTAATAAATGAATGCATTTGATTAATAAATAATGTCATTAATGTAATAAATTAATGCATGCGTTATAATATTTATGAAATATCATTAAATATGTTACTCCAAATTAATGTATATATTAATGTAACATAAATAACCTTAATTCATTTATTTATTTATTTGTGTAAATATCAATATATGTATACATTCTATTTATTATATAATTAGTTTAAACACAAGCGCTTTATGCATTTTTTAAATATTTACAAATTTATAAATTTTAAATATAGTATTTAGAATGAAAAAATTAAATAAACACAATATATATATATATATATATATAGTTATAAATATATATTTATAAATATAACCCGGCTCATTTATTAACGAGCCAGAAAAACTTGAACCCGTCCCGACCCACCACGGGTTGGTGGGTAAACGGGTTGGCTCACTAGCTCATTTAATTACATTTTTTTAAAATAAAAAAGAAATACAAACTTTCTGTAATTTAAATTTAAACAAATTTCACTCCCAAAAAATTATTTCAAAATAATAATGAAAAGTACAATATAATCCAAATTCATAGAGATATAAAAAAAGAACCAGTACTCAACAACATCAACAAAAAATTAATAGTTTAATTTGTAACATAATTTCCCAAATTCAAAGATATAAAAAACAAATTGTTCAAATAATGTATATTCAAATTGTTTAAATAAAATGAATAAACTCTGATACAAGCGAACAGTAAAAAAAAATCATTCCATGTCTTCAAATCTCCCACAACAAAAAACAAATTCGCAAACCCCTATTTTGTCATTATAGGGTTTTTGAAAAAAAAGAGAAAGAGAAGTGAGAAAACAAAAATGTGGAGAAAAAACAAGAAAAATGAAGGGTGTTTTACCTGAATAATTTTAGTGAAGTGAGAGTGAGAGCACTGTCAAATTAGAGCAAGTACTGTGAAAGTGATTTGTGAGAGCAGAGGTTACTTTTTTGGTATACACAGTGAGTGAAGAGAGTCTTTTATTTTTTAGGGTTTCATAAATAAAATAATAAATTAAAAAAATAAAATTAGGTAGGTGGGTTGGTGGGCCAACCCGGCTCAGCACGGGTTCAACCCGCATGAGCCGGGTTGAAATCTGACCCGCTGGGTTGTATTTTTCAAACTCAACCCGGCCTGAACCCGTGACGGGCCGACCCGAACCCGTGACGGGCCAGGTTGGCCCGCGTGTTGTGACCCATTTTGACGGCTCTAGTTTAAACACAAGCCTTTTATGCATTTTTTAAATATTTACAAATTATTAAATTTTAAATATAGTATTTAGAATGAAAAAATTAAATAAACATAATATATATATATATATATATATATAGCTATAAATATATATAGTTATAAATATAACTATTGATAAAATAAATTTTAGTTATAAGTATTATTGTGTTAGAGCTGTCAAAACGGGTAACCCGGCCCGACCCACCACGGGTTGGTCACTTAGTGAGCCAACCCAACCCGGCTCATTTATTAGCGAGCTAGAAAAACTTGAACTCGGGCCAACCCACCACGGGTTGGTGGGTAAACGGGTTGGCTCCCTAGCTCATTTAATTACATTTTTTAAATAAAAAAATACAAACTTTCTCTAATTTAAATTCAAACAAATTTCACTCCTAAAAAATTATGTTAAAGACAATTGAAAATAATAATAAAAAGTATAATATAATCCAAATTCAAAGATATAAAAAAAGAACCAGTACTCAACAAAAAATTAATAGTTTAATTTGTAAATAATTTCCCAAATTCAAAGATATCAAAAGCAGCTTGTTCAAATGTATACTCAAATTGTTTAAATAAAATGAACAAACTCTGATACAAGCATGTCAGAACAGGAAAAAAAATATTTCATGTCTTCAAGTCTCCCACAATATAAAAGAAATTCGCAAACCCCTATTTTTGTCATTATAGGGAAGAAAAAAGGAAGAGTGTTTTAGCTGTTACTTGAATAATTTTAGTGAAGTGAGAGTAAGAGCACCGTCAAATGAGAGCAAGTACTGTGAGATTGATTTGTGAGAGCAGAGGTTACTTTTTTGGTATACACAGCGAGTGAAGAGAGTATTTTATTTTTTAGGGTTTCATAAATAAAATAATAAATTTAAAAAATAAAATTAGGTAGGTGGGTTGGTGGGCCAACCCGGCTCACCAAGGGTTTAACCCGCATGAGCCGTGTCTAAATGAGCCGGGTTGAAATCTGACCCGCATATAGGTGGGTTGTATTTTTCAAACCCAACCCGACCCGAACCTGTGACGGGCCAGGTTGGCCCGCGTGTTTGACCCATTTTGACGGCTCCATATTGTGTAAAGAATTATTTTTTATTAAAATTATTTAAATTTGAAAAAATAATTCTTAAAGTGATAATGTAAAACTCCAAAAAATGGTATTTTAGGAGTGGTAGCCCAAAAATAGTGAGACTTGGTTATTTTAATATTAAATGGTTTTATTATAAATAGTTTAGTTATAAACGAGTTTCATTATTTTAAAACGTATCATCTCTCTAGAAACCATTTTTCTAGAGTTCTCTACCTTCTCTGTAAATTATCTTACTTCTTGATCATTTGTTTGATGACCAGGAAGTTCCTATGATCTAGAGTTATATCCCATTTTTTCTTTAATCATCTGTTTATGATCCAGCTTAAGAAATTCTTTTCGCGTGTATCAATTGTCTTTACCTCTTGACTTTCTGTAAATTTGTGGTCCTAAAGGTGTATGTTCTAAGAGCTCTGTATCTTCAGTGTAAGGTAAGGGAAGCTAGAAGTTCATCTTTAATTGATGTTTGTGATGTAAGTTTGGTGTTCTTATGTATGTTGACTTGATAAGATGGTGATTTTTGTTTTTTTGACTAGTACTAGTTCAACTAAATGTGTGTATTTCGTCATTTAACAATGAAATTCTAGTGTGATGCATTTTTGATGATATTGTGATGATGATTTGCATGTAGAAATGTTGTACTAATGATTGAAATGTGCATTTCAAATATTGTGATGTAATGAGTTGAAGTCTTTTGAGTTTTGGTAGTTGAAATTGCAGTTTTTGATAAACCATTTAATGAGATAGAGTTGGAGTATGAAATATGTCATTTGCAGGTCTAGTTATGTGTTATTTGGGACTTATTGGTGCCTTGAATTGATAAAATCAGATAAGGAATAGAGGAAGAGTCAAAGTTATGATTTTAAGAAGGTTATAAGTCCATTTTAGGGGTTTCAAATAGGTGAAATCTAACGGAAGGGAGTATGAACTGAAATAAACTTTTGGGTCTGTCTTTGGGGTGATTTACAATTGTCTTGGAGTGGTGAGAATGGTATAAAACATATATAAGAGTAGTTAATGGTTCAAAAGTAAAGTTTAACTTGGTTTTGGGGTAAACTTAGCGGTTGTGACAAGTGATATTTTGAATCAAGTGTTCTGGGTTAATTGTGATGATTGGTAGGTTGTTATTAAGTCCATTATGACTTGTTCAAGCTATTAGTTGCAGAAATTGGGTGTTGCAAGTCATAAATTCAGTTTGGTATGGTTTAAGGTAGTAAGTTGGTTTGAGGTAGTCATTTGGAGTTAGGAATTAGATATCAGATGTTACAGGGTGTTTAGAAGGTCCTTGGAACCATTCAAAGTTGTGGCGGGAAAGGTTATGAAGTGATCCAAAAAGAGTATAAGCTTATTAATAATGTCTGAGTGCTCCTTCAGAGCGTTGGGCCCCAGTTTCTAGAGGTCATGGCTTTGAGCGGCAACTTTGGGTTTGATGCATTGTTGATGATTCTATGATGAATGCTTTGAAGTTTAATATGATAATATGTCATGTGTGAATGAAGGATATGTATATATAACTATGAGAGGGTTGTGATGATGATGAATATGTGGTTGATTACGTGTATGGTATTGATGGACGTAATTCCATGACTCGTGGAGAGGTTTTATAGTGGTGCTTGTGCTATTGTTGTATGAATATATAAAGCTTGGAACTAGTGGTTTATCCCGATACTCTAATGATCATTCATTCTCACATAGAGAGGAGTGAGTCATATGGTGAGAGTAATATGAGGTTTCTGTCTATTGGCTTTGATCATGATTATAAGTAACTGAAATAGACTAACTTTGTATAGTAGCTTGATTTCAGCCAGTTTTATTACCATTACACGAATTATCATATTATGTCACCACGACGAATTATAATTAATATAAATCATCACTATTAAATATGTTCGTGTACTACTGTAGTGAGCTTCGTGAACTTTGAGGTGAACATCCGCGAAGCTATTTCTATTCTAGTTTTGTAAATTTTGCTTAATTGCTTTTAACTTTTGTGAAAAAAGGAAAAAATAGGAGAACCAACCAATGCTTTATTCAAGAAAGATGTTCTCAAATTTATTGGTATGAATATCAAATTAACATTACATTCAAAACAAAAATCACACTTTCAGACTTTTTCTTCTTATTAATTACATGATTATTACTATGAAATATGGTATTATATTGAAAAGTTAAAATCACACGTATATATAATTTATCGATAAATGTTTCTCTTATTCTCCTTTAATCCTTTACATCGTATATCTCTCTACAGTTTTAAATGAATCCGCATTTCACCCAACAGATGAAGAGCTCATGCTTTTAATTAAGCAAATGTTTTTGGAGAAATATCCGTATATAACTTATATACGGTTATATCCGTATATAACTTATATACGGTTATATCCGTATATAATTTATATAGGGTATTCCTGCATATAGCCTATATACGGATATTTCCGTATATAAGATACATATACAACAACTGACTTTTTTTAAGCATAGACGTTTCCCAGCTAGTTTGAGCACAGTTCATATATGATTTAACACTCAGAATCAGACCAGACCTGGGTATTCAACACTCAATCAGACCTGGATATTCATCATTCACAATCAAACATAGATACTCAACATTCACAATCAGACCTGCTCAACATTCACAATCAGATCTGGACATACAAATAAGTTTTTGCGATTCATAATATTGTTTCCATCAATATAATTGCAACATTAAACATGAATTAAAACAGCAGTTTAAGTTCATCAAGTGGTTCTAGGTAGTATCTAAATAAGTTCAACAGTAGGTAATGAAAATAAGTTGTGTAAAAGTGCCTAATAATCCATATATCTATTTCCATCTGGTGGTGGTGGCTGATCCGGTGATTGGTGGTCCTGTAGTTGTTGTTCCGGTGGTTGATGGTCCGGTGGTTGTTGTTCTGCAGCTTGTTGTTCTGCTTGGACATCATTGGGTGCTTGAGTTTGAACTGGAACATTTTGGACGTTTAAAAAGTCTTGTGCAGCTGCGGCTGCCGAAGGCGGAAGGAATGGCAGGAGGACGCCAAGAAAGCCTTGAAACTTTTCAAGCTGCTGACCATATTGGTGCACCTGCGATCTGAGGTTAATAATTTCCTCTGAATTTTGTTGCTGAGCGGAAGAAGATGCCTGTGTCTGTTGGACGTAACTATCGACACAGTCATCTTGGGAACTGACATTTCCAATCCTGTATACACGTCCCTTGTATTTTCCACAAGCAGCCTCTAACCAACATCGGTTTCTCAATCTTTCCTCTGCAGCAGGATCTAGAGGACTACTTGCTGAGGCACCAACAGATGCATTCTCAGATCTTATTTGAGAAAACTTTGCTACAAATTGTTCCTGTTAATACAATAAATATAATCAATAAACATAAGGTTTAAAAACTGACAATGTATAATGTAATAGAGTTAGTAGAAACTTACATGGGTCCGCCTAGACCTTTCGTCCACAAATTCTCCCGTTGATTGACGAATATGTGTTTGCTGAAATATTTCATCAACATGCACAGCCCGGCCAAGCTCCTGTGACTGCAAATAAAATGAGTTGTTAATATCAATTTTTGTAAAGCTTATGATTACAAATTTAAGAAATAAAATGTACAAGTTACATACCAAACGAATAGCATGCTCATGCACACTAATAGATCCTCCTGTGTGCAAACAACCACCCTTTTGAGATGTGCGATTCTTCTTAGCTGTTTCACACTTTTTTCTATATACTGGCATGTTCCACTTTTCCAGAAGAGCATTCCAAGTATCATCCCCCAGCCAATTAGGTCTTTTTCCTAGAGTTCTAGCTTTTTTATACATCTCTGAGAGTCTATGAGATGCCTTGGTTTGAAATTTTTTTTTTACCTTTTCCTCATCTTCAGGGTTCCATGAAACCTTTCTCTGTTATATATTAGAAAGAATAGTGAGAATAGCTAGTGAGATGGTTTGGTTTGGTGTGCGATGGTTATAGTGAGAATGAAGAAGAATAGGAGTAAAGGACAGAATGAAGGTATAACAAATATTCTCCATTGTGTACTACAAAGACAGTAACCCAAACATTATAAATCAAGTACCTTAAAACGGTCGAAGAAAACATCTCTAGTTGGCTTAGGGATTTCTCCCCATGTTAGCCATGGCTCATCAAACTGTTGCTTGATGGTAGCTGTGATTGCCTTCGATGCAGTTCTTGTTGGATAAAACCTAAACCAAAATTAAACTCAAACATTAGAATGATACAAGAATGAATTGTCTATAAATATTAATTGAGTTGCATTTTTTTGTTACCCTCCTCCAATGGGTCTAATCATTGGACGATTGTTTGAACATTGTTCCACGTCATTAGTGTCTGAACTGGAATGTGCATTTGCATCTGCTGAACCAGGTGATGGTGCAATATTTGTGGGAGTTGATGGGTTAGAACCAACATTGGGAGAGAGTGATGCCATTTGATTAGTAGGCAGTTGGTTTGAAGTGGGTGTCAAGCCAGGAAGAGAGGTAGGTGTAGATGTATGTGGAGATGAAGTCAAGCCAGGAACTTGTAATAGAGATGCAACAGATGTACCAGTGGAGGTCGACGTAGGGGTAGTTTGCCTGACTGCTTGAACCAATTTCATTATTGAAATGGTCTGACAACTTGATTACATAAGATTTCTTTCCCTTCCCCTTATCAGATTTTCCTGAAGGTGGAAGAGGAGGGATAGAACCACCTGAGGCCATATTCCTGAAAGTGCAATGATTATTATAGGATAACAAAGACAAAGATGAATTGATTGATGAAGAAAATAGCATATCAATTAAAAGCAAGATTGAATATACAAGATATACGAGAAGTATAATATGTTGTATAACAAGTACAGAAAAGAGAGAATATAGAAACATGTAAACTACAGCCAGAGATGAGAAGAGGGGTGTTGAAGCTGTTGACAAACTCATATTGTGTAGATAACTTTTTTACCCTATGAGTTGTTATTTGAGTTTAAAAAGGCAGTTACTTAAATGGTAAAATTGGAAAAAATTATATACACCAAAAGGAAGAATCTCCTTTTGTTGATGGTGTAGATAATATCAAAACCTTGAGCCAAAAATCATCTAGGTTTGGATGAATGGGTATTTTCTCATAGCAAACATCACTTTGGCTCCCTATTAGAGGGTTTAAAAAGAAAAACAATGTGATAAGTGAATTCTGTATTTTTTGTGATCGAAGATTAAAAGAAACTATTATTTGAAACACATAAACCATTATTGAAGGTACTCTTCACTATGTAACAAGTTCTACATTCACTGGTGATTGGTGACAGCCTGGTCTTACTATTTTAAGAAGGCATTTGTCCTGTATTCAATGGAAAAATGATAAATTTAAAGTCTAGACTTACCTTCCAGCTTTCAACTAAACCAGTTTTAGTATTCAATGTCAAATCCCAAACATCTTGCTTTTTGATTATGATTGTATCTCCTTGTGTTTCAGCAACCAGATCGCTGGCAGATTTCATCAAAAACCAGTATGGCAAACTGGATATCTTGGTAAGAAAAAACTTCTGGTTTTTGTTGGTTGTAATCTTGCCAACAACCTTTTTTCTAAAATTTTGCAGAATATGAAGGATGGAAGGCCTAAAGAAGTACTCAGTGATGCTGAAAACCTTACAGAAGAAAAGATTAATGAGATTTTGGATGAATTTGTGAAGACCTTTAAAGAGGGTTCACTAGAAAGCAAAGGTTGGCCTTATGCAATGTCTGCATATAGTGTCTCAAAAGGTGCTCTTAATGCCTACACAAGGATTCTAGCTAAGAAGTATCCCTCATTCTGCATCAATGTTGTTTGTCCAGGCTATGTGAAAACATATATAAACTATAATATAGGTTTTCTCACACCAGATGAAGGTGCTGAAGCTGCAGTGAGATTGGCACTGCTACCAGATGATAGCCCTTCTGGCCTTTTTTTCTTTAGAAGTGAAGAGATACCATTTTGATCATGAATTGTTCCTCCAAAACCAGAACCTGCAGTTGGTGTTAGCACGGTTGGCTCATCAGAGGCCATAATGTTGGCTGGATTGGCATTCAAAAGGAGATAGCAGAATAGAAGGAAACAAGAAGGGAAGCCTTGTGATAGTCCCAATATCGTTACTGGTGCCAATGTTCAGGTACCCAAAAACATGCATGCATGTTCAGTCAATAAAATTTCATTATTGTTGAGAACTGTTTTTGAATCTACTCATTATTGAACTAATTCATCTGCTCATGTGAAGGTTTGCTTGGAGAAATTTGCCAGGTACTTTCAAGTGGATGTTGAAAGAGGTGAAGGTGAGTGATGGATACTTTGTAATGGACCCTGAGAAAGCAGTGGAAATGGTGGATGAGAACACCATTTGTGTTGCTGCTATCCTTGGTTCCACTTGAACGGAGAGTTTGAAGATGAGAACACCATTTCTTTGATTAGACTCTTCTCTTGTGCTTAAGTCCTAATCAGGTTATTCACTGTCTAGGGAATTATAAATATTAATTTGATACATGGTCTTGCATCAAGGAACTGAGCTTAATCTAATGTCGTAAGTTCAAACTATAATTCATCAATTGGCTTGCATGGATTGAATTCAAATTTGGATTGAATGAATAGAATGGGGTTTTTTACCCTGTTTCTTTCATTTTTCTAAACACTTGCAAGAATTCTTTGTCTTCAATTATTTCCATCTTAATGAATTACTAGCTAAAATAGTTTACATGGTAGTAATTAGCACTTATCACAGTCTTTGTATGAGCATTAACTCTACTAACTATCTGTTATTGAAGTAGATGGTCATTATATTTGTGAAGCTTTGACCAACATTATCATCTCTCTACCTTACATCTCCATTGATATTCAATTTGCTTATATATTTATCAAGAGTCAGAATAATCTATGGCATTGAGAAATAATATTTGGTGATAATGAACTTCAAGCAAATAGAAATTGAATAGTTGGAACATAGTATGACAATTAACTACAATTGAATTAGGTGTGTTGCAAAATAGAAGCCTAAAAACCCAAATACATTGGAATTCTACATTTCTAAACTTAACAACATTACAAATGCAGCTAAAATAAATCAATAACACACCCTAACTCTATTCATTGCTAGAACTTTC
The DNA here is from genome assembly GCA_036885675.1 of Vigna mungo. Taxonomy (NCBI): domain Eukaryota; kingdom Viridiplantae; phylum Streptophyta; class Magnoliopsida; order Fabales; family Fabaceae; genus Vigna; species Vigna mungo. The sequence goes on along the minus strand of CP144697.1, from coordinate 32,264,900 downwards.
AAATTCTTCTTCGTTGTCATCTTCACCTTCTCCCTCTTCATTGTTTACTTCTTCATCAATTGTATCTTCATCCATTTCCCCTTGAAATGATGAAATATTGTTTGGGTCCACTTGTTCAAGACCAGCTTCTATATCTTGTAATCGGACGACTTCTTCAACTTCAATTACGTCATTAACATGTGACATTTCCCCCACTTGGTATGGCACATCGGTTTCTACATCATTAGAATCAATGCGTCCTCTAGGCTTCGTCTTTATCGCAACACACCAACCTCGTTTGTCCGTGCGTGATGTAGGATATGGTACATAATAAACTTGTTGTACATTATGTGCAATTATAAAAGGATCAAACAACACATATCTCTTATCCATTCGAATATCCACAATGCCATACTTTGAATCCACCCTTGTACCTACTCTTGATGGATCAAACCAATCGCAATAAAATAATACAATTTTCTTTTCAGTGCTTGTTGAATTGTATTCCAACTCATAGATGTGTTTAATCACACCATAGAAATCATCTTGACCTCCTTCTGTTAACCCTTTAACATGAACCCCACTATTTATTGTCCTCTTGCCCTGGCTCCATGCATGGGTATGAAATTTGTATCCGTTAGCAAAGAAGGTGTGCCATTCCTTTACACACCTTAAAGGAGCAAGTGATAAATCTCTAAGATGTTGGTTCCTCACACTTAAAGACTCGTCATGAACCTACGACCATAAAGTATACTATTCAATAATGTAATGATTAAATAATTAAAGAAGAAATTAACTACAAGAGTGATTACAAGTCTTACTTTTTGCCTGAACCACAATGGGAAATTAGCATGTATGTATGCCGAACTGTTTGACTGAGATAGTTGATACGTATGTAAGAATGAGCTGTCGACATGTATGAGGAGATTGGATCAAAGACAAATTGAATATATCAAATGAAATATTTGGGAATGATAATTGGTTTTGGAAGCTTACTCAAGGTAAGGTTGAACTTCATTGCAATTGATCAAAACATGAACATGAGCCGATCTCAATTCTTCATCACTTAACCAATGAGTTGATTCCCTCCCAGAATGACGACCAGGTTGGTCGAACACTGATAAAGTTGTCGGAAGGCTTTCTGTTTCAGTGTCTACTTCATTTCTAGTGCTTTGTGGTGTTAACATGAAGTTTTTGAAATAGTGGGAACAAAAATGAGTTGTCTCTCTATGCAAGTATGATGCACAAATAGATCCTTCAACCCTAGCTTTATTCTTAACCGAACGTTTAGCATATCCCATGAACCTACAATGGCAGAAATTGACCTGTTAGGATTTTTGAATTATGGTAAGTAATTTGAACAATAAGATGTCATATTGTCACCTTTCAAATGGGTACATCCACCTATAGTGGACTGGTCCACCAAGTCTTGCCTCATATGGAAGATGGATTGGGAGATGTTCCATAGAATCAAAGAACGAGGGAGGAAATATTCTCTCCATCTTGCACAGAATGATTGGAATTTTTTCTTCCATCTTCACTAGGTCATCGTTGTTAAGTGTTGTACAACACAAATCTCTGAAGAAATGACTTATCTCTGTAATGGGATTGAGAACATGAGCTGGTAAAGAACTAAATGCTATAGGAAGCAAGCATTCCATAAACACATGGCAGTCATGGCTTTTCATCCCAATGAGTTTTCCCTTATTCACATCAACACACCTTGACAAGTTAGAAGAATATCCGTCAGGCATCCTAAGATCTTTTACCCATTGACATACTTGTTTTGTTTGATCTGCTGAAAGTGTATAATTTGCTTTTGGCTTGTACATGTTTCCATTGCTATGACTTTTTAGCTCCAAGTCTTTTCGTCTGCAGTACAAAGCTATATCCATTCGTGCCTTTTCATTGTCTTTTGTCTTCCCCGCAACATTCATCACAGTATTGAAGATGTTGTCAAAGAAATTTTTTTCAATGTGCATGAAATCAAGATTATGCCTTAACAAATTATCCTTCCAATACGGTAGATCCCAAAAGATGCTTCTTTTCGTCCAATTATGCCATTCACCGTATCCATCAATTCTTGAGGCACCATTTTCAGTTATTTTAGGGTAACCCTTGATTCTATTCCAAACTTGTGCTCCCGTCAGATATGATGGTGCATCATCCATCTCCACTTCCCCCTTCTTGAAAGCATTTCTATTCCTCCTAAAGGCATGGTCATTCGGTAAAAACCTCCGATGGCTGTCAAACCAGGAATTTTTTCTCCCATGATACAATCTAAAAGCCTTTCCATGCTCCATGCAATGTGGACAAGCTAGTTTACCATGAGTGCTCCATCCGGACAACATACCATAAGCAGGAAAATCATTAATTGTCCACATCAGCATGGCCCTCAAAATAAAGTTTTGTCCCCTTGAAATATCATATGTTAGCACACCCGTCCATAACTTCTTCAATTCGTCTATCAAGGGCTCTAAGTAAACATCTATGCCAACCTTTGGATTGAATGGACCGGGAATGAGACATGTCAAGAACATGTAAGGTTTAGACATGCATATTTCTGGAGGAAGATTGTAAGGGGTCACAATAACTGGCCAACACGAATATGGTATATTTGATGCCTGTACATATGGGTTAAAACCGTCAGAGCATAAACCGAGTCGTACATTGCGTGGCTCGATACCAAAGTCAGGATATACTCTATCAAAGTGCTTCCAGGCCTCTCCATCACACGGATGACGCAAATCACCATTGGTCGACCTGTTCTTATAGTGCCATGTCATGTGTCCTGCAGTTTGTGTTGACGCATACATTCTTTGTAGTCTAGGAATTAATGGCAAATAGAACATTGATTTCACAGGAACTTGTTTTGTAGTACTTGCTCCCGTCTTACGTGGTTGATATCTTGGCTTTCCACAAAATTTGCATTCAAGCAACGCGCCATCATTCTTACCATATTCATTATCATAGAAAAGCATGCAACCATCCACGCAACAATCAATCCTCTGCGATTGTAATCCCAACTTTGATACACACTTTTTTGCATCGTAGTATGTCTTAGGCAAACCTGATTTGATGGGTGTTCCATCCAGAACCATTTTTGCAATAAAATCTAAGCATTGATTAGGAATATTCCAATTTGACTTGCAAGCTAATAGCCTGACACACATTGATAATTTCGAGTCTGCTGCTCCTTCATACAACGGCTTGTTTGCATCCAACAAAAGATTATAAAACCTTTGTGTTTCTTCATTCGGAGTCTCTTCAATGTTATCTGGAGTAGATGCTTGGCACGACTCATTTTGCCTAAGAGCATCATGCACCATGTCTTCCATTGCCAAAAATTGGTTTATTGGACCACCTTCCGTCTCTACACCCATCACATTTTCATGATTTTGTACAGCATCTTCTGGCATTGTTTCCCCATGATCCTCCCAAATGAAATAATTAGGTTTGAAACCCACCTTGTAGAGGTGAACCTTGACAACTCTTTCGTTCAGAATGTTTGTACAATCGCACTTTAAACATGGACATCGAATACCCCCATCTCTACGATAACGTTCTTGTTCACAAGCTTTACTTATAAACTCTTCAACACCCAATAAAAAAGACTCTTTCAAAGCACCTCTTCCTCTATAACACCTATCGTACATCCACGAACGATTTGGTGGACCACGATCCATGTTTTGTAATATCATCGATTACAAAACAATTAGTCAATGGTTAATACACGTCTTTATATTAGGAGACGTGCCCTATCAAATGACTTCATAAAGAATAACCTAAATTAATTTAGGTCCTCTTATCTCCATTTCACAATTTTTTTTCGTGCATGTAAATCACTATGTACACTTTTGTTTTAAGCTTTCAATATAAAAGGGGTTTCACTATGGGAAGTTGTGCTAAGACAGGGTTTCACTATGTACAAATATGGATCCTATGAGATACAACTTAGGTTGTGCTTTATTTTGTAAAATTTTGAGAATCTCAAGTAAGACATTGTAAATTACTATTCAACTCTAAAAACAGAATACTAGATTAGTGAATAAGAAATAAATTGACGAAAGAAATATTGAATAATGAAAATGTTTTTGATGGGAGATATAATTAAAAATGAAAACAAAAACATGAAATTTTGGAAAGAAGTTAAACATGATAATAAAGGGTGACCATTTAGATATTGTCCACGTACATACGAGCAATTCAAATCATGATGTATGACTCATACGTTATTTCTACTGTTATAGTTTAATACTAACAACCAAAAGAAAGAGAAATTGAAAAGATAGAAAAAGACACTAAAATAATAATATTGATGACATGTCTGCAAAATTGAATTGAAATTGATAAGGAGAACGTAGTCTGTATTCTACAATATGAATAATCTGAAAAAATATAATATAACAGGCATGAGAGTGATAAGAAAAAGGTTTAGATTTTGATATGGTAATGATAGAGTATACTTGGTATGGGGTTTTTTCCAGCAGCAGAAAGTTTGGCAAGTTTGGTCCCCTTTGATATGGCAAAGTCAAAGATTGCTTATTGCAACAGTGTCTACAAATTCAAAGTCTTGTTCCCTTTCTTTCCCTTTCACACCCTATCAATAGTACAAATCACAAACCATCAAAGTCAAATATCAAGCTTCAATTTCCACCGATATAAGCAAAAGGGTAATAACCTGATGAATTCTTCAACCTCTGGATCACCCAAAAGTGATAATCACTTCAATTATTGAGATGATTAATTAGCTGAATTATTAATTATTGCATTAATGAATGAATTAATGAATGAGTGAGTGAAAGAAAGTGACAGAAAAAGTAGAGTCAATCTGAATTCTGAAGCTTGATGACAGTTAACTTTGGTTAAAAACAAAGGAACTGAGGTCATTGATCACCAAAGTCCTTTTAATCAGTAAATAAATTAGAAAAGAAAAAGGTTGGGATTCTAAACTATTGATAAAAATTTATTAACTTATGTACAATTCATGCATTTAGTCCCTGTGTTTTATATGATCTAAAATTTGGTCACACAAATGCACAAAAGATGCACAGTCTCCTTACATTAGAGTACAACTCTTTCATAACAAATTGAATAGGACAAATATTTATGAACCCAAATAAAAGCATATTTAATTAATTAAAAAAATATTAAATTTGATTAAATTTAATTTAATAATAATTTATGTGTAAAGAATAGTTATGAGGTTGAACAAGAAGACTGAATAGTTAAATTAGATGCAAACTGAGAAACTTTACCAATACTTCACATGTTAGAAGGTTGGCTTCAGAAACATATAGAAGTGGTGCATGATTATTGTCAGATTGTGTCCTAAGAGATGTTTGGTTAAGCCTCATAGGAAGTATAACCTTTAGAAGATTTAGTTTGGAGCCTCATAAAATAACCACAGAACAAAATTCTAGTCTCAAGTGTTTTTTTTTTCTCACTTTGAGGACCAAGTATAACCTTTGGTACCTATGTCTTAGGTCTTGTATTTTGACATACCCGTCTCGATCTAGGGTTGTGTTTTGTTTTTCTGTTTGTTTATTTTCTATATGTTCAGTGCTAACATACCTGCTTTTTGTGGTGGGACTGTGAAATAGGAGTAACAAAAGCTATGGTAAATGTGCTATAGAAAATTGTTTATTTTCTATATGTCATTCCTGAACACCTTTCTAGAATGTCCGATCGGTAACATGTTTCTGGATTAATCCTTCTGGATTAAGAGTTCACAAACCTAGAAAATTTGTTTTAGAATACATTTTCTGGGATTTTTGCTTTCTGGAAGTAAAAATAAAAAGGTTTCGGGAAGGAAAACTTTTTTAAATGAGCACCTTCTGGAACAGTGTTCTCAATGAGAAAAGAGAAATCAAGTTTGAAATAAAATTGCAAGGGTAAAACTAGTATTTTAAAAGTTATGGGGTGCAGGTAGTAATTAGGGATACAGAAGCCTATCTTATATCTACAATAGAACAAATTTGTTTACACAAGCAATTATTTTATCTGAAACATTTATTAAGATAATGTTTTTATCTACAAACAAATGAGATCTGTATTGAATTAATATTTTTACTCAAACAACTTTTTAAAGTAATTTTCATTTTCTTAGTCGAGTTTTTTTCATTATAAAATGAGAAATGAGAGAATTCCAATAGCTGAACTGCACAAGGGCTCAGACCATTTGTTGGTATGTGGTGAATTGAGCTTGAGATACCAAATTCTGAGGTCTAATAGATTTTATGCAAGATAAAATGAAAATATATATCTCAACTTGTTGAGAAATTTAACTAGAAAGCTTCTAAAACTAATTGAAATATATAATGGAACTTTGATTTATGTAACAGTTGAAATATCTAACTAATTATAATATGACATTTAGATATTAAACAAGAATGAATAAGACAAGAATAAGTGACTCTGATTTAAGACCGAAGGGATTTCTGTATTACAAATGGTATGATTATCTTAACATTTTGTTTTATTTGAATTATGTTTCTTAACACTTTATTCCATCTCTCTTTTAACATCCTCCACCATACAACTCTTTATAACACGAAATGGTGAGTATATATATAGCACAACATTTAAAATATTAGTCTAAGTTATAAACCAATAAATTTGTAATGTATTATGGAGTTAAAAAAAAATTCAAGAAAAATGTTATGATTTTGGATAATTATGTTGAAGCTGGATATCTTAATTTGTAAGAAGTAAACAAAAGAAAAAGTGTCACTCCAGCTAACATATTTAGATATTTGATAAAGTGGAGAAATCAAACAAAATAATTCAATCACACCAGAAAGATGGGTCCTGAACATTGCGCAAATCTAGAAAAGCTTAATCCTTCCTCATTTGATGTTAGTAGGATTCATAGATACCTATTTAATATCTATCACTATAAGTACCTTCTTATGTTAGGATGGTCAAAAAGGTTGAAACACATCTTAAAAAATTAAGATGATTAAATATGGAGAAATGATGCTTTCCAGTAAATAAAAGATATAGTAAAAACATTAATTATATATAGATAGTATCTATATTTTGTCTGGTCTATGCATTAGAAAAACATTAGATCCTACTGAAGCAAGAATGTTTGGGAAGAAGAATAATTTTTTACTTCATATATATGAAAATAGTGATGTTGTGTGTATTTAGTTTGGCTGTAGTGGTGATGGGGTGAGGAGAAAGAGTTGCATGAAAACACCTTTTGATCATACATTATAAGCATGGTCCCTGCAGCAAAATATTTTCTGAATCTTGTGGGGTATGACAGACAACCTTTTAACATCAACTCTCAGTATAATAACCCATTTTTTATGCAAAGGAGTAAACTCACACACACATACCTGTCAGCTATCTCAGGACCACTAGCAGAGCTCTTGAGAATCCAGGAATGCACAACATAGCTCCACGTCTGTAATGTACAGCTGCTTTTATATTCTCTATAATTGTGGGAATGATGACTTGTAAAAGAAGTCTTTGAGTAAGTACCTTCCGTGGGTGGAGTATATGATCTTGCAGGGGGTGTGCCTAAACCAAGAAGAAGTGAATGCTCAATGTAAAAACCAGGGAGAATGATCATTAGTTGAGAAGACTTTAGGAGATATGAGTGCAGTTTTCCTTATAACTCATCATTTTGTCGCATTACTGTGATATTCTCTTTTGAAATTACATACAAATTTCATACATAAAAGTAAAAGGATTAAACACAACTAGGAACTTTTTAAGTGTCCATAAAGTGACTGACATATATACTTGCGAGATAAGTGTGATTCTCAGTTACCATTATTTGAAAACCTATGGTTGTTTTATGTTCAATATATATTAATGAAAGAATAGTTCTAATAAAGTTACTAATCAATCTCATTTTTCGTTTTCTGATGTAACAGTTATGAAAGAGTTACTTATTAGACATACTTTATTCCTTAGAGATTCTTGCAAGTAATTTGATCCTTTCCATGTACGTGTATGAGTTATTATATTATTACCAACATCAGTACTTGAAACTTGGGGAGGCTTTGATAGCAAAACTCATAACAACATATTATTAAGCAAATGAATCTAAAGAACACAGTGCAAACAAATTTTTCTGCATCTAAGAAACTTTAAAGGCCAAGGAACTCACTCACCTTTGGTTCCTTCACTAACGGCCTTTGCAACTCCAAATGGTATGTCTCAGTCCTACATACCACTGACAATCTTCTTAAACCGCCAAACCTTCTCCCTCAATTGATGTTTCGTAACACTCCAACCACGGCTTGCGAGACAAAGCACAAATGTGTCAAATAAAACAAAGAAATACCAAGATTAGGGTTCGTGATTTTCACCACTTAACGATTGCTCGAAGAAACCAACAGGATTACGGTTTACTTACCAGATGAAGATACTCCTTCAATGTTCAATTACTGCACCCGACCGAATGGGAGGAGATTTCTTGGTGAACGCCGGAACAACACACCAACACTTCAATAGAGAGAGGAGGCAGAAGCAGAGAACAACGCGACAGTGAAGAGGGCTGGAGAGAGCGACGACGATAGCAACGATGACTCGACAGAGGGACGGCAAAAGCACTTGAGGGTTCGAGAGAGAAAGGACTTGAGGGTTCGAGAGAGAGAGACAACTCGAGGTCTCGGAGGGACAATAGAGCTCAGGTTAGGTTTCAGCTTCTAATTAATCAAAAAATTATTTTTTTAAATAACATATTACTCAGATCCGTATATAATATAACTCCTTCTACTTATATACGGTTAATGAAAATTACATAGGGATATATCCATAGATAATTTGCCCGCCAGCACGCGCCAAGGTTATATACGGCATTTATATACGGAAATATCTGTATATAAATATTCGTATATAATATCCGTACATAACAGTTTTCCTAATATCCGTACATAACTCCCGTATATAATGCCTAACTTATATACGGATCAGGATCTGTATATAAAAGTCCGTATGTAAATCGAATATTTCTTGTAGTGGAATTTTCCGGCCGGTACCCCAAAAGTACACTTGACCGGGTTAAGGCGCATCCCGTACTTCCTGATCTACTTGAAAGCCTCCTCAAAATCCCGTACATGCGCCTCTCGGTCCGCCGAACGCACTACCATATCGTCTATGTACACGTCCATGCACCGGCCAATCTGGTTGGCAAAGATTCTGTCCATTAAGCGCTGGTAAGTGGCCCCAGCATTTTTCAGCCCGAAAGGCATAACCTCATAGCATTAGCTAGCTTTTTCGGTGATGAAGGCCGTCTTTTCCCGGTCCGGGGGATACATCGGTATTTGGTTATACCCTAAGTACGCGTCTAAGAAGCTCAGAATTTTATGACCGGACGCCCCGTCGACCAGGGCGTCGACACTAGGCAGCAGGTGAGAGTCCTTTGGGCAGGCCTTGTTGAGGTCGGTGTAATCTGTACACACTCTCCACTTGTCGTTCGACTTTTTGACCATCACGACGTTGGCCAACCACGTGGTGTAGGTCACTTTGCGGATGAGTCCCGCTTCTCTCAGTTTCCCGACCTCTTCCTCGATCGCTCTTCTCTTCTCTTCCCCCAGTCGTCGCTTCTTTTGGGATACTGGCCGCGCTTCCTTGAAATAAGCCAGCTTATGAGAGACCACCGAGGGATGGATCCCCGACATGTCGGCTGCCGTCCAGGCCCACAAATCTCTATTGCGCCAAAGGATGCTTCTGAGCCGCCTCTCTACCTCCTCTCCTAAACCGTTGGCTATCATTGTTGTCTAGGTTGCGTCCTTTCCTATGACCATGGGTTGCCACCTCGGACCGGCTGACCTTCCTCCTTTCCTCCTTAGGGTACAACTTGAGTCCGGCCATATAACACTCTCTAGTCGTCTTCTGGTCGGCCCTTACTGTATGTATGGTTCCCCGATGACCGGGGCACTTCAAGGTCAGTGGGGAGTCGACACAATGGCTCCGAAAGCATTTAAACAGGACCGTTTGAGGAGGACGTTGTACGATGTGTTTGCCTCTACCAGCAAATACCTCACCCTCCTCTCGTCTCCCTCCCGGCCGGTACCCAGCCGTGTGTGCAAGTCGACGTACCCCCTTGTATCTACCCTTTCTCCGGCGAATCCAACGATTTGTTCATTATACGGTACTATTAAGTCCTCAGAAATGTCCATTTGCTGGAAAGGCTTCCAGTAAAGGATGTTGACCAAGCTCCCTTGGTCGATGAGCACCTTGCCGACTCCGTACCGTGCGATCTCGGCGGTGATCACCATCGGATCGTCCTGCTCGAGGGCAGGTGCGTGAAAGTCATCATCCGTAAAGGTGATGGGTGGCTTCGTCCGCTTCGGGGTGTCAACGGCATGAACAGACCGGAACGCCCGGACGTGCCTTTTGCGCGCGTTACAGGATGAGCCTCCTCCAGCGAATCCTCCCGAGATTGTGTTAATCATCCCTCTCAAGGGACGGTCGTCTTCTCCTCCGCAACTCCGACTCCGCCTCCGGTTGTCCCGAGGGTACTCCTGTCGACGATACCGGACGTCCCGATTGTGAGCAGCTCTTCTACCCTCCGCCCTTCGAGGACTCGCCCTCCTAGGACTTCTCTCCCTGACGGGTGATCGATCTGGTCGATAGGTTTTAACGTATTTCAACAGTCGCCCGGCGCGAATCAACCCTTCAATCTTATCCTTCAGGGTAACACAATCCTCTGTGTCATGACCCAAATTCTGGTGGTATAACCAGTGTTTGGTTCCATCTGCATTAGGCGGCGTAGGCCGCTTCTGCGGTGCCTGCAACAGTTGCGTGCTCAACGCCTCGTGGAAAATCTGAGCTCGAGAAGCATTCAAAGTTGTATACTGCTGGAAACGAGGCCCTCGGGGTCCGTCCCGAGGTCTCGGGCTCCCAGCTCGATGAGTTTGATTCTCCGCTTTCTTCCCCTCACTTTTCCCCCCCTTAGCCTCCTGAAGCTCCTTTCGATAACTCTGCTTCATGTCCTCTACCCTAATCTCATCTGCCGCCCTTTCACGCAGCTCTTCCATCGTCTTGGGTGGTGTCCGACACACACTTTCTTTGAAGGGACCGGGTCTCAAGGCCGACATGATATGCTGCATAGCAAGTTCTAGGGTAAGGCCTTTCACCCTCCGGACGGTTTTTTGGTACCGGTCCATGAAGGTTTTCAGTGGTTCCTCCTTACCCTGCTTGAGGTTCATCAAATCAACAACCGTAATATCCCTAGCGATACATGTAGCAAACTGTTTCTTAAACATATCCTCCAACCCCTTGAAATTGGCTATACAACCGTTCGGTAACGCGTTGAACCATTCCAAAGCTTCCCTTTCCAAGGAGAGGGAAAATGCCCGACACCAGATAGCATCGCAGCCAGTGCGGAAAGACATGGCGTTAGTAAAGGATTTGACATGGGCGTCCGGGTTGGTGGTGCCGTCGTACATTTTGAACTGAGGCGGAACGAATTGTTCAGAGATGTGAATATCCATTATGGCCTGAGCGAAAGGAATGGGAACGGTCGGTCCTTCCACCCTTATCGACAACACCTTCTCCTCCTTTTCGCCACTCGCCTTCTCTCGCTTTTGACCCTCCTGGGTTGGGGCACTACTATGCTCTTCTCCCTCGTTCACCACTGTCTTCTCTCGCCCTTGTTCCCCTGCGCTTTCATCATCCCGAGCAGTGATGGCTCTGGTGATGTGCGCTGCACACTCCGCTCTAACAGTCGCCATCTCTTCTTCGTGTCGTTTCTGTATCTCCTCCAATCATCTCTCCAACACCCTAATCATCTCTCCCTGCTCGTCAGCGTTTGTGTTTCTCGTGGTCACCATTGGTATTTAGCCTCCGGCCCCACGGTGGGCGCCAAAATGTTTCGGTACTGGATCCGGTCACACTCACCTACACATTTACTTCTCAGTCCTACAAGTCGTCCGGTCACCTACACCTTCTTTCCAACCTTCATTCCGTCCGTCTCTAGCGTCTTTCCTCCAGTAGCGGTCGGTCGGCTACCTGCCAAAGATACTCCGACGCTCAAGTTAGAATTAAGTCTGTTCGGTTACTCGGTTCTTAGTATTAAATTCAATTCAATTCAAGTCACCTACCTCTTACTGTTGACCTCTATATATAGTGTCAGTTTTGGGCCCGAGTTTAAGGCTTTTCTAATCAAAGCCTAATAATACTTTAATCAGGGCCCAAAACCTGTTAAACTCCTACTAAAATTAACTTACCTCAGAATCTCTCGGACGTGGCCGGTCGGCCATTTTGGTCTTCGATTATTCTTAATGCCAGCCGACCACAGATCGACCCAACCACAGATCGGCCTGTTGCCCAGTTTTTCTTCCAATTGGCCTATAGCCGGGCCGGGTGACCAGTACAATTACTGATACACAGTTGGGAATGATATATTTTCTTAATAATCTATTGTCTATTAACTAAGTGTTTATTTGATTTTGTGATATGTTTAATTTTATGACAGTAGTTGATACGAGAGTAGGTTAAGATAAAAGTTGCAAAATTATATATACGTTAAAGTAAGTATGTATTAATATTTTACACAGATGAATATGTAAATTAAGTTTATTTATGTTACATTGATATATGTATTGATTTCGTGGGATATGTTAATGATATTACATTAATAATATATCGCCTACATTAATTTATTAATCAATGTATTACAATAATGACAAAATTTAATAATTAAATGTATAGATCAATTACTTTTTCTTACTTTAAATACATATTTAATACAAAAATTATATGAGGACTTTTAAGGAAAGACACCAAGAGACGTGAATAAGTCCATTTAAAATATCAAGACATCACTTATAATTCGAAACCTATATTAAAACTAGAGCTGTCAAAATGGGTAACCTGCCTCGACCAAGCCCGGCTCATCACAGGTTGGTCACTTGGTGATCAAACCCAACCTGGCTCATTCGTTAGCGAGTCAGAAAAATTCGAACCCGGTTCGACTCACCATGGGTTGGTGGGTAAACGGGTTGGCTCACTGACCCACTTAATTACATTTTTTTTTAAATAAAAAAAATTACAAAGTTTCTATAATTCAAATGTAAACAAATTTCACTCCCAAATTTCACTCTCACATATGGATGTTTAATTAATTTTGAAAACATGAAACTTAAATAAACTTTTCAAGAAAAAAAATAACAAATATTTTTTTATAAAATTAAAATTAAATTTTAATAGAATAAAATTAGGTAGATAAGTTAGTGGACCAACCCGGCCCACCACGAGTTCAACCCACATGAGCCGGTTTTAAATGAGTCGGATTGAAATGCTCTTTCAAATGGCTCATCTCTTTTTTCTTCATCTATATAAAGGGCATACTCGGTGAGCTTTCTAATTGAAACAGTCGAACTTTAACCATTGACAAAAATAATTTTTGAATATTTCATAGGAATTATTATCATGTAAGAAGAAAAAGTTTGAAAGTGTTCTTTCAGTTTTGAATATAATATTAATTATGGTGAGAAGATTACACAATCAGCATTTTTTTCTCTTTCGGACGAAAGGGTAATTCAAAAAATTGCAGGGATATGGATAATAAGAGAAACATGTATTAATGGTTTGTAAAAATACATGTAATCTTAACCTCTCAATGTAATGCTACATTTCAAAGTAATTATCATTTAAGACGAAGAAAATGTTTCAGTGTATGATTTGAGTTATGAATGTAATATTAATTGTTATTGGTTTTGTTTGTATCCCATTAACTAGATTACTCAATGAGAAAGCCAAGATCTATAAGCTGATTTTGAGAACTATGGTTGGGTTCAAAGTTCGTATCTTATGGTATTTTGTAAATGCACTTAGTAAAATGTCTCCACCTTAACGTTCTGGAGCATTTGTTCATGTTACCAACAAATTTCACTCGTTATCGGTGGATATATATTGGTAGTTTGTAATATAAAATTCTTATGTAGTAAATTCAAGAAAATATGATTGAGCAACTAAAGATGATTTTGAGAAAAAAAATACCCATGTTCGACGCCATAAGGATGTGAACAAATCTAACTAGGGTGTGAGGTCACGGATGATTACATTGTTACTTTGATAATATGTTTTGAATTAGGATATGATCATGGGTCAAGAAGGCTGGGTTAAGAATATTATATGATTTTTATATTGTTTACTTTTTATTGTAATTATAAGGATCATTGTTTGTGTTAGTTTATTCTTATTTGATATTTAGTTATACAAATAAAAAAATATGTAAAATTGTGATATAGAATAAGTCAAACAATTAAAATAAAAAAAAGCAATAGTTACATATATATATATATATATATATATATATATATATATATATATATATATATATATATATATATATATATATATATATATATATTTATTTATTGATATTATTGTGTATATGGATTGATAAAAAATGTTACATTAATATATGTATTAATTTCATGTAGTATATTTAATGATATTTTATATTCATTAATTTATTACATTAATGACATTATCTAATAACTAAATGCACACATTAATTACTTTTTCCTATTTTAAATTTATTTAAAACGAATGTTGCCAAAAAAAATTAATATTAATCCTCTTTCATTGAAGTATTCATCCTTTTTTTTATCTATATAAGGCAGAGATTCGTAGAGTTTTCTCATTGAACTTTAATCAATGAGAAAAATAATAGGTTTGGTTGTGAAAGATGAAGACGAGGAAGAAGGAGACATAAACTTTTTAAAGAGTGATGAGATTATCTCAAAATCAAATCAAGGAAGTATACCAAAGGTTGTGTTTTGATTAAGAAAAGCCTCTTTTTTTTCATTGTTGTATTTTATTTAGTTAATCTTTGAATTGAAACTAATTGAATTTTCAAACACAAACCTTTATTATGAATTACAGCATTGTCTTTTGAGACATCATAATGAGTTGGTGGAGGTGTTTACATGGACGTGACTTAATTGTCTCGTCTTATTTCCCCCATTTCTTGAGCTCCACTTTCATGGATGAAGCTGTTCATGCACGAAAACAGAGATTATTTTCAACACTGTTGATTGCTTCGACGCTTCTCTGGGATTATAGGATTATAGATTATATGAGAATAAGAGAATAAGAGAAAGATTTATTAATAATTTGTAAATATACCTGCCATTTTAACTTTTCAATCTAATACTATATTTCATAGTAATTATTATGAAATTAAGAAGAAGAAAATATCTGAACGTGTGATTTCAGTTATGAATGTAATATTAATTTGATCTTCAAACAATACTCCAACAAGTTTGATATGAATTAACGTTGTGGACACTCAATGTTTATATTACGTATTATATTAAGAAATTCGTGTACTGTAACGAAGAATATATAAGATTTTGTATATATCTCCAATCTAACTAATTCACCTTTTTCTCATTCTAATTGAGCAATCAAGCAGTATCAATATATTGTCACCACAAATGTGAAAATACAACGAATAAAAAATGGATATACAACATGCACACGAATCGGAGTATTTCTCTACCTCTACGATCCATATATGTAACATCATTTTTTATTGAACTAATCTAATCAGTCAAGTAAGCATCTCAAATCGTGAGATGAACTACCTCATGAACACAAGTCATGTGAGAAATAAACCATACGTTAATGTTGTGTCACCACAAACGTCAAAACAAGACAAATAAAAAACACATCTTAAGCATGCACAGGAAGAGCACTTGCATCAAAACACAAATCAAAACATTTCACGACCTAAATGTACTAGATTTGTAGCCTTGTCATGGTTTATTGAACCGTCAGCCCCATAACCAACTCTTCTGTGAAGGACAGGTTATCTAAGCAACAGTTCATTCAAACATTGTCAACAAGTATAAAAAAAGACCAAATTAAAAATAAATTACGAAATTTTATACTACATTAAACAACCAAATAAATGAAGTTGATAGAGATTAAAAGATAATTTAACCCTAATAATAAGAATAAATATTTAGTATTCATCAAAATTTTAATAAACAAAAGTTAACATATTTTAATATGGATTTAGTTTGTACCAGTTAGACAATGATAATGACACTAATTTGAAAAAAAAAAAAAATTTTCATGTAATATTTCTAATTTTAATAAAACAAAATATACGAAAAAACCAGGAACCGCAGCATAATACTGCGCGGTGGCATTTTCGAAATTAAAACCAACTTATAGGCCGCGGTTGACCCAAGAACCGCGGCTTATTCCTCGGTCAGACATCTGCCCTTGAAGCCACATCACAAAAACAATAAATTATTGGGTAATATGTCGCGGTTCTGTTAGCAACCGCGGCATATTCACCTGCAACGTTCTGACATTTACCAATATTCAACACTGCAATAAATTTGCAGGAGAATAGGCCGCGGTTGCCAGCAAAACTGCGGCATATTCCCCTGGTAACGTTCTGACTTTTCAAAATATTTATCATTGCAATAAATTTGCAGCGTAATAGGCCGCGGTTGCTAGCAGAACCGCGACATATTCCCCTGGTAACGTTCTAACTTTTCAAAATATTTATTATTGCAATAAATTTGCAGCAGAATAGGCCGCGGTTCTACTAGCAACCGCGACATACTCCCTTGGTAATGTTCTGACTTTTCAAAATATTTATTATTGTAATAAATTTGAAGCAGAATAGGCCGCGGTTCTACTAACAACCGCAGCATAAAGGTTTTTGCATATTTCAAAATTGCCATTTCATTTGAATTTTTTTTTCACAAGAATAGGCCGTAGTTCCCGGTTTAACCGTGACATATTGGTGGATATGACAGCGGTTTGCAATTGAACCGCGGTAGTATAGATTAATTAGGTTAAAAAAACTTTTGAACAATTTCGTCTTCCATGCGAAACAGTTTCTGAAAACCAAACTCTCGAAGCTTTCTTGTCTCCGTCAGCCTCCGCCGTTCTTCTGCGAAATTTCCTCCCTCTGGTGCGCCATTCCTCCGTCCGCCGCGTTCTCTGCCGCACCGCTGCTTCTCTGCCGCCAAGAGCTTTCTCTTCTTCTCCGATCAGCGTTTCATCAAGTCCGCCGCAGAGCACTTTCGTTTTCTCCGCTGCGCCGCTGAACACCATCATTTTCGACAATACGCCGCTTCTCTGAAAACTCCGCCGCACCCATTCTCTGAAATCTCCGCCGCGCCTAGTGGAACGAACTCTTCTGCGAGGAATCGTCTCCTCTCCGTTTTGATCATCGGATTTTTTCAACTCTACGGTAATCAACCATTCAATTTCTTTTAAATACTAATGCTTTATTTAAACCTTAGTTTAAATCTTGAGAAAATAGGTTAGGATTGAAAATACGGGTCACTGCCACTGCATAATAATCAGGAGCACAACATCGTTTGGATCTTTCTGTGAAGGGTAGTGGCTTTGGTTTGTGTTATGTGGTATTACACGCTGACGCATGAGAGGCAGAGAGGTTTTGGACTTCTAGTTTCTCAATTCATAGATTCATAGCACGGTAGAGAGAAGAGGAAAAAGAGAAAGAGAGAAGATAAGCCAGAGAAAAGGAAATTATCATTGATTGATACACAAAGTACAGAAAAGGAGAGAGATATATAAAGAGAAGGATAACTACAAGAGCAGGTCATACAACCCAACCAAGTGGTTATAACAAGTGTACCAGTATACCGGTCGGTAGCTACGAAAAGGATACCAAGCGGTAACAGGTGAACCAGTGTACCGGTCGGTAGCTACGAAAAGGATACCAAGCGGTAACAGGTGAACCAGTGTACCGGTCGGTAGCTACGAAAAGGATACCAAGCGGTAACAGGTGAACCAGTGTACCGGACGGTAGCTACATAAAAAGATGCCGAGCGGTAACCATTAATTGTTATCATCAATAACCAAAATTGGGATCTTCTAGTTTCTTGAAATGTTTATGTTCCCAATTTTAACTATATAGTATATTGTAAATAATTTTGTAAAAGTTTAAAATACATATTATTTATTGCAACAAACCGTGAATGCAACTATATTTAATTTGTTTGGTACATACCGAACAAAACTACTACCCAAGGAATAATTTAAATTAATTAATTCGTTTTTTTATTCCAAAAACATATATTTACAAACAGCTTTTATTAAGTTAGGAACTAAGGTAGCTGCACTACTATACTATGGTGAAATGAAAAGACAAATAAATAAAAACACATTTTTTTTTTTGTGATAGGTGTTTCCTCTCCGCATAGGATTTAATTATAGGAAAAGTATCCTCCAAAAATATTATTTATCTTTTTATTACTTCTACATTGTCATCTAGATTTTCACTTTGTTATATAATTAATAATTTAAATTAATTAATTCGTTTTTTTTATTCAAGGTGTATTAATTCCTTTACTTCATGTACAATAGATTGTACTTATTTGTCACATTAGTCATAAGATTTTTCTTTTGCTAAATTTCGCAACTTAACTATGGAAGAGAGCACAATTAATGAACTTGAATTTTTCGTTGGACCTTTTTATATTGTCTTTTAGTTATACTTTCAAAATAAAGTCATTTTGATATATCATTTATTTAATCTAAAAGAATATTGTTTTATAAATATTTTTTTGTGTGTAGGTATTGTGATATTGCTGCGTTCCAAAACTCGGATAGTCGTATTTTTTCTGTTGTTGGCTCCTTTTTCACGCTCTCAGGTTCCTATTACTGTGTTTATTAAACATTTTTTTGTATGTTGAATATATGTAATTATGTGTGATTGAATGTTTGAATTGATCAATTCAATGCTTATTGATTGTTTGATTGTATGACTGAATTGATTGTATGATTGAATTTATAATTTTATATAGATCATTTGAATTGATCATTTGAATGCTTATTATTAATTGTATGATTGTATGACTGAATTGATTGTATGATTGAATTGATTTAATATGTAACATGTATATAGTTGTAATTTTGTAATATTTAGGAATGGATCGAAATTGGATTAATTTACCACGCATCAGTGCTGAGTACGAGAGAGGTGTAGAGGAATTTATACAATTTGCGCAACGTAATGAGGGTATAAGTGATGATGAAGTGAAGTTTAGATGTCCTTGTGTGAACTGTTTGAATGGGAGAAAGTTGAACGCAACCCAAATTAGAGAACATCTTATCTGTGATGGTTTCCTAAGATGCTATACAACATGGATATGGCACGACGAAGAAATAGAATCTCCGACTGACTCGCAAACTGAAAATGTTACTGATTCCACCATGGAAGAAGATCGACCAGATGAAGACAAATTAGAGGACATGATCCGCGATGTTGGCGCAGAAAATTTTGCCAAAGCTCATGTGTATGAGACGATGTCGACTGATACGGAAACACCTTTGTATGTCGGTTCAACTAAGTTCACACGTTTGTCAGCTATCTTAAGGCTCATGAATTTGAAGGCGAGCAATGGATGAACTGATAAGAGTTTTACAGAATTGTTGACATTGTTGAAGGAAATGCTGCCAGATGGAAATACACGTTGGATGAACAATCTCTAGTTGACGACGATGTACATGCAATTTGGTCAGATCATGATGAGGGAATATACATATGATGAATCCATATCTTTATGTATGAATTTTAAATTTCTGTATAAGTAAATCCTGTTGTTACATAAGTCTTTTATTAATATTTCACGTTGGATCATGTTGGATATTACATAAGTCTTTTAGTAATATTTCATGTTGTTATTTATGTTGACAGATATATGGCTGATCATCCACATTCTGCAGGGGATGAGGCTCCCCCTTCCAGATCCACTAGGGGACCCACCAAGATGAAACAACTTTTGATTAGAAAGAACCGTGGTGAAAAAACACTGGTGAATGTTAACGTGATCACGGGTGTGGCAACTGGCCCCTATGCAGATGACTTCCGATCATACCTTGGAGTAGTGGCACGTGAAAAGATTAATATTCTTAGTCCATCTTTTGACCATGTGTCCGAGGTTGATCGGAACATTATATGGAACGATATATTGGTAAGTTATTTATGTCATTTCAATTAGAGTTTGTTTATTTTGATAATTTTGTATTGATACAACTTTATTATGTTTTTTTCAGCTGCCATTTGAGATTCCAAATGTCGCAACACTTAGAAATAAGTGTTTGTCAACTGTTGTTGAAAACTTCAGAAATTTAAAAGTAAGTTGACATCAAGATATATATTTGGAAGCCATAAAAATAAGTCTCCATTTACAACATATAAGTTCGTTGATGAGGAGACTTGGCAGCTTTTTGTACAGAGTCGGAAAATAGAGGAATGGCAGGTTAGTATAGTTGATATTATTCAATTCATCATTAGCAAATGTATATCATATGAACTAATTAATTAAATATATGTCACAGGCAAAAAGAAGCAAAGCACAACAAACAAGTGCTCAAAACAAAAACCCCCACCTATTATCTCGTGG
Source organism: Vigna mungo (assembly GCA_036885675.1). NCBI lineage: Eukaryota > Viridiplantae > Streptophyta > Magnoliopsida > Fabales > Fabaceae > Vigna > Vigna mungo. The sequence goes on along the minus strand of CP144697.1, from coordinate 32,244,543 downwards.
TAGGTATAAGAAGCTTGAGGAGAAAATCATCAAGAAAAAGGCAGATGCTAAACCACCATCTCAGGGTGATAGCCCCCCTTAGCCTCCTTCTCCACCTTCTCGACATAAGAAATGGAAGTTGGCTCGTTTGAAATGATCGGGCACCTACTCTTCTGACACTGCACGTGAAATTTCTAAAAGAATTGTAAGTTACCATTGTTCGTAAAATAATAATAATTTCATTATACATACTACATTGAACTTTTTAAAGAATAATGGTTGTTTTGTAATGTTACAGGACTCCTTGGTTGAGCAGAGCTCCCAAGGTCAATTCACTCCAGAGGGTCGCCAGGATATTCTTATCGCTGCGATTGGACGACCTGAGCACCATGGACCTGTACGTGTTGCTGGTCCTGGAGTAGGAATTCGAGATTATTTTGGGAGCTCTTCTCATCAGCCTTCATATGCATACAACGAAGAACAAAGAGAAAGGCTGACACAAGAGATCACAAAAAAGGTTCGAGCCGACCTTATGGACGAGATCACAAACAAGGTTAGATCAGAGCTCAGGGCTGAATTGTTTAGTGAGTTCAGCTCCATGTTCCTGGAGCAGTTTGAGACCTATGGCATGCGCCCGATGCCATCTCCTGTACAGGAGCAAGAACATGTTGTGCATCCCACAAGTAAACTTAATAAACATTTATGTGCAATTATTTCTATCTTTTGTATAATCTAACATTTACTCTGACAGGGAGAAGCGGGAAAGGAAGTTGTTCAGCACCAACCGTCCCAGGGGATGACATGCACGATGCTAGTCCATGTCTGCTATACATTTTAGACGATACCGAGACGGTCCTGGTAGCTCGTGGAACAGTGTTTAAGGTAGCGACTATTGTTCATGGTATGGAGCTATCAGAGGATGAGGTGAAGGTCTCAGTGGACGAAATGATCATACCAGATACCGAAGTTCCTCTGCCCATAGATGAGATTTTCACTATGGCACATGCATTCCAGACTTTTATCGCTTGGCCTAAACATTTGGTTAGTTCAGTTTCTGACCCCCCGGTATGGAATTCTACTTTAGACTTCTCAATTTTAAAGTTTACATGTTATTGATGTCAAAACTTATCTTATTTTTCCATGTAACAACAAACGCAAGCACAGGAGAAGATTCCTCTATCTGAGGACGATCCTCTTGGTTCATAGCATCTACTTGTTGACATCCTTGAAGATAAACCTTTGGAGGTTGAATATGATGTTAATGTATTTGGGACAAGCTCTGAGGTCCCATTATACCTTCATAGCCAAGATGTCAGAGAGCTTGCGTCGAGAACACAAGAGTTGAATATTTCAATTATTCAGCTATGGATGATGTGAGTCTATGAGCAATTATTTATATAGAAAATTGATTTGTATATCAAGTATCCTTATATCAAAGTTAATTTTTTATTTCAGGTATATGTCTGGGGTCAGTAACAAGTTGGGGCGCTCTAATGATTATGGATTCATTGATCCCCAATCCATTCATGAATCAAATGATTTTGATCAGATCAACACAAATTTGATAAGAAGTTTTGCAAGCTGCAAGAAAATATATTTTTTGCCTTATATATCCGGGTAAGTGAACTTTGTTAACATAATAAAGTTCCATATGTGATTTTAATATATAATAGTTAAGTTATTATGAATTTCAGGCGCCATTGATAGCTTCTTGTTATGTCTATACAGGAGAGTTATGCTTTGTGGTTCTGATCATTGCACAGGCCTCCTCCCACACATCTCAGACAAGAAATTGATTGGTAAGAACCTCAATGTTTGGACTTTCTTTATTATATAAATGAATGCTAAAACTTTTTTTTTATATATAGTTCTATTCCAGCAAGTATGATGATGGTTGGGAGATCAATTTTTAACAGTAGAAAAATTGCATGGATTTCTCTCAAGGTTTGACATATGCTAAAGCCGTACTTTCTTATAGTTGTTTTGTTTAAATGTTTTTCACACTAGTAAAAAATTGCCTTTTTACAGCGCACATTATGCCACGGTTCACCAGAAACCGCAGCATAATGCTGCGCGGTGGCAGCTCTGTAAATAAATTGAACTTATATGCCGCGGTTGTGTGGGGAACCGCGGCATATACCCAAGTCAACCAACCCCTTTGACTCCACGTCAGACAAAAATATTTAATGACAAGGGAATATGCCGCGGTTGGGTGGGGAACCGCGGCCTATTCCCCTTGCCACCTACTGACAGGACCCCTGCAATAAATTGACAGGGGGAATATGCCGCGGTTCCCCACCCAACCGCGGCATATTCCCCCTGCAAACTGCTGACATTCCCCATCAGTCACCACCTGCAATAAATTGACAGGGGAATATGCCGCGGTTCTCTGACAAACCGCGGCATATTCCCCCTGTCAATTTATTGCAGGTGTTGACTGATGGGGAATGTCAGCAGTTTGCAGGGGGAATATGCCGCGGTTGGGTGGGGAACCGCGGCATATTCCCCCTGTCAATTTATTGCAGGTGCTGACTGATGGGAATTTCAGCAGTTTGCAGGGGGAATATGCCGCGGTTCTCTGACCAACCGCGGCATATTCCCCCTGCCACCTGCTGTCTTTTCCCAAAAGGCAGTTGGGAGGCAGTTGGGGGAATTCTGAACGTTGGGGAATAGGCCGCGGTTCCCCACCCAACCGCGGCATATTCCCTAATCTGAGTAACGTTTAAAATTTTCAGAGGATATGCCGCGGTTGGGCGCTGAACCGCGACATATCAGTTAAAAAAATTTTCAAAACTGCCATTATGGATTTTTTTTTACTTAACCGTGGCCTATGGCCTCTTTATGCCGCGGTTAAGTGTAGAACCGCGGCAGATTCTTTTCTGAAGGTTAAAAAACAATGAACAGTTTTCAACTTCTTCCACGCGATTCTGTAATTTTCTCTCTACCTCCACGCGAAAACAGCAAGCTGCGCCTTCCGCCGTGGTGCCTCCTTCTGCCTTGCGCCATCTTCGTCTTCGTCTTTGCCTCCACCGTTCCTCCACCGTGGTGCCTCCACCGTTCCTCCACGCCTGCAACTTCGCCTCAACCTCGCCGCCACCGTTCTTCCACCAGTGTCGCCGCCGCAAGTCCGACGTGGTCGTCCCTGCCCGTTGCTGCCATCGCCTCCACTGTGATGTCCATCACGGTAAGTTAATCAAACTATTGTATTTGACTATTGTATTTGATATATGAGTTTGTTTAACATCAAATGTTTAGTAGTGATTGAGTAAAATTTTTGATTTTGCTTGATATAACCTTTGGATTTTATGGTTGTATTAATTTGAATTTGGAAAATTCTGTTGTAATTTGGTTAGTGATTGTGATAGTTGGATTTTTGTTAGAATATTTTGTATTACAAACATTTAAATGCAAAATACAAAAATTTGTTAATTTTAGTACACACCATCAAATACATAATTTGTTAGAGTTATACACCAAATTAGAAGAACCATTTTGACCGAGGCATATATAATTTTAAGAAGAATTTTAACTTTGTTGGAAATAAAATTATATAGGTATAAAACTATATAGGTATAAAATTAATTGTATGATTGTATGGCTGAGTTGATTGAATTTATAATTTTATATACAAAATTGTATAATTGTAATTTCGTCAAATTTAGGAATATGGATCGAAATTGGATTAATTTACCACGTATTAGTGCTGAGTACGAGAGAGATGTAGAGGAATTTATACAATTTGCGCAACATAATAAGGGGCGAAGTGACGATGAAGTGAAGTTTAGATGTCCTTGTATAAACTGTTTGAATGGGAGAAAGTTGAACGCAACTCAAATTAGAGAACATCTTATCTGTGATGGTTTCCTAAGATGCTATACAACATGGATATGGCACGGCGAAGAAATACACTTTTCGATTGACTCGCAAACTGAAAATGTTACAAATTCCACCATGGAAGAAGATCAACCGGATGAAGACAAATTGGAGGACATGATCCGCGATGTTGGCGCAGAAAATTTTGCCAAAGCTCATGTGTATGAGACGATGTCGACTGATGCCGAAACACCTTTGTATGTCGGTTCAACTAAGTTCACACGTTTGTCAGCCGTGTTAAGGCTCATGAATTTGAAGGCGAGCAATGGATGGACTGATAAGAGCTTTACAGAATTGTTGACGTTGTTGAATGAAATGCTGCCAGATGGAAATACACTGCCCACTCGTAATTATGATGCGAAGAAAATTCTTTGTCCAATGGGTATGGAGTATAAAAGGATACATGCTTGTCCGAATGACTGCATTTTATATAGGAAAGAGTTTGAATTCTTGACAAAGTGTCCAAAATGTGGCTTATCACGATACAAGTAAAAAAACAATAGTGAAGATGATGGTCAGATTGAAAAAAATGGATCTGCATTGAAAGTAGTTTGGTACCTTCCAATAGTTCCCAGACTTAAGCGTTTGTTTGCGAATCCCAAAGATGCTAAAAACCTTAGATGGCATGCAGATGAGAGAAAAATTGACGGGCTGCTTCGTCATCCAGCTGATTCACAACAATGGAAAAATGTTGATCGACAATTCCCCGAATTTGGTAAAGAGTGTAGAAAACTTAGGCTTGGTTTAACCACTGATGGAATGAACCCATTTGGTAATCTGAGTACCAATCACAGTTGTTGGCCAGTTATATTGATAATTTACAACTTATCTCCTGCATTGTGCATGAAGAGGAAGTACATGATGTTGTCTATGATGATATCTGGTCCAAAGCAGCCTGGGAATGACATAGATGTTTATCTAAGCCCACTAGTTGAAGACTTGAAGGTTTTGTGGGTTGATGGGGTTGAAATATTTGATGCATTTGCTTCAGAGACTTTTATGATGCGTGCAATGTTATTTTGCACCATTAATGACTTTCCTGCTTATGGTAATTTGTCAGGATACAGTGTCATGGGTCATAAAGCGTGTCCTATATGTGAAGAAAACACTGCAGCTCATCAATTGAAACATGGAAGAAAGACGGTGTATCTGCGTCATCGGAGATTTCTAAAACGTAATCATCCATATCGAAAGTTAAAAAAAGCATTCAATGGAGATCAAGAGAGGGACGAAGCACCAAATCCACTTACTGGCCTTCAAGTTCTTGAAAAAGTTAATAAAATACATCATGTATTTGGGAAAACATCCAAGAAGTCATCTGTAACGACCCCTTGGAAGAAGAAATCAATATTCTTTGATCTTCCATATTGGTCAAAGTTAGATGTTCGACATTGCATAGATGTGATGCATGTAGAAAAGAATGTGTGTGATAGCTTGATTGGTACACTACTCAACATTCAGGGAAAGACAAAAGATGGAGTGAATGCTCGTTTGGATTTGGTTGACATGAATATCCGAGAAGAGTTGGCACCCAAGGAGGTTGGTAAACGTACTTATTTGCCCCCTGCATGTTATACAATGTGTAGACAAGAGAAGATAAGTTTTTGTGTTTGTTTAAAGAGTATCAAAGTACCACAAGGATACTCTTCAAATATCAAGAGTTTAGTGTCAATGCAGGACTTAAAGCTTGTTGGCATGAAGTCTCACGATTGTCACGTCTTAATGCAACAGTTGTTACCGGTGGCTATTCGTGGAATTTTGCCCAAAAATGTTAGGCACACCATAAATAGGTTGTGTTCATTTTTCTCGTCAATATGTAGTAAAGCCATCGATCCTACAAAGTTGGATGAACTTCAAGGCGAGATTGTTATCATCTTGTGTCAACTAGAGATGTTTTTCCCTCCATCTTTTTTTGACATCATGGTACATTTACTTGTTCATTTGGTTAGAGAAATCAAGTTGTGCGGACCGGTATACTTAAGATGGATGTATCCTATTGAGCGTTATATGAAGATTTTGAAAGGGTACGTTAAAAATCCATATCGTCCTGAAGGTTCGATGATTGAAAGGTATATTGCTGAAGAAAGTATCGAGTTTTGTTCAGATTACATGACATCAACGAATCCAATAGGAGTTCCTCGCACATCATGGTTGAATAAATTTTCTACAAGTAAAAGCATCCGAGGTGTGAATGTGGTGACAAAAGATCGCGATGAATTGTTGCAAGCGCATCTTTATATATTGAACAACACAGATGAGGTTATCCCTTTTTTGGAAGCACACAAAGCCATTATTAAGAATAAAAATCCAAGACAATCAGAGAAATGGCAATTGATGGAGCATAACAAAACATTTATGTCTTGGTTCAAATCTGAAATTGACAAAGAGCCACATCCTTCTGAAACTTTATTGTGGCTTGCAAATGGTTTGAAGTTTGATGTCGTGTGTTGTCAAGGTTATGAAGTCAATAATTGCACATTCTATACGAAGAAATTGGATGATAAAAGCACAGTACAAAATAGTGGAGTCAGTTTAGAAGCTGAGTCACTTCAATTTTCCACATCAAAAGATCAATCTCCTGTACTTGGATCAATGAGATATTATGGTATAATAGAAGAGATATGGGAGGTTGATTACACCAAGTTTTTTGTTCCATTGTTTAAATGTAAGTGGTTTGACAATAAGAGTGGTGTGAAACTAGATGAATCGGGTATGACACTAGTTGATTTTCGAAAGGTGGGTTACCGAGATGAACCATTTATCATGGTACATCAAGCATCGCAGGTTTTTTATGTCAAAGATCCTGCGTCTGACCATTGGTATGTTGCTCTTCAAGGCCAAAAACTTATTGAAGTTAACGAAGACAATCTGATTAATATTCATATTCCTGACAACCATTCCTTTCAAAGTACAACAAATTTGGATGACCAATCTCTAGTTGACGACGATGTACATGCAATTCGGTCAGATCATGATGAGGGAATATACATATGATGAATCCATATCTTTATGTATGAATTTCTATGATTACTATTACATGTTTTGTTAATTTATATGATATTACATAAGTCTTTTATTAATATTTAATGTTGTTATTTATTTTGACAGATATATGGCTGATCATTCACAGTCTTCAGGGGATGAGGCTCCCCCAACCAGATCCACTAGAGGACCCACTAGGATGAAACAACTATTGCTCAGGAAACAAAGTGGTGAAAGAACTCCGGTGAACGTGAATGTCACCACGGGTGTGGCAACTGGCCGCTATGCAGATGACTTCCGATCATACCTTGGAGTGGTGACACGTGATAAAATTAGCATTCTCATTCCATCTTTTGATCATGTGTCCGAGGTTGATCGGAACGTTATTTGGAACGATATATTGGTAAGTTAATTAATAGCATTTGAATTAAAATTTGTTTATATTGATAATTTTGTACTAATACAACTTTATTATGTTTATTTCAGGTGACTTTTGACATTCCAAATGTCGCAACACTTAGAAATAAGTGTTTGTCAACTGTTGCAGAAAATTTCAGAAACTTTAAAAGCAAGTTGACATCAAGATACATCTATGGACACCTTAAACATAAGACTCCATGTAGTACATATAAGTCCATTGATGAGGAGACTTGGCGGCTTTTTAAAGAGAGTCGGTTGTCAAAGGAATGGCAGGTTAGTATAGTTGATATTATTCAATTCCTCATTAACAAATATATATCATATGAACTAATTAATTCATGTGTGTGTGACAGGCAATTAGAAGCAAAGCACAAGGAACAAGTGCTCATAACAAAAACCCCCACCTATTATCTCGTGGTGGGTATAGGAAGCTTGAGGAGAAACTCCTCAAGCAAAAGGCAGATGCTAGACCACCATCTCAGGGTGGTAGCCCTCCTCAGCCTCCTTCTCCACCGTCTAGACATGAGAAATGGAAGTTGGCCCGTATGCGACCATCGGGCACCTACTCTTCCGACACTGCACGAGAGATTTCTGAAAGAATTGTAAGTTATAACTCTTCCTAAAATAATAAGTATTCTCATTATACATACTACATTAAACTATTTTAAGAATAATGGTGTTTTGTAATGTTACAGGACGCCTTGGTTGAGCAGAGCTCCCAAGGCCAATTCACTCCAGAGGGTCGCCAGGATATTCTTGCTGCTGCGATTGGACGACTTGAGCACCCTGGACGTGTACGTGCTGCAGGTTCTGGAGTAGGAATTAAAGATTATTTTGGGAGCTCTTCTCGTCAGCGTTCATATTCATACAGCGATACACAATGGATGACAGAAGAGATCACAAAAAAGGACCGAGAAGACCTTAGAGAGGAGATCAGGGCCGAGGTTAGATCAGAGATGAGGGCTGAATTCCAAAGCATGTTCCAGGAGCAGTTTCAGAACATGCGCGCGGTGCCATCTCCTATAGAGGAACATGTTATCCCTGCCCCCCACAGGTAAACCTAATAAACATTTATGTGCAATTATTTCTATCTTTTGTATAATCTAACATTTACTCTAACAGGAAGAAGCGGGAAAGGAAGTTGTTCCGCATCAGCCATCCCAGAGGATTACATGGACGATGATAGTCCATGTCTGCTATACATTTTAGATGATACTGAGATGGTGCTGGTAGCTCGAGGAAGAGAGTTTAGGACAACGACTGTATGTCATGGTATGCAACTATTAGAGGATGAGGTGAAGGTCTCAGTGGATGAAATGATCATACCAGATGCCATGGTTCCTCTGTCCACGGAAGAGATTTTCACTGTGGAACAAGCATATAAGTCGTTTATCAGTTGGCCTAAATTTTTGGTTAAACCAGTTTCTGACCCCTCGGTATGAAATTCTTCTTTACACTTCTCAATTTTAAAGGTTTTTAATGCTCTATATTACTTATCTTATCTTTTCATGTAACAACAGACGCAGACGCAGGCACAAGAGAAGATTCCTCTATCTGAGGAAGATCCTCTTGCTTCATTGCATCCACTTGCTGACATCCTTGATGATAAGCCTTTGGAGGTTGAGTATGATGCTAATGTATTTGGGAGAGGCTCTGAGGTCCCAATATACCTTCATAGCCAAGATGTCCGTGAGCTTGCGTCGGGAACACAAGAGTTGAATATTTCAATTATTCAGCTATGGATCATGTAAGTCTATGAGCAATTATTTATATATAAAATTGATTTATATATCAAGTATCCTTATATCAAAGTTAATTTTTGATTTCAGGTATATGTCTGGGGTCAGTAACAAGTTGGGGCGTTCAGATGATTATGGATTCGTTGATCCCCAATTAATTCATGAATCAAATGATTTTGAGCAGATCAACATGAATCTGATAAGAAGTTTTGCAAGCCGCAAGAAAATATACTTGTTGCCTTATATATCCGGGTAAGTGAACTTTGTTAACATAATAAAGTTCCATATGTGATTTTAATATTTAATAGTTACGTTATTATGAATTTCAGGCGCCATTGGCAACTTCTTGTTATGTCTATGCAAGACAACACTGCTTTGTGGTTCTGTTCATTGCACAGGCCTCCTCCCCCACAAATCAAACAAGCAATTGATTGGTAAGAACATCAATGTTTGGACTTTCTTTGTTATATAAATGAATGCTAAAACCTTTTTTTATAAACAGTTCTATTCCAGCAACTATGATGATGGGTGGGAGATCAATTGCTAACAGTAGAAAGATTACTTGGATTTCTCTCAAGGTTTGACATATGCTAAAGCCATACTTTGTTATACTTGTTTTATTTTAATGTTATTCACTAACTATTATCAACTGTGATGATATATTGTAGTGTAACAGACAAAATGGGTTATATGAGTGCGGATACTATGTAATGTATTGGATGACCCATATTGTTCGTTCTCACATCACAAGGAGCTGGGAAACGGTAATATTTAACTTTAACAAATTTTGATTTTTTTCCCAAATGTTGAATTCATATACACTAATTAATATGAATTCTCTTTTGCAGAGATTCAAGACTACTACACCAGTTCCTGAGAAGCCACTACTATTCATTAGGAAGGCTGCTGCGAAGTCTATAATTAGATTATACAATAGCTCTTAGATTTAAACATTGCATTTGATTAGATTGTATTTTCTTAGACTCTGTACTTTATTTGATGTTGAAATGCATTTGAACATGTTTTTGTTATGTTGAAATTGAATTTCTGTACATGTTTTTATATGCAGGTCTGTTTTTGTGGTAGTGGATATCACAAAAACAGACCTGCAATTTTAAAAAACTGCAGGGGAATATGCCACGGTTGTGACCTTAACCGCGGCATATAAAAGACATATGGCCGCGGTTCTTGCACTAACCGCGGCATATACTATTTCGTTTTAATTTTTTTTTTTAAAAAAAAGACATATGGCCGCGGTTCTTGCACTAACCGCGGCCTATAGTGGCACTTTCTGCTGCGGTTGAACCGCGGCATATAGTGGACAATTTTTTTTTTTAAAAAAAAGGAATTAGGTAGCGGTTCTTTGGAAAACCGCGGCATATTACTGAACTTATATACCGCGGTTATAACCGCGACCTAAAGTCTCTGACTTACTACCGCGGCTGGATATGCCGCGGTTCGTAAACCGCGACCTATAGTGAAAAATAACCGCGGAAAAAGCCCTCCGCTGCACTAGTGTCACTAACTATTTACAACTGTGATCATATATTGTAGTGTAACAGATAAAATGGGTCATATGATTGTGGATATTATGTAATGTAGTAGATGACCCACATTGTTCGTTCCCATATTACAAGAGGCTGGGAAACAGTAATATTTAACTTTAACAAGTTTTGATTTTTTCCAAAAGTTAGAATTCATATACACTAATTAATATCAATTGTCTTGTGCAGAGGTTCAAGACTACTACACCAGTTCATGAGAAGCCACTATCATTCATGAGGAAAGCTGCTACAAAATATTTCATTAGATTATATAATAAGTCATAGTTATTAGATTTAAACATTCTATTTTATTAGATTGTATTGTGTTACACTTTGTACTTTATGTGATGTTAAAATACATTTGAACATCTGTTTGATGTGTTGAAATTGAATTTGAACATGTATTTCATATGCAGGTCTGTTTTTGTGGTATTGGTTATCGCAAAAACAGACCTGCTATTTTAAAAAACTGCAGGAGAATATGTCGCGGTTGTTACCAAAACCGCGGTAGAAAGTAGTCGAATATGTCGCGGTTGTGACCAAGCCCGCGGTAGAAAGTCTTTTGTTTTTTTATTTAATTTTTTTTAAAATGACTTTTTGCCGCGATTATTGCCTGAACCGCGGTCTATTCCTGGTCTTTTACCATGGTTCGAACCGCGGCCTATAGTGGAACAATTTTTTAAAAAAAAAATGGGGTTTTGGCTGCGGTTCCTTGTGCAACCGCGGCCTATAGTCACAGATTTTTGACCGTTGTTTAATGTAACTATTTGTCATTATTATAGGGAATTAGATCATTTAAAGACATTTGTACGAAATAAGGCACAACCAGAAGGTTCTATAGCCGAGGGATACTTAGCTGAAGAGTCTCTTACGTTTTGTTCTAGATACATTGAACATATGGAGACATGGTTTGTGATAACCCAGATGATAATGAGCCTATTGAGTCATCTATATTCCCACAAGGTGGGAGGGCAGTAGGAGGTTCCTCGATGTTTACTTTAACTCAGATGCAAAAACTACAAGCCCATCGATATGTGCTTTTAAATTGTTCCATAGTCACCATGTTTGTTGAGTGAGTCAACCCGTTTACCCACCAACCCGTGGTGGGTCGAGCCAGGTTCGAATTTTTCTAGCTCGCTATTAAATGAGCCGGGTTGGTTTGGCTCACTAAGTGACCAACCCGTAATGGACCAGGCGGGGTCGAATTGGATTACCTGTTTTGACAACTTTAAATAAATGGATTGTCTTGTTATCTTAAAATAACTTCTTATACATACAATTAATGGATTGGAAGTTTAACATTCCTTTAACAGTTATTAAATTAAAAAATGTTTTAGGCAATCAAAATTGACAAAGTATTTAACTATATTTAACATATTCTTTCTCAATAAAATGTTTTCAATAAAATAATATTACTAAGTGTATAACACGGCCTTCAAATTAGTGTACTATATAGAAAAGTCACATCATATATATCAAACTACAAAAATGGTTGAGGTAAAACATCTCCATGTTATGTAGTCCTATTTTTTCAACTTTTTGTGAAATTAAAATCATATATATATATATATATATATATATATATATATATATATATATTAACATACTTCAACAATATGTACAAAATATTACATATTCAAAATGTTTATCAATATAATTTTATTTAACACGTAAAATAGTAAGTACATAGAAATGCATTGAAAATTGGAGTTTTGGAGTCATCACCACAGTTTTTTCTGGAAAACTAAGGAAAAATTATAAAACAAGACATGGTCACGACACAAAAATTATGGATTCGGGAGTCAGTTACGTGTAGGAAAGGTATTAACAGCTTACAATGTCTGCTCTAAGGTAGTACCTTTAATCAAATGTGCAAAGGTGATGTGATTTTCAAAATGATTATTTTCCTCGAAAATAAGAATGCAAGACAATACAAATGAAATAAAAATATTTTTTTATTTTTAGGAAACCCGACAAGGGTTGATCTTGTTCCTACGTATTTCCATATGAGAAATCAGGAGCACGTAATTCTTTTAAAAAATTTGTTTGAAAGATTTGATTGGGAAATTGTTTGGAAAATGATTAAGGATAATTTTGGATTTTAGGGAAAGTGAACCTGATAAGGACAAGCCTTACTCCTACGTATCTCCACTCTTTTTGGAGAATCAAGGATCACGTAATTTTGACTTTTCATTTGGAAAGTTTGATATCTTTGATTTTTAGGGATTTTATCATTTTTATTGTCTTTTTAAATTATCTTGAAAAATGTCACGACATGGACAATGAGCTAGAAAAAATATTGGTGAAAGATAAGATGATTTTTTGATTTTGAAAAGTTTTGTATATTTTTTATGATTTTTAACATAATTTATATCATTGAGAAAAATTAAGAGGACAAAAGGAATCATACAAATGTTTACACTTATTTACGAGAAAACAATTTTTATTTATTTAATTATCAAGCAAATCCGAGATTTGACATGACAATCAAAATGATTATGAAAAATGTGATTATCAAACAACTTCGAGACTTGACATGACAATTAAAATTATTATTATGAAAAATGTAATTATCAAGGAAGTCCAAAACTTGACATAACAATAAAAAATATTATTATGAAAAATTCAATTATCAAGCAAATTCGAAACTTGACATGATAATCAATATATTTTTAAGATTTTTATAAAAAAAAACAAAAGAGATTATAAATGAAAATGTATAATAAAAACAGTAAAATAATTATGGAAATGTAAAACTGAAACAAAAAGAAAACAAATATTAAAAAAATAAATCAAACTAAAGAAAAAAAAGGAGGTGAAGGAATAAAAACCCGGATGGAGAAAACAAAAATAGTGCAATTGAGATGTAGTTGAAAATGGAAGCTTTATGAGATGAAGATGTTGATATAGAAGATAAGAGATGTGTTCAAGTGTTTGGTGATGGTGGAATATGGAGAAGGAAAATCGGAAATGAGGATATTATTTTAGGAGTGGTGAAATTATGGTGATAATAAGAAATAATAAGGGTATAGAGGAAAAAAGATGTGTTGTTGAAGAATGATGAAGTGGGAGAGAAGAAGTGTATGGAGAGATATGCGGATGAGGAAGAAGACATGTGTATTTTGTGATTGTGTGTAAAAAAGGAGTGAAGATTATGAGGGTATTTATAGAGTTATGAGTAAGTTGATGAAGGAAATAATAAAAAAGGTTGGTGAAGAAGGTTGTGAAGGTGGTGAATAAAATATAATTTAGAAAAGTGAACTGGAATAAATAAAAGTTAGTAAAAGAAATTAATGTAAAAGTGTGGTGAAAAAGTAGACAGAGAAAATGGATGAAAGAAATAATAAAATAAGTTGATCGAGAAGGTGGTGGATAAAATATAATTTAGAAAAGTAGATGGAATAAATAAAGGTTAGTAAGGGAAATTAATATAAAAGTGGGGTGAAAAAGTAGATGGAGAAAAATGGATGGAAGAAGTAATAAAATAAGTTGGTGGAGAAGGTGGTGGATAAAATATAACTTAGAAAAGTAGATATGAAATAAATTAAGGTTAGTAAGAGAAATTAATATAAAAGTGGGGTGGAAAAGTAGATTAAGTACATGGATGAAAGAGATAATAAAATAAGCTGGTGGATAAAATATCATTTAGAAAAGTAGATGGAATAAATAAAAGTTAGTAAGAGAAATTAATATAAAAGTGGGGTGAAAAAGTAGATAAAGAAAATGGATGAAAGAAATAATAAAATAAGTTGGTGGAAAAGGTGATGGATAAAATATAATTTAGAAAAGTAGATGCAATAAATAAATGTTAGTAAGAAAAATTAATTTAAAAGTGGAGTGGAAAAGTAGATGGAGAAAGTTGATGGAGGAAATAATAAAAAAAGGTCAGTGAAGAAGGTGGTGGATAAAATATAATTTCAAGAAGGCAAGTGGAATAATTAGAAAAGTTAATATAAAAAATAAATATAAAAGGAGGTAGAAAGAGTAAATAAAAAGGTGGTTGATGTGGAAGGTGATGTGGAGGTGTGAAATGAAAAAAAAAAGTGGTGAAGAAGTAAAAAAGTGTTAGGATTATGTTGGGCAATTGGACTAAGTGTTAAAAAGTTAATTTGGGTGTGCAAATAGTAAAATAATTAGTATTGTTTTTTTATTTTTTATTCTTTCTTTTATTTATTTTTGTGATGAATTTTATTTACCCATACAAAATTGAGAGTTAAATCATTGCACTATAAACATAATACTTAACTAAAAAAAATATGTATTTTGGAATTTATGCATCAAATATTAAGTTGTACTTCGTGACATGTTAATCCATGATTTTAGGCATAATCAATGTACTACAATTTAGCTATGGCAGTGGAAAAACTCATGTACATATAATCAATGTTATCCACCCCATGTATATACAACATCTATGACAGTGGAAAAACTCAAACTCCCAAAGTCTCCTCAACTAATAGAAAAAAATCATATTTACACAGAGTCCTACAAAATCTTTTACTAATGAAACAAGCTCAAACTTATACAGAGTGTTACAACCTTTCCGACCAATGGATTATACTCAAGTTTCATAGAGTCTTATAACCTCTTGGTCAATGGAACTATTAGCATAAAGCTGAAGAACACAAATTTTGATGATATCTCAAAGTCAAGTCTAAAGTCTCTTCTTGCAGGAAGTTCTTCATGAAGACTTTTTTTTATATTAAAGCTTTTGTAATTTAATAGATTGATGTATAGGATGTGGTTTATCTTTGATTCTATGAATTATTTGTCTTAGGTTTCGTTAAAATTCGTTTTAAATAAGAAAACCCCATTTTATACTCAAGATATTTTCGATTATCAACTTATAAATAATCGATTATCAATAATCAATTATGACTTGTCATAATTGATTATCATGAGCAATTATGAGATTTTTTAAGCAAGTTTTTGACCGTTGTGCATTCATTAAATGCATAATCAATTACCATAAGTGGATAATTGATTATCACACGTTAATTAGCTGAGAACGAATTTTTGGAGGTATCGTTGAGTGAGATCTCTATAAATTATATTGGAACACTCCCATTCTAAAATACAAAAGTACGAAAGATACAAGAAGTGTATTTTCAAAATTCTTATCTACAGTGTGCGGTGATAAGTGTTTTAGGGTTTGTTGAACCCTTGTGCATTGGCTTTGAGAACTTGGCGTGTTGGCATAGAGCGAGAACTTTCACAGGGAGTTTATTTGAGTGTTGTTGTTGTTGGCATAGAGTGAGAACTTTCACAGGGAGTGTGATTGAATGTTGCTGTCGCTGACGAATTGAAAGCTTGTCATCCTTCGTGAAAATTTTTGAAGAGTTGTTCATCCTTTGTGAAGATTCAGAGGAGGTTTTCATCCCTTGTGGGTTATAGGGGAAGTGTTTTTCATCTCTTGGGGTAACAAGGTAGGTGTTCTAACCTTAAACTATTTTATTTTCTTTGTTATTGTAACAGTTTGTTGGTTTGTGCTAGTGGAACGTTAATTCTCAGTTGAGATTAACAACTAGATGTAGGATCTCTGTGATCTGAACCAGTATAAAAATTAACTGTGCAATTTTCTCTCTTCCTTACTCTTTAAATTGTTTAAAGGAATTTTTATATTTAAGACTAAATTATTAAAAAAATAATTTGTGATAAGAAACTCATTCACCCCTCTCTTGGTTTATTGAACGCGTTAACCATTGCACTATGCCGCTTTGACAGGAACAAACTCAGACTCACACAGAATCGTGTAACTCTTAACTAATGAAACAACATATCACAATCACATGTTTATAGAGAAAAACATCGCAATAATTATAGCATCAAACTATAATAGAGTTCTTACATCATTGGTAAAATAGAACAATCGATACAAAGAAGGAATAAAGTTTTCCTCTTAATTATACAAAGCACACTAGAATTTTAAATTTAATATAGTCCAACTTGGAATAAAAACTAAAATATAAATCTTGTCCATAGAAAGCTAAAGCTCCATATCATCTAAAGCTTGCTCCACTGGTATCTCATCACCTTCTGCTCACACCCACTGAATGATCATCGCCGAGAGAAAAAATAGCACAAAATAACAAACAGACAATAGATAAAGCAAGGGTGAGCTAATGCAACAGAAAAAAAAAACATAACATATTTAAAGCTATAACATAATTCTAAACTTATAAATCAAATAAACCAACATACAAGTCGAATAGACCAACATTTAATAAACATATCATAATCATCATAGACTTGAATCATCCAGATAAAAATTTAATATTCATGGAAGTCTCGAGGGTCGCACTTGTGGTGGTAATTCTGCTGGCTTAATCCAGGCTACCACATGAGATTAATCCTCTCTTTTGACCCAACTGGGTCCCTAGACAAGGACCTCGCACAAGGTTCATCCTCTCTTTTGACCACAACTGTAACCCCAGACAAGGACCTCCTACCCCTTTCACCACATAACTCATTTGTAAGACCTTGAAAATTCAGATGAAAAATGTAAGTCTTCGATTGTTAGGAGACTAGGAAGCTCAAAATCTAACAAGTTGTAACAAAAGTTCAAGTTATAGCGTAAAATATAATGCTGTCAACATCAGTTAACTAATGAGTCAACTCCTTGTCTGCATGTCGACCAACTTGTCGAAACACTGGTAATGTGGAGTGACATGTTTCACTTTGCCATTTTGTTTCATTCTTAACATTATTGAGCGACAACATGAAGTTTTTGAAATCATGAAAATAAAAGTATGTAGTTTCACAATGCAAGTAAGTTGCACAAATTGATCTTTGTACTCTGTTTTTTTTTTTCTTTTTTTTTTATAGAAAGTTTTGATTCCCCTATAAATGTAAAAAAGAATAAAAGATGATTCAAAATGATAGAAAAAGTCTTATGGATATGGGAATATAATGATCATGGGTTATCACTTTTCAAATGGATACATCCACCTATATTGCATTAGTTCGCAAAGCCATGCTTCATATGGAAGATGAATACGAATATGTTCCATTAAATGAAAGAATCCAGGAGGACAATCAAACCAATAACTTTTTTAACAATAATTCAATGTGAATATCTTAGTGTGCTCCATGCAATGCAAATAAACTAATTTACCATGTGTTTTCCAACCCGATAATATCCCATATGTAGAGAAGTCATTAATAGTTTTGAGAGGGACGAAGGTCTAGCAGTCTGAAATTTTGAGAGAGGAGAAGAGATTTGGGGGGAAAGATGGAGAGTAAAAAAAATTTGGAAGGATATGTTTAGGAACAGATGACTGAAAATAAAATTTAAGTGTAAAATTTTGGGGGGAAAAAACTTTAAGGTGAAAATTTTAAGAGTAAAAAGATGTAAAATATGTATTATTATCTGAAGAGGTTATAAACTCCTTCCAAAAATCATTAAAACCTCCACTATTATTCTCAATTAAATAGTCCAACCTAATCATCTCAAATCATGTCATTTTGAGGGGTTTTTTATAACTCCCGCAAAATAACCTCCATTAAATAACTTATTTTTAGTGACACCACTCCATAGTCGTGGGATACAGTGACAACATTCGTAAAAAGAGTGAAGTTGTGTCCCAAGATCACACTTTCCTTAATAATGTCATGGGCACTAGGCATGACTTTCATTTTTGTTTTTTACATAAGAAGTTGTATGTTGTGGACACGACTTGTAGATAAAGTCATGGCCAATAGGGACAATTGTCAATTATTAATTTTCAATTGTAAGTCGTGATCACATTTTTGGCATGGAAGTCGAGATCTATGTACATGAGTTGTTTTTTTTTTCTTTTGAAAATAAATATATATTAATGAGATAGTTTATTTTTATATTTTTAAAATTAAAGGGAGAAAGATGTGCAACACTTCCACCATGACACCACCATATGCATACATACAATCAAGGTTATTCATCAATGTATTACTATCAACCAATTATGCTTTCCTATGAATCACATAATCCAATTGAATTTGATCAAGCCCGAAGAGACAAAGAAGGCCAAGACCACAGTGTGGCACAAGCTCTCATAGATAATGATTTTTTAGTTATATTTAATAAAACAAGTATTGTTCTTTAGTTGTACCTTATATCTCCACTCACTACATCTTTCTCCTTTTAATTCTTTAAAAAAAAAAATTACACCAAATGGATACATGACACTTTTTTTTTTGTCATTTGTAATGATTTAAAGTTTGGTTTTAGAGTGAGAGAAAAGTTAATTAGTTAGATTGAAGATGTAGTTCATGTTATTGAGATTCTCCTTCGGATTCATTAACATAATTATTTGGTTCTAAATTAATGAGTGACAACTACGTAAATTCATAACATCAAAATTCTTAACATAATTATACTAAATAAATAGTACGTAATACAAACAATGAGTGACAACTACGTTAATTCATCAAATCTGATGGAGTATAGTTCGGAGATCAAATTAATATTACATTCATAATTGAAATCACACTTTCACACTTTTTCTTCTTACAGCATATGAAATGTAGCATTACATTGAGAGGTTAAGAACACATGTGTATTTATAAACCATCAATAAGTGTTTCTCTTATTCTCCTTTAATCCTTTCCATCATATAGCACTCTTTCAATTTTGTTTGAATTGGCATTTCATCCTAAAGATAAAAAAGCTCATTCTATAGTCTTCTCACCATATATCCTTTAAACAAAAATATGTATTTTGACGCCCCGTAAAACAAAAAATATTCATAAATTTCTATCTGAGGTTGGACCTCAAGAAATTTGAGAAAAAATATAAAGAAATGGGAAAATCCCATGCCGGCAACTTTGACAGCATAACTATCCCCATTTCTAAATAATCTCCAAAATCATCATCCTGTCATTCATAAACAAAAGGCTTCTCTTAGAAAATATAATCAATTTCAAGGCAAAGATTATCCATTTTTACATGTATGTTTTTTGAAAGAGAAAAATTGTGAAACAGTATTCAATATTTTTATCACTAAAATAATGCAATGTTAAGTAAACGAAATGTTTTTTAATTTGAAAAACTAAATAAAAGAAAACAATGAAAAAAGTGGAGGATCTAATTATATATACGTTACCTTTGGTAAACTTCCTTGATTTTGAGATAATCTCATTTCAAAACTTTATGTCTGTGTCTTCTTCGTCTTCTTCATTCTGCATGCTGCTGCCCATTTCTCCAAACCCTAAATATTCAGAGACAATTAAAACTATTATTTTCTTACTTATTACAATTCCATAACTTTGATGATAAACTCTATCAATCTCCACTTTATATAGATAGAAAAAAGGAGATGACTAGTTCATTCAAAGAGAATTAATATTAATTTTTTCAGTAATTTTCGTTTCAAAAACATAAACTAAGAAAGGTAATAAATCAATGCATTTGATTAATAAATAATGTCATTAATGTAATAAAATTATCATTAAATATATTACACCAAATTAATGTATATATTAATGTAACATAAATAATCGTAACATACTTATTTATTTATATGCGTAAAATATTAATATATGTATAATTTTTATTTATTATATAATGGTAAAATTTAACATAAATAAATTTCACTTGTCTATAAGTTTTATATTAACATGTAATATTATTTTTTAAAATTTTGGGTAATGTATGATTTAAATGTGTTAGACTGATTATTTGGTTCGTTAACATTATAAAATGGTTTATTGATATTAAGTTTATGACTAAAAATATAATTGTTATAAAAGGTGGTCAAGTAAATACTTAAAGTAATATTCTAGTTTAACAAGGGACTTTAGAATTATTAAAATTAGTATATGATTGCAAATAGTTATAAAATAGGTTATGGTTTCCATTTGTAAAAAAGGAAAAAACTACATACTGCATTAAGAATTTTGTTTTCTCTTCATCTCCATCCATCAGGAGGACAAGTTACAAAAGCAAGTGGTTAGACATCATTATTATATGTTAGAACTCTCTTCAATTGGTATTAGACTCCACCCGTACTTATTCATATCTAATTTTGAAATTTAAGTTTCGTACTGATATAAACATTATATGAATACGTATATAGTGCAACTTAAAATTGGAGTTTCCAAGTTCACGATGAAACTCATTTTAAAAAATTTCACTATTATTTTTTTTTTCTGTGGATTTGATATATAAAAGTTCAAATTTTGGTAGTTTACTTAAATGAGATAAATGAATAAGGAATTTACCAAAGTGACGTTTCTTTAATAGATTGTTCATGAGAAATTTAAAATGTTTTGTGTTTATGTTTTTCATGCAAGTATTATCAATCCAAAGGAAGATTAATATTTGACCAGATTACATACATGCTTATGATGGTAAATGTGTAATTACTATGAGGTTTTTCAACCTAATGATAAATCAATCCAACGATAGATTTATTGTTTGACATGTTTTATTTTCAATGTTTGATCATTACAACAAGATACTCCCAATTAATGTTATCATCCAAAGACCTAATATTGATGGTGCACTACGTACTTTGAGATGGGAGTAGGTCATTGTTTGAACATATATTGATGATTGAGTTTTGTTTATAATGTACGCATAATTACATTTTTATTTTATTCTCAATTTAGTTGTTATTGTTTCAATGTCTACTAATCTGAATTCAGTTTTGGTTCTTAATACTAAAGATTAGAAAGAGAACATGAAAATTGTTCTTGGCTACATGACTCTTAACCTTATGTTAATGACTTAAAAATTCACTTCTGTTAATGACTCTTAAGATATGAGGGATAATGAGAAATGAGATCGCTAAAATTTCATTACTCTTATGATCATTAAGCACGACATCTTTGAAGTTTTTAAGGATACAATATTTAAGGAGATAACAAGTACTAAAGATTTCCTTGTTGAAATTGAAAGGTGTTTTGCAAAATGACAATAAGTCAGAAAAAGTGCTCTTATTTACAACTTAATTTCCATGAAGGATAAGGAAAAAGGAGATGTGAAGGAATACATTATGGGAATGTCAAATATTGTTTCAAAACTTAAGGCACTAAAGCTTGAAATGTTAAAACACTTGCTCATACATTAAATATTGATTTCTCTTCTATCAGAGTTTGGTCACTTTAAGATATCTTATAATCGTTAAAAAGAGAGATGGTCTCTTAATGAGCTGAAAGGGTAAAACAAGAAAAGATAAAAAGTGTCATACTTGACCTATTGACTCGTTTTCAAATTCTTCATCACTATCATAATCAATATGTGTAGAGCCTGCCATAAAGCATAGATTTGACTCCTCCTTAATGTTGCAGTCCTTTTCACTTGAAGATTCAGAATCACTGTTTTCCAAGGCTATGTATGCTTTCTTTTGCTTTCTCCTCTTGTCTTGTGGAAACTTTGTGCTTCCATTTTGCTTGTTCTTCAAGTCTAGACATTCAGGCTTGATATGTCCTTCTTTTCCACACTCATAACATTGTACAACATTATTTCATGAATTCTTTCTTCCTCTTAAAGAACAGACATTGTCAGTGGTAGAACTTCTATTTTTCATAAATTGATTAAATTTTCTTACCACCATGTTCATGATTTCTTTGTCCTATAGTTCTGCTTCTAAGTCAGTCTCTGGCTCAGGTTTCTTTGATGCTTTCTTGCTTGTGGCCTTGAGGGCAATTGACTTCTTTTCCTCAATTTCTTCTTCCTCTTTCAGCCTTCCAAGTTCTAGTTCATGCTCCTTGAGCTTTCCAAACAGAGTTTCCATATTCGTGTTGGTTAAGTCTCTTGATTCTGATATGGCTGTTACTTTTGGTTGCCAGCTCCTATTGAGACTTTTCAAGATCTTGACGTTGATCTCCTCTTTGTCAAACACCTTTCCGAGAGTCATGAGATGATTTACTATGTGTAAATCTTTCTGCACTTCATAAATCGTCTCACCAACTTTAATCATGAATATTTTATACTCTTGTACAAGTGAGCTCTTCTTGGCCCTTTTCACCTTGTCAGTTCCTTCATGCGTCACTTCAAGAACCTCCCACATTTCTTTGGTTGTTTTACATTGGGAAATCCTGAAAAATTCATCCATGGTTAGTGCAAACACAATAACATTTCTTGCCTCTACGGTTTTCATCTTGAGTCCACTCTGTAAAAAATTTCAAAACAGATTTTCAATTTATAACATGCGTGGGCTCATATGGACCATTTAAAGTTGCATCCCAAACTCCTTTATCCACGGATTCAAGAAAGATTTGCATCCTTATTTTCCATAAGGTATAGTTTTCTCCAACAAATAGTGGTGGTCTATTTGTGGATGCACCTTCACCAAAGGTTTGAGAATTGAGAGTGTCAGAGCGGCTGCAGCGGAATGGTTAGCGTGGAATAACAAACCAAGAGGGTTTTTAATATAAACATGTGCCTTTTAATTTCTACACAATTTATCTTACTACGCAAATAATAATAAATAACAAAAGAGTATGGTTGAGAGAAATTTGCATAGATGAATTTTATACTGGTTCGGATCTTACCAATCCTACGTCCAGTAGCTTATCTCAAATCAAGATAAATAGTTCACTAAGCACAAAACAATAACAAACTACATTCACAAAGAAACAATTTGTAAAAGTTTAGAAACCACCTCACTTGATACCACAAGAGATGAACTTGCACCTCCTTTAAGTCTTCACAAAGGATTAAACACCTCCTCCGAATACTTCATGAAGGATGATCCTCTTCCAAACTCCTCCTTAGACACACCAAGGATGAACCGGCTATTTCCTTTGTCACCGTAGCAGTACTTCACCAACTCCACAGACAAGAGTTTCACAAGCCGAACAAGAACACACACTTCTCAAGAGTTTCTGAGTTCTTAAGCACAAAGAAAGAGTTGCTGATGATGGATAAAGAGAGCCTATATATAGACTCAAGCAAATACTCTTCTATTCTTCGAAACTGGCCATTTAACGCTTTTAATCAATTAATACAAGTGTTAATCGATTAAAATGAGTACAACGGCTAGTTTTCAAAAGTAGAAAACTCCAACTGTCAATTTTAATTTATTAAAATGAATTTTAATCGATTAGCTAATAGATTAAAATTAATTTTAATCTATTAAAATAGAAAAAGTTAAGTTTTCAGCTTTTACTTGTTTTAATCGATTAATACTAGTTTTAATCGATTAAAGTAGTGCAATTTTGACTCTTAACATCAATTACAAAGTATGAAAGTACATGGAATCAAAAGCAATGAAAATCTAAGTCCTAGACAATAAACTACAATTATTACAAAAGCTTTCCCATTCCTGAGAGTGCTTTTTGGGAGTCAGTTACACATAGTGAGGATGATGTTCATTGCGTTCTCACATCTGAACTGATAGATTTCCTGCCTAGGTTTTATGGTTCTGCAGGTGAATGCCCACATAAACATTTGGATAGGTTCCAACGCATTTGCTCTGAAATGAAACCTCCACATGTCCCGGATGATCGCATTTTCTTAAAGGCATTTCTGCATTTAGTAGAAGAGGCAGCATGGGGATGGCTTTATTATCTTCCCCCAGAATTCAAAGCCAATTGGGAAGATCTCAAACGTCTGCTTTTGGAAAGATTTCGCCCTTCACAGCTTCAATATCAAGAACCACCATTCCAGAGTACTTGTGTGCCTTCCCCTGTCCAAGAACAACAGCAGTTGCAGTTTCATGAGCCTACCCAAGCAACTCCTCATCTTTCCACTACTTCTGAGCCTACATTGAAGGAGGTGTTGAGACAGATGACTACTCAGAATATGCAGTTTCAGTAGGAAACCAGAGATCAGATTATGCAATATTAGGAATTTCAGCAGGAATTTAGATATTCCTATTCAGAGTTCGATTAATCAGATGGGGCAGATGGCCACTCAGCTCACTGAGGAACAATCTTATGTTTCAGAGGAATCACCATTTCAGGCTGTTCAGCTTCCAGATGATGTTGATGCCATCCACATAGGAGATGGGGAGCAGAGTCATGAGTCTACTATTGTGCCACCTACTTTCCCATCCTCCTATGCCCCTACTCTTGCACTTGAGGAGCCTTATGAAGATTTAGAGGAGCAGGCAGGTATAAGCAGTAATTTTGAGTCAGGTAGACCACTTTCACCTTCCACCACTTTACCAATCTTCAGGGAAGTGGAGGAAAACATACCTTAGATTGATTATGTTGTTGAGGGGTATGTTAATGATTATGATGTTGATGAGCATGCTTTTCATTTCCACTCTTTGCATGATGAGAAACAACTTTTGCCATCTTGTCTGAATACTTCTTCTCCATGCACTGAACATGAATCTGAGCCTGTAGTTGATATTGTTTCTAAATTTGAAATTGATTCATGTTCTGAGAGTGTATCTAAGGTTCAGCTTGTTACATTGAGGTTGGGTGTTATACCACTGCATGTTATTTCTGTGGAACCATATTGCACTAACCATGTTGCAGGAGGTAAATATGAATTTGACCAACAAACACCCACAGTGGACAACAAAGGTGCTAACATTCACAAAAGCTTCAACACTAGTTGGCACCAGCTGAACATATTCATCAACAATCACTTCTTCTTAGATCTCGTTGTGGAGGACATCTCCCTGCTTGATCAAATTTGGAGGATGAAGTAGTTCTTCCTCAACACTTCTTTGCTGAATCCGATGGTGGAAAACATCTCCTTGAAAGTCCAAAATTGGAAACTCCCACCATGATCAAAGGAGTTTTCTTTTCCCTTCTCCTTCCTTTCCCGCTTTTCACTTGTCCATGATCTATTGACTGTTATGATTTCTGATCTGATGATTGTGACACATTGAGGTCACTGTATAGTTTAAGTGTGGTCTATTGGGGGAGATTCTGATTTTTCGTTGTTAGTTTATGTTTTCTGCGTTAAATTTTTTGTTTTCTAGTTAGTTTTTTTTTTGTCTTGTGTACAGTTTTGCATGTTTCTCATGATTTCTGGACTTTTTCTATGTTGTGGATGTGTCTTTCACTTCACTGATACTCTGATTGGTTTGAAATCCATGCTTTTCTCTGATTGGAAGATGATTATGATGTTTGAGAGGGTGATTGATTGTGACAGAAATACCCTGCGTGAGAATTTGAGCCACTTGATATTCTTTCTTGTGTGTGATATGTCTCTTGATTGCTTGCACATATACGTTGGCTTGACTCTTTTTGATGATTCTTGATTTATATGCATGTTTGGAAGTGATAAAGGAAGTTTTGTTGTTGAGCCTCTCTAGCCAGAGCCTATCTTGTTGTGATCCCTTGATAACCCCTTTTCAGCTTATACTTTCCCCATTTCTTTGTTTTGAAGCTGATACACTAGCCCTAAGTGAAAAACCATGATTACCTGAACCTTAGGGAATTTTTTGGAGCTTTGGAATTGTTTTAGAAATAAGTGTGGTCTCTTGGGATATTCAGATGAATTGGTTATTTGGCTCCTCTTCTTGTGTTGTTTTTGTAAATATGTTGCGTATCTTGTCTCTTAGATCAGAAAAGAGACAAGATGAAAAAAAAAGAGAAAAAAAATACAGAAAAATGAGAAAAAAATATTGTGTGAATGATGGAGTCAAGAAGAGGATTGGATTAGAGGTTCTGGGTGTGCTTAAATGTGTTACACTTGTTCCCCATTGCTCCTCTATTCCTTTTTGTTTGTAGCTTATCATCCATATTTATGCTCCCTTGTCCTTGGCTCCATTGCATCCATAAAAGACCTTTTGATTTGAACATGCATATATGTTTTGAGTGTTGATATTAGAGGCTTGCCAAGTCTGTTTGTGCTTGCTTTCTTGAGTGCATTGAGTTGACATTGTTTACCTTAGACACTTGAGAGAAACACTGATAGTGCATCTGTGAGGTTCTGTTACTTTTGATTCACCTCTTGAGCTGACTGATCATTTTTCCATGCTTGGGATTGCTTGGATGATTTCTATGAGTATCTGCTTTCTTTGATTCTGTGTTGGATACTGTCTACTTCCCTTTCTTTGTCCAGATTTCTTGAGGACTGTGTAATTTTGTTTGTTTGTTTCCTTGTGAGTCTTTGTTTTCTGTTTGCTGAGTCGGTGTCACTTCCATAATGTCCTCTGATCTGTTCCTTGATTAGCGTCTTGATTTTGCCCAGGAGTGCAAAAGACTAAGTGTGGTCTATTTTGATGAGTGAATATTTTCATGATTTCACTTAGTTTATTGTGCTATATTTAATTGTCTGGTATTTTTCCGTTTTTCTTAATTGTTCTTAAATTGACCGGAAATTCTAATTTTAATTAATTTGAATATTCTGAGCTAATTATTTTCATTATTCATTGTAGGAAATTATTTGATAATATTTTGAGACATTAGGGGAGCCATCACCAACAACGTGACACATCTTTATCACAATCAAGTTTTGCTTTGAGAAATGAGGAAACAATGATATTGATTTTTGGGAAAAACATGCACTGATTTCATCTGCACGCGCTAATTTCTATGCCAAAAAGGACTGTGTATACAAGCAAAAATAGAGGTGCAGATTGTGACGTTCCAAGGTGGGCTGGACTTCACGCTTTTCATCCAACACTCCACGTATAAAAGCTTTTCATTTTGAGCAGCTTAAATTGGAAAAAAAAGAAGGAGGCTGATTTCATTTGGGCTTGGAGACGTGTCACGGCCTGGAAGCACCATGCTAGCTGGGAGAAAAATAACACAAGGCCTGCACTCATTAATATATACATTCAGCTGTGCCATACACAAGTAAAGCAGCACACCACGGAGCACCTCCAAAAAGCAGTCCACATTCACGGTCCAACAAGCAAATCCAGCAAAGGAAGAAACATCTTCATTTTAAGCAGCAACATTTCACGTTAATGCGCAAGCTGGAATATTGGTTTGCAATTGGAAACACACGGCCAAGGGAAGAAGAGGTCCAACACGTGGAACGAGTTCCAAAAAGCAAGGTGCTAAATTTAATTGAATTGGAACCATATTCACATTGGAAGCAAGTCCAGCAGCTTGGAGAATTCACGGTCCAGAAACCCACCAGCTTGCATACACGGTCCAAGTAGCTTAATGAAGGGTAAGCATCCAATAGAAGCAGCAACACATTGCTTCATTAATTGGAGAGGGCTTCAACAAACACATCAGCTGCTTGAATAAATCCACAAGCAAGTCCAGCAAGCGGCCCCATTTTGGAACGTCCAACACATCACAGCCCATGTGTGCATATGCTTATTGTCTTCAACGCTTCAGCAATTGGGAGATGCATACAGAAAACTCCTACGTGGACAAAGGCTACAGCTGGATCCAATAGAGGCATAAATAGACACGCAACCCTAGGGAGATTCCTATGACAGTCGGCACACACTTTTTATTAGGCACTTGGCTGAAACGTTTTTAGTAGGACTCTCGGCTGGAATGGATTCACTTTGGTTTGACAATGGCTAGATTCAAAAGCACACTTTATTATTCTCAAGTGTGAATTTCGTTTTCAATTTCAAAGAACTTTTTACATTGAAATTTTCTAATGCATCTACTGTCCAACCGCACACCCATTTAGCTTTTGGTTTTGAACGTTGTTAGAGTAACGTGCGATGGCTCACATCTTGGAGAAGGAATTGCTTTGTTCATTCAGATCTGTTGCTTCTTCTAAAGTTCATGGTTTTTTTCATTTCTTTCATTTTCTACAATTTCGTTTTATTATGTACTCTGCAATGAATTTGGTTTTCCACTTGTGATGTTGAAGGTTCCTTGTGCTCATGTAATTCCAGTTCTATTTTGAAGTTCATTTTATAATTCTTTGCTTGAATTTATCTTAGCTTTTATAAAAGAAAAAAATCTTACGTGATTCATTTTGTTAGAGCTTGAATATACTTTTTTTTGCTTTAAAAGAGAATGCGCTGATTGTCATTTAGCAATTAATGTACGATGATTATGTAGGATGCGCTGATTGGATTTTAAGAAGGAGCAACATGCTGGATATTTAATTTTGTAAGTGGCGCCTGGTGATTTTTATTTGGAGAAAAAGTGTGGTTCACGTCCAGCGGAGGGGAAAAGGTTTTTCAATTTTAGGGAAGCACACAGTTGATTTTTTTTTGGAGAAGTTTTATACCATTTTCTTCTAGAATGAAGTAGCTTAGTGAATTTATTTTTAATGTCATGCGTTTTTCTTTTTGCTATTCCCGCTTTAATGTTTACCTCATTTATTAGCTTATGCAATTCAATAGTGTTCTATATTTTATCAGTTGCCTTCCAATTAGTTCATGCATCTTATTTTAGGACCGCATAGTTTACTTTTTTTTTCGTTCACCATGCTGTCTATGATGTTCAGTTTATCATTTATGTTCACTTTGTTGTCTGTTTCGTTCGATTATGTTAATTTAGTTGAGATGTTAGCTTAGGTTATGCGGGTTGGTCATTAGCGATATTATATTACTTCCTTGAGATTTTTGGATTGTAATTGTTGTTTGCCACTCTGACTTGGTTAATTATCAAATCTGTATTTGCACTTGCAATTGGGTATACATTTAGTTGCCCAGTTGGAGTTGATCTTCTCTTAGTTGAGGAAACTGCATGGTGTAAATTGGATTTGATGTTAACATTGTGTTCGCTTAGTTCACTTTTATGAAAACATGTTTACCCTTCACTTAGTTGGTTAACTGTGTTGGATTAGAGGTTTGAGTCGGCTTTATTTTGTTGATCTTGATAGGAAGCATTGTAATTAAGTTAATGACCAACCGTTTTCAGTCTGTCTTTGAACTAGTTTTTATGTGTTTGCATATCTGTTTGTATCTGTGTCTTAATTTAGTTCTTTTGCATTCACAAAACCTCACAAACCCCCCCACTTCGTGTCTGACTTAATTCTTGAACTGCAAAATTGATCCTTGAGAGACGACCTAGGAGTCATTTCCTAGCTATAATGCATTTCTAATTGCACATTAAATTTGTGTGGGTTGCGACAACCCATAAAAAAATGTTTAAAGCTTATTATTCTTCTCTAATGCTCTTTTCCTTCATAAGTTGTGTTTTTACTCAGATTATTACCAAAAGCTTTAATTCAAAGGAGTTTTTGATCATCATCAAAAAGGGGGAGAATGTTAGAAAAATGGTGAAGATGAAGTTTTGATGATGCCCAAATCAAGTCAAGATATATCAAGATTCGTGATGATCCTTTGAAGAATTGTAGTTTGATGTTTAGGACTTAGATTTGTAATAGGTTTTGATTCTTGTACCTTCATATTTTATATTTTCTATTCAGAATAAAAAATGCACAGTTTTAATCGATTAAACCAAGTTATAATCGATTAAAACGTTACAGGTGCTGAAAACTTAACTGGCAAGGGAATAATCGATTAATTCATTTTTTAATCGATTAGTTAATCGATTAATCCTTAGTACTCATTTAATAGATTAACAGTAATATTAATCGATTAAAAGCATTAAAAGGCCAGTTACGAAGAATGGAAGATTTTTGGCTGAGTCTATAAATAGGCTCTCTTTATCAATCATCAGCAACCCTTCCCTTGTGCTAAAACACCCAGAACTCTTTGAGAAGTGTGTGCTCTTGCTTAGCTAAGGAAACTCTTGTCTGTGGTGCTGGTACATTGCTACTACGATGACGGAGGAATAGCTGGTTCGTCCTTGGTGCGTCTGAGGGGGTATGTGGAAGAGGATAATCCTTCGTGAAGTATTGAAGGAGGTGTTTCATCCTTCGTGAAGTATTCGGAGAGGTGTCTCATCCTTTGTGAAGATTCAAAGGAGGTGCAGGTTCATCTCTTGTGGTATCAAGAGAGGTGGTTTCTAAACTTTTACAAATTGTTTCATTGTGAATGTAGTTTGTAATTGTTTTGTGCTTAGTGAACTGTTTATCTTGATTTGAGATAAGCGACTGGACGTAGGATTGGTAAGATCCGAACCAGTATAAAATTCATCTGTGTAAATTTCTCTCAACCTTACTCTTTTATTTATATTTATTATTTCCATAGTAAGATAAATTGGGAAGAAATTAAAAGGCGCACGTTTGAATTTAAAACCCCTCTTGGTTTGTTATTCCACGTTAATCATTTCGTTGCAGCCGCTCTGATAATTTGTTGCTTTGTACTAGATGAATCAATGCAGGGTTCATCACCATATTGGTTGTGTTATCCCTTGGCATGGCTATACCGGTGAAGTGAAACGGGCCCACAACATTTGATGCATGACCAAGTGTGCGTTTGGGAGGAGGTTGCTCAGCTGCCATCTCTTTTGAGTTTTGCTCTGGTGAGGGTTGCAACAATCTCTCAGGAGAAGGAAACAATTCTCTAGATGGACGTTTGCCTTCAAGAAGCGGTTGCTGGGTTTTCTTACTTCTAGTATGAATGCTTTTCTGCATGCACAAAAAACAAATACCCTAGAAGCACTTTTATATAAAAAAAAATAAAAAAATTAAAACAAGAACAAAATATATACAAAGAAGTCAAATTTAATCAATTTACACTACTTGAAAAGTTAAACCACGAGTCCCCGACAACAGCGCCAAAAACTTGTTAAACCCCTAGCAAGTGTACCAGATCGTTATCAAGTAATATATAAACGGTAAGTCCGAGTATCGTCTCCCAAAGGACTCTTAGGCCTTATCTTTCATGTAAATTGATCTTATAAGACTTGAAAAAGAAATAATTTTGTGGTTGTATGCAAAACGAAAATAAACATGCAAATGCAAGTGATTCAATTGGCAAAGAAAAGATCTGAATTAATGGGGTTGTTGGGGTTTACAATTTCATCTTATCCGCCCTCTTATATCTACTTTTCTTATTTAATTCGCTTTATTATCTAATTGTCATGCAAACTTTCTTTGCCTACCCTAAAGCCAATTTCTCGGCGAAAAGAGCCTATTTCTAACCACTAGTTTACTATCTCTAGTCTCCGTGAGTAATTTTCATATATCACAGAAGCAAAATACAATTGATCATCCTACCCCTATCTCTAGGCAATATTGCTTAATCAAGGAATTCCCTATCAGTTCATTACTTTCTCGTACGTCTCCGTATCAACAAAGGCAAATATCTTCTTACCGAACAAGTTAAACGATAAAAGCATTGAGCATAGATAAGAAACCCAACAATTGATAATATAAGCATGTGAACAAAATAATAATTTCAATGTAAGAGAGTTTCAAAAGATTACATTGTTCCCCAACAACAAAGGGTTTAGTTCACCATGGACGTGGTGAAACTAGATGGAATTAAATGAAAGAATGGAAGAGTAAACCCTAGATTTGATAAATTGGAGCCTAAGCATCCAAGAAACCGTCTCCAAGGAGTGTAGAAAGGCTTTGGACGTCTCCACTTGCCAAAAGAATCCTTTGAAGATTGCACTGGGGCTATTTATAACACATAAAAGTAACAAAATTTAAGTCCAAGCCCTGCATTCCACCGCTCAGCGCCTAATTTGACCGCTCAGTGGTTTCCCTCTAATCACCTGACCGCTCAGCGGTCCATCGCACCGCTCAGCGATTTGCCTCTAATCGCTTGGACGCTCAGCGGCACCTCTTGAGTGAGAGGTAGTGGCTGCTCCCTCGAGTCTGGCGCTCAGCGCTGGAAAATAGCATAGAGCGGTGACTTTGACTCTTCTTTTCTTCCTTTTTCTCCTTCTTTCTTGAGTCTAAGTCCTCTCTACTTCACTTTTATCTTCAATTCTCATCAAAACCCTGCAAAACAATGCAAAACAAACACAATATCTCTACAAACAACTTTTGACTATCATGTGACTCAACTAAGTGTTTTGCTTGATTCCAAGCTCATTCTAAGCCATAAAGGGTGTGTTTTGATATCAAATTTAAGTATAAAAATAACGGTGTTTAAACCATTATCATGACCCAGGTTCGGTTTTGGGTTGAAATGCCATAAGAGATGCAAAAGACACTATTTTTTTTACAAAGAAGCTAGCAAAGGGAGGAAGTGCTACTACGCTACCCAAAGACACGAGGAAAACAACAGCAAAACACAACGAATACTCAGTAGACGTCGTTTAATGCCATATCCGACATCTATTGTGCCCTTACACATCGGTTAGTGCCATGTCTGACGTCTTTATAGTGCCCTTAGATGTCAGTTAATTATGTGTCCGACATCTTTATAGACATCGGGCATAGCACTGATGGAAGTATATAAAGACGTCGGGCGTGCAGGGATAAAAGCTGAAAATAATACAATCACAAATAATAACCCCAATGAATAACGGAGTTAGTTACTCTTAGACATTCTGAGCACTAGTAAAGAGATAAAAGCTGTAAATATTGGTGATGATGAGTGTCTCTATGCTCAAGAATGTGCCTTTGTCGTCTCGCCCTTAGTTTAGTTCCCTATTCTCTAAAAGATTGAAAGTGTGATGCATTCTATTATTTTTCAAACGTGTATGTCATTAGGATAGCTACCGTTGTTGGGAAACTAGACCCTTCTCATTGGGCAAATTGGTCATGCTTACTGAGCAAGTTATGGTGCATTCATTGGGCCTGGAATCTATACTCAAATGAAGTGTAAATGATAATCCTTGATATATATATTCATCTTTCGATAAGAAAACTCCTAAGTTAAACATAGTAGATAGTCTTTATATTGTAATTGAATATTGGTAACCTTCAAACCACCATTAAGCTTACAACTACATAAGATAAACTGTTTAATTGTGAGCAATCCCTATCTTTATGTATCTTCGTCCAAATAAAATTTTGAATCCATTATTCTACCTTAAGACTTAGCTTAATAAGCCATTTGTAAATCTAGAAGGTATAAGAAAATAAGAAAATAAGCCAACAATTAATTAACAAATTTACTAGATGAGCTTTTCCTATCATACTAAGGTACTTCCATTTCCAAGAAGCAAGTTTATTACGAATCTTATTAACCAAATGTTAAAAAGCTCGATCCTTACGAACCCCTATAAAAATGTAAATGTGACTTTTTGTAGGACTTGTCCATTGGTATGAGAAAGTGTCATATTCATGCAAGAAATATTTTAAATGTTGGAGGTATTATTTTCCCATTTATAGAAAATAAATATATTGTCAACATAGAGAGTATGACAAGTAAATTGTATCTCCTGATGACCAACAATGAGAACCATAAGTTTTTAGAAATAAGCTCTGAGATACCCTTACACAATAAAGAGAAAGAGAGGATTCTCCTATCTATCCGCTCTACCACAATGGAAGTAATAAGTAAAATCACTAGTAACTCGGATAGAAAGATAAACAAATTACAAAGCCAAATCTAATTAACAAATACGAAGAATCCACATCAAACCCTTCATGAAACTAAAAGAAGGCAACACTTTAATTAAGAAATGCCTAACAAACTTTATTCTCATTCTCATTTATCATATAATAAACAATATAGTCTATAAATATTACATTTTGTACGATGTTCTCATGGTTAATGGAAAGGCTTATGTTAAAACACAAAGTCTAGATCAATTGAAAAGTTAAACACGTATATTTACAAAAGATCAATAAATGTTTGTGTTATTCTTTGAATTCGCATTTCATCTAAAAGATAGAAAAGCTCATTCTGTAATCTTCTTTAAACAAAAATCTGTGTTATGAGCATCTTTAGCTTTTTCAAGAGAAACCTCCAACCATTCAAAAGTGCTCAAAATATTCTCACTTTTCAGCAACTCTCAGACACTTAACATCCTTATCTTATTCTCCTTTTAAATTTCCATCCGAGGTTGGAAATTACTAATAAATGAAACGGGGGAATCCTACGTTGACATCTTTCACAGCAAAACTATCCCTATTTCTAAATAATCCCAAATCATCATCCTGTCATTCATAAACAAAAAAAGGCTTCTGTTAGAAATTAGAATCATTTTGAAATCAAAGATATACAGCACTCATTCATATATGTTAAGCTTGACATGTTTTATAATCTCCATTTTCATATATGTTTTTGACAGAAAAATTGTGAAACAGTACTTAATATGTGTATCACTAAAAAATGAAATTTTCAGTAAACGAATTGTTTTTTAATTTGAAAAACTAAATAAAACAAAACAGTGAAAGAAGTGGAGGATCTAATTAATGAAATGATTATATATACGATACCTTTGGTAAACTTCCTTGATTTGATTGTGAGATAATCTCATTTCAAAAATTTATGTCTGCGTCTTCCTCGTCTTCTTCATTCTGTATGCTGCTGTCCATTTTTCCAAACTCTAAATATTCAGAGACAACTAAAACTATTATTTTCTTGCTGATTAAAATTCCATAACTTTGATGAGAAACTCTTTCAAGCTCCGCTTTATATAGATAGAATAAAGGAGATTATAGTTCATTCAAAGAGAATTAATCTTAATTTTTTCAGTAATTTTCGTTTCAAAAATATAGAATAAGAAAAGTAATAAATGAATGCATTTGATTAATAAATAATGTCATTAATGTAATAAATTAATGCATGCGTTATAATATTTATGCAATATCATTAAATATGTTACTCCAAATTAATGTATATATTAATGTAACATAAATAACCTTAATTCATTTATTTATTTATTTTTGTAAATATCAATATATGTATACATTCTATTTATTATATAATTAGTTTAAACACAAGCGCTTTATGCATTTTTTAAATATTTAAAAAATTTTAAATTTTAAATATAGTATTTAGAATGAAAAAATTAAATAAACATAATATATATATATAGTTATAAATATATATTTATAATATAACTATGGATAAAATAAATTTTAGTTATAAGTATTATTGTGTTAGAGCTGTCAAAACGGGTAACCCGGCCCGACCCACCACGGGTTGGTCACTTAGTGAGCCAACCCAACTCGGCTCATTTATTAGCGAGCCAGAAAAACTTGAACCCGGCCCAACCCACCACGGGTTGGTGGGTAAACGGGTTGGCTCACTAGCTCATTTAATTACATTTTTTAAATAAAAAAATACAAACTTTTTGTAATTTAAATTTAAACAAATTTCACTCCTAAAAAATTATGTTAAAGACAATTGAAAATAATAATAAAAAGTACAATATAATCCAAATTCAAAGATATAAAAAAAGAACCAGTACTCAACAAAAAATTAATAGTTTAATTTGTAACATAATTTCGCAAATTCAAAGATATCAAAAGCAGCTTGTTCAAATGTATACTCAAATTATTTAAATAAAATGAACAAACTCTGATACAAGCATGTCAGAACAGGAAAAAAAAATCATTCCATGTCTTCAAATCTCCCACAATATAAAGAAATTCGCATGCCCCTATTTTTGTCATTATAGGGTTTTTGAAAAAAAAAAGAAAGAAAAGTGAGAAAACAAAAATGTGGAGAAAATACAAGAAAAAAGGAAGAGTGTTTTACCTGTTCCTTGAATAATTTTAGTGAAGTGAGAGTGAGAGCACTGTCAAATGAGAGCAAGTACTGTGAGATTGATTTGTGAGAGGAGAGGTTACTTTTTTGGCATACACAGCGAGTGAAGAGAGTATTTTATTTTTTAGGGTTTCATAAATAAAATAATAAATTAAAAAATAAAATTAGGTAGGTGGGTTGGTGGGCCAACCCGGCTCACCAAGGGTTCAACCCGCATGAGCCGTGTCTAAATGAACCGGGTTGAAATCTGACCCGCATATAGGTGGGTTGTATTTTTCAAATCCAACCCGGCCCGAACCCGTGACGGGCTGAGATGGCCCGCGGGTTTGACCCATTTTGACGACTCTATATTGTGTAAAGAATTATTTTTTATTAAAATTATTTAAATTTGAAAAAATAATTCTTGAAGTGATAATGTAAAACTCCAAAAAATGGTATTTTAGGAGTGGTGGTAGCCCAAAAATAGTGAGACTCGATTATTTTAATATTAAATGGTTTTATTATAAATAGTTTAGTTATAAACGAGTTTTATTATTTTAAAACGTATCATCTCTCTAGATACCATTTTTCTAGAGTTCTCTACCTTCTCTGTAAATTATCTTACTTCTTGATCATTTGTTTAATGACCAGGAAGTTCCTATGATCTAGAGTTATATCCCATTTTTTCTTTAATCATCTGTTTATGATCCAGCTTAAGAAATTCTTTTCGCGTGTATCAATTGTCTTTACCTCTTGACTTTTCTGTAAATTTGTGGTCCTAAAGGTGTATGTTCTAAGAGCTCTGTATCTTCAGTGTAAGGTGAGGGAAGCTAGAAGTTCATCTTTAATTGATGTTTGTGATGTAAGTTTGGTGTTCTTATGTATGTTGACTTGATAAGATGGTGATTTTTGTTTTTTTGACTAGTACTAGTTCAACTAAATGTGTGTATTTCGTCATTTAACAATGAAATTCTAGTGTGATGCATTTTGGATGATATTGTGATGATGATTTGCATGTAGACATGTTGTATTAATCATTGAAATGTGCATTTCAAAGATTGTGATGTAATGAGTTGAAGTCTTTTGAGTTTTGGTAGTTGAAATTGCAGTTTTTGATAAACCATTTAATGTGATAGAGTTGGAGTATGAAATATGTCATTTGGAGGTCTAGTTATGTGTTATTTGGGACTTATTGGTGCCTTGAGTTGATAAAATCA
Source organism: Vigna mungo (assembly GCA_036885675.1). Lineage (NCBI taxonomy): Eukaryota > Viridiplantae > Streptophyta > Magnoliopsida > Fabales > Fabaceae > Vigna > Vigna mungo. Next base: position 32,207,521 of record CP144697.1, on the reverse strand, counting down.
GATAAGGAATAGAGGAAGAGTCAAAGTGATGATTTTAAGAAGGTTATAAGTCCATTTTAGGGGTTTCAAATAGGTAAAATCTAAAGGAAGGGAGTATGAACTGAAATGAACTTTTGGGTCTGTCTTTGGGGTGATTTACAATTGTCTTGAAGTGGTGAGAATGGTATAAAACAGATATAAGAGTAGTTAATGGTTCAAAAGTAAAGTTTAACTTGGTTTTGGGGTAAACTTAGCGGTTGTGACAAGTGATATTTTGAATCAAGTGTTCTGGGTTAATTGTGATGATTGGTAGGTTGTTATTAAGTCCATGATGACTTGTTCAAGCTATTAGTTGCAGAAATTGGGTGTTGCAAGTCATAAATTCAGTTTGGTATGGTTTAAGGTAGTAAGTTGGTTTGAGGTAGTCATTTGGAGTTAGGAATTAGATATCAGATGTTACAGGGTGTTTAGAAGGTCCTTGGAACCATTCAAAGTTGTGGAGGGAAAGGTTATGAAGTGATCCAAAAAAAGTATAAGCTTATTAATAATGTCTGAGTGCTCCTTCAGAGCGTTGGGCCCCAGTTTCTAGAGGTCAGGGCTTTGAGCGCCAACTTTGGGTTTGATGCATTGTTGATGATTATGTGATGAATGCTTTGAGGTTTAATATGATAGTATGTCATGTGTGAATGAAGGATATGTATATATAACTATGAGAGGGTTGTGATGATGATGAATATGTGGTTGATTATGTGTATGGTATTGATGAACGTAATTCCATGACTCGTGGAGAGGTTTTATAGTGGTGCTTGTGCTATTGTTGTATGAATATTAAAGCTTGGAACTAGTGGTTTATCCCGATACTCTAATGATCATTCATTCTCACGTAGAGAGGAGTGAGTCATATGGTGAGAGTAATATGAGGTTTTTGTCTATTGGCTTTGATCATGACTATAAGTAACTGAAATAGACTAACTTTGTATAGTAGCTTGATTTCAGCCAGTTTTATTACCATTACACGAATTATCATATTATGTCACCACGACGAATTATAATTAATATAAATCATCACTATAAAATATGTTCGTTTACTACTGTAGTGAGCTTCATGAACTTTGAGGTGAACATCCGCTAAGCTATTTCAATTCTAGTTTTGTAAATTTTGCTTAATTGCTTTTAACTTTTGTGAAAAAAAGAAAAAAATAGGACAACCAACCAATGCTTTATTCAAGAAAGATGTTCTCAAATTTATTGGTATGAATATCAAATTAACATTACATTCAAAAAAGAAATCACACTTTCAGACTTTTTCTTCTTATTAATTACATGATTATTACTATGAAATATGGTATTATATTGAAAAGTTAAAATCACACGTATATATAATTTATCAATAAATGTTTCTCTTATTCTCCTTTAATCCTTTACATCGTATATCTCTCTACAGTTTTAAATGAATCCGCATTTCACCCAACAGATGAAGAGCTCATGCTTTTAATTAAGCAAATGTTTTTGGAGAAGTTCGTCTTTGAAATATTCTCTCATTTCTTGTTGTTCATCTTTCAGCATGGAGCTGCTGATATTGGTGAAATGGCATAAAGAATCCGGAAAATTAATGTACATGAGACAATTAATATACATGAGACCATTAAGTCAAGTCTCGTCCAAACTCCTCCTCCATCTCTTTATGATTTCCTAAACGACAATGCTGATATCAAAGATTAGTTTCACATGTTTATCATCATAACGAAAAATCACAAACAAAGAAAATTTTGAAAAACAAAATTTAATGTATAGGTCAGGGAAAAAAAAGGAGATAAAAGGGTGAAAATTGAAAATGAAAAGAACTTCTCCATCTCTTCTGACATGCCACGACAGAAGACTGAAATTCAGAAGAAAAAAAAGGTTTGGAATGAGTTTGAATATGTGAAAAAGCACTCAAAATATGTATACTAAAAAGATACAAACAGTTTTTTTTAATTTGAATAGCTAAATAAAACACAGGAATGAAAAAAAGGCGTGGATCTAATTAATGAAACACATATATAAAGAGTACCTTTGGTATACTTCCTTGATTTGATTTTGAGATAATCTCATAACTCTTTGTAAAGTTTATGTCTCCGCCTTCCTCGTCTTCTTCGTCATTGTGCACGCTGCTGCCCATTTCTCTAAACACTAAATATTCAGAGACAACTAAAAACTATTATTCTGTTATTGATTAAAATTCGATAACTTTGTTGTGAAACTCTATGAATCTCAGCTTTATTTATAGATGAAAAAAGAAAAGAAAGAGGAGATGACATTGAACGAGGTGTAATATTAATTTTTAAAATTTTCGTTTCAAAAGATTTAAATTAAGAAAAGAAATTAATGTATTCATTTAATTAATAAATAATGTCATTAATGTAAATGTATACGTTATTTTTCCTATTATTGATTTAATATGTCAATTTGCCTTCCTCACATTTAATTAATAAATAATGTCATTAATGTAAATGTATATGTTATATTTCATATTATTGATGTAATATCATTAATAGACATATCAATTTGCTTCATTATTAAGATATGTCAAATATTCTATTAATGGATATTAGACAATCGTGTTATTTATAATTTAGATATTATTATAATTTGTGAAGAGGTGTGCACTTTTCATTTCCTTTAATAGATGAAGTATTATAGAATTCTTATATGTATATATATGGTACTTCCGCTGACAATCAATCGGAGAAACATGATTCTGGAACTTTCGCTGCTTCCAAGAGTTATATTTTTACTGCTGCCAGATTTGTGACAAAGTCAGGTATATCTAACTCTGCTCTTAATCTTTCTGTTGTTACTAAGGGTAGTGATTGGATAATTGATTCAGGTGCTACTGATCATATAACTTGTGATCCTCATATATTTACTAATTTTTCCTCTAATTGCTCTAAAACTGTTATTGTTAATGTCAATGGGGTCTTATCTCCTATTGAAGGTATAGGTACTATATCCCTCTCACCCTCTTTATCCATTCTTGATGTTTTATTTGTTCCTACATTAAACTGTAATCTTATATCCGTCAGCAAGTTACCAAATCACATTCTTGTGTTCCCTTGTTTTAACCAACCCATTGTATTTTTCAGAACATCCATTCCAAGGAGAAGAATGCCAGTGGTAGAGAGAGTGAAAGACTGTATTATCTTGAAAATGTCTCACAACAAAACCATAAAAGAAGATCGACTTTTCTTACGAATGATCACATACAAGATAAAAACAAAAAAGAAATTTGGTTATGGCATAAACGGTTGGGACATCCCTCTTTTGGTTATTTAAAAAATTATTTCCATCACTATTTCATAAATGCAATATTTCTGATTTTTTTGTGAAACATGTGTTTTGGAAAAAAATCATCGTGTTGTGTTTCCTTTAAGCAATAACAAAACTGATTTTCCTTTTTCATTAATTCACGCAGATGTTTGGGGCCCTACCCCACAATCTACACATAATGGAAAAAATGATTTATCAGTTTTGTTGATGATTGTACTCGGGTAACCTGGGTGTATTTGCTTAAACATAAAAGTGAAGTGTGTGATGTGTTTCGTTCCTTTCATCATATAATCGTTACACAATTTAACACACATATTAAAGTCATTCAATCAGACAATGGAGGGGAATATTTTAAGACTGAATTAATAGAGTTCATGAACTCTAAAGGTATCTTGCATCAAACTACATGTCCTTATTCACCACAACAAAATGGCGTGGCTGAAAGGAAAAATAGACATATATTAGAGGTGACTAAATCACTTTTGATAGATGGTAATGTCCCATCTCATTTATGGGGTGAAGCTGTGAGCTCAGCCGTTTATTTAATTAATTGAACCCCTTCTAGTGTGCTTAACTTTTGAAGGCCTTTTGATGTGTTGTCTGATCAATGTATCCTTCCTCCCATAGTTTCTTTACCCTTCATGTTTTTGGATGTGTTATATATGTTCACTTACACCCACATCAACGTACAAAGCTTGAAGAACGAGCTATCAAATGTGTTTTTGTTGGGTATGGATCAACTAAAAAATTGTGCTTACCATCCACCATCCAAGAAAATTTATATCTCTATGGATGTGACATTTAATGAGCATGATTTTTTTATGTTAATTCTCCACTTCAGGGAGGCCATGAAAGTGAAGTGCATAATTATGATGTTAGTATGTTTGATATCTCCGATATAAAATTATATTGTGAAGATAAATTATCATGTAAGGATTATTCTGCAGGAAGTGAGCCAATCGAAAATATGGACACTTTTTTTCTAGATAATACAATGTCTTCTAATCATAACTAATTGGCTCAATTTTCTCCACAGGTTCAGCTTGACTCTTCAGAGGTACCTTCTGATCCTATCTTTGATAATACTAATTTAGATGAAATTGATTCTTGTATGCTTGAAACCACCAGCATATCAAACACTGAGTCTACTACTGTTCAATATAATCTACCACCTCGTTCTAACCGTGGTCAACCTCCAACTAAATATGAACTAGACCTCCAAGCCAAAGTTAAATATCCAATTAGTAAATATGTGTCATCTAACAGGTTATCTCAATCATATGCATCACTTGTATCTCAATTATCTTCAATTTCTATTCATAGTAATGTACAGGAAGCTTTGGCAGATCCTAGATGGACCAAAGCAATGGTTGAGGAGATGGCAGCTTTAGAAAAAAATAACACTTGGGATCTTGTGTCCTTACCAAGAGGGAAGAAAACGGTGGGCTGCAAATGGGTATTTACAATTAAGCATAAAGCTGATGGAACTATTGAGAGGTATAAAGCACGACTTGTGGCTAAAGGTTACACTCAGTCTTATGGTGTAGATTACCAAGAGACGTTTGCACCGGTAGCCAAGCTCAACACGGTGAGAATACTTTTGTCCCTAGCAGCAAACCAAGGTTGGCCTCTTCTACAATTTGATGTGAAAAATGCTTTCCTACATGGAGAAATATATGGATTTTCCACTAGGTATGATAGATTCAACTAGAATGAAGGTTTGCAAATTAAAGAAGGCACTATATGGATTAAAGCAATCTCCAAGATCATGGTTTGGAAGTTTTACTAAGTCTATGAAGGCATTTGGCTACAAAGCAAGTAACTCTAATCACACCTTATTTTTGAAGAGAAGAAAAGAAAAAATTACAGCTTTGATTATATATGTAGATGACATGATTGTTACAGAAAATGACCAAGGTGAGATCTCTAGTTTACAACAATACCTTGCATCTGAATTTGAGATGAAACAACATGGAAATCTAAAATATTTTCTGGGTATTAAAGTAGCTAGATCAAAACATGGTAATTTCCTATGCCAAAGAAAATATACTATCTGAAAATGGGCTGCTTGGGAGTAAACCAGCTGATACACCAATTGAAAAAAAATCATAAACTCTTTCAATGCTCAAATTCAGCAAGCATAGACAAAGGGAGATACCAAAGACTGGTCGGAAAATTAATTTATTTATGTCATACATGTCCAGATATAACCTATGCAGTGAATGTTGTTAGTCAATTTATACATGACTCACGAAAGCTTCATATGGATGTTGTTGAGAGGATTTTGAGATATTTAAAGTCCGCTCCTGGTAAAGGAATTTTGTTCTCAAATAATGGAAAATTGAAGGTAAAAGGGTTCATTGATGCAGATTGGGCAGGTTCAAAAGATGATAGAAGATCTACCTCTAAATACTTTACTTTTGTAGGAGGGAATCTTGTAACATGGAGGAGTAAAAAGCAATCTGTAATAGCAAGATCTAGTGCTGGAGTAGAATTTAGAGGCATGACACTAGGTGTATGTGAACTTTTATGGATTAAAAATGTGCTATCAGATTTGGGATTTAAACCAAGTGAAACTATGAGGTTGTACTGTGACAATACTTCAGCTATAGCAATTGCTCATAATCCTGTGCAACATGATAGAACAAAGCATGTGGAGATTGATAGACATTTCATCAAAGAGAAGATTGAAGATGGAATAATTTCCTTTCCTTTTGTAAGATCAGAGTTGTAGTTGGCTGATGTTCTCACCAAAGGAGTGTCAAGAAGATTGTTTAATGAGTCTTTATTCAAGTTGGGAATGTGTGATATCTATGCACCAACTTGAGTGGGGGTGTTAAGATATGCCAAATATTCTATTAATGGATATTAGGCAATCAAATATTGTGTTATTTATAATTTAGATAGTATTATAATTTGTGCAGATTTGTGCACCTGTCATTTCCTTTAATAGATGAAGGATTATGGGATCCTTATATGTATATATATATGCTACTCTACTCTTTGAAATAATACATCAGAATTATTCTTTAAACCTTTTATTATTCCTCACATAGTTTGTTCTTCATCTACATGGAGTGGGACCAAAAAACACTCACAAGATAAAGATTGCAAATCATAGATGCACCTTTAGTCGTGCTAGTAAGATCATTCAATGTAGTCTAGCAAATGACTCTCAAGACTGCCTCAAGATTCTTCAAATTCTTCATGTTCTTGATTCTTGGAGCTCGTGAGTAATTTGTAAACTTTCTAAACTCAAAAACAATCAGATATGACAATGTTAGAATGATCAAAAGTTAGAGAAATACAAACAGTCCGTCAATTTATAGTTTCTGTCAAATTTGACGCAAAGTAATCCATTAGGTTAGTAGTGTAATAGGTTACATAAATTGTTGTAATAGTATTACAACTAACTATTCTCATTAATTGAATGATCAATTAATGTAAGTGATTACATTAAATGTTAGTCAAACACATTAAAAAATATGATCGTTATAGCAGTTATGATTAACATTCAATCAGTTATCAAACATAACAGACTTAATTGAATACACAGAGACGGTAATGGATTAAGTTTATCACTTAAGCAAATTTTGAAATCTTTTCTTCTTAAAAACTCATCACAGCACATCTGAAAAAGATGGAAACACAAGAGTTTTAATCGATTCAACAACTAATGTAATCGATTAAAAACAAGTTATTTTGCCACAGTTAAAAACGCAAGTTGTTTGATGACCTTAATTGATTATCACAACATTGTAATCGATTAAGTCATGCAGATATGCTTTTGTGCATGTGGTTATCTTTCAATAAAACATACAGTGAGTATACACAAATATAATCTCATCATAATCAACAATAGTATGCATAACCAACACAATATGTCCAATGAACGTATGTGCATATTACACAGTAAACATTTACATTTTTCACATATGTACAACACAATACAGAAACACCTTTCTGTTGTGACATAACAACATTCATGTATTATCAGTGTGTTGTGATCATCAAAAACCAACATAATAGGGATTGGGTTCAACTATCACAGTGCTCTCCCTATCAACAAAAATATACACAAAATTTGGGTGGGGTGTGGTAGTCCATGGACCTTCATTTTAGAAAAAAAAAACATATTTATTTTGAATAGAAGAAAAAATGTAATTAATTCTTAATTTGTGACAAATCTAATTGTTTTCAATATGTGAAAGAAATATATACAAACATTTTAATCAGACAAAAATAGTCTTTGTAAGATATTTCAATAAATTTGGTTGCTTACTTATATAGAAAAATTATACAACAAGACATTAAAATTAAAATTCTTGATTAGTTAAACATATTTAATTTTTCTTGGGTGGTTAAACATATTTTATAAGTATATAACATACGCACTTAGTTTTGTTGTTCAAAAAAATCCTCTAAATTTGAATGAAAAACAAAGAAGACATCTCAATTTCTAAGTTTAAAACAATGAATTTATAAATAATAAGTTTATGGATTTTTTTTATTATGTATTATTTATTTTTTTTCCTTTTTTAGTATAGAACTTAAATTTATATTTAAATTCTACCAATTATTTATTTCTCTTTAATAATCTATATATATATATAGTAATTATTAAAAATTTAGTGTGAATTTTATTACAATTAATAAAATATTTCACATTTTGGCTAAACTTTGTGTTTCTTGTATGTTTAAGACTTTATTATAATGTATTACGTACTGCATTATTAAATGTTATTAGTTTTGTTTTCTAAGAAATTGATAAAATTAATAAAAAGATTATATTTAATAAATGTATTAAACTATAAATTATATATTATTTAATAACAGAATAATAAGTGTGATATAAAAATATTGATTTAAATTTAAATATAATAAAATTATATTTTAAATATCTAATAAAATATATAATTCTATATGTGTACATAAATAATATTATTTATAAAAATTAATTAAAGATTTGTAGTAGGGTTTAATTTATCTTAATTCTTATTCTAACTCATTTGAGAGGGAGTTTTGAGAAGAGGAACAGTTTTTTTTATCCCTACTTGAAAAACCTCATAGAAAAGAGTTCTTTCAAACGTAAACTATAACTGGTTTATAGATTAAGTTGATACCATGACATTGAAAGTAGTAATTTTGAATACAAGAACTCGTTAAGGAAAGGAGAGTCTCTAAATCGTTAATAGCTTAAATCCTATATGTTAAGATATGAAGTGCTGAAAAATATAGACGTTAATCTTTTGCAAACAACTATCCTAAGACCATTGAGCTAAGGTTTGCAGGTAGACGTTAGTATCTCATAAAACATGTAAATATTAGTCTTTTTGAAGACATTGAATATATCATAAAATATTAATTACTGATACACAGTTGGGAATGATATATTTTCTTAATCATCTATTGTCTATTAACTAAGTGTTTATTTGATTTTGTGATATGTTTAATTTTATGACAGTTGTTGATATGAGAGTAGGTTAAGATAAAAGTTGCAAAATTATATATACGTTAAAGTAAGCATGTATTAATATTTTACACACATGAATATGTAAATTAAGTTTATTTATGTTACATTGATATATGTATTGATTTCGTGTGATATATTAATGATATTACGTTAATAATATATCGCCTACATTAATTTATTAATCAATGTATTACAATAATGACAAAATTTAATAATTAAATGTATACATCAATTACTTTTCTTACTTTAAATACATATTTAATACAAAAATTATATGAGGACTTTTAAGGAAAGACACCGAGAGACGTGAATAAGTCCATTTAAAATATCAAGACATCACTTATAATTCAAAACCTATATTAAAATTAGAGCTGTTAAAATCTATATAATTCAAAACCTATATTAATAAAATAAAATTAGTTAGATAGGTTGGTGGGTCAATCCGATCCACTACAAGTTCAACCCACATGAGCCGATTTTAAATAATTCAGGTTGAAATGTTCTTTTAAGTGGCTCATCTCTTTTTTCTTCATCTATATAAAGGGCAGACTCGTTGAGTTTTCTAATTGAAACAGTTGAACTTTAACCATTGACAAAAATAATTTTGACTGTCGCTAATATCTAGAGTTTAGAGAAATGTCCAGCAACATGCACAAAGATGAAGACGACCAGGAAGACGCCGATATAAAGTTTCGAAAGAGTGATGAGATCATCTCAAAATCAAATCAAGGAAGTATACCAAAGGTATTGTGTATAAAACCATTTGATTAATTATATCCACAGCTTTTTCTATTCAGTATTATTTCACAATTTATTCTCTCAAAAACGGAAAAAGAAAGAGACTTGTAAATTGAGATTATCTTTGTCTTCAAATTCATTCTATTTTCTTAACACAAATCTTTATTTGAATTGCAGCATTACGAATTCAGACAGAAGAGCAGATGAAGATGACGTTCAAGCAGAATCATATACATACTCTTTTGGATTTACTTAAATGTTTAGGGAAGGCAACAATTTTGCTGACAAAGTTGTCAGCATGAGTATTTGAAGCTGTTCCACTTGGAATGTTAAGTGGCAGAGAGTGCTTATAGAAGTTGTTCACAACACAGATTTTTGTTTAAAGAATATATCATGAGAAGATCACAGAATGAGCTGTTTTATCTTTTAGATGAAATGCGAATTCAAAGAAAATTGCAGGATGATGGAAAGGATTAAAATAGAATATGAGAAACATTTATTGATGATTTGAAAATAAAGATGTGATTTTAACTTTTCAATGTAATACTATATATTTCATAGTAATTATTATCATGTAAGAAGAAAAAGTTTGAAAGTGTTCTTTCAGTTTTGAATATAATATTAATTATGGTGAGAAGATTACACAGTCAGCATTTTTTTTCTCTTTCGGACGAAAGGGTAATTCAAAAAATTGCAGGGATATGGATAATAAGAGAAACATGTATTAATGGTTTGTAAAAATACATGTAATCTTAACTTTGATTTGAATTGTGGCATTATCGTTTGGATCATGTTCACTTTGATACTATTTCCCATTTAAGAAAAAGAGGTCTTTTGTCTTTATCTTCTATTTTACTAATTCTTCCATTTGTGGCTCTTGTGAGTTAGTTAAAAGCCAAAGACTACTTTATTCCCTAAATGAGAAACGCGCATCGCATGTTCTGGATTTAATACATTGTGATTTATGGGGAACTGCTCCCATTTGTTCAAAATTTGGTTTTCGATATTATGTGATTTTTATTGATGACTATTCTAGATTCACTTGGTTATATCCAATGCGCCTGAAATCTGATTTTTATGATGTATTTGTCCAGTTCAAGAAATTTGTTGAAAATCAGTTTCATACAACTATAAAAACATTCCAAAGTGATGGTGGCACCGAATTCAACAATAACAAAGTCAAGACCTTGCTAGAGCTGAACGCAAACATCGTCACATCGCTGAAACGGGTCTTGCAATGATTTTTCATTCACATATCCCTGCTCAATATCGGCTACATGCTTTTTGTTGTGCTGTTTATGTCATAAATTGGTTACCGACCACTCTTCTAAATGGTGTTTATCCATTTTAGAAATTATATAATACTCCTCCTAATTAAGCATACTTTCATCCTTTTGGCTGTCGGGTTTATCCTTGTCTCCGTGACTATGCCACTAACAATTGTCTCCTCGCAGTGCACCTTGTATTTTTCTTGGATACAACAGCAACCAGTAAGGATTTCAATGTTTGGATCCTTCAACCTCCCGGTTATACGTAACAAGACATGCCAAGTTTGATGAACTTTATTTTCTGTGTTCAAAAACAGGAACTATATCTCCAATTTCCGGATTAGGTTTTTCTTCATTTGCTCAACCAGCCTCAACACCTGAAATTCCTGCTCTAGCTCATGCACCGACTTTTTCTTTGCCACTATCCAAGGAACCTGTGCACTCACCAACCATACCTTGTGGTCTATGTCCTGCTGAAGATACTCAACCACAAATACACCGTAGTGTCCAGTCTACTCATCCTATGGTCACATGCGCCAAATCAGGTATTTTTAGGCCTCGTCATTTTGCTGACATTACCACCTACCAACTATCTTCTCTTCTTTATGCTCTGCTCACCACTTCTACACCCAAAGGGTTCAAATCCGCTGCCAAACATCCTGGTTGGTTGGATGCTATGCATAAAGAGCTCCTGGCCCTACACTCCAACAATACTTGGGATCTTGTCCCACGCCCATCCAACACCAACATTGTAGGTTCCAAATGGGTGTTTCGCACCAAATATCTTTCAGATGCAATTAACAAACTAAAAGCACAGTTGGTTGCACAAGGCTTCACTCAAAAACCTGGTCTTGACTATGATCACACCTTCAGTCCTGTTGTTAAAGCTGCCACTGTTCGTGTCATTCTCACTCTAGCAGTAATGAGTAATTGGCCTCTTCATCAATTGTATGTCAACAATGCATTCTTGAACGGACACCTGACACATCATGTCTATATGGAACAACCTCCTGGGTTCATTGATCCTCGATACCCAAATCATGTTTGTCGACTTCAGAAAGCTCTTTATGGCCTCAAACAGGTCCCTCTTACATGGTTTCAACGATTCAGCTCATTTTTGCTCAGTCTTGGGTTCCTCGGAAGCAAGGCAGATCCATCTTTATTTGTCTACCACAACACTGCAGCCACTCTATATATACTTGTTTATGTTGATGACATAATTTTGACAGGGAATAATAATTCTTTAATTCAAAAACTTTTGGCAAGGTTCAAAACTGAGTTTGCTATCAAGGATTTAGGTAATCTAAATTACTTTCTTGGTCTCGAGGTCCACTACACTACCAATGATGTCTTTCTTAGCCAGACCAAATACGCTTAAGACATTTTATCTAGGGCCTAGATGTTAGATGCAAAACCGATAGCCACACCGCTCCAACCTGATATTCAACTGACAACCATAGGAGATCCATTCTCTGATCCCTCTCAATATCGCTCTCTCGTTGGTGCACTCTAGTATCTCACTATAACTCGTCCTAACTTGTCCTACGCAGTAAATTTGGTTAGTCAGTTTCTTCAAGCTCCAACAAATGATCACTTTCAAGCTGTTAAACGCATCCTTCGATATGTCAAGGGCACCATGTCCTATGGCGTATCCTTCACCCGTGGAGCTTCCCTTAATGTTCTTGGATACTCGAATGCAGATTGGGCTCAATGTATTGAGACTAGGCGATCAACCTATGGTTATTCTATCTTCTTAGGCGGAAATCTCGTCTCATGGAGTGCTAAGAAACAACCAACCGTAGCTCGATCAAGTTCTGAATCAGAATATAGAGCCATGGCTAATGCAACAGCTAAACTAATATGGATTACTCATCTTCCACATGATCTGCATATTTCCTATCAAGCGCCAACTCTTCACTAAAAGTTTGTCTCGACCATTGTTCCAGTTCTTCAGAGCCCAGCTTCACGTTAGCACACTTTGCTTGAGGGGGATGATAGGAAATAATATATTAGATTATAGTTTACCTTATTTAGTTTCTGCATAATTGATTTTGTCTTGAATATTATAGTTTACCTTATTTAGTTTCTGCATAATTGATTATGTCTTGAATAATTGACACAAGTGGAAAAAGGACTTTTTATAACCTACAAAAATGACTTTTTATAACGTAGTTATAGGGGATATAGTTCTGAGCGATATAATAAGTCTGCACATTTTATAACGTAGCATAAATTTACGTTATAATATGTGCGGACATATTATAACGTAGTTTCTGAAGTACGTCATAATATGTAGGGACATATTATAACGTAGTTTCTGAAGTACGTCATAATATGTGGGGACATATTACAACAGTTTCTGACGTACGTCATAATATACGCAGAATATATTATTACGTACATATTTTTGTACGTTATAATATGTGTTTTTTTTTAAAAAAGAAATTAATAATTACATTTGACATTCAATGAAATTATAATAATATTTTTGTATTATCATATCATCAATCAATTTATAATTGATATAGCTTCAAATAAACAAATTTAATGAAGAATAAAACTTTGATTTTTGGTATATGAAACAAAAATTGTTATTTACATAGAGTGAAACCTTAATAATACTTATTAAGGTTAAATATACTATCTAACTAATTATATACAAGTTCTGCAGCAAGCCTATGCTAGTAGAATTTTTCGTTACATGTAGGGAGAAAGTTTTAACTCATGCATAATTAGAGAAATTATACAACACTAAACTTGTGTTCAAGCTTTGCATGGTAGTAATATTCCCAAATAGCTCTATTGCTTTTGGAAGAAAGAGAGAACAAGATCTGTATGCACTGCGTATCCACGAAAAGCTGTTTGGCAAAAGACAACAAAGGAAAAAACCGAATTAGTAAAAGATAATTTTTTATATAATTAACATAAATAAAGTTCATGAGCCAAACCTTCATGAAAGGCCTATCACGATAAGGAAATGAGTCAACGAAACTCTCCTTCAAAAACAAGGTTACCTGAAAGTACAAATGAGGGTGAGGCTCTCTGATGTGAGAAATGAAATTTCTCTTTCGAGATATGCGAGTGAGAGGGACGAGACTAAGAAGATGACATATTATAACTGATTTATCCAACTTCGTTATACAACATTAATAATTGGTTTTGATCTTATTTACAAGTTTGTCACCGCATTTCATATTATAACTTATTTTTAAAAGTACGTTATAATATGTTTTAAATTTATTTACAAGTTTGCCACTGCATTTTATATTATAACTGATTTATAAAAATACGTTATAATATACCTCTATTATAACTGATAATTTTTGTATGTTATAATTTAAGTAGTTATAAAAAAGGTATTTTTCTACCTGTGATATATTATTTCCTTAATTATAGAATATAGGTATTCTGTATATTATGCTGGTTACTCTTTTCAAATCAATAAAATAGATTTGTTACATCCTTACCGTTAGATTGAAGATGTAGTTAATGTTATTGAGATTCTCCTTCGGATTCATTAGGGTCACAATTAATTCCGATTGTATTACCGTGATGGTTCTGCATTACAGTCTACGAAATTCTTAACATAATTATACTAAATAAATAGTACGTAATACAAACAATGAGTGACAACTACGTTAATTCATCAAATCTGATGGAGTATAGTTCGGAGATCAAATTAATATTACATTCATAATTGAAATCACACTTTCACACTTTTTCTTCTTACAACATATGAAATGTAGCATTATATTGAGAGGTTAAGAACACATGTGTATTTATAAACCATCAATAAGTGTTTCTCTTATTCTCCTTTAATCCTTTCCATTATATAGCACTCTTTCAATTTTGTTTGAATTGGCATTTCATCCTAAAGATAAAAAAGCTCATTCTATAGTCTTCTCACCATATATCCTTTAAACAAAAATATGTATTTTGAGGCCCCGTGAAACAAAAAATATTCATAAATTTCTATCTGAGGTTGGACCTCAAGAAATTTGAGAAAAAATATAAAGAAATGGGAAAATCCCATGCTGGCAACTTTGACAGCATAACTATCCCCATTTCTAAATAATCTCCAAAATCATCATTCTCTCGTTCATAAACAAAAGGCTTCTGTTAGAAAATATAATCAATTTCAAGGCAAAGATTATCCATTTACATGTATGTTTTTTGAAAGAGAAAAATTGTGAAACAGTATTCAATATTTGTATCACTAAAAAAATGCAATGTTCAGTAAACGAAATGTTTTTTAATTTGAAAAACTAAATAAAAGAAAACAATGAAAAAAGTGGAGGATCTAATTATATATACAATACCTTTGGTAAACTTCCTTGATTTGATTTTAAGATAATCTCATTTCAAAACTTTATGTCTGGGTCTTTCTCGTCTTCTTCATTCTGCATGCTGCTGCCCATTTCTCCAAACCCTAAATATTCAGAGACAATTAAAACTATTATTTTCTTACTGATTACAATTCCATAACTTTGATCAGAAACTCTATCAATGTCTGCTTTATATAGATGAAAAAAAAGGGAGATGAGTAGTTTATGGAAAGAGGATTGATGTTAATTTTTATAGTAATTCCCGTTTAAAAAAGATTTAAAATAAGAAAAGTAATAAATGAATGCATTTGATTAATAAATAATGTCATTAATGTAATAAAATTATCATTAAATATATTACACCAAATTAATGTATATAGGTTTAATAGGTTCGGAGGTCCTTATATTTGGGGGTTTGTTTCAATTGGGTCCTCCAATTTTGGAAGTGATCAATTAGGTCCCTAATTTTGTCAATTTGAATCAATAAAAGCCTTTTCGTTAAATGCAGTTAACACCGTGAAGATTTTGAACATGTGACACGTTGACGCTTCCAGGTGGCACCATTTCAAGTGTGTAGGTGGATTATAAAAGGGTGAAATCTCTTTTAATTTAGGGATTTCACCTTCAAATACACCTTTTAATTTAGGGATTTCACCCTTTTATAATCCACCTATACACTTGAAATGGTGCCACCTGGAAGCGTCAACGTGTCACATGTTCAAAATCTTCACGGTGTTAACTGCATTTAACGGAAAGGTTTTTATTGATTCAAATTGACAAAATTAGGGACCTAATTGATCACTTCCAAAATTGGAGGACCCAATTGAAACAAACCTCCACATATAGGGACCTCCGAACCTATTAAACCATGTATATATGAATGTAACATAAATAATCGTAAACATACGTATTTATTTATATGCGTAAAATATTAATATATGTATAATTTTTATTTATTATATAATGGTAAAATTTAACATAAAAAAATTTCACTTGTCTATAATTTTTATATTAACATGTAATATTATTTTTTAAAATTTTGGGTAATGTATTATTTCAATGTGTTAGACTGATTATTTGGTTCGTTAAGATTATAAAATGGTTTATTGATATTAAGTTTATGACTAAAAATATAATTGTTATAAAAGGTGGTCAAGTAAATACTTAAAGTAATATTCTAGTTTAACAAGGGACTTTAGAATTATTAAAATTAGTATATGATTGCAAATAATTATAAAATAGGTTATGGTTTTCATTTGTAAAAAAGGAAAAAACTACATACTGTATTAAGAATTTTTGTTTTCTCTTCATCTCCATCTATCAGGAGGACAAGTTACAAAAGGAAGTGGTTAGACATCATTATTATATGTTAGAACTCTCTTCAATTGGTATTAGACTCCACCCGTACTTATTCATATCTAATTTTGAAATTTAAGTTTCGTACTGATATAAACATTATATGAATACGTATATAGTGCAACTTAAAATTGGAGTTTCCAAGTTCACGATGAAACTCATTTAAAAAAATTTCACTATTATTTTTTTTTCTGTGGATTTGATATATAAAGGTTCAAAGTTTGGTAGTTTACTTAAATGAGATAAATGAATAAGGAATTTACCAAAGTGACCTTTCTATAGTAGATTGTTCATGAGAAATTTAAAATGTTTTGTGTTTATGTTTTTCATATTATCAATCCAAAGGAAGATTAATATTTGATCAGATTACATACATACTTATGATGGTAAATGTGTAATAACTATGAGGTTTTTCAACCTAATGATAAATCAATCCAATGATAGGTTTATTGTTTGACATGTTTTATTTTCAATGTTTGATCATTACAACAAGATACTCCCAATTAATGTTATTATCCAAAGACTTAATATTGATGGTGCACTACGTACTTTGAGATGGGAGTAGGTCATTGTTTGAACATATATTGATGATTGAGTTTTGTTTATAATGTAAGCAGAATTACATTTTTATTTTATTCTCAATATAGTTGTTATTGTTTCAATGTCTACTAATCTGAATTCAGTTTTGGTTCTTAATACTAAAGATTAGAAAGAGAACATGAAAATTGTTCTTGGCTACATGCCTCTTGACCTTATGTTAATGACTTAAAAATTCACTTTTATTAAAGACTCTAGTACCTCTTAAGATATGAGAGATAATAAGAAATGAGATCGCTAAAACTTCATTACTCTTATGATTATTAGGCACGACATCTCTGAAGTTTTTAAGGATACAATATTTAAGGAAATAACAAGTACTAAAGATTTCCTTATTGAAATTGAAAAGTGTTTTGCAAAATGACAATAAGTCAGAAAAAGTGCTCTTATTTACAACTTAATTTCCATGAAGGATAAGGAAAAAGGAGATGTGAAGGAATACATTATGGGAATGTCAAATATTGTTTCAAAACTTAAGGCACTAAAGCTTGAAATGTTAAAACACTTGCTCATACATTAAATATTGATTTCTCTGCTATCACAATTTGGTCACTTTAAGATATCTTATAATCGTTCAAAGGAGATATGGTCTCTTAATGAGCTCAAAGGGTAAAACAAGAAAAGACAAAAAGTGTTCATTTTGTGAGCACCTTTAAAAACAAGAAGAAGAGAAAGAAGTTAAGATCCCCGAGAATGAAGTTGTTAAGGATCCAGCACAAAAGAAAAAAAAAATTAGGCCTATAATTATTTCTTTTGTAGTAAGACAAGACATGGAAAGAAGAAATCTACCAAATGTCATGCTTGACGTGTAAAGAAAGGTCAGTTTGGTCTATTTGAAGGTCAATACGAAAATGGACAATACTAACAAAGGAACATTGTGGTACAAATACCTAGGTCACATCTCTATAAATAAAGTTGAACTACTTGTGCCAAATGATATCTTAGATTCCATCAACTTCATAAACTTTGATGTTTGTGTTGAATGCATTAAAGGTAAATAGGCTAGAACAAAATAAAAATATCTCAATCTTTGGATGATGTTCAAATCATTTAATGTTGAAGTTGAAAATGAACTCAACAAAGAATTAAGACTTTTAGATTTAACAGTGGTGGTGAATACCATGGAAGACATGACAATTTAGGTGAACAATGTCTAGAAGCTTTCATCAAGCACCTAGAGGAATGTGAAATTGTTCCATAGTACGCCATGTAGGGTTCACCTAGCATGGTGTGGCTGAAAGAGGAAACAAGACTCTTAAGGATATGGTGAGGAAGATGATTTGTCACACTACCTTGCCATATTCATTATAGGGAGAGACACTAAGAACTCCAACTTATATTCTAAACAAAGTGTCAATCATGGAATTTACCTAAACACATTGAGAGTTTTAGGATGGTTGAAAGACTAATATGAATCATTTCTTGTGTAGAAGGATGTCTAGCTAAAGCAAGGCTTTAAAAGCCATATGAAAATAAATTGGACTCCTAAATAGTAAGCAACTACCTTATTGGTTATTTTGAAAGGTTCAGGGCTTATGATCCCAAATTAAAAATAATTTTGAATATGGGAACTAGCACATTCTTTGAGGATAATGAGTTTAGGCGGGGTATATTGGGGCAAACTGGCAAGTGTACCGAGTCGCACAAGTAATATAAAATGGTAAGACCAAGATTAATTAAGACTTAAAAATAAAAAGAGATCATTGGGTTTAGCAAAAATAATAAAATAAAATAAAATAAAATTGATCAATGGCAAAGGAGCACATAGATGAATGAAGGTTGATTTATATGAGATGGGTATTATTGGGGTTAGATTTCGCCAAGTTCCCTCTCATGTATATAAGAATTCTTCTTTATGCATTAATGCCAATGTCTTTTACTAAGTTACCTAAACCCGATCCCTCGATGAATAAGCCTGTCCTTAATTACTAGTTCATACAATTCCTAGCATTCCTTGTAAAAAGATGTGAGAACAAAAGATTAAGACGACCAAGACTTATACCCTTATCCCTAGGTGTCCAAGGAGGTCGCCCGGGCGAGAAAAGAGCCTCATGTTTGGCCTGGGATACAAATATGGTCGCCCAAGCTACAAAGCATCGTCGCCCAGGCGACCAGGATCCTCGCCCGGGCGACGGACATCGATACAACTCGCTTGAGCTTCGCTTCTGGTCGCCCGGGCTTCATGTTTTCCCTTCCTTCTTGTGCCTTTTTAAGCCCTTTTGAGGTCCATCTTCTTGGCTTTTCATATCTTCTTCCAGTATTTCCTCAATCTCTATCAAAACAAGGGAAATTAGTCATAAAACCACCGAAATCAACCTCAACTCTCTTATTCACACAATTTATTGAAAAAGTATGAGTCCAAGCAAGTTTCTAAGTAGAAAAGGGTGCTTTTAGTATCAAAATTACATCACAAATAACTATGTTTTAAACCATTATCAGGGTAGAATAAAGATAAAGACTTTGTCATGGAGGAAGAATCGGTAACAATTCCATAACCAATTCATACATTTGCTTTTGATAAAGTTTGGAACCTGTATAAAATATTCCCACTCAAGATAATTTGATCATTCTTGAAGAACATACTCAAGATTCTTAAGAAATTATGCTTACCTTTGCAAAGATCCACGAAAGAAAGGAGAAGTACTATTTTAGATGATTATCTGGTATTTCTCTAATGTTGAGATTGTTATAAAACACACCAACTAGATCTAGATAATAGTCACCCTTCATCTGAACAAAGGTGGATAGACCTTGATGAGCAAGTTTTTCTTCAAATATGAAGCCTTCATTTCTGAATAGGGATAAATCGATTTATTTGTGTGGAGCAATATCCTTGACATTTTTCCAACCCATAAACCTTTCTCTAGCAGTGTTGTCACTGATCCAACCAGAGGGACTTACATTTCTTTCAGATGGAGGAACTCTCCTGGAGAGTTTGGATGAGGACGATGATGTCATTTTTCACAGGATTTACAAAAACACCTTACATAGCTTTTTAGGGTTTTACTAAGGAGAAACAATGAGACTCAACGATACATAAACCATTTCAAATCAAATGTATATAAGGGCGCGAACCGAACATATTCAATTATGCCCATTTGAATTTTCAAAATTAGAAAGCCCATAACAAGTATTATTAATCGATTTCATTAAAGCCATAATCGATTTCATGTTTAACAGCGTGCTTTAAAAACAGATAAACACATACTCAGAACACATTCAACTCAATACTTAATAGAATCAATTAAAAATCGAGCAACTTGATTTTCACATAAAACATTCACTCAAACGGACATACAACAAACATGCATATAACAATCAATTATATAAAACATTTTGATGCATGATGCATTAAAAAGATTGCAACAGTTACCACTTTTTCAATCTCAAGAACTTATGAATTCTTCATTGTAGTTCATCCTTGAGTTCTATACTGCTTTAGCTGCAGCTACTTTCCTGCAAAACAATTAAATGGTTTTGAAGTTGGTACCCATTTGAACTCGGGTCTTGTCTTGTCAGTTGTAAGAGGTTTTTCCTTAGGAATCCATTTGTATTTTCCTTTGGGAACACCAATCTTTCTATAATAGCAGTTTCTAACATTGCGACCAATTATGTGGCAATAAAAACATGCATTAGTAGGAGGTTTACTC
Source organism: Vigna mungo (assembly GCA_036885675.1). Taxonomy (NCBI): domain Eukaryota; kingdom Viridiplantae; phylum Streptophyta; class Magnoliopsida; order Fabales; family Fabaceae; genus Vigna; species Vigna mungo. Next base: position 32,186,826 of record CP144697.1, on the reverse strand, counting down.
AGATCAATAAATTTCTTTGAGTTTATCCTATTACTTTTGGCCTTATAACCAATACCTTATCTGTTTATGTCTTTTCCATAAGCTCTTAGCACAACATCTAAATTTTCTTTACCTTGTGTAAATTTTCTAGTGTGCTAGTTAAGTAATCAATTTTTTCAATATGTACTAGACAGTTATCACATTCTTTGTCAAAACATTTTATCTTAGTTTTAACTATCTTTTCTAATATAAAGGCAATTTCTAATTCATTCTTCAATTTATCATTTTCCTCTACCAGATTATTAATTCTATATTCATAATCTTTTCTCTCAGAGGTTAATCGGTTTACCTTGTACTGAAGTCGCATAGCTTCTACATGAATCTCCTGAAACGCATCCAATAACATGTCATACTTGACCTATTGACTCGTTTTCAAATTCTTCATCACTATCATAATCAATATGTGTAGAGCCTGCCATAAAGCATATATTTGACTGCTCCTTAATGTTGCAGTCCTTTTCACTTGAAGATTCAGAATCACTGTTTTCCAAGGCTATGTATCCTTTCTTTTGCTTTTTGCTCTTGTCTTGTGGAACCTTTGTGCTTGCTTTTTGTTTGTTCTTCAAGTCTGGACATTCAGGCTTGATATGTCCTTCTTTTCGACACTCATAACATTGTAGAACATTATTTCATGAATTCTTTCTTCCTCTTAAAGAACATGCATTGTCAGTGGTAGAACTTCTATTTTTCATAAATTGATTAAATTTTCTTACCACCATGTTCATGATTTCTTTGTCCTATAGTTCTGCTTCTAAGTCAGTCTCTGGCTCAGGTTTCTTTGATGCTTTCTTGCTTGTGGCCTTAAGGGCAATTGACTTCTTTTCCTCAATTTCTTCTTCCTCTTTCAGCCTTCCAAGTTCGAGTTCATGCTCCTTGAGCTTTCCAAACAGAGTTTCCATATTCATGTTGGTTAAGTCTCTTGATTCTGATATGGCTGTTACTTTTGGTTGCCAGCTCCTATTGAGACTTTTCAGGATCCTGATGTTGATCTCCTCTTTGTCAAACACCTTTCTGAGAGTCATGAGATGATTTACTATGTGTAAATCTTTCTGCACTTCATAAATTGTCTCACCAGCTTTAATCCTGAATATTTTACATTCTTTTACAAGGGAGTTCTTCCTGGCCCTTTTCACCTCGTCTGTTCCTTCATGCGTCACTTCAAGAACCTCCCACATTTCTTTGGTCGTTTTACATTATGAAATCCTGAAAAATTCATCCATGGTTAGTGCAAACACAATAACATTTCTTGCCTTTACATCATATTGCGCTCTACGGTTTTCATCTTGAGTCCACTCTCTAAAAATTTTCAAAAGAGATTTTCAATTTATAACATGTGTGGGCTCATATGGACCGTTTAAAGTTGCATCCCAAACTCCTTTATCCACGGATTCAAGAAAGATTTGCATCCTTATTTTCCATAAGGCATAGTTTTCTCCAACAAATAGTGGTGGTCTATTTGTGGATGCACCTTCACCAAAGGTTTGAGAATTGAGAGTGTCAGAGCGGCTGCAACGGAATGGTTAGCGTGGAATAACAAACCAAGAGGGTTTTTAATATAAACGTGTGCCTTTTAATTTCTACACAAGAGTAAGGTTGAGAGAAATTTGCACAGATGAATTTTATACTGGTTCGGATCTTACAAATCCTACGTGCAGTAGCTTATCTCAAATCAAGATAAATAGTTCACTAAGCACAAAACAATTACAAACTACATTCACAAAGAAACAATTTGTAAAAGTTTAGAAACCACCTCTCTTGATACCACAAGAGATGAACCTGCAGCTCCTTAGGCCTTCACAAAGGATGAAACACCTCCTTTGAATACTTCATGAAGGATGATCCTCTTCCAAACACCTCCTTAGACGCACTAAGGATGAACCGGTTATTTCCCCTGTCACCGTAGTAGCAGCACAGACAAGAGTTTTACAAGCCGAACAAGAACATACACTTCTCAAGAGTTGCTGATGATGGATAAAGAGAGCCTATATATATACTCAAGCAAATACTCTTCCATTCTTCGAAACTGGCCATTTAACGCTTTTAATCAATTAATACAAGTGTTAATCAATTAAAATGAGTACAACGGCTAGTTTTCAAAAGTAGAAAACTCCAACGGTTAGTTTTAATGGATTAAAATGAATTTTAATCGATTAGCTAATAGATTAAAATGAATTGTAATCTATTAAAATAGAAAAAGTTAAGTTTTCAGGTTTTACTTGTTTTAATCGATTAATACTAGTTTTACTCGATTAAAACAATGCAATTTTGACTCTTAACATCAATTACAAAGTATGAAAGTACATGGAATCAAACCCAATGGAAATCTAAGTCCTAGACAATAAACTACAATTATTACAAAAGCTTTCCCATTCCTGAGAGTGCTATTTGGGATCCGGTTACACATAGTAAGGATGATGTTCATTGCGTTCTCACATCTAGACTGATAAATTTGCTGCCTAGGTTTTATGGTTCTGCAGGTGAATGCCCACATAAACATTTGGAGAGGTTCCAACACATTTGCTTTGAAATGAAACATCCACATGTCCCGGATGATCGCATTTTCTTAAAGGCATTTCTGCATTTAGTAGAAGAGGCAGCATGAGGATGGCTTTATTATCTTCCCCCAAAATTCAAAGCCAATTGGGAAGATCTCAAGCGTCTGCTTTTGGAAAGATTTCGCCCTTCACAGCTTCAATATCAAGAACCACCATTCCAGAGTACTTGTGTGCCTTCCCTTGTCAAAGAACAACAGCAGTTGCAGTTTCATGAGCCTACCCAAGCAACTCCTCATCTTTCCACTACCTCTGAGCCTACATTGAAGGAGTTGTCGAGACAAATTACTGCTCAGAATATGCAGTTTCAGCAGGAAACCAAAGATCACGTTATGCAATTACAAGAGTTTGAGCAGGAATTTAGATATTCCATTCAGAGTTTGACTGATCAGATGAGACAGATGGCCACTCAGCTCAGTGAGGAACAGTCTTATGTTTCAGAGGAATCACCATTTCAGGCTGTTCAGCTTCCAGATGATGTTGATGTCATCGACATAGGAGATGGGGAGCAGAGTCATGAGTCTACTATTGCGCTACCTACTTTCCCATCCTCCTATGCCCCTACTCTTGCACTTGAGGAAACTTAAGAAGATTTGGAGGACCAGGCAGGTATAAGCAGTAATTTTGAGTCAGGTAGACCACTTTCACCTTCCACCACTTTACCAATCTTCAGGGAAGTGGAGGAAAACATACCTCAGATTGATTATGTTGTTGAGGGGTATGTTGATGATTATGATGTTGATGAGCATGCTTTTCATTTCCAGTGTTTGCATGATGAGAAATAACTTTTGCCATCTTGTCTGAATACTTCTTCTTCATGCACTGAACATGAATCTGAGCCTGTAGTTGATATTGTTTCTAAATTTGAAATTGATTCATGTTCTGAGAGTGTATCTACGGTTCAGCCTATTACATTGAGGTTGGGTGTTATACCCCTGCATGTTATTTCTGTGGAACCATATTGCACTAACCATGTTGCAGGAGGTACATATGAATTTGACCAACAAACACCCACAGTGGACAACAAAGGTGCTAACATGCACAAAAGCTTCAACACCAGTTGGCACCAGCTGAACACATTCATCAACAATCACTTCTTCTTAGATCCAACTGTGGAGGACATCTCCCTGCTTGATCAAATTTGGAGGATGAAGCAGTTCTTCCTCAACACTTATTTGCTGACTCCGATAGTGGAAAACATCTCCCTGAAAGTCCAAAATTGGCAACTGCCACCATGATCAAAGGAGTTTTCTTTTCCCTTGTCCTCCTTTTTCCGCTTTTATTGCACTTGTCCATGATCTATTGACTATTTTGATTTCTGATCTGATGATAGTGACACATTGAGGACAATGTATAGTTTAAGTGTGGTCTATTGGGGGAGATTATGATTTTTCGTTGTTAGTTTGTTTTCTGTGTTAAATTTTTTGTTTTCTAGGTAGTTTTTATTTTGTTTTGTGTACAGTTTTGCATGTTTCTCTTGATTTCTGGACTTTGTTTAGGTTGTGGATGTGTCTTTCACTTCATTGATACTCTGATAGGTTTGAAATCCATGTGTTTCTCTGATTGGAAGATGATTATGATGTTTGAGAGGGTGATTGATTGTGACAGAAATACCCTGCGTGAGAATTTGAGCCACTTGATATTCTTTCTTGTGTGTGATATGTCTCTTGGTTGCTTACACATATACCTTGGCTTGACTCTTTTTGATGATTCTTGATTGATATGCATGTTTGGAAGTGATAAAGGCAATTTTGTTGTTTAGCCTCTCTAGCCAGATGAGCCCACCTTGTTGTGATCCCTTGATAACCCCTTTTCAGCCAGATGAGCCTACCTTGTAGTGAAAAACCATGATTACCTGAACCTTAGGGAATTTTGGAGGTTTGGAATTGTTTTGGGAATAAGTGTGGTCTCTTGAGATATTCAGATGAATTTTTAGTTGGCTCTTGTTCTGTTTTTGTTAATATGTTATGTATCTTATCTCTTAGATCAGAAAAGAAACAAGATGGAAAAAAAGAGAAAAAAAATACAAAAAAATGAGAAAAAAATTGTGTGAATGATGGAGTCAAGAAGAGGATTGAATTAGAGGTTTTGGGTGTGTTTGAATGTGTTACACTTGTTCCCCATTGCTCCTCTATTCCTTTTGGTTTGTAGCTTCTCATCCATATTTATCCTCCCTTGTCCTTGGCCTCATTACATCCATAAAAGACCTTTTGATTTGAACATGCATATATGTTTTGAGTGTTGATATTAGAGGCTTGCCAAGTCTGTTTGTGCTTGCTTTCTTTAGTGCATTGAGTTGACATTGTTTACCTTAGACACTTGAGAGAAACACTGATAGTGCATCTGTGAGGTTCTTTTACTTTTGATTCACCTCTTGAGATGACTGATCATTTTGCCATGCTTGGGATTGCTTGGATGATTTCTGTGAGTATCTGCTTTCTTTGTTCTTGTTGGATATTGTCTACTTCCCTTTCTTTGTCCAGGTTTCTTGAGGACTGTGTAATTTTGTTTGTTTGTTTCCTTTTGAGTGCTTTGTTTTCTATGTCCTGAGTCGGTGTCACTTCCCTGATGTCCTTTGTTCTGTTCCCTGATTAGCGTGTTGATTTTTCCCAGGAGTGTAAAAGACAAAGTGTGGTCTATTTTGATGAATGAATATTTTCATGATTTCACTTAGTTTACTTTGATGAGTGAATATTTAATTAGGGAAGTGTGTTTAATTGTCCAGTATTTTTTCCGTTTTTCTTAATTGTGCTTAATTTGACCGGAAATTCTAATTTTAATTAATTTGAATATTTTGAGCTAATTATTTGCAATATTCATTGTAGGAAATATTTGATAATATTTTGAGACATTAGGGGAGCCATCACCAACAACGTGATACATGTTTTATCACAATCAAGTTTTGCTTTGAGAAATGAGGAAACTGTGATATTGATTTTTGGGAAAAACATGCACTGATTTCATCTGCACGCACTAATTTCTATGCCAAAAAGGACTGTGCATACAAGCAAAAATAGAGGTGCAGATTGTGACGTTCCAAGGTGGGCTGGACTTCACGTTTTTCATCCAACACTCCACGTATAAAAGCTTTTCATTTGAGCAGCTTAAATTGGAAAAAAAAGAAGGAGGCTGATTTCATTTGGGCTTGGAGACGTGTCACGGCCTGGAAGCACCATGATAGCAAGGAGAAAAAAACACAAGGCCTGCACTCATGAATATATACATCCAGTCGTGCCATACACAAGTAAAGCAGAACACCACGGAGCAGCTCCAAAAAGCAATTCACATTCATGATCCAACAAGCAAATCCAGCAAAAGAGGAAACATCTTCATTTTAAGCAGCAGCATTTCACGTTAATGCGCAAGCTGGAATGTTGGTTTGCAATTGGAAACACACGGCCAAGAGAAGAAGAGGTCCAACACGTGGAAGGAGTTCCAAAAAGCAAGGTGTTGAATTTAATTGAATTGGAACCAGATTCACATTGGAAGCAAGTCCAGCAGCTTGGAGAAGTCACGGTCCAGAAGCCCACTAGCTTGCATACACGGTCCAAGTAGCTTAATGAAGGGTAACCTGGTTGCATCCAATAGAAGCAGCAACCCGTTGCTTCATTAATTGGAGAGGGCTTCAACAAACACATCAGCTGCTTGAATAAATCCACAAGCAAGTCCAGCAAACGGCCCCATTTTGGAACGTCCAACACATCACAACCCATGTGTGCATCTGCTTACTGTCTTCAACGCTTCAGCAGCTGGGAGGTGCATACAGAAAACTCCTACATGGACAAAGGCTGCAGCTGGATCCAATAGAGGCATAGATAGACACGCAACCCTAGGGAGATTCCTAGGACAGTCGCCACACACTTTTTATTAAGCACTTGGCTGGAACGTTTCTAGTAGGACTCTCAGCTGGAAGGATTCACTTTGGTTTGACAATGGCTAGATTGAAAACACACTTATTATTCTCAAGCGGGAATTTCGTTTTCAATTTCAAAGAACTTTTTACATTGAAATTTTCTAATGCATCTACTGTCTAGTCGCACACCCATTTAGTTTTTGGTTTTAAACGTTGTTAGAGGAGCGTGCGGTGGCTCACATCTTAGAGAGGGAATTACTTTGTTCATTCAGATCTGTTGCTGCTTCTAAAGTTCATGGTTTTTTTTCTTTTCTTTCATTTTCTACAATTTCGTTTTATTATGTATTCTGCAATGAATTTGGTTTTCCACTTGTGATGTTTAAGGTTCCTTGTGCTCATGTAATTCCAGTCTTTTTTGAAGTTCATTTTATAATTCTTTGCTTGATTTTACTTTTTTTTGCTTTAAAACAGAATGCGCTGATTTTCATTTAGCATTTAGCAATTAGTGTAGGATGCATTGATTGGATTTTAAGAAGGAGCAACATGCTGGATATTTAATTTTGTAAGTGTTGCATGGTGATTTTTATTTGGAGAAAAAGTGTGGTTCACGTCCAGCGGAGGAGAAAATTTTTTTCAATTTTAGGGAAGCACACAGCTGATTTTTTTTGAGAAGTTTTATACCATTTTCTTCTAGAATGAAGTAGCTTAGTGATTTTATTTTTAATGTCATGCGTTTTTCTTTTTGCTATTCCCGCTTTAATGTTTAC